>CM041032.1:447241-2847241 GCA_023078785.2 Hyles euphorbiae | reverse complement strand
TAAGAACAAATTAAGTGTACATAATTAAGACGCTACGACATGAAAACTAATTTCCTTTTCCGTGACTATATAAATTGTAATATGAGTTTCATACACTTTTATTACCAAATCAAACGTTTTGGCACGATTCCGGCTGCCTATAGTCGCATATTCGGATATGTAAAACCTGACATTCATCCTGTTTAGTAATATCTAAATACAATCGCAATCATTTTTAATTCCCAACGCAATATTTCATAGATGATGAAAGGCCAACAAACGCTGAAAGCCGGAATATTACGTTGTTATTTATTCAGTACAATATAAAACCGGCAGGATATAATTAGAACAGTATTTTTGTACAAAACAGAGGAACAAAGAGCGTCCGTCCGATATAATCGGCTTTCGTTTAATGAGATTATGTGACGCGGGTACTCTCCCGGCCGCGATGGGATAATAACTCAGCTGCCCTGTATTTTTTTTTGGTTTATTTGTAGCCGGGATTTGATATAATTATTTTTCCACGCTTCTGGTATTAAGCTGATTATATTTATTCATGGCATTTAGTATAATGATGAAAATACTAAACAATCAGCGAATGAAAATGAACATCTTCCTTTTATGTTAAATAGCAAAAACGATGAATGTGGGTACATTCATCGTTTTTGCTACAAGAAATCTTAAAAACCATAATTCCTAACTTACCACGCTCATTGACAGTGACAATTACTAAGTAAAATGCTTATGCATTTGGCCACGTCCGCGACCATTACATTCCTCGTGAGACAATGAGCGTGGTCTTCGGGAAGGCGCTCGCGTGACGAGCGAGGTTACACCGCGTTGGCACACCACCAAAGTTCAACAAGATCAACCTTCACCAATACCATGGATATTTTGCGCATTCTGATCGTTGGCAACCGCTCCCTATGTCTCATTATACATTGTAACTGATTCATTCGGTTTATCTATTAAGATTATTTTGTGTAATGTTGGCTCAAACATTTACGGTGTTATTTACGTTAATTGTCCTGGCAAACGCGTGAGCTGAGATTCGTGACTCGAAAAGAATATTGTAAACATTATCATTATCGTATTCGCGAATTTTTTCGCACATTTGCTTTGAAGAAATATTTAAGAGTTGTATTGGAAGAAGCGATAATTACATTTAGTTAGATTATGATACAAAACAAGTATTTAATCAAAACATACGTTCTAATTTTTATAATTTTTCGTCATCCCTATTGATTGTAGTATACATTTTATGGGAATTTCATTTATCTAGACTCCGTTATGAGAGAGCTATTTTAAGATTTAAAATTGAAATATTTTGTCGTATTTTGAAAACCACACGCGATAAGTCCGGCCACAATCAAATTCCGAGACAGAAATAAAGGCGATGAGTGCATATTCACATCCACCATCTCTTAAGGCGAAACAAACGTGACTGTATGCATACATTTCAATAAACATCACAACTGACCCTAACCCAGTAGCGATGAATCAATGTCTAAAAGCGAAATGAAAACACGCTAAAACAGCAGCATGATCTCATATCAGCCATTTTCAGAACGGCATTCCTGCCCGTGGTTCCGAGAAAACCGGAATACTTTCCCTGCGTTGTCACCTTGGCGCGTGGCAATTGTCCCGGTATTTTGACTCATCCTGTTTACAAACCGGGAGCATGTGCTCAATGGAACGGTTTGTCACCGTACGATTCCGACTGGCATTGAGGAAATCGGATGCGTTTTCGTTGAGGAATTTCGGAGGAATGTTTATCATACCGATCTGTTTATTATAGCATTGGAAATGTGTGTTCACAAAAATACGTAGTATATATTTTACTTTTAATTATCCCTTCGATTTTGGCCTATTTAGGAATCCGAACCAATATTTTTTCAAAAAATATTTTTATCATTTTACTGAAACATTTGCACTGAATTATATCTACGCATAGAAGAATAAGGTAGCCTTATAGTAAACGTAAAGTTTAATTCATGTACATCAATCCCGTTTGTATTATGTTAGTAGAAGCGGATCGACGCTCATTTTTCCTAAAATGACTGAAGCAATTAACACTACGTTTCGTCAAATATTTTACTCGCTGTTGATTCCGTTGGCGATAAGTGATAAGTACACGTATAGTAATAAAAAATACACGATCGTGTTGTGCACACAAACATCAGATATAATCACCAGTCACGGCTGGTATCAAAAAAATAAATATTTGACGATATTAAAACGCAACATTGACACCGAGTGTGAAAATAAACTCGATAAGGTCGGATATATATAATCTTTTACTTAAATACGATATTAAAATTTCTCTTTCGCTGGACACAACCCTCTCTCACTAAAGGTCCCTCCCTACCATTAAGTGTTCCTATTTGCTTTGCAATAATGTTTATATCATACAACTCTGAAATTTAGTTTTTTGGTACTTGTGGCGGATACTTTTTGGATAAGGTCTTTGGTATTTGGTATTCGATATTTTATTCAATCTATTATTTTAATGTCAACATTTTTCCTTTCAAATGATTTTCTGATTCAATATTGTAAATAATTTTCTGTTTTAATTATACCAATTTTTACTAATCTTTTGAGAATTGAAGCTGAAACTGATTATTGTCCTATAACATATTCGACAAATCACCTGCTACTTGAGCCATATGTACACCGTTTTCTTTATACTAATATAATTACAAATATGCACAAACTCAAGAAGGGGGTATGATATCTCACGAAGGAGAGTATAAAATAATTAAACAATAAAAAATAAGTAACGCGATGTCTTATCAGAGAGATTTCCACGTGTTTTGGCAAAAGTTATACAATATTTTATAGTTGAGAGATTACTTCGCGGTGAAAATGAGACTATTGCTTATTATTTTATGTTGCTGGCATGTGTGCATACGGCAATAGGCTTGCCCCATCACATCGTGGGACGGAACACACAAGGTGAAACGTGGGTTTTCTGGTAGCACCTCTGCCTACCACATCTAGGAAAAAAGTGTGAATTGTTGTTGTTTCAACATATATTTTTGTTTATATTGGCACGACTACAATGCATCTAATTAGCGGATAGTCCAGAAAGAGTATCCACCGATACGAGTCGCTAGGTTTTCACCGTCCGACGCAATTAGGTCGGCCTGATTGCACCCGGATATACGCAAGATAGACCCGAAATATGTTCCACGTAGTACATTATAAAAAAACGGCCTCATTCATTGACGACTTTTGAATTCAATTTGAGCGAAGAACAAAACATTCGATAGTTAAAATATGTTTTAAAACGGTCTATGAATAAGCCGTACGATTTTATGCTATTCGTGTAGGCAAAAACTATTGAGCGCCATTTCCACAGTTCAATCATGCCTCTTTGACATCTTCAACATTCTTTAATTTTCTCAAGAATGCTCTTGTCTTAAGAGTACTCCTTATATGATATAGTGATTTCAGGTCTTTTGTATTGTTTTCCTATAAGTTTGAATAAACAATTGACAGAATCCGGTGGAGGCCGATCATCCACACCAGATGCAACCTTGATGCTGAGCACGATCATCAAATATGAGGACCGACCAGAGAGAGAGAGAGAGAGAGAGAGAGAGAGAGAGAGAAAGAGATTCATAAGTTTAATTTAAATAAGAATATCTTATTACACAATATTTATATTCTTACGCATACAATAATTTATGATGATGAAAATATCAGAATGGGGAAACCGCTTTGGCCTTAAAGTGAACCCAGCCAAAACACAAGTCATGATCGTCGGAAGTTCGCGCTTAATACCCAAAATAGATTGGTCGTTTCTGCGCCCAGTCATTTTTGATGGTGTCATAATACCCTACAGTGATTCTGTCAATAACCTGGGGGTAATCTTGGATCAGAGTTTGTCATGGGGTCCCCAACTTGCAGCTACGAGTCGTAAGCTGTTTGCATCAGCTGCAACTTTAAAGAGGCTTCGTAATTTCCTGCCCATGGCCACTAAAATTGCGCTCGCACAATCTCTTCTTCTGCCCGTGTTAGACTATGCCGACGTCTGCTATCTTGACTTAACCCAAGTTCAACTTGATAAACTTGAGCGGCTTCAAAATTTTTGCATACGATTTATATTTGGCTTGCGCAAATATGATCACATTTCTGAATTTCGCTTTAAGCTCAAGTGGCTCCCTATTCGCCTTCGCCGGAATACTCATATTCTCTGTATGCTTTACAATGTTTTATCCAGTCCCAAATGTCCAATCTATCTAAAGGAATGTTTTCAATACCTCCATAGTTCTAACTCCCACTCATTGAGATCCTCTAGGTATCTGCAACTTAAAACTCCTTGCCATGACACTACTTTTTATGGTAGTTCTTTGACTGTTAATGCTGTTCGCCTTTGGAACGCATTACCGTCAACAATCCGACAAGCGCCATCACTTAATGTTTTTAAAGACAAAGTTAAAAAATTCTATCTTTCTACCCTATCGTGATAGTCAATGTTAATGTTTAATTGTAGTTTGGTTAAATTATATTATTATTATTACTTATATATATATATGTATATATATATATATATATATATATATATATGTATTTCTTTTGTTCATTAAAACTTTATTGATTAGGATTAGGTATATATAATATTTGTTACCCTTGTATTTATAATGTATATATATTCTTATTTGTTAGGTTTTCAAACCCCCCCACATTACATATAATCTTATAACGGATGATCCATCGTACGTTTGGTTGTCTGGAAGAGATCGCTAATAGCGATAAGACCGCCAGTTGTTACACTATTTCAAAAAATGTAAACTGTTTACTTGTATGTAATATGTGGTGAACAATAAAGTGTTATCTATCTATCTATCTAATTTAGTGTTGCTCTTCCCTTTATACCGTATAATGAATTAGTAGGTTTACTAAGAAACAACAATATAACAAAATGTTTTCCATTATCATTTCAAACGCCGATACGGTTGCCAAAAGATAATCACTGTTTGCTCGTCTTATTTCTGTACATCGCATGTTTATGACAACAACATCACTTTGTATGCCGGCATGGGTATCTGCCATATGTACGGAAAATAACCATATAGTTAGTTTTGTATACCCAAAATATTCAAGAAGGAACTTACAAGGGGCCTTATTAATGCACGTCTGAATTATGCTCTTATAAATGTAGCGAAATTTTAGCGCAAGCATTTCAACTTAATTTAATAAATACGGTTTTTAAGTAACGATCGCCTATTTATCATTGTAAATCATCTCAGCGATATTGTATGTAATGTAATGTAACAAAATAGTAAAACATAATATGATATTATAATGAAATAGTAACATTTATTTATGTACCGCTTCCGCCAAACACCTCGTCACCGCACATAAAAACTGATATTAAACGTTTGATGAAATGTTATAAAACAACGGTAATGCCGCTTAAATCACGAGATCATCGACCGCACGTGCATAATGACGAAATTACAACAAACGAAACATTCCTATCATTCGACACGTCCCATAAGTTTTCCATTAATATCGATAAAACGCCGAAAGCTCGTGCAAGTACATGCGTGCATGTGTGTTATGATGTGTAGGCGCACGAATTACCGAAGGTGAGCCAGCTCGCGATCGTTGAAACACTGCCAATCTCTCGCTATATACACTCCGTTAATGCACAATATTCGTACGCTTTACCAAAAACGATCGCGTCACGTACACGAGCACACTACATTCGATTTTCTCTGTCAAAACATTATCAACGTTGTCGCAACGTTTGCAAAAACAACAAAGTCATAAATCTTGTGTACGGCTTCTATTCATTATCTTGAACCACCTGTCGTATAATTAGTCGTCCATTGTTGTGCGACCGGCCGCTAATTAATATGCAAGAGCCGCTCCCATTGTGACGCGGAGGATGCGCGCGCGCACCGCGCCGGCCGAAACGCGTTGATGTCGTACGCAAGGACCCGCGCCGCGCCACCGCAACATTAACTTGACGCGTACATTACATTTTACACGGACTTCAAAAAGTGACCTCGTCAACGGGCCACTTTTATTTTATTGACAACTTTGCTCAGATTGACGCGCAAGGACACGGATATTGTTCCGAATTGTAAGTACGCTCACGAGCGAGTCAACAAATAACCACGCGATCTGAATTTAGAACTATGTAGGCTCTGGCTCCGCTTTGCGTCAGCACGTTAGAAAAAGAAAGAGCCGAAATTTTTTCGACCTTCGCGGGGACGTCGGCCAGTTATCTGGGGGCGCGATATCTGACAAGCGTTCGGGCGGCGTTGCGTAAAGTAAATAGAGGCGACCTTGGCAGCGCGGAGTACCCGCCGGTTTCGCGAGATAACGCCTCTTATTATCGTCACCTTGCTAGTCGAAACGAATTTCTTTACATGCAGTACGATCGGTTCGCGCACCTTGAGGTAAAAATCCGATCACGGCTGCTCATGCGGTTGCGTAATTTGAAAGATCACTGACCTGTGTAACCATGTCCCAGTAGAATCCATCGAGCATAGACTTTCCATGTTGATGCTGGCGGCAGAGCGCCGGCCACAGCGAGGCGCGGACCGGGCTGTTGATCGGCCACGAGTTCTCTCTGATGAGCAACTTGAGCTCCCGCTTGCGGCCCTGCTGGATCAGCGGCTGGATCTCCTCGAAGGATTTGAGGGGCGCTTTTTTGCCTGCGAATAACGGCGACGGTAAGCACTGCGTCCAAATGGGCGTGGGGGTTTCGGTAGCGGCGAGGGACTCGGCGCTGGGTGCGCGAAACGCGGCCGGTTCTATGTACATCGCACTGGAGGCGCGGGGCACATGCTTTCGGTGCGCGCGCGCCGGCGGCACTGCCGCGAGCGCCCGCAAGCTCGCCAGCCTCCGGAAAATGCGATAGCGCCCAACACTGTCACACTTCGATTGTTTATTTGACCGTGAGTCGCGCGTGCCGGTCCAAAGGACCGACGCGCACTGTCATTGCGATACATTTATAATTACATGTATACTTATGGGGAGTTTTGATCGAGTGGTATAAAAATAATTTCGCCGCTACCTGATTAATGACTGACGTCATTGGAAAGATGTATTTGCGATGAAACAACTAAACGTAAACCTTGATTGTAATGGTGGTGTTTCGTGCAAAAACTTATGCGCTTACAGTGTTTGTATAAACGGAACGAAGATATCACACAATAACAGCATGAACAGTGATTGTACAAACAGTTATCAAATCAAATCGAACACACAACGACCTGGATGTGTGCCAATTGAACGAAATTTTCGTAGTGCCTACGTAATTTGCGATCGAGAGGTACACATATTTGGAATGTGAAAATTACTTTGTTGGAAGCAAGCTCGCTATGACGTCAGACATCTAAATATCTAGATATTTATGGTCGATTGCAGATATATGATTCTTAAATTTTATTCGTTCCTTAACATTTGCAATATCTTAGAATAGTAATATTTAAATACAAAAATTAACTGGAGAGCGTACGGCTTCCGACTATTATACATGAATAAAAAATAGCTTAAAATGGAAAACTTAATTACATTAGGATCAAAAAAGGAAAAATATATTTACGAAAAAACATGGCATGAAAAACTGTTACAGTTTGTTTCCCTTCACACGAGTCAAGAAAATTGAAGCGTCGAATGATATATTATTAATAATTGTGCCATCGGGCATTGACACAACCTATTTAAATATGTATCACCCATCGATAAAACATTAGCGAGCTGAAAACGGAGACATCTTTTTATAGAACCACTGGCTATTTAAAGAGGTGAAAATGAAACTTAACGACTTGCGATGAACAAGCGATAAGGACACATGCAACTTCAACAGATCATGTTGGCTTGTAAGGCCAAATAAAGGAGATTCAGGAGGCGAATTGTTATTAATAGAATTGAAAGTATATGGTGACAGCCCATATACGTCCCACTGCAGGGCACGGGCCTACTCTACAATCGAGAATACGATTGAGAGTGGTTAGGCCATATAGTCCACCACGCTGGCCTAGTGCGGGTTGGCGGACTTACATACCATAGAAATTCTTATGAATCGCTATGGTATGCAGGTTTCCTCACGATGTTTTCCTTCACCGTTTTAGTGCGTGGTGATTGATTATCAATACACACATGACTCCGAAAAGTCAGAGGTGTGCCCTGGGATTCGAACCCGCGACCACCCTGAACATATGGGCAGCCGCGTCTAGTCCGTTTACCAACAGGCCACCACGCACTTCAAAGTGAAAGTATATAAGTAAACTCAATTATATCAAAAAAAAATAACAAGTTAAATCAAATCGTCTCATAATAAAGTATGATTAGGCTATAACCACAAACACATTGTATCACTAATTCGGGTATAGATAAATAACACCTGTAATAATTTATATGTCTCCCTCGCTTGGTTGTAAAGGTGAATGGAAATTGTATGTTTGCAACATCTATTAATACATTTGAGTGAAAAAAACATACAGAAAGCTACCAGAAATTAATGGAAAAAACACATCGTCTGCAACAACAACAACAACTACAATGCCTGATCAAATTCGTACAACTACCCTCCCACCCCATAAATTTAAAAAGTAATAAACAATTTGACCAAGTAAATAAAATTACACTTGTTGCAGAGCAATCAAGGTTTGTAATTTAAATATAACTATTAAAAGAGTAATAAAGTGGAAATTTATTTTTGGCCATTGTAAATAAACAGTGCGGCTCACGATATATGAACGGGGCGTAAAGAAACTCGCGGGTTTCTATCGCGAATAAAATACCAAACGTAAGTTTCAGCGCCTGTTTTGTATCATCGGGCACATCACGGTCACGGGTGTTCGTGAATGGATTCCACATTCATACAGTGCTGTCGATCTGTGGGTGGGCAGGAGTGTAGTCACTTCAACGTGGTTTTATATTTTATCCGTATCTTTAATATCTTTTATAAATTAAAATGGGTGATAAGTAAAATATTATTTATTCGTACAGATTTATTACACGACAATAGGGTTATGATGCTTTCACTTTTGAAAAAAGATAATGACTGTTAGTTGCAAGGAGCAAATCGTTACTTTTCTATTAATTCGGACTAACCTTAAAATTAATTAGACCTTTAATACAATATTAATAAAAATTAAAGCCGCTTGGATCAAAACGACCGGCGTTCGCGTCGAAGTGTCAAGTAAACAAGAGCGATAACACGAGGTTATCTATGACTGCAGTCTCAGCCGGAGCGCAGTGATCGACACACAGAAAATTTATTATAAAATATATCGTAAGAGATAGATTAGTAAGTAGAACTTTTTTTTTGTGAAACTAAAGTGACCGGAGTGGCCGTGAGAGTCCGAGAGATGAGCAAGCTATGATTAACTTGATGGTAAGTGGTCAATGTTGCCTAAAGATTGAGACAATGTTTGAAGATCGCCTTAACAAAGCTGATCTCTATTTTAATGGGGCAAGAGAAGGAAACAATAATGTTATGATAAAGTTATTCAACCAAGAAAAAAAGTTATCACAGATGCAAGTATTGCTAGCAAGCGGCACAATATTAGGTGTACCGACCTCAGTTAAACAAGGTTCGAAACATGATAAATTGGAATTATCTCTAGGGATAAATAAAACGAAAGTGCATTTATACTATATAATAATTATTATGCAAAGAACACCTCTTTACATGTAAACAATAACATAATAATTACACGGTAATAATTGTTAATGTGTCAACACATTTAATAAGAGCATTTAATATTGATTTATTTACTATAAAAATAAAAGGTAAGATTTTAAGAAACCATTCGTGTTCACATATAAACAGTCTCTCACTTGTTTCAGTAATGATTAAAACCAAGATTAAAAGTATAAAGAAATCTAAAGGACCGATTGAAAACATTGGAACAGTGAGCGCTTGTGAGTCGGCGCCTTTGAGTCGAAAATAGATCAAGTTCATGATAGTGAACCTGTTTATAAACGAATTGGCAGAAACAAGGAAATTAATCCTGAAAAACATAAATATTCTTAATAATTTAGATAACATAATCATTGGTAAGGCTAAATTCCAATCTAAATGAATAACATTGTAATAATTATAATCGATTGTAACCAGATTTGTGTAATATAAATAAAATAAATTATTGTAACCACAAAAATAATTATTAGAAGTTTTATTCGTGGTTAGATTATTCTATCTAATCACTACTCCAAATCAGGATTAGCAGGGCCACGGTATTACAAATAGCTTCATATTTAATCATTCGGCACTAGCAACGCTCGATGTCACCTCTAAATGAAATTAATATTTGGTAATTATATCTCGAATCAGGTCCATCATAGCCAGTTTTAGAGCTTTAAAGCGCCATTTGCGGAGATGTAAGCATTCAGCGTGAAATGTATGTAAATTCGGCAAAACGACGTCTCCGAGTTGCCCAATGTTGTGTAACTCACTCAGGGGCACGCAGCCGGGCCGATATCGTTAAATCTGTTGACGTGCCGTGTGGATAACGTTAGTGCCCTTTTACATTCAGCTACTGTATGTATGGAAATATTACATTCAATCTCGAGAATAGCAACCGCATATGATAGCTTTGTAAAACGAAAAACATTGATTGCTATGATTGACGAGATGGGCATGCCATATGCTTGATGGTATGCTATACGACCACTCACGGAGAATAGCAGGACCAAGCAACACCATTAATTACAAAGCAATGCTTGGCATTCCACTGTACTCCCCATAATGAGACATAAGGTGTTAGTCAGTATTTACTCTGGCTACAATGTCCTAAAGAAAAAACCTTGCTGAGATACCTACCCAGACGGCCAATCACATTTGACAGACCTTCTACCATTGGTAAACACTTCATCTGATAAATTGGGGTCTTATTCAACTATAGACGGTTTACAAAACCGCTGATGTAAAAGCTCCCTAACCACACTTGTGAAGGAGTCAAGGGCACGTATATTTCGGGCGTTTAATGCCAATGGGAGATATTAACCCTCTTACAGTTCAATATATAACACTAATTACGTTTTTACGGTACCCTAGACTGTTGGTTTAATGGAAAACATTAAATTTATTGATTTTTGCATTATCTGTACTGTATCATATACATACGTCCTACTGCAGGGCACGGGTCTCCTCTAAAATCGAAAGTACAATTGCGATTGGTTATCAAATCAATTGAATGCTTTTTACGTTAGTCTTGACAGAAAGGGTTAACAAAGCAATAATACTGAGCAATCCTTACTTTACTTCTTTCAATTAGTTTGTCTCTCTGTTGACTATATCCAATTTCATAAAAAAATATTCAATTTGTGTTTTTAAGTCCTTATTCGATGATTGTCTATTTCTAGTAGCTGAAACTCGGTAGGCACTATGTACCCAACTGAAGCTCAAGTCAATTAGCATATGTATGCTTAAACTACAAAAATGTTGCTGTTTTCAGTGCATCCGTCTAGTACATGTTTCCGTCAAGATAGAAAATAAACCGGAATTAAAACATGAAGAATCCGTACTTTAGCCGTCTATCTGTTTCATAATATTGCGTAATTCACCCTCGTACACTTTTAAATGACGCACATTGTACAGTTAGATTGGCTGACGACATCACGTGAATGGCAGGTCACTTGAATCTTATTTGCCTTAGATGGATAGAAGAAAGTTGATTTCAAGGTATATACAAAGTAATAGCTGGAAAAGAATTTAAATTATAACACTTAAGATGATATTCAAGCTGGCATTACAGCAACAAGTAATTGACGCCAAGATCAAGAAATGTTATGCATTGGAAATATGGGTTCGATCCCAACAGATAAACATTTACATGGTCTTCAATTATATTTTCTGTGTCTAGATGATAGTGCATAAATAGTTTGCTTTTGTAATAGCATTCATGAATCGCCTTTGACCCTGCGTTGCGCGACACATTTGAAACAAGGGAAAGAAATGTACATTATGATACATTTCTTTCCCTTGTTTCAAACATTATGTTATATTGTTAAGTACGTTATGTTTATTATGTATACCATGGTTGTCTGTAAGACATTGCCTTTCGGCGATAAGACCGCCAATTATACTTTTTATATATGTAATTTCTCTCTGTATTTGTTGTCTTTTTGTGCAATAAAGTGTAAATAAATAAATATATTATGAGCTGTGTTTATCAATTTAGTAAAAAAGTCTTGCAACACGTTAATAAATCATGTTATTTTTGTTAATTGTATAAGAGAATCAGGCATATCAGTAGGACAGATACATGATAAGATAAAGTTTATTAAGATTATATTTTCTTCTTTCAAAAGAAACAATTTTATTTTAAGCTTAATCGCTAGCGCTAAAATTTCGCTCACGTGACGGAACGTGTGTGAACATAAAACGATAAATTATAAGATTTAAAGAGAAATTATTGCACTTATATCGATGGTCGATAACAATGCTAATCGGCTTAAAATTTCTTCACCAACCGCATAATATTTCATTAGATTGTAAATTAAATTGAACTGAATTACTCATTTCCTATGCCTTTGCTTAATCCAGGCTGTTGCCAGTCCGTATTTCTACTGAATCTCCAATACACCCGGTCTTTAGCATCCTCAATTGTTAGACCAACGGATCATATACCGTTCGATCATAAACCGGCCTTTTGGCCTTCATGGTTCTAGGATAATATAATGTTAGCCTACTATTGCGAACGCCGCTCACGACCAAATCCACTATAATTGACGCCGCCAATATTAGCGTTCTCTGACCACCATTACTAGCAGTTTTTACATAAATTAAAAATAAGCCAAATTAGCATCAAGACTACTACCAATGCCATTGTAAAAACATTGGCTCAGCAGCATATTGAATAACCGATGTATAAAAATCCCATGGCTGTGAATGTTGTTGCGCTAAATGTTTAAAAATACACTCTGGTATTTACATAGTGAACTTGGTGTAAGCGGCTAGTCCATTGCGATCGTGTAAACAATGGAATTATATTTACTTGCCTATAGGGTTGGCAACACTGTGGAATATTAGGAAAACTGGCTAACTGCTAACTGGCAATACTAGGAAAACACTACTGAATTTCATTACTAAATGTGTCAGTGAAAATGGCTGTAGCATCGACTATAGTTTTATGAAAACGTAACTCGGTATTCGAAATTTATAAAAACATTTAAGTTTAAAGTATCTGGATTTAATATTTACGAGATTTTAAATATACTTATGAGTGGTAACATATAAGATCTAACATTATTTAATATAGTTAAATAATAAAGTCATTGTTGACAACCCTATTTACAACACTGTTTAGTATGCGTTGCGTATGACTGAATTATAGCAGTTAGTATTTTAAAATGTTTATAAAAATGTGTCGTTCGGTGTTTTCGCTTTGCAATGATTTATTTTGACGTTTCGAGTCAATTTTTTAAAATCATTTCATATTTCTGACGGGTTAATTTACTGACTGAATTATTTCTCGCATAGATAGGTGCACAAACTGTTTACTTGAAGGTAAGTAATCACCGCACATTACCGGTGTTAGCACTAATGGCACCGCGAGATTGTTAAGATGCCCTAGGTGAGAATGCCGTGATGACTTAGGCGATTCCTACGGAACCATGTATCGATGCAAAACACAAGCATATCAGATTCCAGCAACCCGTCATTGATTTTGACTAGACCGAACGAAATGGGACAGCGATGTTTCATGACTATTTGTGCTATGGAAGTTCTCCGATCGAGCCGGACCATTATGGCTTTGTCAAGACTACATTAAAAGAATATAAACATTAATCAATTGTTTTGTATATTTTTGTATGATTGGAATAAAAATTAATATGCTGTGTACAATTTTAATACAGATATTTCTATTTTTATCATTACATTTTTATAGCTACATTAAAATTAATAAAAGTATTTTTGAAACACCTATATTTAGCGCGCTAATCTGTCTGAACCCCTCGATTAAGTCCGCTATTCGACCGAAACGGATTATGACAATACAATAATACTAATCCACTAGCGAATGTAACCCGAAGATCTTCTTGAAAACCCCAACGGAAATTTTCTTTCATTTTTATACCACTTCAACTTGTGCGCTTTCATAATTATTATATTCACATATTTTCTTTGCAATATAAACAAGAAAAGTTTATTTTTTGTAGCAGAAGACACATAATGCACTTTATAGAAGCAGTACCGTTGGGAAATTTCTCCTTTTATAACTCCTACACCACGCCACTACCTTGGGCCCTACAATATTCATCCGAAACGAAGTTCGAAACTTCGGACGAGCGAAGTTTTTATACGATACGAATGTACCTACATATACTTATGGTCGTTATTGACTTATTTTCGTAACCATAGACTTATGGTTACGATGTACGTTATATAAATTCGAACTTTTACAGAGTAGATACATTCGTATCGTATAAAAAACTTCGAGCGTCCGAAGTTTCGAACTTCGTTTCGGATGAATATAGTAGGGCCCCTTATCTTAGCGATCCCACTGATTTGACTCACAAACTAGATGACAAATCGAACCTAGGTAATTCACGATTCCTTTTGATGATTAGATCAATGACACACAACAATGACACGAACTAAAACAATCACAGTATCTCGATATAGAGTTAGGTTTAGGTTAGATATAGCTGAATTTTATATGTTATTAAAGCTACTATCAACAAATATTTCCTTGGTATTCAGACATTTTGATGGTTCTTTCATCTTGCCAGACACATTGCACCTGATAAATTCTAAAGCAACCACGATCGGAACTTCATAATAGCTGATCGCGATGCCTATTTGAGAGGCATGCCCAGACAAACTTTCAGCTTTTTTAAAATCATGAAAGTCTGGCGGCCACGGGCTCTTGGTCTAATACTATTAATGTCGATCCGTATTTTATTTAAAGACTTGGTTATTAATGATTGTACAACAGACGATCGGTTGCATCAACGACGCAAACAATAATGCGATATTACATCACCAACCGCAATTTTATTCAATCGAGTTCTACATTTGAATAGCAAAAAATATATTCAACTGGCACTTGCTTACTCGGACTCGTAATTTAGTTAGCGGAACACATTACTATTCAAATCGATATTGTGGGCTCGAAATCTGGATGAGACAACATTAGACAACAATATTAGACAGAACACGGAATTTTAGTTCGGATATTCATTCATCGGATTTTAAGGATAGTGATCAAAAGTGAGGCTGCTTCTAAAGGGTCAATGTGAAGATCCTAACGGGAGGGCTATATGTTCAGCATTGGACTTCGTATGGCTGGGGAGAGAAGGGGGAGAAATAACAAAAGAGGAATCCCGCCATAGTCAACCAAGCATGTGTTCAACCCAATCTCGGATTCAACTTGTGTAAATCCGGTTTCGACCACGTTGATATTATTGTGTCACTATTGCGATACTATCTAGGATCCACTGCACTCACCATCAAGAGTTTTATACTACAGACTTTTTCTCGTGCCAATATTGTTCTCGGTATTATCAGCTCTAGAATAATGATTACAGCCCTCATTGTAATTTGAATAAAACCCTTCACAATCGCGTATACAACGTCCCAATCTTACAAAACAATCTAGAATAAAACAACACAAATTTATTCGTTCGTTAAAAGAATAATAGACGCGTTGGCTTTCGCCCAAACATGCACCAACAATAACTATTAAAAGAAAAGCCATTAAATGTTAAAATAAGTGGATTCAATAGGCAACAACGGACATCTGCTGAGGTCGGACGCATAATGCTGCAATTAAACCTGGGGCCCTACTATATAAATCCGAAACGAAGTTCGAAACTTCGGACGATCGAAATTTATATACAATATGAATTTATCTACTCTGTAAAAGTTCGTATTTGTGTAACGTACATCCTAACTATAAGTCTATGGTTACGACTATAAGTCAATAACGACCATAAGTATATACAAGGTACATTCGTATCGTATATGAACTTCGATCATCCGAAGTTTCGAACTTCGTTTCGTTGAATATAGTAGGGCCCCTGTACTATGTATACATTTCTTAGCAAATTACTTCATTACAATTTGCTTGTAAATTTGCGTGGGCGAGCTAATAACCCGTAGGGAAAATAAATAAATCTGCAACAATTATCGATGAACAAAGAAAGGTTTTCTTGTTTGTTTTGTTTGTTATCAATATAAATAAGTGAGTGTCCAAGAAACACATTGCTCCATCATGGGAAATAGATCAATCAGGTGAAATGAAGTTTTTCGAAAGTCATTTCGTCATTTGAAAGATGGCTGGTAGTGGTTGGAGATGATGGGCTGAAGATGGCGTGCCATGGGAGATGCCAATGTCTAGCAGTAAGCGTGTGTAGGCTGATGATGATGATGGGAAATAGGCGAGATGTGGGTTGCCGAGTATAAGATGAACTACTCTACTCAAAATTCAAATAATTGTAGACTTAATTTCGAGATCGAAACCGCTGTCCGTCAATTCACAGCGAGTTTCATGCCCATTGAATCAAGTAGACTATTTAGTTTAATTTCAATGAAATTTGAGAGTATTTGGCAGATAGATTCACTAATCAATAGAACTTAATCTATTCTTAAACATTTACTATGTAAGTAATACATTTTCTCCAATATAATTGTTTTTTTTGCGGCAACATAAATCATGGTATCATTTAAGTACTGTGATAAAGACCATCGTGTCTGGCTGCACGTGGTTTGTTATCACCGATACTGCTTTTATGCTGTCTTCAATTATGATAATATTTACAATAAATGTGTCAGATGTTTAAATCGTTAATACCGCTTTAAGACGGGGGGTGGGGGTTGGACTAGATTATAAATATCTTAGACTTTGTACAAAACTTTATAGATAAAAAAATACAGATACGAGAACGCATGCCTTTAGGTCCGGAACCATTGTGAAAGTTCCCCCCGCTTATTGACATTCATAATACGAATAAAACCACAAATATAATAATTAAGTACTAACTAACCATATTTTAGGGCAGTGGAACAGTTTGTCTTAGAGGGCCGGCAAGATTGTGTCGAATGGCATGAGACCGCCGTCTGAAGCCATTCAATACTTTGTTCGGAAGGCATTCGCTCCGTAGTTCGAAGCACTCAAAACTTTAATAATCCAAGTGGCCTCACCTGCGGTTCAAAGTGGATACAACGGTATCCATCATGAAATCTAAATGAAACGTTCGCTTCCGGAAACTAACTAGAACAAAAGTCGAGCGGAGAACTTCAAAGAGCCGATAGTACCCCAAGTTTTATCACTTCTGATTTGTACGTGCGATGCATATCGACTTGGGAAACTTTCGCAATCTATTACCGGCAAGTGTCTGTGCTAATGTTTGGTAAAACTAGTGTTGATTTGGATATCTTACATGGATTCATCAACATCATCATCTGTTGAACATAGGCCTCCCCCAAGGAACTCCACATCGACCTGTTAGAAGCGGCCTGCATTTAGCGACATACATATTTAGATTGAAGTTATTATTTTTATTTTTTATAACGATTTGAGAAAATTTCACCTTTCTCGCAGTGCAATGGAAAGAAATAAGCACTGACAGAATATTACTTTTCGAAAATGACTTACTTAATTTTGCTGGCCTGTTTGATCATTTTATTACAAAAGAGAAGTGTAATATTTCAGTGAAGTTTGCGTAATATTAAATATCCTTTCAAAGACACCAGTATCCAAATGAAGAGTTTAATTCATATCCACTAATGAAGATTAGCTATCGAGGCAGCTCACTGTTATCATCTACTTAAATATGTTTTATGTGAATCATTGATCGCTACTTACGGAAGTAATAATACTTACGTGTAGTATTTTTCCAGAAACAGATTAAGTCATTATCCAAACGATATTGTAAACAAATTGTGATTAATTATTTTGTTATCCATTTTTGAAACATTCAATGGGCTATTTACCTTACCGCCTACAAAGGCAAAGTAATATAAATTGTTTGAGAGCTAGAATATTATAACAGATGGCGAGACTTTATGCACATAAAATTCTTTTTTTTTTTTTTGCTTTGATGGATTTCAAAATAAATTTGGTTTCTAGGTGATATGACGTAATCATAGCACAATATAAAATTTTCAAAATCCGTAACCATAATAGTTTATCCCACAATACTTCAGGAATCTATAACAGCAGATTTATCCTTCAAAGAAATGTTTAAAATATTTGAAATCAATGCCACTGATCAATAAGAAAGAGCAAGTCATTCTTCCCCCAAAACAATTAATACTAAAATACCTGCACATAGTCATACCAATCGGGAGCCAAGGGCAAGATTTAAGAAACCATTCAAGATGATTTATGGAGGAAAACTCTACCAAGTAAAACAATGAAATTATCGATAACACTGAGCTCAATATCTTTCACGGAATAGTCATATTAAAAGATTTAAAGAATTATGAATCACGGGAAAATAATGTTTATTTATGTGTGTAGATTTGCACGTACACACAATTTTAGGGATCCCAAATTATAACAGATTAAATTTTACGTGATATATTTTTACAGAATTATTTTAATAGTAGAAGACCATTGAAATTTTATTATTGCGTTATATTCATCTAGTGGAACTTTTGATGGTTTACAGTCAAATACACAAGTAAAAAGTTGTTGTAACAAGCCAAAATTATCAGGTACATTATGTCGGTCACGTGGTGGTAAGCGTCAAGCCTTCCCTTACAAACATAAACACCACTCAGAACGTACAAGAACGGGTCGCTACCCTTTCTTGTCCAAGGATCCATAACAATCGTACCACAAACTCAATCTTTCGTTCATTCTCTCAGTAGTTCCTTCTTTGTATAAACTATCATTGGCGAATTTGAATACAATCTCAACAGAAACATTAATGATAACATACAAATCAATAAAATACTCACATTTAATGAATTTCAACAGCCTATCCATCTCGATGTCACGGTTTCTTGTGAACAAAATGCAGTACACACTATGCACCCGGCTTTCGACATGAATGGACCACTCGATTAGCGATTTGTGTTAGAATGACTCATTTGTCGACACTTAAACACTTTTTTATCATTTCAGTGCGAGTACACGTGCTGGGAGCGAGTGCAGTGCAGACATTAACTGAGAAATACGACACAGATAGTAAAAGCGGGGGATAATGCATCTATTGTGATGTATTATCTTTAGGTAATGCAACACGTGTTGTACGTACGCGTCACATTGGAAAACAATCGTTATTAATTGTTACGTATAGAAGATTTAAATTTATACGTTAACATTCTACGTTAAATTATGCATATTTCCTTATTGTGAAGCCGTCAGGTAAGAGATTGCTACCATAGGCTAAATTCAAATCTACATCAGCCCATTTACGTCCCATTGCATAGTACGGGATTCGTCTACAACCAAAATCATATTTGACGCCAAACAAAAGGGTAGATGTAAGACCAACAATTATTTATTGTACAACAGTAATAGTTTCTTTATCAATTTATTCCCAATAGACAGATTAGATCGGCCGCACGTAAACCGCGCACGCTCCGCCAGTATATCTGTTCCATAATGTAATTTGAAGCGAGTTATCGCGTTAGCGCACACATGACATTCATCACGTTGGTATTTACTCCTCAATCTTTTTATTAACCGATATAACCAACAAAGATTACCATGTGGATATGAACATTTTTAACAGCTACGGAAAATTAATTAAACACAAGATTATGTATGTACAATGTACATATTAGCTCTAAATATATCTCCCAAATCCTGACTTATTACCAAACACTTGAAGACAGTTCATACAATAATTTGTTTAATTAATGAAATATTTCAATTAAGTAATTAAATTATACGGGATGTATTTCATCATCTCAAGGTAACTTTCAAACACCTAATCAATAAGTGTGTCGAAAAATGAATCAACATTCTAAATTCCTTTGATTAACATGACAAAATTTACTTTAAAATTTTGAAATATGCAATAAACTTGAATTTTACATAATGATTTCTTAAAAGATTATCCTAAAATTTTATGTTATTGACGAAAACCGAAATATCGGTTCATATTTTTCTCAAATAGTTTTCTGCATTACACTTGTCTCTAGCATTTCCGTTATACATATAGCTAGTATATTTCATATATATTTCGCATTTTATATATTTCGTACGCATTCCGCGCATGATTATGACTTTCTGTTCATTAATGGTGTAATTATTTAATGGCAAACCGAAAAACAATATTATCACTTGATGAAAACAAAAGACTTCAACAGATTAACACAAACAATTCCGACTCTACGGGACGATAAGTATTGTCCTGCGAATCAGTAAATACTAGTGAATTTACAAATTTCCGGTACTTTACTGCGAAACAATTACGTGTGGTATAAATAAATAATATCTGTCTCATTGCAGTTATCGAATCGGTACGCAAACTCTAATAGCTTGTCATTTGAAAGAAATGTTGTTATTGTACTCGACTTTGCTCTTATATTTTTAGGTTTAATTCCTGTCATTTTAAGATACTTTCAGAACAATATTCATTTTAAATTACATTTATAAATAAAGCTTTAAATTAAAATGCGCAAAGATCACCATTAAAATAAATTACACCATTATCGACCACCTTACTCATTTCAAAAATCACTAATTGCCTACATTCACATGCCACAAAATAGATCCTTTTAAATTCCATTGCACAGTTCACATAACACACTTCTAGCAACACACCACTTGTAGATAATTAATATTTATTTATTATTACAGAACGATAGTAGGACTTGACCGTTCGCGTACACTCACATTGACATAGTAACTTAGTCATAGTTACTTGGCAAATTTTATACCAACTAGAGGCTATATGGCTCCACAGCGCATTGTTCTGGCGTGTCATTGGTTCTAATTTGTGTGTTTATGTTTGCAGGAAGAATTTAATCGTTTGATGTGCATAGCTAACAATTATTAGTATTGGATGAAAGATATTTGTATGTTGTGAGAAATTTCTCTTATTATTTATAATATTTCAACTAATTTTTAGTTAATTTACCTTGATTGTTGAAAACGATTGATCGATTAAAGACTAAATTGCAATGATTGCTAAATCTTTATAAATATCATCAAAAATAAATATGGCGCAACATATAGTTTGATTCAATAAATAGATGAAATATGACAATATCTAAGGTCCAGAGGTAAATAGCTCTACCTACCCCTACGAGACCTACGTGTAATATAATAAAAAAAACTGAATAATTTTCTCACGAAATCCCATAAAGGATTCAGTAAGGTTAAATGTATAACGCAACTTGCAAGATAATTTTCGTCACACATGAGTCACCAAAATAAAGATAATTAATACAATTTGGAGTCTTATTTAATAAGTTATTACTTTCTTTACATAATAAACGGACGGTTTACTTAGTGTTTCATTTCAGAATAGGCATATCATTAGTATCATTATCAGCGTCTGCCTCAGGGAGTCCACCGCTGAACATAGGCCAATTATTAGCATACTAATAAGAAGCACTTTAATAAGCAAATCCTATTATCTCGATAAGAATATCACGGGAAAAACCAGATTTCATGAATAATATTATTTTTTACTATATATTCTTCGAAAGAATAACAATGATATAATTTGGTGTCTTCCAGCTTTCTTTTTTCGCTACGCCATGTAGGCTCATGATTTCTTTAGATAACTTGGATGAAGAGCTTTCCAACAAATAGAAAAAATAAGTGGCTCTCAAGTTAATACTACAATTAGCAAGCTATTAAACTATTGCAGATAAACCTGTCATTCGGATTAGTTTATCTTAGCACTTTTTTTATCTGCTTCCAATTTAAATGTAAACCCTACAGAACATATTTTTTTACTTGTGACACTACACATGCCATAGAATATTTCTATAACACCTTCCCCTTTCAAATTACTTTGCATTTAATATTGCTATCACCTCACACGCATATGAATATCAATACACCCATCTCTTTCTACTTATTATTTTACAAGGGGCGAACATGCTACAAGGCATGTAGGTCTTGTTCTGAGAGAAGTGAATCAGGGTTCAAATATTATTGCACAATAACACAATTACATTAATAAAGGTGATGAAATAATGAGTACGTAGTTATTGCCAAGCTGAGGTAGCTATTGATGTGCACTAAATTATTCACAAACAAAAACATCTTCATAGTCATGTAATACTTTATCAATATTATGACGTCACTTTCGTGGTTTTGTTGCAAATTACCTGTGACAAGTGTCATTGTTTGTTTGATTTTCTAGTCCATAATCGTAACTAATTATTTGTTTATATCTGAAAATAATTTGAAAAATATTGTTTTGTGCTATCGATCGTTATCATTATACCTATAAAGACCCCTGAAACAAAAGATTTTTTTTCGAGTCTATCACAATTATATTATACTGAACTCAAGGAAGTATCAGATAAAGAAATAGCAAGAAAGTGTCAAACAGGTCGTACAATAGTTGCGCAAAATTATCGTGTTTATGATTATGCCATGACTAAGGTTGTTCTCGCCTTAGCGGTCCCCCTATCGTGTCACTTCCGTCAAAGATCATAATCCAATGTTTTAACTAGAAAAAAACCGTTGCCCATATAAAATAAACCATAATGACATCATTGATTTAGCTTCGATTACAAAGAGCTAAGAGCACATTGCAAAACTTACGTAATCGTTGAAATATTGCTCGTAAAACTAGTGTTATTACGAGCAAATGACACTCAAATATGACAGAAATAATAACAGAACTGATGGATTTCGTGACTTGTTTTGACAGTCTATGGCAAGTGAGAGAAGTATGCTGTGAAACAAAAGGCCACGGGTTCAATAACCGATGGCTATCTTTACGGAGTCAGTTTTAAAACGTATTTTAGTTGTTAAATTATTAATTTTTACTTATATATTTATTAAATTGATACACCATCGGTGCGGCACCAATAAAATTACATGATATTCTTTGTTAAGTATTGTACATGGTGACGAACCTGTATAGGTGTATAATGTATATAGCATTACAATTTATGATATAATAACAAAAACACAACTTAATGTAAAACAAAATGCAGTACAAATTATTATCGACAATTATTTGAACTAAGATCTTTACAAAAGCAACAGTACCAAATGTAATTCAAAGACAGAACATATTTTACGTCCACTGTTGAACCAAGGTCTTTCCATAGAATTTCCATTAGATAATTCCCTATATCAGTGATTCTCAACCACTGTGCCGCGACACTTTTGTGTGCCGCCAAATTTCAAAAGTGTGCCGCCAAATTTTGCAAATATATAATAATGTTAATATTATTAAATTATATCAGTTAAAAAGAAGAATATTTTTAACATGAATATGTATTAAAATCCACAAAAAAGTTAATTATTTTATTATTTGCTTTGCAACGCGTTTTTTCTTAGTATCAAATTGTGATGAAGCGGCGTGCATAGCAATAGGAATATGTCTGAAGGCGCTCTTTGTGTGCCGCCAAATTTTGAAATCGTTAAATATGTGCCGCAACAAAAAAAGGTTGAGAATCACTGCCCTATATACATCATCTACCCACACCACATAAAGTTCCGATTAGGCATTTCACTTACATCGGTAAAATTGACTGGACGTCGATGCAGCTTAAACAATTACAGCGGTTAAATGTACGTCAATTACGGGATTCCCGCGTATCGTTCGATAGGAAATATTAAAAATTAATTGCTCATAAAACGTATTACAATCATTAACTCGCCACGTAGTTACTCAACGTACCATAACCTACTAATTCATTCAATCAATCAGCTTATTAGATCCTTCTTAAAAATATTGTCTTCTTTATCATATACTCATTTCAGATGCTCTATAAATGTTGTCGTGGTATTTTATTTTTAATTTAATTTCTGCAAATTTCAGACTGATTTGGTTTCCAGGAAATCGCGCGTCAACAATGTATTTCAAAATAAAAACCAAAGTGGATTTTCCGATTCAGGAATACAACCCAACATCTCACAGCTCAGAGTCCACTAATTCTATTATAGTAAGATGAGGTGTATAGGCTTTAATTACTTGCAACTCTGAACAAAATTAGCTTGACTTAACAAACCCTGTAAAAGATTGATGAAAACCTGACCCTAAAAGATTGAACTTTAACGAATTATTTATCTTTAATACACATTAAATTCTTATTTCAAATGCCGCTGGGCACTTCATACCATTACAAAACACATAAATACCAATCGGTTTCCCCACTATTTATTCAGCGTAGTAGGGTTAAGACGCACCTTTCGCCAGGTGTCCGGGTGGCGTGATCGACTGCGAGCGCGGTCCAATTGGCCCGGGCATATCGCACCACTGTTGCGTTAACCATTTAATGCTTTGCGAAAATCACCTCTTTTTAGTAAAGTTTAAGTCTGATTCCAAACCTGGATCGGGTAGAGTGATTTTTCTATTCATTATCAGCCCGGAGCCCGGAATTTGTACCCGATAAGGTGATAGTATAGTATAATAGATATCGTGGAACGGAAGACGCTAAGTAAAATACGAGTATCCTGGTAGCGCCTCTGCCTACACCTTCCGGGAAAAAGGAAACCTACGTAATATGGGCAAATAAGTTAGATAATTAAATAATTATCTAAGGATAATATAGGTATATCTCCCAATTTTTCGTTTATTCTTTATTGCACACGGAAAGGAAAAAAGACTAGATATTAATAATGGTAATCAATTACCTCTAATAAGTACAGGCAATTTCTTACAGACAACCTTTTCATGGATAAAAAAAGGAAAAGAAGAGAGACAATATATCTGAAAAAATAATAAACAATAGTACTTAATTGTCCCATAAAACAGAGAAAACGGCTCATAAATATTTTCGTCGAGACTGGCGGTTATTAATATTGACTTGCTCTACAAAATAAACATATATTCCTGTCCTTATATTATGTCGATGCAACATGACTTTAGCAAATTGATTTTGCTTATAACTTTACTGCCGATTGCCTGCCTGTCATCAATCCTTTCGTGAAAAACCCTTTTAGTTTGCGAGCTGGATTAATCAGGTTGGTAGACGCAACAAATCTTCTAAATACCAATTATCTTTTTACTATAACTTGCCAAAAAAAGTGACAATTGGCAATAAAGAAAAATATAGAACCACAAAGTTATCTGGCCCGGTGGCCAAAAGTGGAAACAAAGACGTCATTTGAAATTGACAATTTACCTGCCACTCACTGACATAACCGCCATTGGTTGTTTACTCAATGTATTTATGTTTCCTGCATTATTAAAAATTTGTGAAAAATGCCGAAAACTTTAAAAAGTGACGCTAGGAACGTTAGACTCCAGGTATTCAATTTTACGAAGGAAGATAAGCGTCTTCAGACACCAATAATACCCTTCGAAAAAAATTATCAACGCGTAGCTGCCACCACAGCCTTGTGTTGTTAGCTTTTCAAAATAAATTCCACGTAAACAGAATTTTGTACGTACTAGTAAAATAGGTGTAAGCACATATCATAAACTAAAATGTATCTTTACGTGCGTGGTGGCCTGTTGGTAAATGGACCTAACGCGGCTGCCAACATGTTCACGGTGGTCGTGGGCTCGAATCCCAGGTCACAAATCTGACTTTTCGGAGTCATGTGTGTATTGATAGTCAATAAATACGAACTTAAACGGTGGAGGAATACATAGTGAGGAAACCTGCATACCATAGCGATTTATAAGAATATCTATGGTATGTAAGTCCACCAGCCCACATTAGGCCAGCATGGTGGACTATATGGCCTATGATATGGCCTAACCACCCTCAATAGCACTCTCGATTGTAGAATAGGGCAGTTCCCAACAGTGGGACATATAGTATATGGGCTGATACAGATACACTTGTTTAAGGGTATGGGAAGCGATTTGTTAGAAATCTTGGGAGGGAAAAATAACATGCAAATAAAACTGGTCCACTCATTTTCCTGACACTATTGATCGAATTGAAAAATCTTACTTCACCCACTTTATTGCTACACATATGTATTTTTAATGGCAACACCAAATTCGACAACAGCGACTCTCTCACCGGGTCAGATAACTTTGTGGGACTATAATTATGACAACACTATTAAAAATGTCAGTGTCTTGGTTGAATAATTTTATACCTAGGTATTTGTGTATATATTAATATTAAATGAGATCTTAGCGTCCCCATTAAAAAACAAACTCTTTATTGCTAAGCTTAATAAAATTAGTGGAACGAACGAGACGATCCTAATATCTGATTCAACATTAACACAATAAACTTCATTACGTAATGGATTGAACTGTGAAACTGTCGTCTTAATTGCCGTTCACAGCTCCAGTCGGAACGCATCCGGAAACTGTTGATTGTATCGCTGCGGCTGTATCATCACTTGATTGCAGCTTAGTGTATACTACAGACATAACACAACACCATTCTGTATTAATTATCACATGTATAAACATCCTTATAACACAGATATATATGCACGTCTCTCTTCTATAACTGAAGGGAAGGATGCCATAATCAAGGAGGGTTAGTCTATAAAAACGATACGAACTTCTAATTTTCGGAAGCTGTACGTAAAACTTCACTAATGTGCCTAGAATCTAGATACTCCAGAAAATGTTGGATTCCTCTATAGTACGTCGCAATCATAGACTAAGTTCGGAGGAAATTATAAGTATAATAGAGAATAGTATTGATTTTTACAAGTGGAAATCTTATATCTTACTCCGAACGTCGACTATCCGAATATTCGAAGTTCGTATCGTTTTTATAGAGTAATCCGCCAGTGGTACCCAAATTACGCCGTAGAAAGTGAAAGAGGGCGCTGTGACGCAATTCTCTCTCCCTAAATTTTAGTACTTACTTATGCCTATCTACCTAATTATTATTATTGCACCTATATATTCAACCAGCTTAACAGCGTCGAGCGTCGAGACAAAATAGTAAACATGTATTGCGCCGCGGACTCAAAAGATTGGAAACTCGTACCCTAGTCCACCATAACGACACGAAATGTTCAATATCTTACATTAATTTGAAAATCCAGTGAACAATAAACAGGTTTCCTCACGATATTTTCCGGAACTTAATTTATTAGAAATATACAACCTTTTAGTTAAAATTAAAGTCAGACAAGGCATTTCAACGAACTTACTTTTCTGACCTAGCAATCACCTTTTATATATTCATCTGACTAGTAGCCATAGTATCCTTTATATCAAACCGAACAATTCAGTTTTCGTGCATCGACTTGAATTAACCAGATCCTCATAGAATACTGTGGGAAAGTGACAATTCCACTTCAAATGTTGGTACGATCTTCAACCTAGAAACATCTTATTTATTTTATTTTATATATCATATTGCACTACGTTAGGTTAATAAAGTATAATTCCCTTAACCTATCCACCAAAAACCTATTAACACAATTCAATAACAAATGGCGCATCTATTGAAAATCTACACTGTCCGTCAAATGCATTATCAGTACCAACTGCCAAAGCACTCAAGATATCGCTGCAAACCGCTTCCACACAGATTTCTATACTGATAACGCTCATTAGACGAGATGTGTGGAGCTATTTGCGCGTCCATTGATAAACGGACGACCTACATATCTAGATAAGCAATTGAATAACAATACAATAAAGCTTGGAGACGGCGTGCTGAAAATCACTGCGCTTGCGATTCGTTAGATCATGAATACGACATCTGTGGTGTGACGCTGTAGACTTTTACTATGCAATATTTGGAATATAAAAAAAAATTGAGGGTTGTTGGACTTCAAACTAGATTGTAAATTAAAAGCCATGATATAAGGCACATATCAAACTATTTACGTTCAGGGTCGATACTAAATATGTGACAAATTGCAAACAATGACTATAAAGAACGTCATCATCATCTTCATGAATATAGCTCTATCTCAATAATTTCCACGACGACCTGCATGAAGCGGCCTGCAACCAGCTATTTCATATTGACAATCCAATATTAAACGAAACTGACTTCAGCATGAGAATTTGTAATATTCTTACTGAACGAAGTAAATCAGTTATGCACACACGCGTCATTGAATAACTAACGAGCTGAAAGTAGAAAAATCGTAAACTTTACATAATAAGACAATAAATCAGTACCGATTGGAATTAAAGAGAATCCAATGTGATTTCGAGCAATACTAGCAACTCAAATAAATATGTAAATAGTGCAACGAAGCTGGTTGGAGGGCGCCCATTGAAGGACTACTACAAACATACATACATAAACTCACGCCTTTTTCCCAAAAGAGGTAGGCAGAAAAGCAATAACGACACCCACATTTCGCCTTGTATGTCCACCCCACGATCTGATAGCGAGCGAGCCTATCGCCATATCGCACAAATTCCTGACTCCGGGCTGATAATGAATAAAAAATCCATTAGCACTTGAACTGATCCCGTATTCCAACCCGGGACCCTAGCTTTGTAACGGTACCGTAGTACAACTACGCCACCAAGGCAGTCTGAAGGACTACTAATTGTTTATTAATAAAAGGTAAGTTTTTTAGCTCTCCTACAGGTACCCTGAGGGTGGTCGAGAGGAGTATATTAGTTTTTTTGACATTTCAGCGCAATTACAAATGTCCAATATAAACCATGGGGTCGATCACCAATGATCGAATATTTGACGTCAAGAGTAAGAAATAAGTTTTTTAATTCTAAAAATCAATACTATTTTCTATTACACTTATCATTTTCACCGAACTTAGTCTATGGTTACGACGTACGATAGATTCCCACATTTTGTGGAGTATCTAGGCACATTAGCGAAGTTTTACGTACGGCGACGGAACATTCGAGGTTCGTATCGTTTCGTCCAGTAACCACCTATATTCGAAATACGGTAGAAAACAACCTAGTACAAAACCAAACAAATGAAACAATTGGTAGTAGACTTATTAAAATTCAAACCATATAATTAATTCATGAAAGAACTAAAATATTCCACAACATGAACGCTAAACGACGAACACCGAGAAACAATGGAAAATCCTAATCCTTATGACACGTTTTATAGCATATGTTCTAGCTTCATTAATATGTAACTGTCGTTTTATGTCAATACATGTATTTTTCGCTACAAAACCTCTGAGAAAACCGCTTGTACCATTAACGCTACATGCACTTCAAACATTTTCCATTGACCACTGAAACCATAGTAAATTACATCTATAACATCGTGGTTTACGGCTTGGAAAAACTTTCTCCTGATGGCGATGATATGAAACTCGACATTACAGCTTGTAGAGATGATGAGAATAAAACACCGTTAACAACATACACATTGATTTAACATTGCTCATTTTTTTCTTTTTCATTTACTTGTCCGGCATAATGACTGTACTGCACCTGATGGTTAGAAGTATTGCCATCCAGGCAAAGTATCGAATGTTCTAATAGACGGGTGATTTTTTTGTAAAAGAACGCTGATTGAAAATACGCAAAATATAATTTCTAAACAGCATAAAACATCAGTTCCATACAACGCAGATAAGAGATAAAATATTACGTAGTATTTTTTCGAAGTTTAACGCATGATTTACTAGAAGGAAACAACTAGTCATCTAGATAATATATCGCGGATATGAACGGATACGAAGAAATATAAATATTATTTTTGTAAAAGGAATATGGCGACTAACATAAGAAAAGATCGCCTTAAAATTAGGTGGACAATTTGAAATAAGTATAAAGAAAAAAATATGATTTACCACTAATTGTCTATTATTATTCACCAATCAACAGTTTTCATTCAAAGAACAGATTGAGCACCTAGTCTTGTAGAGATGATAACAGCACAGTTTCACGAAGTGCTTAATAATTAAAAGATCTGTATAGTGTTCCTATGGAGGTTTATGAGCACGCGTAACACTTACCAACAGGGAAATTCGCTCGTCTCGCCATTAGCTAATCAAAATGAAATATTTTATAAACCAAAAACGTTTGACAAAGCTGAAGATCTTGGTATACACGAAGGCATCTATTGTAAAACTAAGAGTGTTTGGTCAAAGCAATCCACAACAAGGCACTGTGTTTCACAAACAATGCGGTTTCAAGGAAACGAACGGTTCAGTAGTAAGCCGTGAATGTTCGCGATGCGTCCAAGAAGCATACTATCTAGACGACAATATACCACAGGCGAAAGAGCTAGCAGACAATTCCAGAAATGTCAACGCAATTTCATCTTGGAATTGCAAAGATATTTGTTTCAAGTGTAGGCGTTGAAATAGATACGCCTTGTATTCCCTTCAGATGTACATTGAACAATATTTATACAGTATATTTTATGTTGTTTACGGACCATAGAAATATATTTAACTATCACGTCATATGCATAGGACATATAAGATCGAACTCTACCATGGTAGTAAAATGAGAGTTGTGTAAGGATGGAATCTATTTGGTTACTGGTATTCTCAGAATCACCAATTCACAAGTAAGGATTTCCGATGCGACTCACGCGGCCTAATGCCAGCTGTCATTGTTAAATATAATTAATTAGGCACAACGACTTCAGTAATTGATTCTTCGAAGCAAGTAATTAGACGAAAGATCTTTTTTCGCACGTGGATACACTATTGCATAGGTGTCCATTGCACTTAATGCCACGCTAACAAAAAAAACAGACAGACGGAGAAACGAGTGACCTTTTAATGATTTAGTATTTTCTTTTCAGATACCGTAAATGTAGAGCAATGAATCTATAAACAATTATAAATTCATTGTTCCATATAAAAACCCAAATATTACATGGCGTATAAATTCTAACAACATCTAGAGCATTGTAATAGTCACACTCTGTTTATAAGTGTTTATAATTGAATACACACTATCTCATTCGCAATTAACCTATTTAGTGGCAGAAGTTCCTTCGCCTAGGACATTAGGAGATAAATGAGAATTTATTACACTTGACTAAAATCGGAATCAGCCATTATTACCGAGCAATTGCATTAAATCTGGGTAACGTTGTTTATCTTATCTTATAGACGAGAGATTAAATTATGATGCAGATAACTATATCTGTTCAAAGAACACATATTTCAGTGTAAATATTTGAGTCATACGAGGATCTTTCCTGATTCAATAATATTTCCCTTTCTTTGTTCATGTATAGTGTATACTGAAAAATAAGATGCGAGCAAATCAATGTGACGCAAAGAAACAAAGGAAAGTAATACATATGTAGATGCTAGTGGTAAGATAGTAGTACAAAATGGAGGAAAACCCATAACCACCCATAACCTCATAACCCACACAATTATGTTCCGTTTCAGTTTTGAACAAGCCGGAATACTTGTATCGACAGTGTTATTATGGGTACCTATCCATTAACTACTTTCATTTACGAAATGAAAATGATGTATTCTAAATTTAAAACACACAAACTGCAAAACATTTCAAGAAACTCACTTAAAAGTCCGCGTATATTACCACTAGATAAGAAGAAAGATAAGGAAAGTCATAAATCCAATAATTCGATCATAATCTTAAATGATAACGCAACATAATCATAAGTAAATAAACGGAAATATCTAGAAAACCTGAGAAATGATGCGTCTCAGTATAAACATTCGAAATGGTGGATCGATGTCCGCACTGTTTTTAAGTAAAATATAAGAAAGTGTAAAAAGCGAAATTGCTTGGATCACAGCCAACCAAACAATGCTGACTTATCAAGAATAAAACGACAAATTACATGAAGTCAGCTTACGAAATACACACGAAATCTGCTTACAATACAATAAACAAAACCAAGTCATTATGAATACGAATATGTTAAGGTATCTCAAAATAGCTACTGCTGTATATTGTAATCATTATGCGAGCAGATACAAACATCCTACGGCTAGCTATAACATATCTAGGGATTCCGAAAAAAATGCAACAGGAAAGCTGTAAGCAATAAAGTTTTTAAGGTTTTCCGAGAGAGAATGGTCCTACTCCGGTAGAACCAAATGGCTCTACTGTACAGTACCGAGTACAAGATTTAACAAGCTATAGCCCAGTTCTCCAAGTAATCTAGGTAATGCAGCAGATAACTGCAGTAAAAAACGTACTAAAATCAGACAATGGAGATAAAATTCGTTCCTTATTTAAAAGGATAAACGTTGGAATTCTGAAATTAGAATAAACCACGAGTTACGAGTCCTGTTTTGGCATAATAGATAGACATTTCTTTATATCAAATCGCTGAACTTTAAATGTTAGTAGCGTATAAATATGCTAACTGATAAAAAAGGTAAAGTGTTGTTTGCTGAAAAAATATTAAACCTACTTCATGGGTGCAATATCGAGAGTGTAAGATAATCGAACCGTATCACTATACGGGCACGCTTCGCCCTTTAAGCCTACGCACAATGTACTATTTATAAACGGAAAGCATTACCTATTCTATTTATCCTTGCTAAAATTTGCATCTCTTATTAGCAGGCCTTCCACTTCATCGAATATTATATGGCATTTATGTTATGCTAGCCTTATTGGTTTATTTATAACACAGGTATTTTGAGACCACACTGATGGTTTCCGATTTCATTAGACGATAAGTGATATTTTTCTTATCCAAGAAACACCTTATTCCATGATGACTATGCTCTTAGTGGGTAAAGTTGCGATACTTCTTGGCGTAGGTGTTACAGCATCAACGTTTACTTAGTAACTAAATTATTTGTTCAGTTAGGTATAACTTATCAATTTTAACTAGGTCTACGACAACCCCCACAGATCGACAACCTGCAAACCATCCATTAAAGTCAATAAATATAATTAGTGTCCATGACAGGTAAATGAGAATTCACGGTAGTTAATTTCATTTAGACAGGTCTTAAGTTTTTCTTTACTATTTTACTTTTAAGATAGGAAATACTCGTAATATGCCCGCTGTCAGAATTTGTTGCATTTGCAAATATTCAACATTAAGTAGGGCGAAATGAGAGTAAGGGAATTACGAGACAAACGTTTGGAAACCTTTGGTCTAGACATGAAACACAGGGACAACAACCTAGATCCCACATGATAGCACAATAAAACCGTAAAACACACGAAGGACGTGAACAAACAAAGACGACAAGACGAACTGCGTGTGTCATAAATTAACGGCACTATGCGAACAGGACATTTCTGATGGACGGCGACGAGCAATGTTCGCACATTTCACTTCATAATACTAATTAATTGGATGGAATTTTCCATACTTTCTGTTACACGTGTGAACATGGCGTATCGCACGGCACAAAAAAAAAACGTTTCGTCATTGCAGAAAAGATTTATTCAAACGAGTGGTAGCATTGCCTTCGAGGCTACAAGCGTGCGTTTGGTTTAGCAAAGAAATTGTACCTACATCAAATATTTTTATGGAATGATAATTCTAAGATATACTTATGATTTGATGATGAGAGTCTACTTATAAGTCGATTTAATGACCAACTTAGCGTAATTCATCATCATTGAGACATTATTGCTTGGCTGCTCAAGATGAGACTGCATGACAACACCATGCCATAAGCGTAAATCAATAAGGTTAAAAGTGACACCATGCCGCCGCTATTATCACACAAGACATTATACCACCACCGCAGAAATTAGGTGAATTCAATAGGTATGCTTGTGTATATACTTGGATCTTTTTTATAGAGGTATAGAACTTTGAAATGGAATAAAACAAAGATGTTTTTTTAAATTGACTTGAAATTTGCCTTATTCGAAAGATAATCTTCTGGCATTATAATTTAAATATGACTTCCGGTATATGACTCGGCTACGGCTGGCTCGGACGTAGCTAATCGGGGGGTAAAATTTTCTATGACTTTTTCTAGCATTTGTGGCCGTATATCGGCGAATGTTGTACTCTAAGTGGTCAATGGTTTAGGGCTTATCGGCGTGGTCTTGCGACTTCACATATGCCCACAGAAAATAATCTAGCGGCGTTAACTCGCACGATCTTGGAGGCCAATTCACGGGTCCGAAACGTGCCACTGTGCAGATACCAAACGTTTCCTACACAGCTCGTGCCAAAATGGATTTATTGAAGGCCGATCCGCCCGAAACCATTGATCACTTAGAAGACAACATTCGCCGATATACCACCAAAATTTTACCCCTAGATTAGCTACGTCCGAGCCAGCCGTAGCCGAGTCATATGCCAGAAGTCATATTTAAATTATAATGCCAGAAGATTATCTTTCGAATAAGGCCAATTATTTCAAGTCAATTTAAAAAAGCATCTTTGTTTTATTCCATTTCAAAGTTCTATACCTCTATAAAAAACACCCATTACATATGACAATGATTTTTTTTAATCAATTCATACATATATGGGCATGTACATACATTCAAGCCTTTTTCCCATAAAGGGTAGTAGGCAGAGGTGTAATCAGGACAACCATGTTTTACCTTATATTATTAGTCCCATGATGTGATAGGGGGCAAATAGCCATGAATAGAAAAATCCAATATCACTTTACCTGACCCAAGATTCGAACCCGAAACATCAGCTTTGCTATCACACCGTAGTACAACTGCGCAACCGAGGCGCAAATTAATTATATTTCATGACATGTGCCAAACATATAGATTTACAAGGAAACAAAATAAAACAACTAGCATAAAGGAATATAAAGAAGTAACATCTTTAAAAATGGAATCTGAAAATAAATACCCAAGGTACCAACGACCTGGTGCAACAAAATGATGAAGAAAAAATACATACACTATTAATGTCAACTCATCACGTATTTGCTCATTAAAACCACGAACCTCTTAATTAGTCTACTTTATTTGGCGTCTATCCAACGTTGCGGAGTTGTGGAGTGGCCTTCGCGAACGCAACACAAAGCCCCGTGTTTGTTCAACACAATTTATCTGAGATAGGATCTGGTTAGAGCCGGCAACGATGCCGAAATCAATAACTAGACCTTTAGGGTAATCGTGACCGAGTGAGTATTGGCGTGATATTACACGTCGATTACCCAAGGATTGGTGGGAAATGTCTAATGTCCAGTCTCACAAAACCATGGATATTATGAAATAAAGTCGTATAAACATATGCTTTTTCGCTATACACTCAGAAGGCAAGCCAATCCATAGGCAGCTAAATGCTGCATTTACTGTGTGAATGGATATTATGTCGTTCTCTTTCCAGCCCCGGAAAGGCTGCTGAACAGAGACCTCCCCAAAATGTATATTAAAAATAACAAATTCTTAAAGAGTAAACCAGCATTCGTACGACTTTTTAATACACTTATAACCATAATATACATATCTCTTATCCAAATACGATATATCTAATGCCCATGATTTTTGTTTCCACACCTGGTTTGTTACTATACTGAAGACTTTAATTTTAGCAAATTAACAATAAACTTGAGAGAACTGGCAAAGGAATGTTAAGATGTTTTGGTCCTGCAGAGAGGATGAATGAAAGGAGACGAACCAAGCAATTAACAAGACGAGTATAGATGGAAGAGTCGGTAGGGGTCGACCACACTGAACATACACTATCCAAATCGGTGATACCCTCAACAAGGGTCAGGTCAAAGGTATCCTGAATACACGAGAATACATTAAGAGGTTGATGAAAGTAGATTGATCGAAAGTAATATTTTAGAATCGAGCAAAGTGGCAATCTATAGTCTCTGCATACTCCTATGGAACTTGAGTGAGGATTATGCATTATAATTTATATGCAAAAAATATACTGCCTTTATTATGTTAAAACGCTTATACAATGCTGGTAATTTAAGATAAAATGCAAACTTAATACCAAAATACCCGTTAATTTATAACAAGCAATATAATTACAGTATATTTTAATATAATTGACCTTTACGTCCTTTATCTCGCGTTGTGGGGGCGGAGCTGAGAGCCCATTGAAATCACCTACGTGCCTTGTTGTTTTATTTGTAAATCGTATATTAACGTTCCACACTCTAATACGATACTGACTGACTATTATATTATAAGTTTGCAATTTGATTTGCAAACTTAATTCGTTGCAGGAAGTCGCTGGATAAAGGCCGCTTCCAACAGGTCGATGTGGAGATCCTTGGGGGAGGCTTATGTTCAGCAGTGGATTTCCTATGGCTGGGAAGGTGATGATGATGAAGAATTTGATTTGCAATTTACAAAATTGTATGAAGCAGGCAGCTCAAGGCTGGCGAAATGGAGTCACTGTGGATGCCCTTTGCCCCATCCAGAGTACACAAGACCTGAATGAATGATGACTCTACGGGAGGTCAGTCTTTAGCAATAGATGCATCTGGCCAAAGATAATGATTATTAAATAAAATTATATTGTCGAATATCTGACGTAGATATTTAATTCTTGGCTTAATAATTCATATTTTGTAAATTTCAGCTCGTTATCGCAAGTAGTACTAGCATACCGTTTAACATTCGGCCGTTTTATCTATTTTTATTGCTTCATAAACACAGTTGGTTCATCACATAAAAGGGAAATAAAACATGTACGTTTTTAAGTACATCTTTGTGGTGATGCACTAGTTTTTAATTACAATCCGTAACGAATTAGTCACATTATTAAATAAATAGCTGTGTAGTATACTCGAGAATTTAATTTGATTCCACTATTGCCATAAAGCATATTTATCATGGTTAAATATTTCATGACAATCAATGCCTTATCATTACTTTATCGAAAGATAAAATTACGATTCCACCAGTGGCGTAACCTTCGTAAGATATCCCAAAAATTTGAATCGCTGTGGTTGTATCCTTGACCAACTAAAGACTAGACTTCACAACATAAAGGATTTTATATTTAGCAGCAGGAAGTCCTTGATGAACATAGGCCTCCACTAAACATTTCACCATAGACAAAAGGACACCATAGACGAAGATTCAACATAATGGGAGAATAAGCTAATTTGCGACCAATATTAATCAAATGCTCCTTAAGGATTTTCGTACAATTTACAATACCTACGAGAGTAGCTGCACGAATTGTTTAACGAATATAACGTCGACTTGAAATCCATCTGCTAAAAAACCAACAACTCAGTTTTCTCATAATTACTGCAAGGAAGCTCATGATATTCAAAATCTCTTAACAAAAGATAAGATCGCGCAGAGACAGCTCCGGAATCATTCCGGTAGATACATTAGGGTGGGATTTAGCACTACCGACAGCCTAGGGCAAGGTGACTAAAAAACTCAGTATGAACATGGCTGTGGGACTGATAAAACACAATATGTCAAAAACAAAAAACTACACTCTCGATGACCCTCCATTTCCGATCCCCTAGACGCTCGCACGACCGCGCCCTTCCATATCGCCACTGCCGTTCTAGAATTTTCTCAGCCCTATTGATATGCAAGATATTTTAAATGACATTTCAGATATTGAGGAGTCCATAACAATTCATCTAGAAGTACCTAGGTTTTTCCGAGTTTCATCCCTAATTTAATTTCTATTTTAATTATTTAATAGAAAACTCAATGTCATCCCCAGAAGCCTATCATCTGAGCACATATATTTCAAAGTCCATATAGTTTAACAGTAGTATAATTTTATCTCAACAAGATAAATCTGTCTGCTACCAAGGAGCTCCATCATGTTTTGCTTAGCAATCAAGATAAAAACTAAATCAGTGTCAACTCAGTATGTTATTAAAAAATAGTGTGACCATCATTTTTTATTTAAGTATTTGATTATATTTTTATTCCAATTTAAAAACGACTAAAAATATTACATTTTGTTTTATAAAATTCACAGGTTATTTAAAAATTCAAGACAATGTAAAGTAATTTTATTTGCACAATATTTTATGAGTAAATTGAAATCAGGTATGATTATAAAACCATATAGAGACATTATTCAATTTGGCTGAACTGTAGAGTTCATACATTACATGTTTGGTCCAACTTTTAGCCCTAGGGCAGGCGGCTAGTTAAAAATAGCTGGCTTCCCACTGCCAGAAAATCTATACATTTATTAAAATGTTATGTAATTTAACTGTATATGTGAACAATTCACTACAATACTTATTGTGATTAAAACTTTACTGAAATAAAATGATGATTATTTTTTTACTTTCTTATGTTTTTATAAATAATTAAATATTTTGAAAGTATAAAAATGATCAAAAAATAACCAAGCAATTATAATGATGTGAAAATGATAATACACTACTTTAACAAAATGTACATGAATAGTTTAAAAAAAAAGTATATTTTCAACAATGGACAGTAAAAACCATTTGGAGGTCATATTTACCTGGTGGGCTATCGGTGAGAATAGTAATTCCGGTGGGGTCCACATGAGGTGGGAACGCCTCATACAGGTCGGGTTCCTCTTCCAGCACTGCCGACAACATCACGGATGGCATCCCGGCGTGACCGACACACACTCACATGCACTATGACTAGACACAACACAACACTGCACTTGTTCCCCGAGGTCCTCAGCTCACTCAGAGCTCACACCTGTGAGCCACCCCGAGCCATCGCTTTACACTCTTACAGTCCAAGAGTTTCTAGGTCAAATCTTGCTGCACCATTTTTAAATCTGCAACAGGAGGAATATTTAAATCACAGATACCATGTCAAGACTGCCAATATGTGTTATGCTTTATCGCGCTGATAACCCTATCTGATAAATGAAATAATCAAGCGATTATGGTGCCTGCGATAACGGCATCTTAGCGACAATTAGTTACCTAACGTAATTAAAACTGTGGGCATCAGCTGATCGCGCCGCTGCCAGGGCAGACTTGACATTTTATAGCTATTTTAAGACTTTCGGGCGGCTGATCAATGTCAGATGCCGACATCGAAAATGTTCAAACACGCTAACAAAATATGTATGAAAAGTAGTGAGCGTCCCGAGCGGACTGTACTCACCGCAATCTTGACGATAAATGATGCGTAGCAGGATCTGCGCCTCCGTATTTACCGCTTTGGAGTCCCAGCGGCGACTAAGCCAAGTGGCCAGTTCCCGGCCCAACGTAATCGCGAATAGGATAATAGTCTCCAATGGGAGCCGACGCTTTTGCTTTGTCACTTAAACGAACCACTCTGTGCATCACAAAGATATGTATGTAACTGACCACGGATACATTGTTACAATTTTATTCGGTGTATTTACTAGACCCCCTGCTTTCGTTAATCAAATTATCGATGTATCCGGTGAAAGTCGTTTCAGTTTTTATTCGATAATGTACGATTGTGTGAAAAAAATCTTAGCAAGTGCGCGAATTCAGTTTTGTGATAAAATTATACCAGACGATGAAATCGAAACACACGTCCGCAATACACACGATTTACGAGAAGTCGATCGTGAAATAAAGAATCTCGCACACTCGTCGTACCGTCCAACAGGAAGAGCATAGACTAGTTAGTTAGTCATCAAAAAACCAGATGGTAGTTTCACAGAAACCAAACTCTTTGTGCCTATGTGATTTATTTTATGTATGAAAACCTGAACCTAAATAGCTCAATTAAAATAAATTTAATTTCGTGTGATGTGAATAACATTAATCAAATATTATGGAACAGTTTTATTTGTCAATAAACAGAATTAATGATATCACTTTACGAGACAAATTCATTTTCTCAAGGTTTTTATTATCTATATTCAAATATTTAACCAAGATAATTAAATGGTTAAATACATAAATATTTCATTCTTTTCTTGATAAATATGTACTTTAATGAAATGAGAATGAATTGATAAAAACGAACAATACCTATGTTAAGTGTATATCTCAGTCAAGATAAGTAACATATTATACATGCACTGTAGTTAAAATATAAAATAGTATGTTTTATAACTTATAGTACAAAATTGTGTATTTATAATATAATTTGTGAATAATAGTTCCTTTTTCTTGTATTCATCTTGTATTCTTCTGTCATCTGTATGTTTTCTTTTAGGATGGCACCCAAGACCCATTTTTGGGATCATGGTATGCTTATATATAACGCATATAATCCGTATAATAAATGAGAATGTAATTACTTGAGTTAATTATTATTAATGATTCATTCATGTTTAGAACAAAAAATAGCGTTAGCGAAAGTAAATAATTATATTTTTACTAGAATGAGCTACAAATGTAAATATTTACCTAAATACACGTCTTTTTTTTTTTTTTTTTTTTTTTTTTTTTTTTGTTGACGCGGGGAAACCGGATTACCGCTAACGCCCCACCTTGGGGGAGGGTGGAGCGATTATGTTGGGTTCACCGATAGGCATACCAACCAAAACCCCGCGTTGCCCTCTTCAGCGCAATTAGAACGGCCCCGGGAACCCGAAGCAAGAGCGCTCCAGCTTCTACCGGGACCATCCCTGCACAATGCCGCTCAATTTGCGGCACGTACCATAGGTATGTTGGAGGCTAGGAAGCCTCCTCATTTCCCGGCAACAGGCAATTGCTTCCTCCTCCTCCTGCTGCCGAACATCTCGAGGTCGCATTGTACGTGAGTACAATGGGCGCAACAACAGCCCCCCACTGCGCGCCCGCGACCTTCAGTTCCCCATTAGTCGCCTCCTACGACAGGCAGGGGATACCGTGGCGGGATTCTTGAAGCGCCCCCATACCACAGGGCGCACCTAAATACACGTCTGCTCTCATAAACATTATGCAAGTAGTTTTGGGATAAAATAATTTTCCTCAATTTTGCTTATAGTCATAAAACGTAGCAACACTTGTTTATACGTCACAAAATTTTGAACGCCATTGGCTGGTTGCCGAATTAAAAATCAGGGTGACAAAGTAATAATTATGAACTTCCCATTCCTTCATCATTTAAACTAGGGCTAAATCCCCATTACGTAATATTTGGAAAAATGCATGTATTTTAACCATTGTTTAATAATCATTAGATAATTTTATTGAACACATTTGTATATAATTTTAGTAATAAACGCATAATGGTAATATTTAGAAGAAATTAATAGACAACACTATTTATATGTCAATGTCATTGTAATGGACGTCAGCTGTGTCATGTTTTCTCAACTTGTCATTGAATTACTGAAGTGACCAGTTTCCAACAGTGGTTTAGTGGTTTCAAGGAATCAAATTATTTGGAGACCTATAGATATGTGATTATAACAAAATGTCTAACACAAAGTTTGAGTGTCTGAAAGGTAAAATCATTACCAGCTGTTCGCGTTTTCCATGTATAAATTTATAAGGTTTCGGGTGGAATGTAATTATTTATTTTCATTCGCAGATACGGTGACAGTGTTAATAAACGCTGTTGGTGATAATGAGAATTCCGTAAACAACGTAGTGATAAAGTCACTGACGAAAATAGCCAACAACTACCCCAATGAAGTGATTTCGATATTTTGTGAATTTTACAAGAACACTGTCAAAGTAAATCCTGCACATTTGGGTAATATTGTAAAGTAAGTTCTATACTTCACCTTTCATGGATCATTTACATAAAAACCATTATTTACATTAATTATTTACTTGTCATAAGCATACATTTGTGCAGTAATTAGAACTATTAAAATAATAAAATACTCTTATGTGTATATCTCCAATCCAACTCTACTGCTTAGAAACAATTTTACCTTTGTTGAACGTTGATTGTTACGACTTGATTAGTAATAATAAAACATCAGAAAATATCCCAAATTGTTAGACCCTAATGTAACAATCAGTTGTTTCAATTATGAGATAAAAATAAAAATGTTAAATTTAAAGGCTTCATGTTATGTAAAGATCACATTAAATACAATGAAAAGGTTTCATGAATATCGAAATCTCAATTATTTTCTAGTCTATTATTCAATCTTAAATATGTATATGCTTTTAAATCAACTTTACTAGAAAAAGCATGTAAAAAAGCAGTGTGGTCAGCGCCTGATCTAGGGTTCTGACCGCCCTAGGCTAATTCTGAGGACGCGCCCAGGAACGTTACAATGAGCCTAAAAAGTGGTATTTAGTTTTGTTTTGTTTACAAGTGTGAAAATTTTTGCATCATTCATACAACCTATAAAAGTTGTCAGACTGATCTGCAAGCGAAACTAACATTTTCCTTTAATCTGAACGATATTCAACCTTAGGGTGGCAAATCATTTTTTAGTTGACCGAACATAAGGGTAAAGGCTACTCACGCATTATACGACCAAAACCGATATACAGGGTGGGATTTTCAAGTGGGCGTGGATAGTCAAATCCGAAACTATGAGGAATAGCGAAAAATGCTCAAAGGACTTACGAGCCCGATTTTGATGAAAACTAAAACTGCATACTTAGATTTTTGATAAATCAATATGCCTAGCTAGTAATCGAACCTAATGATTTTGAAAAAGAAACACATGCTGTATAATAATAATAAATAAAATAGGGATAAAATTTTGCGAAGTAATGACACACGTCAAATTAAAGGAAAGATGTAATTTTAGGCAAAAATCTATTTTTTTTATCCAGTTTCTTGGCACCTCACCACCTGCTTGGTAGAGGAATGTTAGAATTTTTCATATTTTGTTGAATAATTTATAAAATATTTAATACTATGATTTCGATATGGTTTTGATGAATTATGACAGATTTCGTCTTAAGAAATACGAAAAATTATAAAATTCCTCTACCAACGTAGGGCGACCAGGTGTTAAAAAAAGTGAAGAAAAAATTGAATTTTGCTTAAAATGACATCCTTTCTTTTATTGTATGTCATTATTTCCCAGAATTTGATCTTTATAAGCAACAATATCGAATTGTGTAATAATACAGCCTGTTTTTTTTTTCTAAATCATTGGGTTCGATTCCTAGCTAGGTATATTTATTTATGAAAAATCTAAGTAAGCAGTTTTAGTTTTCATCAAAATCGGGCTCGTAAGTCCTTTGAGCATTTTTCACTATTCCTCATAGTTTAGGATTTGGCCATCCAAGCCCACTTGAAAAACTCGCCTTGTATATTGATATGCGATCAGGATTACGGATTACTAAGACATCTAAGAAGGCAAGAGAGTTATCATGTTCTAACTTCATGGTAAATTGAATTTTATTGTTGAGGAGTTGAGGTGATTTAAAAATGCAGTCACTTGGTCACACTTCTGTTAAGATATTTAAAAAAGACGGGAGGCATCATACTAGTGAAACACTTTTGCAACTGCTCAATTATTTTTTTGAAAATTATAGTGAAATGTTTAAAATTACTCAGTCACTCGACCGCCGACTGATTCTAATAACAAGTCAGCGTTTGTTACGTTTGTACCTACAGGTGCTATTTTAAATTTCGTTTATTGTTATAATCTCAGGGACTCGTAAGTTTTTTCAGTTCACAGTTTAGGTTAAGTGTTTTGTCTGGGTCTAGTTAAAATATGTAGGGTAGATGCAATGACGCTAGATTAATAGTGCATGCGAAGATAAGATTTCAGTTCAGCGCGCCCCCCCGATCCTCGCGCCCTAGGCTGCAGCCTAATTAGCCTAAGGGTTAATCAGGCCCTGAGTGTGGTTTACCTTGAATGTAACTTGTCACACTACCATGTTTAAATAATAATCAATAATGATTGCATAATAATTAATTTAGATTGTATTAAGATTTGGGTGCCATCTTTTACATAATATAGTTTTAATGTTTAAAGCTGAAAATTTACAGTAGCCTGTCATGAATTTTGAGCTATAATGCAAAACTGAAAATAAATATAATATTCTTATTGAATAGTAAAGATATCTACTTAATACTGATATAACAAAGAGATGATATGTAACTTGTTCACTAGTTATAGTAGTGTATTCCCTGGACAAAAGGGTACTTTGAAAATGGATGCACACCAATTACAAAAATTCATACAATAACTTAGTTTTCAAGAGTTTGTAGAAACTAATAATCACACTATCATATATTATGTTTTTATTTGTAGGACCTTGTAGACTGAATAAAAGTTACAACCATTTTGTTGACTCTGAAGTATTGTTATGCTTCATTTGTTTGTTTCAATGTATTATTACAGATTTGTAAATTCAGGGCTAAATTACTATTGCAAAATATAAAGCAATAGAATGTTTATTTGGAATTTCCTGTTGGCGAATTCAATTTGTCAATTGATTATGTAATATACCGAAATATTTTATACAAATAACCAATTCACCAAAATACTCCTGACCTTTTTCAAATAAAACCTAGGTTGGTCTGAATATGAAATGCTAGAAAGAAAGAAAACCAATATATTAGTGTTCAGTGGCGTAACTACCCCATCGGGGCCCGTGGCAAAGTTCATCAAATGGGGCCCCTCGTATATGTAAAAAACTTAACATTGTAATTTCGTTTTTATGAATCTTTTTAAGGTGGCCTATTTGTAAACGGACCAGACGCGGCGGAACGGAACATGTTCATGGTCGTCTCGGGATCGAATCCCAGGGCACACCTCTGACTTTTCGGAATGATGCGTGTATTGTGTGTTTTCAATCACCACGCACTATGATGGTGAAGGAAAACATCGTGAGGAAACCTGCATACCATAGCGATATGTAGGAGTTTCTATTGTAAGTTAAGTCCGTCAGCCCGCACTAGGTCAACGCGGGACTATTATGAGCTGATATAGTACAGTACAGAGTTTGTTTTAATGATATGGTTTCATATTTTCATTTTTCGGAATTTGTACATCAATTATTTCACAAATATTTTTTTACTCTGGCCCAGCATAATGACAATACTGTGCCTGGTGGTAAGCGTAAATGCCGTCCAGACACAGTATCGAATGGCATCAGACGGCAGTCCCATGCCATTCGATACAATTATGCCGCTTTGTTAAGATGTCTCTTCACACTACGGCGGATGGACCCGAAATTAAGAGAGGAGGGAACACGCATGACGGCAAACAATTCCATAGCTCGATGGTGCGGTACAAAAAAGAATTTGCGAACCTTTTGGTTCGTGTTTAGATGGTTTGGACTATCAAGCTATAGCTCCGTAAGCCAGCACGCGTGGTTCTGTTTAGGAATGGAGAGAAGGGGATCAAATTGAACAATTCTTCAGAGCATTCCTCAGCCTCAGGATTGACAGCCTCCGTGGCGCAGTTGGTTAGACGCCGCCTGTGAAACGAGAGGCCGCGGGTTCGATCCCCGCACCGAGAGAAATATTTGTGCGGCCCACAAATATTTCTTCCGAGTCTGGGTGTTTGTGAGACCGAAAAGTCTCTCGTAGTTCCTGATACCCACGACACAAGACTCGATCTTAGTGTGGGGTCAGGACTATGTATGTGACTGTTGGGGTGTTATTTATTCACCGTGATGCAGACGGTAGAATACGCTTAGAGAGGCGACGCGACATCCCTCCGTAGTTGTAGCGACTCTACGTTGCTCGTAACGTCTGCATCATTCACAATCCGTCGCGTCGCTGCAATCCATCTAAGGCATCGAGCAGTAACTACACATTACACATATACATTGGCCTCCCTACAAGATTCAGATACAACTGCTGTGCAGTAGGACGCTCGGTAGAGCCGAGTCAGTGCAGAAGACAACTCCGCTGCACAAGCTCCTAGAATCACCGCCGGTATTCCATCCGGACCACTGGCTTTCACATCGAGAGACCGAAATTTATTCATCTTTATCCTTTTTTTGTCCATTGCTGGACATTGGCTTCCTCTAAATTGCGCCATTTCACCGTGTCGTCAGCTTGTCATCCAACATCGGGCAGCGACCTTTTGAAAATCGTCACTCCACCTAGCTGGAGGGCGTTCTACTCTACGTTAGCCAAAACATGGTCTCCTCTCAAAAATACGTTTACCCCAACGGTTATCGGTTCTTTGACAGATGTAGCCAGCGCACTGCCTCTTCAGCTTGCTAATCCTGTCTATAACTTAGGTTCTCGGATGACTAAGCTCATTACAGACCTTATCCTTCAAAGGTACACAGAGCATAGTACGTTCCATAGCTCGCCGAGCAACCTTGAGTTGGTGGACCAGTCGTACTCGCAGTCGTGAAAACTTTCATTTTCAAGCTTTGTGGCAAAGGTTACGAGAAGACTCGACGTAGTTTACCAAATGCTGCCCAGCCCAACTGGAACCTCCTCATAGCCTCTTTCTCAAAGTTATTTCTACCTTGTTAAAAGGTCTGCCCCAGGTTAGCCTGAGACCCTGTCGGACCAGGGCCCTGCCGGGCCGGGGGCCCCTAAGGCTGGGGGCCCGTGGCATTTTGCGCACTCTGCCACCCTATTGTTACGCCACTGTTAGTGTTTATGTTATTTTTTAAATTAAAACATAATCTAGCTATAGTGTTAAATAATAAAAATTGTGCAAGAGTAGGTGAATGAAAAAAATCATGATTCTAACAATAACCATAACATTGAAATCATCATCTGTATACATATGAATTACACTTGCAGAGTTCTAGAGCAAACATGTGTGAACCAAGTGAAGAAACTGGAGTCGCAGGTGGCTTCAGACCTGGTGAATTCCATGCTCCGTGCCATGATGGAGAATGTCAGTTACGAGCCCATGGTGCAGATGGGGGCTTCTGCTGTTCTTGTCGCTGTGGGCCATGAGCATTTAGATCTGGTATGCTTTTGATAGCTGTTTAAAAAGAGTAATTTTTTTTTTTTAATTAGAGATGCTATTCTTTCATTTAATATCTGTAATATAATATTATTTGATTGCAAATAAGCAAACATTTTATTGTGAAAAATCTCCAAAAAAACATGATACATATTACATTACTCGTTAACAAATATCTAATATCTGGATCCCAAAGTAGGTACGCCTATATCTTGGGCACTCAACTAACTAGTAGATTTCTGTCTAAAATACTAAAATGCAATGCTATTTTAATAACAGAATTTTTGAAACATGTAAAAGCGATCCTTCGAGCCAGATATCTCTCAAATACTATTTATAATATATTTAATCACTGCATAATTCATTGAGAGATAATGTATTCATATTTGACCTTTTAAAATATGCGATATCGCGAATGACTAGGAACATATAAATAAACGGCGGAAGTAAGAAAGGAGATGGAATTAAGGTATCCAAAATGATTACTGTTTTATCTCCGCCTGAATTGAGCATGTTAATTTCACATTATGTATATCTGTATGAGGTCACACTGTGGAGAATATATGTAGTGATTCACATATGTAAACAACGCTTTGTTACTTTAATCAATTTATCCTACTTTACTGTTGTTATGAAATTGTATATTGTAAGTCTGGTTGACTGATAGAGAGGAACTGAGTGTTATGGTTCTTTGTGTATAATAGTATTGACATATTTATTTATAAATACTGAATTGCCTCCACTTTTATCGCAGTTATATCCATAGTTATACACATGCATAGACATGAATAATTTATCTTGAAATTTATCTTATTTTCCTGCCAAGATGGACTTTCGTAATGACATCATCAACTAAACAATGCAGGTTGAAACTCGTCTTGGAAAAATCTCAAACTTGGAAATATCCATCTCTTTTCTCTAAAGTTACAAGAAGAGTCGGAAAAATATAGTAAGGCTATTCACAAAGTCGCTAATCAATTGTTGCAGGTACTCCGAGCCCTTATCAACCAGTTATCACCAGCGTCAGTACCGCACTACACAGTGCCTCATACCCTGGGCACCCTCGCTGCTGTAAACACACATGGGGTCGTGCCACACATCAAGGACATACTTGGCAAAATGCTGCCATTGCTTTCTTTAGTGAAGCAAGATGGATTGAAACAGGCGTTTGCTTATGGTAAGAAAAGAAAATTATTTTTGTTTTGCCATCTTTGAAATTAATAGATGATCCTTGTGTTTTTATTCCTTTAAATTCGTTGGTATTTGTTCTAGCTTTTGGCCACTTCGCTGTAGCGGTGTCAGAACAAATAGGTGACAACGTAGAAAATGGCAACATCACATCAATCAAAGACAATTTCGTCACTGAATTTTCAATAATATTCGATGTTCTATATAACCAGTGGCTTCCATCTTACGAGCCTAAAGTCTCCGAATCAGTGTTAGAGGCTCTAGGACCCATCACTAGATTGATCTCCGAGCGTCAGTTTAACGAGTCAGTCAATAAATTCGTGTTATCATTGCTCGCTTTGTATCGGAAACCGAACATAAATTTCTACTATATCAGCCAATGTATATCGTATTTGCTGTCACCGTCGTCTCTGAATCCTAAACTCACACTGAATGATAATGTTATCAGCTCCATAAATCACATAATGTTCAACTTGGTGCTTCTTGAGCCTGACTACGATCAGCCTCAATCTGTAAAGAATCATTTTGAAGTCCTTCGTTGTTTCGATCACATGGCTGGTCAATTTCCTGATCAGACTATAGAAAGCTTACTTCACCAATGCAAAAATAATCAAGAGAAAGATAGAATGAAATCAGTTATTATCTTGACTCATCTGACCACGTCTTCGCAAGTTTTCATAGATAATTATGCAACGAAGTTCATAGCATTATTGAAAGTGATGACAAATATGGAGCAAGGATTGAAAATGAAGAAACTGTTGGTGAAAGCCATTGTTGGTTTGGTGTATAGGAATTGCATAACTACACCAGAAGATTTCACAATGGTTGATTTTATAATAAAGCATTGTGGGTTCGAAGGCCCTCCTAATTCTTCCAGATATGAGCTGTCGGATTTGCACGATACTTGCAAAAGTTCTCTAATTTTAATGTGCAATACAGTGACAAGTATACGAACTCAGCTGAGACATTTATTACTGAATGCATTGACTGTTGAAGATTTTTCTTCATCTATGTCGACAGTCGCTCACTGTTTGACATCTCTGCTGCAAAATAACTCGGACGTAATAGAAGCAGAATTAGAAAAAGAAGTAGAAATGAAGTATTCGCCAGATTTAGTTTTCGTACGTTGCATAATACACGTTGTTGATCCCGAGCAAAAAGAGAGGAATAAAAATTTGTTAGTATTCCTTGAGGAATACTCAGGAGATGTACATAAAAATCTGAAAAATTCTTGGACGGTTGAAATACAGAGACTTCTTAAGTTCGTAGACAAAAGCGAGTCCAAAGAACAATGGCACAGTATGTTGTTGGATTTGCTAGTGTCAGCCGTTGAACAAGTTAATAACAATAAATGGGTAGAATCAATAGCCACTTTGATTTCACAACAAATCTTGTCGAAAAAACAGTCTACGATGATCAAAGGAGTGTCGTTGCAGTACCTAGCGATTTTATCATGCCACATGTCGAATGCAGCTATTGTGGAAAAAGTTTTGAAAATCATTTTACTTGCTCTGAAATCTATTCCAATGGACAGCTGCGAGTATGTTAGTAAAGCCATAGGAATAGCTTCAAGACAACACGGAGAATTTGTCATGAATGAACTTGACGCCACATACAAAGAAAACGAATCTAAAAGAGGCAGTAAGATATTAAATTTCTTGTCTTCTAAGAATTCTAAAAGTGAACAAGAGTTTAATGTTGTTAAATATGCCTTAATTACTTGCTACGGCAAAGTGGCTTCTGAATGTCTAGATGCACATGTTTTGGCAAGATTAGGCGATAACGTGACATCAATTTTGTATGAGATTTTGAAAACGAATCCACCTTTCGATACTTGCAAAGCCAGTGTCACTACACTCTACGAAATAAGCAAAGCATTATATCCAGCGTCTCACCATAATGTGGCTTTGAGGAATCGTTGGCAACTCCTAAACGGAGTGTTAGAACAGATATACAACAGCAACCTTGAAAAGCGGAATGTCGAACTTTACCCAATAATTGTGAAAGCATCCAAAGCATTAACCAAACTACAAAAAGGAATTCTGCCGGAGGAAAGAAATACTATACTCAGAGTTTTGCTTAATAGCATCTTTGGAGAATTATCATTGTTCAAGAGCAAATACGAAAGTGATGGCAATGGGGATAAGAACGATCTTCTAGCTAAAACATTAAACGACAGTTTGAATTTGTTACACCAGTTAATTAAAGAGCTCATTATCCAATCTACTTGCTTGAGTACTATTGACGATCTCGTAGGTTTACTGATCGAGTGGCTCAGACACGATAATGACGAAATACGAACCGCATCAGTCCTTATATTGCAAGTCATATTCGAAACGTACATAAAGAATGTAAAGTTAAACTACGAGACACCAAGCAAGTTCGGCCAAATGGGATATTTGTTGGGACTAGTGGTCCCTGGCGTATCTGACCCTAATTTCGCGGTGAGGCTAACCACTATCGACTGTATCAAACTGATCATTCAGATCCAAGATTTGTACGAAGGTCATACGATCGAACCAGACGATGAATGTATGAGTGAATTGACTCATCTTCAAAACAATGTACTGACGAATGATTTGAACATGATCAGTGACTTTTGTATGGTGTTGTGTGATACCATATCGGTGAAGATCCCGCATCACCACACAATGCAGTTTATAGAGAGTTTGCTTGAGGGTTATGACAGTCAGGAGTTCAAGAGTGTTGGAATCAGTTCTGTGCTGGACGCTTTTATTATCAACAAGGGGCAGGATCTATTCCAGAGTATTGAAAGAATTGTGGAGGTGATATTGACGACGGTGGATGCTGTAGGAGAAGACGCTAGGATGAGGTTAATGAAGCCATTTACATCTTTGACACGGCACCACTCCAATGCTGTCACTGCGGTGCTCTTAGCTCAGAAGCTGCCGTTGAAACCGTAAGTGCAATTCAATTCTACATTTTTTAAATTTATTATACGATTATATTACTGAATTCTAATTGATATAATCACCAATTAAACATTCGTTCCAAGAAAAAGCGTTCCAAGATTAAAATTTAATGTCCATTTTGGAACGGTACTAATTGAGAACCAAATTCATTAACAAAATATAAATAGTATTGTCTCTATCTGGAATTTTGTAAACCTTATTACCTACTTTCTGTTGACAGGAGCGTGATATCCTGCTGGCGTTACCTAGCCCGAGACGAAGCTTTATCCGCTGCCATCACGGATAACTTCCTGCGTCTCATGACATCCGTGGAATTGTATGAAGATCCTTACCACATCACAGAAAACCACGTGGCGGCGCTTCAGCCATTAACTGTACGTAGGATCCAAATGTTTATATTTATGTTGTGTTTTAAAAAAATAAATTTGATAGAAGAAAGTTATAAGGAAATTATGATAGTAAGCATAATTTCCTTCATTAATTAGATACGATTTAGAGAATCCGTATGAAACTTTTGAAACCAACTCTTTAACCAACTCGATGCCTAAAACTTCCTAAAGTATATTGGAAATCACAACTTTCCAACGGATTTCAATGCAGTTCTAGTTCTAAGGCTGATTTAATCAAGATACTACTTGTCTTTCAAGGAAATATATTAGTTACTTTAAAAATCATAAGGTCCATTGCTAGTCACAATACCAACCTCCAAGTCCCATGAAATGTGAAGTAATCAATTTACAGATAATTTAACAACAATTTTTACCTTCCAGCTAATAAGCGCCCTAGGACAGATGCTCCAAGAGCCAACAATGAAACCGACCTGCATCGCGAAATTCTCGGAGCTATTCGCAGTGTTGTACACGAGCGTGGCGTGTTATATAGAGGCTGAACCGCCCGCGTACTCGCCGCCAGCCAATCGCATGCAAGAACGCTTCGGATTCGTACCCAATAGGGACGCTGTCAGGCTTTCTCCAGCTAAGATCACTGTGAACACTTTTAACGCGTTTTTGGAACAGGCTGATTGTCATAAGGTGAGTCATACTATAGTTCAAGTATGTCTGCAAATGATTGGAATTATGTACATATGCGCCCTAACCCCGTTCCAATGGAATGAAATTATTTTTTATCTTTATTGTTCTCAGTTTCACTTAATTTTGTGCTACTACTTCGTGCACCAGTATCTGAAACAAATTAGTATCAAAACATTTGCCTCAGTGTCGGACTGACCAGTGCCTGGTATTTTCCCCTTGTAATGGATGACTTAGTAAAAGAAATAAGGCACTCTGAATTTGCTATATGAATTCAGCGTACTGTTGTCTACTGCTGGGCATAGGCCTCCTCCAAACTGCGCCATTTCTCCTTGTCTTCGGCTTATCGCAACCAGCATCTGCCAGCGACCTTTCGCAAATTGTCACTCCGCCTAGCTGGAAGGCGTCCTGCACTACGCTTACCAAGACGCGATCCCAACTCAAAAACATGTTTACCCCAAAGGTTATCGGTTGGTCGACAGATGTGATCAGCCCACTGCCTTCTTTAGCTTACTAATCCTGTGCTATGTTTATAACTTTGTTTCTTTGTTGGATAAGATCATTAGGGATTTTATCATTTTAAGAGTCACCGAGCATAGAACGCTCCATAGCTCGCTGAGCGACCTTGAACTGGTGGACAAATCGTATTGTGAGTGTCCAAGTCTCAGCACCGTAGATTATAACAGGTAGAACGCACTGGTTGAAAACTTTCGTTTTCAGGCATTGTGGTGACGAGAAGACTCGACGTTGGTAGTTTACCAAAAGCTGCCCAGCCTAGTTGGATCCTCCTCATAGCCTCCTTCTCAAAGTTGATTCTATTGTGATAGGGGTAACGAGAAGACTCGACCGACGTTTGGTAGTTTACCAAATGCTGTCCAGCCCAGCTGGATCCTCCTCGTAGCCTCCTTCTCAAAGTTGTTTCTATTGTGGTAGGGGTGACGAGAAGACTCGACGTTGGTAGTTCACCAAATGCTGCCCAGCCTAGCTGGATCTTCCTCCTATCCTCCTTCTCAAAGGTGTTTCTATTGTGGTAAGGGTGAAGAGAAGACTCGACGTTTGGTAGTTCACCAAATGCTGCCCAGCCTAATTGGATTCTCCTCATAGCCTCCTTCTCAAAGTTGTTTCTATTGTGGTAGGAGTGACGAGAAAACTCGACGTTTGGTAGTTCACCAAATGCTGCCCAGCCTAGTTGGATCCTCCTCGTAGCCTCCTTCTCAAAGTTGTTTCTATAGTGGTAGGGGTGACAAGAAAACTCGACGTTTGGTAGTTCACCAAATGCTGCCCAGCCTAGTTGGATCCTCCTCGTAGCCTCCTTCTCAAAGTTGTTTCTATAGTGGTAGGGGTGACAAGAAAACTCGATGTTTGGTATCAAATGCTGCCCAGCCTAGTTGTATTCTCCTCGTACCTCCTTCTCAAAATGTTGTTGTATCTCCTCCAATCAGCGTACTAGGACTGATCGTGATATCCTTCAATCGGAGTACATAGCTGGTACCATGGTATTCTCTGTAGGTGCGTGAAGCGTGCTCCCTCTGCCTGAGCATCGAGCACGGCGACTGTTCCGCCACGCTGCTGGAGCTAGCGCCGATCCTGAGCGGCGCGCTGTCCCGCGAGTGTCCGCAGCACTTGTCCAAGCTGGTGCACCGCGTGGCGCAGTACTCGCGCTCGCCGCTGCCGCCGCAACGATGCGCCGCACTTGCGCTGCTCGCTGACTTCCTTAATTATAGGTAGGGGATATGTCTTATTTATCCTTATATCCATGTAGAAAACGCTTCTTACTAAAGCAGATGATCTCAATATATCTTAAATATCCTGGAAGAAAAATATAAATTTTAGGTTTGATTGTTTCATTAGTGTTTGACCTTTTTTGATCTTTTAGTGATATCGTAAAGTAAAGCGATTAGAAATAACGTAGGTGAGACTTTGATAATACTATTTACTAACAGTAGAGTAAATTCAAATTGCATTCAATAAATTGGGTCTGAGGTCAAAAAATATTAAAATTGTATCTTCGAGAGCGTTTCTCTCTAACTTAACCTGTGTTTATGTAATTCATCTAACATCGATCCATCTAGGTCATATTTCACCAACAATGCAAGTTATGCCCTTAATCCCCTTGATCCTTGATAAAAATTAACCAGCATTGGAGTAATAGTACAGTCAACGAAGCATTTTTTCCTGCATAATTTGCCAGGAGTTTTTTGTTTTCATGAAGAGGTGGCATATGACCCCACTAAGTTAAAAACCCAAAATACTTACAAAAATGGCGTCCGCTAGAGCCGCCATTTTGGAAAACGCGTTTGAAGCCATATCTCCGGAACCGTCCACTTTAGGCCCATCATGCTAAGGACCTTTTTTGTAGATAATTAAATTTCTAATCTTTTTTGTTCAATATTTTTTTTTGTACCATTTACCGTTCGCGATTTACAAGGTTATTAATATTCGTTTCTTGCCTTTTTGCCCATATCTCTGTTAATAATTGTTTAAACAAAAAACTGTTAATGACTAAACTTTTAAATCAATAAATTCTTAACAACTTTTCACCCATACTTTTTTTCTCTAAAATCAATATTTTAGAAGTTATCGCGCGTTGAACGGTGTACTACCGAATCAAGGTCAATGGAAACGAAGGATGCATAGCGTAATTATGAAATCCAATGATTTCTTCATGATTATCACGTAATTAATTAAATACTGATGGCATAAGGGAACAAAGCAATGAGGAAATAGTAAATTTTGTTAAAAATCCATGTAAAATTTATTGAAAAAAAGTTATAAAATGAAAATTAATAACATTGTAAATCGCGAACGGTTAATGGTACAAAAAAAATTATTGAACAAAAAAGATGGGAAATTTAATTATCTACAAGAAAGGTCCTTAGCATGATGGGCCTAAAGTGGACGGTTCCGGAGATATGGCGTCAAACGCGTTTTCCAAAATGGCGGCTCTAGCGGACGCCATTTTTGTAAGTATTTTGGGTTTTTAACTTTGTGGGGTCATATGCCACCTCTTCATGAAAACAAAAAACTCCTGGCAAATTATGCATTGCGGACAAGAGTAAACCGTTGCTTCGTTGCCTGTACTATAAAATGTCTATATAATTATTATGTATTGATTATTCGTCTTCAGATGCAACGACAACACAGTCCTAATCGAAGCAGTACTAGCGACATTGAAGACCGGCTGGAAGGACGAGAGCGGGCTGGTGCGTGCGACATGCCTGCGCGGGGCGGCGGGCGTGGCGCGCCTGCGCAGTGAGCACCGCGCCGCCGCGCTGCCCGCCGCACTCGCCGCGCTCAGCCAGGGCGTCGACGCACCCAGCAAACAGTACGTACACATGTACACGCACGTACACGCACGCACATATACACGTAAACATGTACACACGTGCACACATACACACGTACACAGATACACAAAAAAACACACTGTAAAACACTACTATGTACTCACAGACAAACCAAGTAATTGGTTTTGTGAGACTAATTGATTTTTTTTTGTTATTTTGTCTTAATATAATAAATAAATTAAAAAAAACACACGCACACGCACACGCACACACACACGCACACACACACACATATACACACGCACATACACACACGCAGATACAACCACGCACATACACACACGCACAAATACACACATACAGACATACAGACACGCACGTAAACGCACTAATTTAAATACACTCGTATACAAGTATCGCTACTACTACATTCGCATTGTTTGTGTGAACCACAAGCATTTGTTTCGGGTCTAAGTGCTTGTCAGACCGAAAAGTCTCTCGTAGTTCCTGATACCCACGACACAAGACTCGATCTTAGTATGGGGTCAGGACTACGTATTTGAGTTGGATGAATTTATTTATTTTATATATTATACTTATACACGACCGCACAAACGCACCCACACGCATACGTGCACGTACATATAATTAATCAATCATGACCTATTTTCATATATATATATAATTACAGATAGTTTAATTATAATTATAAAAAAATATATATTATGTAAACCTTTTTCGTCAAATTACAAAAATATTTATTTGATCATACCAAATATTACACACATACTCAAATAGAAATGAATGAGCTCTTCTTTATTTCACCTGTACTTCGTCATAATTGGTTTAAATTTCAACCAACATCATATTTATGCTGTAAACCTCTCAAAAACCATAAACTGAAAATGAAATATACCTAAAATGTATACTTATTATCTAAGATTAATGATGTCGCAGCTAATAATAAGTCACTCATTTAACTTTCAGACCGCCCACAGAAAACGTGCCTCTAGCAGCCATACAAGGTCTAAGTCGTCTTCTCACTGAACTAGACCAACTTGACAAGGAATACGAGAGGGAATTACTGTCGATATCGCAGAAGATCCGACCATTCATGAACACCGACTGCTCGCAGCTTCGAGAACATTCCATTAGATTGTTCGGGATTATAGCCGGAAGGATCAAATCCGAGGCTTTGGTGGACCAAGCGGTGTCGTCACTGCCTTGCTTCCTGTTGCATTTGTGTGATAATAATCCAGCGGTGGTGAGGGTGAGTATCGATATTAAAAAATATATGTTTAAAATACTGTAGCGATATTATTTGAAAAGATATGGACCACAAACTTAAATAATAGTTTAAAAAACAGATGTTGAGACAATTTTCAATCGAATTTTTGAAACAATAGTTTCTATAATATTTACAGTCTAAAATATTATGGTAGTAAAAGAGGAGTTTTTTTTTCACGATATACAATCAGTTTATAAACGTACATATATCGGCAAAAATCTATAATCTTACTCCGGACCTGGGCTATTAATTATTAGATATTTTAATTACGTACCTTTTAAATCTATTTCAGGCCAGCAAATTCACCCTCAAACAAATATTTAAAACATTCAACGTGAAGAAGTCCAATGACCTCGTGCAAACTCACCTGCTCGATGAAGGCAGGTTGTATTTGGACGAGTTTCTGTCTGCCCTACTCCGGCAGTTGGCTGAAGAGATGCCTTCCAGCGTGGTCAAGTGTTTGCAAACCGCTGTCAATTATCTGCACTGCGCTAGGGATGATATGAAACCGCATCCTCCACTGTTGCTCGGTGAGTTGTTTGAATAGTGATGCTGCAATTAGATATATAAGATTAATTTGTCGATAGTAATGCTGTGTCAAGAAAACTGATGAGAAGTAATGATAAAAATGTATGCTTACCAATTGGTCTGTAATTGTCGGTGCTTCAAATATTTTCAGTCTTTCTACGCGATTATTTTAATAAGTTAGTAAAATACCGGTATCTTTCTGTGTCGTGGAATTTGAATGAGTATTATAATTATCATTGAGTTCACTGCTTACTTGTTCTCTCTCTGATGGTATTAAAATCCTGGTATACTGTGTTATACAATTTATAAAACAATGGGGGAAACGATGTACTTTTCGAGTATGTCAATCAAAATTAAACCTTATCTCCATACATTTTAGGTCTACTCTACGCCGAGCTGTACCGCATCAAAGACAGAGAGCCTGATGAGACAGATCTAGACCCAGACATCACTCGAAGTGCCCGCAACCGATTGTTACAATTAATAAAAGATTCTAACCCTGCTGTGAGACAGAACTCGGCAATGGCACTCGCCAATATCTGCCTCGTCTGCGCTTATGACGAAAAGAATGACAGCAATTAAAACTATCGATAATATCGATGTTATGAGCGCTGAATTAGCACTTTATCAGCCGACTATTTTAAAGCGCGCCTTTACACCCGTGCCCAGTACGCGATCGGCTGTAATAGTGTTAAGTATCGAGACAGTCAAAACTCTAAAGATTATCGATGCACACAAGTCACAGTATCGATATTTTTGGCAGACTATCGTTCTGTTCGATTGTATTGAAAGTATCGACTTTATAAACGCTTTATTAAAGTCTGACAACAGTTGGCAATGTTACTGTAATGTTTTATGTCAGACACTACGTTTTTTGAGGAAGTTCTATGCGGTTATTCAAAACTGTTACAAAATTTTATTTTAAGTTGCATGGTATATGTATGAGAGTCTCAGTGTCAAAGTAATTGTTATGAAGTATATTTTAAGAGATTTTTGGCTGAAGGCATTTTTCATTCTTCCGAAATCATTGCAGATATTTTTAAATAGTTAATTAAGATAATTTTTAATAACTTTGGGCAAAACGGAACATTTTCTTTGTATAAATTCTTTGAAATATTTTATGTTTTAGTAGGACTATTTAAATGTATATTTTGTTTGGATAGAAAACCATTGGGCCATAAGCTTCGTAGAAAACTAAGAGTCCTAATCTACAAGTGATATTAAATACTGAAATTGCGGATATCAAAACCACAAAATACATTACAAAATTCGACAATCTAATCAAAACATCACTATTGCCATAAAACTATGATTTTCTAAACTGGATATAACAGTGACCAGCTATAATATTTAGAGCTATACCCACCTTGTAATAAGGACTAAAATCCAGTGTATTGCTTCCAGTTACGCATAGTTCTTTTATGACGCTATGGATAGCATTTTGGTCTCATAAAATAGGGGATTACAGATTATTCTACAGTGAAGTGTCACAATAATCTTGAAATCAATTGAAACCTACGGAATTTGTTTTAAGTTAAGTATTTTGATGCTTTCAAAGAATTATCCCAGGTGCTATTTTTTATAGATGAAAAAATATCATCGCCTTATATCTTTGCTTACAGTAAAATTCATTATTTACGCTGAGTTATGAAATTCTATAAAATTATCTTACATTATCTTAATCTTAAATTCTTCGATTATGGTCTATTAACTGTTGAACTTTTTGTTGCTTTAGTAGTAACTTAGATGGTCCATTAATAATGAAATCGTAGGCTCAGTTTTTCATATACCTCCATTTTCCAAAAGGTTTTGGTTTGCCACAACATTTACTGATCTGAGAGATCTGATGAATTCCAAAAGGATGGCTTCACAAAATAAGCCAAATACTCTTACATATTTCAAAATAATATTATTTGGATTCAATATGGTAGAAGAATATGTAGGTATGTTATTAACTTGATACATTTGTCTTGCGTAAAGAAATCGAATAAAATAATTCGTGTTGATATTTTGCTTTGGCTCCAATTTACTGAGTGTTGAATGGTCAGAATTGCCAAGTTTTTTAGTAGTTTCTGTCCCTTTAGTGGTTGTTCTGTACCAATTATATGCTTACTTAGTGTTTTCTATTCAATATAATGTTTAATAAATATTAATATGTTGAGAGACTGAGTATGAAATTCCAATCTTCTAAATCGTAAAATGATACTTAGCTTTTAAGAATAATACGACTATTTTTATCGATGACGATGGAAATAAACTTTGAATATAATTTAATCGATATTTTTATGGGATGTATTTTACCTTTATTATTTTAAACACAACTATCGATATGTTTTGTGGTGGTTGAAATTCTATGTGTGATATTAAAAATTATTTTATAGTGCTAGATTAGTTTGTTATTAACATGATATGATTAACACAATAGTTTTTTACCATTAATGCAATAAGGTTTAATAAAATTATATGAAAACAAAACAGCAATTGCAATAAATGTTGATTTAATTTAATTTGTCGATATCGATAGAAATTGTCGACGTTTAAAATTTAATTGTAAATTGTTCAGCCAAATGTAATCCGTATTGTATGTTAACTAGGTACATAATCGTGTAATATCTAAAGTTTATGTTTGACAATAAATTGATTCAGTTTGAACGAAGTTTCATTGTATTCATTGCCTTTCGAGCTGCTGTCTGCTTGCATACATCGCATCTAGAAAATTTAAAATATGATGAATTCATGTTCATGAGCGGTCGTATCGCTTACCATCAGGCGAACGACATGCACTACCATATTAATTATTGTTCCATCGTACTTCCGATTGTAGAGGAGGCCCGTGCCCTGTAGTAGGATGTATATGGGCCGATACATCATACAGATAAAGAATAATATTTATAATCCCACTACCGATTACTACTTATATCATATATTATTGCTCGGTCTTACCTAGGTGTTACATTCAGCCAAAACTGTCGATTATAGTTGCTATAGGTCCTGAGTTGCCTGTTGTCCCATCGCACGGAGTCCCTACGCCATTCAGGAGACACATACGGTACATTCAACTTCGGTAATGAAATCTGAAAGAGTTATACTTATATAGTTATACTTGGAAGTATTATATTAGTAGATTATAAAACTACTGTTTATGAGCGGTCGTATCTGGCGAACGACATGCTCGTCCCGCCATTCAACGCAATTAAAAAAACTGCGACAAAAACGCTGTCATTGTCTTTCAGCCACGATAAATCTTCTATAGTTACTCTAGACAGACATCTTACTAAAGACTTACAGCCTTATTCATAGACAATTTTAAAACCTAATTTAGTTATTCAATGTTTTGTCTTCGCTCAAACTGAATTCAAAAGTCGTTTCATCATCATCATATCAGCCACAGGAAGTCCACTGCTGAACATAGGCATCCCCCAAGGATCTCCACAGTGAAAAGTTATTCTCAAAATTATTATTATTCTCAAAAGTCGTTTGATAGGAACTAAATATTCGACAACTAAAATAGGTTTTCAGACTGTGTGAATAAGGCGGTTACAATATATACATACTGGATTCGCAGGCGCCGGTAATTTCGGACAAGGCACGTTCAAGTCAGATGACGGGACGCCTTTGATTCCTTCTCGCATAGCTTTAACCGCTGTCGTGGTGTAGACATCGTTTAGCAGCAAATCTCGAACACTTCAAAAGACAAAGAGACAAACATAAAATATTTTGGCACCAACGTGTATAAAATCTAAAGGTTCTCCTGATTGTTATTTACTTATTTTTGTTTAATTTCAAAACCAATTTAAAAAAATAATAATACCGGGTATATCAAGACTGCTACCGAAAACGAAGCCGGGTGGTAGTTTTAGTGACTACAAACACAATGCAACTAAAAATTTCGCTAAGAAACGCGAGAATTATTTATTATCATTTTTTAAATATCGTAATTTTTGGGTGGTAAATGCATACTTTTTGCTAAAATAATAATTTAAAATCTTTTATACCTTAGAGTATTTATATATAAAAGGGTATACACTATTATTTTAGGAAAAAAAATGTATTTACTACCCAAATATGGCCATAGAAAAAAAAAACAACTTATTCTGTTGCATGGTGTCTGAAGTCGCTTAAACTACCACCCGGCTTCGTTTTCGGTAGCAGTCTTGATATACCCTGTATAAAGACATAATTATTACAAAAATAAAGTTATTTTACACAGGACCTATGCATACTAAATTAGATTTATTATCGAAGGCCTATGTGGCACGTTAGTCTTAGGCAACGGAATACAAGAGTAAGCAGGTTCAATACCCACACGGGGAAAAACATTTATGTGATCCGTAAATATTTTTTAGAGATTGTTTTTATTGAGACCGCAATATATTTTTGGTAGTTTTTGATATCCACGACATAAGACATGGTACCTGTGTCCTTATCCTTTGTCATAATCATTGGTGTAGCCTGTAGGTATACCCATTACCCACCTGAATACCCATAATTTATGACTCTTAATTAATCGCTAAATTAATAAATCGATTTATTGTTTATAAAACAAAGCCTTATACAGGGTAAAGGACATACCTACATTATATACATCGGCATGTTGACCTCTGCCAAAACAATAGGTACGAGCGAACCAAGCCACTCGAAAACAAAATGAAAACAATTAGGCACTATTATTAGCTTTATAGCTCTTGAAAAACTACAGGCTTTGTTTCAGTTGCTTGTCTCAGTTCTTGAAGACGAGAAACAATACCGCATGTTAAAAATATAATGGACACTAAATCACAAAATACGTATCTGTGACTGAATATTCAGAGTTAAATATTATGAGGTGATGTAGTAGTAGGTAATGTTTTTGGAAAAATAAAAATATTTTTAAATAAATGTTTTTGTTAAACTTGAATTGTAACAAATGATGTCAACAATAGTCTATACCTTTGTGGTAGTATTTAGTCATTATATAATATAAATGGAAACCATTATACCTACTATTATTTCAATTACAGCTAAGCATTTGCATACCTACTTGGTTCGAGAATATGCTGATGCTATGTTTCGGACTGATAAGCACATCATACAAAATGAATAACACGCATTTTCAATTTTTACATGTAGGATTATATTTTGCTGGTGGCAGGAAAAAAATACATAATATCGTGTCTCAAACTTACTAATGTGCCCCAATGAGGGTGACATAAATATGTGTATTTAAAACCCCTATTAAAAAAATAAAGAGAAAAAAAAACTTATAAACTAATGTAAGAAGAATTCTGACAAATACGGGATTTATTATCTATATAGTAAATGCAAAGCCGCACTGGGCCAGCGTGATGGACTATATGGCCTGGCCACATACAACAAAGTACTCTGTGCTAACCACTTTCAATCGTATTCGCGATTATAGAGGAGGCCCATGCCCTGCAGTGGGAAGTATATGGGCTGATACAGATTATCTACTAAACATCTATGTACATATATGCAAACCCAGCTCTCCTTAATATACCATCCTCCATGCTCTAAATTGTTTTGAAAAGATAACTAGTAAAAAATATGTTGTTACTTACCGATCATCATCGATATCGTCCATACTGACTGCTGGCGTCATCACGAGACGTGGACGCGTCTTCCTGACTTGATCCTTTTCAAAATCTGGTAGATGGCCCTGTGAATGCAGCTTGTATAAATGCAATTTTATGAATGGTAGAGCTACGCTGTTGTCAGTCATGAATCAGCATGAATGGGCAGGCTCGTATGACACAGTACCACGGATGCATAGGATATCATCGTTGGTCGTTGCTGTTCGTACTACAGCCTATAGTTGGGTAGTAAACTCCCAATGCCACCTGGATAGGTACCTCCGCAATGTCTCTTTCTCCCAACAATTGTGTGAATGCACTTTTGTGTTTTGTTTTAAAAGACATTGTAGCCAGAGTAACTACTGGACTTATAGAGACTTAAAATCTTGTGACTCAGGGGAGCGCAGAGAAATGAAAAGCATGCACGAAAAAGTTACCTACATATTCTTGTTGGATGTCCCAAGGATTTGTTCGAACTATTTCTTTAGGTTTTACATATAATTGTGAAGGGACGATAGGTCGCTTCCAATTATTTAATGTATGCACATATTTCAAAGGCGATGGTCTAATTCCAAGACAAACAGGCTTTTCTTTATACACTGTCTTAATTATTGGTACTATTTCACCATGCCGTAAATCAGTCCGTCCCGTTGTTTCATAGTTGAAAAGCATAGTCTCAAATCGCTGCATACGATCAGGCATCGTAAAAATATCAATATCAAATAAAATAACTCTAAAAATAAGCAAATTCCAAAATAAATAATCAAAACGACAGGACAATAAACGTGTTAATCAAAAATCTGTGACTTTTTATGTTTTCATAGTTTTTTTTATTGCAATTTCAGGGCTTTTTATTTCATAGGGTATAAAATGTTAATTTTGCAGTTGATAACTAAAGAGATCGGTTAACAGTCTCATTACATTATTTTCCACAGACATAATATCATAGATGTTTATTACACGCTTTATATTAGCTTCACCTGTATGTTTGTTTGTAACCGACTTCTTTGGGCGCGATTTTGACCCACTTTAAACGGCCAGATTTCGTTCAAATTTTGCACACCTGTCAAAGACCGATGACAATACAATAATTCGATTAAAATATATAATTATCCTGATTAGATTCGCCAGGATTAATTATTCTTATAATTGATGACCATTGCTACTGACCACTAGGTGGCGTATAGATGAACATAATTTGCTACTGACTAATAGATGGCGCTAGATGGCGTTAACATTGTATTCTTCAAGTGTCAAATGTTACTACTGACCAACAGATGGCGTTATTGATTGGAAATACAGCCGTAGATGGATGTTTTTAGTCAAAACAATTATATTTTACATTTGACATATTATAAATCAGTCATACGATGCGTTTTGTTGTTCTATGTAAGCTTTGTATGAATTTTTAATTTGCCTTTATTTGTCACAATACTTATTTTCATATGAAATATCTAGTCACATATGCTTAAGCATCATGTACATGTAATAAACTGGGTCAGAAGACATAATAGAGGATATGCAGATTTGAACAAAGAATATGAAGACACTAGGATAACATTGTCCCTAGGTAGACTAACGGTATTTATATAATTATGAAGATACGAACAAATTCTTTGAAAACATTCTGTATTTAGATTCATCGCTCATCATGAATTGATCAGTTTTGATGGTAGGTACTTATTTTATACTCATACGGCACCGAGAACCGCAACCGAGTGCGGTTTGGTGGCAAGATCACATTACTTTAAGTACCAACATTTTAAACAAACTACTAAACTTTGCATTAGCAGTTAGCACGTTTCATTAGGATTTGACAGCCTCCGTGGCGCCGTTAGACAACTATTTCCTTGGTATTCAAACGGTTTAAATGGTTTTTTCCTCTTGACAGAAACATTAAAACTTCCAAAGCAACCACGATCGGAACTTCATAATAGCTGATATTGTGATGCGTATGTTAGAGGCATGCGCAAACAAACTTACAGCTTTTATGAAATTACGAAAGTCTTTCGGCCACGGGATCTTCATCTATAAGGCCGCGGCTTCGATCCCCGCACCAAAACAAATATTTGTGTGATCCACAGGTATTTCTTTCCGGTCTGGGCGTGTGTGAGATGAAAAGTATCTCGTAGTTTGTACCCAGAAACAAGACTCTTCATCTTAGTGTGGGTGTCAGGACTATATATGTGACTGTATTATTGTATTTATTTATTTATTCTAGACAGCAATAAATGGAGTGTTTAACGCTCATTTTAGGTAGTTATCTCTCTAATGGGAGATCTCTAGCGTGAATCTAACTCCGCTTTATCATATTCTAGACAAGAAAAACGAATGAATAATATTTATACAATTAACTTTTACTATAAAAAATTAGAGGTAAAACTACATTAAAAATACAATAACCTTATAAATTAGTTAAAAAATAACAATTAAAAGTAAAAATTCTAAATAAATCTATCTAAATATTTAGACAAATTAAAATTATTTGCGATTTCTTGGCTTAATTTGACGACGATTGGCTAATGTGTATGCTTTCATAGTCGTATATTCATTACACGCTCGGCAGCTGTTAAAAGAGAAAAAGTTTAATTTAAATATGACTAATTTTGTACAACTACTTAATATTTCATATGCGCTCGTATTTATGGGGAGGTGTGTTATAATCATTTTCTCATTCGACCATACGAAATACACAGATAACATAAGCGCTTCCTAAAGATTTTTGAGAGGTTGGAAACGGTTTGCATACTTTCAGCAACTTCCATTTCTATTAAATATACATATTTTAAAGATAATATATTTTAACCACCAAAGATATTGGTACAAAGCTACAAAGTACAAACCAAATAATGTGGTATTCTCACCCTGATAAAGGTTTATCCAACCAAAATTGTTTTGTGGGATGACAATAGGCTCTCAGCCTCTTTGCCTCCCATGAAGCAGAGTCCATGCGCCACTCCGGAGACACGTATGAGGGATTCAGCTTCCGGATAGCCAACTAAACAAAATAAGGTAGAGATATAATTAGGTACTAAAAAGTTCATTTGTTCTGTGATGCAGGCTGCTTCAGGCATGTGGCTGAATAAATCTTCATAGGAGACTTCTCTTTAGCAATGTTTTTTCAATTTGTGAGAATGATAATAAGCATTAAGACCACTTAAGGAGACATAACCCCTTGCACCACGTGTTAAAAGTGTTAATGTGCCAATTATAAAGATCACTGGCGACCTTTGAAAGAACGTATTCCCACCTTATATGCCGGGCATGCATCACTAGGCCCTATGGTATTGCAGATGCTCATGATGAACCATGTTTGCCCTCTACAATATAAAAAAATAATTGTAAATAGTATTTGTCTGACCGGGTTGGCGCGAACTGGCAGTCCTGGTAATGGCGCCTCCACCTTTTTTGTCGGGAAGCTGGCCGCGCTGTCTTTCATGAATTTGGTTGCAGTTGAGGTGTAAACATCGTCAACGAGCATCTGTCGGAGTCTGACAACATTCAACAATTTTTATAGAAGAAAATGTAAATTACGACTGTCGTACAAATGCGCGGTAGAATATATTGCCTAACCACTGTCAATCGTACTCTCGATTGTAGAGGAGATCAGGGCCCTGCAGTGGGACGTATATGGGTTAATACAGATACGGATTTTACAAAGAAACTTTTATACTAAATATACGTAAAGTTGTTGTAATACCTGAATTTATGAATAAAACCTAATAAAAGAAAGCACTGAAGATCGGAAAATCTTTTGAGAACACACTAACGTCTCTTTAATTCACAATAAAGTAAATGTATAAGAAAATAAAGGTGTGGAATTTGAGATATATAAAATCCACACGTAATTATGTAGTATTGTACGAAAAATATTTAAAATGGAATACACACTCTTCATTTTCTATATCGTCCATGCTGACTGCTGGGGTCATCACGTAACGAGGCCGCGTTTTTCGAACTTTTAATTTGTCCACATCTGGCGGTTTAACCTACACAAAAGAATTAATTGAAACCTTGGGTTGTCAAAATTAGTCTTGAATTGTATTTTGTTGGCTAAGGCAGAAACTAAGGGAGACTGGCCCACCCCATATATCTAATTTACCCATCGACTTTACACTTGAAAAATAATTTAAGTAATAACTAGGGTAAGTTTGGACTACAAACCGCTTCATCAAAGTTGTGGAGCACTGAAATTGACATCTGAATAGAGACAACAATACTTTCAGCTTAAAATTAGTTTACCCGAAATCTAGATTTGTATACAGTATTTCAAGATATGAATTATGAAACAACATACATAGATCTGTTGAACTTCTCGTGGATCCTTGCTTATAAATTCTTTTGGCTTTACATATAAACTCATGGGTAAGATAGGTGCTTTCCACTCTTCCATAGTGTGTAAATACTTCAGTGGCGGCGGCAGAATCCTTAAGCAAGTAGGCTTCTCTTTGTACGCCGTCTTAATCTTTTTAGGTATTTCTCCATGCCGGAAATCTTTCAACGCAGACGTTGGGATGAGATCGTCGAAAAGCAAAGCCGCCATTTTTTTCTCTTGTGGCATATTAATCAATATAGCAAATAGCAAATTGCGTAAATAATAATCAAAACAGCAAATGCTTTGTATCAAGACGCGCAAAATTACGATACAAAATTCTTTGATCTGGCAGATGTGGATGATTGACGGTTGAGAATGAAGATTAGCAATGATTTAACAAAAAAAAACTAGTTTTGATATAAAAAATAAACCCGAGAGTTTATCCTTTTGTGACTAGAGAGATTCACGCTGTAACCGCACATGAGACATCAACAGCTGTAACTAGCAACACAAGAAAATAAGCGCCATATTGTGGCCTTGATTTAAAATAGACCCTATTTCAATTACGTTAGGTTGCTTTATTGCTTGAACGACGTCGCTTTGTCTGGCGAAATTCTTTTTTCGCCCAACAACAAAACGCGGCACGTCACATGAAATAGAACATTATTTTGCATCTCATTCTGACATAAAGAAATTCGTATCGGTGTGTCTCATTTTTGCGATGTACAGTACATTTCGGCTCTCTCTAGAGGTAATTACTCTAAGTTTTGTGAGGCCTGTGATCCTGTCATGTTAAACAAAATTAGAAATACAAGAATTTTAACCAAAACAACAAAATCCGCAATAAAATCCCTAAACAATAGTTTTACTTTAATGTGTAACATTCACGTAAGTCTCAGAAACCATGAAACACAAGTAATTTGTTTGACCGAGGAATTTAATCCTGAGCTTAATTTAAAATATTGTAAATATCACCGTCTCGTTAGTCTCTTGCACAGATCACTCCACTGGCCTCTAGGCAGCACATAGGCACAAAAAGCGTCGGATGTGCGCTTATGGGTATTATTATATTATATGTGTTATTATTATGCAAATGAATGGTACACACGTATATAATTAAGTTATTATCTATGATCTTTCGTCGTCTGGCTGTGCTGTTATGCAAAGTAATAAGATAGTTTTATTCTTTCACTGATTGCTTTAATGTTTGGACTGTATATTATATAACTATATTAGGTTGCAAATATAAAAGCTTGTTGTTTGGAAAAAAATATTGCCAAACCATAAATAATGTGTGAAATGATAGTTAAACTTATGAGGTAAGCATATTTTTTAATTAGAGTAATAAGTAGTAATATATTTTATTTCTAATTCCACCATAAGTACGCCAAATTATTGTAGAATGAACTTTTACTTACTAAACCATGTTGTGCCTGCGCTATGAAGTGCATCAGATGCAAGTGTTATCTTAGACTCTAAATACAGAAGAAAACAAATTTACCAAATAATAATATATTTAATCGCAATAAAAATAGAACTAATCTAACAATTAATCGACTTAAAAAATAATAGCAACTATGTATGTAAACTTATTAGAAACTAAGTATAATTGTTACAAATCGATCAATATCAACACATAATTAATGCACAAACGACTCAACGACGGTTGAGTGGATTTGTAAGGATAGGCCGGAGGATCGGGGGTCGTAGCTAATGTCTGCCGTATTTCATTTCACGAAGCATTTTTCTGTGCTTCGCTATGGTTGCTGATTCATTGCAGGCTCTGCATGGGCTAGAAATGTGACATTAATCAGATAACTCTAAGGACCGTACCTACGTTATAGACACTACACAACATCCTTACTAACACTACGGGAAAAGCAATATAGTCGTCGAAGTTAATAATTGCTTTTGATATACCTAAAACAGTACGCGCAATAATATGTTGTTGATGTGGACTGGACTCAAAACCTATCTGCTGCCGGGCGAAGACGGCTGAGCCGCTTGTAGAATATCATTGATATGACCAGTTAGATAATTACGATCTAGAACTTGCCACTTCGAACATGTTACTAAGCAGTTAACGTCTTTCAAGAAAGCAAAGTTAAATAACTCCTTTTCGTCATTTCACCCTTGTCCCTACAATTACTGTAGATTATACCTAATTGGGTGAAACCGTGCTTAGTACCTACCAAGTAAGCCGATTCTTTAGTTATACCATTGAGAGGAAAGCAATTTAATTGATTGTGTGTATAAACATAAATATAAACAATAATACAAATGTCTGCCATTTCAAGAAATCCCATTATATGGGTTATTTATCATAATACGTTTTCCTGTAAGTTTATTGTGTGATTTGATTTGTCTAAAAGAGCAGTTTCGTTTTACAACAATAGCACATGGTTAATGATAAAAAATATTTTTTTAATGGATGTTGATTAGCAAATAGTAGTAAAACACAACTAACTTAGTAATGTCGCGACTTAGCCAGAATGACTTGGTGGAATCGCAATAGGCTCTCAGTTGTTGGCCATCCCAAGCTGTGGTTTCCATTCTCCACTCAGGCGATACATACGGTGGTTCTAGTTTAGCGAGAGTTATCTGTAAAAAAAGGAACTAAGATAGAGGCATATTCATTATTATTCCTTATCATATTTAATAAACATATAGGATATGCTAGTTCTAAAAAGTGAAAGAGTTGCTGTTGTTTCTAATTCGGTCAGTGTATTGTAACATACAGTGACTGAACATAAGGCAATAGTCGTAAGGTATCGGCCGCATCGACCCGTTTTATGCTTAATCATTAGAGGCTGGCTAAGCAATTATGTATCTCAATTTTATTGTGCATACTGTTTTCCGCTCTAATGCCATAAGAAGCCATAAAAATCGCACTATTTCTGCATAATTTTGCTTCATTAAGCGCTCATAAACCTCATTTTACGTTAGTTGTAGACTGTCCTTGTAATTATGGAAATTATCAACGGCCGTGACAGTATGGTTTACAATCCTGTTTCAGAGACGATATATATCTACATATATGACGAAGTTGTTGCCAAGTGTATCGGACTAGTGACTCGCCTTCATATCTCTAATCATTCTGATAGCATCACGTTTTCTGAATACCTACTATCAGAATTTAGAAGTTGATAAAATTATAATTGGTACAACCGGGTCTTTGGGTTCGCGTACCTCAATATTACAAATACTGTTTGTATTTCAATCCGATTTATTTCAGCAATTTATGTATTGAAACAATAGTCATTACCAACCTAAAGTGAACTTCGGTGGAAAAGAAGGAGGAATACAAAAAGGTTTATCACGTCCATGTTTGTGGAAACGATTATGTTGTGTTAGTGTGTGCCACTGTGTACATAGCCCCCTTTCCAAACTCAAACTACCAAAAACAGAAAGAAATATTCTCTATACTCACCGGATAAGCCTTAGCTGGTAGGCCAGGTAAGGGTGCTTCCACATTTTTATAAGGTTTAAGTGCATCTCTCTGTGCTTTCAATGTGTCAGTCGTATACATATCCTTCACTAAGGTTATTCTGGCCTTGGGATCGTCAATATCGTCCATGCTGACCGCAGGAGTCATCACTAGACGAGGCCGGGTCTTTTGAGCATCTTCTCTTTCAAGGTCTGGTTGCTTTTCCTTAGTAGTGAAAACAATAATTAAAAGGAAATTATTGACATTCGGGTGTATGTATTAGGAACACAGATTAGGAATTTAGACATGTACATTTCGGGCGCAGTTTTTATCATCCGCTAATAAATCCGTCTTTATTGTTTTTCAATTAAGTTGCAAGTACAGTAGCTATGGGTATTTCTCAAACGAGTAGTACTGGCCTAGTGACGATCTCTATATCCCTATTTATTTACTTAGCAATATTTTTTTTCAGCTCCATCTACTCTGCTCCATTCAGTTAATCGTATGGTTTAAACACTATGTCAGTGATTTAAGCCTAGTTATTTCATAAATATATAAATTACTTACGTATTTCTTCTGGACTATGTACGGATTGGTGTGCAGAATGGCCTTACGTCCATGAAATATGTAGAACGGTATCTCATCTCGTAACTCCCTTAAAGTGTGAATATTTTTAGTTGGGGGTGCGATCGGCCGCACCACGGGAGGCTTTGCCTGGTACACTGTCTTTACAGGTGGCTTTGGCGAATAATTGCGGAAATCTGATTTATACGTGGTTTCGTCGAAAAAGAGCAGTGATTCTTCTTTCGGCATTGCACAAATTGGTAAATAAAATACTTATTAGAATCTCAGACGTGAAGTAAGCTAACACGATGGCTCAACAAGAATAGAACGACAATTTCTGTCAATGTGATGGATTCCTTGTTTGTATTTACGATTTCAAACGTTGACGAAAAGAAAAATATTTTCATAAAACTTAAGTAGGGTATAATACTTACCTATTTTATTATTCTATGAATGGACCAGAATGAACGGAGAGGTAAAAAAAGGGTAGGCATTTAGGTTCAAGTTCAGGAATACGCATGGGGTAAATCGGTTATCCCGCGTAAAAATGAATACCATTTCTGACACTTCTCTTCCTTATTCATAATTTCATAGGCACATTTATCGATATGATGTCCTTTTGATGAAATAAATCGACATTATGCAAAAAATTGAACAATTTTTTGTTAAAATATCAATTAAGCAGCTCTAAACAATAAACTATTTAAAATGGTACACAGAACAGCGGATGCAGTAGTAAACGATAAATGACTATAATATTTCCTACTGCAGGGCACGGGCCTCTTCTACAATCCAGAGTCCGATTGAGATTGATCAGGCTATAAAGACGACCACGCTGACTTAGTGCAGGTTGGCAGACTTTACATGCCATATAATTTCTTACAAATCGCTATGGTATGCAGGTGTCCTCACAATGTTTTCCTTCACCGTTATAGTGCGTGGTAATTGACTATCAATACACACATGACTCCCAAAACATCAAAGATAATAATAGTACATCAATTTCACTCACATCAATCTCGGTATTGGAGCTGGCTGGACGATGTCGACAAAAACGGGTATCCTTGTAGCACTCAACATCACTAGCACTTTATTGTCCACAAAACAATCTAAAGGCACGAAATCAATTGCAGCAACGGGGCATACGTCATGCTCTTGCAAACGCTTACGATAAACTGAAACTGACTAAACTGCATTGAAATTTATATGTCCAGCAAGATGGCACAAGATAATTGGATTAACTACCCTCAACTGAATAATATTTTTACCATCAAAAATACAAGATACGGAAATATGTCTATTAAAGTAAAAACGAGTGATTTTATTTTAATAAATTGTTGAATTAATTATTTTTTTACTCAATATTTTTTAGTCTATTAGAGGTAAAATCATCACCACTCGAGAACCTATCTTCGATTCTTCGGAGTTAATACAATATTAAACTTACGATTAAATTGTTTTTCTTAAACATTTCATCATACATATACTAGAATTACTGTAGATATAGATTATAATTTTATACAAATAATCTCGTCATTCATAAACATTAATACAAAGAGAAATATTTTACGATATCAAAAATAGTTCTTTGTTTTTATTTTTGTCTGAAAGTTCACCTCTGGTAATCCATCACAGGATCTAATTGTTTGATCATGAGTTGCCTTTTTTGCCCAAGATTTCTGAGCGTCCACGTGTAGAGGTTGTCATAAAGGATGGCTTGTAAATATTGCATACAGTAATCCTTCACAAGTTAACACGAGGATGGTCAGTACCGGCGTTAGGCTAGGGCGCGTACGGGCGACCGCCCAGGGGCGCCAGACCAAGAGGGGCGCCGCAGACGCCCCTTATATTAGCTTGTTTGTTGGGCAAGTCTCACTTATTTGAAATCTCTAAATCTAGATACAAAATCTGTTAGAATGAAATCCACATTTCGGTTGGAGCACACCGTGGCGCCTGCTCAGCCGTTGGTCGAGAACAAGACGCACTGCCACGATGGTCCAAGCACCAGCACTGGGATTGTCCAGCCACGCGCGACACGCCTGCACGACGGCCACCCAGAGTAAGGGCCGTACAGGCTTGAATTCTCTAAAGGCCGGTCGTTCCTCGCGACGAGACGTCTCCTCCCGCCAGTTTTAGGCTGAGGTGAGAGGGCTTTGGCGTCAATGTCCCAGGGAAGGAAACCGGCCAATACACTGATTATTCGCTGCGTTATCGCTCGCTGCGGCGAACTCAGGAGGAAAACACAAAACCAAACGGTGGCCCAAACGGAGCAACCGTAAAGAGTCATCCCATCAAAAACATCCTGTAAAAAAATTCCAAGTCTCGCAGCTCAGGTTTTCTACCGCAAAAAGTTGTGAGATGCATGTAATATCAAGTCGATTAATTTATTTAGTCCTTAAGGGACCTTCTATATAAAGTTATTACGTTAGTTATTACCATATCAATATTAAAAATTCTTTACGTTTTAAATAAATGGATCGACTTGTCCATCGCATGAAAACATAATGTATCGTACAATTTATACATACTGCTGCTGGCCAAGTCGATCTATTATATAAATATACCGTGTTTATACAATGCCTGCTTAGTAACTGAAAATTCAGGCTTCATGCTTTAGCCACAAAGAAGTTATAGGGGGTTGAAAATGGTCTGAATTGCTTCGAGAAAAGGATGTTACGGCCTATAGCTCGACTTGGAGGGGGCTCGGCCGCGCCCCCAGATAGATCGGACGACTCCCACGTACAAGCTTCGGCAAGGGATGCCGGGACTTTCAAGGTTTCGCGTACGTAACGCATAGGAGGATTCAGTGCTCAGAGCCTGATTCGTGTCAGATCTGGCTGTTGTGAATACGTTCTTCCAAAAGATTCTCGAACTTTTCATCAAGGTAACACCGTAACCCAAAGTGACCGAGCACCGAGCACTAAGGACAAAGTGGTGGTTGCTGGATGGACCTACTGGGCGTGGTAATACTTTTCTCCCCCTACTGGAAAACAGTATGGAGACCAAGGAAGTGGGGAAGTGTGGGGTGGGATTCAGTCAGCAATCTACAACCTTACGAAGTCTAAGCTCTGAACCATTAAATGCGGTCGCATCCTTATGCATTCCTCAGGAAGAGGACAAATAGTGTCTGATTCCTCTGTTTGAGAAGTTGGTGACCGCGGAAGTCACCGAAGTCTATCGTTAAATCTATCGGCTCGCTATATCTTCGGAAAAGGTGACACTCAATATTACCAAATGTTGCAACTGTCAAGGATTCCCGAGGCGCCTTGTGTGGTATGTGAGGTTGGCGCGGTGAAGGAATGGTGATTGGTGGCGTTTATAATTCCAGGATTTATTTAGCATCGTATATTTGAGAATGTCCTGTCCAGAATTGCCCCCGAAACAGGGTTCTGTGGCAAGAACTGAAGAGCGGTAGGTAGGGCCTCATCTTATCTCCATCAAGGCGTGAAAGTCGCTGGTACTTAATGTTGTGGACCTTTTTGCTGCGCTATTTAACCTCATCCTGGATACTAACAACCAGACCCTTGGTGGTTCAATGCCATAACTTCCGTATACAAGGGCAAAGGCTATGTTCAGGAATGCGGTAATTTTCGTGGCATAAAAGTGCCATACCATGAAAGTATATTTAAAAAACGTTTTTTTTTTGGATGCATTTCAATGGCAGCCAGGGGGCGTCGCATAAATCTCGTTCAGGTACTGCTAAAACCGGCCCTGAGGATGGTAATAAAACTAAATAAACCGTTATAATTTAAATAATTTATTTATAATTCACAAATAACTTACACCGAGTAAAATAAAACATTTGAAAATATACACATTTTACTACTTAAAAACGATTGTTTCACAAAAATATTATATTTTTTTCAATTCATTATCACAAAACGGGTAAACGTTATGAGTACTAGTGGAATCTCTTAAACAAGAAATATTACGCGAGATATCTTTACATTTATTTTTACAAAGCGATATACCCCAATCGTGATGGTAGCCAGCTATGATAGGTCATACGTAGCCTATCATACCAGCGCGTTCCATTTTCAAATAGTAACCGTTTTTTTTTCATATACATTTTCACCCACTTAATTATACAGTCCCAAACGTGATAAATAAATATATTTGAAAAATAAATGTAAATATCAATAAACCTTTCCCTTACATTACAATAAATATTTACAAATTGATTAATGCTGCATTTTAACACATTCTGCTAACGAGATCAAAAATGTATTAAAAATAAGTAGGAAATTTCTTTTACACAATAACAAAATACATATTCAAAGCGCGGGAAAAACATTTTAAAATTATTGAACACAATAATTTTCTAAATGATTGGAAGCTGAGATAATTTATTAAAAAAAAGGAACAGTAGACAATTAATACAAAGACATATTATATGTATATTTTCATTTGCAGGTACATATTTCTACACATAACACACAAAATGGTGTTATGCAGACTCAGAAATTAATTTAAGAAATAATTTAAAGTCAAGGAGATAAAATGAATTATAATATTAATTGTATATAAATACATTATGTGTTACATCTATGTGGTCCAGATTCAAAAGCTAGTGTTGATAAATTTTTAATAATTTGCATAATGCACAAAATCTCAAATTGCGACAGAACGTTTGGCGGCAAAAATCTATGAATTTTTGCATCACGGAGAAGTTATGTTGACAAATTTAGGGCGTCACAAAAACTATCAATGGTATAATAATTGTGAAACTGTATCGATCTGTATTTGTCAGCCCAATATGAAACTACAATTAATAAGTATATTATGTTTTTATAGATATAAAAGATAGCGTCCGAATATTGCAAGTAAGCAATGCCTAGAAGATTATAGATAAACGCCCATATATATTTATTTTGGCAGAATTTGGAAATTAATTTCTAATTCGGATTTCCACTATCAATGGTTCTTTATAAATGAAGTTGAATGAACATGATTATTGGAAAATGGTCCTGAAAATCCTAATTTGACACTAATACCATTTTAATTCTTTATTCTTCCTATGATTCATATTGAATTATTTTTAAGAGATTTACATGAAAACACTGGCAATTCAATTACAAAAATCTTCTAGAAAGCGAATATTAATGCATAACTTTTTGTTTTATATCAAATTATTATTTTCAAAGTTGATTACTATAAAAGCAAGATAATAGGATCAAATTTTAAAAATTTCTTGGCTTTTGGCGATTTAAGAAACACCAAAGCATTGTATCTCTTAAAAGTAATTCTCAATTTACTTTTTCCTGCATTATATTTTTTTTAAGCAAGCATTTCGTCTATGCTTTGCAGAGACTATATATTTACAACAAATTCATTAATTTATATACATTTTTAGGACGTAAATTAATCACAAGGAGAAATTACAGTCTCAGTGTAAAAAATATTATCTCAATCGATATTATTCTTGTAAAATATGATCGATTATGATTATAGCACATGGAATATTTTTTTAACATGTATCCGTGGCCATCATTGGTTGAAACAATATTTTTGTTTTTTTTTTTGCAAATGTTGCATCTAAAATGAGGGAAAATTGGGTATTTGTTATAATCTTGGTAATATTTTCATCCATAACTACGTTCATTTTAAATGCTACTTCTACTAATTATTTAAATTTTCAGATTTAACAAAATAGAAGCTATGAGAATTTTTATGTATTTTCGTTGTTTTCTTTATTTGTACCACCAAATAATTGCTGCAATTTTTCAGAATAACTATAATTTATAAGCCTATAAAGGTTGCATTAATTATATAATTTTGAACGCAAATAACATTAACCCGACCAGGAAAACCACGAGGAAAAATATTACTAAAAAATAATTTAGTACAGATAATAAATATAAATGACATTGGCGCCAACGTTTGACGTTTCACTGTAATGGCGGCCTAACCTCAATAAAAATAAATAGGGTTGCCACCAAGAGAAGGCATTGAAGGAAAAAGACGACGGCCTTTGGGACGAAATTGGCTATTTGACTCCCAAGATTGAATAAACATTTTCGTCAATCCGGAATCTTAATTTCGGCCCATATGGGACAGAAGGGCGATGCTGGGCCGCCCCAGGACCAGCCTCGTGGGATGGCGAGGTGACTGAGGCCAGTTTTGATGGCCCCGGCGCGTCCATTGAAGGTGCTCTTCTCTATAAGTCCCGGACAAAGGATGGAACTGAGTCCCGATGCGTTTGTGTCCACCGTCGTACTCATCTCTTCGTCTAGGAGTGATTCGAAGGATTTGAGCGCTGTGAACAAATATTGTAAATTAGTCTTTTTTGTCTCTTTACCACTTTTCCTTAACCTAAATCTAGGTGCAATTTCCGTGATTATTTTTGAAGTATGTGCTCTGTTGCTCTTTCATGCAATGCTCTTTCAGCTCCACCGATTTTGATGTAAGGATAGCTGCCATTAATACATAGGCTACTTTTTAATCTGAAAAAATCTAGTGCCCTATTTAGAGTTGATATAGAACCATAGAGAAAATTTAAAAAACAGGACTTGAAGCTCTACAACCCACATTTAACAGCTGCTAATCGATAAAGTGACGAAATAATCAAAATGGCGAAGAGTGTGAATAACAAACCGCGGATTATTGCGGGACGGTCGGCGCGCGATAAGATTCTAATTGCATATCTATTTAATCTAGGATATTGTTGCCAGACAATAGGCTTTGTTACTATGCCGCGATAAATTAACACAAAGAATATTATATTCTACATCGATCAAGTCCGCAATGCATTTGGTTGTGTTTTGATACGAGAAGAAACCAAAGTCTGACAGGCTTCGCAGCAATTACGTCGCATTTGTACGGAGTGCGGACTGTCAATTGGGGATGTTCACTTTTGGCGTTTTTAGTCAGACTCAACGTCTAGACAAAACGTGGCGCAGTTAAGCCTCCACGAATATTAAGACAATTGAAGTATTTTTGTTGCTTGCGATTCGCCCGAGATTAGAGATGCTGTCTGCTAATGCAATAACACAACCTCTTACCGATTTACTTATATATCAAAGCACATTAAATACACTCAAATACACTTAGCAAGCAGTCTCCCTAGGCTTGGAAAATACCGTGGTGTTAACGCCCCTCAAACACAAAGAAATTACATTACGCAATAAAATTACGGCACTCATTTAAAAATCGATACCTTATGATATTTTAAGCCGAAGTTCATTATTTCTAAACTTTTAAATTATATAGTCTCTGTTTCGTACTTCTAAATAGATAGCTAGAACCAATCTACACAAATAAATAAAGCAAAAGGCATTATTTAAAATAAATACACCCAACAGTCACATACATAGTTCTGACACCACATTAAGATCAATTAAGTTGTGTGTTTTAACTCGTTAATCTCAGGACCTACTGGTTGGTGGAATTTATTTTGGTTTTGGGCCCAATCATGGACACCCAATCAAAGGCTGTATAACATGACGCTATGACTAATATGATAGGACCATTAACAAAAAATATTACAAAAACAGATTCTCCGTCTAAAAGTATTTGCAACCGGTGGAAGCTGGGCCGTGCCTGACGTACATTATAGTGGAGACACAAGAGCCACAACGATTTTCAAAATGCTTGCTTGTATTATGACAGAAAGTTTAATAAAAAGATACTAATTCTTATCACCGTTAAGACAAAATCTATTCCATTAAGCTAATTTATTTACTTTAGCGCGATCATCACAGCAATCATTTTGACATTCCAAATGTACTGAAGGGCATATCCTTATAGGTTTTAAATAATTGACAGCCTTCATGGCGCAGACGGTCAGATGCCACCTGTGAAACTAGAAGCCGCGGGTTCGATACCGGGGTCTGGGAGTTTGTGAGACCGAAAAGTCTCACGTACTTCCTGATACCCACGACACAAGACTCCATGTTAGTGTGGGGTCAGGACTATGTATGTGACTGTTAGGCGTTATTTATTTATTTATTATTTATTAATGGTTCTAGTACTTACATTCGACATTGTCCCTATCAAACATCTCTCCCATGAGCACGAGCTGAATGCCGGCGGAGACCGCCAGCTCGGAGACTGTCCTGAGTCGAAACAAGTCCTCGTCACATAGGCGGCTGCTGCACATTGCGTTCACTACCACAAGCGGCCGCCCGCACAGCAGGAACGCTGTGGACAAATATCACGTATAAATACAATACATACATAATTATTCTCCAACATCGATTCGACATTCATATAATATAAGATAAACGTTTTCCACTTCTTAAAATCAATACTATTCTCTATAAACATATCATTCACTCCGAATTTCGTCTTAGTTTACGACGTACGATAGAAGATTTGAACATTTTGTGAAGAATTTTGGCAGATTTGTACGACATTCTAATATTCGTCGTCGTACCGGATTATAGAGTAAGAAAGTTGAAATCGAAAAGTCACACAGATTGGAGTATTCGACCTATGATTATACAGACTAGAGCTAAATAGCGAAAGTTAATCAAAGAGGACCTTGATCTTGGACATGATATCTCTAGGTAGAAGGAAGGAACTGAGTATTGGATTTGTTTTAAATATATCTTATCAATCTTATTTTGTAATGGAACAAACTTGAGGCAGTTACAGTACAATTAATCTTACTTCTGGTTACTTAGTCAGTTGTTATCACTTAAATTACAGAATCATAGGAAATTAGTTACCATCACATTTAAAAATTACCAATGGAAAGAAGAAGCGATGCCCCCACTAAAACATACAACCAATAACACTATCCGATAGACTCGCGCGAGTAGTGGCGTGATCAGGCAAACAGCTCAACTAGCCTGAGTAACTAGCAGTTAACCTTCTGTTGAAATCAGTTTTTTGTGTTGATTGCCGTGGCATTATTTATATAGTCTTTTCCGTAATACCGATTGGCAGACTGAAGTTGTCTTTTATAATTGCAGTTTGCAAAATATTGTGAGTTTTAGTGCTTGTGAATTCAAAGTTTTTAAATTTATTGCATTGAATGGCGATTGCCTGATCAGCGATACGACCGACGTCCATAAACAATAGTAAAACCAAACAACGCCTTAAAATACAAAGCAAAGCTTGGCATTCTCCTACGCTCGCCATCCTGAGACACAAGATGTTAAGTCTCAATATATCCAGTGGTTACTCTGGCTATAATGTCCTTCGAACATAAACACAACAGTGCATTTACACTACTATTTGGAATCTCATATATGAGAAACCTACCACCAGTAAAATTCAAGAAAGTCGCTGGATGCAGGCCATTTCCAACAAATCTCCATAAATTACCTCGGGGGAGGCCTATGTTCTACCGAGTCTTTCCTGTTGCTGAAAAGTGCATTGCCGAGCCTCAATATAAAAAAAAAGAATGGAAAGACTGAATAAACAAAGATTATATAAACTGTAAAGTTGATAATAATGGTGTCTGCCACGGGTATCACGGTAAAGAATCCCTTGGCTTTCAAACTGTGAAATGTCAAATGGTGTTTTCACAATATGGAAATTTTTCAAGCATAGTTGTAGAATGCAATTTCATAGTCATTATGTTATTTTTAGAATCGCTGATGTCACACACTGAGTCGCATAAACTCTTTACAAACGTCGATGCAAAACACATAATTTATCAATATAATAGGCAGAAGTTTGGAAAAGCAAATATTTAATGTACTATATTTGCTTAATTATCATTATTTTGTAGTACACTAATGCGATATATTTGGCATTAAATATTAACGTTCACAATTTGTTTTTTGAATTTTTCAAATAATCGGGCTAAGCTAACATACTCATGTCCCTTTTCCAATGCTCTTCAGAAGGTAACATTAAAAGAATTGAATTCTATACATCTTTTCATTCATATATTTTTGGTTATTATCTTTACTAATATTATAAAGAGAAAAGATTTGATTGTTTGCATTGAATAGGCTCTAAAACTAATGGGCCGATTTGAAAAATTCTTTCACCATCGGAATCCTATATCTCTGATGAACATAGGCGCTCGAATATTTTCAAATAATTGTATCTTCACCCGGGTGCCATACCGAGCCATTGGCACTATCGATATTTCCGTAGTTGATTTGGAAAACAATCGCTTTGAATACGAAAGCAACAGCGGCTTGTAAATCTGAATGTAATCACAATTATGAATTAGCGCACGCCACGGTCGGATAGCGATAAAGAATGCCATTTCCTCGAGCCACTTCTCTATAAACGAAAATATTTGCAACATCACGATTGCTTCGATAAGCGAATACTTATAGCGACCATTCGTCGTGCATAATACAAAGAATTAATTCTAATAGAGTACTAATGTCGACAATATGATTGACAAGCAAAAAACAGCCATATGAACGCAAAAAACTTAAGTCTGCAGTTTATGTAGCTAGAAATAGCGATATAAAGCTGTAGACAGAGATGTACAAAATAGTTTTAAAAAAGCATTTAAATACAAAATGCAAAATACTTTTCAGATTCCCTATTTCAAATGCAAAATACCAAATAGTTTTATGTTTTGTATTTCAAATGCTAAATGCAAAATAGGTATTTTCAAAATACTTTTTCAAAATAAAATACCTTTTGACCAAATTGAATGATATTTTTATTTAATTTAGGTATTTATCATGAGAAATGGAATAGAGATACAAAGCCGAGCCAAATAGCACTTTTTGCGTGTCATTTTGGTCATATTTATCAGTATCAATAAATTATGTTGTTATTAATAATAATAATACTCACTTGAAATAATGTAAAAGCTAGACTAACGAAAAGAAAAGGAAAGACTAAACAGTCTAAACATCAATTTTCTTTATTTAAGATGCTTTTTAACAATAGCAGTTGTTCGAATAGATCATAACTAACTTTTCTTCTGTGAGGTCTCATAATCATCCCACCATACGAAAAAAGTCTTTCTACTGGTGATGAACTAGGTAGGGATGTGTTGTATTTTAAAAATACTTTTTTTATTGTGGGATATGCGTTTAGCATCTCCAGACTTGTTCAAATATTGTAGGGTTTCTAGGTCTATAGTAATATTGGCACTACTATGCTAGGCTATGGATTTGAAATAAATAATAATGATTCATGTATGAATATCTACCACTGTGTCTACGAATTTGCTATAAATAAAGTTCATCTATCGATATCAATAAACTATCAGAAGAGATCACAGCACAATTATTTCTTGTGGTCAAAATTAGAGTGTACGTTGAAATGTCAATAGCGCTCCTTCTATGATATTATTTTTTCTGAGGGTAATATTGACTAAACTTAGTTACAAAGTATTTTGCATTTTGAAATAAGTATTAAAAATGCAAAATACATCTCGAAAGGTATTTCAAATAAAATACAAAATGTTTTTACTAAAAGGCATTTAAATGCCAAATACAAAATAGGTATTTTGCATTTTAAATGGAAGTATTTCAAATAAATCGCATCTCTGGCTGTAGATTATTTATAGGTAGTTACTTCTTACTTTGAAATAGCTTTTGGGTATTCTGGTATAATTTTGTAGACTGGAGAAAGTTAATAGTCCGTCGTTAGCTCAATGTCATATTCCAACATGAGATGCAAAAAAATTGTCTGTTATCACGGATTTTAAATTTTTTCAGACTTATTTTATAATATCAAATACATTACCCCCTTTTATCTACTATCAATAATAATTTTATTTTATTTTATTAAATTAAGGTTCTCCAACGGTATATACATTATCACAACTAAAACATTCTTTACTACAGTTACATACTGATGCATAAACCACTTAAAGGAGTACACAACACTCTTATATTATTACACACGCGTAAACGAAACCAAGAAAAATATATTTAGTAAATATTTAGAGTAAAAACAAATCAAAGACTACTGTTACAGATAAGGATGAATTAACAGAATACAAAATAAATCAAAACTAAATTATACTAAAATAAAAATTATACTTCTTACAAATCTTACTTACGAAATCAACAATCATATAATAACCAAATTTATATAAGTAAAAATAGAAAAAATCTAATGTAAGTCGTTGTGATCGAAGTGTTTAATCAATCTTTGCCTAAACATTTTGTATGAGTCTGAAAATATATCGAAGTTATTGTCAGATTTGCAAAGAGAATTATATGCATTACACATTCTAGAGACTGGCGAGTGCAGACCAAGGTTGGTTTTGGACGGTGCAGGACGAAATATGTTAGTGATAGGATATCTAGGAGTCTTCACGGGCACAGCAATATTATTTTTTGATAATAATGAACTGTCTTCCAACTGTGAGTGGATTATTTTATGTGAGTGGATTATTATATTATCTTTGGTTTATAGTTGATACTACTAAAATCGTCAATTACATCAACTATTCAATTAATTCAGCCTGTGTCCATGTCTGGCGCCACTACTAACTCGTATCTAAACATCGAATCGTGCAACGGAAACACCTCGCACACGCGTTAACAAACAAGAAATAAAGAATACTAATTTATGTCCGGACATAATTCGCGATTATTATGCGCGCCGTCGGCCTATGCACCGTTCTCGTAACTTGACCAAACTGTATGGACGAACGGTCCGTCTATATTTGGTTACTGCCGCGATCGAATATGGGGCTATCCAAATATTGGGTCGCGTTATTTGAGGGTCATTCTTTGAAATCAGAGCATTTATTTTATTATACATGTCTAGTAACCGAGCGAATTGGTCACCTGATTGTAAGAGGTTAAACCCGCCCTTGAAAATTAATATTTGGCACCTAAGTGCGTTGTAGGCCTTTAAAATGTGAAAAGAAAAAGAAGGGTGGAGGAAAGTGACATTCGACTATTATGGTGTATTTGTATAAACTGGTAGAGCTACGCTGTTGTCAGACATGACTCAGTACACTCAGTTTAAGCATGAATGAACAGGCTCATTCTGGTTACAACTATCTCACAGGAGATCGACTTGATGCAACAGCCTTTGCTATAATAGCGTTTCGTTCGGTGAGTGAGATTGCCAGATGCCCAATACACCTTCTCTCTTTCAATCCATTTTCCTCCCCGCTCCCTCTCGATGTCATGGGCCGGCAACACATCCTGGAGCCAAGCGGTATGGATATTCATGGGCGGCAGCGATCACTCATCATAAGGTGACCTGTTTGCTCGGTTGCCGGACTTATAATATCAAACGTAGCATATTGCCGACAATTAGGTACACGTGTACACGCAAAATCATTCTGTTATAGGAAACCTTTAAAGCTGATTCATCCATTTAATTCATTATGGAATTATCAAGTTTTGAGTAAGCGATAATTTAATCGCCGTAATTTTAACCTCCTCCTCTCCGAAAAGCAAAAACAAAGACAAATAGTATATTTAAATTTCCTAGACTCAGTGTTAGATACAATAAGTTGATGTTCGATTTAAGCAGAAAATACAGTTGATGTCGTTCACTATTGATTGGAATCCATAACACTAACTCTTCTTCCAATATCGTGAAACTATATGAATTAAAAGTGTTGAAATATTCATAAGCTGCATCAGCCCATATATGCCCCACTGCAGGGCACAGTCTTTCTCTACAATCGAGAGTACGATTAAGAGTGGTTAGGCCATAGTCCACGCTGGCCTAGTGCCGGTTGGCAGAGTTTACCTATCGTCGAAATTTTTACAGATCGCTATTGTATGCAAGATTTCTTAAAATGTTTTTCATCAACGCCATTCATAAAATCTAAACAATAAATATTCTTTAATGTAGCATCCTTCTCACGCGTACATTATGGAATTAAAATCATTTTTAGCTATGATTCACAACATCATTCATACAAGGACGGAAATTATTTGTGTCATTGGGGTGGGAAGGTTCTCGCGTTTCGGCTTTGGCGATACATTCGGCTCTGTATTTTGAGCGAAGCGAGCCAACACTAACGAGTCAATATTAAATATTTAATTATGTGGAAAATCGATTGATTGGCGTTGAATTTTTTAGAGTAAAGACTACGTTGAGCTGCGCATAATTTACTAAGTTGAAGTGGCTCATAAAATTTAGTTCATAGTGTAAAGTGAGCGTTTGGGGTTTTGGTGCAGTAGGTTTTAATGTTAAAAAACTGAAACCACATTTACTGATAGCTCTTTTTCATAATATATCTGGCACAGTTCAATTTGACTGGTATTTATATGCAAATTTACTTTAAATCAATTTCAAACCGATATATTTCTAATCGGAATTGAACTCAGGGCTTTACAGCCCACTTTCATAAAGGGTGCCATCATGCTACTTACAAGGAAATAAACTTAAAACATGCTCAAACATGTTTCTCAATTAACACTTAGTACTAATAACTATAAAGTATACAATGAATATTCACTACTCGGTGGCGTAGTTGTACTCCGGTACGGTTACTAAGCTGAGGTCTCGGGTTCAAATCCCGGGTTGGGCAAAGTGATATTGGATTTTTCTATTCATTATCAGCCCAGAGTCAGGAATTTGTGCCCGATATGGCGATAGGCTCGCCACCTATCACATCATGGGACGAAACATACAAGGCGAAATGTGGGTGCCCTGGCACCTCTGCCTACCCCTTCTGGGAAAAAGGCGTGAGTTTATGTATGTATGTATGTATGTATGAATATTCACTATTAAAACAGTACTTGTATTTTAAACACAATTTACATATCCATATAATTTATAAATAAAAGACTGACGTCACCAACTTCCAATTTCACTCAACAACTTCCAATATTTAGATACAGCTTGTCAACGCCATTTACCTGACATTCTCCAATACTATACGACAAACAGCTCGATACAATGCCAAATGATTTTTGGCTGTTTCCGTCAACTCGCATATAACATGTGCCAAGGATATATTTTACCTGTACGCTTTTACATCATAAACATCAATTATCGGGTACGATGTTTAACTAATACATAATATGAAAGAGTTTGGTTCTTTTGGCAAGATAATACGACTGTTTTTAATTTAAAAAAAAAACTTTGAGTGGCACTAATAATCATTTTTGCGAAGCCATATGGGATAAAGCCCTAAAGGCTATGGATGACATTCTTTTTGGCATTAAAGGTGACACAAACGAAGCAAAAAGACGAAAACGCTACCATACTCGGTATTTTCCATGTGCCTACAGAGTCAACAAACAAATTAACGTCATTGACAACAAATTGAACAAGAGCAGTTCAAAAGTGCATAATAAACCCTTCTACGTATAAAATTAAAACTGCATTTAGATGCATATATTTCCGTTTTTAATCAAGAACCAGTTTCGTTTATACACGTCGGTTGGTTTAAATTCGATATCAATAATATGAATTCAGTAGGAGAAGAGTTTTGCTTTTTAAATTTCCGTTGTTTGGTTAATCTTACTGGTGGTAGGTCTCTCATATGTGAGAGGCTGCCTGGGTGGGTACCACCGCAATGTCTATTTCTCCCGTCAAACAGCAGTTTAAATGCACTGTTGTGTTTCGGATTGAAGGGCATTGTAGCCAGAGTAACTACTGGACATATTGAGACTTAACATCTTATGTCTCAGGATGGCGAGCGCAGTGGAATGCCAAGCATTGCTTTGTAATTCAAGGTGTTGTTTGGTTTTGCTACTGTGTATGAGCGGTCGCATCGCTTACCATAAGGCGAGCGGTATGATCGTCTCGCCAATGACTGCAAAAAAAATATATAGGTATGAACCATGAAGGTCACAACCCCCAATTCCTGTATGTGTTTAAGATCAGTATGGCAGCAGGTGATTCGCTTGCCCGTTTATTCAAATGCAAAAAAGACGTCAAAACACAGGCTATATTCGGCCAACAAAACGAAAAGCGAAAACGCGTCTCGTCCCTACTAAAGTCAGGAGTAGCAACATCTATTAATAAAATTAACGCAGTGCAAACGTGGAATCAAAGGCGAACGGCTGGAGCCAAGGTGGAGCAATCAATTCACACAATGATACACGAATTGAGCCAATTATGCTAATGGTTATGTCGAATTGTTCATTGTTCATTGGACCGTCTCGGTCAACATCGGTCAGTTAAAACGCGACGTGTTATTAAGTGGTACTAATGATGTAGAATTTGAAAGAATGAATCGAGGATGTGGGTTTTGCACACCTTGGGTGTTTTATGGTGCAGAAGTAATTGCGTCTGTATAATGTTTTGAAAGATAAGAGAAAGTTGGCTCTATTCAATGCTCGATACTGACGTTATTGAATTGGTATGAGGGTCTGTATAGTCGCTTATACATATATTCTCGTATGAAACACGTTATGGAGCAATGTAAGCAATTTCGGTAATTATTTCCATTTCAGAATGAAATCAGTTTTAAACTAAATTGAAGGCTCTATCGGAGGCTAAAAAAAACTCATAGTTCATAGTTATCATAAGCATCAAGATATGTATCGCTTAATACCGACATTTCTCAGGGATTTAACAGTGAAAAAGACAAAATTCCTCCACTACACTATTGACCTAAACATCTAACATAAAGTGTAGGAATTGACGTGCCCAATAGTGCGACGAATATAGGCTGGCAAATATTTGGAAGTCGCCTAGCACGCCGCACTTAATCAATGGCATGGAAAGACTGTCTGACTACCGAGATAAAACCGTATCGTGTATGGGACAGCCGCATGACAGGTTTTATGGTCCACAACCAATAATGATGCGGAAAATATATCATACATTTAAATTCTGGGGCTGTAAATTGACAATATTGCATCTGATAGTAAGTATTTAGTTATTTATTATTCATAGCGAATTATCCTTGACAGTCAACACAATTGTGTCAGCCAGGGGCAATGAATCTGCTGTTAAAATTAGCTTATATCAATACATGACGATATTGCTCTAGTAAGTACGATCACATATTCTGCACGTTAAAATCCATGCTTGTATTAAAAAGTGAAGCAATGGCTCTGTCAGTTTATCAATTTTAAAGCCACATATTATAATACAATCCTTTACCTTATTTTGCATAACTAAAACGGTCAACCAAATTAAACGTAAACGTTTTATTTCCAAGTTTATTATATTTATTACCCGACCCAATATTTGTGTGATTTTCATCATAATATTAAAGTTTAAAAATAAACATTACGAAACATCCATTAATAACGTAATTTAAATTGCAGTTTTTAAGCCCCACCTTCATGCTTTTAATTGTCGCATATGAGCGATATGACGGCACACCCGTGGTGTAATTATTTTTATCACTCACCATGTTATATACAACAATAATGATATTGCGTCAATTTAAAAACATTATATCAGAATATATAATACTAGCAGCCCGGCTCGTCTTCGCCCGGATGCATTATTATACTTGAAAATATTCTATCGTTCATCAGGAATAATCTAGGATTCTAATGGTGAAAGAATTTTTCAATTCATTCTAGCAGTTTCAGAGCCTATTCAATGCAAACAAACAATTAAACCTGTCCTCTTTATAATATAAGTTTAGGTAGGGGAGGGACGCCCCCGGCAGTGAGACGTATAATACAAATATCAGAATATAATGAACGATTCCAAATGCGGAGATATATGATGGAGACTAAGCAGTGAAACGGACCTTGATTACAAAAGCGAAGATGTAAGAAGAAATATGTTATAAAACATTAAATATTTGTTTAAGAGTAGCAATTGAAAAACTATTTGCAAAGTTAAACTTTGATTAAAAATCATTGACACTGTAGTTTAGTTGATGAATATTGAACGATATAAACGGCTATACTTAAAAGGAAAAAAATCGTGCTAAGTAGCCAGTAAGTATACAATAAACCATATTACGTACGTATTTATCCCATACACAACGACCAACTCAATTCAACGTAAACCACAAATTCAAAAACAGATAATAACAAAAACAAAAAAATATTCAGAAGGTAGCGAACTTCGAACATCGTGATTGATAACTCTTCATAGTAACCGCGTAAGATCAAACTGAGTATATCCGGATATTATGCTCCCATGTTTGTGTTATAGGGAGGCAAACGATCATACGATTCACCTGATACAAATTATCACTGATCACCGCTGCCTATGATCATCTGCAACACTAGAGGGTACAGCAGAGATACGTTGCCGGTCTTTAAGGTGGGGGCAATTCAATCTTTTTTTGAAGGTCAAAATTCGTATATGTTCGGAAATGCTGCTGTTGGCAATTGGTTCCAAAGATTCGTAGTCCATGGAAGAAAATGTCGGAAGAAACGTAACGTGGTAGATATACAATATAATTTGATCGATCGATGAGAGGTAACTACATATCTTACACCGGTGACAATCTATCTAGATGGCACTTAGTTTCAATTGTATTGGAGTCACTTTTTCGAGTTCAGATAAGATATTCAAGAATGACATCAAGATTGTTTGCTCTCAAATGGTTAATCTAATCCTAAAGACACTATCAGTAAACATTAAACCATAGATGATTCGTTAAGACAATCCAAACTGGCCATTTTAGGCTTTCTATGACTATGAGTAACATGACAAAATTGTATCCCAATTAAAATTAAGTGATGTCAAGAGAGAGATTCTACTGACGATAGACAATAACCCATTGATTAAGGTTAGTAATGGATAACTTTGGAACGTGTCACATTCGCTGATTTTTACAGGTTTAGTTTACGTTTTGCAGCCACCAGCTAAATCACACATTCCATTCCTGAACCAAGATAATTGGATCTTCTTGTCTGTTTAAATTCTGGAGAGAGATTTATAAATTATCGACCCAAGCGCATATAGAAAAAAGGGACCAAATTGTAGAATAGTTACTTAGCAACTGAATTTTGCAACATTTCCCACTAGCGGTTGCAATCGCGCTATAATATGATATACCGCACGTCGTGTCTTATTACTAAACACGCGGCATGTACTGTATCGCCTCTATGGGTCAGTGACAGCAAGCATTGGCTGTGAACTATGCGATGTTGCATTCTTTTACTAGGTCGAGAAAAATCTGCCATAGTAATTATTTTTTGCCAGTTTTCAACACGAATAAAAATATGTCCAGGAATGAATGTGAAAAATCTAGTCAAATCCAAAATTAAACAATTTATTAACATGATACCGCTTACGACAGACCAAAGATATTGTACTCATCACTGTTAAGGAATCGAGACACTTTCTCCCTCTCTCTCCCTTCAGCAACAGGAAGTCCTCTGCTGAGCATAGACTTCCTTCAAAGCGGCCTGCATCCAGCGACTTTCTGTTACCTTAATCAGGTCGTCCATCCATCTTGTAGGCGTCGTCCGACACCGTGCTTGCCAGTACGTGGCTTCCACTATAGAACTTTTAAGGCCCAACGGCCATCAGTTCTTCGTGCTATCCAGTTTCTGATCCATTGGGATACGTCCTTCTAAAGCTTTTTCGCTTTTTCCTGGTGGTAAGTCACACGTGAGAGAGCGCCTTGGTAGGTACCACCGCAATGTCTATTTTTCCGTCAAATATTAGTGTAAATGGAGTGTTGTGTTTCGGTTTGAAGGGCATTGTAGCAAGAGTAATTCCTGCACATACGGTGATTTAGTATCTCGTCTCAGGATGGCAAGCGCAGTGGAACGCTAAGCATTGCTTTGTAATTCATGGTGTTGCTTGGTATTGCTACTGTCCATGAGCGGTCGTATCGCTTACCATCAGGCATACGGCAAGCTCGTCTCGCCATTCATTGTGATAAAAAATTACTCACTGATGACTTCCGAACTAACAGCAGTCACATGACACAAACACAACACGCATTACCTTTGAACTTCGACCAGTGATTATTACTAACCTATCAGCTGCGGCACCCGGCTACTTGTTTACGATTATCGCACAATATGCACAAAGAGACACTAACCTTGACATTTTTAAACTGATAATGATTAGCTATTGAGCAGATTGGCATCATTGCATCAACAAGGGATGATAACCTATCGCCGGTCGGTTTACTTTTTTTTGGAGACAAAGTAACTAAATTCACCAATTTGGCAAGCCTGATCATTACCAATTCCTCCTATTAATTTAGTTTTATGAATGATTTCGTTGCATGTGAAGGCCAAGTTTGACGTATATTAAAAAAAAAAAATACCTTTTGCATCGCTATCAATGACAGTTATTATAGGAAAATATTTGTGGTTTCAACTATCTTTTCACGATTTTACTGTAAAATCTACTGATTTCAAAGAGTAAATTGTGTGTATTATTTATTATTAGCATAAGCGTTTGTAGGAATTTATATGGTATGTAAAGTCCGCCAACCCCAATGATAAAAGATATATAGAGGATCACGCACAAAAGTAGCTATATATGTCAAGTTATAGTTATGTTAAGAATATCGACGCGGAATGTACATTTATGTATCTGTCTCATTTACACAAAGCTGCCTTGTCCCTTAATGAAAGAGACAAATAATAATTCCTTTGTTTCGAATATGGCAATATTTTGTTCACTAACCACACTGGGACCGCCCATAGACCAAAATGACGCCATTTTAGTTATGCTTTCGAAACCACAGACTATTAAACCAAAAACTGCATGAAATGTCAAACTGTGGCGTTATCTGTCAATCGGAGTAAACAAATCTGCACAATCAAAGAATTTCGGATTATTCATTGGTTAATCTCGTTTGTTAAGTTTGTTTAGTTTGCTTATTAGTTTAGTTGTTAAGTTTTTAAAATGCCTCAGTGTTGTGTTAAAGGATTCGAGTCGAGTTCAAGCAAAAAGGACCCTAACATTTCTTTTCATAGGTTAGTAACTGTTTTTACGAACTACTAACAAATATGTGCTAAATTTACATTTTGGGTTTATTTTTATCATTTATAAATGTATTTGGATCTTGTTGATTAAGTTTTAGACTCTTCTAGGCGTTATTTATACAAGTGGTGTAAATAACAACCTCATTGTTTGTTTACACACAAGTTTAGGGATGAGTGGATTCGATACGAAATTATTCATATCGATATTATCATTTTTAAATATTTTGATCTTTATTTTTCAAAAAAAGAAAAAAATAGTTTATATTTAAATATATATTCAGACCGACAAACAAAGTGAAATTAAAAATATTTTTTAGATTCCCTATAAACATACAAACCAGGACAAAATGGATACAAAAAATTGGAAGCTATTGGAACCCTGCAATAAATACATTTATTTGTTCATTACATTTTGAAAAAGAAAACAGCTTTCCAACAATATTTCCGGTAAGTGAAATTGTAGTAATTATGATATTTTATCTAATAATCCTATTAATAATACAACTGTTAATCAATAACAAAGATGACATGCAAGATAATTTGGACAATTGGTAGTCTATTGTCTAATGTTCTGGAGAACCTTTTAATGAACAGAAATAGTTTTATATTTTATTATTAATTTTTATAATTGTTTATCTTAACCAACACTTTTATATTCATTGATTGAATTCTAAGTGAGACATAATGATTTTCCTCAGTCAAATAATAGCAATAAAAATCTACCTATGTTATTTTATTTTATTTGGTATGTATTAAATATCCTGATAGGTATTTTTGATTTTAGCCAAGAATGGTGCAACGTAATAATGAACGAAATGTATTAGATGCAACTGGGTGTTTGTCTCGACAGGTATAACCTTGTAACGGTTTTAACATGTAAATTAGTATTAGTTGGTCATATATTTATATTATGGCGACTAAAATAGTAACGATAATTGTAAAGTATTAGTATATTTTTAGGAATATCAAAGAAATAAATTCAACCAACCGTCACATACATAGTCTGACCCCACATTAAGATCAAAATGTTTCCATCCATCCATCTCAGCCACAGGAAGTCCACTGCTGAACATAGGCCTCCCCCAAGGATCTCCACAATGACCTTTTGGAAGCGGCCTGCATCCAGCGACTTCCTGCAACCTTAGCCAGATCGTCCGTTGACCTTGTAGTCGGGCGTCCGACATTTCGCTTGCCTGTACGTGGCCTCCACTCAAGAACCTCAAAATGTTTAATACATCACATCACTATTGTTTATGTAGCAGTTGCATTTTTTATTAGTTCTGTTACAAATACATTTATCATATTAATATTTATGCATACATAAACTCACGCCTTTTTCCAAGAAGGGGTAGGCAGAGGTGCAACCAGGACACCCACATTTCGCCTTGTATGTTCCGTCCTACGATGTTGTAGGTGGCGAGCCTATCGCCATATCGGGCACAAATTCCTGACTGTGCTGATAATGAATAGTAAAAGCCGATATCACTTTGCGCGACCCGGGATTCGAACTCAAGACCTCAGCTTTGTAACCGTACCATAGTACAACTACGCCACCGAGGCAGTCAATATTTATACATAAATTAAAATCTATAGTACACATTATTCACCGCTTATATGTTTATGTATGTATGTACCTTATGTATTTTTTGTTTGATTGATTGATTTGAAAAATATTTTTTTTTCTAGTGCTGATTTCCTGCCTTCGTTCGAGATCTCCGCTACAATTCCTTTATTCAAAATCAAAATTAAAATATTCTTTATTCAAATAGTCTTTCAAAAGATCTATTGGATTGTTCATTTCTGCTACCACCGCTTCGGAACGTGTTGTAGCTGTGAAGAAGAAACGGCGCAAGAAACTTCGTCAGCAACACGAACTGTCTTTTATCTTCTTTTATATCGCCATTTAAAATTACAATGGTTCATATCACAGAACACAATAATATCAGTTTATTTAGTTAATTGTTTAAGTTCTATTTTTACATTTTAATTGTTAGTTTTGTGTAGATATTTCTATTTATATATTTAAGTTGTTAATTTAGTGTTCATATTTTCATTGTTGCTAAATGTCTGTTTTTTTTTAGATTTTAGTTATATTTTGGCAAAAAAATATTGATATGGTGAAAATTGGTGCTTAAGGAGAAAAGTGTGGCAATACTACTCGAAGTCGCAAGCAAATTCTAGATATTAATAAAGTTGTATTTTATCTTACGTGTGTATTATTTGAAAAATCCAATCCAATCATCAGGTAAAACTTACCAATGGAATAAATCATAGCATGAAAAAAATATCAAAACCTTGACATTTTTATCGGATTTAATTTTTAATGACTACTGTCAAATCCTAAAATCCCCTGTTTAAACTTAATTGACATATAAAGCGAAAATTAAAAATGTTATATTAATTTTATTCGTATGCCACTGTTGATGATCGATATCGATAGAAAATTGGGTACTAGCGTATCACTATTTTTAGGGGCGGAGCCGCCGCCATTTTAGTTCATCAAAGTGGTACGCGTCACGTGACCTTATGTTTCATCCTCTATAATCTATAATCATTGGCCAACCCGAACTAGGGACCCTACTATATTCATCCGAAACGAAGTTCGAAACTTCGGACGATCGAAGTTTTTTATACGATACGAATGTATCTACTGTGTAAAAGTTCGAATTTGTGTAACGTACATCGCAACTATAAGTCTATGGTTACGACCATAAGTCAATAACGACCATAAGTATATTGTAGGTACATTCGTATCGTATATAAACTTTGATCATCCGAAGTTTCGAACTTCGTTTCGGATGAATATAGTAGGGCCCTAGGCTAGCGTGGTGGACTATAAGGCCTAATTTCTAAATCATACTTTCGGTTGTAGAGGATGCCCGTGTCCTGCAGTGGGAAGTATACGGGCTGATACAGATACAAAATTATTATTTTATTGACGTTTCAGTGAAGGTTATTGTATAATATTGCGCGGTGATGATTAAATATGACCTAGAGTAACATAGCATTATAGTAGATATCATCCAATGCACTGCGCACATTACTCACACTTAATAATATAATATAATAACACCCAACAGTCACATACATAGTCCTGACCCCACATTAAGATCGAGTCTTGTGTCGCAGATATCAGGAACTACGAGAGACTTTTCGGTCTCACAAACACCCAGACCCGAGAGAAATATTTGTGGGCCGCACAAACATTTCTCTCGGTGCGGGGATCGAACTCGCGGCCTCTCGTTTCACAGGCGGCGTCCAACCGACTGCGCCACGGAAGCTGTCATGTCATCACACTTATCAAAGGTTGTTTCATATTCAGTATATACTAAGACGGAAGGTAACTTTAGTGACCACAGACATAAAGCAAATAAAAATTTCGCGAATTAACGCAACTATTTTTTTTGAAATTATTCAAGACATTCTGTATCTTAAAAAATATCTAAATAAGTACCTAATAACAGATAAAACAGATATCATATATCGTTGTCGTTTTTCTTCGATCAGTTAAAATCACAGATCACTCCCAATAGATACCTAATGCAAGGCAGCGACTGTGCGCCACACATTTAAGTTATCAGATATATATAAACCGATGCCAAATATCGCGTCTTCAGTGTCATCCAAGTAGTGGACCCGCACATGTCGTTGAGCGTTGGCGAAAATTAAGTTTTGAGAATATCTTAGTACAGTTAAAAATGACTTGCTCAATAAAATGGTGTCGAAAAAAATCAAAAACTTCAAGTATGCAAAAAAACGGAATAATGTTTCATCGGTAACTAATATTCTTTAAATTAATTTGTTCACAAGCGAGCTCAATTTATACTGGTTGATGTATTGACGTCACACAGTCGAGTTTGAATCGAAAATCAGCCATCTCTTTTTCGCATAGCAATAACCATAATAAGCCATCTTTTTCTGTTGAAATCACACGTTCTTCTAGTGCTTGACGCATGTTTATAATATAATTCCAGTCAATATCGATATTTTAAAACATTAATGTAAAATAATTTGATCAAATGACAATGTCACGAAATGTTTAATGATGTAAATAAAAATTGCAAATCACCATGACGACGTCATTTAATGTAATTTGAAAAAGGTCAAGTTTTTAACTAGGTACTATTTCAATAATTTTACTCTTCCGGTTTTCTTATTTCGTCGAGTAAAAACTGTGGGTTAGTATATAACATAATGTTTGAATAATACCATTTTTATTTTAGATTCCCCGCATGTCCCGAAAGAAAAAAAAATGGATAGATGCAACATGTCGAGGTGACGATTGGTGGCCTACAAAAATAGCGTAATTTGTTCACGACATTTTACCCAAGAATGTTTTTTCCCAATGAAAAATCGTCGTCGTTTAATTGATACTTGTATCCGGACAGAATATTTAAAAAATTCTGGTACATTTTATTTATTTCAAAATTTATAATTTCGTAGTTTTGTGTGGAAAGAATAATTTGATTTTCAAATAATATAATATTATTATATTGATTTTGTCCAACAGCCAAGAGTAACATTTATAGCCTTCAGATGAAGCTCGTTTAAGCGTATTCGTCTGATGGTATTTCGGGTCCTATTTCTCGAATCAAGTATCTACTGACTATATCTTTCTGGAAGACTAATTTAGCGTAAGTGTTGTGGTTTATTATTTCGGACTACCACGTTGAGGTCTCAAATTGGAATTACGAGTTGGGTAATGATATAGGAATTTTCTGTTCAGTATCAGTTCCGGGCTCTGTAATGTGTGGCCCAATTGTGTTAGGTTAGCCCCCTATCCCATTATAGGATACAGCAAAAGGCGAAACATAGGATCACTGATTGTATTTGCCTATAGGATGAAAGAGAAGTTTACTTCATTTGTTTTATACTCTTAATCAATGAGAGACGGTATGCTATCTAGTCAAACTGAACACTAACAAAGCTCTCCATTGTTTATGTATAAATCTGATTACCATTAAAAAGGTTATAGCGAGCGAGAAAAATAGACAATCGCTATCCCGATATTTTTTTAGTTTTTTTTTTATTTGCATCAGTAATACACAGATATTACCGCTAATCACAGGATTCAGGAAAATGCCGTCAAAAATTCCAGTCGTTCCCGAGATTAGCGGCAACAAGCAGACTGACATACAGATAAAAAAAAAGTTCATTTTCGATATAGGTGTCATGTAAAACATGATATTTATGTACGTGGAAAATAAATCACTTTTCAAACAAGAAGTTCCTGCCTAAAAAATATTTTTATGTATACATTAGTACCTAGATATTTCTTTGTAGTGTAATATTGGTTATCTTGTGCAATTATGGTTGCGTACTTATAGTTTTAAGAAAATAAAACACAAATAAATATTTCAAAGTTTTTTTTAATTTTCATTTTTATTTTGACTAGGCACAGATCACTCTCAATAAACAACACGTTGAATAATATAAATAAAACCGTCACATACTAAAAATAAATCTTAATCCTATTTTATTCGTAGTCAGCGGTTGCCGGTTGTTATAATTTATTAGATCAGACCGGTGAAAAAATATTATCAAACATTTAACAAGTTGGTAATCAAGTTATAGAAGCGATCATAACACATGAACTTACTGGCAAATGCAACTATCGATACGTTTTTTTTATTTATCGACTTGTGCCGCATCTCTTGAATGCAGTCCACGTAAGCGCGCTGCAACCCGCCCACCCCCCGCGCAGTTCCCTTCGTTGGCGTTTTCGGTTCAAAACAAAACTATCGTAATGCGGTATCTATTGGGAGTGATCTGTGGTTAAAATAGACTCAATTGACATAATGGCTGTGACAGCTCAATGTCTGTCGGTGACCTCGGCGCTGCAACGTGCGATTAACTACCCAAACCCGAAGGTCAGGGTTCGATTACCAGCATTCGGACATGTGTGATCGGCAAATCCTGTTTAATAATTTCGGATATTGGAAAGCACCTCTTTAATATAATAATGCGTAACATACGAAACATACAAACCAAAAAGTTATTTTACGGTTTGCCTCATGTCAATCTTTCGTGAAATTATTCTGACACGAAAAACACTGTTGTTTGTATAAAAATGACGGAAAATTATTTGTCTACTCGTGAGAATCTTACCGCAAAGTTCTCACGGTCCGGAATCTATGTTCTGAGCCACTGATACCATGAAATCTCAAAGGAATATCATCATCACAGTCGTATTAGGCCGCAGAGAATCCACTTGTAAAAATCTTGTCCTCCAATGATTTTTCTAGTAAAGCGACCATCTTTATCAGCCCATATCCGTACCACTGCAGGGTACGGGCCTCTTTTACATTCGAGACTATGATTTAGAGTGGTTAGGCCATATAGTCAACCAATCTGGCTTAATTACCAGTGCAAGTTGGCAGACTTTACCTACCATAGAAATTCTTACAAATCCCTATCATATGCAAACTTTTCTCACGATGTTTTCCTTCACCGTTATAGTAAGCGACCATAGTATTGATATAATCCTACTAAGACATGGGCCATAGCAATGTCATTATCCAACGAAGTTTGTCCGAACCCTCACCCCTACTTTAATAATCTTGTTCTGACCTCTTCTACCTGACCATCCGTTCTCCGCACACAATTCAAACACATACATTACATATTATTGAATGGTTCATTTCAGACTGCATGTCTTATCGTATATGAGTCGGACAATCGGTTATACGAGGCAATAACAAACAAACGTATTTGACTTACGTCCCTAGCAGTGTTTCGGCGAAAAAACAATTAATTCAAAAGTTTTTTTCAGCTGTATTTTTACTAGTATCAATGACAAAACGACGAAACTTTTGATGGCTGATAAACCTTCTAGCCTTTAAATAGCAGAACCAATTGCTTATAAAGATTAAGACCATTTTATTATCACCCAATACATTTTTAAGCCTTTCTTCACAACACCGTGATCACCGCTTACAAAAAATTGTTGATATTGGAAATATTTTTTAAATTTTAGATCGTATTACTATACGATACCTACTGGTAACATTCAGCGTTCATTTTAGCGTGGTATTGTTCGACACGCATAAAGTACAGCGGGGCACGTGGTCGCTTCACGTGTTCGCAATCAAACGCGGACACTGCTGACTGCACGCTACCACGCTGGCGCAAAACGTGCACCACTTGTACTAAACGACCTTCTACAAAGCCTCATTTACTGTATTTGACAGCCTCTGTGGTGCGGTTGCTTACACAGGCTGTAAAACGTGAGCGTTTGATCCCCAACGAGACAATTAATATTTGTGTGATCCACAGGTATTTGTTTGGGTCTGGGTGTTTGTGAGTCCGACAACCCTCGTAGTTTTTGATACCATCGACACAAGACTCGATCTTAATGTGGGGTCAGGACTATGTATGTATACTGTTGGGTGTATGTACATATGTCTCTCAACGTACACATGTACATATATCAATTTGCCGATTGGGGATGAGAGAGTGCAGTGACTCCCACTATTGAAATTACTGACGTAAGTGGTTAATAGCTGGCAGGTTGTATAGCACAGTGGACGAGAAGTTGACTATGCCATACGACTATGCCATAAGACTCTAAGATCATATTATTGTAAATAATAATAATAATTGATATCTAGGGAATGCTTGCCGAGTCATTGTCTGGAGAATTTCACGTGTTAAATTGAGGTTATAGGAAAAAAACACAATCTCCGAGTTATGAATAGCCGGCGTGATACGTAATGATGACAATACTTTATTTCGGGTAGCAACCGCCATATATCGCTATCAATTCGTCTCCAATTATTGTCAATCAAGCGGAATGCGCGACGAGGCTGTATAGGTATACATATATAGACTTTAAGCGGAACTTGGCTGGTCAAGTGTATTGCATACCAACAAAGCTAATACTGGTCACAGATTAGATATAGAACTAAACGAAGAATAAGCAGATAAAAATCCACTCGGCAATATGAACTTGTTATTTTTCAACGGAAATCTCGATAAATCGTTTCACATAGGGGGACTTGCTAGAGTACAACAAGCAATCAAATCATAAATTCTCATATAACAACGACAAATTCTTTGGCAGAGGTTGCTAAAGGGGAAGTAGATCTCGTGACAATCAACATCAACAACTTTATAGATTGTTGTTGTATTATGTCCTCGCCTTGGGATATCCGATGCTGCCCATAATACGCGTGACGGGCACTGAAGTGTTTCAGCAGCTGTCGTAACATCTTTTAGAGAACCAGCGCAGCAGCAATAATATGAAGTCTAGTAGACACTGGGATACTGAAATGAAAGCCTAGCAGTGTTCCTCTCTTAAGAAAATGCATTATCACGGTACCTAGTTGTTTAACCAGTCCATTACTTTTTTTAAAAATAACTATGAATGGCGTGACGCGCATGCCATTCCTTCGTTGGTAAGCGATACAACAACGGTCATAGACAGTAGCAAAACTAAACATCACATTAGTTACAAAGCAATGCTTGGCTTCCACTGCAATCTTCATCCTGAGACATAAGATTTTAAGTCTCAATATGTCCCGTAGTTACTCAGTCTACAATGTCCGTCAAACAGAAACACATCATTGCATTTACCCTGCTGTTTGGCGGAAAAAGTAGAAATTGCGGTGCTACCTGCCCAGGTGGCATTTCACATATGAAAAAATGTGGTAACATGTCTCTTCAAAATTGTTTAATATTCCAAACATTTTCGTAAAGCTCATCGATAGCATTATGAATATTTTATAGGGCACTGTTCGCTGCTTTTCTATCGGCAATAAAACCGGGATGTACGGCAAAGGAGAAAATTATGCGACTTGGACGTTGGCCAGAGACAGTAGAATTAAGATGCAAGCCAAAGTATACTGATGTTTACGCGTTATGCCATCCAAATTGGGTGATAGATTTATTTTATAATAAGACTAGCAGTAAGATTAAGTTAAATATAAACCGCTGAAGATAGCCAAGTTGAAAACCAAAACATTGCCATTGATTTTGGCGTTTTCAAGTTTCAATATAGCCAGGACAATATAAGATATATGAACATCAAGATTAGATGAACGGCAAGCCGCTTGCCTACTTCTCTAGAAGACTCGAGCAGACTAAATTAATTTTATTTCATTGCAGAACTGCACTGAAAAACTGTGATGGTTTAAAAAGTAGCTTTACAATCTACATTTCGAATGATTAATAACCAATAAAGGTATGGTTTCGTTTACTAATGTTTCCACTGAAAACGAATGTCGTGTTACGTCAACCTTACTTTTATTATGCTAATTGAATGTGGCGGTTATCGACTAAGCGATCCAATTACACAAACGACATTTATCAAGTTAAAATTGACGATTCGAGCGTCGATCGAGGCAAATATCGGCTTTTATATTTCCTATTGTTGGGTAGGGTTCGATACACAATTTTTTTTTTATAATTCACAAAACTGGTGTACAATCTAGCAAGGTACAGGAAAAGCGTTTGGTAATAAATCGGATTGTCATCTACTAGATGTGAATCCAAAAAGCATTTAAGAAAACACTCCTCATTACAAAAATAAATTTACAACAACACTAACGGTTTTATACTGAATCAAATTAATGAAGGATGGACAGCACAATATAATATAAACTTAACTAATCAAAAGTCTGATTTTGGACCTAGTTGAGGCTATAGAACCGCAAAATATATCTATATCATTACGAATGGAGTTGGCAAACGACATCATGCGAGCCATAGGTGAATGATAAACCAACATTTGTGCGACTATAAGATAAAAGTTTTTCTATTTATTAAGCGGCTGCTAGGACGTGGAACACAAAAGTCTAGTATTTACGTTTGAAGGCATAACTACGATTCCAATTAGCCTGAATTGAATGAGCCACCCAAAGATATGTTTTCGTCGGTGATAGATTGTTGATATTGATAAATAAATAATACATAAAGTTACGCCTTTTCCCAAATTGGGTAGGCAGAGGCGGTAGCAGGACACCCACATTCCGCCTTGTGTGATGTGATAGGGGGAGAGCTTATCGCCATATGGGTCACAAATTCCTGACTTCGGGCTGATAAGGAATTAAAAAATCTAATATCACTTTACCCGACCCCCAGATTCGAACCAACCCGAGAGCATAAATTAATAACATTATAAATATATGCCATCGAAATTGATCATCTTAATCCTTGTGTTCAAATTCCCTTCAACGCAGTGTTATCGCGAAAAAAGAACCAATAGTAATTCTGTATCTGTATCTGTATCAGCCCATATACGTCCCACTGCAGGGCACGGGCCTACTCTACAATCGAGAATACGATTGAGAGTGGTTAGGCCATATAGTCCACCACGCTGGCCTAGTGCGGGTTGGCGGACTTACATACCAAAGAAATTCTTATGAATTGCTATGGTATGCAGGTTTCCTCACGATGTTTTCCTTCACCGTTTTAGTGCGTGGTGATTGACTATCAATACACACATGACTCCGAAAAGTCAGAGGTGTGCCCTGGGATTCGAACCCGCGACCACTGTGAACATGTTGGCAGTCGCGTCTAGTCCGTTTACCAACAGGCCACCACGCACTTTTACCAATAGTAATTAAAACAAAAAAAAATGGTGTTATTATTTTCACCATCCTGAGATAAGCTTAAGACAGGCTGGAAACGCGGCAACGGAAATCTCAAACACATTCAAAACCGCCGCTACCACAAAGAATGAAGACGTCTAGTTACAAAACATTTGGCGAAACTACATGAACACTAAACCTTTCTGGAGACTGTCCCGCCCTCTCACCCACCACTGCAACTCCTGTAAGCCAGGATCAACAGTGGCACGCAATGTAATGACACCGAGCATTGAAGCTCGGCGAGTCTCCGGGAATGTCTAACTTGTCTTTAACCCGCAACGAAATCAATCAGAAAGTTAAATTAATAGGAGGAGTTGGAAATAAATTATTGTCCACTTCCCTCCGTGCATAGCGGGTGACAAAACAATGAAATAAAGAGGTAAATAACCTCGTAAAAAAAAGACTTTTACAGCCGGAGAAGCCAGCTGTAAAGCACCACGGATCAAATTATTATTACATTTAAATGGGACCTATTATGTGAACTGTTATGCTTGATTCCAGTAATAGGTATGGCAAAAACGCCGGAAAGCACGGAAGTTCTTTCTAGTCTCTACAAGGTCCATGTAGTATACAACTCCAGATGATATTTGCATACTATCTAGCATGGTTTTACGCTCATTATGCCAAAGACTACACTCCCAAAGTATATGATGCGCGGACTGCTCATACTCGCAATTAGCTGTTGAACATGGGCACGCAGGCGATTCCACAAGCTTAAAAGAGTATAGTTTAGACTTAAAGTTACCATGGCCCGTGAGGAACTGTGATACGCAATAATCGACATCTAGCCAAGTCTTCGTCAAACGATCACGCACGCAAGGAAAATATTGGTATAAATGCCGTCCCTTCAAAGATACCTCCCATCTATTTTGCCATTCATCTAATAATTCGCTATATACCACAGGAAGTGGTTTAAATAATCTGTCGACTTTTAAGAGTTCACGAGCAGTTAAAAATCTTTTATCCATATTCTCCCTAGTTGAATAATACATGGCGGCGCGACGTTGCACCTCCAGATCGACTGGAAGTACACCCGCCAGGACAGGCAAAGCTTCGGTACTAACAGTTCTATATGCCTTGCACAAGAATATCAACGCCAAACGTTGGCTCTGGAGCAGTTTTCTTCGCACAGCACCGATAGTAGCCCTATCAGCCCATACGGGAGATCCATAACAAATACATCCTAAGTAAGTTGCTCCATAGATGATTTTTAAACACTAAACCTTGTTCTAAATAAACTAAGCCACGATCCCCTCATAGGACAATATTAATTTTAATTACAGTAACGGCAGCGGTACCGGGCCCTTCGTCCCACATGTCCAAACAAAGCGGAGCGTTCAATAATTCATACAATGGCGTGTTGGCCACTACGCTTACCGGCTGTGTTACCGCTTAGCTATCACATTTCCGCTTATCCACCCGTGAATTAGTGATCAACCGCCACTCGAATTAATTGACGTTTGATTCAAGTGGGTTCGATTCTGGTGATAAATCGATTGAGTGGTGAATGTAGAAGTAATGAAGTTGGTTGCATTGGCAAAGCCTGTTTTCGGAGTTCTTTTGGATATTTTCAAAATATCAAGATTAAGAAAGGCTTGAAGGATCATTAAAGTTACTAAGTTATCATTTATCGCAAGCCAATGCTTCATCTGGGCTGCACATATGTATTTTAGCATCATATTTAATGCAATCATTTTGATGTGCAATAAAACACAAATACTTACGCCTATGAGTGTAGCAATACATGTAGAATTGTAGACAAATGGGTAGATGTTTTAACCAAAAAACAACGGATTAAATGATCTTACAGACTTATTTAATTATTGTACTCATATTTTAGCAATTTAAACATACATAATTTTTGCTCGCCACCCTATCGATATCATGACCCAAATACAAAAATTCAATCAACGATCCACTAAAAATGAAAACCTGCTATAGAAAGGTCTGCGCCGATATCTCTCCGATTGCCCTTGAACTCTCAGCCATTCATTCCCGAGAGTGCTTCTGAACTGGCGAGGTTTGAACAAATGCCACCTCTTATGTATTCCCAGCTTTGAAAATCTATGAAGAGGGCTGGTTCATTTGAGTTGATGTGAAGGGTGTTCGAAATACCAGTGATTTTGTGAATACAATGTAAACCACAATCATATGCCACCGCTATGTCTATTTATCCCGCCAAACAGCAGTGTAAATACACTGTTGTGTTTCGGTTTGAAGGACATTGTAGCCAAAGTACAATTAACATCTTTTGTCTCCGGATGGCAATCGCAGTATAATGTATTACTTCATAACTCAAGGTGTTGTTGGGTTTTGCTACTGTTCATGTGCGGTCGTATCGCTTAGCACCAGGTGAACGGCATGCTCGTCTCGCCATTCATTGCAAGAAAAAAAAATATTTTAGAAAGTATGTTGAGAAAATAATAATTTTTTGAGTGAAAAAAGATTGCTAGTTTCAAGTGTATCCTTATCTGGTCAGGGAAATACCCGTTGGAGCAAAAATAAGTAGGAGTGAAATTAATGCAGCGACTTGAATATAATTAAACGAGAATAGCGAGTGAACTTTCAAGGACAAGTCTCGTTTTAGACACATATCGTTTATTTCTTTTAATTATTCGTCTATAGCCTGATAAAAATGGCTCAAGAAATACAACTGTATTGTGAATTCGACATCACATAATAGATTTCCTATCGAATTTCGCTCGATCAGTTAAGTTTCCGAAGAACCAATAATCTTTATATTTCCATTCGCACATCTCTGCCGCAATTGTTTACATCGCGCTCGCCAAAACAATCAGCTGGGAATCTCCGACGTTTCCTCTACAATGCAAGTATCTTGCCGGCTTGGTAGTATATTTCCGTTGATACTTAATAGGACGTACCGATATAATATGCGCTGAAATTATTATCAACATTGTATCCTGCTGCTGTGATTAGTACAAGGTCACTTATAGTGCTATATTGGGAAACTTGATTCAATACAATAGCACCTAATCTTTAAGAGCGGGGTAAGGTACCTATTTATTTATGATCTATGTTGAGATTATAGTTACGCGTATTTTCAGTGATATATACCGATTAAAAAGAATATGATAGGAATGTAGATATAATTTGGGTTGAGGCAGTCCAACTACTTCGTTGGATATGTTCTTCATTAGTTCAATTACAATATTTCTACTTGTATTTTTAGATGGCTTGCTTTCTTCCCACAACATTAGTTATATGGTTGTACTACACAAATGTCTATGAAGACATTTATTTAGCTTAGATATCTTGATACCTATTTCTCCCACCGAACAATAGTGTAAATGCATTGTTGTCTACCGGTTTGAAGGGCATTGTATCCAGAGTAACTACTGGACATATTGAGACTTAACATCTTATGTCACAGGATGGCAAGGGCAGAGAAATCCCAAGCATTGCTTTGTACTTCAGTGTATTGTTTGATTTTGCTAATGCCCATGAGCGGTCATATCGCTTACCATCAGAAATGGCAGGCTCGCCTCGCCATTCTACGCAATAAAAAATACATCAATAAAATACAATTTAAGCGAACCAAGTGAACAAATCAGCACCTACCTTGCGGTGAAACTCTAAACCGTTCACTGTCCAAAGTTGCCAGCTCGCTGACGAGTCTCCGAGCGTCGCCAGCCTCGGTGAGAAGGCAGACCTGGTCGAGATCTATGTCTTCCACCGTGATACCCTTGCAGGCGGAGTCGTAGACGAAGCCCAGGTGGCTGCAACAAGGGATTACTTGAAGATGCTGTTTGTAGATGCATTTATTGTACGAAGGGATTGAGATAAAATGCTTTTGTTGCTGAGACGGTGCAATAATGAGCCGTCTGTGTTAGGTAGAATTGGAGATAAGAGTTACTTGGTATTTAAGTAAAAGGATAACCAGGAGGTCCTGCCTCGGTGGCTCAGATGTATTATCGGTTCGAATCCCAGGTAGGGCAAAGTGATATTGGATTAATTTCTGTCCGGTATGGAGGGGGGGGAGGGGATAAGCTCGCCCCCTATCACATCTAAAGATGGTAAACAAAAGGCGAAATGTGGGTCTCCTGGAAAAACCTCTACCTACCCCTTTTGGGATAAAGACATAAGTTTAGGTATGGAAAGCAGTTCCTTACGACGTGCGATTTAAATATCGACACTACGATCAAAACAATGGTAGAAGAATTAAAACCGCAGAAACATAACGATGCTATTATAATGATTACAAACCTTTCATGGAACATTAACACTAATAATTAAATCGATATATATATCGGAATTTAACAAGTGGTAAATAATAGTAACAATGTTTACAGCTTTCCATACAACATGAAGGATCTCCATTGCCATTTTTCAATTCCTAATTACCTGAGCCACTAAAACAGAAATAACAAGAAACAGTCAATCTTCAAAATAAATGTTGTTTCCACGAAAGACAAAACAAATACCGTTACCAATTACACAGACACGAGACATGGTATGAAATGGTTTCTTTGTACTAAACTTGGTTTATTAGTAGCCGTATGAGTAATGTAAAATAAGACTGCAGTCGATACCCCTGTTGCTTATTAGCTATCAAGACGCAGATGGCGATAATTAATTGCGCAGGGCGAAGTCTGATGTGTCATTGTGCGATAGCGAGAGGGATTTTGTGATTACGTCAAAGAAAATTGTTACTGCTTGGCAACTTACACAAGTGTCACGTTTTGGATTCCTGTATATATTCTTATAAAAAGTATAGTCACATACCTAGTCTTGACCCCACACTAAGATCAATTCTTGCGTGGTGGGTATGAAACTTTTCGGTCTCACAAACACCCAGACCCGAGACAAATGCTTGTGGTTTACAGTTCACACAAATATTTGTTTCGGTGCGGGGATCGAACCCGCGGCCTCTCGTTTCACGGCCGGCGTCTAACCAACTGCACCACAGAGACTGACAAATACAATAGAACTAGTATAATTATATCGACTGTTGTACTTTCGAACTTGCCAATCAATAAACTCCCTTAATAATAAAAAGATAGCTCCATTTTTGTTTATCAGAAAAATCATGTCAACGAAATAATGACAGTAATTTCCAAATAGGTTGTTTTTCCGATTGTAACATCACGTGTACTCAATGAATTCGTTCGGCTATTAGTTTAATGTACTCGCATGATTTATAAATGTTTTGACGAGTATACGGCTTCGATCCATTCAATATTTCCACGTGTATAATTAGGTCGGAAAGTCGTATAACTTTACTTCTTTGGAGTTATAATAAACATACATATGATAGAAGTGGAGCACAACAGGTAAGTTTTATAGTAAAAGTTGGTAAGAACAATATTTTTATATATTGTTATTAAAAGCAGTTATAAACATGAGATTATTAAAAAATAATATTTATTTAATTAATAATAGTACGTAATATCCAAAATTTTATAGGTTACAATTTTAATCTATGGGTCGACCAAATTTAACCACTCAATATTCCGATTATAATTTTTAATAAAACTGGTAAAATTAAAAATTTTAATAACTCATTTTTATTATACTTTGTTCGGCTTATGCCATCTGTAATTTTACAGTGTTAGACACTTTTATTGTACCATAAACCTGATGAGTATACAAAAATATTTTATTAATACTTACGTCAGTCTTCATTAAGGATCAGTGCGATTCACGTCATGTTTGTGGTTTCATTTTAATATGCCCTAACACAGAAACATTCGTGCTTTTCTGCAGGTGAAAGATAAAGAACATAACAATGTAAAACATTATTTTTACCGATGAAAATATAGCGAGAAAATATGCACTTAATTAAATTACTAGTTAAAATATAGTGAGAGATTAAGCACTGAAATAAAACTATTATTGCCGGATTGTATCACAGGTTACGGGGTGGACCCATTGAGATAATATACTAGAGGGGACACTGTAATCAAAGTGTTTGTAGCAAAATGAAGGGTACATTCTATTTCGTCTCTGTCACACCAACGAAGTATCATTATCTTTCCTTTCCCTTTACTGTATACCCCTGCGCACGCACCATACGTAGAAATTTTGTTCCCGATGTCCGCTCTAGTATAGTACCTCAATGGGTGAACCCCACGAAAGCTGTAAAGTAAACGAAACGTCGAGAAGTTTTAAAATGTAAAAAATAAACCAATGCCACGATAAAATCCGTAAATAAAAGTTTTATTTCAATGTTTAAAAATTAGCGTAAATCTATGAAATCATTATGAGAAAATTTGCATGTTTAATGGCAATTATCATCGCTTTGCGGCATTTATAAACGACTATTTATTAAGCGGTTGTCATGACGGTCACAGATAGGTTTTTGATGGTATGGTAAAAGCAAAGGAAGGAACTGACTGACTTAAAAAAAGTAAATCCATTGCACAATATTTTGACGATCATATCAATCTCTGTTGGCTCATATTTTAATGAATATAGTTTTCCTTTTAATTGGAGCCTGTACTGGCTGATCCGATACATAATGGTGGGTATTCGATGTGTTCATGAATATTACATTGACAATCATGTCAGAATATTTACTACATTTAAAAAAGGGATTACGTTTTTCAAAATAAAAAAAATATACATAGATTAGCACATTTTCCTAAAATAATGCACACTGTGTCAGTTCATATAACATCCAATGCCTGGGAGGTTACTCTAGATTCCGACACGAATTTCGAATGTTTAGAACACATAAGACTATTGTCTATGAAACTTATCATTTACTCCAAACTTAGTCTAAGGTAATCACATACGATAAAGGATTCAGACATTTTGTAAGGTATTTAGGCATATTCAGTTTTTCTTACGACGTTTGAACATTATTCGTCGTGTAGAGCATAGAATAAGCCCCTTGCTACGGGCTTTCTCTAGAATCATAAGTACGATTGAAAATAACGAATGTAAAATTAATGATTCCTGTAACATACTAAACATGTTTACTATCTATCCCTGACCTTGAGCGTCCGTAGTTGATAGAATATAGGCTACTCGTAACAATAGCTGTTGTTTCCCTTATCTTTAGTGTATCGATCACTTGATTCAATTATACACCTGGCTATCATGGCGCGGACAAAGTCCACGGTGCATCGTCTATTTTTATTCTAATTGCATTGTAAATGAAAACTAAATTATGTATCTGCTGGCGTACCACAAGGCGGCGTGCTTTCTCCTCTACTTTTCGCTATTTTCATTAATTCCATCACTAATAATCTTCGTTCATCCTACCACCTCTACGCTGATGATCTCCAAATCTACACGCAGGCACCTCTGGACAGAATGGCAGAAGCTATTTCAAAGATTAACCTCGACATCCAACTAGGGATTGCAATCCGGAAAAACGGATCCGGTAATCCGGCGGATCCGGCATCATTTAATGGTTACCGGATCCGGTACCAATATACCGGATCCGAAGACCGGATCCGGTGCTAGCAGTTTGTGGGAAAATAATATAGCTGTTGCATGAGTAGGTACTTTAATACAATATTTGTTTTCTACGATCTTATTTTCAAAATCAATATTGATTTTCTTTTAATTCTTATATTTTTTTACAATTATTACTTAAAATAATTATTTATCGTAAGTTGATTAAACTAAAGAGTTCTAAACTCATTATTGTGATAATTTTTGCCATTCATTCTTTCGACAGATTCATCAAATCTGTCATAATCATAAATACCTGTAAGACTTGTTTGTTAGCATTCTCAAATACTTTAATAATGATTTTGATCTCATTTCAGTTAATTACGTAAGGTTAATTGTATCTATTAGATATTATAGTTACTTGATAATTAATATGACAGCCTCCGTGGCGCAGGCGGTTAGACGCCGCCTGTGAAACGAGAGGCCGCGGGTTCGATCCCCGCACCGAGAGAAATGTTTGTGCGGCCCACAAATATTTCTCTCGGGTCTGGGTGTTTGTGAGACCGAAAAGTCTCTCGTAGTTCCTGATACCCACGACACAAGACTCGATCTTAATGTGGGGTCAGGACTATGTATGTGACTGTTGGGTGTTATTATTATTATTATTATATTATTAATATTGTTACTTATAAATTGATCTATCTGTGAAAGTGAAATCTAGAAAGACTGAGCTACTCGTTACGTCGTAAAATTATTACTAGTTACCTACACTACTAAATTTTAATTGTTTTCTTGTTGTCTATTTGTCTTAACATTGGTTAGGAAATAAAGTCGATTTTATATATTTGTGATTTATTATTTTTTATAAACTACCTACATACCGGGTATCTCAAGTCTGCTACCGAAAACGAAGCCAGGTGGTAGTTTTAGTGAGTACAAACACAATGCAGCCAAAAATTTCGAAAAGAAACGCGACAATATTTTTTTATGATTTTTTAAATATCGTCATGTTTGGGTGGTAAATCCATAGTTGTTGCTAAAATAATAATTTAAACACTTTTATACCTTAGATTATTTATAAATAAAAGGGTATACACTATTATTTTAGGAAAAAATGTATTTACCACCCAAATATGGTCATAGGAAAAAAATAACAAAAAAAAATTGTCGCTTTTTTGCAAATTTTTCTGTTGCATTGTGTCTGAAGTCGCTTAAACTACCACCCGGCTTTGTTTTCGGTAGCAGTCTTGATATACCCTGTATAAGTGCAGTGACACTTGATTAACTCACTTATTTTGTACTAAAAAGCGAAAATCATTTTGATTTAATCAATCCGGCCGGATCCGACCGGATCCGGCCGGATTGATGGGAATCCGGTCGTATCCGGCCGGACTGAAAATGACGCCGGATTGCAATCCCTACATCCAACACATATGCAATTGGAGCAAAGCTCATGGTTTGACGGTTAATCCTAGTAAAACTCAAAACATTATTGTTGGCAGCCCCAGATTAATCTCTAAACTGGACTGGGCTCAATTGCCAAGCGTTGTTTGCGAAGGTGTTATCATCCCTTACAGCGATACTGTGAAAAATTTGGGTCTTTACATAGATAAATGCCTCACATGGGGTCCGCAGATTCGAGAAGTCAGTCGGAAACTCTTTACCTCGGCTAAGTCCTTGCGACGGTTACACAACTTTCTACCCGTTGCCACGAAGATTTCGCTTGCGCAAACACTCCTACTCCCCATCCTTGATTATGCCGATGTTAGCTATCTGGATCTCACCGAGGACCAACTAAATAAACTTGAGCGCCTTCAAAATTTCTGCATAAGATTTATATTTGGTTTACGCAAATATGATCATGTTTCTGAGTTTCGTGCTAAGCTCAAGTGGTTACCTATACGACTTCGTCGGAATACTCATATTCTGTCTCTTCTATACAATATTTTGTTCAATCCTGTCACTCCTTCTTATCTCAAAGAACGATTTCTTTTTCTTCACGAGTCACATACGAGGTCTTTGAGGTCGTCTGAGAACCTGAAGTTGAGAATGCCCGTCCACACCACGACATTTATGGATAAATCATTCAGTGTTCAAGCTGTTCGTTTGTGGAACGCACTTCCTGTTGTGGTGAGGCAGGCTCAAACACTGTCATCATTTAAAAAACGATTAAAAGAACACTACCTTTCTCTATAAACAGATAAACCGATTAGGACTATTTCCTCTTATTGATTATATTGGTAATATATATATGTATGTACGTATGTTTATTCGTCTATAAATTTATATAAGTATGTATATGTATAATACTTATGTATGTATATATAATATGTATGTATATGTGGTATGTATTTATATATAATGTATTAATATGTTTTTTTTATGTTTTTTATTTATGTCTCCATGCCTTCGTTATCTTTATTTTACACTGCCCTATCTTTTTTCCTGCTCATATATCCATCCCATGGTTGTCTGGTAGAAATTGCCTTAGAGCGATAAGACCGCCATTTTGTTATTCTGTATTATCTCTAAACTGTTATTTCTTTTTATTGTGTACAATAAAGAATTAAATAAATAAATAAATAATATGTAGCGATAATGTTTCTATTAACGTTCTGATATTTTAGGTCAATTTATAGATCAATTGTTGTTTGCGGTTGTTCTATTTTTGGTCAAATATTCATGGAGTACAAATATATATTCCGAAGACCTGGGTGGAGGGAAGAATTTCCAGGTGCTTGTGTACGAATTGTCCCCGCGCGCCAGGTTAGAAGGACGGAGACTTCCGACATGCCCTTTCCGACCTCCTCCGAGGTATCGGAAGGAAGGCTTAGGGCGCTTATCTCTAGTTAAAATGAAAATCTTTGTGTGTGTCATACGCTGGTGGTAAATTTATATATAGATTTCGTATATCCGCATAACAAGCACCATTATCAAAGGTGGAAAACCCGACATTACAACTGGCGCAAATATGTCACGTTTTCGTTCAGTTTGTGTTTATTACATTTCGAGATAGATGGCGTGCTTATAAGTATAGTAATCATTCTTGGACGGCTGAAATCATTAACCGTCAGATGAGCCACCTACTCTGCACCTAATACTATAGTTTTAAGTAAATGTAAACACACAACACACCCAACAGTCAGTTAGTCCTGACCCCACATTGAAATAATTTAATTCTTGTGTGGTGTCAGAAACTGAGAAATATTTTTCAGTCAGAGCCTTGAAAAGAAACTGTCGCGTTTCTTTACGAAATATTTAGTTGCAATGTGTCTTTGGTCAGGGATGCTCCTATCTAGTGGTTATGGCCTGCCCTAGTATAGGTGCTACGAGTACGCGACCTCGGCCCCCGAGCTACTGCAGTCACCTTAACTTCCCGTCCGTGACTGCAGTATCCACTCCCTCAGGCCATACTCTCCTTTCCTATAACATCCTTTACCCACAAATCCTATTTCCTTTCCCCGGTTAATGGCGGGCAGCAGCGTCATTAACGCCAGTCCCCTACTGCGCTCGCCAACCCGCCTGCCAAGCGTGGCGAGTATTGGCAAATACCCCCTTAATGGCGACACTTATAGAGACCAGGCCCCCAGTCCCCGGCAGCCCCACTATTCCTGGCTATGGTAGCAGTCATGGTTACGGTGGGGCAGGGGGTGCTAAGAATCCCCGGGTTGGCCCCGGCTACCACCCCCGACGACGACTGGCCCTGGTAACACACAACATTCGCACATTGAGGACAGACGAGAAGATTGTCGAACTGGAAGAAGAATTGAGCAGGTTACACTGGGACATTCTGGGGTTATCGGAAGTCCGAAGAATCGGGGAGGATACGATAACCCTGAAGTCTGGGAACCTGCTCTTCTACCGGGGGGACGACCAACAGTCCCGAGGAGGTGTCGGATTTCTCGTCCACAAGTCTCTCATTAACAACATCGTATCCATCGAAAGTGTGTCGAGCAGGGTAGTATACCTTATACTCAGAATATCTAAAAGATATTCGTTGAAGGTCATACAGGTATACGCGCCGACCTCGACACACCCAGATGAAGAAGTAGAGGAGATGTATGAGGACATAAGTCGGGCCATACATACTTCCAAAACCTACTTCAATGTTGTTATGGGGGACTTCAACGCAAAGTTGGGCAAGAGAAGCGATGCAGAGTTGAAAGTGGGGCAATTTGGACATGGGCAACGGAACCCCAGGGGTCAGAGGCTGGCCGACTTTCTGGAGAAAGAGGGACTCTTTGCGATGAACTCTTTCTTCCAGAAGCCGCCTCACAGGAAATGGACCTGGCTGAGTCCTGACGGTTCTACGAGAAACGAGATAGATTTCATCTTGACGACGAATAGACGGATATTCAGAGATGTCTCTGTGATCAACAGGGTGAAAACCGGCAGTGATCACCGAATGGTTAGGGGCACCCTGAATATCAATGTCCAATCGGAAAGGCGTCGCTTGATGAAATCTACGCTCCGACCTACTCGCGCCCATATCCAAAACCCCGAGAGCTTTCAACTCGAGCTGACAAATCGCTTTGATTGTCTAGTAGAAAACCTTGCAGTGGACGAGCTAAACAGCGGTTTGGTAGAAGCTGTCCATACGGTGGGATCTAAGTATTTTAGACCTCGCCGTAGAGATAGACCACAAAAACTCTCGATCCACACTCTTAACCTCATGGCCGAACGTCGATCTTTAGCGCTGCAGTCTTCCGTTGACGCCGAAGCATATCGGCGGCTCAATAGACAGATCTGGAAGTCCTTGCGACACGATGTCCGTGCTCATAATACTGTGAGCATTAAGGAGACAATCGAGCGGAACGGAGGCTCCAAAGTGTTTGCAAGAGACTTGTCTATTGGGCAAAGCCAGTTGTATAGGCTGAAGACGGAAGACGGCCGCGTGGTATCGACGAGGGCAGAGGTATTAAGGGAGATCGAGAGGTTCTACGGACAGCTTTACACCTCGGTTGCCAAACCTGCTGTTAGCTCGGCCGAAGACCCGAGAGCCGAGTTGATCCGACACTTTAGCGATGATATCCCGGACATCAGCCTGTGTGAGATTGAGATGGCCCTGAAACAACTTAAAAACAACAAGGCGCCGGGCGAGGACGGAATAACTTCAGAGCTTCTGAAAGCGGGCGGAACGCCGATACTGAAAGTCCTTCAGAGGCTCTTCAATTCCGTTCTCCTCGAGGGCTCAACGCCAGAGGCATGGAGCAGGAGCGTGGTGGTACTGTTCTTCAAAAAAGGTGATAACACTTTGCTGAAGAATTACAGGCCCATCTCGCTCCTGAGCCATGTCTATAAGTTGTTTTCGAGGGTCATCACAAATCGTCTCGAACGCAGGTTTGATGACTTCCAGCCTCCCGAACAAGCCGGTTTCCGAAAAGGCTTTAGTACCATAGACCATATCCATACGCTTCGGCAAGTTATACAAAAAACCGAGGAATATAACTTGCCGCTTTGTTTAGCGTTTGTGGACTATGAGAAAGCCTTTGATTCGATCGAGACTTGGGCTGTGCTACAGTCTCTTCAGCGGTGCCATATCGACTATCGGTACATCGAAGTGTTGAAGTGTATATACAACAACGCCACCATGTCGGTCCGAGTACAAGATCAGAGTACGAAGGCTATTCCACTACAGAGAGGCGTGAGACAGGGAGATGTCATATCTCCGAAACTGTTCACTGCCGCGCTGGAAAATGCCTTCAAGCTCTTGCAGTGGAAAGGATTCGGCATCAACATCAACGGCGAGTATATCACTCACCTTCGGTTTGCCGACGATATTGTAGTCTTGGCAGAATCGCTGGAAGACCTTAGCACTATGCTCGAAGACCTCAATCGAGTCTCCCAACAGGTGGGTCTTAAAATGAACATGGACAAAACGAAGATCATGTCGAATGTCCATGTTGTGCCCACCCCCATCGGTGTTGGGGGCTCGACTCTTGAAGTTGTTGACGAATATGTCTATTTAGGACAAGTGGTCCGGTTAGGCAGGTCCAACTTCGAGAGAGAGGTCAATCGTCGAATCCAACTCGGTTGGGCAGCGTTCGGGAAACTACGCGACGTCTTCTCGTCCAAAATACCTCAGTGCCTTAAATCGAAAGTCTTCGATAGTTGTGTGTTGCCAGTGATGACTTACGGCACCGAGACGTGGCCTCTCACTATGGGCCTTATTAGGAAGCTCAAAGTCACTCAACGAGCTATGGAGAGGGCTATGCTCGGGGTTTCCCTACGAGATCGAATCAGAAATGAGGAGATCCGTAGGAGAACTAAAATAACCGACATAGCCCACCGGATTAGCAAGTTGAAGTGGCAATGGGCCGGGCACATAGCGCGGAGATCTGATGACCGATGGGGTCGGAAAGTACTCGAATGGAGGCCGCGTACCGGAAAGCGCAGCGTAGGACGTCCACCAACAAGATGGTCCGACGACCTGGTAAAGGTCGCGGGACGTCGCTGGACACAGGCTGCCTCCAACAGGTCTCTGTGGAAATCATTGGGGGAGGCCTATGTTCAGCAGTGGACTTCCTTTGGCTGATGGATGGATGGATGGATGGAATGTGTCTGAAGTCACTGAAACTACCACCCGGCTTCGTTTTCGGTAGCACTCTCGATATACCCTGTATAGGCTGAAGGAGAAGAAGAAGAAAGTTAATTCAATACAAGTCCTGTTACCTGTCAGTCCTCTCTCCCATGCAGTACTCCCATCGGTTGCTGTTACTCCTCCACTCGCGCACGCGTCGTAGCGCCGGCGTGTTCAGCTCATCGCAGATTATCTTCAGCGCGGCCTCGTTGAGCACCTCTTGAACGGCTATTAACGATAATCTGGAGGCCAATGCTACATGTTAGTTGATTCATCATCATCATCTCAGCTACAGGAAGTCCACTGCTGAACATAGGACTCCCCTTAGGATCTCCACATCGACCTGTTGAAAGCGGCCTACATTTAGGGATTTCCTGCAACTTTATCTATGTCGTCCGTCCACCTTGTAGGCGGGCGCCTGCAATTTCGCTCGTCTGTACGTGGCCTCCACTCTAGAACCTTTCGTAACATAATCGGCATTATTCATAGGCAGTTTAAAAACCTATTTTAGTTATGGTATTTTTTATCCCTCTTTTGACTTGACTTTTGAATTTAGTTTGAACGAAAACACAAGAAGTCGCTGAATGTAGGGCGGTCTTAGAATATTAATGATTAAGTTGCGGTTGCATAAAGTAACATTTGGTTATCTTAAATGTATTGCATTGAAATAGTCAAAGTAACTGGATGCAACCAAATATCAATGTACAATAACAAAAACAAAACAAGAATATTACGAACAATCTCTGCCGCTCTTAATCCTTGTGACCGACTTTTTTAGATTTTTATCACGTAAAGACTTTGGAAAATGGTAAAAAGCATAAACCACTATGAAACAAATTTTGAAATGTCTTAATCCAAAGCAAAATTATACTATTAACATATTAAAAGAATAAGACGATAGTCGATATTATAGTCTGCTTTAAAGATTCTGCAATTTAAATGGATGAGATAAAAATATTTCAATATATTTTGAGAAAAGGAAACGATTTTCCTGCCACAAACAATAAGTGCGATAGATGAAACGCCATAAATAGACATGATAAGGCTATTTTCGTACAATGTAAGTATAATAAGGTAAAACAATGGCGCTTCGAAGAATCCGAGCTATTAGTGCTTGATATAAACTAGACAATAGGCATGACGCTTTTCCTTATACACAGTTGATTCGGATCTGATTTTCCTCCAATTATTTTACATTCGAATACACAAACTACGTTAGCAAAGGAATGTGGATCGAACCATTAATAAAACTACTGTTTAAAATCAAACAAAACATTTAAGATTGAGATTATTTTTATAGTGCACGTAAAAGACGATATAATTTATGTTATCATTCAGTGCTATACCAGGCATATCCAAGATTCTTTTGTTATTTATTATCTCTCGTCGCATTTGGGTGGTAAATGTAGAGATTTTTTAAAAATTATAAAGTCCACACTTTTATTTTTAAAGACACAATGATGCGCTATAGATTTAAAGAAAATCAGAAAAAACTATGTAACACTAGTACTAACTTTGGGTTATCCAAACAGAATAATATTTAAAATTATACAAAAAATAATTGTTGTAAATATTTTTAGTTGCATTATGTTTGCAGTCATTAAAACGACCACCTGTTTTAGTTTTCGGTCGCAGTCTGGATATGTTCTGTATAATTCATAAAAATAAATAAGGCATAAAATGCAGATCCGTGTTGTTATGAACCTAATCATATCGAGCATTTAATTTGCCTGATAGTGGGCTAATTGACATGGTTAAATCATTTTAATTGGTTGATTCGATCCGTTACGACAGGAATCTTTCAAATCAGAATCGTTAAGATGATTTGAGAAAATTTTAGAATATGTAATACTTGCATTTTAATTGAAGTAAATAAATAAAGATATATTATATTATATCACTCAAATATCTGTGTGCACAACTAACGGCCTAATTCATGACATTAATTCATACAATTATAAACGACAACAGTCTTTGATACAGTTTTTTAAAACCTATTTTAAGCTATAGAATGTTTTGTCTTCTTCGCTCAAACTGAATTCATAAGTCTTTAGAAAGGGACAAAACATGTAACTAAATAGATTATAAAACTGTCTACCTATGAATAAAGCCGTAAATATTATTCCTACATTTAAGGGTAAGCAGCGTAGATCAAGTCGAGTATCCACGGAGGAAATGTAGCCGTCTGTATTGCTTGTATATCTGAATATTTACTTATCATGATATCGTACCTTTCGAATTAGAGTAACTAATCCAAAAAAATAGATTTTGGATTTTAATCATATTTTGGCTCAAAATTACCTATCGACCCGTTAATAAAAGAAGGACTTATTGATGAATGAAAGGCAGAAATATGTATAAATCGATCTTCTAGATGTATCATCCATAAGTAAAAAAAAACCTATGTTAAAATCTTTAATTAACGTTTCCCTAAACATAAGTTTTTTTAGTTACGTCTCTCTAATTCTAAAGGCACGACATGAGAATATATTTATAATATATAATAATTATAAATTAAAAGAACAATATATATATTTGAGGTACAATCAATCATTGCTGGTCTCAAAACCTCGATAAAATGTATCGTGTATAAATGTGATAACTTATCAACTGACAGGACGCACTGAATGAAAGACATATGCCGGCTCGCTGCAGAGTTAGATGTGTAATGACTAATTTTAGGATGAGGATAACAGCAACATAAACTCGGAGGCTTTAGGATGTTCCGCAATTCAATGAACATTTTGAATGACTTTTGAATATGAATGCGGTGAGATCAGAGCTGTACGAACTTAATTTAATCTTTAAAGATAAATTTTGCATTTAGATTTTTTATTCTAAATATAGAACAGACTAGAAAGAGATGGCGGGACGAACTCGAGTCATATGAGGCCGCGATAAATAGAAGGAAAGGAGGGAGGCCTTTACCCAGCAGTGGGAATTAAAGGGCTCATAATAATAATAATAAAATCTGAATATACATAGCTACATACATAAAACCATTAAATACTATTTTAATCACGTTATATACTAATGAGATTCTGTTAAGAAGCCATTGGCATCAATATTGTTTATACCTATATCTACAAATAATTATTTATTGTTATATTTGATTTTTCCAGAAATGTAAAATTCTTTGTCGCCCTCAACACCACTTTCATTGAACGTGACAGATAACGTCTCCAAACGTCTCATATCATTATCAACATTGCGTATATAATCCCCGATACGTACACTAAAGGATAAGCAGAAATGTAAGCAGATTACAGAATAATAGTTGATGAATTAAAATCAGTTACACGGGGATTGCGACATAATCCGATTAGATTGGAGCGTATCGGTTACAAAGTTGCTTTACAATAACGTATTTAAAACTAATTGCTATCTTTCACTGGGTAGCCGTTTTTAGTTGTATTGCTTCCTAAGCATTATGGTATATAAATAATATTTTTCTAATGAGGTATATAGCAACCTGACCAGGCTTCGCCCGAGTGTAGACACTTTTTGAGTCTAGTCCACATCAGATATGTATTATTTCGCGTATCAACTAACTGTTTTATAATTAAACTCAATATCTGTCCTTCATACTACTTTTTCCGTCCCGTTAAATTCCGTCGTGTCTATCTCATTCTGTTCCATGACTCAGGACCTCAAATTCTGTGCTTTCACGTCCTATTTATCTTTAATATAAATAATCCCATCAATATCCAAATACAGCCTCCGTGGCGCAGTTAGTTTAGCTGCCGGCTGTAAAACGAGAGGCCTTTGGTTTGATTCCCGCACCGAGACAAATGGTTGTGTGAACCACAAGCATTTGTTTCTAGTCTGAGTGTGAAGCCTAAGTCTCTAGGAGTTCCTGATACTCGCGACACAAGACTCGATCTTAATGTGGGGTCAATGTGGTGGTATCAAATGTGTTGTATTTTATTTACATGGAAACCAAAATAGTATCTGTATCAGCCCATATACATCCCACTGCAGGGCACGGGCCTACTCTACAATCGACAATACGATTGAGAGTGGTTAGGCCATATAGTCCACCACGCTGGCCTAGTGCGGGTTGGCGGACTTACATACCATAGGAATTTTTATAAATCGCTATGGTATGCAGGTTTCCTCACGATGTTTCCTTCACCGTTTTAGTGCGTGGTGATTGACTATCAATACACACATGACTCCGAAAAGTCAGAGGTGTGCCCTGGGATTCGAACCCGCAACCACCGTGAACATTGGCAGTCGCGTCTAGTCCGTTTACCAACAGGCCACCACGCACTTACCAAAATAGTAATAGAGGAGAAAAAGATACCTTTACATGGCAGATGCATGGAATCTCTAGACAGTTCGTGTTAACGACAGAATTCATATAAGTACGTTAAATTCTTTTTTTTTTAAGATTTCCATTTGAACTGTAATTTGAACAAACAATGTTTTCTTTTCATCGTTGATATCATTCGTGAATCAATTACTACTTGTCCGTACTGTCCTTAGCCTGTGAAATCGTCGATAAACATCATCATACATCGTTTTATTTCCACCATTAAATTCGAATACATATTGTATTCTTATCGTACATTGAAGTATTTTCAGTCGTTTGCATAATATATTTTTATGTTATCTTTCGCTGTGATTTCTAGTATTATTTTAAAAGTTTTCAATAGGTTATTTAATGTTCGTTACGAGTTCGTGAAAAAAATACTCAGGGTCAATAATAGTCTTCATTTTTGCTCTAAAAAGACTCAATATAAGTATTGTGGTAGAGCCACGCTTTTATCTTGTCAGACATGACAGCATGAATGGACAGGCTCATACGGAGTGATACCATTGTCTCATTGGAGATCGACGTGAAGCGACAGCTTTGTTGTCGCATATAGTTCGGTGAGAGGGATTTCCGGATTCCCAATACTCCTTCTCCCGTCCATCCTCTAACTTTCCTGCTCCCCTATCGATTGGATTGGCCGGCTACACACTAACTAAACGTTATGGTTGTTCATGGACGGCAAAGATAACTTACCATCAGGTGACCTGTATGCTCGTTTGCCGGACTATTGTTCAAGACTTCAGTGTAGCATGTAAAGGACTCTTAAAGTCGATCTCTGATGAACTACGTGGAATGTCATAAGATATTCGGTTCTGTTGCCACTAACAACGGTATCATTTTACAGGAAAATCGCCTGTTGAAAGCTTATTATAGCAAATTCCTTTCGTTATCTGTCCGATTTCTTTCCTGTCTGGTTTTTACAACCAATGTTATTATCCTTATAAAGTTGCCAAGACGATAACCTGGCCAACTATAATATTGCTACAGATATATGTGGCGCAGTGAACATATAATTCGTATTAAAAAAACACTTGATTTAAAACCAAGTAAGTACATACAATGTTTACTTAAAATAAATATTTTTTGAATTTATTATCCCTGACATTTTTTCAAACACTACATTGGGGCCAGGTTTGGGTGTTAGATCAATGAGATCGGTCTGCAAACAACGAATTAATCGCGTGGGAGTATACGGACTATTAGGTTCTTGTTAGAATGGGAATAAGTATTTTATATGCCTAAATAAATCTAAATCGACCTTCAAATAAACATATAAATGCTTTATTTAGTATATATCAGATACCATAGATCTATATCGGGTATAATAAATTGGCTGAGATATCTTCTTTGGCATCTTTCTCAATTATGACCAAATGTTTGAGCAGTGAATTTGACTAATGTAATTTTAATTTTATGCAAAAAGTCTAGCCGTGATCTTGCTCGAGGTTATCACAATTTCCATAAATTAAAAAAATTATATCCGCGTGCGAATCCTGTTTATACCAGCAGTTTATATCACGAGAATAAAAATTAACATTATTTTAATTATGCTAGGTAAGAAGAAAATAAAGTGTTAAAAATACTCACTTGTTTTCTAAAATAGTCCTGCATATGACCTCTCTGACACCCGGGTTGGAAATCTTATCCAGGCTCAGTTGATGGAGGTTCCAGGATGCCAGGCGGCAGCACCGCACTCCATCCCTCTCATAAGTGAACACCTCCTCGACGACCGGCCGGTGGGAGTACGCCGACAGCAAGTCCAAGATGTCGTTGACAGGCGCCGCCGCGAACCCGTTCGGCAACGTCATCGGGAACTTCGTCGGCATCGACAGACTCTTCCTATGCGGCGTCTTGGGAGACACACCGTTTGGCACAGACACTTCAGTCCATCCGTTCACATGTCCATTCGTTAGATGCTGAACACTCTCAGCCTTCCTCGGCTCGAGACTCAAGTGCTGTTTGACAGTACTTAGCCTAACAATGTCCATACCGCGCACTTTGATCAAATCGTCCAGCGATTTGAACGGACCCTTCTTGTTTCTATAGTCCACAATGTTTGCAGCGATCTCTTGGTTCAAGCCCGGCACACATTGTAACTGAAACACACTTGACGAGTTCACAGAACACAACCTGGTCTCTGATGGTAAACGGACACTGTCCAACGAGTGGGTACAAGAACTTGCCCTTGATAACTGCTTTCTTGTGTGAGTGCATATTTCCGGCCTTAGTAACTCTAGTTTTTCAGCACCGATACCTAAAAAAATAAGTGAGTTTAAAACAGTATTGAGTGAGTGTAGCAAACAGCAGTGAACAATTCTACTGAAAATGAATTCTGGTTACATCTGCTTTGTTATTAGTAGTTATGTGGTCACACATGTGAATAATAATGACTTGAAAATAATTTATTCCTTTTTAGAACTGCACTGAAACTACCATAACTTTGTACTTATGGCAGAGTACCAAATAATAAATGTATTTGTTAAAGTAGGCCATTTGGCAGAATTTGTGTTTACATATAGAAACAACAGTATAACAATTAGGGCAATGATACCTAAGAGTAACCAAGTAAATATAACACTAATGCAATTTGTAATGGGTTTAGTGACAGAAGCTAATAAATAATATTATAATCTCGAAAATCATATCATTAAGCTACTACACCAATAGAAATGATAAATATAAAAATATTTTAAGATAGTAAGGACTGATTATGATACCAAAGCAAGTTGAATTGCAATAGAAAATAAAAAATAATTTACTTAATTTAATCAAATAATGCCAAAATACTTAAGTTAAAACTATTGATAATTTTCACAACACTAATTGTAGTTTTAAAGTAGTATACGCATAATTAATGTTGGTTTACAAAATAATTTAAAATTTATATCAGACATATGTAAAACCAGACAATTTACACAAGATATCACTCAGACAAAGAAACCAATAGATAGCTAAGACCGGTACAAACGTTTTTGATAAGTCGACTATTGTGCGACAACATAATCCTCTGTGTCGTCATGATATTAAAGTCTGCAGCTTGAACTGAAGCCTTAAGCATATATGCTTATTAATTTTGCACAATTCTTTTTTATTTTTTATGTTAATATAGACTCCTCTATAAGCACTTGTATTTATACGGCTTATGTGAGAATTTGAAATAAATCTAATTTCAAACTCGTAGCTAAATCCAGCTCGGCCCAGATGGCAGATGTCATCAATATTAACAGGATAAATTGTACCCTGTTGGATTTTCTGTCTCATTACATATGAAGTGTTAAACTAAATATTATTGGCTGTAAACTGGCAGTAAATGTGAAAGATAGTTAAATATTGAATAAAAAGGAATAAAAAGAGAAATCTTGTTGCATTCTGCAATTATAAAGTTGTACATTTACTTGTACTATGCAAATGAAATGTTATTTGTTCAGAAACAAAGATTAAATGCATGATAAAAAATGTAATCTTTCCATCTTTATTCTAAAAATAGAGTATGACACTCTAAATGCTGTAATAATTCAAGATATTTTCTGGTTACATCATTTTTATGTACAGGTTTATTCACCTAAGGTACACATGTACTTACTTACTATTGTAATTTTCAGTTATTCCAACTATTCTAACAACAATAATTAAGTAGTACATGGATAACTATTGAGGCCATATAGTTACAAGAATTATCAGTTTTTTATGTACATAATGTAAATCCTAAGAACAAATCCAGCCTAACTCTTGATATACATAATGCATATGCACAGTGCATTGTTATTTTGCAACATCTCAATACTCAATAATAAGTATAGGCAACTTGCGATATTAATAAAAATATAGTTAAATTTAATTTCCACTATGTTTTTTGTTATTGTTTTATTTATTAAGTATGAATATGAAGTATGAGAACACTTGGATTTTGATGTAAAATTAATTAACATAATAAACCCAGTATAGAATTTATAGCACTAAGATTGCCATTTAGCAAAAGGTTGTAAACTCTCTTCAGTTTTGCATACTACACCTATACATATAATTTGCTAGTCAACCAGAGATAATTTTTGATAAGTTTAATACTGTTAGTAGGCTCTGGTAATGAAAATGTCTCTTTCATTAATTTTTTAGATTCCAAATATGTTTAAACATGGAATATTCCATTTTTTCATTAATATCTTGTAGCTATATCCTGGGGGATATATATATATAATGATGGGAGTAAATAGAATCATATCAGCAATCTTAATTTATGTGTTATAATGATGATCATTCAGATATAGCTTGAAATTACATAATGAAATTAATTGTCACTAAAACATGGTCATAAAGTTACCAATAACTGTAGTGAAAACAGCAGTAAACTGTTTACAAAACATAAACCTACATTTTAACGACATTAGGTATATTACAACCTCATTTGTTGAACATATTTACTTTTTCTGTTGAATGTTGTGTAAACTGAAATCTTACTGCATTGTTTTTTGCATAGCATGGTACATGTGGTTTAAACAGGTCGCTGACTGACTCATACATGCATAAAAAAGGCTCACAAAGCGCATAATTATTGAGAAGGTTGTATGCTACGTACCTGAGACGAGCGCGAGGTCGTCTACGCGCTTGAATCGGCCTATCATCTGCCTGTGCCTCACGATCTCGCGAGCCAGCTGCCTGTTCACCCCCGGAAGAGTCATCAGCTGCTCCTCCGTGGCAGTGTTCACATTCATCAGCTCGGGATACTCCTCTGAAGGCGGCAAATTGAACGTATGGCTCAAACTGGATTTGTTCAATTTACTTCGCCTCACGAAGCTTCTGAACGATCGTTGCCGACCGCTCTTGCTCCTTACGGAGCTCGGACTTTGCCCCATATCAGCAGCCACTTCAAAATTTAATATCGATCATAACACCACAATTTTCACCGTGCACATTTGATGTGGAAAAAACTATTAATAGATTGTTACACAGCTAGCGCAACCGGCCGCGGGCACTTCACTAATGAAATCACTGTTGCACTTATCACGTGAACAATTCCGCCGTAATGAGCGAGGATTAAAATAATTACGTTCGTCAAGCTAAACACAAGGGACAGGCGAATGTACTCCCGTCGTCAGCTTTATCGCAACAATGAAGTCTATGATGAAGTCGATGACAATGACAAAATGACAGTTTATCGAATCGATCATCCGATTGGTGATTGCCGATTACACTCTACGTCCGTTTGTATAACATTTTAGAAATAGAATGTTTCATGGCACTTTTTCAGTCTTGGCCTTTCTTTCTATTCATAGTAAGTTATCATTGCAGGTTATTATCGTATCACATGACCATTGGTAACATTTTTGAACTTGCGTTGTTGGGCTTAGGCCTTTTTTTTATATACCAACAAATATATATTTTATACAATCAGATCATTTTATACAAACGAAAGTTTCCTATTCTAAGGAAACAATGTTGTTTTATTTTTTGTTACCAAATTAGAGTTATTTATTTATTAAAGGCATAATATTTTAACATCATGAGTGAATATGGTGAGATAAAAGTTATAATTAAATGCAATAACAGGCTAACACAATATTATGATAAATTATAACATAAAATGTGCAAAATAATAATTACCTGAATGATCGATTTCAAATTAAAATAAAGCTCATCTCTAGAAATAAAAAAATAGTGACGTTTAGAATTTGACGTTTCACATGGCAAGGAATAAAACGCCATATGCGTTTTATTATTGCACCTAACACTATAATAACACTATTTTTAGTCGTCTGTGCCTAAAGGTGAAATCATACTATAGTATTTCGTTCATGGACGTAGTATATAAACAGGACTGCGCAGTCATCGGAAAAACGATCCGAGCGAGAGATGTTTGAAGGTTGGATTGTGTCCCGTTCCTATAGGGTGACCATATTTTTTTGGGAAATACAGGAATTTTAAATAAATAATAATAAATAAACAAATAACACCCAACAGTCACATACATAGTCCTGACCCCACACTAAGATCGAGTCTTGTGTCGTGGGTATCAGGAACTACGAGCGACTTTTCGGCCTCACAAACACCCAGACCCGGAAGAAATATTTGTGGGCCGCACAAACATTTCTTGCGGTGCGGGGATCGAACCCGTGGCCTCTCGTTTCACAGGCGGCGTCTAACCAACTGCGCCCCGGAATTTTAATCAAATTGGCTAATATAGTAAATAATTCAGTTGTAATACTTATACGTCGAATGAAGCATTTTGTTTTTGAGGTAACAAACGTGATATTGTCTAACCGTGTAAAAAAAATATTGGACCATTAGGACCTAGCAAAAAAGTTCAAATCATAGTTTTATACGTATACTTTTTATAGGTGAAATGAAAAATGAAAATAATAATAATCAATCTTTATTAACAGCAAAATTCAGTGAACAATCTTCTCCCCTGTTCACAAAGTGCGTATGTTGTGTGTTATCAGTGCCAGTCGTCATCGGGGGTGGTAGCCGGAGTCAACCAGAGATTCTTAGCACCCTCTTCCCCGCCGTTACCGTGGCCGCTACCATAACCAGGAATAGCGGGGCTGCCGGGGACTAGAGTCCTGGTCCTGGTTTTAACAACCATTAGGCTTTTTTTATTGTTTATGCCAATAGTCGCCACGGTGGCAGGCGGGATCACAAGCGCAGGAGGATTCTCGCGTTGATGACGCTGCTGTCCGTCTTCAAGCGGGAAAAGGAAATAGGGTTTGCGGCTAGAAGATGTTATTGGAAAGGAAAGTATGGCCTGTAGGGGTCGATACTGCAGTCACGGAGGGGAAAGTTGGTAAAGTGACAGCAGTAGCTCAGGGGGTCGAGATCGTATACTCGTAGCACCTATTTTAGGACAGGCCATGACCACTAGGTTTGCATGTTATTATTCATACCAACTCTTGTAATACCTAATATCAACGTAGCTGCCCTACAATCTCATCCCTAACGAATATCCCTATCTTAATCGAATCATTAACAATAAAGTTCAAAATGGCGGCGATAATTATCAATTCTGACTCTCAATTTAAAGGACCTGGACAGTTTCTGCCTAGTTACATTTTATCATGTACAAAAGCAAAGCAATAATTGAATGAATATAAAAAATCAACTATTAATTTAAGAATATGTCATATTTCTGTAGAAGTTTAGGGAGTAATATAAAGTTTAATAAGATTTTGCATTGATTGATGACCCATTTCCGCCATTGTTGGCCCCGCATAAACGTTTCGTTCGCAGTAAAGCAAGTGTAGGAAAAAAATTATAACTTTGTCTAAAATATCCCTAAAAATAATCTATAAGTAGGTAATAGGTCATAATAACTAACAATACTAAATATATATAAAGCAATGTTTGTAGTATATACTTACACATATATTCTTCCCATTTTTACACACTTTCATTGCAACAACTAAACGCTGCAGTAAAATACTTGACACTTGACAGTTGCTTGACAAGAACCATGCTTTGTTTACTTGTTTACATTGCGACACAATTAAAATACGTCTCGGTATTTTGTGTAACTTATAAAATATTAGTTCCTTTAAATTCCAAATTCGATGATAAAGCATTTATGTAAACGTATTCTTATTAGATTCAATAAATTGACGGATAACCTACAAAACCTAACCTGAAAATAAGATATGTTTTTGTAAATATCTAAAAACCCTGAACTTCATAGGCTTTGTAACTTTTCTGTATTAATCTTGGAACAAACCTTACCCCAACAATGCAAAACTAATTGATGTAGACGAGATTCGAAGTACTAGGCACAGCGCCATACAAAAACTGGCCATGTCCTTTTTCGTGTAAAGGGTGATTCAGATTTCGATTTTTCAGACCAATCGGATTAATAACAAAATGAAATGAATGAAATGAAATCCCATAATGCTATTTTTTTTCATTTGTAATAAGGTTTCTATAAGTGCAGTGGTTTAAATTTTTCATGTAACATTTCAACCCTTATTTTAACCCCTTTATGCTTAACTTTAAGAAAACAAAGTGTGCAGTTATTTTTGTTCAAAAATGAATAAAGTTTGACATCTGTAACTTCAACAGTTTAAATTTTTCCATATATACTGCCATCTCTGTTCAACCCCTTCAAGCATTGTCTACATAACAAACGGTAACCTTATGCCCTTTCCGAAGGTTTAATCTATCTTTGTATCAAATTTTATCAAAATCCGTTCAGTGGCTTAGGCGTAAAAATGTAGCAGACAGTGGACCTGTTAGTGTAATACGTCCGTACCGAAATCTTACATCACTCAGTAAACAAAACTATTGCAAGAAATACACCTTTTTAGTTAGACTTCATTCACGATCAATTCTATTAGTAAAACTTTTATCATGTTTATTTTCAGTTAAAACATAGTAGGATGCAAAATTAACGTGTATCAATTAAACATTACTTTAATAACAAAATTGTATATAAAATAGAACTACTTTTAATATTCAAGCAGATTAAAAGTTATTCAATAATTCAGCTGAACTTTTAATTGTCGATCAAAAAAAGTTCTAAGGCGGGTTTTATTATGGTCACCGTAGCGAATGTTTGTAAACAAAAATGGTAAATCTCATGAAACCACTCACCTTTGAATCGATATACAACAACCACTATATTATTCACTTATACAAATCATTTTGCAACACTTTTTAACCATTTTCCGTTAATAAATATCGAAAATAATTTGAAATTGTACACCTGTGACATTTCGTATAAGCCATGGCATATTATCAAGTGGTCAGAGTTTTAATTACGAATTCTCCTATCATGCATTAACCTTCTATTTTAATGTTATGTATTTGTTTATGGATCCATAAATGAAGTTAAATAACAATATTTTCCTATTTGTTACTATAGATATTCTATGTTTATTTTTTATCGAATTAATTACCTTGTGGCGAATGTAAAATAATCTACTAATAAAAGTATTTTTTTTGGTCTGGCTAGCAAATGAGAAGGGATGGAAATCTCTCAGTCTGTCTCAATCGGATTGTTTTTCCTCCATGTCTTTTACCATAGTAAATTAAACCTTATGCTACATGCATATGTCTTATTTCAGGGTGACACCATTTTGTTCGTGCGCAGTCCTGTTTATATATTACGTCCATGATTTCGTCTTACACAAAGAGTTAAGCTGAAAACACATTGTAGGTTTTTGTCTTACGCATAGAGTAAAGAGTACAAAACTATGGTAAAGAGCACATCTTACATGGTTCGTACGGGTCGTCAGAGGGCCCACGTACGTTTTTATTTTTTTAATTTCATTGACAAAGGACGGTTTTCTCGTCTGCCAATGACTAAGCTTTTAGGGATGGAAGAGTCGATTTTTATGTACTCTTTATCTCATCTCTATATAAACAATTAAATAATATATTTATTTAAATGAAATCAATCCTAGTTGGCGCTTATTATAAACAGTTCTAAGTCTGTGATAACCTGTGGTACTATCACATTCGAGTTTGCAACTGTTTTATTGTCAAAATCAATGATTCAATTAATATTAAATCACACATCAATTAATTATATAATACTATGATTGAATAAATTCTGTACGCAAACATAGATTACACATTGAGAATAAATTTACTGTGGAAAAATGTTAAGCAATAATGCCGTGTACACATATTAGAAATACTTATGTACTGGTGGTAGGTCTCTCATAAGTCATATGTGAGAGGCCATCTGGGTAGGTACCACCGCAATGTCTATTTCTTCCGTGAAACAACACTGCTTAAATGCACTGTTGTGTTTCGGATTGAAGGACATTGTAGCCAGAGCAACTACTGGACATAATGAGACTTAACATCTTATGTCTCAGGATGGCGAGCGCAGTTAAATGTTGCTACGGTTTATGAGCCGTCGTATCGCTTACCATCAGGCGAACGGCATGCTCGTCTCGCCATTCACTGCAATAAAAAAAAAAAAAGTATACAATGTGTGAATTCCAAAGTAGGCAAGATCGTGTTTCGAGCTATGTATATTACTACTACCAGTGTCAGTTTAAAAGAAAACAAAAAAGAGACTACCTGAAGACAAATAACAAGATAAACTTTTTCCTATTATAATTCCTAAAACAGCGCGTGTATTTTGAAATTTTAACATCAATAACTTAATATTTGATTGCATAAAAAATTACTCCGTTATCTTTAGTATGATACTTTATTATCTTTAGTACAAATAGGTACTGACTATTTGTTCCCATACTTCTTACTTTAAGTAAGCATATTTGTATTCTTTACATTTAACGTTATAAATAATTTCTCTATTATGCACATACTCTTATTAAATAAATAAATACACTCAACAATCACATACATAGTCCTGACCCCACATTAAGATCAATTAAGTGTTGTGTCGTGGGTATCGGCAACTACGAGAGACTTTTCGGTCTCACAAACATCCAGACCCGAGACAAATACTTGTGGGCCTCACAAACATTTGTCTCGGTGCGGCGATCGAACCCGTGGCCTCTCGTTTCACAGGCGGCGTCTAACCAACTGCGTCACGGAGGCTGTCAATTACGTCCAGTCTAGTATTTACAAACAACTGGTCAAAGAACTGCGGTGTTTATTTCTATTAAGTCAAGTTAGATTCCCAGCCACACCTCATGTAAATAATTAGAAATGTCCAAATTGTATTCAACAATTTTAATTTGTATGCAGATTGAATAAAGAAAATTATACCTTGTACGTATTATAAATTCTAATTTAATTGTAAGTTTTAGGAAACGTTATATTAGTTTGGCTTAAAAAGCTGGTAGCCATATTTACAAAACCTATTTTTGTGTAAACTTAAGTTTGTCCACAATCGCAAATCGCTCAAAAGCGCTGTGGTGCACGGAGAAATTGTTATTTTTTTTCTCTCTTCAAATTTCATTACATTGGACATTATTATCATTACTACTATTGGACTACTAGTATAAATGAACATTGTATAAATTATGAAAGAATATTTTAATGAAAGCGTTGTAGATATTTTTTACTTTCATTTCTAGTTCCTAATTTCACCACTTGTCAATTTATGTTAGTTGCGCTGTATGTCTCAGACGTTTTTTGTTTTTGAAGGTCATGCCCTCGAATTTCGACCGACAGTGTGCACACAACAAAAGAATCTATTGTTCAGATCGCTGTAAGACGCGTTGCTCTAGTATTTATGGCCGCTTCTTTACTCTATGCGTAAGACAAAAACCTACAATATGTTTTCAGCTTAAAGAAGCGGCCATAAATACTAGAGAAACGCGTCTTAGAGCGATCTGAACAATGGATTATTTTGTTGTGTGCACATTATAAAGGTGAAATCGAGCGGTATCGCGTATGACCTATAATGTGCACACAACAAAATAATCCATTGTTCAGATCGCTCTAAGACGCGTTGCTCTAGTACTTATGGCCACTTCTATACTCTATGTGTAAGACGAAATACTATAGTGTGATTTCACCTTTAGTCATACGCTTAAGACGTGACCACAGACTACATAGAAAGAACCTTTTATGTTCCATTGGCCTGATTGGTCAGTTGGCTGCTTACTTACCGCTCTTTACTCTATGTGTAAGACGAAATACTATAGTGTGATTTCACCATAACACTAGGAATGTTTAGGATTTTAAGTATATCTTGGCAAAAAAGTCAATAATAATTGCGATATTTACTATATTGCGAAAATTCAAAATACATTACTTGAATTGCCACTTCTAATACAATATTTAAAAAAATGAGAAGTTTTTATTGCATAGGACTGGCAAACGTGCATGCAGGTCACTTGATGTATAAGTGGTCACTGCCGCCCATGAATGTATGGACATAATTGACTTTAGGATCATCGCTAGCTTATCAAATCAGGTGCGGCTAAAAAGAATTATTGGGAAATTTCCCCCTAGGAAACTCGACAATAAACTTCACGCCCGCGTCATATCCTGTGAGACTAGTGGAGGTAAAATGAAAACAAAAGTGATCAGAACAGTTCCCGTGCTAGTTTATTTAAATTATTATTCTCTGTACAATATCGCCGTTAAACTTACAATCAAAATATTATAATCATTGGCTACAACAAACAGAAATGTGCATATCACTTCATACGTTCTGTAAAACAGTTTACAGAGATGAGTGTGCGGCGATAGAATAAGGAGGCGGCCACATCGTACACGACTACGACTTGTAGAAGCGAATAGTCGCCGACTAGACTGTTACTACAACATAGTCGCAAACTCAGTGGCCGACCCCAAAAGACATCCATATAGTTAAAGTGGAAACATAAAAAAAATGTGTCCCGTACATCATGGATGCTCACTGTCTGTTTTTGGATTAATATATTTTTTTTATATTCAATATTAAATATTTTAGTACACTCAATACAACTAAATCTTGCAACTTTAGTCTTTCGACAATAGCTTAATGATAAGTTTAGTATTATTAAATAACATAAGTATTATTTTTAAACAACTAAAACGATCACTATTTAAATATTGGAATCTATCCTATTGCGAAGCGTAACGAAACTATCGTTTGAGAATCTAATATTATAATCACTAAGCCTTTACCAGCTTATATGTATTATTACAACCAAAATGGCATACTAGCAATTATATTATTGAACAGGTCAACCCTAGGTTTACATTGCCAATAAATATTACATTGGGAAACAGAATACTTACATAAATCTTGGGATATCTCTATATATATAATAGTCATGTATAAAAACCGTCTTTAATATTGAGCATAACAAAGAGTGTGACGTGTTATATAACGCTTTATGCTTTTCTGAGGATGTTATGTGGCTAATACATCACGCAAGTTACAACAAAGAAATACATTTTGTTCTACATAAAAAAATCATATCACAGAAAAGATAATTGTAGGTAATTAAAAATATAAATTAATATGAATTGTTTGACTAGTTACGTAAATAATTAAATAAAGAAAAAAACATAACTGAGCAATATATTTAAACCAGTGATCGAGAGTTATCGTCCTAATTTAGTATGTATGCGCCAAATTTTCGCAAGCTTTAGAAACTTTACAGACGTAATTATATAAAAAATATTTCATATTATTCATAAATACATATCATACGTATATAAGTGGTTCGTGTTAAGGTACCACAAGAGAGAATCGGAGATATTATCGAAGGACATAGTACATAGACGTATTATAAAGTAATATTTTTAATTATGGAGACTAACCACAATAGATGACTAGATATGAAGAGATATATTATTTATAAAACGCGTGCATTATGCTGTAAGCAATACAAGTAACAGTGATGCGTGGCCCACTTGTTCAGAATACAATTAGGCACAAACAGTTTCCAGTTGTAATCTATACGATTAGTATTGTGACAGAGTAATCCAACATTAGTTCCAATACCACTTTTCATCATTACAAAATAAGCAAGACCTTAAATCACCATTATTAATTTTCGAAAGAATAGGATCATCATGGTTAAAACATACATCTATAAATATGGAAAATCTCTAAGAGAAATGATTAGATAATTTATTTAAAATACGTCAACTTATATTAAATTAGTCTGACTAACAACACTAGTCGTACAATACGAACTCATCTAGTCACCTTATATGTGGCCGCTCCCTTAAACCACACAGCTACGCCTAAGTATGCATTTTAGCCACCTAACATTTAATCCCCTTATAAAAATAGACAATCAGCCAGCCTTTATTAATCTCATACCACATTCTCCAAGTACAAATATTTCATATCAAAATTTGCCAAACCTTCGTCTTTATATAAATCGTTTACATCATATTAGTTTTTTGTTGACAAACTTATTTTAGTTTTCAGATTTGAGCTATCAAGTCTTTGTAGCTTCGTTACTCGAGTAATTTAACAGCAATGAATACCTTTAGTAAAAGTTTCAGAAATCTTGTTTAAGATTTCAAAATGTCTCCAAAGTTTAATTTTAAATCTTGTACAATACTGAAATGATTTTTGATATGTTTTCTTTTATAGGTTGAAAATAGAATTACATTGAATATGTTGTTTTGTTAACCGCTATGCGAGGTTAATCTTAGCAATTATACTATTCTGAAGAAGTATTGTCTTTTAATACTTTTAGTATTTTTTTTAGGCCTTTTTTTTTGTATTCAATACTAGTTTATGACTTAAAATACATCATGCTTGCCTCCAAATACTGGATATTTGGCAGTCATTCGAAGCAGTGATAGCTGCCCAACTAAATTAAGTTTGCCAGCCAACTTGCACCCGACATTACTTTAACATTAAAAAATTATTTTACATTCTAACTAACCAAATTAAATAAGTTACATTATAAATTCCAAGATTATTAATTGATATAAATACTTATTTTATGAAAGCTACGCTTTTAGCGGTTCATTTTATTTTTATTGGAAAGTTTTTTAAGTACTGAAATGTGCGGGCGTTGGAACAAATAGTGACCTTTAGTGAGAAACCACGAGAGAGCTCAAAGGCAAGACGTTAAATGAAACTCCAGGATATAATTTAATAAATTTACTATAATAAAGCACCAAACCAGGTTTGGAATGTTCAGTATTGCACCACATGTGAACATAAACAGATGTTGACAAACACAGACACCTACATGAACGGGTCGGGAATAAAAAAGAATAATCTCCGTGTAATATATATATTTTGTCGGAATAAATAAATTCGCTGGACACAATAAAGGTCACCATTACAGTCCAATAGTGAGGCGACAACGCGACGCTCTGTTTGTACATTATAGTGACTTCATTGTGCATTCAAACAGGTTGCCGAGTTATGTGCCGAGTCCACTTCATTCTATATGATAATCGATTAATTATCACTGGAATTACTCAATTCGTTTTTTGTTCCATATCGGCTTGCACTCCCTGGTAATTGCATTATCGAGCTATCAAGGGATTATTATTTCTCGATAGTCGATAAACTGTTACAACTTTTTCGAATTGAACTCTAGTAGTCGATTCGTTTATATTTCGATCGTATTCGATTAAATTAACATTATTCTAGTGAAAGACTTCCTTATCATATATCCTTACAAACATGCCACATAATAAAATTATACGAAGTCTACAATTTATGGATAAGTTTATTTTGTGATTTGGATTTAATGTTAAAAAAGTGAATAGTCAAATATCGAGTTGAATAAGATCGATACAATAGTCGATAGAATTAAGTAACCCGGCACATCACTAGTCACCAGTTCAACCACTGCACTGCCAGTCTTCACAGAAGATCACACGGTACGAAAACCTTTTAATCTCAGATGACAATAACTTTCACAATGTATACAGATAATACACGTTTCCAATTCGACGCACTATCTAAATAAATACTTATTATAATATCGTAAAAGATTGTTACAAATAAAATCATAGGAAAGTATACAAACACGTTGGTGTCGATCTTGTTTGGAAATGTATGAAAATTGTTCCTATGTGTTACGAGCATTTTTTTTTTCTTGGCTAAAAATCGTACGATAGCTAATCAAATAAGCTAATTAATAACAGGGATTCGCGCACATAAAAATTGCATAATTTTTGCTTCCACAATTTCATTTAAGGGGCGTTGCTGACGCTACAATACTTTTAAATGTGCTCATACATTTTTAGCCAACGTACAAAATGCCTCCTAGCCTTTTCCAGTTACTTTTACAATTAATAACTAACTTCCTCGTTATAAACAATACAGTTTACTATCGCCATTTCACGACTGACAGGACTATCGAGCCGCGCGCCGTACAGCGCCCGGTTGTTGCAATTATCTACTTAAGCTGCCAAGCTATCATTGCGTTAAATACTGTCATTCAATTCTGTTATGCGAGTCACGGGATATCGATGTTATCGCTCGATAAAATGTCACAATCGATAAAATAAACATTTCATCAGAAACATCTCTATCACGACATTTATGAAGTGCGGTAAGTGAGCATTTGGCTTAGTTTAAACGTCGAAAGACTCGATTTTTGGGAATATAATCTATGAAAATGTTGGAGGAAATTTTAAAACTAAACCAAATGAACTGTAGTGTTTAGATAGCGCTTGACTCGTCGGAGTTACAACCGAGCGCTGTGTGAGGTTGAGTGTGGCGCCACCGGAGTGGCGTACTGCCGCCTGCCGCCCGGGACTTACGCTAGCCGCACTACTGCAACACCTGAAATAGATAAGATATTTTTGATGTTTTTTGTATTCCACAGGTGTTTGTTTTGGGTCTGAGTGTTGGTGAGGTCCAAAAAGTCTCTTGTACTTTCTAATACCCAAGACACAAGACTCGAACTTAGAGTGCGGTCAGAACTATATGACTGATGGGTGTATTCTTTAATTATTACCATGAGTTGGTACCATGTGGCTAGCATTCTTCGATGTGGTACATATTTTTATCAGGATGATGACAGGCTGAGTAGTGTATAGTGGTGTTTTTTTTTATTCCATTGAATGGCGAGACGAGCATGCCGTTCTCCTGATGGTAAGCGATACGACAGCTCATAAACAGTAGCAGAACCAAAGAACACCTCGAAACACAAAGCAATGCTTGGCATTCCACTGCGCTCGCCATCCTGAGACATAAGATGTTAAGTCTCAATATGTCCAGTAGTTGCTCTGGCTACAATGTCCTTCAATCCGAAACACAACAGTGCTTCTACACTGCTGTTAGACGGGAGAAATAGACAATGCGGTGGTACCCACCCAGGCCGCCTCTCACATATGAGAGAGCTACCAGCAGTTATGAGTAGTGTATATTAGTGTTGTTACCTCGCAGCTAGCAGTCCGAGGAGTTGAGGTCGAGCGGCGGCGGCGGTCTCTTGGCCCGGGTGAGGCGGTCGAGCTCGGCGGCGGCGTCGGAGCGCGCGGCGGCGGCGGCGGGGCTGCAGTCTGCGCGCGCGCCGGGCGAGCCTGTCTTCTTGTACAGGAGAGAGTTGAAGAAATTGGCTAACACGCCCTCATTGCCCGGCGTGCCTGGACCGATGCCTATTTTCGCGCCGTCCAACTGTTGAATACATTTTGTAAATAAATAATAACTTAAAGTATATAGAAGGAGCGCTGTAATACATTCGCGTCTTAAAAAACGTAGATATTTTTTTGTTTGTAATGTTGGTAACTCATATATTAGTGAAAATTGAATTAATTATTTATCAATAAATTGCTGTAAACTCCTTTACCGGAATTATATTTAGCTATAATCCTTTTAAAACTAGTTTGAGTAGAATTAAATCCCATTAAAAACAGCCTGTAAAAAAATCCAAGTCTCGCAGCTTAGTTTTTCAACCACAAAAAGTTGTGAGATTCACGTAATACCAAGTCGGTTGATTTATTTAATCCCCGCTTAAAGGACCTTCTGTCTTAAGTTATTATCATATCAATATTAAAAATAGCCGGCAGCATTATGTATAAATTTACTATACATTGTGTTGTCATGCAATGGTCAAGTCGATCTATTTATTTAAAACGTAAAGGTTTGATTTGTGAAATGTTATAATGGATTTCACTTGCTATTGCTATTTATTCAACACTAGTAGTGTATACAGGTGGTGCGTACCTGTTGCGTGGTCCTCTGCGCGGCCCGCAACGGCGAGTCGGCCCGGGGCGCGGGCGCGCCGGCCTGCAGCGCGGCCAGCTGCCGCTGCAGGAACGCCTGCTCGTCCTCCGCCTGCACCTCCGCCTCGCGAGACCCGCCGCTCTGGGAACATTACAAACATTATCGAACATCAATAATAAAATTAAGCAAGCGACTGTCTCGGAGGTATTGTGGCTTTTCCGATTTCAAGCAATAAAGCACCCTAATTAAATTGAAATAGGGCCTATTTTAAATCAACACCACAATATGGCGCTTATGACAGTCGAGGGGTTAAATTAAAATATATCTCTATCAGCCCATATACGTCCTCACGTGCACGGGCCTCCTCTACAATCGACAGTACGATTGAGAGTGGTTAGAGAATATAGTCCACCAAGCTGGCCTAGTGAGGGTTTGCGGACTTACGTACCATAGAAATTCTTATGAATCACTATGGTACGCAGGTTTCCTGACGATGTTTTCCTTCACCGTTTTAGTGAATGGTGATTAACCATCAATACACACATGACTCTGAAAAGTCAGAGATGTGCCCTGGGATTTAAACCCGCGACCATCGAGAACATGTTGGCAGCCGCGTCTAGTCCGTTTACCAACAGGCCACTACGCTCTCACACCCACCACTAGAACTCCTGTGAGCTAGGATCAACAGTAGCACGCAATGTAATTACACCGAGCATTGAAGCTCGCCGAGTCTCCGGGAATGTCTAACTTATCTTTAACCCGCAACAAAATTAATCATGAAGTTAATAGGAGGAGTTGGAAATAAATTATTGTCCACTTCCCTCCGTGCAAAGTGGGTGACAAAACATTGAACTAAAGGGATAAATAATCTCGCATAAAGACAAGGATGAGATAACATCATAAAATTAATATAATATAGCTCCCACATCATGCAATTAAGTAAGAGACAGATAGGGTCTAATACAAATGACATTAATGGTACCCACTTTCCGTATAGCCGGTTGTACGATGATGTCTCTGTAGTAGTCGTCCGGCTTACACGACTGCATGTTCTCGTACAATATGCTAATTTTCTTCATGCTGTCCCAACCCGCTGGACTGGAAACAACACACACGAGAATTTATTATACTATTTATTTGTTTCTCTCTCTTTCGCTCTTTCTCTTAAGCAATAGGAAGTCCACTGCTAAACATAGGCTTCCTTCAAGGATTTCCACATCGACCTGTTGGAAGCGGCCTGTATCCAGCGAGCTTCTGAAACCTTAACTAGGTCTTGCGTCCACTTTATAGGCGGGCTTCATACACTGCGCTTGCCTGTACGTGGTCACCACTCCGAACTTTTCAGTACTAACGGTCATCAGTTTTTCGCGCTATGTGCCCTGCTCACTGCCACTTTCTATACTTATATATTTGTTAATATGCCATTAGTTTTACTAATCCATATTCAGAGTATTGATTCTTCGAATCTTTTAGGATTTCAGTATAAGCAAAGTTATAAGTACCGCAGTGTGATTAACAAATGGGGAGCGATATGACCCTTGTAAAATTGTGGGGAAAAGCAATATATTTCTTAAATCGATGTCCTGTCTTATCTCCCTCTGATTCACAAAGCATATTAAACCTCTGTAGCGCAGTTGGTTAGACGCCGGCTGTAAACTAGCGACCTCTAGTTTACAATCCCCGCATCGAGACAAATGTTTGCGAAACCGAGAGATCTCTCGTAGCTTCTGATATCCACGACACAAAACCTAATTAACCTTAATGTGCGATCAATACTGTGTCAGTTGGGTGGTACAATTATTACTAAAACCTCACATCAAAACAGCATCCTTCTCAACAATGAGCGCTGGCGTCCTGAACGGCAGCGCGTATATCCTGTGCGTGAGGTACTTGTACAGCAGGTCGCAGTTCTTGTCCTCCTTGGCGCTGGTGTAGAACAGCGCCGCGCCGTACTGAAGGCAGAAGCGACGCACCCACTGCTGCATGAAATCGAAGTGCTCGTCGCGGTAGTCGTGCTCCTTCTCAAGTGTACTCATGTAGTCAGTCTGGAAGGGACACGAGTTTATCACAATCACGTGTGAATTATTAAATATATCATACATCTATACCACAATTCCTTAATAAAGACCAAACCTCTTCTAAGGACAAACTTTTATAATTCGAGATTTTATTGCTAAAACGACGTAGGATTACGCTTCGAAAGACAAACAATCGACTTCGGCTTCGATAGAACAATAATTTAAATACTCATATTATCTCCAATCCTGTAGGTATGTCAATAGGATCATAGAATAGTCCTATCACTTGACAGGAAAATTAAATAGACCGACCTAGAAAACAAATAAATCTTCCTTATACCAGTCAGCCTTATTTATGCAACAAAGTTCAACGCCACATAATCTCATTAACTTCACCTTTGTTACAACGACCACTGTATCCTAGCCTAGGTTTGTAGTGACTGCTTCAGACAGGGGACTGTCGTCGTCAGTCCAGTTCTCCATGTGGTCGGGAAGGGTCCTGAAGGAGAGCTTTATTGGTAATCTAAATAACCTTACCTTAGTAACGACGACCACTATATCCAGGCCTAGGTTTGTAGTGAGCACTGCCTCAGGCAGGGGACTGTCGTCGTCACTCCCTTTCTACAGACCAACGGATAAGTTCCTAAAGGAGCGGTTTATTGATGATCGCATTAATCTTACCTTAGTAACGACGACCACTATATCCAGGCCTAGATTTGTAGTGAGCACTGCCTCAGGCAGGGGACTGTCGTCGTCATCCCCGTTCTCCAGGTCGTCGGACAGGTTCCTGGAGGAGCGCTTCATGGGCGACGACGCGGTGGGCTCCAGCTCGTCGCCGGGCTCGGTATACCGCTGCCACTTCTGAACCTGCTGCTTTTTACTTTGTAACCTTTGTTCTGGAATAGAGGAATGCGGGGTTATTGTTGCAGAATTAATGCAATTTATTTCTTATGAGGTATGGTAATAATATGTACTTTAACAAATCTATTATGTTGCACATATTTCGTTTAATGCAGAAATAACTATTGAAGATATCAACGGTATTTATAACTTTGATGAATTCTAAAATAATCTATTTTTATAACCGCTTTAACATCCTATTGTTTGTATCTTACAAAGACTAACGATAATTAGTTTGATAATGTTACTAAAATTGATGAATTCGACTAGGAGTAAGAAAAGGAATTACAAAAATATATGGGAAAGTTATTAGAAAATTAAAAAAGGTACATCAACTATCAACTTATATCATTTATTTGCCAAATAATCTTGCACACAAATTTTGCCACCTTGCACAATCTTATGTTATGTTTATTTCTAAAAACCCAATAAACCGCAAGACACAAGTTTTTTAAGACCTTAGATGCAATAATGTTTATTTTTCGCTCAGTGAGTCACCGATTACGTCAGACTAGAAGCGTAATATTCAATCAATGCGGTGTGATGGGAATACATAAGTAGCTTAGCAGGTCGAGCTGGTCTATTACTTTTTATATTTATATATGCAATATTCATGTGTTCACTCAATACGATTAGGTAAATGTTTATTATGATGCTCTATCGTGTTGTGGACTTTGTCTTTTTCTATTTTTGATGATTTGTGCTATAGCGATGTAGTTTTAGTTGCAATTCCTATATGGGTGATTATACAAAAGTTGGGCAACTTTTGAGGATATTTTGTTTACTATAATAATTAAATCAAATTATAACAAATTCGGGTGCATATGATGACAAATCTAATGATTATATTGTTCCAAATCGGGCCAGTCACTTTTTTAAGTAAATTATGAGATATTTAAAATTTTCTGAATTTGACTGCCAGGGGACTGACGAGGCTAACATAGTACTGATAAAGTACACAATTTTCTAAGAATTTTAATGAAATTTAATAAGAATTAGTACAAATCTCTTAGTTTTAATAATGGCACATGTCTTTTAAGTATTCAAATCACTTAGTAACAATTAAAAATAATTATAAAATTAAAATAAACGTAAATACCAATATCTTCGGCAGCTTTAACTGATTTTAGCGATTTCATTGTCATCGGAAAGAACATATTCCTTGTGGGACCAACTCTTCTTCATTGAAATGCCTATCAACACTAAAAATATACAAATAACTAAAATATTTTATAAAAAAATAAAAACCGACTTCAAAACAAAAACCACAAAAAATATTAAAATAATAAGTACCACTGCAAAGCAAAAAATAATATTTATTTCATTGTACTTGTGCATGTTGATTAATTTGCTTAATGACTTGACTAGCCAACAAATCAAAATATATGCGTAACTTAATATTTTATTATTTTTTGGTTTTTAGTGGTTTTTTGTTTTGAAGTAGGTTTTTATTAAAAATTTTAATTATTTCCTTAAGTACTGAAGTTTTTGTTTCTCTTTGTATTCCGCTAATTTAATGGGGCACTTTTAATTCTGGCCAAGCGAGCCTTTTCGGCTTCTCTTTTTTTTCTAATCTTCTTCCCTAGTCAAATTGCTTTTAGTGTGCCGTATGATATTCTACACTGAAATATAAAATAGAAATGCTTATACACGGTAGCAATTAAGATAAAAGTGCTCTAAAACAACAACAAAAAGCAGTATTATGGAGACAATTAAATCCTCTGGCGCGATACCTGACAAAGGACTGACGCCAGCGGATTGACGAAAAAGACATAATTTGAGGTTATAATCAGAACTAATGTTTTTTTTTGATAATTTCGAATATCAACAAACTACATTTTAACAAATCATAGTTAATTATGTATAAATGATAAAAAACCTCAGATTAACAAGAAAATAACGACCCACCACGGGACTGAAATTTTGACTGGCTTTGCATGTGTATAGAAGACAAACACAACCCAAGAACTCGTACAGTTATGGCGGCCGTCAAATTGTGCTGTCCGCAACTAACTTCATTACCAACATTAATACATAAACAGGGATTTGACCATGACTCGGTGATATATGGCGAGAATTTCAAATTTAAAGAACACACAACGGACTGACGGATGAAAACAAACACAAAGTTTCTTATTTTTTTTAAAATAAATTGGAGAACATTGCATTATGAAAGTTGTAGTATATAATACTATGTTCATCACAAATTGTAGTAAATTAGTAAGTTTTCTTAAATCAATGATAATGTTTAATAGATAGTCACTTGATTGTTGGTTTTCGGGATTGTGACATGCCAAAGGACTGACATTTTAAGTATTAATTTTGTTTTTTTATTAACTTGTATTTAAAATGAATAAGTGAAATTGGGTGACCATATAAAGGACTTTTCATTGTTTTAAAATAAGTTGTTATTTCAATAAAATATAATAAGACTTTGTATATATTGGCTGATGACAGCGAGTTACCCAATTTTTGTATATTCACCCATATTTATTTCTTATATGGGTGTATATTACATGAGAAATGTATTAGTAAAGACATTCGCGATATAGTTTATATCATAATATAAATACCCCAATGATGGGAAAAGTGTCATTAAGTTCTAATCGAAAAATTCATAAAACATGCTTCCTTCAAGACCACGAGAGGATAATTAAATCGACATTAATAAAATAAACGATTGTTTTATTGCGACTACATCACATAAAAAAGTTGCAGTAAAACCTTCCCTAAAGGAGAAAACCCATTCATAATATCGGTAAAAAATATCGTAAATACAGATACCGGTACTACTTAAAATTCTTTATAGCATTTTTTATTCTTTGCCCTTAAACGTATTCCTGTTTAATCCCGGGCGACAGTTTTTTATTAAAATAATTATCATCACATATTACATTTTGTTTACAGAGCCTAAGATAAAAAAAAATATGTTATTGGACTTCAAGTTCATTTCTCCAAGAACTCCGGGTCTGGATTGCAATTATGTTCATAATTATTGAAAATAATAATTTTTCACTACACAAAAAAGTAGGTTTCATCGAGGCACAAAAATCTTCGCACCGATACTAAGTTTCATAGTAAAATGAGAATTCTCCTTTCCACGTTTAATTCTCCACAAACGATTTTATGTCACTACATAGTACAAAACAAAGTCGCTTTCTCTGTCCCTATGCCCCTTTGTATGCTTAAATCTTTAAAACTACGCAACGGATTTTGATGCGGTTTTTTTAATAGATAGAGTGATTCAAGAGGAAGGTTTATATGTATAATACGTACATATTATTGTATAGAAATCTATTTGTACCCGGGCGAAGCTGGGCCGGGCCGCTAGTTTAGTAATAAAGTGAGAGGGAAGCCGGACCTATCAACGTAATATATTGATAAGACCTAGAAAAGTCGTGAGCCCTTTCAAGATCTATTCATTTGTTTGTTAATTGAAGAATAAATAACTGGACTAGAACATTGTTAACCTATATTTTCAGACAACTTACAAATCGTAATCTGTTCATAACCTTTTATGGAGGAAGGACAACAATTCAATTTATAATGGTTTCTTACATTTACACGAATAAAACACATTGAAATAAAACTATTTTAAAAATAATTTATATCTGTTTTTTCATTTGCTATATTTGTTATCTTATTTTTACTGGAGATATATTATCATATTTTTTACTATCGTCAGTTATAGGTCTAGTAATGAAAAGACTGAAAAGTTTCCTTGATAGGTAGTACCCTAAATAAATATTTCCCGCTCAATCAAATGTCACAAATTTCTTCTCCCAAAAGATATTGCAAACTCCTTTAGGACTGCCTTTGTTGCTAAATAGCAATAACCTTACGTGCATTTTGTGGTAAGATATTTGCATTTTGCTACAAAATGTAATCGCTACTGATGAAATTATTAGTACGAAACTCATAAAGAAAAAAAGAGAACGAATGTAAACACAATTTTAACAAGCGATTAAATACATTATCAAGCGGAAATCTTAATGGACAAATCAGTAAAATCGGCCGGCAAAGATGCAACATTCAAAATGCGCCGACGGCATTTACTCGTAGTTTTCTCACATTCAGCATTATGAGCGGTTGAATGCTGCATCTCAGCGAATTATTTCGAGACAAATGTCATTGAACCCGCGAAGAAAGTGCAATAGAGCCACGCGAAAAATACTATACATTATTCGACAGAGGCCGGTGTGTTCGGAGAAATTTGTAATAGAGCAATTTTTTGTACCGTTCTGCAAGGAAATTACATGATCGTTGTTTATTTTGTTGTATTCCATATCAAATATAATGAAGCAAATCTCTCATTTAAAGCAAGGGTAAGGTAATAAGGGTATATGTTTATTTAATAGATATTTAGACGGACAATGATATATTTAGGAATATCAAGAAGTGTCTTTGAACAAATTAAAAAAGTCAGAGACATTTCAAATCATTGACGACATAAAGTGAAACAGAAATGACTGAAATTGTGTCCTTTCTCCACCGGCAAGCGCGGTTTTCTTAAAGTTTCTACATTGTAATGAAGTCGTTGATAGCTACATTATAGTGCAATTGTGAGCTGTGTGCCCTTAATCGACTGGTGTGGTCTCAGCAGCTAGAATTTCTAATGAGTTGACGTAAGTCAGGCAGTCGGTTGCTTATGTTTACTGGAAAAATATTGAAAGAAAAAACGAAAGAAAGAAAACTCATTTATTAGTCACATAAGTGATAAGACGACCAACACACTCGTTTAACATACATTTATATACCTACTTAAACCAACAAGAAAATAAAAATTTGTTGATGATGAGTTTGTACGTCGCATAAATAATAATAATAAATAAAGTACGATTGAGAGGGTAATATGAGCGTATCTTTTCCTAATGGTTTCTTACGATTTACGCGAATGTTACAACTTTGAATAGACCTATCCTTTCCTGATCAAATAAACGGTTAAACGAAGAAGAACTAAAATAATCTAAACATTCATACTGATTTGATTTCCTCTAAAACTAAAGATACAATACAAATAACTAACCATACAAATATTTCAATTTATCACCACAATTTTACGGTAATCAATTAACGACAATAGTAAGAACAATTCAGCAAAAACAAGCAACAGTAATTGCATTAAAAGTAAGAGAAGCCGCCCAGTGATCACGATACATTCTCAAGAGTTAGGAATGATTATAATTACTTTATTATCGCTTAGAGTTTTTTCAGTGTCATTCACGCCTCATAACTCTAAATCAAATGATTAACAGAGTTGTTAATTAGAGTTAAACATCGTTTAAAAGTTTTTCCACCTGCCACATTATCAACTTGCGTAGGGTCCAATCATCATAGATGATCTTTTACTAAACTCATATTATAAAGAAAAAAGATTTGATTATTTCTTTGCATTGAATAGGCTCGGAAATTACTAAGCAGATTTGAAAAATTCTGTCACCATTAGAATTCTACCTTATCCCTGATGAACATAAGCGATAGAATATTTTCAAAAAAGTTTATCTGCACTCAGGCAGAGCCGGGACGGGCCGCCAGTACTTAATAGTAGAGTTGGTATAACATGTCTCATCGTAGACGTATTAGATCAAGTTATATTCAGTTTCATTACAATAGGCCTAAATTAGACCAAATATAATCATTATGGCTTTAGTTTGTCCATACAACAAGCTGTATTTCAATGTATTGTAACGATTGGTCATTACCATTCATATTTCTGGCAAACATATGCTTGGTGTCGAAGTTACGTTATTTACTTCATAACTAAAGCCAGTTTTAACTTCCTCTCCGCTGATACAACGCAGTAGAAAGTTCTTCCTATCTTTTATAGCAACCCTAATAGCTCCGACGATCGTATCACCCCTTGCGTGACGTCATTCTGTTTATTTTCGACCAACCACGTCTGTATACGGTCTAGACGCGGAGACAAAATCGATTTCGGTGCCCTTCAAATTTTCATCCCAATGCACTAATGCTGTCATTACTGAATTGATTGATTATTGAGGAACATGGATATTGGAGAAATGACTGAGCACCGAATGTATGTACATTTAAATAAACTGCAGCCGAACGCAATGTATTACGTTTTTTATTTTGTAGCTTCGTAATGAGCGATCTCGTAACCTGATGGTAAGTCATTAACGCTGTCTATGAAAATCTACACCATTCGGATACGGATAGTACGTCAATATTAGCCAACTTCTCAAGAAGGGAGGGGAAAAGTAAGGAAAACGGACGCGAGTCGGAAATTGGATCTTCGACAATTCCACTCACAAAATATAACACGAAAAGAAAGTCGTAACTTCAGGTCGGTTTTATGTGAATAGAACTAACCCGGTCGAGCTGACCCATTCTTACAATATTCCAAGATAAAGGTTCGGCTCTACCACTTTTACAAATAACAAAGGGTTTTTAAACCAAGCCCAGGCTTTTATTAGTATGTTAAGCTATAATTCTATAAATATATCACAATATTCGTCATGAATCTATGAAGGATATAAGTGAACCACATCATAATATTGCTTCTTTATGAACTGTTAATCGCCGTTCTACTTTCTAGTGCCCATGGGACGTGTGTCGCGCCATACAAGCCGCGCCTTCTCCATTGGGAACGCTCCTCGTACGGTGAAAAGCAAGCTCAGTTCATGATTAAAGCATTAAGTTATGCATGCAAAAAGCCCAAACTGTGATTGAAATAACTGTAATGACTATGTATGACTGGCTGGTACCTTAAAGAGATTGCAAAGCAAATGATATGATATGTGCAGCGCAAATCAAATATTATAGGTATTGGAGAGGAATTTTTGTCCTTGTCCAGTCGACACAATTGTTCCAAACCGCTGAGGAGACTTTTTTGAGTAGAGATCGCATCTTGGCAAGCATAGTGTAAGACGCCCTCCAAACTAGATGGAGTGAAGCTATAAGAAAGTTCGCTTGCAGATACTGGATCAAACAAGCCTTAATCAAGGTGAAATGCCGCGTTTTCAGGAGACCTATATCGTGGACGACTGTAAGCTGATGATGATGATGATAATTTTGCCGTGTTAACCGAGAGGACGGTAAGCTAAAGGCGCGCATTTTTTTAAAATAATTTTGAATTTACGTTAAACATGCATTGTTCCTATCTGTATCAGCTCATATATATCCCACTGCAGGGCACAAGCCTACTCTACAATCAAGAGTACGATTGAGAGTGGTTAGGCTATATGTATAGTCCACCACACTGGCCTAATGCGGGTTGATGGACTTCCTATGAAAGAAAAATAAAGAAAGAAAAGAATATTTATCAAGTTAGTTAAGTTTAAATATAAGTTTCATAAACATACGTAAACTAGAAGTGCATTTCATTTCATCATCATTCGATTATATTATACATTCTAAAAAATAAAACTCCGCGCTCTTGACTTTTTCCCGTCGCCATTAACTACAGCAAAAATTCGTTCCTTCCCAGGCGAAACCAGATAAACATATGCTGGACAAGAAACGCGACAATTGCTTGTCACTATGCCTGGTCAACCATCGTGCATATTGGTTTACCACTAGATTTAGGTAGGTTTCGTTTTAGGTCTTTAGCAATTTTACTTACTTAATGAAACGCAAAAAAAACAAGCTGTAATTACTTCGCTAGATACATTAAAAATTCTGATAAGAATACGAATATGCTCAATAGAAAAAGTTAATACGAGGTTTATTGGCAGGGGACTGATGTAATTTGAAATTGAAAAACAATTAAAAATATGAATCAAAGCCAAAGAAATGTCCAATAAAAAAGAATCTAATCGTACTCCAAATCTTGCGATAAAATTGATGTTACTAAATGGAAACGTTTTCGCGAGTTTTAATAGATGATTGATATCTGACACGATTTTAATCAAGTCATTTTAGCTTCGTGGGTACGGTAGTAGGATACGAATGCACATCTTGCTTTAGATATCCAGCACATTGAATCTACTTCATTTAAGAAGAAATATTCTAAACATGACTTCATTGAATAAATTCTGATAGGATTACAGTCAAGCTGATCACAAATTATAAACCAAGCAAGTAATTCTTTAACGAATAAAAATTACGAGTACGTTTTGCCGATTCCCCTAAGTGTAATCTGTGGCAGGTCCATAAAGTTCTTATATTTTTATGAAGGCTTAATCGCGATAGACTGCATACATCAGTGTTTCTTAACCTTTTAGTCATGAGACACTTTTTGACAAACATTTCTGTCTAACCATTGACCACCCAGTTGGTTGGTTGTATGTTAATACAATACCGAAATGTAAATAAATAAGGGTTTTATTACCAATCAATAAATGAAACATGATTAAAATTATTTTAAGGATGGCCAGGGTCCACCGGTAAAGAACCACTGGCATAGACTATCCAAATCTAGCGATTTGTATAGACATTTCTAGCTGCTTACGTCACAACTGTGACATTAACCTATTGTCGTGAACAAGCAACTAATATTAAAGTTCTGCTCTACGCCAACTCAATAACCTTAGAGAGATGATTCATAAATTGGACTTCATTTTCGCGTTATATCTTTGGTGACGAATGACTCACATCCACAAATGTGTCGACAAATGTAATGAGGAATGCGCGCGAAGTTAGTGTCAGTTAGTGTCAAGTGCAGTTAGGTTCAAATCCTGGATGAGGTTTTATTGAGGAATGGCAAATAAGGGTAGCAATTATCAAAGAACTGTATCTGTATCAGCCCATTTACGTCCCACTGCAGGGCACGGGCCTCCTCTTCCTTCTTCGGGGATCCTTCCCTATACCCTTCTTATTCATTTAATTTAAACAGATTAAAAACACAGATCATCTGTTCAAATGTGTGGATGACGTCACGATTTCAGTCAGAATGAGTAAGATAGATATATTATAGTTTGCGCCAGTTAAACACAGTGCATACATAATGTTAATTTCACTTGGAGAACCAGCGCGGATGCATGCGGCGACTGCCGGTTGAGTCACCACTCGGTGGTATAACGCATATAATAATTGTTTAAGCTGGTTCTGCACCTGTAGCAGTATGCGTTAGTGATATCAAAGACTCTCTCAGTGCGCAGTTGGATGATAGCCGGCTGTGAAATGACGGACCGAAGGTTCGATATTAATATTAGATTTGAGACTGATAAGTCTCTTATAATTTCTGATTATCATGGGCCTTGGCAAAAGACTTGACTTAGGGTCAGAATTTTGTGTTTGACTATTGGGATTTGTACATGCTAATTTTGATTAAAATATATAAATAGCAGTGAAAGCACAGGTGATTTTTTTCCAACACATCAAAAGATTTTAACGCGTTAAGAAACATTATAATGTTATCATTCCCCGAATAAGTTATTTTCTAACAGATTCATTATAGCGCATATTAACACTAGCTACAAAATTAGCATAACGCAGGTGAAGCATTAGCATTATATGCACCTCATTGTCATAGTGCGACCGTGAAAATTAATTTAAATATCTATTAAGGTTGTATTTCTGTAGTTATTTCCCGGATAAATGTGAAAATAATATGAGGAGTGTGAGAATTAAAGGATATAAATACTTCTAGTGTGAGGTATTTATATCCTTATGGATATGACTGAATTGGGGAGAATACTAGTGCCAGCAATACAAGTATATTAGTGGAGGTCTCTCATAATTATGTTTTTTTATTTTTTATTGCAGGTAATGGCGAAACGAGCATGCCGTTCGCCTGATGGTAAGCGTTGCGACCGCTCATGAACAGAAGCAAAACCAAACAACACCTTGATTTACAAAGCAATGCTTGGCATTCCACTGCGCTCGCCATCCTGAGACATAAGATGTTAAGTCTCAATATGTCCAGTAGTTACTCTGGCTACAATGTCCTTCAATCCGAAACACAACAGTGCATTTAAACTACTGTTTGACGGGAGAAATAGACATTGCGGTGGTACCCACCCAGGCAGCCTCTCACATATGAGAGACCTACCACCAGTGAGAGGCCATCTGCTCGTATCGTAGCTGAGTAGGTATCATCACAGTCTATTTCTCTCGCGAAAGAACAGTATAAATACACTGTTGTTTTTCGAATTGAAGGACGTTGCAGCCAAAGTAACTACTGGACATATTGAGACTTAACATCTTTTGTCTCAGGATGGAGAGTGCAGTGGATTGCGAAGCACTGCTTGTAATTCAAGGTGTTGTTTAGTTTTGCTACTGTTCAGGAGCGGTCGTATCGCTTACCATCAGGTGAAACCACTAGGCAAACGCTGTGGACTATGATCGAGCATTTTCAATCGAACCCTCGAGGCGATTATAGGCTGAAACACATACATTACAATGTACAGCAGTACTTGTAAAGCTACGCCTATATTACAGTACGTTTCCACCTCGTTATCTCGGCTCATTTCAAGATCCGCTTTCTTGGTCAGCCTTCGCTCGGTCAATCCAGTCAGGTCAAGTAAGCCTGCGCTGTTTTAGTTGACCTCTTGGTTTCAACTCATCAATATAGAAGAACAGACATTCGTTCTCAACATCATCACAATCCTCTGATGTTTGCGATCATAGAATCTCAATCGATATAACATTGTAATGTACATTTCAGGGTTCCGAACTTCACAAGGCAAACGGAATCCAGAATCCTTATAGGATCACTTTTTTGTCCGTCTGTTTATCTGTCTGTCTGTTAAGGCTCTCTTTCTCACGAACGCGTGAAGGTATCAAGCTGAATTTCATATCAAATACGCAGATCTACTGTGCCTTGGAGGTGAGAAAAATCAAACTTCTAAGCCAGCGCAACCAAAAGATATAGCTGATTATGTTGTTTATATTTGATGAGAAACTTGCAGAGAACCTTAATATCAACGCAAAGTATAAATCTCCATTTAATATTTCTCTCAGAAATAATCATTATTCGTAAGATCCGGATGACGCCATTCGGTCTGCTCGGTCGCTTTTCAACTACCTAATGGAAACGTTGTAAACACACGCCCACAGTAAAGTCGGACCGAATATATGTTCCACCCACGCAGTTTATGTCTGGGTGCACTTGCCCCACTTTTGATAATGGCATGGTGATTGCACCTGATGGTAATTGATGAAGCAACATCGATTTGTTACATAATTATGCAGGCTTGGTGGAATTACACAATTTTTTTCATTTGTATGATGTAATATTAAGTATTACTACGAAAATGCTAAACTAAGTAATCGAACCTACAACAATACGGATCGCTAACTGTAATCGCTAAATGAGTATGAGACGATACTGTTTAGAACATAATTTGTCTTAGATTTAATGAAAGTAACCACTCAATCGTACTCTCGATTGTAAAAGAGGCCCGTGCCCTGCTGTTGGACGTATATGGGCTGATAATGATACGGATTAATACAATTTTGCTTAGGTAAAGTCGAATGCTGCCCATCATATTCCGTAAAATCTTATTGGAAATTAAATTTTAAGAATATTCAATATAGCGGCCCGGCCCAGCTTCGCCTGGGTGCATGTAGATTTCTCTACGATAATATGCACGTATTATACACATAAACCTTCCTCTTGAATCATTCATATTTATAATATTATCATTAATACTCTTCGCAGCGTATGCGATGAAAGACATTTTATGGCTAATTTTTTTACACTTTCGGTTGGTTTTAATAGGAATTTCTAAAGATTTCTATAGTAATCTAGTACTAAATATAGCCTATGTTACTCAGTGATAATGTAGCTTTCTAATAAAAAAAGAATTATTAAAATCGGTCCAGTAATTTTTGAGTTTATTCGTTACATACAAAAATACAAATCTTTCCTCTTTATAATATTATAGTGTAGAAGACATAACACCAGAACTTTTCACTGCATATCTTTCAGTCCCTGGTCATGTAAACCCATGCTTCTTTTAGTTAAAATATGCACAACTTATATCCCTTATATCCAACTTATATCCATAACTTATACCCTTCTATCCCATTGCAACATCATATCTTTATTTTAAATAAAATAAAACTTTATGCTTCATAAATAGTGAATCATTTTACATACTCTCTTATCTATCATTTCTATACAACAAATCCATACCAACATAACCAATGCACTGGAAATCAATTTATTATATAATTTACCTATATTAATGACTTTTCTTCGGTTTAGGTAAATTTTTAAAGGATTTTTTAATAAGTTAGAATGACGATACACGCGTATTGCTCGGCTAATGGTAAGCATTTTAAGGGGCATTCGAGTTATATCTTCTAATGCCCCATTTGTAACATGGTGCTGACTGCTAGACTTAATTATGTAGGAAAACATTATAAAACCTGCATACATAGAGATCTTAATGAGATTTTCTAAGGCATGTGGTCCACTAACCCGTATTTAACAAGCATGGTAGACTATATGGCTTAACCTCTATTGTAGATAAGTTTTATACCCAGAAGTGACACTCACGGTCTGATACATTATAATAAAAAAATATATTACTAAACTTACCAGGTGTGAGATCCAATTTGTCTATGTGGTCGCCGAGCACCGAGGCCCAGCTCTGCAACTGATCCAGGACTCCCCATGGCGTGGTCATCGCCACTGTGAAGATCACTAGTGTGTGCGGGAATGTCTCCTCACTCAGTGCAAACTTTAATAAGTTTGTGTGCCCTGGATCACCGTCCAACACCCATACACTTAAACGTGTCTGATCTGTTGAGGAGAAAACAGAATTAAATATTACATTACAGGTGTAATTTTTTTTCAATTTGTATCATCTCATATTGATACCAATGTTTTCTTTTTGTAATAATAACATTATTGATTATTCCTTTGTCATAACATTTTGTCAACTCCTCTAGCAGTAAAATATTGACCAGTAAATTCAAGGATTTCATATTTTTGGCAATGTTACACAGCAATAAGAAGCAGGTGTTGAATTGCCTTTATAGAATATTGGCTCATATTACACATAACATCACACTTATAAACACTTACAAAAATAAATATTTTAAAACATTCAGTATGCAAATGCATACTAATAAAAATGTTGTTATTTACTGATTTATCCAAATACTCATGTATTCATAAAATTATACTTTTAAATAACATGCAAATGTCAAATATTATAGAAGGGTTAATTTCTTTAAGCCATGATGTTTACTTTTTTATTGCAATGAATGGCGAGACGAGCTGGCCATTCGCCTGATGGTAAGCATACTGTCAGTAACAGTGGCAAAACCAAACAGCACCTTAATTACAAAGCAATGCTTGGGTACTTCACACTGTTGTTTGATGAGAGAAATAGGCATTACCTGTACCTACCCAGACAGCCTCAAATATTTGAGAGATCTACCGCCAGTAAAATCAAATCAAACTCTCAAATATGACCATCATCACATCAGCACTTATTTATCCACTGCTGGACATAGGCCTTTTCTGTATTACACCAAATATTTTGCTACCTGTGCTCTTTTTAAAATAATATTTTTGAAGTTGCCCTACATGATAACCTATATGTTTATAATCAATTAGAGGAAATGTTGATATCTAATTGGAATTGCCTAATCATTGCATTTAATCAATTAATTCAGTTAAATCAGTACAAGATTAAATGATGTTGTACACCAGTACAACCAGATTTTTTAAATTTAATTTACTTAAATTGTTTTTAATTACAAATTCAACCGAATTTTTAAATGTAAAACTTTTTTGAGTTACTATTACTATCATCAGATAATAATATAGAAAATATAGTTATTGAGTGCTTGATAGTCTGTTTGTAACGGTTTGGATGCAGCTACCAAAACTGTGGTAACAAAATATTCCAATTTCAGGATACACTTCCGACTTCACAGAGTCATGTGTGCATTGATTTTTGAAATGATGATTGTCAATAACAGTAATGAAGTGAGCAAATCCTTATTATTATATCAAAGATGTACACATTGTTTAAATTAGCTGAACTTTGACATAATTAAATTTTGATGTTGACGTTATCTCTATACACTTTGGGATAAATAAACAAACTTATTATTTTGGCATTCCTAAATGATTTGTCATCTTGTACATAATCATCCACGGCTTCAAAAATTAATGATAATATTGTTGTTACACATTAGTATTTAAGGTTGACACTGAATTGGGAATTGTCATATGAAAACTTATATAATACTACTGAATATTCCTATAATGCAATACTATCTTAACGAATATGTGTTCACATGGCAAAAACTATGTTATTTCTTTCATTCCTGATGTAATACACCTATATGAAGAATGTCCTAGACTTTTGTTTTATATATTATCAACACTATGTACAGTGGTAAATAATAAACATCAACTTACCATCTCTGTATTCATCTCTAACGTCTATGTACGCGTATTCGAGAGCCGATCCTTTCTTTGGGTCCTCAACCCCTTGTAATTTAGCTACTAACGTTGTTTTGCCAGTCTCGTTGTCGCCCAGTACCAAAACATTTTTATTTGAAGGTAGTTTTGTGTTGCCTTGATTCTGCACTTCTTCTAATATAGCAGACCTGTAATGCAAACAGAATTTGACCGAGCGCTCGTCAATCACTCGCTAGGTTGGCCTGGATATGAAATGCTTGCTAAACGCACTGGATCACGTCGTGTGAGTTCGTTACGCGTTTATTTTACACACAAAGGTGTAACGTCGCCGCCAGGTCACATATTTCTCAGGTAAGCTTCCAATCACGTAGGTGTGACACATTGGTTCCCCCTATATGGGGATTGTATGTTACCCTTATAACTAACTGTGGACCATTACCATAGGTTGTCCTTGCCGTCGCCATTTTCTTTCTTTTTTGATCTAAGCCCATTAGCCTGGCCGTTTGTCTCCATTCTTCAGGAATTTTAGAAGATAACAACGGCACAGAAAGGCTTTTTCGTTTTCGTTTCTTCTGCCGTTCATACGTCACTCACGATGATGTCGGTGTTGCTGTGACAGATATTCAGACATAAAACGTAGACAATAGCATGGAATCGATTTAATCTTTCTTACTGGAAAAAAATCATAATCAACATTAATTTCCTGAAAACGTCTAATATGAAAAATACCAGGAAGAAAGCGAAACTAATAAGCATCTGTGACTTATAATCAAAATTAAAAATGAAATTAAAATAATATTTAAACACAGGGCACAGAGTAAAAAATAAAAAGTTGAACACCATTTTCGTAAATGATATGAAAAGAAAGATATGGGAAATAAAATTAAAATATGTAAAAAAACATAGTCGGTATTTGAGTTCTGATAAAATTTTGTGCTTTGCAATATTAACACAAAGCTCAATTTAGTAAGATGTGGATTTTTAGATCAGTGCTCAGGTGCACGAACTGCGCTCATAAAAAAGTCAGCTGTCAAATGTGAAATGTCATTGATCCTGTGACAATCAACAAAATCATACGGATCTCGGAAAATTACTAATTTGTGGTAGTAAAAAAACTTGGTTAACATTTGTTGTAGACAAAGAGCATTTATAGTTATTATTCAATTTACCATAACACAAAATGTTCAGGAAGCCGAAGCCAGTGAAGAAGGGGAACCTTTCACAGGTGAGTCATTTGATTATTTGTTTGGCATACAATCTCTGCGGATTTGTTACTGTTACCAGTGATTCACTTACATATCCTAATTGCTACTGGTAAATTTAAAATAGGATGTAGCATTTTGATACGATAAACCAGGCATAAAAATATCATGTTATTTTGTAAACAAAGAAGCCTTTGTATGTGAATTTGATACACTTGTATCTTTGACCATTTCTAATACCTTATTAATTTATCACATCAGCCTTTTCATATTTCTAAGACCTTACTTTTTTTTGTATTTTTTCAATTTAATTTCTTACAGTATATATAGAACAAAGATAGTATGATATCTACATAATATTATTCCTTTTTGGTATTAATAACTGCATTGTTAACCAAGATCTTTATGGTCATTGATTTAATTACTTACTAAGTTGGTTGTTTGTTAAGTCAGATTTCAATTGGTAATTAAAATATCTATCTATTATTTACACAAAAAGCAAATGGAGTATTGCCATAATATTAATGTTTGTATTATATTTTTTTATAGACTCTGTATAAACAGTTTCCATTGAGTCTTGAGATCCTTGAGCATTAAATAGGAACTTTCAATTTGTTAAAATACATAAACATAAACTATTTTATGTAGGAGATAAATATTGCGATTTAAACAATAGTGGTAGTGTTGTAACCAATATGTCTAATTATACCATTTTAACTATTCTACCCTATTTTTGTATTATATAATAATATGTGTTTACTGTTATAGTTAAGATGTATAATAAGGAGTATTCCATATACATTCTTTAGAGGGATGGTTTCCTCTATAATCAATAGTATGATCAAAAGATTTAGGCTGTATAGACTACCACTTTGGCTTAGTGTATGTCGGTGGACTTTTACATACCATAGAAATTCTTCCAAAGTTGTGATATGCCGTCTCCCTACAAATTTTTACTTCATCATTATAGTGTGTGGAACCACCTTAAACATATTGGCGGTTGCGTCTCATCCGTAATCAACAGTTCATCACACACTTTCTCTCTCTTTAGCGACAGGAAGTCCAATAAAGAGCATAGGTCTTCCCCAAACATCTCCACATCCACCTCATCAAACACTTTAGCAATAATTAATGAAAATTGTCATTCAATGGAACACACATACTAGCTAAGTTGCTGCAAGGCATTAAATTAATCCAATATTTCAGTTTGGTCTGCTGGACATCCCTGATGTGGATGACGGTGATGAGGAGCCACTAGACCTTTCTGATGATGACGTGGACCTAGAGGCAGAGTTGGCAGCCATTAGTGGGGGTGGGGGAAGACGCCCAAAGCCCAGGAAACCAGCAGCCATGCCAGCAGCTAACCTGGATGCTATGATTGCTGCAAGTTTGAAAGATATACCTTCAGATGAAGAGGTTTCTGGTAAGTTGATAACCTTTGAAATCAATGAAAACTAATATATAGTGTAATAACTACTGCTGCCAACATAAAAAAAAAACTGCTTACATTTTACCAAAGTATAAAACTAAGTTCTCCTTTAACCTCCTAAGTCCTGGGATTTTGAAATATGTTTTCATATAAAAACCGAAATGGCTTCCTGTAGGACAAATTGACAGACATTGTTTAGAACTGACCATATTGAACTTACAGTTAGTACTATGACCGAACGTTCTATCAATATAACATTATCGTTTTACGTAAATACACATCAACTTTGTACTTTTAGAAAGACATTCGGGCATAATTTTGTCACATAAATAGTAATACCCAGGACTTACAGATGATTGGCATTTTGTTCTTTGGAAAGTCACCCAGGACTTAGGAGGTTAATAAAACCTAAAAACATTATTGTATTAAACATGAAAACCAAAACTTTAGTAAATAACTTTTCCATGGTTGATTCTGTTTTATAGCAAAAGTAAGGACTCAAGTTCAAGTACAAAACTTTTCCTACTCTCCACTGTCATTTAAATACTTTATTGGTGAATAATTTTTTTGACAATAAGTAACCCAAAATCCGTATCCCTTGAAACAGGAGACGAAGACGATCCAGACCTCCTAAGTGAGCTAAAAGAGTTAGCTATCGATGACGAGGCGCCTCCCCCGCCGCCCCGCGCGACTCGGCCCGCCCCCGCGCCTCCCGGAGTCCCCAGCGCAGAGACCAGTACAGTCAGTCTGCTGCAAGAGAGGATATCTAACTATACGCAGGCTGAGCAGAAGGCGAAGGAGAATGGGGAAAGTAGCCGGGCTAGGAGGTAAGTTAGTATACATATAATATACATAAGTGGTGAACTAAATAATTTATTTAATCATTTTTTATTGGTATTTGGAAGCCGTTTTTTTTTAATTTTGGATATTGAATTTTAATTTTGGTAATCATATATTTTTTATGCCAATGCAGACTATATTACTTATGTTTAAGAGAAGAGTATAACAAAACGTTTTTCATTGAAATGTAGTTTCCCATTTGAAAGAAAAATATCACAATAACACGATAAATATTCAACTGATATTTAATTGAACTAATTTTGAAATGTTTTGCTTAATGTTCAATATTAAGGAAAGGGTATCAAGAAGTCAACTGTATGTATCAGCCTATATACGTCCCACTGCAGGGCACGGGCCTACTCTACAATCGAGAATACGATTGAGAGTGGTTAGGCCATATAGTCCACCACACTGGAAGAAGAAGTCAAGACGGATAAAATTGTGTATTGATGAATGAGTCCACTTAAGTTAATCATTTGTGTAAGAAATAATTAAAAGTCTTATTGCACATTAATGTTTATGTTGTGTGTTCCCTAGTGTAAACACAATCGAAATTCTTTTAAGTATTGTTTACATTAATTTATACTTCTTTGTTAATTTTGTCCAGTAACTTGACACAACCCATTCTTTGTCATTGCGTCAGCAAGTTTGTTTTAACAATAGCTGCAACAATTCGCTTGATTGGACAATCCGCCCACTACATCGTGTTTGCAATGAAGGGTACCTTGTTTCCACTTAACAGTATCCGTCGTTGAGAAAATAATTCACTGTAATTGGAAGTAGGAAGGCTTAATACTCTCATCATTAGAGTATAAGATTCTAATGTGTAATACATTTGAACTTGAAGTGTATTAAAGGAATAAGGGTGTTGTATTGTGTTATTATTCTTTGAAATATTAGTCGATGGAGGAATGTTTAAAAAAAATTGTAACCGATCACAACATTAGCTGTATTCGTAGGTTTGTCTTATATTTACAGTTCTTGCTTTCTCTGTTTTCTCAGTTACATAATACTAACTTATGGGATAAACTTGCGTATCTATTCCTAAGCAACAGTTTTTTTAATATATTACGTTACGGTTGATTAGAAAATACAGACAATAAAAAAGTTATCTACTGATATCTCACAGCACAACATTAATCAGAGCAAAATTACTCAATTAAAACTCCACCTTCTACTAAACCCAATCCAAACAGATTCTCTCGCGGCCTACGTACCCTCAACGACCTTCTAAAGCAAGCTAAAGCAGGCAAACCGATCAACGAGGAAGACATCCCCCCACCAGTGCCCCTGGGTAAACCGGCTGAAGGTACCCCGGCGCCGGCGCCCACGCCCCCCGAAGCCCCCCTCATAGACTTGGGAGCCCCGGAGCCCCCCAGCATGCCGGAACCGAGGGAGCCCCCGCCGCCGCCACCGCCAGCCGAACCTGAGCTGTCGCCAGAGAGACAACAGAAGTTGGATGGGATATTGAGTGAGTATGACTCTTTTGTGTTATGTTTGTTTGGTCAGACGTTTTGGTTTTTAATATGTGTGTATCTGGTTGTTTTCTTTTTAACCGACTTCAAAAAAAGGAGGAGGTTCTCAATTCGACTGTATGTTGCTTTTTTGTTTTTTTATGTTTGTTACCTCGTTTCTCTGTACTGTGTGAACCGATTTCGATCATTCTTTCTTTGATTGAAAGCTGGTGCTTGTCGTTTGGTCCCATAAAAATATGGTGACGATCTGATGAATATCTTCGGACCTGGAGAGGGGAACTCCTTAAAATTAAGGAGAATTGCAATGGTTCTTTTTGCATTAAGTTCATTATAAAAGTTAAGCTACATTGAGGGAGGGAAAAAGGGGTAGGGGTGAGGGGGAGGGGGTGATAAAATTAAAATGCACGTAAATACTAATATCTTCAGTAGCTTTTAACCGATTTTAGTGATTTCTTTTTCATTGGAAAGAACGTATTAACAGGTTGATCCCAGAAACACAACATTAAGATCTGATTATCATGTTCGGACCTGGAGAGTAGAACTCCTCAAAATTTAATAGGATTTCAACGGTTCTTTTTGCATTGAGTTCAGTATAAAAGCTAGGCTACAGTGGTTGAGAGAAAAAGGGGTAGGCGCGAAATGAGAAAAAAATAATAAACATGTTAATATTCCAATATCTTTAGCCGATTTTAGCGATTTCATTGTCATCGGAAAGAACATATTTCTTGTGGAGACCAAATCTTCTTCATTTAAATGCCTATCAACACTAAAAAGATTAAAATAACTAAAATTTTTAATAAAAAAAATAAAAACCGACTTCAAAAAAAAAATCCCCTAAAAACCAAAAAATAATAAAATAATAACTACCACTCCAAAGCAAAAACTAATATTTATTTCATGGAGCTCGTGCATGTTGATTAATTTGCTTAATGACTTGACTAGCCAACATATCAAAATATATGCGTAACATATTGAAGGCGGGTCGCCCAGTACCAAACATATAGATATTTAAATTAATATAAGGCATAGGTCCTACATGTTTGGTACTGGGCGGCCCGCCTTCAATATGTTACGCATATATTTTGATATGTTGGCTAGTCAAGTCATTAAGCAAATTAATCAACATGCACGAGCTCCATGAAATAAATATTAGTTTTTGCTTTGGAGTGGTAGTTATTATTTTATTATTTTTTGGTTTTTAGGGGATTTTTTTTTGAAGTCGGTTTTTATTTTTTTTATCGTAAATATATTGAATATAAAAAAAAATTAGGTCACGCTTGACGCTGAGAGACAGCTAAAATTTGTCGATTTTATTTTATTTCCACGATAGAAAAGTAAATATTGCCTTACTGTGCCGTCTAAATTCATTTAAATTATTTTGCCCATAACAATGTACTTTTGATCTATCATAATATTTCTCATGTCAGAAAAATTTATCATAATTTTACACCTTGAAAATTGCAATTATTTCCTAGCCTAGTTGAATATTTTCCACCTCGATATAAACAACTATAACCGTCTTTCAGAAAGACAAGCGGAATTCAAAGCGGCCGCGCTTCACTGCAAGAGATCAGGTGACAAAACCCTGGCCCTAGAGTTCTTGAAGACAGTCAAACAGTTCGATATGCTGGTCTCCGCGTTCAAAACCACGGAGGAAGGCATGGACTTCGACCTCGCTGATCTGCCAACCTTGGAATCAGTCGCTGCGGCCCTCAAGACGCCCAAAACTGAAGATGCTACACAGAAATCTGAAGGTTAGTAACTAAATAGTAATAGACTACTTACTGAATGCAGCCTCCGTGGCGCTGTCGGCTGTGAAACGAGAGGCCGCGGGTACGATCCCCGCACCGAGAGAAATGTTTGTGCGGCCCACAAATATTTCTTCCGGGTCTGGGTGTTTGTGAGACCGAAAAATCTTTCGTAGTTCTTAATACCCACGAAACACAAATCGGTTTGAATGTGGGTTCAGAAATATACACATTTGACTGTTGGATGTATTTATTTATTTTTGTAAAAGAAGAGTACGGATTATATTAACATTGTTTTGTTTAATCCTGATATAAGAAAGCTCCTTTAATTCGCTTATTTTATGCGTTCATATACTAGTATAGTAGTAGTATCTTTTAATTATTTTATACAGGTAAGCAAATATTTTTGTAACCTTGTTATCCTTAAATCTATAAATAATTAGTAATGAACTATATCAATCACATGTAAATATGTTATTGTTATAATTACCAGAGCCCGCGCCACCGCCGGCCGCTGAGCCAGTAGCACTCGTAACAGCGTCGTCAATGGACGAAGCTCTCAAACAGAGACTCAGTTACTTCCAGGTAATACTCAAATTTATTATAAAATTTAAAATTTTCAAATGAATTTTGGAGAGTCAGTATTATCAGTTGACAAAGGTCTGAAGAATTTTTTTTATTGTCATAAATAGAGAGACGAGCTTCGAACGGACGAATGATCCGATGGTAATCAATACGACCGCTCATGAACATTAGCCTAACCAAACACCTTGAATCACAAACAATATTTTCATAGTATTGATTTTTAGAAGTGGATTTTTTGACGTGACAACGTCTTAAATTAGGTTGCGGCTGGGAGTCACTTATGAAAAAGTGTAACGCCCGGTAACGTTACGATGAGTCACCGAACGAGAGAGAGGCCCGCCGAATGCCTTGCGTCTCTCTCCCACTCAACTATGATCGGTCTGCCGCGCGCGCAGCACTAGAGAATTAGGCGCATTGAATCGGCGCATGCTTGTGTCTCTGTCTTTGTCTTTCTCGAACGTTCTTGGCGTTGGAAAAACAAGAAAGCGTCACAATACAAGTTCACACGTGTGGTTAAAGTATCGTCAGCTGTGTCTGTAGTGAAAATATGGAGTGCTTAGATTCGTCATTACATGTACAATGTTTTAGTAAACAAAATATATTTCTATAGTTAAAATTTGTGCAATTCTTATTTTCATTCAATTCCTTGTTCCTATTGTGCAATTTAATTATATTCATATCAATAAATATTCTACCGAGAAAAAGACGTTGTCACGTAAAATCTTCGCCCGTAAAACCGACTTTACAGGCAACCATTTTTTTTATCTTGTATGTGAACGTCGAACGTACGAACATTCGAACTTTGCGTCGGGAGTATAGAGTAACCCCCAGCACTGTGATATCAAAACTATTTAAGTTTTAACGTCTAACAACCATACCGATATTTATATCGATGTATCGATAATTTTTGTATTCCGTAACTTTTTTATTTATTTATTTATTTTTAAGGAAAGCTTACAGATAAATTAACAAAATATAATATATCAACCATAAATAAAAGAAATACCAACCTTTTATAACCTATCTGCGGTAGCTCGTAATTGGCGATCTTTTGTATACAATTTGTATAATATATGTTTTTTTTTTCTATTGATAGCTGTGAGCCACCCAAATGAAATAAAATAAATAAAATCTGTATCAGCCCATATAAGTCCCACTGTAGGGCACAGGCCTTCTCTACAATAGAGAGTACGATTGAGAGTGGTTAGCTCATATAGTCCACCACGCTGGTCTAGTGCGGGTTGGCCTAGTATGGTATGCAGGTTTCCTCGTCGGACTGATCAAATAAGCAAGACGCTAGCCATGACTATCCCAAAGACACTACATCTGGCGAAGCCTGGCGATCAGCTGTCCAGGATTCGACCAAGTGACAGGTGTCACGATCCTCAGCATTGAGGGAACGATTAAAGAGAGGGAGATGCCGGTTTCCTCGCGATGTTTTTCTTCATCGTTTTAGATAAAATAAATAAAATAATAATTTCAAATCTCTAGCAACAAGAAGCAAAAGCGAAGGAGGACGGCAATTCATCCAAGGCTCGTCGCATGGGTCGTATAGTGAAGCAGTATGTGGACGCGATACGCGCGCACGCCGCGGGCAAGCACGTCGATACTGAGGATCTGCCCACTCCGCCTGGATACGCGCCGCTGCCTAGTGAAGGTGTAAGTCTTACTGCTTTTTACCCTACTACCTACTAATATCGTACCCACGGTGCAACAATGTCAGACAACAAGGGTCAATATGTTTGTATCAGTTCGGCAAATGACCATACGGGTCACCAGAGGGATAAATCTTTATCGTCCGTCATGAACGTTCAGCACTTATCCGATAAATCAATAAGCACGGGGAATGACAGCAGAAGTTCGTCTGTTTTGGACGTTAAACCGCACCAAATTTCAATTCTATTATGTTACACCATTTCTGAGCAAATATTGCCAACCTTATTTTTATTCTTAAAGTTGCCCCTTCTCAACAATTCACTTCCCTAATAAAACTATCTCATTTCCCCAGGCTGCCCCACCCGCCCCCGCCCCGGCACCGGCGCCTTCGGTCCCCTCCCCCTCCCCGTCCCCCGCGTCCCCCTCGTCCCCCGCGGCGGCTCCCTCCCCGCGTGCCGCGCCCCGCGCCTCCGCCTCGCGGTACGAGAAGCAACTCGCATTCCTGCTGCAGAGGCAGAAACTGTTCAAGGAAGCGGCACTCAAGGCTAAGAGGGATGGTATGTATACATGATTGGAGTTATTTATGTGATTGATAATGTGATCCGGCTCGAAGGACCAAAATATTCACTTTTTAGTTCACACATTCTAAAAATACTGGGTATATCAAGACTACTACCGAAAATGAAGCCGGGTGGTAGTTTTAGTGACTACAAACACAATGCTACTAAAAATTTCGCAAAGAAACGCGACAATTATTTTTAATGATTTTTTTAATATCATTTTTTTGGGTGGTACCTACTTCTTTAATAAAATACCACCCAACATTCACATACATAGCCCTGACCCCACACTACGATCGAGTCTTGTGTCGTGGGTATCAGGAACTACGAGATAGTTTTCGGTCTCACAAACACCCAGACCCGGAAGAAATATTTGTGGGCCGCACAAACATTTCTCTCGGTGCAGGGATCATCCCACGGCCTGCTGTTTCACAGGTGGCGTCTTACCGACTGCGCCACGGAGCCTGTCAATTGAAGATATTTATGTGATTGACAAGGTGATCTGGGTCGAACTATCGAAATGTTTACTTGTTGTTAATATTTTAGTACGAATTATTCTAAAGTTGTGAGATTGTGTATACTTACAGAAAGGAAAAAAATCCACATGAATTAGATTACTCAAAAATATAAAAATTAAATGTATATTTTATTTTTTTCTTATTCATAGACAGTTTTATAACCTATTTAAGTTATCGAATGTTGTGTCTTCTTCACTCAAACTGAATTCAAAAGTCCGAAAGGGACAAAACATTTGATATGAATAAGGCAGTGAATGTAATATTAAGATTTTGAAATGCTTTATAAATTACATATTGTGTTTCTTTCTTAAGGCGATACACAACAAGCCCTAGAATATCTAAAAGCTGCAAAAGGATTCGATACAGTAATAGAAGCGGCTAAGGGAGGACTGGCGGTCGACCTGAAGTCTTTGCCACTACCTCCGAGGGCTAAAGAGGACCTTGAACACACGTAAGTTCAAATAAAAATATTTTGTATAGCGCAAGATTGGTTTAGTTTTCTGCCTATACATAGAGAATCGTTCAGAATCGAAATAGAATCATCGAGGCTGGGTATCCCACAGTAAGGGTTGACTATAATAATTTAATTCTTCAGCATCCAATGGAGTCGTTAAATTTAATTTTCCATCTATTTTCTTTGAGCTTGGCGGAATTTACACTGTAAGTCATCCACAACAAAATGTCGGCCAGGTATAACAAATTAATTACTGTACTAAAATTCTCTATCTCTCACCTCGATCTGTACATTACTATGTACTAAATTGACAATTTTCCCATAGATTCGACGTGGTCTCAGCCGAAGATTGCGGTCCTTCAGATGAAGTCCCTACAGTCTCTGCAGACGATGAAGATGCTTTGTCTAGGTTGTACAACCAGCTAACGTCACAACTCAAGCTATGTCTGTCCAATCGAGACCATAACCGGGCCATGGGCAACGTGGCCGAGGCCAACCGGTACGAACATCTGGCCGTTAGGGTGAAGCAAGATTTGGATGTCATTGCTGTTGCTAAAAGGTAATATTGTAGCTGTTAATATCTAATATATAAAATTCTCGTGTCACAGTTTTCGTTGCCATACTCCTCCGAAACGGCTTGACCGATTCTCATGAAATTTTGTGAGCATATTGAGTAGGTCTGAGAATCGGCCAATATCTATTTTTCATCCCCCTAAATGTTAGGGGTAGTCCACCCCAAAATTTTTTATTTTATTTTTAGACAAAAATTTTAATTTCTATTTTTTTATGATACAACATACAAAAATACATACAATCCTCAATTTTCACCCTTCTACGATCAACCCTTATTTTTTAATAGCCATTTTAGTAATTCAATCATTTTTCCTCTCCGGTCGAAAACTGATCAATCGTCATTTAATTAGTTATCCCCGCCAGATGTCTACAGGTGTCACTTCTGACCCAGTAAAAAAAACGGAGTAGGGATCAGAACGAAGCCGGTCTCCTGTTTCTTTCACACAATAAGACTTCTCTCACTCCCTACACAGTTGTCGGCAATCATTATTGTTTATGCATCAAGTGTAGTAGTAACGTTGACAATTATTATTTTGCTATCTCAGTCTAACTCTCATATTAACTATTAATCATTCCTATTTTATATATAATATGTATATGGATGTTTATGGAGAGAAGGGACATAAAGTAAAATAGGTACGGAAGAGGGGTGGGATAGCTGACAGATTTGTTAGGACGAAATGTAAATGCACGTTATAAAACGGGATGGATAATAAAGAGAAGGGACGGGACGAATTGGGAAGAGACTGAACAGGCGGATGAGACGGGATTGAGCCGGACAGTGGGATAGCTACGTCAAGTTTAGGCATACAAGAGTTTATACGAAAAACAACATGTATTTGGTGTGGAGTGGAATCAAAAAATGTATGCACCCAGGCGAAGCTGGGTCGGGCCGCTAGTAATCAATATATTATTTGTATATTCCTGACAGGATTCTCTCAGTATATTGTGTGTCCGATTAGGTGCCCGGAATTACAGAATCAATCATCATCATCATCATCAATGTCTCAGCCACAAGCAGTCCACTGCTGAACATAGGCCTCCCCCAAGGATCTCCACATCGACCTGTTCTGCATCCAGCGACTTTCTGCAACCTTAACCAGGTCATCCATCCACCTTGTAGGCGGGCGTCCGATATTTCGCTTGCCTGTTCCTGGCCTCCACTCAAGAACCATTCGGCTCCAACGGCCATCGGTTCGATTAGGTGCCCAGAATTATAAAATCAATGTTCCGATTTAAATATTATTTAGGTATACAATTGCCGACTAAATAAAATTAATATTAGCTGTAAAAATAAATGAATATTTTCTAGATGAAAATAATCTCATCTCCTAATGATAGTAATACAAGAACGTAGAATTTAAAAAATATATCATTTGTCATGGTTAAAGTTATTTTAAACTACGCCATATCAATTTTCCAATTCGTGCCCTCCTCTTGCCCAACTAATCTGGCTCGAAGGATCATAAATAGCCACAATAGTCTAGCATTAATTTTGTTCATATTACTCCTAGTTTAGGCCAGTCAGTGCCGAAGTTCCACTACGAGTCTCGTCAGTTCGCCGTAGTGAAGTGCAACACGGATCTCAACGAGAATGATTTGGAGCTGACTATAGTACGTGGTATTGCCTACAACGTGCCCAACCCTAAGGAGGTCGATACTTACGTCAAGTTCGAGTTCCCGTACCCGCAGGTAAGAAAATATATATACAGAAGTGGTGATATTACTAAATGTTAGAACTTTAGAAAACAAATACAGAAAGATAGGTAGGTAAAGGTATGAAATAGCGAAATTAGTCTCCAAATTATAAAAATAAGTGCATGGAGCTTTTCCTTATTTGGATATGTTTGACAATAATTGCATTTGTAAAATCACTAGCAATGCATGAAATGTAAAACGAAAATAATGTATTGAATGCATTAAAATCAAAATTAGATTAAGTAATTTTTTGATCCATTTCGAAAGCGATTTTCACTAGAGAATAACGAGCAAAAACTCTAGTGTTGCAGTTTGCACTTTTCTAATCCAGTTTACAATGTAGTGATAATTACATAAATTACAAGATGGTTTAAATCCGAGCAGTTCATTAACAATAAATATTTTATATTACATGAGAAAACATGATTTTAGGGCGGGGCAAAATGATTTGTAGGGGGGATATCATGCTTATAAAATTATGGACTTTCCCAAGCAGTACCGAAAAAATGTAAAGGAATTTTAATATTACTGCTGCTTTATTTTTTCTTTTTTGTTAATTCCAGGAAGCGCCAGTTTCGGATTCAACGTCAGTAGTAAAGAACACAAACAGTCCCGATTACAACGCGGTGTTCCCGCTCGCCATACAGCGGTCCGCGCGACACTGCCTGCGCGTGTTCAAACGACACGCCATCAAACTACAAGTCTATTCCAGGGGGTAAGGATTTATCATTTCATGGTTAAATAAAAGAAGTGGAGAGATATTATATTTAAATAGGGCCATTTGTAACTTATTAAAATTATCTGATGCCTTACGGGTTCAAAATGTTATGGTGGGTTATGGTGCCAACGTTTACCGCTGACAAAACAGTTAAATTAAACTCTATTGTGGATTTTTTTAAACTGTAAAGCTGGGACAATTTTTATAACTCGAGTACTTTTCTGCGATAAATATGACATCCCCTGTAATTTGCAGGTTTAATCCATTTAATTCATGAGCTTGGTTAAGCGTTAACAATCAACATTTATATTTTTCTACTATATACAAAACTGGTGGGGTACTTACTCCTTTCTCTATGTCTATTTTTGGAATGCAAAGGTTAGTTTCGTTTACACGAAAATTTATCATCTGTATTTACATACTGATGATAAATTTGGAAACAGATCCATAAAAAATAATTGAAAACAGAACTCCGCATGAGTGATAGATTTTTATGATAATATTTTTTCTAATAATTTATCGAATTGTCTCACTGTATATATTATGTTTACCTTATCACTCAAATACCTGATAGTTCTATTGATGCGTGCGTGATTGCGGACACGTATGCGTGCGTGAGTGGCTCGTATGAGTGACTGTAATTGTACTCCTTTGAATTATGTTTTTGATTAAAAATATACTAAAAAATCCTGTAAATATTCTGTTTTTGCTCTTTTGATTCTTTTTTAATACTGGCTCGGCAAAATAACTGCACTGCATCTGATGGTAAGCGCAAATATGAGTATCGAATGGCATCAGATGGCAGTCCCATGCCGTTCGATACAATTATGCCGGCCTGTTAAAATGCCTCTTGCACTATTTCTTATTACCTATCTACTCTTCACACTACTACTGATTACCTATCGTTTCTATTAATTCATTAAAAGGGGTATATGTCCAGACGAAAACGATTTTTTTTACCCATACAATGAGTGGGCGTTCTCCTTCGATTTTTAATAGCGTGTATCTTTTATTAACACCTGGTGGTACAGTATGTCTAGTGTGTAATTTAGGACTGTTGATAAAATATCGATACATCGAAATATATATAAGATTTTTTTCGATGTATCAAACTCCGATATTTATTTATTTGAAAATATCGATAAATCGAAAATCAAATATTTAAAAAATACATCAACTGTCCCAGTGTGTAGTGTGTAGTGTGTAGCATGCTAGCAGTAGAGTTGTTGTAGCGGCGCGTGGAGTGAGTGCGTGGGTTGTTGCAGCGGCTGGTTCAGTCGGGACTCGCTGCTCGGTACTGTTACCGTGAAGTTGGCGCCGCTGGAGAACCACGCTACGTTGCACGATGCTTATCCTGTGAGTTACTACATCTTAGCAAGTCATTTTATACCATTGTTTTTTATATTAGTATGAATAGCGAGACGAGCATTGGCCTGATGGTAAGGGATACGAATGTTCATGGACAGAAGTAAAATCAAACAACATCTTTTTTATTTTTATGAATGTCGAGAACAGCATGCCATTTGCCTGATGGTAAATTACCGCTCATAAATAGTAGTAAAATCAAATAACACCTTGAATTTCAGAGCAATGCTTCGCATTCCAATGCGCTCGCCATCCTGAGACATAAGATGTAAAGTCTCGATATATCTAGGAGTAACTCTGGCTATAATGTTCTTCAAACCGAGACACAACAGTGCATTTACTCTGCTGTTTGGCGGGAGAAATAGACATTGCATATAATAATTCGATTTTCATTGAAATATCTAGTATTATGATTATTTTCACTATCAAGAAACTTAATTACAATAATATATTTTTATTTGTGTACAGCTGATGGACGGTCGCCGTCCCGCCGGTGGCTCTTTAGAAGTAAAACTACGAGTACGCACACCACTAGTGCAACAAGAAGTGGAGAACACCACCCACCGTTGGCTGGTCATAGACAACTGACCGTCCGATATCGATGGCGGATGACGCTTGTCTATGCTTCACACAGCTAATACGCCTTTAACTGAGCTGTCAATCCAGATGCTAGTTACACGATTTAGGTCTGATAAATATCGAATACTGGCAGCTCAGTTAATAAAGGTATTGTAGTGTAAAGCTGAAATCAAATTATAGTATTACGTCTTATGCATAGAGTAATGAAGCGGCCATAAATACTAGAGAAACGCGTCTTAGAGCGATCTGAACAATGGATTATTTTGTTGTGGGCACATTATCAGTCGCACGCTTAAGTCGTGACTTTGTATTTTTCATTGTTCTGATTCCAAGTTAGCCGTATATAGTATATATAGCCGCTTGTTTACTCTATGCGTGAGACGTACGTACGATAGTTTCAGCTTAAATCTTCAATTTTATCGATAATGCAATGAAATTGTACGCTTGTATAATAAGAATTATATTTAAGTACACAAGGATATTCAATGGTTTTACTTTGAAACCGCTTAAAAATGCATGGCTTGAATCTGTTGCAAGCTATGAGTATCGACATAGATATGCCATAAATGGTTCGTTTTTATGCAATTTTAAACAATTTTGATCGTAATATAATTACTTAATTTGTAAAAATACCCTGAATAAATAACAATGCAATGAGCATAATGTAACTTTGTTAAATGAAGACTAGTGATGATTCAATGATTCGATAAAAATATCGATAATTCGGTTGAACAAAAATTGTTTTAAAAAAAATTAAATTGATATTAAGACGACATTGTTTTTATACTTTAATTCTGTTTGAAACGTCCTAAATTTATTAAATAAATGATCTTGATTTTAGCTTTAAGATAATGTTTCATATTGTTTAATCATTCAATAGATACTATCATTGATTAATATTTTAACAGTTTGAACGTCAGTAAATTTGAATTAATATTGTCATTCTAATAAAAACAGTAATTGTTACCAAAAAGACGATTTGAAAAATTGTAGCAATATTCTTTGGATAAATTAATGAATTTCAATTTAATGAAATCCAAACAATGGTTTGGTTATATATTTGTTTGTTTAAATGTAAAAAAAGAACATTTTGTAACAATATGTAATATAAGAATATTTAACATAATCACTTCTGCCTCTGTCCACTACACTCGTCAATCGCAATGGATTTGTTTTTCTTTAATACAATAAACAAATCGAGCAATCAAAGACATTTGATCTGGTGCAAAGACGGTGAATGTAGACCGCTTGAAATAAGTCGATGTCCAAATCCTTGGATGCCTATGTTCAGCAGAAACTTTCCTGTGGCTGAGTACGTAGATAAATACGGATCTTTATAGACTGACACTCCTATTCATAGATAAATTTAAAAAAACATTTATATATCGAATATTTTGTCTTTGCTCGAACTGAATCCAAAAGTTGATCAAAATGTCCCATTTGATTGGATGATTAAAACGGGTGGTAAAATTTTATGTGAATCAGGCCGTTACAATATCTATATGTCTGTACACTATATTTGTAACAGTTTTCGTGACACACTCAGTTGGACCACAGAATATTAAGGCCGAGTTGCACAAACTAACTTTGTTAAATGTCAATCCTATACATCGCTCTCCCTACGTGAACTATCAAAACAGAAAAGTGTGACTTTTGTTTTATTGCATCAATTGCAAGTAGATGTAAAGATTTATAATTCCTTACAATAAAAAATAAGAGATAAAATAAGTGCGTGGTGGTCTGTTGGTAAATGGACTAGACGCGGCTGCCAACCTGTTCACAGTGGTCGCGGGTTCGAATCCCAGGGCACACCTCTGACTTTTCGGAGTCATGTGTGTATTCAGTCAATCACCACGCACTAAAACGGTGAAGGAAAACATCGTGAGGGAACCTGCATACCATAGCGATTTATATAAATTTCTATGGTATGTAAGTCTGCCAACCCGCACTAGGCCAGCGTGGTGGACTATATGGCCTAACCACTCTCAATCGTACTTACGATTGTAGAGTAGGCCCGTGCCCTGCAGTGGGACGTATATGGGCTGATACAGAATACAGAACAGACAATAAAAAATATACAAATATATATTTTTCAATTGAATAAAATTGAAAGTGCATAATACGAACATAATAAAATATTTAATATGCCACATACAATGTTATTGGTGTGAAATGGCGAATTAACAGTTTCGATCTTTACGTAGGGATTGTCGACATTTGAGACGGATTTGACATTGCTTATGTATGGCATAATATTTTTTGGTTGAACTGTGGAGTCAAAATGTCGATGTGTTTTTTTTTAGATGTGTACATCAAGCTATTATATCTGGACAAACTGTTGCGATTGACGATATTAATTTTGTATGATATGCACATAGCTTTAATTGTAAATTTGTTAATAATGGGATATAAAAATGAAAATGGTACTAAGCCGGTGCATCGTAGATGTATGCTGTTATTTTTATAAAATATAAGAGTTTGCCAACCAATGTTTTGTGTTTGATTTATTATACTTTCTTTTCCTATATATAAAAAAAATATTTTCCTATACTTTCCTTGCCTATATTTAAAAAACAATAATAATATATATACATGGGTGTTTGAGTGTCTTTCTTTGATTTTATTCCAATCGCCATGAATATTACTAAGCTCTCGGTCGTGAAAGTAAAAAAATATTCCAACCATAAAGATATTTCAAAATCGTATTTGAATAAACTGACTTGAAAAACGCAGGTTTTGCAAATTGATATAATACAAGGTATATCCAGACTGCGACCGGAAACGAAGCCAGGTGGCAATTTTCGTGACTACAAACATAAAACAACTAAAAATATCATTAAAAAACATCATGTTTGTGTAGTAAATCCATGTTTTTTGCTAAAATAATTATTTGAACCCTTCCTTACCATAGTCTTTAAAAATACATATATTATTAACTAGCGGCCCGGCCCAGCTTCGCCCGGGTACAAATAGATTTCTGTACAATATTATATGTATTAGGTATACATATAAACCTTCCTCTTGAATCACTCTAACTATTAAAAAAAACCGCATCAAAATCCGTTGCGTAGTTTTAAAGATTTAAGCATACAAAGGGACATAGGGACAAAGAAAGCGACTTTGTTTTATACTATGTAATGGTTTAGGAAAAATTAATAATTTACCAACCAAATACCAAGATACGAAAAATAATGCAAAGTTGTTTTTGTTGCGATATTTTTATTTGCGTTGTGTTTGCAAGTCACTTAACCTACCACCTTGCTTCATTTGCGGTCGCAGTCTTGATAAACCCTGTATTTCTTAAACACATCTTGTTATATTTTAAATCATTAGTACCAAACATAGAAACATAGAAATAAAAGGATAAATATGAAAAAAATAAATTGTTCAATTACACAGGATCCAATATATAACGCATTTTACCACATTGTTGCTAAAGTGTTAAATTAAAACCGGATTTGACCGGAAGGAGTCGTGATTACTTTATAAAATAACTTGTGAATAATAAATATTGTAATGTGAATGCTTTGGGCACGACTGTCACACAACTAACAATATTTGCAAATATATGTATATAATGACTCATTTTTGTAGGTAAATAACCTTGATAAAACTAAATGGTATTCTGTCCCGGTATGGAAAATTATTTCCAAACTTTACCTATCTATTGATTTCCTAACGGCCGTTCTCTATATCCTTTCTATCTTTAACAAGAGGTTAAAAAATATACCATTACTATGTCGGTACAATTCTACACTTCAATAAACTAAGGCCCGTATTCACAAACAATACTTTACTCAGTGTTGAAGTAACCCTATGCTAAGTAAGACATTTCTCATAGTGATCGTTCCGCTCAGCCTTTTTATTCATAAACAATACTTGAGTCACCCTTTTACTATGGGAACGCACAGTGTCCAATGCGGATCAGTGATTGGTCAATTACTGTTGCTAATTTCTCTCTGGTGTTTGACAATTGGTGTCCGCGCATGTCCCGCGAATTACTCGTGAGTGAAAGCGCCTTTGACAACTTCAAATATTTACGTTCCAAATATTTAATAAAATTTCTTTCCCACGTTTTTAAGCAGTAAATTGTGGGTGTTAACATAGGCCACTCCCCTCCCCAATGATTTCCACAGTGACCTGTTGGAGGCAGCCTGCATCCTAATAGATGATTACTAAACTGAAAACTCCCGTATCTGTATCAGCCCATATACGTCCCACTGCAGAGCACACGCATCCTCTACTATCGAGAGATCGATTGAGAGTGGTTAGGCCATATAGCTCTCCACGCTGGCCTAATTCGGATTGGCGGATTTACATACCATAGAAATTTTTATACATCGCTATGGTATGCAGGTTTCGTAACGATGTTTGCCTTCATCGTTTTAGCGCGTGATGATTGACTATCAAAGAATCAATACACACATGACTCCGAATAGTCAGAGGTGTGCCCTGGGATTCGAACCCGCGACCATCGTGAAAATGTTGGCAGTAACATCTAGTCCGTTTACCAACAGAAAACTCCCAGATGAATAAAATCTTAAGGCCACAAGTAATTAGTAAATAGGCGGTATTGAAAGGCCTCTTTCAGACTAGTGGCAAAAGTGCATGAGGAACAATATCCCTGTAAATCGATAGCGTTTTCTAAATTGTTTATCATTGTAAAAATCAAAAATATTTTGTAAATCTCGAATAATATTTCTTGCACTTATCGTCCTGCGTTCGGTGTCCTTACCGAATGCAGAACGATAAGTATCATCAATATAATTGTCGAACTCCTCCTCCCTGCTGCAATCCATTGTATTGAAAATGGAAAAAGCCTAATGCAAAAACATGGACGTAATATGCAAAACACATAAAATGAAATTACAATTTACATTCACAGCTGTCACTTACGTCTTCCATCGACACTATGCGCTGCGTAAAATAGCTGTTGACTTTCTTTACCTGAGGGCCTCTTTAAGTGAACGCATAGTGTCACTCATCACTCAAGTTTTGTTTATGAATCAAAATTGACAATTCTGTGCGTTTGGCTACACTATGCGTCCTCATAGTATTGTTTGTGAATACGGGTGTAAGATTGAAATATAGGCTTGTCTTAACTATCTATCTTTAAACATGTACACCATATTTATATCTCTCTATCTTCGTTAACTGAAACACAAACTGTATGGAAATATCTAATTAAATCTCTAGTTAAAGATAGATAGATTATAGAGAACGGCTGTAAGTGTTGTGTGTCGGTGGAAAATGTTACATGCACTATTTGAAATAAAAAGTTATGTTCCTCATAATATTAACAAAACAAAAAAGCAAATAATAAATGCACCTGTAAAAACGCAAAAAGAAATTTCGTGGCCCATGAGGGGATCGAACCCGCGACCTTCGCGTTATTAGCACGACGCTCTAACCAACTGAGCTAATGGGCCAGATGACAGGGTAGGCGAAATTGTCATAGGTATATTGTATAAGCCTTTGCACAAATAAAAACAATATAATCAATACGAATTTAAACAGAAAACAAAGACAAAATAAGGCAATTTGCCCCAGGAATAAGAATGTTCAATGCATTTGACATCTAAGAACCATTCAATCATAGTCCTGATAATTGATAATAGATGGCGCTAGTGTATTTTCATTGATGTACAATACTGAATAACTAAGGCCCGTATTCACAAACAATACTTTACTCAGTGTTGAAGTAACCCTATGCTAAGTAAGACATTTCTCATAGTGATCGTTCCGCTCAGCCTTTTTATTCATAAACAATACTTGAGTCACCCTTTTACTATGGGAACGCACAGTGTCCAATGCGGATCAGTGATTGGTCAATTACTGTTGCTAATTTCTCTCTGGTGTTTGACAATTGGTGTCCGCGCATGTCCCGCGAATTACTCGTGAGTGAAAGCGCCTTTGACAACTTCAAATATTTACGTTCCAAATATTTAATAAAAATTATTTCCCACATTATTAAGCGGTAAATTGTTGGTGTTAACATAGGCCTCCCCCCTCCCCAATGATTTCCACAGTGGCCTGTTAGAGGCAGCCTGCATCCAAATAGATGATTACTAACCTGAAAACTCCCGTATCTGTATCAGCCCCCATACGTCCCCACTGCAGAGCACGGCCTCCTCTACTATCGAGAGATCGATTGAGAGTGGTTAGGCCATATAGTCCTCCACGCTGGCCTAATGCGATTTGGCGGACTCACGTACCATATATTTTTTTATACATCGCTATGGTATGCAGGTTTCGTAACGATGTCTTCGTTCAGCGTTTTAGCGCGTGGTGATTGACTATCAAAGAATCAATACACACATGACTCCAAATAGTCAGAGGTATGCACTGGGATTCGAAAACTCCCAGATGGATAAAATCTTAAGGCCACAAGTAATTGGTAAATAGGCGGTATTGAAAGGCCTCTTTCAGACTAGTAGCAAAAGTGCATGAAGAACAATATCCCTGGTAAATCGATAGCGTCTTCTAAATGGTTTGTCATTGTAAAAATCAAAAGGATTCTGTAAATCTCGAATAATATTTCTTGCACTTATCGTCCTGCGTTCGGTGTCCTTACCGAACGCAGGACGATAAGTATCATCAATATAATTGTCGAACTTCTCCTCGCTGCTGTAATCCAATGTATTGAAAATGGAAAAAGCTTAATACAAAACCTTAGTGCAAAATACATAAAATGAAATGGCAATTTACATTCACAGCTGTCACTTTTATGTTTTCAATCGACACTATGCGTTCCGTAAAATAGCTGTTGAGTTTCTTTACCTGAGGGCCTCCTTAAGTGAACGCATAGTGACACTCGTCACTCAAGTAAGGTTTATGAATCAAAATTGACAATTCTGTGCGTTTGGCTACACTATGCGTCCTCATAGTATTGTTTGTGAATACGGGTGTTAGGTGTGTCTTCTAATTTATGAATGTATAAAATCAGTGATTGTAATAAAAATACTATTTTATTGCCATTTGAATAGAGTTTTAAATTCAAGATTTGACAAAAAAATAAACGCGATATGACAATTTTCGGAGAAGCGTTTTGTGCATTCATTTCCTTAGCTTTCTTTTAAATTCTCATTTTGCGAAAACTATGTATGTTTTTTTTTAAATCATATAACCACTCTTTTACTAAGAAATAATTTTCAAAAAATCATTAGCAGTGGCAATAATATTACCAAAGAAATTGCTAATTTCTATTGCTATGAAAAATACGCCGTATCTTTCATTGTAAATATTTTATTATGCATCATGCAAGTTGCATTTTTCTACAAACGTGTTTTGTAGTTATTATCGAGCGTAAAATCTTTGTATGCCAAAGATATTACGACCGATATATATATCCTATTTATTATTTTCAGCACCCTGGACGAAATTGCAATGGTGCCCGGCGCCCCCTGTCTGCCATCCTAACCAATGCAAGGAACAAAAAAGGCTAGGCTTAGGTTCTTTATTTCTGGCACCCTAATGCTGCACCCTGCTGTCATTATGAGCGCAGCCTAAGGTCAGCAGCGTGTTTATTACCTAGGTTGTTTCTCCCTCCAGTGACGAATAATTTTGTTGCTATGACAAAAATGGTAGGCGCTACAATCTCGTGGTTTCATAGTGACAAATGGATTTATATGTAACTAGCGGCCCAGCCCAGCTTCGCCCGGGTACAAATAGATTTCTGTACAAAAATATGTACGTATTATACATATAAACCTTCCTCTTGAATCACTCTATCTATTAAAAAAACTGCATCAAAATCCGTTGCGTAGTTTTAAAGATGTAAGCATACAAAGGGACAGAGAAAGCGACTTTGTTTTATACTATGTAGGGAAATGGACGTAACGTGAGGTATACCTACAGTGGTGTTAGGTAGTTGCAATTAATAATACCCATGCAAAATAATATCTACAGGTTTATAATACACAGTAGTCTCGGGTAAGGATATTGGAATTTTCTATGCCTTAGTACCCCGGAATCAGAAAGTACTAAATATGGCGTTAGGCTGGCCTCATATCACATTGCGGGATGGAAAATAGAATGCGAAACGTTGCACCTCTGCCCACCCCTTCTGGGAAAAAGGCGTGTTTTTATGTATGTATTCTGTTACAGTGTAAGTTTGGACATTGAAAAACAAACCAAACGATTGGTTTTACGAAACTCCTTGTATTTATTAACTTACTTTTGATTATAAAAAAGCTCGATTTGAAAATACTTAGGGAAGTCTATGTTCAACTGTGTAATTCCTGCTTAAGAGAGAGATATATTAGGCATGTTTCTCGCTTGTTAAAACCTTCCCTTTATGCATTGAGATAATATACTAGAGGGGACACTGCAAACAAAATGTTTGTAACGAAATGAAGGGTACATTCTATACGATGTGCGATAAGACCGCCAATTGTACTTTTTTTTTTTCTCTAGTTTGAATTGTTTCCTTTTGTTTTATTTATGGTGTACAATAAAGCTTATATAAATTCTATTTCTGTCTCTGTCACGCCAATGAAGTAACATATCTTCCGTCTCGCTTCAATGTGTACCCTTGTGCACGCTCCATACGCACAGATTTTGTTCCCGATGTCCGCTCTAGTATAATACCTCAATGCCTTTATGTTATATTCATGTCATACGTCTTCAGTTCTCTACAATGGTTTAAAGCGGAAGTCGTATGTATAACACTAGACTAGAGTATACATATATGCTGCAGATTACGGGTCAGCTTCTTAATTTTAAAATTATTAGTGATATTTCTGATTTGGTTGAATAATTAAGGCTTCTAGCTTGTACATTAAAGGTTAGTAATTAAAGTTTTATTATAAACTACAATTATGTATCCTCTTGGGAGGATAATAAATCACATAAACTTTGTAATTATAATCTCTAAAGTAAATAGTCATAAAAACCTCAGGTCTGAAATATAGGTAAGGTGATCGCTGAGAATAATGTTTACTAGACCCTTGTACAGGGAGGAATAAAAATTCATTCATAAAGACAATCCTCAACTTTAACGTAGGTACATTAACTTGTTAAGGTCGTCGATTTTGAATAGCTCGTACAAATATTGACTTTTGAGGTTATTACGTCATCGTTCATGATGAAACAATGCTATAATGTAAAGCCAGAAGCCGCGTGATGTCGCAGACTCCATCTCATTTAAAATGGCTACACTACACCAGTCTTTTAAGAGACGGGCGCGGCGTGCCATTTGCATGGCATACGATCGCTCATGGACAGTAACACCATGAATTAGGTACGCTTGGCTTTCCACTGCGCTCGCCATCCTGAAACATAAAATGTTAAGTCCAATAATTACTCCGTGCAATAAACTCTTTCTATTTAATATCTGTTTCTATTTTATTGTCATCTGATGAAAAACGTCATACAAGTCCAAAATTGGACTTCGTGCTTTCACTGCCTGGCACGACCATTATATCAGGCCCGCAGACGTCAGGCCCTATCTTGGGACGGAAATGACTTCAGCGCGTCGTGTAGGACCAGCATTTACGTCCGGCATGACTTATCTCTTCCCTATCACATCATAGTGTGAAAACGATTTAAATGAATCGTATGTATTACTGAAAAATCTTCTTACGCCTGAGGTTACAAGCGTAAGCCTATACAGTCATTTCTAAACTAAATTTTCAACTCCACCGTCCTATACGTATACGCCCCTCGATTTCATTCACAAGTTCGCATAGAAATGTAAACAGCTCTGGCCTCGGCATTGCGGCGGACTCTCAATCGATACAGCCTCGCGAATGTCAAGTTGAAGGGTGGGGCGGACGGCGAGGGGGTTGAAGTGAGGGGGGGTGGTCGGGGTGCGGCGGGACTGACGTCATCGCGCCCACACAACAACCCTGCGACACTGCACGCCATTCGCTATTTTTAACCAAGTTTAAACAAAAGATGTGATGGCACGTGGGCAAATTAGAGGTGGGATGGTGGATATTTTTTTAAGGTAAAACTTTGTATGTGCATTAGAGATTAAATAATGTTTCCAAAGTCATTGGTGATAAATGATGCTGGTTGTCGCTGGATGCAAGCTGACTCCAAAAGGTTATGTTTAAATCTATGGTGATAAAAAATATATGTTATTGATAATACTATTTATTTAGTACTTTGAACTTTCGCTTGTTAATGCAACGATGGGATATTTTATTTAAAAAAATACCATATAGTCTACCCCATGCAAACCTATGTAGAATGAATTTCTTAGTTATTAGTATTTCCATCTTCAATAAAACATTATTTTTATTCCACATCAGCTAGGTAAAATAGCTGTGCTTGTCAAACTTCTAAAAGACAACGTAAAAATGTACTATAAGTCATAAGAATGTAAGAATAGAAGATGACAAAATATATTTATTGCTCATATCTCATCTTGCAAACTAACAACCTCAACGCCTATCATATCTTGGAAAGTAATTGGGTCAACTGTGGGTGGAAATGATACTGCCTACTCTTCTGGGGATAAAGGCGTGAGCGTATATATTTAAATATGGAAACACTATGCGTTGGCGGCGTGTGGGCGCGATCCGTGCACTGTAGTACGAAACGAATTCATACCCGAGCGGCATTTCCATATTGCAAATTAAAGGTGTACTTTTGGGCGAATTTTATTATAGAATAGTTCACCCACTCACTTATAAACAGCTTTATATAAGTTCTTTATGTAAATATGCGTTGAATTATTCAAAAAGTGGATATCCACTTTAATCAAAACATACTTTAAAGTGTTTTTCCCAACAAAATTTCAAATCCGTCGAATCGATGTCTCCGCTGTTTTTGAGCTTCAGTGTAGTTTTTTTAACCGGCACAAAGTTACTAAGATAGGTATATGTGCGTGCAGTTTGGTCCATATACTGACCTCCTTAAAACCACCTCGTTAATACAAAGAAAAACCAAAAAAATGATAGTCAACCACCACGCACTACCACGCACTATAACGGTGAAGGAAAACCTCGTGAGGAAACCTACATACCATAGCGATTTGTATGAAATTCTGTGGTATGTAAAGACCGCCAACCCACACTAGACCTGTACGGCGTGCTGGACTAAATCTCCTATCGCTGTCGAAGAGGCTCGTGCCCTGAAATGGGACGTATATGGGCTGCTGCTTTGTACAACAAAAACCCGAAACGCGATAAATTTGCGTGCGTCACTATGGCGGGTTTTCACTGTTACGTCATGCGTGATATGGACGTCTTTCATCGGCTTTTGGGTTTCCTGCGACACCCATAAAAAAGCAGATACATCACATATTTTTTTGTAAGTCAATGGAACCATCCTTGGTGAACCTCCTCATTAACCGACTTCTATAAAAGGTGAAGGTGGAGGTTCTCAATTCACCAGAATATCTTTTTTTATATGTTCATCGATTACTCAAAGACGCATGGACGGATTCATTATTTTTTGTTTTATAGGGTATACTTTATTTATATAACAGTTCTAAAGAATTACAGCAAGACTCTACCACTCGCATAAGCAGTCATAAAAGTAGTTTGCCTAGGACGGCCGTCTGATGCCATTCGATACTCTGCCTGGACTGCATTTGCGCTTACCATCAGGTGCAGTGCTGTCATTGTGCCGGGCCAGTATAAAATATAATATACAGGCAAAATATAAAATATAGGTAACGAGCAGTACGATATACAGACCCCTGCAACGTATAATAAAAATCTTATGATTTACATTATTTCTCGAGCGAGTTCCTCTTTGGTCTAGAAATTTTGCGCATTTTCATTCCATCCTCCGCTTCGCGGCGCAAGTTACAAGCGGAGGAAATACTTTGAGACCTTAACTTAAACTCGTAAACCAATAATTAATAATACTATTGTAATTTCCACCAAAGAAGTATATTGTGGACTTATACCTAAGCTGCAACAAAGCTGGACCAAGGAACCAAGGTAGATATGCCTTTAGGTTTTACAATTGTTAGCGCTCTGTGCAAACAATACGTGTCTGGACTCTAATTAAGTCATAAAACAAGACATTAACTAAATGATACCAGATGTAATAACGCATATAATAAAATAATCTAAATTTCACATCGAGAATAAACTTTTGGTTTCAAAATCAACTGTAAATTTTAAATCAGTTATGAAATTTCATTAACATTTTCCAACGTCGAATCTCTTGTAATCTAACCCACGCAAATCCGTATCGACCAAGGGTGGCATGAATGGGTCGCTGACGTCACAGCACCGCGCGGGGGGTGCGCGTGGGCGGCCGGGGAGGGGGTGAGGGGGAGTGAGGCGCGCGCACAGCGGGGTGCAGCCTTGAACTTCATTGATTGGACTTGCACTTGAACTGCAGCGGCGGCCGGTTCAAGTTTATCTCGCTATCCGGAAATAACAACTCTCGGTTTTCATGTCCGGGTGAAATTGCGCAGTTGTTGTTGGGAAAGATTGGATGCAGATGGTATGGGTCGATGTTTAGGAGTATACAAGCTATACTACAAGGTTTACTTAGTACAGGAAAAAATATTAAAAAAAAAAAAAGATTAAAGTATACTATCCCGCACCAAGCAAACTCTTTACCACATTTTATATTTTCTTCCTAAGCTGTATTTTGAAACACGTATGCTTATTTTTTTTTTGGTTCAAATAAGTTTCTATATTCAATATTATATTAGAATTGTAGATGAGGCTACTACTAGATAATACATATAAAGGCTCGATTTTCCGACTTCAATGCAACTAGTGCTACAGTAATTTTTAACCAATGAAATGAGAAGTGAATCTCCACAATTATTCTATTGATACTTTGGTTTGGAGTTTGAAGATAAATTCCAATTATTTAAAATTCCAATTATTCCATTTCAAATTATTTTTTTTGTATACCAAAAGAGCTACTTCACATTATGTAATGATGTCTACTCGTAAACACAACATCTAGAATTTTCTGTCTTTCACGATGAATAAAGTTACATGAAATTAGGGCGAGTCCGATAGTTATTCCTTCAGTAATCTCATTCACCGGATAGAACGAGACAGGGAGATTGCTATTTCACGATAGTTTTCTACGATACATTGTATGAACCGTCTCGGAAAAGTGGAAAATTTATACGAGGGTAGAATCTGGGTGTAGCAAGCTTCTATTTAATATTTTCATGATAATGATATTCAAGATATTGACAAAATTATTTCAACAGAGTATTGAATTTTCTATTTCAGAATTTAGGCTCTATATTTTGGTAGGCTCGCTCCCTATCACATCCATTGATGGAACCTACTAGGTGAAAAGTTCTGGTAGCACTTTTGACTGCCCCTTCTGAGAAAAAGACATGAATTTATGTTTGTACTTATGTTAATTTATACTGTCACGCTCATAAACTACCTAAAAATGTACATACTTGTTTTCTCCTTAAAAGACATAATCAAAAGGCGATTGTTACCATGCCTATAGTTTTAAGAAAGTATTTTCTCTGTGTTTTGATTTTTTTTTATACATTTTGGTAGACAATAAAGTAAATAAATAAAAGAAATAACAGACACACCACCCCACAATTTTTACAGGATTTGGAACAACATTGTTTTCAAACCATTCGGATCAGTAATGAGGTGGTTTTCCGCAGACGTCACAGTTGATAAATAACTTAGCAGTAGGGGAATAATGGGGATATTGGTCCCAATATGGTAGCCCCCCAAATCTAGGGCGGGGATCAAACACCGCTGTGAGTTGCTTATGGATTAGTACGATCAATTAACCTCGATATTTGCTTTTGTTAGGTCGATAACTTCGACACGCCTTCGAGTATATTTTGGGAATACGGTAATTACTGTTCCCTTTTATAGTTTTCAATGACGAATTAAATTCCATCCAATAGTCAGGTACAGTTTTGATCACTGATATACCAATCTGGTGGTGGAAAAAAAGTATGAAAGACTTTTTGGTCTAATAAGACATAGACGCCTGAATCACTGATGGTAGGTCTCTCATATGTGGGAGGCCGCGTGGATAGGTACCACCGCAATATCACTGCTGTGTAAATGCACTGTTGTGTTACGGTTGGAAGGAAATTTAAGCCAGAGTAACTATTGACTTAACATTTTATGTCTCAGGATGGCGAGCGTAATGGAATGCCAAGTATTGCTTTGTAATTCCAGGTGTTGTTTGAATTTACTACTGTTCATGAGCCGTGGTATCGCCTCCCATCAGGCGAACGACATGCTCGCCTCGCCATTCATTTCAATAAAAAAATGTAAATGTCCGATAAAACATTGTCTCAACGGGGATGGAATCCGCGATCACTCGTCTACAACCGGCTCTTAATTAACCGCGCCCCAATGGCAATTGTGTAGCGCTGAGGAAAATTCATAAAGAACATTTATATTGATACTAGCGGCCCGACCCAGCTTCGCCTGGGTGCATATATATTTGATTCCACTCCACACCAAATATATGTTGTTTTTCGTATAAACTCTTGTATACCTAAACTTGACGTAGCTATCCTTCTGTCCGGCTCAATCCCGTTTCATCCGTCTGTTCAGTCTCTTCCCAATCCAACCCGTCCCTTCTCTTTATTATCCATCGCGTTTTATAACGTGCATTTACATTTCGTCCTAACAAATCTGTCAGCTATACCTATGTGGCAATAATACTATTTTCTTTGTATTAATTTAATTTTATCGTAAATATTATTTGATTCAGTAGAGGGTAGTTTGTTATCGCTTGCGTCTTGATTGTCATTTTGTATGAAGTCTCGCGTGCGCTTCGCAGCGCATCCGCGATCGCGATCGCGATGGATATGTGCCTGATTCGTGCGTGAATTGTGGACTATATTTTGCAAAGCTGTGTTTGGTGGGTGTATAGCCAACATTCATCGGTGCTGACTATCCTGATTGGAGAGCGGGACTCCGGTAAGTAGGTTGCATGTATTTTTCCTTTCCGCTGAATTATACCTTTCTTTGTTTTCGCCACTCTGTACGTATTTCGATTGGTAAAATTTACTTGCATATATAACATGATAATGTAATCTAATTCTATTCTAAACAGTGTTTGTTGTATATTATTCATGATTGTAGTCCTTAATACAAAAATGGAGAACAAACATTTGTCCCCAACAGCCAATTACCGCGTATTCATTTATCACCCAAAAATAAAATTTTAAAATACATTCACTTCTCGTTGACACATATATTAATAACAAACGTATTTTTACACTCCCGTCATTCTACCGTCATCTAATGACTGAGGTGCGACAGAAGCGTCATTCGCGTCATACGCGTCATTTTGCGCTGGACACGTCATTTCGTGACGCGCTGATCGTCATACGAGGAAACGGAGGAAAAGCGTATTCTTTTTCTTTGTTTATACTTGTCAATTTTACAAGACTGGTATTGACTTTATGTAGTACGCACGCAGGATCTCGAGATTTTTGCTTCGATTCGTCATCGTGGTTGTCATAATGTTTCAAGCGTAGTATAATCATCATCATCATATCAGCCACAGGAAGTCCACTGCTGAACATAGGCCTCCCCAATGATCTCCACAATGACCTGTTGGAAGCGGCCTGCATCCAGCGACTTCCTGCGACCTTAGTCAGATCGTCCGTCCACCTTGTAGGCGGGCGTCCGACACTTCGCTTGCCTGTGCGTGGCCTCCACTCGAGAACCTTTCGTAGTATAATGATTACTGTTAATGAAGTGTTACAATTGTGTTCAGTGCCTCTTACTCAATGCCCCGAAACAAAGTTCGAATGTTCGGTTACGACGTACGATAGAGAATTCGAGCATTTTGTGGAGTAACTAAGCACATTCGTACAGTTTACGTACATTTTGGATCATAGAGGGACCCCCAACTGATTTTATTAATCGCTAGTTGATATTTATTTGAACAGCATTGTTGATACACTTAGTGCATTATAGTCAATTTTTTTTTCTTTCTTATTGCTCGGTCGTCGTCAGCCAGTCTACCTTCCATTATAAAGAAACATTAGTCAACAATCGACAGAAACAGTGCGTAATTTACTTGGTATTTCGTGGCGACGTTTATCAAAGGTTACGGCAGGAAAATAACCAAGATAATGTAGTAAGCGAGTGCGGACGGCCGATCCGTCACGTAGCTATAGAACTCTTACACACCTCCATTCATTAGGTTTATTCGGTCAGGTAAACCTACTTTATATCTTCAGGAAGTTCAGTATTGAACATGGGTCTCCTCAAAGGTTTTTTTTTGAAAGAAAGAAAAAAGAATATTGTTAGGACAATGACAATTATAAATAAAACAAGAAAGTAAAAGACAAAGTATAGACAATAGATTACAGTAATAATAGATGATAATTAAATTACAAATATTGCGCCAGCATTGGAGTGTCCCATTCAGCTGACATTTTTCATTTGAGCTCAATTTTCGGTTGAGTAATTCTTATTTTAATTCTTCTTTGGCAATAGGAGACGCAGATTGATCCTTTAAGGATATCCATAGCGTGCTTTATTATGTCGTCTGGCTATCTGATAATCTTCACATGTTTATTATTAATTATTGCTTAAGGTTGCAATTGTTTCACTGGGTCTGACTCTGAATATTTTTTATTATAAATAATGCTGCTAACTCACTTTTGCATTACAGCTTGCCGCTTGGAATAGATGATTGTTTGAAATTAGTTGTTTTAAAGGATCCTTCTGATCACTGGCTTCAATTAGGACACACAGATTAAGAACCATGCAGCCTTGGCCTTATATTAGGGGGTAGCCCGTAATTAACAATAGGACCTAAATACAATAAAATAAAAATGATTCTTGCAACTATATTTAGGCAGTATAAAGTTAAATCACGTGACGATGAATAAGGTATTAAGAATCCATTATCTGATGAGATACGCGGCGCTCCCACAGTAAGTGATAAGGTATCGAATCCGTTGCTTATCGTATGAGAATATCTTCGGATACTGCCACAGGGATGTGGGCAGGTAGAATACATAATATTAGCTTCATATTTTACTACGGTGGAGGAATATTGTGATAAAATCCATAGATATTAGCAAAATTTTCTAAAGTATGAGAAGTCTGCAAACCCATACTAGGTGAGGGTGTATTGTGGCCTAAGCCATCTCTATCGAACTTTCGGGTGTAGAGGAGTTGCAATGGATGAAGACGAGTATGCCATTAGCCTGATGAATCAGAATCAGAATCAGAAATCCTTTATTTGCATAAAATGTAGGTAAACAGAATAAGGTGTTACAATGTTATTAGTTATGATGATTAGTGAGTATTCCAATGCGCTCGCCATCCCGAGCCATAAGTGATAAGATGTTAAGTCTCAAGTCCAGTATCTACTCTGGCTACAATGTCTATCAAACTGAAATACAACAGTCTCTGTCTGGGTGTTTGTGAGACCGAAAAGTCTCTCGCAGTTCCTGATACCCACGACACAAGACTTGATCTTAGTGTGGGGTCAGGACTATGTATGTGACTGTTAGGTGTATTTATTTATCTACTGCATCTACTTTTTTTGACTTCTTCTTTTTAGTTATCCCGTTCGCTTTCTGGTTCAACCTTATACTGCCAAGTTTTTAACGTCTTTTCTATCAACCTCAACACTCCGGCTCTGCAAGGATTAATTGCTAAAAAATCGCGTTGCACATCCGTTCATTATCGCATATAGATTAATCATAATCCAGTTATCGCGTCTGACGTTATGTTGACGTCACAAATTCACGCGGTCACAGCGTGATGCCGACTCATTATCTCACATATTTATTTACTTTTTAACAGCTGTTTTATTTAGAGATACGAGTTCAATGAATAGTTCTAGAATGTTCATTGATGTATTTTCGTCTGTTAAAATATTTCTCGTGATCACCACAGCATAAGGATTGTGTCTTGATGGTAAGTGATACGACCGCTCATGAATGCAACACCTTGAATTATAAAGCATTGCTTGGTATTCTACTGCGCTCGCCATCCTAAGATGTTAAGTCTCAATATATCCAGTAGTTACTCTGGCTACAATGTCCTTCACAACGGAACCCAACAGTGAATTTACATTGTTGTTTGGCAGAAGAAATAGATATTGCGGTGGTACCTTTCACAAATGACATACCAGTAATTCTAAGTAAGTGTCTGTGTGTATACCGGGTATATCAAGACTGCTAACGAAAACGAAGCCGGGTGGTAGTTTTAGTGACTACAGACACAATGTGACTAAAAATTTCGCAAAGAAACGCGACATTTTTTTTAATTATTTTTTAAATGTCGTCGAGTTTGGGTGGTAAATCCATAGTTTTTGCTGAAATAATAATTTAAAGCCTCGTGGTTCATAGCGTCTGTAGAAATAAAAGGGTGTACACTATTATTAAAGAAAAAACGATGTATTTACCACCCTTATTCGACAATAGAAAAAAAATAACAAAAAAAATCATCATAATTTTTTGCACAAAATTTAGTTGCATTGTGTCTGAAATCACTAAAACTACTACCCGGCTTCGTTTTCGGTAGCAGTCTTGATATACCCGGTATTTTGTTTTTGTTGTGTAATAGATGTGGCAATGGATTATCTATCTGTTATGGGTGTGTCTCGTAAGTTATCTAGAAGTAATGTGTAGTAGCCGTATACTTACATGTAACTTCCCCACAAGGCGAAATTTTAGACAAGTGATTGGTCATAACAATTGCAGTTAAATTGTTGTGTAACATGCATACAATGAGTCAAGAACACGTAAAACTAAGATACAAGTGGAAATACATATAATTATTTGTTATATATTTTAATTTTATTCCAATTTTCAGGGGTTTACACATGTATAGTTAGTTACTTATCACATATTTTAATTTTTGAGTAAAATGGCGTGAGTTTATGCATATATTTATGAGTTCCCATAACAATTTCCATGTTCTACGAAGTGTATCAACCACTGTGATAAGCTAAAAGGTCTACTTTAGTTGATGTCCCCCAGGCCATATATAATCATTATACGAAATAGTTGGAACAGTGTCAACCCCATGTAATTAAATAAATAAATACACCTAACAGTCACATACATAGTCCTGACCTCACACTTTGATCGAGTCTTGATTCGTGGGTATCGGGAACTACAAGAGACTTTACGGCCTCATAAACATCCAGACCCGAAGTATACCTGTGGATTACACAAAGATTTGTTTTGGAGCGGGGATCGAAACAGCGGCCTCCTTTCATAGCCGTTGTCAAAACAACTAAGCCACGGGGGCTGTTAAAATTGAAATAAGGGTAGTCAGAGAAAGATATCGTATTGCTGAGGGAGTTTCTTGCGCCGTTTCTTCTTCACAGCTACAACACGTTCCGAAACGGTGGTACCAGAAATTAACGATTCAAAAGATCTATATGAATAAAGAGTATTTTGATTTTGATTTTGATATGTGTATAGTGTTGATACCACTGCTATTTCTAGACACATATCTCAGACAGTACGACATTATGATTGCAGGTAATTATGTAATTTAGATGCACTTAAATATTTACATATTTACACATGGTGTTTCATGATAGTGATTAGTATCACGCATTTCTCTCGTGATATGTTGCAACATTGTGATAATAATTTACCGCGTCATTAAGCATTTAAGTACCTAGATAGCTGCCGTATTGTTGGAAAAGTTTGCTGATTACAATCGGATGATGTTTGAACTGTTTGAAGTATGTTTTCGGGCAGCGTGTGTTAAGATCGAGGATTTAGAGCATTTATAGCTTATATGTTGCTGATATGCAGTTTTTCAGAGAAACTGTTGAATAAATAGTTACTTAGGACTTCATTATCTTGTGTATTCCTTCTTATTTAGTATATGTTTTAAATATAATATGTTAAAGACTTCCTTTGAAGTGTCTGCCTGACTGGAGGACTGCTTCGTTGGCGTAGTTGTACTACGGTACGGCTACAAAGCTTAGGTCACGGGTTCGAATCCCGGAGCGGGGCAAACTGATATGGGATTTTTCTATTCATTATCAGCCTGGAGTTAGGAATTTGTGCCTGATGTGGTGATAGACTTACCCCCTATTACATCGTGGGACAGAACATACAAGGCGAAATGTGGGTGTTCTAGCACCTCTGCCTACCACTTCTGGGATAAGGCGTGAGTTTATGTATGTAATATGCTGTAATCAACATATTTCAGAGCCCAAACCTTCTCCGCTCTTTGCAGAAGGCCTAAGCACATGAATAGACTTCCAGTGGCTAATATTGATGACATGTATGATAAAATAATAATAAAGACAATATATATAGTTAATTCGATCTTTAAACCACGTACGTGCAAGCTCTGGAATGAACTCTCTGCATCGGTGTTTCCTCAGCGCTATGACCTGTCCTTCTTCAAACGAGGTTTAAAGAGAGTACTCTCATCGAGGTAGGCAGCGACTTTGTTGTGCTGGTCCCCTGGCACTACGGAGGTCCATAGGCAGCGGTAGCCGCTTACCATCAGGCGGGCCGCTAGCTCGTCTGCCTACATGGCAATGAAAAAAAATCGCAGGTTTTAAAATTTTACCTGGCGATTTCGTAGTAGTATTTCTGTTTAATTAGTCTTTATACGTTCAGCCTTTATTGTAATACTATCGCTATTTATATTTTTGGTGGTTATAAGTGTAGGTATTAGAATAAGCACTCACTTCCAGGAACTAACTATTGTATATTTTGTAAATTAACACTTAGTACATTCACAGACAGAGTAAAATTATAACTATGCGACTCGGAGCGAGATATGCTCGTGACGAGAAATGGCAGACTGTCTTTTTTCTCATCCAAATAAACCGACCCTTTTATAGGACTACCCGAATGAGGATCGGTGGGGATAAATCTTACAGAAAATATATTTAAGCCATGAAATAGGTTCTATCCTTTCGACAAAAAATTAAGGTCTGCCCAACATCTGGGCTATTGTCCAAACCGAAAGGTTTACAAAACACGTGTACTATTGTCTAAAAAAACATAAATTGGTTGCAAAGGATTGCCGCCACTAAAGAACTTAACTATAATAATACAGTTTTATTGCCCCGGCATGAACGGGCCATTACATTTAGGCCACATTACAATTAGGAAACAATAATTTAGAACAGCATCTTTTTAACGAATATTCTACAATAAGGTACACAAAAATTCTTACTGTAATAAAACGACTCGCAGATGTTTTATGGTTAAACATCTGCAGTCATATCTTACAATGAAATGCATGTTTAAATAAAGTTAAAATTACAAATAATAAGCGTGTTATTTTATAAGCTAAATCTAAGTTGGCGTATTGCTACCGCCACATATTAAAAACATATTTACTAATAACAAGAGTCTGTCCCAATATCCAAGGCGGAATATTTCAGCTACAGACGAGTTTAAAAATATGTTTGTCTCCCAATAACATTGAGAAAAATACGATTAATTTTAGTACGTTATCAATAGAATAAACTGGGGCACAGACCAAGAACAAATATAGTTCAATGACTCACGTATAAAATCGCTAATGACCTTATATCATATGGTTTGGGATCATACGGACAAGGTGGTTAAGTCTAGGTTGTTATGTTTAAAAGCGAGCATTACTAAGTTAAACATACCCCCCTCCCCCCAAGGATCTCCACTTCGACCTGTTGGAAGCAGCCTGCATCCAGCGACTTCATGCAACCTATTCCTTCCTACTTCCTACCTCCTTGCTTCCTGGGACCTATGTTCAGCAGCGGACAGCCGTTCCTGTGGCTGAAATGATGACGATGATGATTACAGTTTGGCAGTTAGTTTATGGGACGCGTTTTGGTCAGATGGCGGGACGATTTGCACAAGAGGATCGGCAGCGACAGCGACAGGCGACAGCCCGACAGGCCGCGGGTTCGATCCCCGCACTGAGAAAAGTATTTGTGTGCACAGGTATTTGTTTCGAGTCTGGGTGTTTGTGAGACCGAAAAGTCCCTCTTAGTTCCTGATATCCACGACGCAAGACTCGATCTTAGTGGAGTCAGGACTATGTATTTTACTGTTGGGTGTATTCATCTCCTAGTTTGACATTGAGAAATCTAGTTCTACTAAAACGTTGTAATCGTGCAGGATATTAGAAAAAGGAATTAAAAAAAAAAATGCGACCGTATGCTAAGTTAACCTTCATAATACAATGTAAACTTTCCTCTAGAATGTCCAGCATTACTCATTTTACTAGACAATAGAGCTATATGAGTATATTAACGTAATACTGAGCTTTGTGTGCACTTGTACATAAGTGCACAGTTATGCCGGGAATTTCGCTTAGGTCACTACTGATCCCGTTTTTAATAGCTCACCTCAAAGGAGATTGTCGTCTAAGGAAACAGAAAAATGTAGATACATTTTAGTTACTTGACGAGCTATAAAGGATGGTGGTTTAAGACATTACAGCAATTTTATGTAAATCACAGCTGCTAATAAAACTGTGATTATAAAGCTGTCAAATATGGCGATTTTCCATGAGACAATACATACATACATGCATAAACATCACGCCTTTTTTCCAGAAGGAGTAGGCAGAAGATATAATATACATAAATATCACATCTTTTCCCAGAAAAGAGAGGCAGACAGTAACCAGGACATCCACATTTCGCCTTGTGTGCTCCACACACTCCCACGATTTGATAGAGAGCGAGCCTATTGCTACTTAAAGCACAAATTCCTAATTCCGGGGTGGTAATGAATAGATAAATCCTTTACCAGACCCAAGATTCAAACCCGATACATCAACGTTGTAGTCGTACCGTAGTACAACTGTGCCATCGAGGATTAAGTGGGATTACATACATACATAAACTCACGCCTTTTTCCCAGAAGGGGTAAGCAGAGGTGCCAGGACACCCACATTTTGCCTTGTATGTTTCGTCCCACGATATGATAGGTGGCGAGCCCATGGGCCCTACTATATTAATCCAAAACGAAGTTCGAAACTTCGGATGATCGAAGTTTATATACGATACGAATGTACCTACATATACTTATGGTCGTTATTGACTTATACGATACGATAAATATACCAAAACATGTACCAGCAAGGAGGCTGGACACGGTGTTCAGCTGAGCTTTTCAGCTGCCGAGGGGGAGGTCCCCAACAGAATTTCGACAGTAATGTGCGCTGCAGAAAAAACGGTTAATTCCAAAACTGAGTGCTTATCGTCTACCACTTACCGAGGCTTCCGGCTTCACCAGCTCTCGCAGACCAGGCAACTCCAGCAGCAATACTCTCGAGGGAACACGTTAAATGGGAATATATCGGGTATAGGTTTTGGTTACGAGGTTGCGCAACAGCGGAGTTTTTGACCAAGTACTTCCACGATTCAAAAACGAGTGCTGGGTTTTTTCCAAGGCAACGGTTTTGTGACCTGCTCGTTGGTCACACTAGAACCTCGCCTATTGGTCGGTGGTTTTTCGGTTGTCGAAAAGTTGTCTATGCGACGCCCGGTTGCGCCATCTAGCGCCGGTTCGTGATATCGGATTCGAACCCAGCAATGGAACTCCGATGCAGCGCACATTAACTTTGGGGTGACGATACATACCGCCCACCAAAATATGAAGGTATTTTACTTACAATAAAAAATAAAAAAAATAGAAAAATAAAAATATAGGAAAAATAAAGAGAGAAAATATAAAGGGTTGATGATAGACTGAATGATGTTTCGCGTTGAAATCTTTAACAGTTAACGACTGGTGAAGCTTGTTCTGCACTGATGGGTAGAGGACAAAGCTTCACCAGTGGGCGAGTGATGATATGATGGTTCGCTATCCGTACCGATGCGCATCTTATAACTCCATCCGGACCAGGATGCACATTGACTACCCGACCTACAGACCATTGTAATGGTGTTCGATTGTCATCCTTGATGATTACAATAGAATTTAAAGGCAATGGTTTACTGTCTTTTGTCCATTTTGCTCTTTGCGTTAAGGAGTGGAGATATTCGTTCCGCCATCGTATCCAGAAATGCTGTTGAAAGGCTTGTAGAAGTTGCCAACGGTTCAAACGGTTTAGATTGGTAGCTGTAAAATCATGTTCTGGTACGCTGGTTAAGGGTTCTAGTGTTAAGAAATGACCCGGTGTCAGAACATTTAAATCGTTTGGATCGGAACTAATGGGGCACAATGGTCGCGAATTGAGGACTGCTTCAATTTGGGTGAAAAGTGTGCTAAGCTCCTCAAATGTTAGAACCTGATCTCCTACAATGCGATGCATATGACTTTTTGCGGCCTTTATTTGGATTTCCCACACCCCGCCGAAGTGTGGCGCCGAGGGTGGGTTGAATTTATTTTCAGTTATCAGTATTATTACATACATACATATGTACGTTATACAAATTCGAACTTTTACAGAGTAGATACATTCGTATCGTATAAAAAACTTCGATCGTCCGAAGTTTCGAACTTCGTTTCGCATGAATATAGTAGGGCCCCATATTACGTTCTATTAAATACTTTTTTTTACTGATACTACTGTCTACCCCTTGAGTTCAAACAAAGGTGACGGTGCGTTAAATATTTTCGCTCGTGTTTCATGGTCGAGTTGGTATGACGTGGGCGCAGGGTGTTGCTCTAGTGTTCGCCATCGACCCCTAACGACCCTTACGTCTGCCGTACACGTATTTTTACCCTCTGTGGTTTTATTTTTAGGTGTTTGTGGGTTATATTATATTACGGATGTATTTATGAAAATTTAATATTTTAAGGTATTTTTTATGTTTGATAAATTCATTCAGGAATACATACATAGCATTTCATATATGAAATATGTTGTGTAACGTTGAAAAACACGTTTGTAACATTTTTGTAGTTATAATTTAATTTAGGGCATATGTTTGTCTACTATGAATTTATAAATCTACTGCTACAATTTATCTGGAATTAAAATGCAACAACAAGTTCACAGCCCAAGTTCCTTGCTTCCGATTCATGTTTGCAAATATAATAACTTTACCACTGATTTAATTCCCAGTTGAAGTGACCGTATTAACACCACTTGAATTCATCCTTGAGCCCATTGCATAAGGACATTATGCAGTAAACATATCGAAATTATGATAAACATTCCCTCCCACGGTATGCAAAACCGTAAACATGGAGTCTGGCGCCGCCGAACGGACGTATTTGGTCGGAATACTAATTAAAAAATAAGGTCGAATGCGATATTTGCATCGTGTATATAAAAGGCTCGTCTGAGAATTAGTTTTTTGTTTTTGTATGAGTAGAGAGATCTGTATCAGCCCATATGCGTCCCACTTCAGGGTGCGAGCCTCCTCTACAATCAAGAGTACGATTGAGAGTGGTTAGGTCATGTATAGTATCAAATATCAAGCCCAATTTATTTATCCTTCAATTTCCATTCATCCAAAGATTGTCTGGAAGAAATCGCTCGATGCGATATGATATATGGTCACCCATTGTACTATTTTAATTTTGTTTGCTATATTTAATCATCAGGTAACTTGAGATGTGCAATAAAGAGTATAAATAAATAATGTTGCATTGCTTGCAATAACTGCGTATGTTTTTTTTATTGCAATATATGGCGAGATGAACATGCCATTCGTTTGATAGTAAGCGATACGACCGCTCATGAACAGTAGCAAAACCAAACAACACCTTGAATTACAAGTTACAAAGCTATGCTTGTTATTCTACTGCGCCCGCCATTCGGAGTTATAAGCTGGTAAGTCTCAATATATCCAGTAGTTACTCTGTCCTTCAAACCGAAACACTTCAGGGCATTTACATGAAAGGCAGATATAATTAATTAATTTATACATAAAAAACCATTATGTGATTCCGCACTCAATACCGTTAGCAACACCGCATCAGTATTATTACATACATACATACATACATAAACTCACGCCTTTTTCCCAGAAGGAGTAGGCAGAGGTGTCAGGGCACCCACATTTCGCCTTGTATGTTCCGTCCCATGATGTGATAGGTGGCGAGCCTATCGCCATATCGGGCACAAATTCCTGACTCTGGGCTGATAATGAATAGAAAAATCCAATATCACTTTGCCCAACCCGGGATTCGAACCCGAGACCTCAGCTTTGTAACCGTACCGAAGTACAACTACGCCACCGAGGCAGTATTATTTATTTGAATTATATTAAAAGTATTACCTAATAATAATTGATTATATAGCTGCTACTAAAAATTACAATACTCGGATCTTGTATCATATTGGAAAAGGAAAAAGGAAGGAAAGCCGGGAAAAATATCTAAATAATTATATTAACGCCTGCGCAAATATGTCACTAGAAGTTGAGTGGTTTCAATAGGTCGTTGTATAGCGCAAAAGCGCGGTCAATGAGCTTTTGGCTCAGCTCTTAGCCTCCGTGGCGCGGATGGTTAGACGCCAACTGTGAAACAAGAGGCAGGTTCGATCTCCCTACCGAGACAAATGTTTGTCTCGTGTCTGGGAGTTTTTGAGACCTCTCTCGTAGTTTCTGATACCTACAACACCAGACTTAATTGAACTTAATGTTGGGTCAGAACTATGTATGTGACTGTTGGATGTATTTGGGTGTATTTTTATTTTGGTTTTACTGGTTGTAAATGGTAAACGTTGTCGATGAATGATAGTATCTGCAAATTCAAAGGTTTGAAGGTCTTTTAGAGAAAAGGACAGAACTTTTGTGGCAGGGATAAGTGGGAATTATTCTCTATTGGCCTCTTTCAATGACCCACGGCCAAAAAAGAGGTTAATTCGAAACCAATTCCTACGATTCTTTTCTCTGCCACGCAATAAAATTGTGGAACGGTATGCCATCACACGTGTTCCCTCCTTCCTATAATCCCGGGTACTTCCGCCGCAGCGTGAAGACGCATCTTAGCGGGTCTGCATGATTACATGAATGGCATGGAACTGCCGTGAGATGCCATGCAATACTCTATTAGAACTGTATTTGCGCTTACCACCGGGTGCAATGCATTCAATGAGCTGTGCCAAAATTTTAAACAAAATCCGTTTTGTGTAAGCTAGAGTTGGTAACCCTATGTTATGAATTAAGAAATCGGTTCTGTGCAGCATATAGTCAGAAATACATTATAGTTCTCATTTATTAACCGATTCACAAAAAGGAGGAGGTTCTCAATTCGACTGTATTTTTTTTAATACAACTGCTTTATTGGTTCTTTGGGGAACACACAAGTTAAAGACGAAACTACTAACTAGAGGCTGCAGGCATCTCGGCATTATGTTTTTTGTAAACATTAAATATTTGATACTATAAGACCGAAAATTGAAAATTGTGTTATTTTGAATATTTTTATTTATTTTTAGATTGTTATGTGAACCAAGGACCGTGGATCATTTGATATCTGAACAGGCACTTCAGTTATCTGTTCTGAAGACGATTTGCGTATCTCTAGAGCAGGGGCCTTGACACCAAAAATATTTGCAATATTAATTGTTCCATATTTGTGCTTGTTTTTTTTTAGTTTTCTGCGAATTTGTTACAACATTTCACAGTAAGAGAACTGAATTCGAAGTTAGGCATTTTAAAACGTTGCGAGCTATAACGATTTTAAAAATAAAAGGATATACACTATTATTCTAGAAAACACTATGTATTTACCACTGAAATATGACGATAGGAAAAAAATAACAAAAATACTGTCGCTTTCTTTTTGCAAAATTTTAAATGCATGTATGAAGTCACTAAAAGTACCATTTGGCTTCGTTTTCATTAGCAATAGATATACCCTGCATGTTTAGTAGGTACATAATCAATAAGTCAATAGCTTAATAAAGGAAAAGGTACTCTAGCGTAAGGCGTCTGTAAAGTGGAGCGACCGGGTTGAACGCCCGCAGGTCCGGGGCAGCACGACCCTTTAACAACCTACATGACAACCGTCGCTCTTACAACCCTTGTGGGAAAATACTGTGTGAAAATGGTCTACAGATGTAGAATTTAGATATAGACTTAATTTTTTGTATTTGACCTGTTTTTAAACCAATTTTATATCACCGTGTGGCAGGATTAGATTTTGTAGATTTTTTTATTGTTTTAAAACTATTTATGGATTTTATCGCGGATTTGGTTTAATTCTTACATTTTTTACTTCCCGACGTTTCGATGATTTACATTCGAGTAAACCCAAGAAACCATTTTCAAATCTTTATGCTTTAACATTAAAACGCTTTGATGTCACTATCATCGTCGGAGTATCAAAAAATATATAAAATGAGAAATCCATATTCGGCGTGTAATCGAACCTTGATTAATCCATACAATTAAACCCTATAAAATATCGGAAGTGAAATGAAATTTAAAATGATAGGTTATCTGGCACCCGCGATGGGTGAGGGTCCGCGGTCGCGACCCGCGATACGGGCCGCGGTATAAACATTGTCTTATTTACGTTTATTATTTGCGTAATAATGGATAATGTACTAAAAAAAGACGAATTTTGAAATAATACACATTATTGCCCAAAGACGTGTTTATGAAAGATTTGGGGAAAAAAGTTTTTAGGTTGCTCTCTTTTACTAGCTTATTCTATCCTGTTCATCCTACAGGAACTGTAAAAGTCACGCAAGTTTTTAAATATTTTTTGCACGTCAGTAACTTAACACAAGCCGTCTCATTAAGGTTACAACAGCCAAGCTATCAAATACATCATAAAATGATTTTACATGTAAACATCGATTTAAAAACTACGGTGGTCCTACCATTATTGCATTTGGAGTATCAATAAGATGGTCGTGAAAATCGCACCATAATTATGTCGAAATAAAAATGCTAAAATAAATATTAAATTTGTCTTAACGATGATGAGAATTACTATCCTTTTTAATGAACTTTCTTTCATAATACAAGCAAGCATTTTCAAAATCGTTGCAAGGAACGACTAATTTCAGTGACGCTCTACTATAGATGCACTGGAGCGTGCGCACCACTTGCGTCGAAGCACTTTATGCACCCTTCGCCCTGTCCTTATATTTATGTCAATGCGTATAAATCTTCTTGCGTCAGTACTATGGGGAAACAAAGTATGTTAAATCCGTTATTATCTCGCATTTGTTTATCTCCTTCATTTCAATTGTTTTTATCTTATCAAACTCCGCTTGAGAAAATAACTGAAGTGCAGTGTATTTTGTTTATTTTTGTTCAGTACATTTTTCTAGTTTTTGAGTAAAAATTCTAGGTGTCATTTTTGTGAATGAGCTAGTGTAGGGCTATTGGCTGCTTGATTGAAGATTGTTATTGGTTATCAAAGCTAATATAAATATAATAAGGTTGTTTCATGATGAATTAAAAACAGATTATAATAGTCCAAAATTCTCTGTACTCTTCTAAAAGCTACGATACCACAGAAACTAGCTTTTAAACGCATACCCGCCCAAAAAGTGTAAAGCTGTCAAACAGCGTTTGCTAAGTCTACCAAGTACCTAGTCAATGACAAACAAAAATCTTTGTATTGATTTAAAAATGTAAATTTCAGTTCAAACGAACTTTCCACGAAGTTCCTCCTCGATACAAAGACACATCTGAAAACAGCAGATGTCAATCAACACTAATAAATAGGTCGCATAGGGTGTAACCTGCAGTGCGATATGTAAGGTCATTAGAATATTTCCGCAATGCCAACACTTTCTCAGCGATACGTACCCTTGGGGCACAATTTAAGTTATCACTGCGTCGCGATGGAGGCAAGTCGTGACCCGCGATATGGAACCAGTGCGATCTGGTCTAACTGCGTTTACATCTTACGATATTGTTGATTGCGATATTATTTATATAATAAGGACAGGCCACGCCCATTTACGTGATTTTTGATAAATAAATGAAGCATAAATATAATATACAGACTGCGATCGAAACGAAATCAGGTGATATTTTTAGGGACTTGAGAGGACTTCAGACTTGCATTTTGCAAGAAAAAATTTTGCAAAAAAAAAAGCTTTTTTTATTCTTATTCCTATCGTCGTGTTTGGGTGCTAAAGACATAGCTATTCCTAAAATAATAATGTACAGTCTTTTATTAAAAAAAAAAACTATTGTTCTCAAGGGTTTAAATTATTATTTGGTAAAAATTATTGATTAACCAAAGACAATATTAGAAAGATGATATTTAAAAAAATCCCAAAATAAATTTGGTTGCATTGTGCCTGTAGCAATGGTCTGTAGACAATAAAACTAACATCCAGCTTAGTTTTCAGCAGTAGTCTAGACTACCTATATATACAGGGTATATCTAGATATACCCTGTATTTTTAATTGTGTCCATACTATTACAATTCATCAAAGGGATAATAATTAGGTTCAAAAGACTTTGACTGGTATAAAATTAATTCGATTTGAAAAATCTTGCATTTATAGCCCGATTGTGCTTTGTATGACGATAGGCGCGCCCCCTATTACATCTTCAAGAAATAAGTTCGCAAACTTGTGAGCGGCACCCGTGCGACTTCTGCCTACCTCATAAATTGTGATATTATGCATAGTTTATAAAAGCTCTTTAGATAATTTATATCTAATTAATTAATATTTTATAATTATTTATTAGTATTTAGGACTCTATCGAAATATGTACCCCATAAATGTTTTTAATGGTCAATAAGATCCTCGATATTATATTTATATAATAATGTAACTTAGTTTTAATTAACTATTGACGAATTCTGAAAATAAAATATGATTAAATTGGATTGAACCATTAATTTTATAAAACAAAAACATAAAAACAGACGTGGCCCATGAGGGGATCGAACCCGCGACCTTCGCGTTATTAGCACGACGCTCTAACCAACTGAGCTAATGGGCCAATGCGTGTGGATGCGAAAATGATGACGGCTATCCACGTACGACAATTTCTATGAACTTGTGTAGTAAATCAATGCATATTATGTGTTGGTTTTCAGGAATTCATTGTAAACAAATGTTACTAAAATAATAAAAACAAGATACGATGTTTATTTTACAAATATGATTAGAAAGTTTTCTTTAAAATTCTCCTTTTGACTTTTTTAGCTTCGCAATCGATTATGGTCCTCTCATCATTTTATAAGTAAGATTAAATAATCAAATAAAGTAGATAACGTTTTATCCGGCTATAATAAAACAAATTGGCCAAAACCGGTTATAGTGATGTACGTAAGTGTTCCGAATTTTCGGTTTAACCCGTGAGGTAAATGAAGAGAGGCAATCGTCTCTTGTTGAAGAATAATTCAGGAGAAGTCCTTTATACAGAGTACAGTACTGTACAAAAACTCTATAACACAGTCTTGTATTACAGAGTTTCTATGGTGGAAGTTAAATTCAAAAGATACCTATCTAATAATTTAAAAGAAAAATCATCTGGACCTAAATTATCTACAAACCTATTGTTTGCCAATGTGGCGGTCATAGTCGAACGAGTAACCATATCATAACATCATATTGTACCTATGTTCCACAATAAACATATTTGATTTGATTTGATTGTAGTCTAGAAAAATACTAAAAACTCTAAAATGTGGATGCGTATAACTTGTACTGTCATTTAAATTCCTTATTTATATTCTTGGTAACAATAAATTACTTCAAGAGAAGTTTCTTCGATAAGTCTCGCGTGAAAAAAGTCACGTATACATAACTTTAACTATAAACGAGAGAAATAGATTAAAAAGGGGTGATTATTATTACACCAAAAACTAATAAATTATATATTAAATGTTTCAAAGGATTTTTTAAAGAAATATCTATTAATTTAAATAAATCTCTACCTTCCTATGTTACGAGCTTTGAAGTAACCTAACAAAAATACATTCATCAATGCGTAAGTTTGCTTGTCAAGATTTGGTAAATAATTAATTATTTGGCTACGATAAGCTTTTTATGTGGTAAATTGGCTACATTGCAATTTGCACCTGATGGTAAGGGCAGCTGAATCTGCATAAAATATCCAGTATCATTAACACGAAATGAATTATCGTTCATTGATAATTGTGTCAGTCATTGCCGACCTGTTTGACACCGGGTATAATATTATAAACTTCATCTATCTCCTATTATCACGTCAATACGTGTGGCTAAATTTGGAACTACTTATTATCTATGTAACGCATTGTTTGAGATATGTATATTTTTCCCGTAAATCAGCAGTGTAAATGAACTCTGGTGTTTGGGGTTGAAGGATATTGTAGTCAGATTAACTGGAAATATTGAGACTTAGGGCCGAAACTGCGTTAAGCGGGCACGGGCGCGGTTTCATACAAAAGTGCTCCGTCGCGGGGACCCGCGCGGGCGTCCCGCACGGGGAGCCGCGTCCCGCACCCGCGCCGCGGAGCCCGCCTTCGTGCGTCGGAACCCGTCGCGGGGGCACGCGCGGTACAGCGCGCGGTGTCCGCCAGCGGTAACATGACGGTGATGGCATAGGGCACCGAGACGTGGCCTCTCACTTTGGACTTCATTAGAAGGCTCAAAGTCACTCAACGAGCAATCGAGAGGTATGCTCGGTATTTCCCTACGAAATCGACTCAGAAATGAGGAGATCCGTAGGAGAATAAAGGTCACCGACATAGCGCAAAGGATTCTATAGATGATTCATAGCGAAAGGTTCTAGAGTGGAGGCTACGTACAGGCAAGCAAAATGTCGGACGCCCGGTTACAAGGTGGACGGATGACCTGGCTACATTTGCAGGAAGTCGCTGGATGCAGGCTGCTTCCAACAGGTCGATGCGGAGACCGTTGGGGGAGGCCGATGTTCAGCAGTGGACTTCCTGTGGCTGAGATGATGATGATGATGAATATACTTGAGCAAAAATAAAGATTTTTTACTTAGCGCAATGTTATTGCCAGCCTTTCCGTTGGTGATATGAATGATACAGATTTTACCCTTAAGTTGTTGACCATCAAATATGGTTCCAGTTTCGAAGATAAATTCGCCATAGACCGGTATCGAAACTTTAAAATATTTGTACAATGAGTTTTCATTTTCTCTTAATTTACTGAACTTTACAACAAATTCTCCGCCTAGCAACCTAAATTCAATTAACAGCCTTCCTGGCTGTCGTTTTTTTTTTGCTAGTCGTCGTTTTGGTATGTAATAATATATTAAGCTCTCCATCGACACGACTGTACATGCACACCTTTAAAATTGAACCAGCGACACTGCGTAAATCCGGTCTCCGCGACGGGTACCCGCGACGGGGACCGTCGCGTTCTCACGGAGCCCGCCCGCGTGTCCACGCGAGGAAACGCGCGACGGTTGCCCGTCGCGGGCGCCCGCTTAACGCAGTTTCGGCCCTTAACATCTTATCTATAGTGAGCGCAGTGGAATGCACAGCATTATTTTTTAATCAAGGTGTTGCTTGGTTTTGCTACTGTTCATGCGGTCGTATATCGCTTACCATCAGGCGAACGGTATGCTTGTCTATTCATTCATTGCAATAAAAATATGTCCAATATAATAAAATGTGTAGAGAGAAAAAGTGTTTCTAATATTTTGAGAAAAGCGCATTCGGACTTCAAGATCGTAGACGTATACCTACATAAGTTTATCCCGAAACGTAATAAACTTACGCATTACTATGACCTGTTTATTTGTACAGTTGCTATGTAGATACGAATAATTAAATTCATATATGGTATTAATATATTTATGAGGTTTTTTTAAAATTTATTCCAGCTACTACTATTCCTTAGACTGCCCTCATTCTCCTAATATCTATCCCAAGGTTGCCTGGAGAGATTGCTCAGATAAGGCCACCTTTTGTACTTTTAGCTGTTATTTCTTGAATGTTACTATTTCTATGTATGATAAATAAATAAATAAAATATATGTTATGACTACAACCACAAAAACATGTAAAAATAATAACATCACGCCGCGCTTGCGAGGTGTGCGCGTGTCGATACGTAGGCCGGGTTATCAGATACTAACGGTTTTAATTTCGCATTGTTTTCAATAATCGTAAGGTCAGCGGTGTTTAGGGTGGCTTATCTTGTTCACAGGTGGAGGGTGTCGCGTGCTTGAAGACTGTTTGGTTCCCGGGTTGATACCTTAGACGGTTTTTAAAGATAGCTTGAGCGGGGGGCTTTGAAATTAGGGTCAGATATTTAGACTAATGTTTTTGTTGTCATCATGAATTAAAACAAGTATACTAGTTTCTTCCGCAGATGTAGTCGGTTTTTTGTTATCTGGGTGTGGTATGACAAAAACGTCTTGTATTGTTTCAGACACTACATAATTTACAGAAGGATATGTTGGTATCATCATTCTAGGGTATAAGCACACTTTCAAATTTAGGCTTTTCCGAAATGTGTTGTCAACTAATGTTTTTGATCAAAGCGTAGCAGATACCAAAGTCTCGTGTTTTCTAATTCATAATTATAATAGGCAATATTATCATGAGTTAGATATCTTATTATTTATTGTTCTTTTTGTGGATTTTAAATTTAGGAATTTGAACAGTACACTGATTATCTCTGATAAATAAGTATTAGGTGTCTATATATTTTCCTGAACGATAAGTTAATCTCTAAATGGAATATTTATAGAAAGTTATCAAGGAATTGCACAATGTTATATTGTATTTTTGGTTGGTGTTCATTGGTGTACAGTTAAAGTTTATCCGAGGTGACATTGGTATGCTGAAAAAAAAACTAGAATATTATCAATAAAGATGTATTGACGTCATTGCAATTCTTCGAATGATTGGTTATTGTACGTGTGTTGCCAGTTTTTGAAGATTAAGGGGGAGGGAGGGGGGTTATTTGATCGATAATTCTTTTACTGTAAAAGCTAGACACTAATAAATAAAGTAGAAATTAACTGAACTTGAAGGTTCAAATATTTCGAGTTGGTAGAGTCATTGAGGATCTCAAATCCGTTGATTTTCACTTCTTAACACGAATCTGAACATTTATATAAATCCTTAAAATTGTTTTTAATTAAACTATTTAACATAATCCTTAGTCAGTTAAAAAACAAATTACTGGATAATGTACTGTAAATACTTTTAATGGTTGTGAAAACCTGTAAAAACGCGATATATAAAAATCACGTGCAATTAAGTTGGGTACAAACGATAAGTTTAGGAATAATGCGCGTTAACTCAAGCGATAAACTATATTTCACAAGACTGTGCGAAATGTATCCAATAAGTTAGGTAAGCGATAACAACAATACACAAACATGGCGCCGTGACCCCCGGCGCAGGCGCAGACACTTATCAATTGACACTTGCCCATCATACACCGGGAGGCATTTGCGTAAGTCCTTATCAGTCCAATGTAACAAGACCTCTACGTTTACGAGCAATGTATATACGACGAGGCCCTCATGGTTGGTTATCGTTATCAGTGAAATAGGTAACGTGGGGGCTCTGCCGTTCCACAGCGTTCAGTCGACGGCGGATCGTCGTCGACTGCGGTCCTCTCTGGGGAGATTTTTTAAATTTTATCTTGAATTTAATTTATTAACAAAATAATATTTAAATATCACTTATACAAGTTCCGTTATACTTAATTTCTTTACAAAACACTTCTGTCATAATGATTAAAAATGTAGTCATACACATACTTATTATTATTTCGTAAGTATTATATGAGAAAGGTGTGAGTGAATTCAGTTCATTCATTGGCGTACTATTATTGGAGTGTCTGTCTTGAACCCAGACGCTACTCGTTTCGTTTCGTAAACATCCAAGTCGTAATCACTAGTATAAACATTTGCGTTAAATTAAAACAAACATGTTATATAAATATTGTTATTTCTATTCGGTCTAGAATCTCGACTTACTCGAATCATTGTAACAACTACATAAGTACCTACATTCTGTAAGGAATATAACTAGGTTTTTCATTTAAAACATCTGTAAGAGTTTAAGATAAAATTGTGTTCTCACAAAATGATCAATTCCTAGAAATTATTACAAGTACAATATAAAATCATAATCTCCTTGGAAAAACAAAGGAAAGGAAATAAAGCAATATCTTTAATTTCCACGGTAATGTTGTTCAAGGATACTTAAGTCCTCGCTAGAAGAAATGTATTTTTATCTCATTCTACCTAAAACACTTCAGGCAAAACACGCAGTTATTAATTCCAGAAATTTCCAGCCATACTTATTGGTTGCCTCCTGTTTACGCTTATTCTGCATAACAACTACATTCAATAATCATTACCTAGGCTACAACGGTTGTTCAACTATTATACCTACATGAAAATAGCGATAAAAGTTATTTTATAAATGTAAAATATGGCGTTGCCAGCTGTGACCAACGCGCCATTGCCAATTAAACTGCATTCCATTCGCATAATGCATCAGTTTCGCGGGAAAATAAGTAGTTTTGATAACAAAAAAAGTTTATTTTCATCGCTGTATCACGAATTACTCTAATTAACGTTTACTACTTTCAGATAAAAACGGAAAGCGCTCACATCACACTATACACATAGTTACAATACTGATAAATAATTAATAACAGAAAACAATAAAATGAACACGACGTAAATATGTGGGAACATTGTAATTCAACATGGCCGTTATCTGAGCAAAACAAAGCCACGCTGCCAGCGCGTGGCGGTCGCACGACTCCATTTTAAATATAGAACTCGCGCTAAAATATACAACCACTACAAGTTGAACCCCTGCGTCCTTCTCATTTGTTACTTTGTAGGCAGTGAAGGAGGTCTTGTGCCGAAGACCAGGGTTCAGATGTATATTGGACGATTTAAAGTTCTTTAGCGCCTCGCCTTCGTTGAAGGAGTACCACGCCCTGCTGATGTGTCCGATGCGCCTTGCGTTCCACATTCAAAATTCTTGGCAGTGTTTAAAAGGTTTTAATGTCGCCACTTGTTTTTTTTCGGATGTTTGTGGTTTTATTCGGCCAGTATGCAACCATAGACAAAGACTAGAATGCACATCTGACCATGATGTTGTAACAAAATATTAGAGACTCCGTGTCTCTGTTGTTAGAGTTCACTCTACATTAATTTAAACAACGTCTAAGTTCTTAAAATTTGTTTTTATCAATTTTTCCTTTTAGTGAATTGTTTTAAAACAGCTAGGTAGGTGTTTACTTTGTTAGTAATTTCATTTTGTTACGTGATAAACAGTTTCTAGAAGCGAGGTAAACATGAGTCAGTCATTCATGCAGGCATAATTGTTATAAATTGTGTTTAGGTATAATTCGATACTATTGCGCTTCAAGTGCAATCTAATGCAACTGACTGACTGACTAAACTAGTTAAGTTGTTTTTTTTTTTGTATTTAATGGCGAGACGAGCATGCCGTTTGCCTGATGGTAAGTGATGCGACTGCTCACGAACAGTAGCAAAACCAAACACCTTGATTTACAAAGCAATGCTTGGCATTCCACTGCGCTCGCCATCCTGAGACATAAGATGTTAAGTCTCAATATGTCCAGTAGTTACTCTGGCTACAATGTCCTTCAATCCGAAACACAACAGTGCATTTAAACTGCTGTTTGACGAGAGAATTAGACATTGCGGTGGTACCCACCCAGGCAGCCTCTCACATATGAGAGACCTACCACCAGTAAAGTAAGTAAGTTGTATTATTATTATTATACCTATTTTAAATATTTAAATATATTTATAAACAGAGGTTTTATTGCAAATTCAAAGTGAAGATGAAGCTATCCAAATAGTTGTAAAATTGTAAAATAAATACTTAAAAATATTTCGTATTTTTACTTAGGTACATAAATATATTTGATCGTTATGGGCGTGGCAAAGTGGCAAATTTTAGAAGGAAAATATCATTTTAAAAACTTGGTTTGTGGCATTACGAAAAAAAGACTTGAAATTGTATAAAAAAAGAAGTTGGAATATACAACCTGGAAACTTTTCTGATTTTTTTTGACCATGAAAAGTATGTTTTTTTTTCTTTTGCAACAAGTCTGGCTGGTTAGTATGAATGACCTATTGATAGGGGCTTGGTCCTTCGCACAAGGTGTTCCAATGCGCACTGCTTATTGCGTTCTACATAATAGGTACTCGTAAGTTCAAGGTCACTTACACGTTGTGGAAGGATCTAGCACTATTATGTATTCTGTTTTTCGTGCCTTATTAATTGATTAATTGAAAATATTGCGTAATTTGAAAACTCGGTAAAAATACTGAATTTTGAAAGTGGTAGAGTCTTTCTATAGCAGATTAATTTGGAATATAGGAAAGGACGAAAAACAACTAAATATAACTTTACAGTAACATTGTTTCGAAATTATTTTATCTAAGTATTTACTATACTATATTAACAGATTTTAATTTGGTAAGTGCGATTGAGATACGTCCAATATCCTCACTCAAAAGGAGAGCATCTCCTCCACCCATTTTTAAAACTCGACTATTCATCTAGGAGTTTCACTTATTGGTAGTAAGTTATCATTAGATAAATAATATCCTAATTTATAAGACTATTTAATAAGATGTTTAGATGTCTGTACCAAATAATTCTGAAGACGCCCTTTTTAAAATTCCACCCAGTATTTTTGGCAACAAAACAATAATTTCACACTATTGAATGGATAAACAGCTATAACTGAATATTCGTATCAGTCGAGTAACATGACAACACATGCTATAGTTGAGTCAGCAGTGACTATAGTTTTTATATGTTTACCAATAACTACGCAGTTCGGTAATATCAAATGTAGGACTATGGAAATTCACTATAGTTTTTAATATTGAGGTTAGTATACCGTATTATATAAATGTATTATGGTATTTTTATTTGTCAAGTGGCAATTTTGTTGTTACTGTATAAAGTAATCTACTGTGTCAGGGAGTTAGTTCTCTGAAGTAGGTATAAAAATCAGCCTTTGTTCAAAACTAGACTACCTAAAGAATATATTTTATCATTATATAATTATCATGGGGAAGTAGCTATGGAATTGTTTGCCGTCACGCGTGTTCCCTCCTTCCTATAATGCTGGGTCTTTCCAAACGTAGTGTGAAGAGGCATCTTAGCAGGCCGGCATAATTGTATCGATTGGCATGGGACTGCCGTCTGAAGCCTGATCTATAAAAAAAAAACAGTAAAGCGGTTGAGCGAGGTTACAACGTCTTTACTTCTATTTTGTAAGTTCATCAGTATGTAATAATGGAAGCTCTAATATAACATGTGAATAACGTGAATTTGTTACGAACTCATAAAGATATTTAACACTGCCGATGCTAAGAGGAAACTCGACAAAGACCTTCGCCAACTTATTTATGCCTCGCCGACGCCGCATCTAGAATCGAGATTCTGAGAACTCTTTGTTCTTGTTTCGTGTGTCTGGAGGAAAACAACGACTGTGTTAATTTTCACTGTAAAATTATTTTACATATTCCTTCTAAGTAGGTGCAAGTAAAGTATAGAGACGAAATGCCAGTTAAAGATGTTAAGTAAATAGATAAATTAGATTTCGTAGTCAAATATTAAATCGAGTTCCATGATAATATGAACGCAACGCAAATATTTGTGAAAATATTTATGGTTGACAATTGACTTTACCATCTCTATTTGCAACGTGGGAATAAATGTAACTAACCTCTACAATACTGTGTCTTCGTATAAAATTAACAATCAGCTGGTCTTAATGATCAAGGCCGCAGTTGCAAAATGAAAAACGCTATTGCATCAAATAGTTGCCACGGGAGGTACTCGTGAGTGTGTGATGGCGGGCTCGGCGCTCGCGGTGGGCGCGCCGTCACTCGGCGAACACGCAGCCGCCGCGTGCGCGTGACGTCAGCGCGCGTCACCGCACTCGTCAACAACAACACACGCACGCACAAACAAAAAACAACTCTAACACCACAAACATAAAACACACATACCAACGCACACGCATTATGCACCACACTGTAGTTTTCCGTTCGCTTTGCGTAATGCGCGAAACGTTTTAGGCCAGCGTTTTCGGCCAACGGCGTCGAACGTGCACCATTACGTCACACGTAAAAGTTTAGAATCACTTTTGCGAAACGTGCAAAAGTGCGATGAGTAATCCCACGCGTAAATAAGGCATTGTTTATACAGGAACAAATACTCGTGTGTAAACGTCGTTCTATTATTATCATAATGTAAACACAGCGCGCTATCTTGTTGGGGCGAGGGTATAAAATAGGCGCGCACGCTCGATCCACGCCCAGTGCGGACCGCGCGGGCATACTCGCAACATACCACGAAACAACACATTATCATGTTCACCCAAATTGACTCACAATGACTCAATGCGACATAGTACGGGATACCCCTGATCAATATCAATCAGATTACTTAACATAAAATATGTCGCATTGTCCAATATCTAGGTTTCCTGCTTGGATCTAGACAAGCAACAGACTAAGAGAGTCGATTTATTTGTAGGTCATGGGTATGTTTATGTAAACTGTTTGTTTATAGTTGTATTGTTTCGGCGCCGATGGCTAAACTCCAAGGCATGCGGCGCGTGCCCAGCGGCGTCCCTTTCCTTCCGCGTCAGATAAAAACATAATTAGTACTTATCTAGTGAAAACACGACCTAGTTACTGCAAGTAATGCTTCTAGAGAATACCTTGGAGTTGAATCACATTTGTATTTGGTCATACACAATATTTAAAGGTGTCGTTGTAGTTTACACTACGAGACTAATGAATCACATTTTTATCATATTTGTAAGCATTGACAACATTTTTCTACGTTTCGTTTTCGTCTTATGTAAACTCTCCTTTCCATAATAATATAAAGGTGTTAATGTGTTATTATAATATGTCTTTGATGGCTCATTAATCATTAATAACCTGTGAACCGCAAGGTCCCGAGGTTGATTGCCAGGTCGACCATTCAACTTTGTGAGGTTTCCGGTTTCAGACATCTTATATGAGTTTTCATTCATACTTGGCACGGAAATAAGCTCTTCAAAATGTTGCCGACCTACCTAAGTACTTTCCAGTTGTAGGTGTGTCAAAGTGTGTTTGTTTGTCTTGCTTATTATGTCGTGAATTGCACGAATTTGTCGGATAAAAATCGTAAGATCGGAAAAACTCTAATAACATCTATATAAGTCCGTGATGGCCACTTAGTAAATGGACGAGACGCGGCTGCCAAAATGTTCACGGTGGTCGTAAGTCAAATCCCAGGGCACCTCTGACTTTTGGTAGTCATGTGGTTATAATCACCAGGCACTATAACGGTGAAGGAAAACATTGTAAGGTTTGCATACCATAGGGATTTGTAAAAATTTGTATGGTATGTAAAGTCCCCCAACCCGCACTAGGGCAGCTTGGTGGACTATACGGCCTAATACTTCCCAATCGTGCTCACGATTGTAGAGGTGGGTCTTGCAGTGGGACGTATATGAGCTGATACAGTTTCACATTAATGAATGAAATTACTCCATAAACACAAGTATTAGATTATCTTTACCTACATATCGGCCGGAATGCAATCCAATGCCTGATATTTGACTTACAAATGTGTTTGTTCACGTGTCTTTTGTTTTTTCAATACTAATGATGAAACTTATTGGAATGTATTACCAAGATTTCCACATCATTTTTATGCTTATATTTTATTGAGATCCTGGATGGACGGCAATCCAACATTTATCTTGTCACTGGCTCTGACTGACCAGATGAAGCTTTTGTACTGATCACATACTCATGTGATTTCTAAAATATCTTACTCTCTCTACCCTTTAAAGAATAATAGGGAAATAAAGACATAGGCCACCTAATGGTACCCACCCACCCAATTATTAACATTCTCGTCATATCATATCGCACCTGTTAGCGACAGAATGATAAGAACCCATATGGATGACTAAGGGGGTGCCGCGTCGGGGACCGGCGCCACTTGACACCGGGAGCGCCGCGGAGGAACCGTGCGGGGTCCGTTACGCCGAGCCAGCCGCACGCCGAACTACTACAAACAGTCCACACCGTTCTCTCAGAGTGTTAACACGTCACATATAATTGTTGTAATCACTATTACTATTGCTAATAAAACCAAGAAAAAGTCTTGCATTTATATTCAACCCTTACAAATTGGTCCTTCGAGCCGGATTGAATACGCTGCATACCACCAGCAACGTTAATGGTTATTACGCGAAATAGCGCGCGTAAGGAACGCGAAAATAACTGCAAAGACGAAGCATCGACCAGCCAGCAGAACTCACCACAGAAGCCAACTTCGCAAACAAAAATGAACAAAACCGCAAGCGTAAAGGCCGAACAACAGCCACTTCAGGTACACGGAACAACTAGAGCTGCAAGTTATGTATCCAAGAAAACATCTTCATCTACGCGATCTCAGATAGCCATGCTGAAATTACGTGCCGCAGAAGAAAAGGCAAGAATTCAAATGGAGCTGGTCGACAAAAAATTGGCAATAGAAATAGCTGATTTTCAAGAACAAACTAGTGAACATCAATATGAAAAGACGCATAGTGAAGTGGAGAGGTGGTTAGATAGCAGCCAACCGGAACTGGAGCATTTGCAGCCCGCCCACGACAAAGGTCGCCAAGAGGGCAAGCTGTGCGAATCAGGGACTTTAAACCCTGATACTTGTGATCCAGTTCAGGAATCAGATGCCGCACTTAAGGAACTTACCGCCAACCCTGCTAACGTTACGTCTACAAAAAGGCGACAAAATTGCGACCGACATGAGCTGTGTCATCCAGGTACTTCAGATGAAACAGTTCAGATGCTAGCTAGCGCACTTAAGGACCTTGCCGCCACGTCAGCAAACACTACGTCAAACGCTAACTTACTGAGCCGCATAAGCACGCCGCGAGACCTACCAATATTCTCCGGTGACCCGATGGAGTGGCTGCAATTCAAGTATGCGTACGAAGAATCGACGGAAGTGTGCAACTTTAGTGCAAAAGAAAATCTCTGGAGAATACGCAAATGTCTTCGTGGACCCGCCAAAGACGCCGTAGCAGCTCTATTAATTAGTGCCACCGATCCGGACAAAATAATGGCAACTTTGGAGCTACGATTTGGAAATGCCGACGTCATTATCTCAAAAATAATACAAGACATTAAGAAGTTATATCCAATGAGTCAAGATTATCACAAGGATATCGTAACATTTTCCATAAAAATACAGAACTTCATATTTGCTGTAAAAGCTGTGAAACGCAACGAGTATCTACAAGGAATAAATATTGTGTCAATAATACTTTCAAAATTACCTGCAGTCCTCATAGCAAAGTGGTCGGACTACAGTTTTCTATTGATCACCGAGGGGAAGAAATCGCGCATGGAAATTTTAGCAGATTTTCTAAATGAAGAAGCAGTGAAAATATCGACAACGGCAAATATTAACATGATAAGTGCCCGGAGTGACTACTACAAAAACAACAACTATAACCGTGCGAACAACTCGGTACTAGTAACTACGGAAGCCACTCACTCAAAGTGTTCATACTGCCACTTATCAGAACATAAATTAACTGACTGCAAACGTTTCAAAAGATCACGACGCATCGAGCGCTGGCGCTACGTTAAGAGTCATAACATTTGCTACAAGTGCCTGCTATCGCGCCACGATCGAGATACATGCCCAGCTACCGCGTGCGATATAGATAACTGTGGAAGACCGCACCATCGCTTGTTACATTCACCCATGTGGAAAAACTCTCGGCCACAAAACAGCGTGAATATCACAGACGTGACCGAAGATGCAACAGTGACAAACATCAATTTGACGCACTGCAAAGTACTTTTGAAAACTGTATCCATCAACATTCACGGTCCTAAGGGTGTGGTGAACACTACGGCGCTTTTAGACGACGGTTCAACAGTTTCATTGATAAGTCACGAGCTTGCGCAACAAATAGGACTCCGTGGACAAAAACAAACAATCCGCGTGAGTGGTGCTTGGAACAATAACACCTTAGATTGCGTCAGCGAAATAGTAGACTTCGGAGTATCAAACAAAGAAGGAACTGTTTTCGACATCCGAGCACGCAGTATCAAAAATTTAAACCTACCAAAACAGGATGTAACGTCAATTGACTTATCGAGTTACGAGTGTTCCATGCCGAATATAACAAAGCTTATTAATGTGAACACATGCAAACCTCAACTATTAATTGGGCAAGACAATTATCATCTGCTGATGCCACTGCAAATAGTAAAAGGAAAAACCGATGGATTGTATATCACACGCACCAAACTAGGCGCTTGTGTACATGGCTATATACGCAAATCTTTACTTCGCGAACATGCCTCGAACTCCGAATCAGCAACTTACGCCGCTTTGTTTCTTTACGATAATCCAAAGATGGAATGCTGTGACAACAATCAGTTATTAAGAAATTTGGAGGAACAGATACGCCTATCATTCAACATTGATTACATGGGCGTTAGCATCAAACCTAGACAAAATGCCGAGGATCATCAAGCTATATTACGTCTGGAAAATGCAGCCGTACTCAAGAATGGGAGATGGCACGTCGGCCTACCATGGAAGGACATTAATTGCAAAATGCCTAATTCATACCCCGCTGCATCGTTGAGATTGAAAGCTGTTGAGAAAAGGCTGAAGGAAAATAAAAACGTTCAACAGTATGAGTCATTTCTACCCGTTGCCGTGCTCGCCATTCATAAACAACATTATGGAACAACATGGCATTTAATTCCTCCAGTTAGCCCCCACTGGGGTGGAGCTTGGGAGCGACTTATTCGATCAGTCAAGCAGTGCCTGAAAGTTGTGCTGAAAGAAAGAGCGCCGCGAGAAGAGACACTCATCACTCTGTTGGCTGAAGTAGAGCAAATGGTCAATAATCGCCCATTAACACACGTAACAGTAGAGCCTAATACAAACGAAACATTAACACCGAACCATTTTTTATTAGGCTCTTCATCGAATTCACCAACAATAGGGTCATTTAACATGGCCAATTTGTGTTTGAGAAAACAATGGAGAATATCTCAGATGCTGGCCGACATGTTCTGGAGGCGTTGGATTAAGGAAGTGTTGCCTACTATGCTTCCCAGAAAAAGATGGCAACAAGAATCACACCCACTGCGCATCGGAGATTTGGTGATAGTTGCTGATCCTGATGCACCCAGGAATACATGGCCTAAAGGCGTCATTCAGCGAGTAATGGCTGGAAAAGATGGACGTGTAAGATTAGTTGAAGTAAAAACGGCTTCGAACATGCTACAACGATCGGCAACCCGCGTCGCTAAAATACCCACTGGTATGGAGTGCTAAATATAGCACTGGGGTGGAGAGTGTTATACGACAGAATCATAAGAACCCATATGGATGACTAAGGGGGTGCCGCGTCGGGGACCGGCGCCACTTGACACCGGGAGCGCCGCGGAGGAACCGTGCGGGGTCCGTTACGCCGAGCCAGCCGCACGCCGAACTACTACAAACAGTCCACACCGTTCTCCCAGAGTGTTAACACGTTACATATAATATTTTGTAATCACTGTTACTATCGCCAATAAAGTCAAGAAAAAGTCTTGCATTTATATTCATCCCTTACAGCACCTATAGAATTGAAGTGACCAAATCTAAAAAAAAATGGATTTTGGCTTTTAATTATATTTTGGCTCATAATTTCCTATCGACCCGAGAAGGACCTATTGACGCATGAAAGGCAGAAAGATGTATAAATCGGTCTTCTATATGTATCTTCCGTAAGTACAACATTTCTTATTTTACAAATCTTTAACGAACGTTTCCCAAAAATGCGATTTTTTGGTTAGGTCACTCTAATTCTAAAGGTGTGAGAAGAGATCTAATTCTATAGGATTTTTTGGGGAAGTTTTCTACACATCTTGACAATATGAGCCCCGCCCATTTCGACTCTGTACTATATCTACTACAGCTAATTAGAATAACTAATGATTCGTATCGCTACAAACAATTATTTGAATATTAATTCTTACTACGCAGTTAGTCGTTCCGATTCAAATGAGCGTGTTGAAATTCTTCACGCGTCTCGCTTAATGTATGTAGAATCGTTTGGATTGTACTTGATTTTATTTAATTGTAGTTTTTGTTATTGGAATCAATGATTATGATGGCTGGTTGTTCGTATTCCTTTTTTTTCTCATTAGCCTGATGGTAAGCGAAATTATCGCTTATGGACAGTAGCAAAAATAACACCATGATTTGCAACGCTTGGTATTCCACTGCGCTCGCCATCCTGAGACATAAGATGTTAAGTCTCATTATGTCCACTAGTTACTCTGGCTACAATATTATTCGAACCGAAACAGAGCAGTGCAATAACACTACTATTTAGCAATGTATGGCATGATGGTTTATTAATTTATTTCAATATTTACGCACATTTTAGAATAATTTAGCTATCATTTTCCGGGCTGCTGGCATGACGTTGTCTTTCGAGAACTCCCGTCCAAAACATGTTTCTCGGATCGAAAAATTAACTCGGAATAATCTTCGAACCTAGCATCTGCTGTTTACAACCCTGGCACGCTGCCACCAGACCAATGCGGTGACAAGTAATCGGCGACTATAAATCTCAAAAACAAAATAACACTCAATGACTAATAACGAAGTCTGGGAAACAAGAAAATATATAAATACAGGTGATATCAAGACTGCTACACAAACAAAGCCGGGTGGTAGTTTTAGTGACTACAGACTCAATGCAACTAAAAACGCAATGAAACGCGACAATTTTTTATTGTGATTTTTAAAATATCATTGTGTTTGGGCGGTAAATCTATAGTTTTTGCTAAAATAACACCCTTTTAGATTTAACGACGATATCTTATTCTACTAAAATCTACTTTGTTTTGGGAATCGAACATGCGACTTTGTTTGATAGCGTCTCATCCACTAAAACACAAAATAAAAATGTATGAGACAGATTCAAAATAACTACAGTATGGATGTCCAGTCAGGAATGTTCCAAAGCGTTTAATTCGTGCGCCGAGCTCGCCTTGAAGTGAAGGTCTCGGGTTCAGCGCCGCGTGTTGCGATGTTTTGTGAGTTGTCATTATGGCATACTTATGTGTAAACCTTCGGGGTACTTCTTCCGGTTTGAAGTCATAATAGGTAGGCACATTTATATTTTTGTGATTGGTATTTAAAGAGTAAATACAAAATATGTCGCATTAAACATCAAATAGAGGCTTGGTAATGTTTTTGGCTAAGCTAATTCTCTTATCGTAATTTATTCATTTGGAAATAAAAATCAACAAAAAATGCATTACATTAAAAAAATACTTGTTTAAGAAAATACTGATGCAAATGCCTGTTAGAGGAGTGTTATATTCCCAGATAATATTCCCAGAGCGAGTAGTATTAGAGAATCTACAGTAGTGGAAATTCATTAAAAATAAACTATAATACTAACAAAGATATCATGGTAAACATTAAGAGAAGAAAAATAATAAGTCTTATAACTTACTTAATTTTCAAGCAATAGAGTCTGTGTTTGTTTTTTATCTTAGATATTGGAGTTAGATTTAAAAATTAAGGATAAGCTCTTCAGTACCTTTGTAGTTTAAAAAAATGGTAGTGAAAATCACGCAAAAATAAATATTAAATAAATTAATTTAATAGATTTCGTCTTATGCTAAATTTACCTTCATTTTTATTAATCTTTCATTATACAATTTGTTTAATTGAATTTCGAACTACGAGATGTAGCAAAAAGTCTTAAATTGTAATCAACTTCAGGTAACATTTAACTTTATTCCTTTAAATTAAGATTTATTATGTTTTGGCCATACTAAAATCAAATAAAAGCCCACGCTTATTGGTGCTCTTACTCGTATTTGTCTTGCCGTTTTTTAGACCGCTACTTATAATCTAGTGTATATTTGATCGAAGTTTACCGTAATACTACACTGGTGGTAGGTCTCTCATATGTGAGAGGCTGCCTGGGTGGGTACCACCGCAATGTCTATTTCTCCCGTCAAACAGCAGTTTAAATGCACTGTTGTGTTTTGGATTGAAGGACATTGTAGCCAGAGTAACTACTGGACATATTGAGACTTAACATCTTATGTCTCAGGACGGCGAGCGCAGTGGAATGCCAAGCATTGCTTTGTAAATCAAGGTGTTGTTTGGTTTTGCTTCTGTTCATGAGCGGTCGCATCGCTTACCATCAGGCGAACGGCATGCTCGTCTCGCCATTCACTGCAATAAAAAAAAATTATTGTATACCGTAGTTACTACTCGGCCGGATACAAATCCTGTCGCCATTTGTTTATATTTAGCTCCAAAAAACCAGCTTAACATCTTAAACAAGTCCATTGACTTATCGACCAGTAATGTAAATATTATTGAAAATTCCGTTACTAAGGTGTCGCGCAACTTAGGTTTGTAAGGTCGTACAAGGAAGCGACTTCAAGGCCACTTGTAACATAGTAACAGTTATAATTTCCTGTATGTTTAGGCAGCCATAAAAGCCTCCGTGGCGCAGTTGGTTATACGCCGGGTGTGAAACGTAAGGCCGCGAGTTCGATTCCCGCACCGAGATAAATATTTGCATAATCCAGAAGTATTTGTTTAAGGGTTGGGTGTTTGTGAGACCGAAAAGTCCCTTGTTGTTCCTGATACCCACGACACAAGACTCGATGTTAGTATGGGGTCAGGACTAAGTCAAGTATACGAATTCATACATGTCCCATCTCAAGGCATGGGTCTCTTCTAAATCCAGGTGTCTGTTGAGGTTTTCTATCGCCCTGGCCTATTGCGGGCACCGTAATTCAAGGATGGTAGGGGTGAGAACGTAAACTCCTGTATTTTAAATGAATTTACATTCTTTACCCGTTACAAATTTATGTTATGTTCGGTTTCTTCAAATATTTTCCGTCATCGATTAAGTTCATGGTAATTGGAAATCAATACGCATGGCTCCTAGTTCGAGGTAAGCCCTGGGGTTTAAACCCACGACCACCGTAAATGTCAGAAGTTACGTTTTTTTTTACCTACAAGCCTACACGTACTGTGCTTAAAATTATTTTTATAGTTGCTATCGAGTGTAATTCCACTAATTATTACATATTAAGGTGAGGACCAACAAGTTTCTCTGATTTTGTTGTTATCTTGTTTATTGAGTTTTCTTACGCAATTACGCTCATCATTTAAATGTATTATGTGATGATAAATCCGGTAGCGATTAATTAATGATTTTGTTAAATATAAAAAATAATAAGAATACTTAACAAGTACGAAAATGGTGAACGATAAACGTATATGGTCTGACGATGATTAGAATGACATTGCAGTCTAAGATAAAGTACTTAAATATAGGTATATTTATTTATATACAGAAAGGACCAGTTATTTCGGTCTGATTAAAAGTACATGCTAAGCATGGTTAGGAAACCGAGCTACTAACATGGGCTGTAATGGCGGGTTTTACATCTTATACAGGGTTTATCCAGATTGCGACCGAAAACCAAGCCGGGTGGCAGTTTTAGTGATACGGACACAATGAGGTACCCTGAATACCGTAGAGATATTTAGGAATTGTTTGTGTATGTGAAGTCTTGCAATACGTAATAAGACAACGTGGTGTATTATTGTTGAAGAGGAGTTTATTTTTTGGATAATCGAACGAGGAGGCTTATTTAATTGTTGGCAGGTCCCACATGTGAGAGGCCGCCTGGGTAGGTACCACAGCAATGTCTATATCTCCCGCCAAACAGCATTGTAATGTAAATGCACTATTGTGTTTTGGTTTTTTGGGAAGGATTTTGTAGCCAGAGTAACTATTGGAGTTATTAAGACTTAACATCTTACCTCTTAGGGTGGGGTAGTAGAATGCCAAGGATTGCTACTGTCCATGAGCGGTCGTATCGCTTACCATCAGGCAAAAGGCATGATTGACACGCCATTCAAAGCAAAAAAAATATAATTTCAAAATGAGACGGACGCAGGACAGGTTAGTCCTTGTTTAATGATATTCATTCTGCGTTCATTTTCCTCTAATATAGAGTGGAATGTGACGTAAAACGCGGTAGAAGTGCTCATTTGTACTAAGTGCAGCGGTGCGGGACGGCGCGCGGCGGAGTCGCCCGACAGGTTCCGACGATCCCGTGCAACCCACGTGCTCTCCAACTGTGCTGTTTTACATATCAACATTACGTACTATTTGATAGCCTCCGTGGCACAGTCGGTTAGAGACCGCCTGCGAAACGAGAGGCCGTGAGTTCGATCCCCGCACTGAGAGAAGTTTTGTGCGGCTTACAAATATTTCTTTCGGGACTAGGTGTTTGTGAGACTGAGAAAGTCTCTTGTAGTTCCTGATACCCACAACACAAGACTAAGAGTGGGGTCAGGACTATGTATGTGACATTTGGGTGTATTTATTTCATTTAGTCACACCTTGTTACCATGCAATTTACGGTCTGTGTATCATACTTCAATACAAGGCCTTCAGGACTTACGTAAGGCATTTTATCGACATATTTGCAACAATGGATACCGGATATTACCAGTTTTAATCTATAAACAACAAATATTACATTATCAAGGCTTTATCGTGCATATCAATCATGAAAATTGAATTACATGACGTGCGAGACTGTACTCCGGGTATGACAATTTCAGTATTATTCATTGTATTATCTTTTATTTGAAACTAAAAACGGTCAAATCATGTTTCTTTAAATGTGTCAGAGAAATTCTCATAGCTTTGAATTTATATAATCAAGTATTACGGTTTTAGTTTAGCTGGTCTAGTTTATTTGTTTCTTTCAATTTTAGTAATTGAAGTTTGACCCTTCGTTGACAAATTGATGTGATATTTGGCGTAAGCTGTAAAAATTGTAAATACAAAGCCCAACGATTTTATTGATTTTTAGTTTCATCAATGCAATTTAGGATTGATGAAACTAAAAATTGAAGTGGCAGTGGGCCGGGTACATAGCTCGCAGAACCGATGGCGGTTGGGGCCGAAAGGTTCTAGAGTGGAGGCCACGTACAGGCACGCGAAATGTCGGACGCCCGTCTACAAGGTGGACGGACAATCTGGCTAAGTTTGCAGGAAGTCGCTGGATGCAGGCCGCTTCCAACAGGTCATTGTGGAGATCCTTGGGGGAGGCCTATGTTCAGCAGTGGACTTCCTGTGGTTGAGATGATGATGGTGATGATGAATGCCGTTGATTAATAAAGAGAGTGGTGTGATAACTGCAAGCTAAGAAATAACGACTTTTTTACTTTTTTTTTACTTTTCTTTTGTCGTGATTTGTAAAGTCCATATCCTCGATGTTCATATTACACAAATACCAGCAATATGGTTACTATGAATCGAATATATTTTTAATTTTTTTTGTACTTATTTGTAAAGTCTGTAGCCTCGATGTTAATGTCACATAAATGCAAGTAATATAGTTACTATGATTTGACTAATATATAGTTACTTAATGCTAAGGTCATTGTAATAGATTGCTTGCGTAGTGCCAGGAATAAAAATCCATAAACGATGCTTGCAAGGTGCTAACGTAGTCGAGACGTAACGTTAGAACGAGATTCCAGCTGTTAATTTGTAACAACATTTGCTATGTTTATTTATTATTATTATTTATTACGAGCCCTTTGATTCCCACTGCTGGGCAAAAGCCTCCCTCCTTTCCTTCCATTTGTCGCGGTCAGATGTTAATTGCCGCCAGTTTGGAAGATATAGGTCGAGTTCATCACGCCATCTTCTTCTAGGCCTACCGCGTAATCGGTTTCGGCTACTAGGGAGCCACTGTGTGGTGGCTTTCGCCCAGTGCTCGTCAGACATGCGGTAGACATGGCCAGCCCAGTTCCACTTCAACTTGGCAGCTGTTTGTCCAATGTTTATTTATGTATTTATTTTATTTATATGTATATGCTTTATTGTACAAAATACCTAAAAACTAAAGGCATGGTTACAATAGGCGACCTTATCCAGGCAACCTTTGGATGGACTGGATTATATTGTATTATGTTCTGAAAGACTTGCACCTTCCTTTAATGTTAAAAGCTGCAGTTTAGATATATGTGTTATCTAAATTAAGCCAGTTTTATAATTCTCCTACCTAATAATACCTAATAGGGGTTTTAGGTATGCTGTATGCTCAGTCGAATTTCAGGTAAATAGAGACCATACTTCCCTGACTAGTAATAGAGGCCAACACTTCAAGGTCTAAGGCCAATCTACTAGAAAGTCCGATAAGACTGAAAAGTATTTAAAACCGTAGAAATAAAACAAAACTTAAATACGTTACTAATTGTCGTTTTGTCGTTGCTGCCATCAGGTGTGTATGTAAAAAGGCGTGTTTAACAAAAACCGGAATGGAAACCATCGTCACGCCTGCGTGTTACTAAACATATGTACTAGTTAAAACTGGTAAACTCACAATTATATACTTGTTAATGAAAATGAATGGCGTGACGAGCCGTTCACCTGATGGTAAGCGATACGACCTCTCATGAACGGCGCCAAAACGAAACACCTTGAATCAAAAAGCAATGCTTGGCATGCCACTGCGCTCGCCATCCTGAGACACAAGATGTTAGGTCTCAATATTTCTAGTAGTAACTCGGGCTGCAATGTCCTTCACACCGAAACACAACAGTGCATTTACACTGCTGTTTGACGGGAAATAGACATTGCGGTGGTACCTACCCAGGCGACCTCTTACATATGAGAGATCTACCACCAGTAAAATGTTGAACATCATTTAAATTCAGTCATTTTTTTATCTACCACCCGGTTCGGAAAGCGGTTTTGACTAGAAAAGAACGGGCAAGAAACTCTAGTGTTGCTCTTTTCAAAACCAGTTTACAGTGTAGTGATTATTACAAAAGCCACAAGTTGGTTTAAATCTGAGAAGTTCATTAATAATTTGTTGTACATTTACTATTAATATTTCTGATACAAATATGTTTACTTATATTTAATATGGCTGAATGAAGCGTAGTAAGTAAGCCAAAATGAAGAATCAGTTTACTCCGTTTCGCCAATGCAGTGAATAATTGCGGAAGTCTTAAGTAATCTAAAAGCCTTAAGTATTGTAAAGTTCTTATAGTGCTTCTTGGTACTGGGTTTGAAGAAACAGAAATTATTGTGAGTTTCGAACATTTGTTTTGACAAGAAGAGTTAACGTTAGGGACTAAACAACCGAAAAAATTAAAGTAATGATTATGACATATGAATTATGTAATAAATTAAAATTTATGTTTTATTTTTATAAATATATATACGTATTCAAGCTCTTGCAGTGGAAAGGATTCGGCATCAACATCAACGGCGAGTATATTACTCACCTTCGATTTGCCGACGATATTGTAGTCTTGGCAGAATCGCTGGAAGACCTTAGCACTATGCTCGAAGACCTTAATCGAATCTTCCAACAGGTGGATCTTAAAATGAACATGGACAAAATGAAGATCTTGTCGAATATCCATGTTGTGCCCACCCCCATTGGAGTTGGGGGCTTGACTCTCGAAGTTGTAGACGAATATGTCTATTTAGGATAAGTGGTCCGGTTAGGCAGGTCCAACTTCGAGAGAGGTCAATCGTCGAATCTAACTCGGTTGAGCAGCGTTCGGGAAACTTCGCGACGTCTCCTCGTCCAAAATACCTCAGTGCCTAAAATCGAAAGTCTTCGATAGTTGTGTGTTACCAGTGATGACATACGGCACTGAGACGTGGCCTCTCACTGTGGGCCTCATTAAAAGGCTCAAAGTCACTCAACGAGCCATGGCGCGGGCTATGCTCGGTGTTTCCCTACGAAATCGAATCAGACCGACATAGCCCATAGGCTTGGCAAGTTGAAGTGGCAGTGGGCCGGGCACATAGCTCGTAGAACCGATGGCCGTTGGGGCCGAAAGGTTCTTGAGTGGAGGCCACGTACAGGCAAGCGAAATGTCGGACGCCCGCCTACAAGGTGGACGGACGATCTGGCTAAGGTTGCAGGAAGTCGCTGGATGCAGGCCGCTTCCAACAGGTCATTGTGGAGATCCTTGGGGGAGGCCTATGTTCAGCAGTGGACTTCCTGTGGCTGATATGATGATGATGATGATGATATACGTATTATGTTTTTTTATTCTTGTTGTTTTTTTCCTTTTTCTGTATCGATATTTTATTTATTTGTAATTTCTGTGCACTTCATGTTGTGAATAAACCATTTTTTATTCTTTCTTACTTTTTAAATTTTTATTTTTTACCTATATTACTAATTCCATAATTAGTTATGCTTTGAGTATTAGCTGTTTCTCTTTCTAATCTTTGCAATAACAAAACATAGAAAATAAAATTTAAATAACTTGTTATTTCAATGTTATAGTTCATACAACGTAGTAGAACATGTTTTCATTGCGATTCTGTCGAATGCATTGAGAGTTTGTATCCAAATACTTTTAAATCCAACGGCTGTTTTTTGTAATGCGCCGAGCCAAGCAGGTCATTGACAGCGTATTATTATCTCATGTTGCGGATGTTGCTTGCTGCCAAATCTGACCTGTGCTTTAAACACGCCTTTCAACCATTTAAAATATCTACGGACCTCCTTTATCGGTAGAATCGTTTGGCACTACATTGATCTAGCATCATTGAGGTATACAGCATTAATATTGTGTCATTGACAATTTTAGTTCATATTTTACTTTTATGCAAATCGAAAATCTTAGTCATTATGTTAAACTCATTTTTCCAAGGTAAAAATCGCCTAGGATATAGTAAAATTCATATAATTCCTAGTATTCGAATAATGCATGTGTCGCCCTCATACTTGGCGACCGTACATGTGCGTAGTGCGGGCACGGGCGCACGGGCGCACAGGCGCTGACGTCACGCGCGCACGCACCGACCGCGTGGCGCTAGGGACGCCGCGTCACTGGGTGGGTCTCCGCGATATATCAAATAACAACGTTGTAACATCCGACAATAATTTACCTGTTTCATCAACTCTCAGCAATTTTTTTAGTAATTTCGTTTGGGGTTAAAGGTGAATTGCAGATCTTTAAAAAATGGTTTTGATCCGTGTAAATAATATTCGTGTTCTTGATGTTCAGTGAATGGAGTAGGAGTGGCGGATGTGAGGGCGGGATAGCCTCTATTACCTTTTTTATTGCTATAACTGGCAACACGAGCATATCATTCGCCTGATAGTAAGCGATACGACCGCTTATAAACAGTAGTGAAACAAAACAAGACCTTGAATTACAAAGAAATGCTTGACATTCCACTGCACTCGCCATCCTGAGACATTAGATCGTTTAGAGATCTAAGTTAAATCTCAATATGTCCAATAGTTACTCTGGCTACAATGTCCTTCAATCTGAAACCAAACCAGTCCATTTACATTGCTGTTTGGCGGGAGAAATATACATACATACATTGCGGTGGTACCTACCCGGGCGGCCGCTCATATATGTATGTATAGTACCATATTTCTATAAGACATGAATATTTAGAATGCGCTTGATGATAATTATTAAGAGTATTGCTATATCGGGTATATCAAGACTGCTACCGAAAACGAAGCCGGGTGGTAGTTTTAGTGACTACAAACATAACGCAACTAAAAATTTCGCAAAGAAACGCGACATTAAGATTTAATGATTTTTTTAAATATCGTAATTTTTCGGTGGTAATTCCATAGTTTTTGCTAAAATAATAATTTAAACTGTTTTATACCTTAGAGTATTTATAAATAAATGGAGATACACTATTATTTTAGGAAATAATATGGCCATAGGAAAAAAGTAACAAAAAAAAAATTTCGCTTTTTTTTTGCAAAATTTTCTATTGCATTGTGTCTGAAGTCGTTTAAACTACCACCCGGCTTCGTTTTCGGTAGCAGTTTTGATATACCCTGTATAGAGTACATAGGTAGAGACGATATTTAAACGCGTTTGGGTTGTGTGAATACCCCATGTCAAACAAGCCGGCTAAACTGTTTCATTAAATTTATTGAATTGCATTAATAAGAACAGGTGCATTCGGTAAATTAACTGATAAATATCAATGCATGACTTCTATGTGATATTTTAATATAGTAGAGTATGGTAGTTGTATGGAACGGAAAATTTTAATGGCGTAATTCTAACGGTTTAGCAGTATATTTGTAAACATCGTGAGGAACCGTGCATACCATAGCAATTTGTAAGATTTTTTTATGGTATGTAATTTCCACCAAGACGCCCTAGGCCAGCGTGGTCGACTATATGGCCTAACAACTCTCAATCGTCCTCTCTGATACAGTACAGTACATTAGTATATTCGAGTATGTTCAAAATAGAAAATGCCAGCCCGCTATAAATCGAATATGTGTATAATTTTTTTTTATTTTATTGCAATGAATGGCGAGACGAGCAAGCCGTTCGCCTGATGGTAAGCGATACGACCGCTCATAAACAGTAGGAACGTTCCACTGCGCTCGCCATCCTGAGACATAAGATGTTAGGTCTCAATATGTCCAGTAGTTACTCTGGCTGCAATGTCCTTCAATCCGAAACACAACAGTGCATTTACGCAGTGTTGTTTCACGGGAGAAATAGACATTGCGGTGGTACCTACCCAGATGGCCTCTCACATATGAGAGACCTACCACCAGTAAAAAATTAACCCGAAACGCATTACATTAGGGTTACAATAGGATTTTTGGAAGTAGAATACTAATTTACGTGGGTGTCGAACCTTCGACAGTCAAACGTCGCGTTGAAGCATAGAGAAACCCCCAAGAACTATGTACGTGACTGTTGGGTGCTTATTATTAGTTTTATATGAATGTTGTGTCATTTTTGTATACTTTATTATTTTAGCAGTTGCTATCTACGCTTGCTGTGATTTAGACTGATAGAGGAAAGCTTTTAGAGCTGTTCCTATGTGTATCTACATATTTAGTTTATGTCTATTGATGTGTCATGTCTATTTACTTAATTTTAGTCGCTCGCTGTTATCTTTGTCTGTATCAGCCCATATACGTCCCACTGCAGGGCACGGGCCTCCTCTACAATCGAGAGTACGATTGAGAGTGGTTAGGCCATATAATAGTTTACCACGCTGGCCTAGTGCGGGTTGGCGGACTTACATACCATACCATACCAGTTATCTTAGTAGCTGTGATTTATTTTAATTGGGTTTTTACGTGTTTACATGTAATATATGTATTTTTTAAATATTTCTTGAAATTCGTGATAAACAAAAAAATGTTTTCACGGAATGTTGTTTTTATTACGCTCTTCGTATTATACTCTCATTGTGTTAATAAGAGAACCTTAGTCATGATTTAACTAAATAAAATATAACTTCTGGTACTAAGATGATGATATTTTGGCTTAACTTTGGCTCAAACTTGATGATCCAACAATGTAGGTAGGTAGACCCAAATCCCAATCCCAGTCTAAAATCACTCATAAGATAATTGGTGTTGAGGCTCATATGAAGCTATTTTACCAAGGACGCACACGGGTTTAAAACTCTTTTTGAGAGGTTTACCTCTTTAGTTCATTGCTTTGTCACCCGCTTTGCACGGAGGGAAGTGGACAATAATTTATTACCAATTTAACTTTCTGATTAATATCGTTGCGAGCTAAAGACAAGTTAGACATTTCCGGAGACTCGCGAAGCTTCAATGCTCGGTGTCATTACATTGCGTGCCACTGTTGATCCTGGCTTACAAGAGTTACAATGGTGGGTGTGGGGGCGGGACAGTCTCCAAATAATATTCCATCCATCCATCAGCCAAAGGAAGTCCACTGCTGAACATAGGCCTCCCCCAATGATTTCCACAGTGACTGTTGGAGGCAGCCTGCATCCAGCGACGTCCAGCGACCTTTACCAGGTCGTCTGACCACCTTGTGGGTGGACGTCTTCTCCGCTACGTGGCCTCCATTCGAGAGCTTTCCGACCCTATCGGCCATCAGTTCTCCGCGCTATGTGCCCAAATAATATTGAGGCCATGTAAATCCACAGCAAGGCGGTCGTAATTGTAAAGGCCTCAGTCCTACCGCAAAGAGTGGCGGGCGCGGCGCTGACGTCAGCGGCACGCACCGACCGCGTGGCGACCACACGCCCACCGCTCGCGGGTTGCCAACTGCGCTGCAATTAGCTCACTCTACACTCATGTTAAGGTTGCCACTGTTAAATGATTTCTTAGATTTACACGATTGTTATACGTTGATGAATCAAAACTTTTATTTGATTTGGTTTATATTTCACATTTTTTAACTTCCTGAAGTTTTGATAACTTTACAGCTTTCATGGTCACGGCGCGGGCGGACTTGCGTGTAATAGTTTTAATTCAATTGCCAGTGTTTTGTAAAAATAAATTGTGAAAAAGATTTGTAATCTCATTATGCTTGGGAGTAATTTTAATGTATAGTATGATTGCAAAGCTGAGGTCTCAGGTTTGAATACCGAGTCGGGCGAAGTCATATTGGCATTTGTTGGCCATATGATGCTAGGCTCGGCCTCTATTTGTCAAATGTGGGCATCCTGGTTGCACCTCAGCCTACCCCCTCAAGGAAAAAAGGCATGAGTTTATGTATGTACGGAATAGTTAGGACGGCCTGGATAAATGTATTGAATAGCACGAGACGATGGACTTTTATTTCTCGGTACTCTGGGTGGCATAGTAGTTAGCTTTACGTTCAGATTAGTAATGTTACTGAGTCACTAAATATACCTTCACTAAATATATAGTAATATACCTTCGAATAAGATTTTATGACTACTGAAGTGACATACCTTCTAAAAATGGCTAAGGCCTTATTACTTGCTATTACGGTGAAAAAAAAATGCCGTCACGAAACATGCATTCTAGAAAATATCTATTTCACAAAAATATGAATCAACTCAAACTGGCTCATTATGTTGAGATCAGATTTAACTACCCCAATCATAGAAGAGATCCGTGCCCAGCAATGGGAAAAGTACAAGCTAATATACATATTAATACCGGGTATATCAAGACTGCAACCGAAAACGAACCCGGGTGGTAATTTAAGTGACTACAAACACAATGCAAGTAAACATTTCGCAAAGATACGCGACAATATTTTTTATTTTTTTTTTATTTATCGTCGTGTTTGGGAGGTAAATCCATAGTTTTTGCTAAAATAATAATTTGAAGCCTTACGTACTATAGCGTGTTTAAAAATAAAAGGGTGTACACAATTATTTAAGAAAAAACTATGTATTTATCACCCAACGATAGAAAAAAAATAACAAAAAAAAAAGTCGCAATTTTTGTGCACAAAATTTAGTTGCATTGTGTCTGAAGTCACTAAAACTACCACCCAGCTTCGTTTTCGGTAGCAGTCTTGATATAGCCTGTATAAAAGATCGTTGGGAATATTCCAGGCATTCGCAGTATTCACGCAATTGGCAACATTCCCCAACGCACGCGGCTTCGATGTGATGGTCGCGTGTTTGTTTGTATGCGCATAGTGCAGAATACAGGCATCTAGTATATTGCTTTGTCACCTTAATGTTATATATATTGCTGTTAGGAAAATAAATTTAAAGAACTACGTATAACTTTGCAAAAAAGCGCATGATGAGGTGACAATTGGCAATATAGAAAAACAATTAATGTAACTTTTTTATTATTATTGCAATGAATGGCGAGACGAGCATGCCGTTCGCCTGATGATAAGCGATGCGACCGCTCATGAACACTAGCAAAACCAAACAACACCTTGAATTACGAAGCAATGCTTGGCATTCCACTGCGCTCGCCATCCTGAGACATAAGATGTTAAGTCTCAATATGTCCAGTATTACCAGTATTACTCTGGCTACAATTTCCTTCAATCCGAAATACAACAGTGCCTTTAAACTGCTGTTTAACGGGTGAAATAGACATTGCGCTGGTACCAACCCAGGCAGCCTCTCACATATGAGAGACCTACCACCAGTAAATAAATAATATAATTCTATTAAAAATGTCATTGTGTCCGTTGGATTTTATATGTGGGTATTTCTATTCATTTTCATACGGTTTTTGTTTATTTTATGATTTAAAATAAACAAAGAGATTATGAACAACCATTAATAAAAATAACAAGTATTTAAACATTTTCCGTTGTAGTATATCAGGTATAAATGTTAAAACTAAATTCGATCTTAGCGCCCTCATTAAAAACAGACTCTTTCATGCCAAGCTATAGTTAATATTTACATTATATTGAAAGTACCTACATTCAAAACGACTTTTTAAAATATTTTGCAGACAAGCTCATGAACGTCCACAACCGTTGGATCATAGATGTGTTGCCGGCCCAACAAATCGAAACGGGAAAACGGGGTGGGAAGAGGAAAGGGATGCCCAATACGGTAAACCGGCAATCTCACTCACCGACTGAAATGCGACGGCAAAGATGTCGCTTCATGTCGATCTTCTGTGAGACAGCGGTACCACCCCAGACAGCCTGCTCATTCATGCTGAGTCATGACTGACAGCGGTTATTACATTGAACTATATTGACTCGTCTCTTGAAAGATTAAATTCGTTTTCTGAAGACAATACTGCAATATTTTGACGTAAACAAACCTATCTTGGTCTGGAGTCAAATTCAGAGGAAGAATATCTATCACCGCATATACCCCAAGAATGTATTACCCCATATACTTCCCTACTACCCCATATAATACTACCAGATACTGACATTCATTGTCAGTACCTGGTAGTATTGTGTAGTTACTTCACCTCCGATTATTTCACAAAATGTTGAATCAGCCCCTACAAAATAGGCGACCTATTCACCAATTACATTAATGCCTTCGTGTTCTTCCAGGAAAGGAGATTTACCGTCTATTCCACCAATATTTCTTCTCTTCCTTCTGATCTTTTTTCTACACCGTCCAACTTAATTGTAAATTAATCCCGTCAGCCAATAAAAACCCCCACTAAAAGATTTAAACGAATGTTTGACACATCACTAAAGTCTATCCTGTCCATATTTAGGAAAAATATAGGATACCTTCAATGTGCTATTGTTTTCGAAGATAACATTTAAGCAGAAATGTATCTAAATAAACCTTTTTTGAACTACGTTCTTGATTTCTTCTCAGATTATACATATAATTAATGACATTGTTCATAATTCTAATCAATACTCAGGACAAGAGACTGGTCGTTCTATTAATGTTAATAACGCAAAAATACGTGCCGTCATATTTAGGCATTTTTTTCTGTCTCTAATGAAATATAATATAACGTTTATTTAAGAAAAACATATAATTTAAAGAAAAATATATCTTGCCAAATTAAGGGTTAAATATTGCCTTTGTAATATTTATGAATAATATTTTAGTTTTGTATTTATAAGCTTATCTTATTAAATTTGATATTTGGACGAAAAAACTTGCAATAAACATTTATCATATATAAAACGGTAGCAAAAGCACATAACAGTTGATCCGTAGTAAATAAATAAATAAATGACGTCACCGCGGCCTTAGCGACACTGTATACACACATGGTCTTATCAAAATTAAATCACAATGTATATATGCACTGTCTTACAGTAGCCAAAAGTTCGATATGGAAGTCGTGGTTATCATGCACCTTGTATATAAGAGCGTGCTATGTGCATGTCTTTTGTATGATTTATAAAGCGCACTACACATTAAAGCCACCGACTAGCCCGATAACAAAAAGCCGCCATTTGTCGACGGGCCGGCGCGGCGGCTTTAGTGTGTAGTGCGCTTTATAATCAAAATTATTATGTAGTAAAGAAGTAATTTATTTATAAATTTTATTGTACACCAGAAAAAATAAAATAACAGAAATTAAAACAATATTAAAAATAAGTACAATCGGCGGCCTTATTGCACTAGGCAATCTCTTCCAGGCACCCTTTGGATGGAGATAAGACACAGGAGCGAGAAAGGGCAGTCTAGGGTGTATAATAAATTAAAAACACAAAATAAAAGTAAAACATACATATAAATACATACAACATACATACATATACAAAATAGACATAAAATATAATAAATATATACATGATAAATGCTAATGGAAATAGTAAAAGCACATCAATGCGTAAATTCAGTGAGAGAGATAGTGCTCCTTGACTAGTGACTAAAAGTAATGTTTGATATTCGTACATAAGAATGACATTGTTTTCCTTTGCTTTCTGAATGTGACATTAGATGAAAAGTAATTTGTGTTTGTGATTGAGTGACTAATGGACTGGGGATGGATAAATTGTGGCCAGTAATTTATGACAGTGTAGGTGCTCAATGTGAGGTGAGCAACCTTTTCGTATTTTCAATAAAGTCTGATCTACAGGGTATATCCAGAGACCAGATTGCGACCGAAAACGAAGCTAAGTTGTAGTTTTATTGACCTCAGACTCAATGCAACTTCAGACTTCACGTTTGGGTGTTTGTGAGACCGAAAAGTCTGTCGTAGGTTCTGATACCCGCGACACAAGACTCGATCTTCATGTGGGTATTTTTTTACACACATTTCTATTATTGTAAAATCATGTCATCAATAGTCATGCTGCATCGATGATTCATGTCAATGGCGTAGATAGTCAAGTCCCTACAAGTTATACACATTTGTACATGTCGCTACAAGTGTCTCGCCCACATAGTTGCACCACAGATAACAGCTGACGTCAGTGCTTTTAAACTGTATTACACCATTGAATTACCACTGAGTTGGATAAGAATGTGTTTCCCATCTACGTTAGATGGTAGGGCCATGGGTTTGTATTATTTGATAAAACTTTTGTAGAATGTTAGCAGGTCTGGGTAATGAAAATGAACATGTCCCGCTAAAATATATTTTTTAAATTTAATTACAAACTTATTGTACACTAGTAAACAAAAATATAATTAACTTTAATAATTAACTTTCACAACTTTTTAAATATGTATGTAAGTATGTATGTATATTATATGGGTATATATTTGAAAACATTGAATATATATGTAAACTTATATTTACGTATATGCATAATATTAATTTAAATATATATTTGCACTTCGTTATACTATTAACACCTACTTTGTACAATCTCTGCATCACCCAAAGGTTGACTGGTAGAGAATGCCTTAGGCATTAAGTCCGCCTTTATACAACATTATGTATAAAAAGATAAATAAATAAATAAATAAAAATAAAAACGTAAATAAAAAACTGTTAAAAAGAGTACAATGGCGGACTTATCGCTCGAGCCGATCTCTTCCAGGCAACCTATCATAGGATGGATAAGACAGAACGACAATTTGGGGATTTAGTAAGGTGCATGAAAATTTTTTATTATTAAATGTTTAATTATAATTGCATAAACGAACCCTACAAACGAGCAAACAAGTCACCTGATAGTAAGTGATCACGGCCGCCCATAAAATCTACAACGCTTGGATCATGGATGTGTTGCCAGGCTATACAATCAGGAGGGGAAGCGGAAAGAAAAAAATATGGGAAGAGGAAAGGGGTATCGGGCATCCAGTAATCTCACTCACCAAACAAAACGCGACAGCAAACCAGTCCCTTCACGTCGATTTCCTGTGAGACAGTAGTATCGCCCCGGGCGAGCCCCAGTCCATTCATGCTGAGTCATGACTGACAACAGCGTGGCTCTTCGAGTTGCAAAATTCCCGGCATATGGTCTCGGCAATTGGAAGAATTGTCTTTCATTTAAATCATATCTATTGTTATATCGCAAGACAATCTGTTTATATTCGTACTTCCAAAGTTACAGACAGTAACTGTAGATCTAAGAGTATTTATAATATAGAGGGAACGCTATCTTACATTTGCGTATTTAATAACGTAGTTATTTTCTTGTTTGTAATGTTGGTAGCGCTCCAATATTAGTGAAAATTGAACTAATTATTTAACAACAAATTGTCATTAATTCCTTTAATAACCGAAATTACATTTGGCTATTATCCATTTAAACCGAATTTATGTAGAATTAAATAGTCGTAAACCTTTTATATTTATTTTTCTTTTCCAAGTAATTCGTGCATGTTGGACAACCTGTTAACTATCAGCCAATAAGAGGGCAGAAAACCCGGCACCACCATTTTATCTACGTTTTTGAAGTACAAGCTTTCCCTCTATAAGTAAATAAGTAAATAAATAACACCCAACTGTCACATATGTACAAGTCCTGAACCCACACTAAGATCGAATCTTGTGTCGTGGGTATCAGGAACTACGAGACACTTTTTCGGTCTCACAAACACCCAGACCCAAAAAATATATTTGTGGGTCGCACAAACATTTCTCGGTGTGGGAATCGAACCCTTGGCCACTCGTTTCACAGGCGCCGTCTAACCGACGCGACTGCTTAAATACTCTAAGCTATGTATATTGATTGTAAAATCAAAACAGGATCCAAGTTCAAGTCAGCTCTTGATTTCGATAACCCATGCATATACGTACATATACGCATTGCATATACGCATTACGAACCAAAATAAATATGACATACACTCCTGTTTACGTTCCTGAACATATTTAATACCAGTTGCTGAATATATTATACATTTTACTGGCATATGAGTCAATAGTACGAAACATATACAAACTCTTTGTTCTATTGTTGTTCGGTTAGTGAAATTGTTATGCAATTTAGATTAATCACTTTTATTTACATACGTAATATGTTAAATTCGGCCTTTGATTTTGGAAGAGTCAAGTACTTAGCGTTGGGCGATTTGAATGATCTAAAAGAGTAGGTATAAGGTACAGTATATTTACAATTTATTTTGAAAATCCATTCTAATTATTGAAACTTAAGTATCAAAATGTTCAACCAAAATTATATGAGAAATTTTACACATTTTACAAAAAATCAGTTTAAGCGATAACCATACCGTTCTTACCAAATTTAACGTCAATAATATTTAACTCGAATAAATGTATTATTTATATATCGCTTTGTCTAATTACCGACATAATTATTTTCAATTCGCTAAACCTCGTGATTATTTATGAATTGCCACATTTAATTAGCGACGGTTGATTCCAAACGCCTATTTTTGTTTCATTGGATACAAAAGAAAATTATACATAAATAGGTCTCTCATATGTGAGAGGCCATCTGGGTAGGTACCACCGCAATGTCTATTTCTCCCGTGAAACAACACTGCTTAAATGCGCTGTTGTGTTTCGGATTGAAGGACATTGTAGCCAGAGCAACTACTGGACATAATGAGACTTAACATCTTATGTCTCAGGATGGCGAGCGCAGTGAAATGTTGCTACTGTTTATGAGCCGTCGTATCGCTTACCATCAGGCGAACGGCATGCTCGTCTCGCCATTCATTGGAATAAAAAAAAAAAATAAAAAATAAATCATGAATATGAACAGCATCAATAAAACACTAAGGTTTATTATACAAGAGCTGACACGAGTACACAACAGTACAGTTATACTTAATAATTGTATGTATCAGCCCATATACGTCCCCCTGCAGGGCACGGGCCTCCTCTACAATCGAGAGTACGATTAAGAGTGGTTAGGCCATATAGTCCACCACGCTGGCCTAGTGCGGGTTGGCGGACTAACATACCATACATTTTTTTTTATAAATCGCTATGGTAGGCAGGTTTCCTCACGATGTTTTCCTTCACCGTTTTAGTGCGTGGTGATTGACTATCAATACACACATGACTCCGAAAAGTCAAAAGCGTGCCCTGGGCTTCGAACCCGCAACCACAGTGAACATGTCGCCAGTCGCGTCTGGTCAGTTTACCTACAGGCCACCGCACACTTAATAATTAATAATTAATTTTATTAAAATTATCAATCTTCCAATTAACATAATACAGCAATATTGAAATATTACCTTATTGATTGCTAAGATAGAATATGTTCAACTTAAACTTTATATACGGCGTGATATTTTTAACTAAGTCGGTAGGGAATTTATTAATAAATCGGGGAACTATGTAGCTGTCTATGTAATTTACTAAGCGATGGTTGATTCCAAATCGTTGTTTACGTATTGTCTTTGTTCTAACTGTGTTGCCATGTAGGTATGATAATTTATCGCATCCTGGCATGGCGGTGCGTCGGCTGCAATTGTTTGATTGTGTTTTATTTTCGTTTCGCACGTACTGTGCTGAACACACGGGACATATGGCAGAGCCACGCCCTTGAGTGATAAAATTACACCAACTGACTCTAGATTTATTGTTCAGGCTGTAAAAATATGATAATTGTTAGTGAGATTAAATGAACAATTTTTAAACAATCGTGCCTAAAAATCTTCATATTTTTATTTATTTATTAAGCTTTGCTAACTTCAAGTTAGTAACATGTTACAATGATGTTTTTTATGACATCTTGCAACAACAATACAATCCAGAAACTCGTATGATCCATATTATGAAACAATTCTAAACGAATATTATAAAGAACAAAGATTTGTTTGTTAATATTGAATGGGCTCTGAAACTACTGGAACGTTTTGAGAAATTATTTATCCATTAGAATCCTACATTATCCCTGATAAATTTAGGCGATAGAATATTTTCGAAAAAGTGTATCTTCACTCGGGTGAAGCCGGGCTGGGCCGCTAGTCGTAAATATAGTTAGTCATGTTCTGAAATATACTTTCATAATCATCTTTTTCATACATAAATGAGAACATTTACACTCTATTGACTATTACGTTTCGAAAAAATATGTCAGATCCCCTGACGTCATCCTCTTTCCCAAACACCCAAACTTGACAAATCGGAAAACCCTCAATTGATTTCACTCAACCAAATACAAAACCGGTTAATATTTACGCAACGGATTTGCACCAATAAAGCAGGTTAAATCGCGTTGAATCGCGAACAGAGGCGTAATAACACGATAACTGGGAGTAAGCGGAAAATTCTCACTGCACTGACTCATGTAAATATTATTCTTTGTGTGTGTTTATTTAATTTAAGTGATATTTCGTGGTTATACTGTGTTGGTTATCTGAAGGTTATTCCTAAGTTGTTCAGGATTCAGTCTTTAGTAGTGGGTAATAGTAGTCTGTCTGTATCAACCCGTGTACACGGATGTATATTATTTTGAAACCAATGTATACCCAGTTTTGACACAGTTTGATGGTTGGATAATTTAGAAAAAAATGTTGTGTAGATATTTTTTGAATGATAGAAGTGAAGATATTTTGGAAAATGTGACAATGTATACATATTATTGCTCGTGACTGTACGTCCCACTGCAGGGCACGTGGCTCCTCTACAATCGAGACAACGATTGAGAATGGTTAGGCCATATAGTCCCCCACGCTGCCTGGCCTGATACGGGTTGGCGGATTTATATACCATAGATTTTTTTGTAAATCACAATGGTATGCAGTTTTCCTCACGATGTTTTCCTTCACCGTTTTAGTGCGTAATAGTATAAATGATCATTATTTAATTTCATGCTTATCCACTACTAGCGGTCCGGCCTGGCTCCGCTCGGGTGCAAATTTTCCAATTGGCACTCAAAATGTTCAATTCCGACTATCAATTTAGACTATCGACCAATTAGACCACGAAAAACGAATAAATTTTTCCCTCAATGGCTAGATTTTTCACTGCTGCTTCCCTTCTATAGGCCATGGCATAATGATCTACATATAGCCATTCTTTGATAAATGACCTATCCAACACAAAAATAATTTTTAATTCCCACCAGTAGTTCCTGAGATTAGAGGTAACAAACAAACAAATAAACTCTTCAACTTTATATTATAAGAAGATTTAACAAGCGACAGGTTAATTTCATTCTATCTTTCCCTATTCTCGTCTTACTTTTCTCCTGAAATTCAATCATGATAATTTATGTACTCCATAAAATAATTTCTAAGAATTCCAGGATGTATAAACCTATTACATTCTACCTATTACTTTTGTTTTTTGATATTTTTTATGTTATACATACTCGTAGTTGTAGTATATTAAAGTTGTACCTTTTGTTAAGGAACTTGTCTTGGAGATTTGTGTGAAATCCCGCCAGTTCGAATTGGGTATATACCTGTAATGGCTGTGCGTGTTCAATAATAAAATAAATAAAAATTCTACGTAAATAAATTCTACACCTTGGGGAGCTTGATAGACCAGATCATTGGACCAGTAAAAAAATGTATCTCTACTTTATGACATCTCTTTTAAAACACAATCTGAACCAAAAAACAATATAAGAAATAACTGTGACGTCACTACACCACGCCGCGGAGGCGTGAACGAGCTTCAACGCGTCATAACAGTATTTTCCTCATTCGAACACGTTCCTTCACTGTCGTCATACAATACTGTCATAATTGGTCACCATGAAATTTGGTCATACAGGAATACATAATAGCTGGCAGGATGAGCGTAAGAGCTGGGTTAGCCATCAACGAACATAATGGCTTAGGATCTGTTACGTAATCCCTTGAGTATATAATTTTCGGGTTTATCCGGAATACATCTGGATATGATAAATAAAATAAATACAACTAACTTTCACATACATATTTCTAACCTCACGCATTAATCAAGTTTTGTGTCGTGGGTATTAGAAAATACGAGAGAGTTTTCAGTCTCATAAACACTCAAGCCGGGACAAATACTTCGCTTCACAAACATTTGTCTCGGAGCGTTGATCAAACCCGTAGCTTTTCGTTTTATGACCGGCATCTAATCAACTGCGCCAGGCTGTCACAATCAGTAGTGAGAGATGAACATCTTAAGCCGAATGATGCTCTCTCTGGACTGCGTTTAGGCGTTTTTCAGGCCCATTGCAGTAATCTTGTACCCCATTAACCAGTAGCGGCTTGGCTGTGCCACTAGCATTGCAAAAAACCATGAACGCTGGTGTCTACTTACCACTGCTTATCTACCTATAAATGCGATAGAAAAGCAGCAATTAACGAATGACTTTGACTTAAGCGGTTAAATACTGTTGTCTTTAACACAACAGATGTTCAAATTGTTCCCAATATTAGTGTCACTTGTTACAAAGTTGTGCATTTTAGGGTTAACCGCTACACTTTTATAGTAGTGAAGGGAGCTCGTGCGCCTTCACAAGGTCGCGCGTGCCACAGATGGTATACGGTTTAGGGTTAACTCATTATACAATAGCTGCTAGTAATAAAATGTTAAATGATGGCATTTATAGAGTTTAAAATTATGAAAGCTAATTTCAAGATTCTCTCTGTTGTTTTTATTATGTCATTAAAAAGAGAGCTATTTGGATGCAAGAGCCAAGAAGAAATACAACAATTTGTGCGTTGCAATAATTTTGAAAATTGCTGTAGCAATCTAAATATTGCGAAAGAGAAAATTGGGAATTGTTGTTCCTTTGGCAGTTTTAGTTTGTTTCTAATACGACGCGACGGCAAAAACAAATGTATATAAAAATGTACATCAGGTTTGTTAATACTGAGTTAATTGAAAAAATGCGAGACACAATTATTTTATTAACTTGCACTGTTTCATTTCAACGAAGTTAATAACCCACGGCCATTCAAAATTTTATGTTTGACTTCTAACTATCCATAGAGCACCAGAATTTACATATTTTACTTTTATATAAACCACAGTGTTCTTTGTGTTCGAGTAACATTAAATAAATCATAAATGGGGTAATTTTTGACTCACATTACAATTAGTTGGGAATCCGTGACGCATACTCAATTTTCCTTTAACTCTACAGGGGATTTTACGTCATCAATTGATTCATTAGGTAGTGACGTCATTAATTAATACGCAATAAGAGTAATACCTTTTCTCTATCATCAATGACGCTTACGCTTCTTTAAGAAGGTGATTTTCCGTCATTAATTGAGTCAGATACTTTGAAATACAGAGGATGTTGTTGGTTGTAAATACACAAGCTAAATATTATGAGTAAAATGCTGAAGAAGTGTTTAGTAAGCAAAGTTCTTGTATACAAATTATATAATTATAAATAGTAATCAAAATACACTGTTGTGTTCCGGATTGAAAGACATTGTAGCCAGAGTAACTACTGGACATAATGCGACTTAATTATGTCTCAGGATGGCGAGCGTAATAGAACCCCAAGCATTGCTTTGTAATTCATGCTGTTGTTTGGTTTTGCAACAGTCCATGAGCGGTCGTATCGCTAACCATCTGGCGAATGATATGCTTGTCCCGCCATTCATCCGAATAAAAAACATATTACGACAAAGTAACTGCAATTTGTTTAATACAATGTAATCCAGTTAAGATATCAAACGATGCCGGATGGTTATCTCTCGCCGGCATCCTGATTGTATCCGGATACATACAGGTAAACATGAAACCCGATACATTTTTTAGGTCACCATAATGGGTCCACTACTGTATCCTACGAAGGTCGCTTTTCGGTCCGATTTGAATGTCCTACCACCAGTAAAAGGGTTGTCTCCAAGGCTTGATTTTGAGCAGCGTGGAAATAAAAGTATCGCTTATGAAAAACATGAATTAGATTACAGCATCAAAATTGGTTGTATAATGACAGAGATATTAATATTTTTTAATAGTGTGGTGGGGACTCTCGTTTTCTCTTTCGCACGCATGCACCTTATGGAAGATAACGTCACGTGGTGCAACTTTTATATAAAAAATCTTCCGGATTATGGTTATGCGTAACCTTTCGATATAAACAATAATAAAAATTGATGACACTAGCCTATTATGACTACTTTGCATTACTAGGTTTCACACGACTTCACTCGGGTGCAGACACGTTTTAAATCCAGTCCACATCAGCCACATACATATTTCGCGGAAGTACTGTATTATATTTAAGCTCATCATGACTGCCGTCCTTTACACTCCCTTTTTCGATTAGTTCCGTAACATTTCGTCGTGTACCGTCTTATTCTGTACCATTATTGAAGGCATACAATCCTGTCCTCTTCGATTTCATGCCATTCCTTTGAATTAAAAAGAGTACCAAATATATTTGAATTCTAATTCATTTAACAAGGAACTAATGTGGAAACTTAATGTAATTGTATGATCTCATATTTTATAAGTGTAATTCATATATTTTAATAAATATTTTTCATAACATCACCGCAATTAAATACATTACAAATTAGTTTCATTCATTTAAATACCACCGAAACACAAAATTTTCCGGGATTACAAGTAACCTATATATCCTGGTTATCAGCTATCACGATACAAAATTTAAAAAAATGTCTAGTCGTTTGAGCTTGAAAAGTAACACCCAACTCTCGCATTTATGCTATTAGTAGAATGAAGACCGTAGATATTTTGCGACCGAAACGGATCAGGAATCAAAGAGCTTAAAAACCTGGGGAATGTTGCAACAACTTTATCAAAGGGGGATATGGACAGGTAGAAAAGGTAGAGCTTTTTTGTTGTCATGAGGAAAAGCTGTTAAGCTTCCCTTTCTGTACCCCGGAGGAGGCCGAAAGGTATATGTCAGTGTCGCTTAAGAAGAGAGAACCGTCCCAAATGAGGGTTGTTGTTGGAAAACACAATGTTAATATCTTTACAGCAGCGTAAAATAACCGAAAGTTTCACTATTGTCTGATAAAAGGATTATGGTATCTTGAGCTAGTGTGACGTCATAGATTTGAATAGGCTATGGTTATAGATAGATATTGTGGATTGTTATAACGCATTGCGTAGATATTGTCTGTACCTTTTTATTTTGGGAAATTAAAAAAGGTTTGGTGTGTTAAATTTCAGTGAATATATACATAAATATAATATGTTTATTTGGAATGAACAGCGAGATGACCATACCATTCGCCTGATGATAACCGATACAGCTCCTCATTGACACTAGTAGAACTAAACAGCACCATGAATTACAAAGAAATGCTTGGCATTCCACTGCGCTCGCCATCCTGAGACATAAGATGTAAGTCTCAATATGTCCAGTAGATACTCCGGCCTCAATGTCCTTCAAACCGGAATACAAAAGTGCATTTACACTGCTGTTTGGTGAGAGCCATAGAAATTACGGTGGTTTTCTCTAAAGAACTTAATAAACCTTGACGGGTTCTTAATGGACCGATAAGAAGATGCTAATTCCTACCTCGACGCAATATACTCTCAGCTACGCAGTTGTCCCTACAATGTCTTCCTTCACCGTCACAGCAAGAGATACTAAACTATGCTATTTTGTTAAATTTGTCTCGTGTTTCGAGAGCAATGATCCAAAGTCCGCGATCTGGCCGTGCGGCCGCGCCCATAATCTATAACCAGCGCACCCTATATTTAAAACCGCTCGTACTAATCCCGTATACTTTGTTTTCATATCAAAGTTCATCGGTTTGTCAGAACTAACTTTCCGCCAGGCGACGAGAATAGAACAAGCGTGGAAAACAATTGCGTTGGGTTTAGATAAACAAATAGGTAGGTATGAAACCTTTTTGTTTTAAACTTTTTCGATAAGCAAAAAAGTACCTATTTTGAATTTAGAATAAAATGATGGCTTTAAAAAACGTAAGTTGAAGGAAGTGATGGTGAGAAAAAACGTTTTTGAATCTGGTAAAAATTGGCGTTAATAATTATGTTATGGCGCGAAAATGTTCATTTATAATTTGATACAAATTAATATTTTATTTGCTATGTTATTATCAAAGATGTATGACATGAAACTGTGAAATTTAGAGTGAAACATTGGAATGATTGTTGGCTAGTTGGTAAAGAAAAAAATATTATCAGAAAAAGGTAATTTTACATTATTCTTAAACAACTGTTGGTATTTTTAACTTCAAACTACAAGCTTTTTATATAAAAAATCAATTTAACACAAAATTCACATCAAGTAATGAAAAGCGTGTTTTGTATTGTAAGTATCAAACTAGATGACCAGATTACCTAGACCCGAAATAAATAAGAGACCATTATTTCTTGGGGTGGAATTTACTCGGCGAACTGTGTATGAAACTTATAGTACATATGTACCATTAAAGATACATAATATAATATGCAATAGGCTTATGTATCCAATTTAACTTTTATATAATTAAAATCATTCATCGCTACAACACAATATCCGGTCATACCCCCACTTAGTAAGAAAAATATTTACATAAACCAAAACAATGAAAAATCTGCAACATCGTTTATACAGATGGTATACAACAGGAAAATTAATAACAAATATTAGTTGACCCTTGTTTTATATGAACAACTTAAGCTTGAAGAATCTTTTTATAATGGTTTATGACCAGTATAAGTGGTACCCTTGGTATCTTTTACACCTTTAAATATCGAGGTCTTATTATACTATATGCCATTAATTAGTAATTTACTCACCTACTAGCTAGGGCCACGTTTACCAGTGGCTTCCTTCACTCTACCTAACAATGATTCATGATAATCGTAACTATAGATTTTACATGTAACAATAATGCAGGAAATTATAGAAAAAATCTCGAGTTTGCGGACACTAAAATTCCTGATTTGTCATCTATATTATTAATTTCATGAAATTTTTACTTAACAAATACACCCAACAGTCACATACATCATCCTGACCCCACACTAAGGTCGAGTTTTGTGGCATGGGCATCAGAAACTACGAGAAACTTTTCAGTCTCACATACACCGAGACCCGAAAGAAATATTTGGGGGCCGCACAAAAATTTATCTCGGTTTGTCGATCAAACCCGGATTCTCTCGTTTTACAGACGGCATCTCACCAACTGCGCCAGCGAGGCTGACAAAATTAACCGAACTAAAAAATAAGGTTTAGTTTCAGTCGGATTTTGCTATAACACGTAGACTATCAACCATCAACAAATTACTATTGACAACATCCCTTATTCTTCCCATTCACACTCCTCACCATAAGGGGATATCAGGGTTCACCTACCTAACATAACTCTATCACTCTCGTAGTATGCACTATGCGCGTGCATCGCCAGTGCGCATGACAACACGTTTCCGCCATATTGCTGTCACATCTCGTGATCGCTGCACGCTTTATTCACTCGCTGACCTTACGAGACCTCTTGTGTTACGAGACCTTTGTGAAAATCAGGTGATTGCCTACGAGCTGTTACAGGGAAGAAGAGGTTATAGATCAATGTGATATGAAACAATTAAATACATAAATGAGCTGATAGTAAGAATCACCTGATTATTATTTAGAAATTCTTGATATCGTCAAGTCATTTATAGGCATAGTAGACTTCAACTTGTTTGTTAAAGTTTGAAAGCAAAAACCAAGCAATCCGATCAACCAGTTTTAAATATAAATCAACAATTTCTTGCCTAAAAAGGTATCGAGCGAAAACTACCTTCTCGACAAATCGAAACACCATATAAAGTCATTGATGATTCAGTACCGTCATAGGAAGTCCTCATGCGTAAAGCGTTGCATGCGCTTGTGCCATACACTCAATGGCATTCCACAGTCAATGCTGCCAAATTATAGTGACGAATATATTCATATTTTACGCAAAACGTGTCACGCATTAAGGGGTGGCTTTTCACTAGGTCAACAAATGATAGGAGCAATTGGCTATGGTAATTCGATATTCAAAATTGAATGCTTTCAGAAAATTCTGATTGCACACAACCTTTTCAATTAATGCACATTGGTAGAGCATATTATAGTAATTTTTGGCGAAACTTTAGAAGAATAAATGTGGTAATTATCATACACTTAACGCGATAGTCGACGCTGCCAAAATAATGACGACTATCGTAGTATTTTACGCAAAACGTGTCACGCATTAAGGGGTGGCTCTTCACTAGGTCACTAAATGATAGGGGCAATTGGCTCTGGTAATTCGATATTCAAAATTGAATGCTTCCAGAAACTTCTGATTCTACGCAGAACGATTTTTTGTTCTATAAAATCATAGGATGTTTACGGTACTCTGGATTATATTAAAAAAATATTTAAAAAACTTCATGTTTTCGTTCCTGTTTTTTTTTCTTATAAATGATGATATAACTACGTTAAAAAGTTACGATCCTATTAGAAACAATTTGTTTCCGCCTAATAAGACACAATAATAAGATATTATCACAAAAAATATTTACCATGCAAAATGACCATAAACCATACATTAAAAGTTTCAAAAATATCTGAATTGTTCAAAAATATAAGAAAACTTGTAAAAAAAGCATCATGTTCGTAATAAAATACATTAAAGAGAAATGCTTCGGTACGTTTCGTGCGTGTTTGGAACCGAGGTATTGAGGCCTATGGAGAACTCGGTGCAACAGATTCCTTATTTATTACTTTATACATTTGAATAATTTTATGAAATGGTACAATAGTGGGGTGAAAAATATTGGTGAGTGTTTTACATTTGTATTTTTTTTAACCTATTTCATCCCACTGCTGGCCAAAGGTTTCCCCCATGTCTCTCCACAATTCGCGCTCTAAGGAAATTTCAGGTCACATGGGCTCGAAAGCATCCAGGTCGTCTCTTCATTTGTATTATTAATATTTAATTCTTTATTGCAAAAATAGAAAAAAATACAGTGAAGAAACAACACAATAATGATAGTACAAGAGGCGACCTTATCACTCTAGGTAATTTCTTCCAATATTGGGTAATTTTCAAATGATATATTAGGTATTCTCTTCTTTCTTCTTTATCAGCCCATATACGTCCCACTGCATGGCACGGGCCTCCTCTACAATCGAGAGTACGATTGAGAGTGGTTAGGCCATATAGTCCACCACGCTGGACTAATGCGGGTTGGTGGTCTTATCATATAAATTCTTATGAATCGCTACGGTATGGAGGTTTCCTCACGATGTTTTCCTTCACCGTTTTAGTGTGTGGTGATTGACTATCAATACACACATGACTCCGAAAAGTCAAAGGTGTGCCCTGGGATTCGAACCCGCGACCACCGTCAACATGTAGGCAGCCGCGTCTGGTCCGTTTACCAACGGGCCACCATATCCAGTATATGATTTACGATTTAGATACATCTTATTTAAGGTAGAAAGATGGGCTTTTATTCAATGTCATGTGAGTTACAATACATACTCGTATATGTGTACGAACAAATACAATACTTGGGAATCCGTATCACCACACAAGGACTTTTATTTTGCAGCAGACGATTAATCAACTTTAAAATGAGGGACTAACGCCCGAATACTGGAACGCAGCTAAAATATAAGTTGCGCTTAACTACGTTAATCCCGCTTAAATGTACTGGCTAAGTGGGCCGTGCGCTGTTAAGAGCAACTTATTATTTGAATGGCGTTCCAGTATTCGGGCGTACATGTTTGATTCCAGCACCGAAAGAAATATAAGTGTAGTCAATGAAATGATTTTGCATCTGACTATAGGGTTCTGCCCTAAAGTCCTTTCTATCTCCTGACACCCATAACTCAATCATCAATTCACTGTTTCATTAACCCGCGAGCACTCGCGCTATGAGCATTTTGCTCACAGTAAATTTAAATCACGCGCCATTTAGTCAAAATTATGCCTACAGACATCGCTTTTTCGGTAGCTGAGTTTTAATCCCTCCCCCGCACCTGGATACAGTTCACTTTTCGCCAGCTTGCGCTGGTCGCTCGGACGAGGAGGTTTGTTGCGCCGTGGACCATCAAGCGGCGTTTTGCTCATCGCGCGGGTGTCGACGTAAGTACTTTTCTCCTCATGACTTTTTTTTGTTTTTATTATATTATTGGTTTTACTGCTACTTTTATGTAATATTATAGATTTAAATTACTGTCTTAAAACACTATTATGTATTTTTATTATAGATGGATAGAAGAGATGAAAGTATTTTGGCGTGGTTCATGGAAGAAGATTTGGAGGAAGACATTGAAGATCCGTCTTTTAGGGCCGATGATATTGAAAGCGATCGAGCCAGTGAACACAGTCATCATTTCACTGACACCGAACAATCTTCATAACGATGACCGAATCGATCCAACTACTGGCGTTAACGCAAAACCCGAAGTCATCACTTACTATAATCAAACAAAAGGAGGTGTTGATGTTGTGGATCGACTAAAAGAAGAATATTCAGTTGCAAGAGCATGTAGGTGGCCGCTGAGATTATTTTTCACGATACTAAACATAGCCGGAATCAATAGTCAAATCATTTACAAGGAAAACACGAATATAATCATAACGCGCACAGATTACTCAAAACAACTAGCTCTTCAACTAATACAGCCGCATATCCAAAGAAGAAGCACCTTCCAGAACATTGCATATCCCCTACAGCAAGTGATTAAACGTTTTGTACCAGATTCTGAGATACCAGGACAAGAAAAACGAAATGGAATCTGCGCGGTTTGCCCAAGACGCTAAAACCGCAAGACCCAAAAAGTGCTGCATTTACTGCCAAAAAATTTTATGTAACGAGCATAGTCATACATTATGTGATATGTGTAAAGCTCGCATATATGATGAAGACTAATTATTCCTACACATTTAAGCTATTGTTTGAAAATATTTTTATTTGTGTGATTTTTTCCGTCAGACTGCCTTAGAAGACTGGCAAATTAGTTACTGTGATTGTTAATTAAAATAAAAAATAATAATGTTGAAAAAGTTTTAAATATATGTTTTTAAGATTATATAAAGTGTATTTTATTTAATAAAATAAAAAAATAACAATATAACCCGGTAAAACCTGCATTTAATAACATTTATAAACGTGAGCAAAATGCTCTACGCGCGAGAGCCCGTGTAATTTCTAAAGGCGCGGGTGCTCGCGGGTTAATGCATGGTGGCCTGTTGGTTACCAACAGACACGGCTTCCAACATATTCATTTATAGCGGTCGCAGGTTCAAATCCTAGGGCACACATCTGACTTTTCGAAGTCGTGTCGTGTTGTTTCCGCCAATAAGAGACCAGTTCAGAGTAGTGGACTATATAATCTACATATAACCCCTCTCAATCATACTCTTGATTGTAGAGTAGCTCCGTGTCCTACACTGGGACGTGTATGTATTACATATTATACATTGATTACTATATCCTATCCCTTTACGTTATGCATGAATCTGATGTAACACCGCAACTGGCAACGTTTATCTGCTTGAATTCGGCGTCGACGTCACATCACGCCGCGGCGTCGTGGCCTACTCGTGCGCGTCACGTGCACTAGTGATGTATTTCGCGTACGCATTACGCTTTTCGCAACTCGCAGGACGGTTTCGCGTACGCATTACGTAACATTACCCTAAGTATTTTGACGTAACCGGTGTTTCGGTGACGTTTGGATGAATGAAATTATTGGGGATAATTTTGGTGTATTTGTGTTATTGCTTTTATTAAAGTTGTGCTTGGTTAATGTTTTTTTTATTTTATTAAAACGATGGAAGAGGAATTGATGGACCAAATTATTATTAGTATTTTTTATTAAAAATCCAAGGACACAAGCAAGTTGTTGCCATTCCTAAGATTGTTGTAAACGTTTTTAGACATAAGATGCCTTAAAACTAAAGCTTTAAGCTACATACTAAGATTTGTAGTTTAATTCCTACCAAGACACGACCGCTCCTTAATTGTAGATCCATTTTCAGCCCGATTTGTTTACTGTACAGGCCTACTTGATAAGTCTTACAGGATGTTTATTGATGTATTCACTTTTGCATGTGAAATAAATTAAATTCCCAAAAGGTCAATGACCTTTTTATACTGCACTGTGTGTGTTGATAAGTAAATTGCAATGGAAAATATAGTATGAAAAGTGAGATTTTATTATATTTCGGTTAAAACAAACTGGTCGAAACCGGATATGCGCGAAATCGAATCGAGACAAACTTTAGTTACTATGCGAGCTTCCAGCATTGTGTAAGGTGGTCGCTATGCAGGCAGATGGGGATATTAAATGGTGGATAGGATTAAGTTAAAATATACTACTGTGTGTGGTGTGTGGTGGCCTGCAGTGTGTGGTGGCCTGCAGTGTGTGGTGGCCTGTTGGTAAACGGACTAGACGCGACTGCCAACATGTTCACGGTGGTCGCGGGTTCGAATCCCAGGGCACACCTCTGACTTTTCGGAGTCATGTGTGTATTGATAGTCAATCACCACGCACTAAAACGGTGAAGGAAAACATCGTGAGGAAACCTGCATACCATAGCGATTTATAAAAAAATTCTATCGTATGTAAGTCCGCCAACCCGCACTAGGCCAGCGTGGTGGACTATATGGCCTAACCACTCTCAATCGTACTGTCGATTGTAGAGGAGGCCCGTGCCCTGCAGTGGGACGTATATGGGCTGCTACAGAGATACTACTACGTTTTTTAATCGGGTTATCATTATAACCAGCATTTTATTGTCCAGTGCTGGATAGAGGCATACTCTATCAAGGAATCCTCTTAATCAGATGAAAGCAGAATTTTCAGGTCAAACTTACAACACATAATACACACCCATTTCATCTTTTTTTCTTATTATTTTTTTATAAGAATTTTCCCACCAGAGTTGGAAAAGTATTAATGTATTTACCAACCGTGTTATGGTGGCGTGGTTGCCCAAATTACCCACGTAAAAAGATGGCCAATGCCAGGTATTTGGTCGTTAACTTTGACCAAATATACTGGAATATGCAAAGTAATGCGTAAATATATTGAAGGGCCCGACATCATATGACGTATATAATAAATTAGTATAAATAAATACGGTATTAAAATAACCGAGTCACGTCACTACGTCAAATATTGCAGCCATGAGAATAATTCAAGGTTACTCCTGTTTTTGTCTATTTTTAATCAAGTACGCGGGTGGTTTGTGAAGCGGGTCACGTGGTGAATGAGATAACCTTTTTAATGTAATAGGAAACATATTGCTGACGTAGTTTAGGGTTCGTTTATGTGCAAAATGTATTTTTCTTTCAATTATTGGCGAGACGAGCATGCCTTTCGCCTGCTGGCAAGCGATACGATAGCTCATGGACAGTAGCAAAATCAAACAACACCTTGAATTATAAAGCTTGGCATTCCACTGCGCTCGCCATCCTGGGACATAAGATGTTAAGTCTCAATATTTCCACTTGTTACACTGGCTATGATTGATTTTCTTATTTCAAATCTGCTCGTATGTTAGCTACATAAAGGTAGTTTTTTACGCAAATTGGAAGACAGGATCCAGATTCAAAATTGGTTTTAATATTTTGGATTATAACAAAAGATTATGAAGTAATATAATTATAGCTAAAGAAGCGTTGATTTAACCTCAAATAAGTTAGCCAAATTGTGGGTGTGATAACTCCTTTGTTTCTTCGAATAAAAGTATATTAGTTATGTTTGTTTTAATGTGAATTTTGATTCCAACATCAAAATACTCTGATCTGTAGAATTTCAATTAATTGTATTGTAAATCAGCCTAAAGATGTGGCGATTCGTAAGTTCCTTACACGTGAATTCTAAGTTATTTTTAACTCGTTTTTACAAGGAAGCACGCAGAGAACGCCTTCATTGTTAGAAAAACAAATTATTAAGTATTTAGAAGAATTAGTTTGTCATACTATGTATGAGATTCAAATTGGATATTGATTTCTTTGTATCGTTATTTAATTTAGTTTTGTCTTTAAAAGTCAGCGGTAATCAAATTCACTGACTAATCAAAGTCGAACAATAAAAACCCACGCATACTGTTTTAGGTCAATGTAAGTTGCCCAAATGTGAATTTTGATTCCCAGATTTCATGCCAAATTACCATAGGTGCAAGTTATAATACAGATTGCATTTTGCGTAGTTTTAAGTGTTTTGAATTGGTATTTAGTTTTAGCAATTAGTGCGAATATTGGTGCCAATTTTGCTTTTATATCTTAGTGTAAAATATTCGGGTTTGTTTTAAGATAATTGTCGTGAGATGTGTGGTGTTTTTTTGCGTGAGACGGTTTCGGGAGCGATATCAGTGTGATAGGCGTCGCGGCGTGGCGTTATCAGCGCGGCGGCGGCGGAGCGCGGCCCCAGCGCCAGTCGCGCCGCGCCGCCTGCACCACCGCCACTCTACACCCACATACCATCACCACACCACCACCCACACAGTGACAGTGCAGTGCAGACCAGTGGAGTGCAGTGGAGTGCAGTGTTCAAATAGGATAGTGACAGTGAAACAACAGTGTTGTAAAAAAAACAATTTTTAATTTTTTGGAAGCTTAACATCCTTACGATAACATAAGTCTTACAACTATACTACTTAAGTAGTTAGATAGGACAGTCTTAATAATGAGTGAGTGTACACGTAGAGGTGAGATCAGACGGGCAGTCAGTGCGCGTGCTGCAGTGTGGGCAGTGTCGGCAGCGAGGGCAGCAGCCGCAGCACGGGCGGCGCGGGCGCGCTGCGCTCCTTGGCGTGCCGCTTCACGTGCTTGGCGAGGTGGTCGGAGCGCATGAACCGCCGCTTGCACACGCCGCACTCGAACTTCTTCTCGCCGGTGTGTGTGCGCTTGTGCCGCGAAAGCTCGTCCGAGCGCGAGAAGCGTCGCTCGCAGCCGGGCCACGCGCACTTGAACGGCCGCTCGCCAGTGTGCGTGCGCGCGTGCGCCTTCAGGTGGGACGACTTGAAGTAGTTCTTGCCGCAGCCGGGGTACGAGCACTCGTAGAGGCGCCGTCGGGCCGCGGGCGCCGGCGCCACGAGCCACAGCGCCGTAGTGGGTAGCAGCGTGCCGGGTACTATAACGGCGGAGGGCGGGCGCGGCGCCAGCGGCACCCAGCCGGGCGCGGCCGCCGGGGACGGCACGCGCTGCTCGTCGCGCGCCTCGTGCTTGGGCGGGCACTCCGGGTGCGGCGAGGGCACCCGAGCCTCTTCCATCTTGGGCGGGGGGCTGGGAGGCTCGACCGGGAGCGGCGGTATCACGCGCGCCTCCTGAGCCGCCTGCAGCTGGGTCGCTATGTATTTGGTCTGGGAATAGCTGTGACCGCGGTTCATCTTGAACTTGAGCGTCTTGAGTATGTTGATGTTGTCGGGCGGCGGCGGCGGGAGCGGCTCCGGACTGCAGGTGCCGTCCTTGTGCGCGCGCATGATGACGGAGGGTCGGCAGCAGGGCTCCGGCGGAGGCGTGGTGAGCAGCAGGCGCGCCAGCTCGCAGCGGGAGCGCTTGCCGAACTCCTCCTCGCCCTCCGAGTCGGAGGGCTGAGGCGTGAGCGGCGACACCAACGCCACGGGCGGCACCAGCGGCACGCAGGAGTCGCGCGCGCGCTTCATGGCAGCCTTCTTGATCGGCAGCTCAACCTGCGAGATAACACACACACGTAAGTGAACGCTCTCTGGGCGGCGGAGCGGCGGCCGGCGGTGCACGCGCGCGCTGCGTGATCGCGCCCGCGCGCCTCACCCGACACCGCTCTGTCATACTTTCGATTGCACAAATGGCACCAAAACATTTTTAGTCGCCCCGGAGAGCCCCGGGGACGACGATATATTTTTTTTGAGAGACAAATAAGCTTCGGAAAAGTCGTTTCGAATTTTCCAAAACACTCACTTTGTTCTCCATCAACGGCGGAGTCGACGGCGGCGAGAGGGGTCCGCAAACTTCGAGCAGGGTGGACATTCTGATCAGAATGAGAGCATTCAACGCTATAAAACTTTCTTTTTTAATTCACAAAACTTGCGCGCGTCGGCCGTGTCGTTCCGGTTCCGCGAGCCGTGCGGTTCGGTGTACGAGCGGCGGACGAATAAACCGCTCGGCGGTGTGTCGAGGTACGAGGCGAAGACGGCCGCGAGGCCGGCGGGACGCGCGCGGGGCGGGTGGCCAATGGGAGCGGACGGCGCGGCCACGGCGGCCAATCAGCGCGCGCTGATCACGCACGGCGCGCGTGCCGCCGCGTGCTGTTCACGTGCACGCCGAGTGACGGCGCGGCGCGCGGCGGTGCGCTGCGAGGTCGCGCGCGTGACGTCACCGGCGCGCCCCCGCGTGACGTGGCGCGGCGTGCGGCGGCGGCGGGCGCGACAAGGTCGCCGCTTGCCGCTTGCACCGCGCCACCGACACCGACACCGCCGCAATCAATGACATTCGTCTGCATCTAGCTTTACTATTTTGACAGTTGTCGGTCGTCGACCCGCCGGTGTGGGCGCGGTGGAGCTGGCGCGCCGCGGGAAAGTGGCGGCCGACCATGCGGCGACCTCCGCGCTGCCGGCTGACCGTGTCCGCACTCGCGACACGCCACACTACACACCCACTTGCAACATGGATTTCGCCGTCTGACGCGCCTTGAATGAAGATTTTCCATCCCTGATCAAACATATACAATTTACACAAAGAAGCAATGACACCACATATCGTTAAATCATGACGTGTCTACTTCAACCTCGCATTATTCATCTTGATAAGAGTTCCTAATGATGCGACACGAGTGACCTTCCGGCGCGTGATGATAAACACGGTACTCATGAGATGGTGTTAGTGAACACGGCCGGGCGCGGCGCACACTAGTCACTACACCACGCACTGTTTACAAGCGAACAGCGCGCTTATTTCCGTACATAAGCTATTTATAGACAAGGCCATTTGTGCAACACTGGATCCAGGCAGATGGCTCTTACTAACGCCAATTAACACCTAGAAAAGTAATCCTCGAACGAAAAGTCCTGATAAAAGTTTAGAACTTAATACCGTTGTCATTACTGCAAACGTAGGTCCACTTATACTTGCAATTTGCATATTATTATAAAGCTTATGTTGGCAGTCGCGTCTAATCCGTTTACCAACAGGCCACCACGCACTATAGACTAGACGCGACTGCCAACATGTTCATGGTGGTCACGGTTTCGAATCCCAGGGCACACCTCTGACTTTTCGGAGTCATGTGTGTATTGATAGTCAATCACCACGCACTAAAACGGTGAAGGAAAACATCGCGAGGAAACCTGCATACCATAGCGATTTATAAAAATTTCTATGGTATGTAAGTCCGCCAACCCGCACTAGGCCAGCGTGGTGGACTATATGGCCTAACCACTCTCAATCGTTCTGTCGATTGTAGAGGAGGCCCGTGCCCTGCAGTGGGATGTATGTGGGCTGATACAGAGAGATACAGCTTATGAATCATATACATAAATTACTTCTTTCCACTACTCTGTCTATCCCTACAAGCGTAAATCCGTGAACATAGTATGTTAGAGTCCTATTTACAAAGCAAAATCATGTAAATAACTTTATTATGCAATCAAAACATTGAATACGATAACCTGATGAATCAACGTTGCATAATATCAACTTATCAATGAGTAAATTCCTAATTCCGTAATGTGTTAAATGGTCAGGATTAGTAACTTATTCACATTTATTATCATCATCATCGGCTAAGGAAGTCGAACATACTTCCCCTATCCCTTCCAAAGAATATAGAGATATTTTAGAAGCAGCCTGCATTCAACCACATCCTGTAACCTTTATTATGATGTCATCAGTTCTTCCTTGTTACCATAGTTTCCAATAGGAAAAACAACATAGCAAGTGATTTCTCCTTGATTTTCGTTTATGGAAGAATATATTATTGTAATAAGGACTAACGTTTTTTTTTAATGTTTACATTTATATAACGTATGTAGGTAATTGTATTGTCTTTGCCCATAATGACTCAACTGACACACCCATAGATTATCTACTACATCAACAACATAAAACGTGACAACACCCATATAAACAAGAAATCATTAACATAAATACTCATATTTATAAGCTTATGTATATTCAACTGATGAGGAAAATGTGCCGATTGCCATATTAAGCCAGGCGTAGGCTTATTCAATCCAACCTGGTTGTACTGCTGGATTTAGGCTAGAATATAGTTCAACCCATAGATTTAGTATAAAACATAGATCGGCAATGTGAAAGAGATAGAATAATTTAACTCATATGTTAAAGCGAGATGCATGATGCGACCATTCGTTTACACAGAAGTAGCCAGCAGTGACCCAGAGTCAAAATATGTCAAACTAAGCGAGCAACAAAATTCGCTTATTTTCATAATTTATTTAATTTTACAGTACTTGGTTATATTTATTAAACGTAGTTTATTATAGTGCATTGTGTAGTGCCAAGGTGTGGTTCATGCAGGCGTAAAATCCGAAATAATTAAAGTTTTCTCAGGTACCGGCCACTTTTGCACAATACTTTTTTGTGACGATATTATAGAATTAAATGGAAATCTGTGTATACACATCGGTAGAAAAGAATATAGTATTTCATTGTATAAATACGCTGAAAGCATCCATTGCGTATAAAAAATAATATCAAATACGTGAATTCACAATAATTTCAACCAAAAGTTGCTAGGGATTGCCTGACAGGTTCGATCAATAAAAGGTTGTCGATAAAATAGTCGATGACAAGACATGTTGCCCTACATTTTTATGGAGCTATCGTATGTTATGAATAATACATTTATAAGAATTTCTATGGTATGTAAGTCCGCCAACCCGCACTAGGCCAGCGTGGTGGACTATATGGCCTAACCACTCTCAATCGTACTCTCGATTGTAGAGTAGGCCCGTGCCCTGCAGTGGGACGTATATGGGCTGATACATACATACATATAGTATGTTGTGATAGTGTGCATTTTTCTCCTTCTTCTACCTGGCGTTATCTCGGCCATATTTCCCCGGCCATTATTATAGTATTCATTCTACAATATTACTTATTACTTTACTTTTTCTCATTTTTTTATATTTGTGGAATATTTATTATAACACTTCATGTGTGTGATTTATGAATTAAGAACCTGTTTCAATCTCTGCCAAGAGGCTGTCAATTTATAATAGTAAAACAAGAACATATTCGATATTATTATAAAATATGCGATACTTCTATGCACAATATCATCATCCAAACCTTGAAGCAACATTATTCATTTATCATAACATTAGGTATAGGTTTAAAATTTATAATTCTCATAGAAAAAACATTAGTTTAGGTGACGAGATCGAGAAAACCTTTGTAGTTTATTAAACTGTCTCTTTCTTCAGTCACAGGAATGCGACTAATGAACATAGGCCTTCCACAAGAATGTCTACATCAGTTTGTTGTAAGCTGCCTGCATCCAACGACTTCCTACAAGCTCCTCCGTACACCTCCAACGCGGCCTAGCAGGCGTCCAACACTTCCCAATGAGTTACAAGTCAATTAATTGACTTAAATAAGCATATTTTTTTAACTCTAGTATAAATACACTTACGCGAAGTTTACTCATTGAAAAAAACTAATAATCATGGATTTTGTTGCAGACTGAGTCCACCCTACGACTACGAAAGCTGTAAAGTAATCGAAACTTCGCGACGGGAAATTAAAAAAATAAACCGAAAACGCTAAAACTTTGTAAATTATAGTTTTATTTTATAAAAGTGTTTTTTGTTCTCAGTTTAATTAGATGTCTGTACTAAAGACTCATACAAAATATCTCAAACAAAATGTTTTCCAAATAATATGACAATTTATCTTTATTTATTTGTGTGTTTATCAATCTGTATTGAAATAAACACATCAATAAGTTTCTGTTAATATATAATAAAATGTCGCATATATCCATAACATTTTATTTCACAACTACAGGCCGACAGCTATATCGATATCGATATGATACTATCGAAAGTGCATGGTACACCACTATATGTCAAGCACACATGTAAACTTCACGCACACAATCGTAAATCAGTTTTGGTCGCGCTGAAAATGACACATTGCCGATCTATGTTCTATACTACATCTATGGTTCAACCTATGTCATACTTTTAACACGTTTTAGGCATTGTACGACAGTTGACATACTTAAGACTGTTATCAACTTAATACTAAATGACAAGTTGACTAAAATATACTTCAACCTGTCATAATTTTAACAATTTGTAACGATTTGTAAGCATTGTACGACAGTCGACATATGTATTATAAAGACTGTTGTCAATTTATAACTAAATGACAAGGATTTACATCATAGTTTCCTTTTGAAAGAAGTACAAGAGACTTCAAATTTAAAAATCGAACATTATTATTCTATTTACGAATTTTAAAACCAAAACGTCTACTAACTAACCTAAGAGTCTGCATTAACATTAAAAAACATAATACAAGTAACGGTAGACGTTCAAGCAAAAACATTGTGTTGTGTGTGTGTGTGCGGACGCATCGCCCAGGCGAGCGCCGTGAAAGTGAAGCACGTGCGGCTCGCGTGATTAGGATTAAGATACAAGCGGCAGCGAGGTCACTGCGTATTATTTTTATTGTTTGTGTTAAAAATCACACAAATTTATATATACTTAGATTTTGAAGGGGGCTAACTACAAAGTATGAGTAAAGTAAGCATATTATATACAGGATAGTCGTGAAAACCACATACAGCGCATTTCAGCAATTGGTACTCAAAACACTATTAAACTATTTGTAATAACTAGATGCAAAGGTATGCCTAGTCATTATGTATCTTCATGTTTTCACCATTTGTTGCAGCATTTTTTTCTTCAGACAAGGATTGTTCTTGTAAAAGTGTTCTACTCTACTCTACTCTACTATATACTCCAAAACTCGCATCCATTAGAGGAAAATTCGTCTTATTATACCATACTATACTATACTGGTGGTAGGTCTCTCATATGTGAGGGGCCGCCTGGGTATGTATCACCGCATTTTCTATTTCTCACGTCAAACAGCAGTGTAAATGCACTGTTGTGTTTCGGATTGAAAGACAGTATAGCCACAGTAACTACTGGATATATTAAGCTTTACATCTTATGTTTCAGGGTGGAGAGCGCAGTGGAATGCCAAGCATTCCTTTTAATTTAAGGTGTTCTTTCGTTCTGCTACTTTGTATGAGTGGCCGTATCGCTTACCATCAGGCGAACGGCATGCTAGTCTCGCCATTCATTGCAACAAAAAGAAAACACGCTATCTAGTCCCTAGGTGATGATACCTACCATTGAAATTGGACCCGTAAAAAGTTATGAAAAATATAATTACTTAATGCCAACGTTGTGTCGCTCGGTTTGAAAAATTATCAGTGGGATTTGAAATATGTATCTACATCTAGATAGGCGACTTTATTTTTTGCACTCATAAAACATATCAAGAAGGCGTAGGTATGTAAGTATTTGTACATAACTGTACTGAATTTTGTTACTGTTTTAATAGAGTCAAAGACGAAGAAAAAATGTTTAAGAACTCTACCAACACGCATTATATCAACAACCTGCATGTTGTGTTACAAAGCCAAACAAGCTAAAAAGTATATTTGATACATGTTCCATTTATAGTAACGCGTAATTCAACAATATTGTTGTGACCTTAATATCAAAAAAACTGAAACCTGATATGAAATACTTGATAAAAACAACAAAAAATATATTAAAAACACCAACAGCTGTTTATCGCAGTCAAATTTTATTTTGCTTTTCGGTTACTTAAAAAACATGGACTTTGATATGATTTGATGTTTATAATTATTTACTATTATTGCAAATACAATGTATATACTTATTTATTATGTATAAACTATAACCTACATGTTATATTTTAAGCCGTTTGAGGTGGCTACAAATGAAATTAAAGGTGTGGGTGTTAATTATTAACCCCCAAAATATGTCACTTGGTGATGTGGCAGCGTGTTGTGCTAGTAACAATAAAAAGGTAAGGGAATTATATTTCTTCATATTTGTTTTGATGCGTTTAATATCTGTGTTTGTGTATAATTAGTAAAAAAACATTTATGTAATTGAAAATAATTTGTTATTGAAAGAAAACCAAACAATCGCATACGCAAATACATAAGCGGCTAAACAGATAACTTATCATAATCTGTCATTCTTACCTACGTATGTAAATGATTATACATATGTATTTATATGAATCATATTTACTAAACAGGAAAATATAGATAAATAGGTATAAAAATTACAACGATTAAATAAAATGTATAACCTAAAAAACTTAAAAAATATGCATTTATTTATTTTAACGATAAAAAATATGAAGGCAGCAATTTAAGGTACATTCATATCTGGGGGCACGGCAGTGCCCCCTCCAAGTCGAGCTTAAAAGCGGCACAGCCGTACTATCCTTTTCTCGAAGCAATTCAGACCATTTTCAACCCCCCATAACTTCGTTGTGGTTAAAGCAAGAAGCTTGAATTTTCAGTTACTAATTAGGCATTGTGTAAACACGGTATATTTAAAATTTCATTCAATTTGAACCAGTAGTTTAAGAATTATAACTTGTCAAACTTTCGCAATTTTGTCACTCACTGACTGACTGACCGATCATCAAAAGTCTAAGGCACTTCTAGCAGACATAGAACCTTCAAATTTAGAATATAATTAGTGTTTAGTGTCTAAAGTAAGGAAAAATTCAAACATTTCATAATTTCTGTCTAGTTTTCTAGATACACCAACTACGTGAATAACTTTGTAATCTCATATAAATGTATAGGATTACAAAGATAAATTTGCAGTTTATGATTCGTTGTACCTGTATATAATGGAATAATAGTTGTAGATTGGTATCTATATTTTTTATGTATGAGGCATAATATGAGGGGGTATAAAGAGGGAAAGGGTGTATTCAGCCCATTAAACTGTACAAAATTCCTCTAGAAAAATATGACAAAGATAACCTTGCAAATAAATAGACTAAATAGCTCGAAAACAATCACCATGAAAGATAGAACACTAATAATCAAATCCGCTATATTTGTAATAAATTGATACCCACAAAAATAAGAAAAAACCATAAGACAGAAGCTTTAAGAAAAATCATTATATATATTCTAGAAATAAAAAGTACCGAAAAGGAATAAAGTAGGACTCTACAAAAAGACGTGAGATCCCATCAAAAACATCCTGTAAAAAAATTCCAAGTCTCGCAGTTCAGTTTATCTACCGCAAAAAGTTGTGAGATCCATGTAATACCAAGTCGATTAATTTATTTAGTCCTTGATTAAGGGACGTTCTGTATAAAGTTATTACGTAAGTTATTATCATATCAATATTAAAAATTCTTTACGTTTTAAATAAATAGATCGACTTGGCCAGTAGCATTATGCATAAATTGTACGATACATTATGTTTTCATGCGATGGCCAAGTCGATCTATTTATTTACAACGTAAAGAATTTTTAATATTGATATGATAATAACTTACGTAATAACTTTATACAGAACGTCCCTTAATCAAGGACTAAATAAATTAATCGACTTGGTATTACATGGATCTCACAACTTTTTGCGGTAGATAAACTGAACTGCGAGACTTGGAATTTTTTTACAGGATGTTTTTGATGGGATTACCATTAATACGCATTAATTATGGCTTTATTAAAATAAAGTCTAAAGCAAGAAGCAAAAAACAAATGATTACAAACAGTTACACTAATCTTACACTTCACAAATCCAAACATAATTATTATAATTTACACCAAATCCTCAACCCTACTAATCACATGTCTGTCTGTATCAGCCCATATACGTCCCACTGCAGGGCACGGGCCTACTCTACAATCGACAGTACGATTGAGAGTGGTTAGGCCATATAGTCCACCACGCTGGCCTAGTGCGGGTTGGCGGACTTACATACCATAGAAATTCTTATGAATCGCTATGGTATGCAGGTTTCCTCACGATGTTTTCCTTCACCGTTTTAGTGCGTGGTGATTGATTATCAATACACACATGCCTCCGAAAAGTCAGAGGTGTGCCCTGGGATTCGAACCCGCGACCACCGTGAACATGTTGGCAGTCGCATCTAGTTCGTTTACCAACAGGCCACCACGCACACTATTAGATAAATACAATAACAAAAATCCTAGACAAGTAGACTCGCTCGTATCTTATCACTTGTAGCGCACGACGGCTGGTTGCTACGCTTGTGTGTGTATGCTTATGTCGTACAACGTTATCGTAGTGTGCGTGTTGTTTGGGAAACACGTACAGCCGGCATCGAAAATCCTTCGCGCGGTGACGTCACCAAGATTAGCTGCTATGAGTCAGTTTCCCACGTTGATAACTTGTTTTTCCACGTATTTTATTATTGTTAGAAAATTTTAACTTGTTTAGAGGAATCCCCGGTTCGCGTGAAAATTGTTTTGGATATGCAGAAATATGTACCGCTGTCTTTAGTGGAGTATCAAGTATGAGTCTACTTTATTGTGAAATGTATTTTGATATGATAGTGTAAGACTTATGCAAGTGTGTCAAGTGTGAGAGAGATAGCTGTATCTTAGAGGTGAATACGTTTTCAGGATTTCTTTGCATTTGGCATTGGACGCACTGAAATCACTCTTCTGAGCTAGCATTTTTTTGTTTTTATTAATGAAATGGAGAATATCAATGATTTGCTGTAAAAGTTAAAAAAAAATGTACACTAGAAACAAATGTACAAAAAGAATGAGTTTTTTGTAGAGTATGGCAAACTACAGTTTTTGAAAAATCCTTGTAATTAGTATAAATTGGTTTTCGAATTAAAATCTGTATCAGCCCATATACGTCTCACTGCAGGGCACGGGCCTCCTCTACAATCGACAGTACGATTGAGAGTGGTTAGGCCATATAGTCCACCACGCTGGCCTAGTGCGGGTTGGCCGAATTAAAATATTAGTTCGTAATGCTTTGTTAGATAATGATACGGTTGATATTTTGAGAAATATTGGTACGTCCATCTTCGCAAAACGATATTAAGACTATGGTAGAGCTTTTGGTAGAGTATGATGTCGTTCATTTGTTTGTTTATGATTTTTTTTATTGCTATAAATCGCGAGACGAGTATGCCGTTCGCCTGATGGTAAGCGATACGACCTCTCATGGACAGTAGCAAAACCAAACAACACCTTGAATTACAACCCATTGCTATTCCACTGCGCTTGCCATCCTGACATAAGATGTTAAGTCTCAATATGTCCAGTAGTTACTCTGGCTACAATGTCCTTCACACCGAAATACAACAGAGCATTTACAGTACTGTTTGTCGGGATTAATAGAAATTGCGGTGGTTCCTTCCCTAGCGGCCTGTTACATATGAGAGACCTACCACCAATATTTAAAACGATTATTCACTATTACATACAAAATAAAACAATAAGTATTGAAGTGACAATATGCAAAAACCAGTCCCGCCGGCGTGAATGCAGAATGGCAATGAGTCATTCTATAAACTTATACTTGCATTGCTCTTGAAATAAAATCCAGTTGGTCGGATTCCCCGTTGAGTTGCACGGGAAGTACTTTGCAGTAGTGCTACTGGAATAAATGTTTCCCTCGGGAAGTACGGGTTCGTATCCTAGTGGAAAGATTTCTTACATATATAGTTTGTGTTGTGTGGAAAAATTTTAATCACATGTGTATTTATTTGACAAGAGTAATGTAAACTTTAGATTACACTAATTTTAATTCTTAACTATTTACACTAATTTTAAAAAGAGGTATGATTTGATTATTGGTACTGAATAGGTTCTGAAACTACTGGACCATCGCTTCCAGGCTACCTAGGAATGGATATAATAATAGGAGGATAGGATATAAATATCAGCATATTGACTCTCTCTTATGTTACTGTCCACTGTTGGGCGCTATAATTTATCAGTTCGCTATTCTGAGTGGATATATCGTCATCTAATCGACTCAAATATTGATTCTCTACCTGGAAAATGTTTTTTAAAAGTCCCTTTTATCCTCTTGAGTGTTTGTGGATGAGATGCATACCCAGTTGGGTCCAACTGCCACTCTACCGCCGCTTTCGAATCATCACCATCTCAGCCACAGGAAGTCCACTGCTGAACATAGTCCTCTCCCAAGGATCTCCACATCGACCTGTTAGAAGCGGCCTGCATCCAGTAACCTCGTGCAACTTCCGCTTTCGATTCTGTCCATCTAATGGTTGTCTGGAAGAAATCGCAGAAAGCGATAAGACCGCCAATTGTCACCTTTATCTAAACGAGTTGACTTATTTTTTGTCTTATTATTGTATGTGGTGTCCATTAAAGAATAAATAAATAAATATAAATCATAAATTTTTATTATTCATTCAACTCCATATGACTGTCGTTCTCTGCACGGCTTAATCCGACCCATCCCGTTATATCCCATTCTGTGACTTCCCATGAATCAAGACAATTCTGTTCTCTCCTGTCCATCCAAAACAGGAACAAATGTATTTGAATTCGTTGCTTATCCCACGGATACTCTACATTTTTCGGGGTAAAAAGTACCAGCCTGTTTTAATTCAGGATATCTACCTCCATACCAAATTTTATCCAAAATACGTTTAGGCGTTCCAGAGATCATTGTGCACAACCGCACAGACAAACAGACGAAAATTCGAACAATTATCATTGTTTTGGGTTATATACCGGGTATATCAAGACTGCTACCGAAAACGAAGCCGGGTGGTAGTTTTAGTGACTACAAACACAATGCAAATAAACGCGACATTAATTTTCAATGATTTTTTAAATATCATCATTTTTGGGTGGTAAATCCATAGTTTTTGCTAAAATAATAATTTAAACTGTTTTATACCTTAGAGAATTTATAAATAAAAGGGTATACACTATTATTTTAGGAAAAAAATGTATTAACTACCCAAATATGGCCATGGGAAAAAAATTACAAAAAAATGTCGCTTTTTTTTGCATTGTGTCTGAAATCGCTTAAACTACCACCCAGCTTCGTTTTCGGTAGCAGTCTTGATATACCCTGTATATTCATACAGTCCCGCCATATAGTTTTTCTCAGACATCGGTCAGTTATTCTATGATATTATGTTCTGTATTTTCACATAATATATCAATTGTGGAGAATAATCATTATTACAGAACAAATATGCTGCATCAACAAATTCTAGTGCTAGCTTAAAAAAATAGTTACTATGATTCTAAACCCAATGCTATGGTTAAATGCAAGTCTTTTAGCCTCAAGCTCTACTTAACAGTTCTAACCGCACCAGCAAGACTGCGTAGTGCAGACTGCAGACGATGTAAGCAGACAGAAGAAGCAAGACTCATTTACTCATGCATGGTATGGATGATAGATCGTGAAGTTTATTCAACGATTATATTTTCAGAGTTTTACAAGCCTCACTGATGTAAGGCTTTTCAAAAATGCTTATAGACTCATTTGAGTGTTCCCCTCCACGGAAATCTTTAGTAAAAGGCGAAAGATTTATACGTTTTGAAGGGAAACCAGAGTGACGATCACAGTTTTAGTCGGGGGTTATATACTAGCGGTGGAGAATCTTGACATCGCGATGTAGGAAAATGTGTAAACTAATCACTGACATCTAGCGGCATTATTTAAGTAATATAGATTAGACAATAATAATAATACTAATATTATTTTAACTGTAGAGTTAATTAACAACATTAATTCTAGTTCGATTAATTATTCGTAGGCTGTAGATATGTGAAGTGATTAAATGTATTAATGTGGCTAATAAAATATTCAGCTAACACATATCTGGTTTAGCGCCATCTATCAAACTTCACTTGAACTATGTGTAATAACAATCTTGATAAATTGTCCATTTGCCTTCTCTGTTAATGCAATACCGAGCAAAACTAATAGTTGTAGGTACTTATTTTATAATTTTTGAGCACATTGCACATGCAGTTTATTGAGTGATTAAGGGCATGACACACCAAAGTCGCCGGCCCGGCGACACAGCCCGCCGTCAAAACACAGCGAACTGTAAGAAAATAACCATGTTGGCATGTGGGCCGCATGTGCTCTGCCCAGTTGCAACTCTCAACAACGTCATAAAAATGATCATTTCATGTCGAGCCAGCGACATGTCGCTACCAGTTTTTGGATTTGCAAATTGCAATGAGTGAAGCCACCGACAAGCCGGCCATTAAAAAGTTGTCAAGATTTTCCGGCAGGTCGCCGGCTTCGGTGTGTAGTGCGCTTTATTTATTTGTTATATTTTTGAAGTGATATTTATTTTTCATAATATCTAGCCTAGAAATGGCAGTGCAAAGGAACATTATAAGAACTGTAATTAATACATTTATTATGATATACAAAAATTCTTGTGACTCGGATGAGTTACAAATGAGTAGAAAAAAATACCAGATATTTTTTGGTCTTTTTTTTATTTATTTCAAACATTTACACAATAAGAAATAGTCCCTACAACAAATACATTGCCCCACTAAACTGTTGCTGCAATTTGCCTGTGGGATCCCCGTGAATCTTTTAACTAACAGTATAAAATAAATGTACAAGTACAAAAATCAAAGACTTACCTTTATCATAGTTATTTTAGATGCTAAAAATGTATTTCATTAGTTTATAATAGCGCCACCTTTTATTTATACCCCAAACTTATTTGTTGCATTGTTACCTAGCTCACACTGGTAATCGTTCTAAATCCAAATAACAGGTGGCGCTGCTAGTGCTACTCAGCTTAAGTCTGCACAAGAGGATTGTGTCCATCGATTATTCGAACGATTGTAAATTTAAATATTAAAGTATGACAAAATAAAAAAATATTGTAAAATGGATATTAACCATCAGAAATAAAAATACTCTACCAGTAGTAAAGAAAATAAAAAAAAAACATTGAAAATAACTGCAAAAACATGGTTCCATAGTTTTGGATTTTTATTATAAGCAATTCAGTTACATGTAGAGTTAATCAAAATTAGTTTATTGAAGCAGGAATATTTTAGAACCTATCAGTACCAGAGTAGCCTATTAGTGGTAGCGTCAGACTACATATTATTGCGAAATATTACATGGTGACTCTACCTTAGGGCTTAGACTCTACCATACATACATACATAAACTCACGCCTATATCCCAGAAGGGGTAGGCAGAGGTGCCAGGACACCCACATTTCGCCTTGTATGTTCCGTCCCACAATGTGATAGGTGGCGAGCCTATCGCCACATCGGGCACAAATTCCTGACTCTGGGCTGATAATGAATAGAAAAATCCAATATCACTTTGCCCAACCCGGGATTCGAACCCGAGACCTCTACCATTGACAATATTTATATGGCGATACATTTTATAATATACTTTAGGCGCTGGACAGACAGAACAAACTTTCGTTGAATAGTCGTCAGCATTTTACTAATTACCGACAAAAGTTGGAGCAACAAACAGCTAAGTTTTCAGTTGCCTCGTTTGTAAATTCCATGGTTAACTATCCTAGTCTGTTTGATTTTTTTAATTGCTTTGAATAGCGAGACGAGCAAGCCGTTCGCCTGATGGTAAGCGATACGACCGCTCATAAACAGAAGCAAAACTAAACACCTTGAATTACAAAGCAATGCTTGGCATGCCACTGCGCTCGCCATCCACAGACATAAGATGTAAAGTCTCAATATGTCCAGCAGTTACTCTGGCTACAACGTCCTTCAATTCGAAACACTACGGTGCATTTAAACTGCTGTTTGGTGGGAGAAATAGACATTACGGTGGTACCCAACCAGGCGACTTCTCACATATGACCACCTACTACCAGTATAGTATTTAAATCTTTTGTTTTACAAAAATACCGCTAGAGGCGCTGTAATACACTCCTATAAATATTTGTAACGGGTAGGATCGCACAATAATACAACCACGATATCGAAAAGGTTTAAATTGTAAATATAAATTCATGACTGTAAGTATATTATTATCATCTGACAAGATGGCAAAAACACAGACTACATCTTACAAACTGGATAGAAATATTACTTTCACCTCCCACCCACAGTTCGCTGAGATTTCTTCCTTCCATTATATACATAAATAGGAGGGATAAATTCTAGCCTTACCAACGGGTTTGGACTATTTCATGTTTTCTACGACAGTTTTTAAATTTCATATGATTAAAATGCATATGCAATATAATACAACCGCTAGACTGTTATTATATTTACTTACAAACCTTTGCTTAATTCTATAATAGTTTTGTTTTCATTAAAGTAATTTCCAAAAGCCTACTCACTGAAAATTCTGGGCTTTGGAAATTATTTGAGGTATTAATTATTGGTGGTATTATAATATAAATTAATTGAAATGATTGATTGACAAGATCTATGTATTTCCTATTCGAAGATCGTATACCGACAGAGGGCGTTAATGCCAAAAACCTGACTGTTAACTCTATCTCCGTATATAGAATGTACAGTCAGCAACATAAATCGCTACACAGTCACGAGATTTGTAATTGTCTTATCATCCAAAATAATAATTATTTTCAATATCGTATGGCACTTCTCGGCAAAGATGACTTTACTTGGTTATATTTTACGACTACAGAGTAGTACGTACAAATTTTAATTCATAAAAAGGGTTTAAAAAAATGTGAAGTGTTGAGCGACTTATGTTGCTGACTGTTCTCTGTGGTGTAAAATGTCTAGAAACATACGTATTTTTTTGTATCCAGTGGTATATAAATAAATTATAATGCATTCACCAGATTGAATTCTTGTCACTTGACACTGGCTGTAATATTCTCAATGAAGCAGAATCAGTTGCCATTAAAAAAAAAAAGATTGAATTCACAATATTTACTTTTTTGGAGGTAAGCAGAAAATAACTATGTGCTGAACGTGCTAAGCTGTCAAGTTTGTTAGTGTTCAATTGTATGTTTTCAAATAACATTGTATTTTGGTTTATAGTTATCATTAGAAAGTTTAAGTATTATTTTAGGCAGTTTTGTGTGTTCTTAAAGATGTTCGAAATTACCAGGATTTAATGGTGAGTACACCTTTAAAGATTTGTGAGCCACTCATAAGAACACAAGTACCAAAACCTTGCTGGTCATTAACGGCCTCATAGACAGTTGTAAAATCTATAATAGACGAATGTTCTGTCCCTTTTCAACGGCTTTTGAATTCTAGTTGAGTGAAGAAGACAACCATCTGGATAGCTGGCGCGACGACTTGAACAAGAGGGCTGGCAGCAACTGGATGTATAAAGCAAGAAGCAGACCGGGTTCTGTGGTGTACCTTTGGAGACGCCTATATCCAGCAGTGGACTGCAACGGGCTGATGACGATGATGATGATGAAGACAAAAGATTCGATTGCTGAAATAGATTTTAAAACTGTTTATGAATCTATACTTATATTATAAAGCTGAAGAGTTATTTTGTTTGTTTGGACGCGCTTATCTCAGGAACTGCTGGCCCGATTTTAAAAATTCTTTAAGTGTGTGCTAGCTCATTTATCCAGGAATGCTATAAGTTATATATCATTACGCTATGGCCTAAAGGAGGGAAGCAGTAGTGAAAAATCTAGCAATATTCGTTTTTCGATTGGTTGATATTCTAAATTGGTAGTTGGAATTCAACATTGTGGCCGCCATTTTGAAAAGTGTATCTGCACTATCTCGCTCGGAGCCGGGCTGGACCGCTAGTGAGACTGTAGAGCTACAGTAAAATTGAGTCTCAACTGAGTTTGTACTGTCATGTAGAAACTAATGTTAGGCCAACAACAGCTTTGCTGTTGCGTTTTGTGTCTGGGATTACTGGAGATTCAAGAGCTGGTGACAGGAATTTCGTATCCACTTTCAGACCATCTATGATAGTGAATCCTGCATGTTTGTCGCGTTGCCAGCTCAGGTACAATGCAGTTATCAAATTTACGGCCTCTCGCTTCGAACCCGGCTTTTTGGACGTTGAAAGACGTCACGAGCATAGCATCCGCCTGCTGGTATACTATACTGCCGCGATACGGTCACTCATGGGCAGTAGCTAAACGCAAAGCAAAGCGCTCGCCATCCATAGAAATAAGCTGTTAAGTCTCAATATTATGTCCAGTAGTTACTCTGGCTGCAATGCCTTTCAAACCGAAACGCAATATTGCATTTAAACTGCTGTTTGGCAGGAAAAAAGATATTGCGACGGTAAGAATTGAGAATGGCCTCTCACATATGAGAGTAATTTTAACATTTTTACTTGAGATAAACAATTACCCGTGTTGTCATCGTTTCCTTCTTTCATTACAGGTTACAAGGGTCTTTAAACTCACTGATGTGCTGTGTTCGTTGTGAATCGTTTGCGGGGCTTTCATCGTGGATACAGGAGGTTCAATGGTGAGTACATTGTGTTGCACTAATTATATTCACATTTGAGTCCGCCAACCTGCACTAGGCCAGATTGAAATGAAATGAAAATATTTATATCCATAAAATGTCATTCATTATTTAGATTCCGTCACTTTTTTTCCACTACCACCCGGTTCACAAGGCTGTTTTCGCCAAAGAAGAACGGGCAAGAAACTCTAGCGTTGACTACAGACCAGAACACCCAGACCCGAGACAAATATTTGCGGGCCTCACAAACATTTGTCTCGGTGCGGGGAACAAATCCGCAGCTTCACGTTTCACAGCCGGCGTCTAACCAACTGCGCTGTAACTGCGGCTGCTAAATATATTGAAATTTGAAACTATCGTGACGAAGCTTACCAAAATCATTATTTTTTCACAAATTCTCATTTTTATTAAACGGTTTTGTTTAGCTCACCCCGTTTGTTTGGGTCAAATTTAGTCATTGAAATTTAACCCTCTTCCCGTTAACCGATTGATCTGAAATTTGGTATACGCCTTTGATTCTGGTGACAATACAATTATCCATATTCAATATTATTGTGAATCCAAGATGGCCGCCGCTACAAGATGGTGGACAACTTAGTTTTTTTCAATCCCATCAATATGGATATCAAATGAAAGGGCTTGTCAAGTAGAATTCAGTGCACTATACAAAATCAAAATCAAAGATGGCCACTGCTACAAAATGGCGGCTAATGTATTTTTCAATCCCATCAATATGGGTATCAAAATAAAGGGCTTGGTTTTATTACGTTGCAATAATGAGGCACTCAACGAATTGAATAGACTTATAAAAGATAAAAACTTATAAAAGTAATTTTTTTTTTAATTTAAACGGTTTTATATTGCAGATAAATGTACTAAAAGCTAAAAAATAATTTCATGGATACAGTCATGGGTATATTTTTTTTGTAGGGATATATTTTTATCATATAATGTGAAACGAAGCTTTTAAATACAACACATTTGGGGAGTGTGATGTGAGAATGACACATTAAATTTTTTTACAATTCTTTTTCTAAAAATATATAGTTTTAAGTGCACATTTGAAAATTTGTAGTGGTATTGAATACGTAGGTTCCTGAGCATTTTGGCCGATTCTTGGTGAAAGATATTTTTTTTTTTATTGTAATGTATGGCGAGACGAGCATGCCGTTCACCTGATGGTAAGCGATACGACCGCTCATGAACAGTAGCATAACCGAACAACATCATGGTGATATAAGCGCAATTACTATCCCATTGCGCTTATAATAAGATGTTAAGTCTCAATATGTCCAGTAGTACTCCGGTTACAATATACTTCCCACAACAGTGCATTTATACCGATATTTGGCGGGAGAAATAGATATTTCGGGGGTATTTAGCCAAGTAACCTCTCACATATGAGGGTCCTACCATCAGTAGAGGGGAATTGGGTATCATTAGGCTTAATGAATGCCAAGGATTTTATCGCGGATTTGGTTTAATATTTACATTTTTGATTTCCCGATGTTTTGAAAACAATGTAAATAATAATAATAAACAATATATAGCACCTAATAGTCACACAGATAGTCCTAACCTTGCACTAAGATCAAGTCTTGTGTCGTGGGTATCACCAACTGCGAGAGACTTTTCGGTCTTACAAACACCCAGACCCGAAAGAAATATTTGTGGGCTGCACAAACATTTCTCGCTACGGGAATCGAACCCGTGCCACGGAGGCTGTCGAATGTGTCAGCACTATTGTATTCTAGGTAGAAGAATATTGTCGCCAGTCCAATTACTAGATATTAAGAAACTTATCCGCTAACCCGCACTGGGCCAGTTTGGTAGACTATATAGCTGAACTAGGTACTCTCAATCGGAATTTCGATTGTAGAGGAGGCCTGTGCCCTGCAGTAGCTCTAGGCCAGCGTGGTGGACTATAGTCTATACCATATATTACTCTTGATTGTAGAGAAGGAAAGTGCACTGCAGTGGGACGTATATGGACTGATGCAGTAAGAAACTTAACACATGACATAGGGCATTATTAATAAACTCTTATGGGCGAGGACTTAACATTAGACTAAGGCTTTAGAAATAACTAGATTTTTTTTTATTCTTTTTACTTTTAAAATCAGTGGGTTGTCATAACAGGATTATCATGTTAGGCCGAAGTAAATCCAAGTAAAAGTCGAACCACTTTCACTGGTGGTAGGTCTCTCATATGTGAGAGGCCGCGTGGGTAGGTACCACCGCAATACTGGATAGGTACTCCCGTGAAACATCAATGTAAATGCACTATTGTGTTCCGGTTTAAAGGATATTGTAGCCAGAGTAACTACTGGACATATTGAGACTTAACATTTTATGTCTGAGGATGGTGAGCGCTGTGGAATGTCAAGTATATAATTCAAGGTGCTGTTTGCTTTGGCTACTATTCGTGACCAGTCGTATCGCTTACCATCAGGCAGATGGTATGCTCGTTTCGCCATTCAAACAAATTTAAAAAAAAAATCCCGAATGTCTTGGTGTGATGAGCGCAGGGCATTATGCAGTGATTAGTTAGTTAAGTTCTGAGAAGTTACTTCTGTTTAAAGACATATGTGACGCTTGCAGCAAAGCGAGCAAACCGCTTTTTACGAATTTCACGCTTATATTAAACTAGCTGTCGGGCCCGGCTTCGCCCGGGTGCAGATAGTTTTTGAGTCCAATCCACATCAAGAACATATTATTTCGCGTGTCTACTAACTATATTTCCCGCGTGCCGTCGACTATATTTCCCGTCCGTATTGAATGCTGTTCAATCCTGTCCTCTCCTATCCCGTGCCAACTATTCGAATTTGAAAGAGTAGAAAATATGTATATTTGGTTTCCTGACTCATCCCACGGGAACACTATATTTTTCGGGATAAAAAGTAGTCTATGTGTTAATCCAGGGTGTCAGCTGTCACTATACCAAATTTCATCAAAATCTGTTGAGCCATTTTTTCATGAAAGAGTAACAAACATCCATACATACAAACTTTCACCTTTATAATATTAGTAAGGATTGTATTATCATATTAGATTTAATTATACAAACATAAATATTTAAAAGTAGATAACAAAGTCATTAACAATAAAAAATAATGTAAACATTATTTTAATCAGAACTATTTTAAATAGTGTTTTGTCTTCTTCGCTCAAACTCAATTAAAAAAGCGTTTGAAAGGGACATAGTATTCAATAACCAAAAATCACAGGTTAAAACTGTTTATGAATAAGAATTCCTTATGTAAACAACTTAGACAAAACGTAAATAATTAAATTAAAGGAAAATTGCACAATATTAAAAGTAGGAAAACTGGCAATTAAATAGTAAGAACTTAAGAATGCAAAATGATTCAGAAATGTCGACAATATTTACAGGAAACCTTATGTATATCCTTAAACAACTCTTAAATTGAGGACTAGTTTTCAAAATATTTATAAACATGTATTGTCCCTCAATCGGTTCTCATCCCACGTCAATACGGGATTGGAGCGACATATTTATGGAAGTGTCACTACAGGAAAAATATTGTTTTCCTCATAAAATTTACATTCAAAATGGATCTCCTGTACAGGAAACTGAAGTAAATAGAGTTATACAGTATTACCATTATTAGAACACTGGTGTTACACTTTTACTGTTGGTAGGTCTTTCATATGTGAGACGACGCCTGGGTAGGTACCACCACAATGCCTATTTCTCCCGCCAAACAACAGTGTAAATGCACTATTGTGTTTAGATTTGAAGGACATTGTAGCCAGAGTAACTACTAGACATATTGAGACTTAACATCTTATGTCTAAGGATGGCGGGCGCAGTGGAATGCCAAGCATTTCTACTGACTATGAGCGGTCGTATCGTTTACCAGCAAGGGAATGGCTTGCTAGTCTCGCCATTCAATGCAATAAAAAAAAAACTAATTTGAACAGTAATTTGCTAGTGTTACTTCATAGCAAAGAAGGAAACAAAATAAGGTCATAATTATAATACAGGGTATATTAAAACTGCTACCGAAAACGAATCTAGGCGGTAGTTATAGTGATTGTGTAACTAAAATATTTGCAAAGAAAACGCGACTTTTTTTTGTTATTTTCAACAATCGTCGTATTTGGTAATAATGCATACTTTTTACTAAAATAAAAGTCTACACCCTTTTATTTTTAAAGAGGCTATACTAGGTATCTCAAGACTGCTACCGAAAACGAAGCCGGGTGGTAGTTTTAGTGACTACAAACACAATGCAACTAAAAATTTCGCAAAGAAACGACACAATTATTTTTTATGATTTTTTAAATATCGTCATTTTTGGGTGGTAAATCCATAGTTTTTGCTAAAATAATAATTTAAACTCTTTTATACCTTAGTTTATTTATAAATAAAAGGGTATACACTATTATTTATGGTCAGGGATGCTCCTATCTAGTGGTCATGGCCTGCCCTAGCATAGGTGCTACGAGTACGCGACCTCGGCCCCCGAGCTACTGCAGTCACCTTAACTTCCCGTCCGTGACTGCAGTATTCACTCCCTCAGGCCATACTCTCCTTTCCTATAACATCCTCTACCCACAAATCCTATTTCCTTTCCCCGGTTAATGGCGGGCAGCAGCGTCATTAACGCCAGTTCCCTACTGCGCTCGCCAACCCGCCTGCCAAGCGTGGCGAGTATTGGCAAATACCCCCTTAATGGCGACACATATTGAGACCAGGCCCCCAGTCCCCGGCAGCCCCACTATTCCTGGCTATGGTAGCAGTCATGGTTACGGTGGGGCAGGGGGTGCTAAGAATCCCCGGGTTGGCCCCGGCTACCACCCCCGACGACGACTGGCCCTGGTAACACACAACATTCGCACATTGAGGACAGACGAGAAGATTACCATAGACCACATCCATACGCTTCGGCAAGTTATACAAAAAACCGAGGAATATAACTTGCCGCTTTGTTTAGCGTTTGTGGACTATGAGAAAGCCTTTGATTCGATCGAGACTTGGGCTGTGCTACAGTCTCTCCAGCGATGCCATATCGACTATCGGTACATCGAAGTGTTGAAGTGTATATACAACAACGCCACCATGTCGGTCCGAGTACAAGATCAGAGTACGAAGGCTATTCCACTACAGAGAAGCGTGAGACAGGGAGATGTCATATCTCCGAAACTGTTCACTGCCGCGCTGGAAAATGCCTTCAAGCTCTTGCAATGAAAAGGATTCGGCATCAACATCAACGGCGATTATATCACTCACCTTCGGTTTGCCGACGATATTGTAGTCTTGGCAGAATCGCTGGAAGACCTTAGCACTATGCTCGAAGACCTCAATCGAGTCTCCCAACAGGTGGGTCTTAAAATGAACATGGACAAAACGACGATCATGTCGAATGTCCATGTTGTGCCCACCCCCATCGGTGTTGGGGGCTCGACTCTTGAAGTTGTTGACGAATATGTCTATTTAGGACAAGTGGTCCGGTTAGGCAGGTCCAACTTCGAGAGAGAGGTCAATCGTCGAATCCAACTCGGTTGGGCAGCGTTCGGGAAACTACGCGACGTCTTCTCGTCCAAAATACCTCAGTGCCTTAAATCGAAAGTCTTCGATAGTTGTGTGTTGCCAGTGATGACTTACGGCACCGAGACGTGGCCTCTCACTATGGGCCTTATTAGGAAGCTCAAAGTCACTCAACGAGCTATGGAGAGGGCTATACTCGGGGTTTCCCTACGAGATCGAATCAGAAATGAGGAGATCCGTAGGAGAACTAAAATAACCGACATAGCCCACCGGATTAGCAAGTTGAAGTGGCAATGGGCAGGGCACATAGCGCGGAGATCTGATGGGGTCGGAAAGTGCTCGAATGGAGGCCGCGTAGCGGAAAGCGCAGCGTAGGACGTCCACCCACAAGATGGTCCGACGACCTGATAAAGGTCGCGGGACGTCGCTGGATGCAGGCTGCCTCCAACAGGTCTCTGTGGAAATCATTGGGGGAGGCCTATGTTCAGCAGTGGACTTCCTTTGGCTGATGGATGGATGGATGGACACTATTATTTTAGGAAAAAATGTATTTACCACCCAAATATTGTCATAGGAAAAAAATAACCAAAAAAATTTGTCGCTTTTTTTTGCAACTTTTTCTGTTGCATTGTGTCTGAAGTCGCTTAAACTACCACCCGGCTTCGTTTTCGGTAGCAGTCTTGAGATACCCTGTACGTTTACGCAAGGGTTGAAATTATTATCTTAGCAAAAATTGTGTATTTACCATCCAAACACCATGATATTTTCCTCATATCATCTCTGTATCATGCTAGGTTCGACTGGTGGATAATGCCGCAGGCATTAAGTCCACTTATACATCATTTGTATAAAGGGTAAATAAATAAATATTTAAAAAATCACAAAAAAATTGAAATATTTTATTTGCATTGTGTTTGTAGTCACTAAAACTTCCACCCGGCTTCGTTTTCGGTCGCAGTCTTGATAAATCCTATACATTCTAATTGATGAAACCGTAATCATTAATTAAATTAATTATGTGAATGATTGGTACTACTAGAAATATAATATTAGCAAAATAAATTAATGCACTGCGTAGATAGCCACTACGAAATGCTTTTAATTTATATATAATTTTTATACAGGGTGAAAGTTTGTTCGTCTATTTATAATTGTCAATGTTGGCCGTAAGAAATCCTATTGGAATAAAAGGCATTTTCTTGACATAGTATATGTTTTGATATAATTTTTACCTAATGTAGGTACTTGTTTGTGTTTTCATCAAATTTCTTGTGTTGTGTCAAAATTTAATTTATTATTGATCCAAAATATCACAGGAAAAATATTTAAGTGCCTGATTATTATAATATTGATAATGTGAATTCATTTTGACATTGCATAGATTTATATTTTTAATTTAAATAATACACTAAACAGAGTATTTAACACAATTAGCCAAATTATGAGTACTTATTGTTTATTAAATATTTTTACAAATAAAGTATGTATAATTTATTCGAATACTATTAAAAAATACTGGATATTCTTGGTAAAAATACATTTTAATTAATTAACATTGGTATATACCATGCTAAACAAATTTATTCGTTTATTTAAATATAGTCTATAAGAAACAGGATATTATAATTAAAAATAGATCTAAATTAACCATTTTATATATTTTATAGGCAAATTACACTTAATTACTGAAATAATCTAATAAATTTATTTAATAAAGTTAAAAGATACAGCATGTTTAATGAAAAATATACAGGTTGTTTTTAATACAAAAATATCCTAATTAACCCACACATAAATTATAACCATTTTGCAAAACATCTTTGATTACTCAAAACGCCTTTCTTTCAAATCTGTAACAGTTTTAAGTACAAAGAAACTGACACAAAAATCTATAATCATACGTAAATAAAACAATTTCCTTATATACCGCCTATTTAAAAGAGCAGAAGCAGCTACGACAACTCTTGCTACGGCTACGCGCTACGCAGGGGGCGTTGCCAGTCCGGCCCTCCGCGCCGGTCGCGATTGGCACCGTAGTACCGCCTCTTGGCAGGCCAGTCGAGTCTCGGACGTCGAGCGAGTCGGATGCCGCCCGCTGGCTCGCCACTACATACGCGAACTTTTCTATCACGTGTTTGGTGTGTGTGTGTGACATGGTGGGTACAGGTGACTACTAGGACATGTCGCGAAGGAAGCAGAGCAATCCTAAACCATTGAAACGTGAGTTGGTAAATTTAGATGTATTGGTAATTTTAGTTGTATTTTTTATTTTTGGTTGGTTGGGAGTTTAATCCCACAATTATTCGTTTTACTTAATTTTGAATTAGGTATTGTTAGTTGAAATGTAATTTGTTCTTAATTATGTTTAGTTTGTAGGTACAAATGTATGATTAAGTTGTTCATTAAGATAAACGTTATACATTATTATTGCTAAACAATTGTCAGTTTAATTGTTATTTATATAATTACTGTTTACGAGTAGCAATATTTACAATCGTTATTTGTAAAGTGACCTTCAGTGAAAACAAAAAAGTACAAGAAATGTTATTCGCAGACATTTCACATTGGATTTTAGCATTTCACATCCTACTACTAATATAATATAATTGCTTTTATAGCAAATAACAGCTTAATTAATAGTTGCATAACTTTAACAGTCTTATTCATAAACACTTTTATAATCTATTTTAGTTACCGTATGTTTTGTCTTCTTCACTCAAACCGAAGTCAAAATCGTTCGAAAGGGACTAAATTTTTCGATATATAAAAGTTTTTGAAACTATGAATAGGTCCGTAAGCATATAAACTAAAATTAAACTATGTAACACTTGTACTACCGCGCGATAATGTTTATCAGTGTTAAACAAAAATTTCCGGGATAAGTTTATCATTTCCAGATATAAATATATATACCACCAAAATACTGTAAACGTCAATCATATACTTAATGAATATATAATAAATTGTTTTCTATTTAGTAAATATTGAATATTTAAATTAAGTCCTTTGAACCCTTCATTAAATTTTAATTACCTGCGCATTTCTTAGGCTGCTTAAAGTATTGTCTTTGGTGACAATTTTCTTTAGGCTCTGTGATACATACTTTGTAGAATAAAACCATAAAACATTAACAGGTTATTAGAAATATATAATATTTTACTCGAGAAATTATAAATTGAAACAATAGCTTCAAATGTTGTATTTTTAAAGGTTTCTCATTCATCATTAATTTGTATTAAAGTTTAGAGTTAAATTGTAATTAATTTAAAGTCATTTGTAAAATTATGACTCATTACAAAACATAAATTTATTTTTACCGAGCTACAACTTGGCTATTTTTATTACATTAAACAACATTTAACAAATAAGTTTATTTAATTTTAAAACTCTCAATGGCAAACAAATTTAAATTGAGTATTATTAATGGCATTGATCAGCCTAAGATAATAATGACTTGATTGATCATACATATTATGTTTTAAAGTATTGAATGCATGTTTAATCCGTCGGCGCAATTGCAATAACAAGACTTGGTAAACATTATATTATTGGATTAGTGCAATATATTTTTGGCCATGAAATTTATATGTTAAAACACTTAAGCCATTATTCTTAAGAGATGAGAGATATAATAACAAGCGATATTTAAGACAACTTATCTGTAATATTTATTCAAACGTACTGTCTTAGTAGGAAATATTTGAATTAACGTATCTTGTATATTTTGTCTCGATCCTGGGTAAAGCTTGGCTCAATTGCTTCCAATTCTTTATTAAGATTAAGAGCCATATCATTTTCAATAGACTATTCTATCCATCATACTTTTGGCACTAACTTAACATATTAGTTCATTTTATTCGATATTTGACCTAAGAAGGTAATTTATTAAGACGTTTATTTTAGGATATAACACAATATCATGTAATCAAATTAGACTTTGAACAATATTAAAAATAACTCTTTTAAGTCAAATAATAGATATAAATATAATTGAAAAAACACCCTTTTTAAACTGTCCAATTATCCTCGTCTGCATACACCTCAAGAGTTCTAACGACTGTGGTGTTCGTTTATTAGTGGGTAAAACAAAAACATAAAACAAAGTTGGAATTGTCAAAATAGCAATAGTTTTTCTCTCTTCAAATTTTATCAAATTAAACTTGTAAATACTATTTGATTATGAGTATAAAGGCAACAAAGTAACAACTTATATTGTAAAAACATATCTCAGACAAAGCATTAATTAGATATTTCATAATATAATTTGTAATACCAAATTTCGCCACAGGCCAAAAGATGATTCATGTCATAATTTTGTGCTTTTTTTTAACATTTATCAATATGATATATTTGATAATATCGTTATATCTTGTTGGCCAATTATAACTGCATACGTCATTTATCAAAGAACGAAAAGAATTAATAATATTGTAATAATACGCCTTCTTTGGGGTTAATATTTCGATAAAAGGTATCAAAATTATAACCAGGCTTAAAGTTAACACAATTCGGATTAAATTGTACACAAATTAAAGTGGACACAATTCGAATATTTTATTTAGGTGCTTATTTATATTTTATCATGTTGTATCCTATTCTACGAATATCTTTTATTAAACAATTAAAAATTAACTTCAGTACACATATAATATTTCGGAAAATGGCTTTCATAATTACAAAAATGCTGAACGTAAAACGGAATTGGCTATATACATTGTATGTGTATTTGTATTAGTTATACATATATTTTAAATTTGATATTTTTGTATTGTCCCTTTGTGACACACAGGTAAACGAATGAAACTGATATAACGTAACAGTGGATTTATTATTTTTAACTTTATTTCCATGTATAAATCTGGGAAAAACCATATTTTGTTTTCGATTGCATTTATGTGTTGACACAGATACGATTTTTTTTAATGTTAGACAGTTTATTTACGTTCATCGAAATATCAGTATTGAATGTTACTCACATTGAAGGTGCATGCACATATCTCATGCATGCACATATTTAATTGATGTTAATCATTTTGTAAGTTCCCATTCTAAGGACTGTCAAATCACTTTTTGTTTACTTTGCATAAATATAGAGCAATATTAGGATTATATTATATAGGGAAACGTCAAGCAATGGCTATGAAAAAATACAACTATTAAAATCCCGTCTATTTGTTATTTTTTTAATAAATTACGTTGAGGATAAAACAATCGGACATTCTCAGTCTTGATAAGCTTCAATGCTCGATATAAATTATTTGCGCATCAATGTCGATTCTGGCTTACAGGAGTTGCAATGGCGGGTGTGAGGGTGGGATAGTTTAACCTTAAAAAAGTAAAAAAATACTAAAATCCTCATATTATGAGCAGCTTACATTACTCTTAATATTAAAAATAATTTCTATTTTTATGTTTCAATAATTAAAGTTTTATTATTCAATATAGTTCAATACAGGAATAATTTTTTAAAGTAATTTTACATGCGTTTTATGTAACGTTAAGTAAGGGTTGTAACGGTAAGTAAGTACATAAATAAAATATTAGTTCACGTGGCTCGTTGGTTCGACAGATAGATCATGCTGCGGAATCGATTTCCGCACTGTTTTTTTTTTAATAATCAATGAGCATTTTTACATTTTTTTACATATTGATACAATTAAAGAATTCATACTACGGACATCCACACATAAGGCAGAAATCTTATTGCGGGATCTGTACTATTATTTATTTACAATTTCGTTTCTTTATCAATAATTTAAAAGAAAAATGTAAGATTAGAGTCTTCACAATTTAAATGTCAACAGAAAAAGGATTATATAGGTAAATAAAAACATTAGCACGTGGAATCAGCGTATAAAATTTATTTCACCATTTAAAAACAATAAAGCAACCAATCATTTTAACTTAAGAGCAAATAAGTCAATAAACACTGATTTTAAATTTAAATTATTAAGGCAGTTCACAAATTACCTTAGCCAAAAAACAAAAAAACTGATAATATATTCTGCGTCAATTAAAAATCCATCTACTGTATAATTTTTTGGCACACCTGGGAAGAGAATGATTGACCAAAATTTTACGCTTTTTAGTGTAATTGAATTTCAAATAGTTTTGGAAGGTGTTTAATATACAGCTTAATTCATTAACAGATTATAAACCTATTTCCATTGATTTAAAAAACTAAGGATAGGCCCCTAAGTTCATTTGGAGTTGAAAAAGTAAACAATGGAAAACGCGGTAAAATAAATATTAAATTAACTTAAATTAATCGATTTCATCTAAACGGCGGCAAAAAATATTATCTTCACTATACATAGTACACTTCACATAGTAATCGAAACGTCGGGAAGTCAAAAATGTAAAAAATTCAACTAAATTCGCGATAAAATCCGTAAACAATAGTTTTATTTCAATATTATCTTCATTTTTATGATCCTTTTTTCATAATAAAAACAGGTGTTTCAAAATCTTTGCGAGCGACGTCTGATTTCAGTTACGCTCCAGTAGAGATGTACTGGAGCGTGCGCACCATAGCTCGGAATACTTTACGCGCTTTCCGCCCTCTCGCTAATATTTTTATGTCAATTTATATATTATATATTTATCGAATATTTTGTTCACTCAAACTAAATTCAAGTCATTCGAAAGGGGAAAACTTTCGACAACCAAATTTGGTTATTATTGTCTATGAAAAAGGCTGATAAAATCACGCCTTTTCCCAGAGGAGGTAGGCAGAGGTTACCCAGGACACTCAGGTTTAGCCTTGTGTGTTCTGTCCCACTATGTGATATGTTGAGGTTGTCACAATATTAGGCATAAATTCCTGACTCTAGGTTAATAATTTCTTTATTATGGATTGGGTGGATATTTATTCGATTTTTGAAAATAGTCTTTAAATTAAATTTGGTGTGGTTTGGTCCTAGAGGGAAGTTTTCAACATGATTTGACTTTTCTTTTGGAGTAGAGTAAAGTAGATAACCTCTTCTGATCGATGTAATATAAAAACTTTATCATAGCTTCAAAATTTATTACGAATAGAGGTTGTAAAATTAATTGAAATTGCACAGGAATATCAGGAGTTTATTAAAACTGGCCAATCTCATTCTGCACAATAGTAATTAGAAAAAAATCAATATCACTTAGAAGGTTTTTAATATAGAAATAATTTACTCGTACTCATTTCATTCAATTATTTTCCTTAACTCTTAGATAATGAGTAAGTTAATGAACTTTTCAATCTAATCAGTTATTTTAAGACTTATTTTTAAGACCTCGGTAAAATAATTAAATAAACGTTTATTCAATGTGTTTTTTAAAGCATTCTTTCCTATAATACTAACTTATGAATGTAAAAACGGAAAAAATATGGCGACGATGCAATGTTTCTAACAATATCTAGACTTTGAACAATAATTTGTAGTGAATGTTGTATTTGTTATTCTTCTTGATACGTTAACAGTATTGATTTAAAAACGAAGGGTAGGCCCTTCAGTACATTTGGATTTTCAAAATGATTGATTTAGATGGCGCTAAAATAGATATTAAATTAACTTAATTTAATACATTTCGTCTAAACAGTACTAATAATAAAATCTTCAGTTTTCTGTATCTTCATCCTCACATTAAGACGCATAGATGATATTTTTAAGATACTCGCAGTACGACTAAAAACATGATGGATTCAGGTTTTGAATTTTCACTTTAGGAATGGCTAATTAATTTGAAACAGGTATCATCGATCGTACTTTAACAGTAAAGGAAAACATTGTGAGGACACTTGCACACTTTACATATACAGACTATTTTTATAGTCCGCAAACTAACATTCTCAGAGTCTTTTTCATTACCCCTCTCAATTATAGTGCCTGTAGTACATATTTGGTGGATTATTATCAACCGATGAGCTGAATACTGTAATGTATCAGTCCATATACGTCCCACTGCAGGGCGAGACCCTCCTTTATAATCGGGAGTATATTTGAGAGGGATTAGGTGATATACGCCCGAATACTCGAACGCCATTTAAATATTTTGCTCTTAACAGCGCACGACCCACTTTGCCAGTACATTTAAGCGGTATTTACATAGTTACGTGCAATATAATATTTAATTTGCGAGTATTCCGGGTTGGCGGTCTTAACATACCATAAAATATAACCTCTAAATCCGTCAGGTAGCCACGATAATTATATTTACAATTTTTTGTTTGCGAGATGAAATCAAAGTGCACAAGAGTTCGTTAAACCCATATCGTAATGTATTCTTTGATTGTTTACTTATCATCGGCCGCTGATAACTGCCACTCTTAATTGTTCAATCCACGACGCTTAATGTTATGAAATGGGTAATTGGATGTTTTTATATGGATTTTAAGTAGTTCTGTCCTCGAAAAATATCACGGACTTTTTGATCATCATATCAGCTCGAATTTATCCACTGCTGGATTTAGCCCTCTTCTTTATCGCACCACTTTTCTCGGTCTCGCATGTCTTATTCACAATTTGATTTAATTTTCAAATTTTATTGCAATGTATGGTGATACGAGCATTCTATTCGTTTGGTGATAAGCTATACGGTAGCTTATGTACAGTAGCAAATCCAAATGACACCTTGAATTACAAAGCAGTGCTTGGCTTTCCACTGCGCTCGCCATCCTGAGACATAAGATGTTAAGTACCAATATGTCCAGTAGTCAACTAACTTAATGATGTCATCAATCCATTGAGTGGGTGGTCTGCCTTCCTCTTGACCTCTGTAGGCCACCATTCTGTTACCGCTTTATTTCACTTGCAGTCTGGTCATCTAGCCAAGTGTAATGTTTCATATAAAAGATGATATTGTTGATAAGTAGTATACTAATAGTAGAATAAAATTTAAAATAGGTTTTATTGTAATAAATCCAATAAAAATATTAAAATGAAACTTAAGACCCGACTGCGTCAATATCTGCCATCTTTATTAAATTCATTGAAGAATTAAAAAGATAGAAACAATAATTTAATATGAATATTTTATTTGTTTTTTTTTTTTAATAATCTTAGTTGACAATGTTTACGAACGCAGTCGGAGGCATAACACGCTCACTTCTCTTAATTTTGTTGATGATATATGTAGAGCAACAAAACCTAAGGATTCGAACCCGAGACCTCAGCTTCGTAAACGTACCGTAAATATATTTTGTGTTTGTTCTAAAAATAATAATATTGTCTGATAAATTAAGATTAGTAATAATAATTTAAGAGTGCGTGGTGGCCTGTTGGTAAACGGACTAGACGCGACTGCCAACATGTTCACGGTGGTCGCGGGTTCGAATCCCAGGGCACACCTCTGACTTTTCGGAGTCATGTGTGTATCACCACGCACTAAAACGGTGAAGGAAAACATCGTGAGGAAACCTGCATACCATAGCGATTTATAAAAAAAAATCTATGGTATGTAAGTCCGCCAACCCGCACTAGGCCAGCGTGGTGGACTATATGGCCTAACCACTCTCAATCGTATTGTCGATTGTAGAGTAGGCCCGTGCCCTGCAGTGGGACGTATATGGGCTGATACAGACAGATACATAATAATAATTTAACAAACGCATTTGCCCTCGCAATGTTTACCTTTGCCGGTAAAAGCGATAATTCGAACTCACTAGGCTATCGGTTACTAGTTTTATTATTAATACTATATTGGAATAATCTTTTTAAGTTTCCATGACGTAAACGGTTAGTCTCCACGTGTCAATACTCGGTACACTATCGGTGACTCAGTGTAGTTATAATTTGAAATTACAATTAAAAAGTCTTCGAGAATATTCCTGGAAAATATGTTTGTATATGTATATCTATATGTTATATTGCTCGATATATGAATCCCATTATTGTTTATTTTTAGTAATGTATGTGAAAAAGTATATAATTTAGTATCAATTCCATTCTGGTTCATTTATAAAAAGGCGTGTAAAAACTTTCAAATCTAAATATTAATTGGTTGTTAGCCTACGTGGCGCAGTTGGTCATACGCCAGCTGTGAAACGAGAGGCCGCGGGTTCGATCCCTGCAGCTAGATAAATATTTGTGACGCCCATGAGTGTTTGTTTCGGATCTGAGACCAAAAGGTAAAAATTCTCTCTGTGGTAGGTCTCTCATATGTGAGAGGCTGTGTGGGTAGGTACCACCGCAAAGTCATTTTCTCCTGCTAAACACCAGTGTAAATGCACTGTTTTGTTCCGCTTTGAAAGACATTGTAGCCAGAATACTGGACATATTGAGACTCACCCTTATGTCCCAGGATGGCAAGCGCAGTGGAATGCCAAGCATTGCTTTGTAACTCACGGTGTTATTTGGTTTTTCTTCTATCTATAAGCGGTCGTATCGCTTACCATCAGACGAATGACATGCTTGTCTCGCCTTTTATTGCAATAAAAAAAACTTTTAAGCTAAAAAACAAGTCAGAACTGTTTGTGCTACAAGCACTATATCTATAAATAATACAAAAATAAAGCCTTAAACTGTCATTTATTAATTTATTCGTGCTGCAAGCACAATATTATATCTGATATAAAAGAAATAAACGAATTATAACAATGGAAAGTGAATTTATCGCGTTGTTTGAAGAGCATTATCTGCATGACCCGATGTTACGCAAAGGTAAACATTGATTTGATCATCGCTATTTGTTCTCTTTTATGTTTACTTGGTTACTGATTAATGTATAATATATTGTGATGTATACCCTTGAAGGGAGAAACAATTTGATTATGTTTGGTTAATGTATATCCGGAGTTAATGTTGATTTTCAGTAATGAGACGATCTTTTAATTAGGTATTTCATGTTAAGAGCGTATACACCTTGCGCGCAAAGTCAACTATAGGTATTTCTTCGTTAATTTCACGCACACATAAGCGACCAAAGCTGTGTGCGTAGAGCTGCCGCGTCGGCTCGCTATACAATCGGCTCAAACAACTTTGATCCGTGCGCTTCAAATATTCAATTGAAATGTAACTGTAATATAATATCATAAAAATATTTTATTTGCATTATAAGTAGACAAATATTACTGTGCAAGCAAAGAATATTACAAATTTTGGATACTAATCATATTTTCGTTATTATTACATTGTTAAGTTGCATTCAAATCAGTGTTCAATCAGTAGACACTACGGACGTTTTATTAATCATTTCGTGTTCGAACACATAAATAGTGTTAGGGGCCTTACAACCCCTTACAATTACGAAATATATTTAATTTTATATTACAATACATAACATAATTTAGCCTCGGAATTACATCCCATTATATTACCTGAAACATAATTTATACTCACTACAAAATCATTGTAGGTAATAAAAATAATTAAATATTTTACTACCAAAGTACTAAGATGTGGTAATCGCATTCCGCGCGTGGCTATTTTTACTACGCGCGGCATAATCGACTGCAGCCAGGCCGGAGCGACGAGCGATACGTCCTCCCTCTAGAAGGCCTTGCGGCGGTCTGATTTGATCCACGTCGGACAGCGTGTTTTATAGTGGTTTTTAAAATATTTGTAGAAAACATGAAAACTAATTTTGTTGAAATATAAAAATGGTAATTTATTGATAAGATGTTCTTCTATTGTAGTATGCAATTGCTATAAAAAATTATGTACGATAAGTTGGTCAAAAAAAATATGTTCTTGACGAGAGTTTCTGAATAATTTCGCATTGTTTAAATTTTTATTTTTCAGGAACTAAACACAAAAAGATTATTTTTCTCGGCAAAATCCCTCCATAAGGGTCTTATTAGTCTGATAATATTTTTATTTTCATCTTATATTTAGTGGTTTCGGATATCTTAAGCTTCTAAATTGCCATTTAAAGCCTAAATAACGAAACTTGTGTTCAGTAATCCGTATAGTACTCACAAATTATCCATCAATCTATAATGTTTTCCACCAAAATCCCTAGATGACAACCTTTTCTAAAATTAGTAATAATTATTTTTTCTTTAAATTGTTTATTGGTGGCTATTAACTCATTTGAAAAGTCCTGTTTTTAAGCCAAAAAGCGCGTGCAGGGTATAAACGCTCTTAAGTTTGATAGCATTATGTAGGACAGTATGGTAAATACATGACTTTAAGGGCTATGTATTCGTCACTATAATTTATAATATTTGGTAAATATATTTGAGTATTAACCAAACAAATATATCAATCAATATGTAGCTTGATTATGTTTTAATTGTAAAATTAACTTAACTACCTTATAATTAATATTTTCACAACGTTTTCTCACTAACTTGAATCAGAATTTTAAGCTCTTTGTTTGGTCGACAATTATTATATAAATACACTCAACTGTCACATACATATGTACACAGTCCTGATCCCACACTAAGATCGAGTTTTATTTACATATTTATTCTTAACTGAACACAAAACACTGAAAGATATCACAAATGTAAAAAAGTGAATCTTGTGTTATGCGTATCAGAAACTACGAGAGACTTTTCGGTCTCACAAACACCTAGACTTGAAACAAAGACAGACAAATATTTGTCTCCATATGGGGATCAAACCTGCACCCGGAAGCGATTCTCGGCCTTCAGCCTTCGAAATTATTTATGTAGTTCAATTTCAATGGACTTGTATCACAATTTTCTACTTTCAATAATCCCAACATACTTTTCCTCTCGTATTTAGTCCAAAACATCCACAAGTGTGATATCAGCTGGGTATCCTAAACAAGGGCGCACTATCACGCTCCATTACCGTGGAGTGGGCAGAGCACTCAACTATCAGTGTAGCTCGATCTAACACAGACGCATACCTTATCGCAATCCAAATATACACGCCTAAGATGTTCCGCCAGATTGATACAACTACATTCTGACGGTGATTGTTTATGGTATGAATATGTTTTTAGATGACGTGTGAAATTATTAATAATAGTTAAAACATTCTCGTGGACTAAAGGTAATGACTGTAAAAGTAAAATAATAGAACCAAACAGTGTAGACGGTATAAAAAATTGACTTGATTGACTCCCTTATTTAAGAGGGCGTAGTTGTCAAATGGTGTTAATATGAGCTGACTCAAAAACGCTATTCATACATGTCAAAAATCACTAATCAGCTATTTAACAGTTAATTAACTTTAAAATAGCCGAGACACTTGCTAATTTTAAGCAGAAAAATGTCAGATATCTGTGAGCTGGATGTTTGATATTACCGTCAAGTGAATAAAATCCTTTTTTTCTGTAAAATGGCAATGTTAGTTTGAATATGTAGAAAAGACCATTATGAATAGCAAAACTTAGTGAATGTTTTATCTCCTCTCATTACGATAGATCTGCTTTACCCTAATGTGGTTCATCAGCGGTTTTTTTATGAATATGGGTGTAAGTCTTGTATGTTCGATATAACATCGTGTTCAGAGATTTCTTGAAATGTTTGCTGAGGACCATATCAGTGCGGTTAGACATAGAATTTCATCATCATTTATAGTCTACTGCATAAAATTAGCTTTTCAAAAAACGTTCTCAGCAACTTTTTAGAATGGCTTAATTCCAGTGAGGTTTTAATATTTTCTCTAGTGTTGGAATAAATAGTAATCACAGATAGCAAGTGAAGTCGTTAGTAACATTTCACAAGTTATATAAAATAGCTAAATTTTGCCATTTACTATTGTGATTCACAAAGCCGATCACCTAATATTTTTATACGATCTCGTGATATCTATGTAGGAGTGAGAACAATTACAGTCAATTTTGTGTGTGTAATGCAATTAGCAATAGGAAAAATATAGGGCATGCTAAGGCTTAAAAAATAAAAAGGTGGTGGTATGTTAATTTAAGTTGCAATAATTTCCATTACTTCTTTCTCTATCCAATTTCCCGTATTTAAACGTTGCAAATTTTAGTACGTAAGCCGAATAATTTGATTCTGACCGGTAAAATCACCTCCATTTTTTCTTCATTTCAATTCATTGGTTAATTTTCTTTAACATTCTTACACAGTTTACCTTCAATCCATACAATTCGATTCAACATACTCTCCCGATCCCACGTACCCACTAAATCCTTATCAGCAAATCAAATCTTTGCAAAAATCTGACAGTACCATAATTCGCTGCGACAGAAGAATCCATGGGCGCACGCATAAAACACTCAAAACTGCGCACCTGATCTTACGCGGCGAGATCACAGGGCATTGTGGGTACGCAAATGATGCCAGAGCGGGGAGGACAGTATGACAAGCGGTGTATCGCTTTTTATGTGGGAACATTGTGTACTGTTTGTATGTATGGTGTTCAGTGGAAAGATATTTATGTGGGAAAATGTGAGTCGGTGTTGTGAGGAGTAATTTTGCTAAATCTTTTAAATGTAACTATCTCGTGTTTGCGTTGATTTTTAATTTGGGTGCTATGTATTGAATGGCACTATGGGATGTTTGAGATTGCTTTGAAATATTTTTTTGCTTGCTTGTGCTTGGTTGTGCTTGGAATTAAACATTTGAATTAGGAAAATATTAAGGCTTATTACAACGTTCGTAGCTTTTCTTAGGTGGTCACTTTGCTCTAGAAAAGATCTTCTTAAACGATAACAAATAAGCCTTATAACACCGTCTAATTATGCTATCAATAAAAATCAATAAAATATATGAAACATCTATAAAATGCAATACTGTATTTCACTATACACCTGCGCCGACGCACATCGTGGGCCGGCGCAGCCATTGTCAGGAAATTATGCTTTCCGCAGCAAAACTCTTCCGTTACATTGTCTGTATGTTAGATTATTAGTTAACGTCCCTATCGAAAATAGCCTTATTCATAAATCTTAAGAGGTAGAACTAAGTTTGAAATAAATAATGTGGTATGAATTGCTTAGCTTCGCTTAGCTGATTTTTGCAATTGAATATGCCCGATATGGCGATAGGCTCGGCTCCTATCACATCGTGGGACGGAATATACAATTAATGTGGGTGTCCTGGTAGCATCTCTGCCTATCCCTTCTGGGCAAAGGCGTGAATTCATGTCTGTATGTATTTTCTATACCGACAAAATTTAAATTGGCATTTGATAGTAAGAAGATAATTGATTATTGTATTATGGAATACCTTACTGAGACTTGACATAAGAGTCTGACGGTTTTTCAATGAAATTTCTCTCGGTGTACTGTCTTTTAGGTTTTAATCTACTTTTATCCAAGTATGGATTTTCTTCATGATTTCCGCTAACGAAAGACAGTTTATTTAAATAACGCTTTTTGTGATAAAACCAGAGCCAATGGCATGTTGATAAGCTTCTTAGTATGTTCAAATAATGTAGAAACATGAGTCACACAAGATGTGTTAACTGGAACGCTTCTTGTGGTTTGACCAGGTGGGATTCACGGGATAGTCCCGTGGAATAAATAGTATGGAGGTTTATTTAGTAATTATTAAATCGTGTTTATGTTATCTTGCATGGCTAAGGAAAACGTTAGGCGGAAACCTTAGTATGTGGGAGTTGTTTGCAAATATGACAAAATTATATGAAGTTTGCCAAAACATACAAGATGGGCTTAGGAAACTAATGAAACTAGAATATCAAGAAAGAATTGATTTCAGCCAAGCAACTGGTGTTAAAATAAGCTTATTCCCCGTACCCATTTTAACCGTGTGTTCCAGTTAGTTACACTTCAGTTAAATTCTTAGATTACCTATAAATAACTTATCAATGGAATTTGAGCTTAATGTATCCTATTATTAATTTTAATGTAATTGATAACATTGATAATGCGATTTGCATGAAATAAAAGGATTAATCCAAATGATTGGTTGTCATGCGCCTGGCTGATTAAAAATAATTTTAATTAATTTTTCACTAAACTTTTAACAAAAAGTTTACTGCTATAATGATTGCCAATTATTAGTTTTTTTTTATTATTGCAATGCATGGCGAGACGAGCATACTGTTCGCCTGATGGTAAGCGATACGACCGCTCATAAACAGTAACAAAACGAAACAACACCATGAGTTACAAAGCAGTGCTTGGCATTCCATTGCGTTCGCCATCCTGAGGCATAAGATGTTAAGTTTCAAAATGTCCAGCAGTTACTCTGGATACAATGTCCTTAAAACCGAAACACAACAGTGCATTTACACTCCTGTTTCACGGTAGAAATAGACATTGCGGTATTACTCAAGCGGCTTCTCACATATGAGAGTATCCCTAAGAATTATCTGAAAACAAGATATTAATCGATTGACCGTAAAATGTAACATACTTGCATACTGCAACTGTGACATGTTTTTAACCATGGTATACTAACTATAAGTTATTCGGAATTCGCAATAGCCAAATGAAACTCAAACTCTACAGCTTCCTTCATGTTGGTTTTTATAAGAAAGTACCAAGTCGAGCCAATTTGTACCATCATTATAACTATGACTTACCACATCTTCTACTCAAATTTTAATTTTTCATAATAATTCTAATAAACCATCTTCTAGACTAACCTTAAATAAATAGGGCGCGCGGCTGTCTGGTCAGTCTGGTGACGTCACATTGACGTCATAACATTGTTTTGGATTATGTTCAAAATGTACTGCGTATTTGTAAATTGCTTGAATTATGTGTAATTTGTGGTGTGTGTATTTGTAATATAAATTTGTGTTCAATTCAAGTACGAATACGGAGTCTTTACATTCAAGATAACAATGTATGTAAATACATCGAAACTTCGGGAAGTTAAGAAAATGTAAAAAGGAAACGAAATCCTCGATAAAATAATAAATAACAACCAACAGTCATATACATAGTCCTGACCCCACAGTAAGATCGAGTCTTGTGTCGCGGGTATCAGGTACTACTAGAGACTTTCAACCGAAGCAAATATTTGTTTGCCGCACAAACATTTCTCTCGGTGCTGGGATTGAACCCCTCTCGTTTCACAGGCGACGTCTAACCAACTGCGCCACGGAGGCTGTCCCTAAATCCGTAAATAACAGTTTTATATCAGTTTAGCATTCGTGTAAATCTAAAAATCCATTAGCAAGGATGTCTCAAGAACTAAATAAGTCCAATGTTGCAGTAACTGCGCACAATTTCATTCCATTATCGGCAGTAAGTAGCAATAACTCGTTTATTGCCAGATCAGATATAGATAGCTTATCGGAACGTTACATTACTGTGTACTAAAAATTATTGCACACTTAATTCATTATCACTGGTTTTGTAACCTAAACCTTTGTCTTTTAATTGCAGTGTTACACATACTTAAATTATCTATTTTTTTTTATTGCGATGAACGGTGTACAAAAGGTACAAAAGAATGCTTGGCATTTCACTGCACTCACCAGCCTGAGATATTATATGTTTAGTCTCATTATGTCCAGTAGTTACTCTAGCTACAATGTCCTTATTATTTGAAGATTCCATAGATCTCGTTTAATACTTATTTTCATTTAGAGTGGATGAATTTTTGCCACACAATCAATACAAAAATATTAAAAATGATATTTTGTAAACCACCCTTCGTAACAGTGTAAGCATATTGGCTGTAACCCCACTGTCCACCCCTAATTCCCACGGTTAGCGCGTGTCATTCGACTTGTGAAGGGCTGTGCACAAAAGGATGGGCTCAAGTCAATGAGGGGCACTTTTTCCATTATGAATGTTTTATTCTTTGTAAACTGCTTAACGCTGAGTGTTTTGTGGGAACGTTTATTGGGATAATACTAATACTGATTGTACAGGGTATATAAAGACTGCTATCGAAAACGAAGCTGGGTGGTAGTTTTAGTGAGTACAAATACAATGCAAGGAACAATTTCGCAAACGAAACGAGACATTATTTTCCAGCTTACATGTTAATTTATGACTCTGTGCTTTAGATAAATGGCATTGCGTTGCGTATACTCCAATTTCGCGTTCGCATTTCCTTCGATTACGCACATACAAACTCTCAAAAGCGCATTCGCACTTACGAATTCTTTTTGCATTCTGCTCTGTTATATCCTTCTACATTGTGTTTCCCTCGTGTAAAATGTAAAGGAAGTTTTAACAATTAGCCATAACGGTTTAATGCCTTGTTTGTCATAGATGTGTGGATAATGGCATTACTCAGTATATTATTCACAATTATTATTTAGCTTTGAGGAAACACACCCGGTTAATTGGTCGCCCGTTTGTATGTTTTTGTAACTGATTATTATCGTTTTAATAATGCGACTTAGTTCAATATGGATTTGTGTTTGCGTATCAGTTTTTTGTTCGTTTACGCATTGAATAATTCTTGGAATCGTCGAGACGAATCTATTTGTTAGTGCGTTACTAGGCTGATTTTATAGCTTTGAAATGTATTAATCCATGTACATATTTATTTTCTCATTGGAAATGTATTAATTCATGTACATATTTATTTTCTCATTGGAAATGTATTAATCCATGTACATATTTATTAGGGAACAATCATAAATTATGGAGTCGATAGTAACATATCTCGAGACACTTATTGATGTATTGTGGTATTTTAGTTTAAAAAATTCCTGCACTAGGTTATATATATAAAATTAATAAATAAAAAATACACTCAACGATCGAATTTTGTGTCGTGGTATCACGAACTACGAGTGAATTTTCGGACTCACAAACACCCAGACCCGAGACAAATACCTATGAATCACACACATATTTTTTCCGTGCAGTGATCGACCCCACAACATGTAGATATTTTATTTGTATTCCACTAAACTCACCATAAGTTTTCACTACAAAATATGAAGACCCACCACTCGCCTAAATCATATTCGTATAAACACAACAAATTATAACCATAGTGTTATAATGGCGATATTTAATAACGTTTATCGTACGTTACACCGCGCGGCGAGTACGAGATAACATCAAGATTGGTTCCTAAACTATAAATAAGCATTCAAACACTTACAGATACTGATCGGATGTTTTTATAATAGCTTCAAGTGTTTTTGGGTTCCTTGCGTTGAAGCAATGGTTGGACATAAAGAATATTGAAATGAAGGGTTATGTTGGGCGTCTATAATGGTGTAGGACGACTTGTAAAAGGCTTTTTAATTTAAAGATAAAAGGATGTGTGGGATGCTAAATTGACCTGTTCCTACATGATATAATTTTTCTCTCTTCTCTCCATTCAGCCACAGGTAGTCCACTGCTGAACATAGGCCTCCCCCATTGAAATCCACATTGATCTGTTAGAAGTGGCCTGCGTCCAACGAGTTCCTGCAACCTTAACTAGCTAATCCGTATACCCTGTAGGCGGGCGTCTGACACTGCGCTTGCCCGAACGTGACCAGAACCATTCGGCCCCAGTGGCCATCAGTTCTTTGCATTATGTGCTTTACCCATTGCCACTTAACCTTGCTAATCCTTTAGGTTGTATCGGTAACCTTTTTTGTCCTACAGATCCCCGCACTCCTGATTCGGTCTCGTTGGGAAATACTGAGCATAGCCTAATAGCATAATACAGCTCTAATATTATTTCCTTAATTAGTTGAACAGGCCTTAATAACTGTATCAAGTTAGAGGAATTGTTTATCTATGGCCAATCTGCACGCTTTCTGGGTGGTATCGTACTATCACGTGTAATACAGTCCTAGCTAAGCCTAGATTTAGAAAATGTAACACTCAGCTGCATGGAAAGCTGAATCACTTTTTCTTTATCGTTCAAATATCTACTATGATAATTACACTTTAGACTGCCCTCTCTTTTATTCCTTCTCTTATGTCCATCCCATGGCAGTCGGTAAGAGATTGCCTCGAGCGACACGACCACCTTTTGTACTCTTATGTTAAATATTAGTTTAGTGTAAAATTCATTTGTAGAATATAGAATATTGTAGAAGATAGAATAATCATTGGTGTAGAAAAAATAGTAAAATAAATAAATAATACATATAAATAATTGGGAGATAAGCTACATGCAGGTACTTAGGCTGCACCAACATCCAGTGTATACTCTGTTGACACCATATTGTCTTTAACCAGAGCTAGACTGCAATGATTGATTGCTTTCTGGTGTTATTTGATACCTAGACGGTGTTGCGTTTACCAAATGCAGCAGGCAGTTTCATAACCCAGGATAGAAAGATTGGCTCTCTTAATAGAAAAGGCGAGAAATAATAACCTTCATAAGGGTAATGCAGAAAGTATGATACCTTGTAAGAAATTTTCAATTTTTTTTTAAAATATTTTTTATGTTAAATACACACATTTTTGATCACCCTTAGTAATACAGACGAAGACAAAAAAGTTATGTAAGAAAAAGGGGGAAGGGGGGATGAAGGAGGGGGGATAGGTGGCGCCAACATCCTGTTTTATAAATATTGTAATCATTAAATAATAAAAAATGGTTTTAAAATGTAATCGGTCTAATGAAATTCCTTATCAAGATAAACAATTTAAGCAAGTCAGCGATAAGGCTATCGATGGATTAAAATCGCTGGCCAGTCGATGTCGATAGCGATCTAGAGATAAGCCTATGTCGATAAGTGCATGATACAAGTGTACTGGCTACCGACCATCGAGGGTACGCTCGCACGACATATTGGATACTGATGTATATTTTAATTTATTGAATATTATGTCAGAAATTGTAAATTGCTATTTTTATATTGTATATTACTTTATATTGTTTTACTTGGATTATTTATTTAGCATGGAACTTTTTTATGTTTCATTTATTTTAAATTTGCCCAAAATCGCTCAAAGGATATATCGGTAACTTCTTATTTAATCTTGTAGGTCAATAATGAGATAAAAAAAAAAAAAAAACAAATTGCTATTAATTGAGCATGTAATTAATGCATATTTTATAAATATCCGCAATAACAAAAGTAGACCAGAGCGGCAAATCAAGAGTTACACAAGGGACTTAATCGTTGAGGTTACCCTGATTAGGGCCAATGTTATTACCTTTTTTCTCTTAATGCCTATCCTTACACCTCTCATAAATGAGATTAGTGCAACATTACTTGTTTCGTGTTGCAGAAAGATTTGCTTTACATTTTTACAAATCACCTGTTATCAACCATATCGACAATGAATCTTTCATAACACTGGCGTATTGTATTCTATTTCTTAACCAAATTCACCAGCAGGTGTACCCCAAGTAATCCACATAAAAAACAACGTACATCCATGTAATTTGATCTATATCGGTGTCCCGTAATCGCGCAGTGAGCCGGGGATTTGTGTCGATAAACACTTGATCGATCGCGTTTAGATAAAGATTATTATCGACATTGAGATTTATACTTCACTTCACTACCTTGAGAATTGTGTTAAATTTCTAATTTGAGCCGAGAATAAATATATAGCAGTCGAGATTTTAGCGTTCGAGAAGTTAAGATTTGGAATCATCTAAAATGTTTGAGGACGTCTAGATTAGATGGAGTGGTAATATCTATCTTGGGTTTTTAACGAAATAATTTGTAGAAAAAAAAGTTAATGGCTATGTTTACCTGGATCCATGGATCCTACCCCTTTGGAACCATGACGGTATGAAATAATTATTTAAGAGCAGATATTTTAAATAATATCCCTTTTGCAGATCATTCCAAGTCGTATTAAAATAAAAAGTACCAGGGCAACATATAAAGAAAGCGATTATCTAATCTCCATCTATAATATGTTGTCCTAGTATTACCTCAGACTGCCTTGTATTACTTGATGAACTACCTACTTTTTATGCCGGCCTGGTGGCCTTGATAGCGACTGGTCCTATAAAAATACACATTGAACTTATAATTGAAAGCCCCTCAATAGAAGGTCACACTGTCAAAATATACACATGTACTTCCATTGACATTTAGATAATAATACTTCTAGATATGCATCGAAATAAAAAATCACTTATTGAATGTAAAAGAACGAATATGTAGACATGTCGATTTTTTACACCTTTGTAACGTTATATGGAAAAGAAACCCGCCAAATTAAGGACCATAGAAATATGCATTAAAAGTCTCGTAAAAAACGATGAATTGATAGAATTCTTTCTGTTAAATTACCATAATATTATACTATGTTGTGCAAACATAACTATATAAAATACAACATGATTCATACAATTAAATCTAAATTTAAATGATTACCTGAATCAGATGTTATGACAACAAAAATAAAAAAAATGGGATGTATGTCGAAAGAGCAGTATAATAATAATTTAAAGTCAGAAATATCTACACTTGTCATTATCATCAACATTAGTTCAACCAATCCCGATAATTTCAAGAGCCTCAGCGATCGTTATCAATTCGTTTTCTCACAATCAGTACAAAAATCGTGCATATGCATTGAACGTCTAATGGTTTTATTTCGTTGTTGAGGCTATAAAGTTAGTTCGATACATGCTAGATGCATAGATTGTGTCGCATTATATTCAACTTTATTGGGTGTAAATAGAAAAAGTATCCGACTTGTAATTAAATCGTACCATTGCGCAGGCTTTCTCCTATTTTGTTGAAATACTGTTGTTAAATGTTAGCTTGTATTTTTAAACGAGACTGAATAGACGACCTTTTCGTTTGGTAAACAGTAAAACTGCCTATAAAATAAAGAACAACACCACTTAGAACTTATGCATGACGGTACATTGCGCTGGTGACCCCAAAAAGTGACGTGTTAGTCTCCAGGCACCTAGGTAACCTTTGGTTATAAACAAGTTATTTCGTACAGCTAAATATAGCTAGAAATATAGGTTGAAGACATCCTTTACATTTTTCTAAAGAAATCTCAGATACGTTCTTTTCCCAATACTGTTTTGCTTAACTTACAGCAAGTGGAAATTTACATCTATTGTAAGTATAAAAAGTCTTATCGCTAATAAGTGATCTCTAATACAACCTTTAGATGGATATGAAATGATAGGATGATGATGATATGATAGGATCGAGAAAAGTGAAAACGCCTGAAGGTAAAACAAAAGCGTACAGGTCAAATATAATGGCGCATCCGTCACCATATATCCGATCAGAACAAAAGTAAAAAATTCTCGAAACATGTTCATCCCACGTCAAGGGCGCTTGTTCAAGCGAATAAATCGTGGACGGTGATAATATCAAACTGTTTATCAATATGTACATGTATAAATAAAGCATATCGGAACGCCACGATCTGGTCACACAATTCCAAGATCGATTTAATTGGAACTCGGGATATATTCCATGTGTAATATGGAATTTAACGGTCAGAATGCAATTACCTATTTTGCTTCCGTGTTATGTATTTCCAAAATTAAATGCTCGATCAGTAGAAGGTAACTAGAATTTTTGCGAACCATCTATATGTGTCGCGGCTGAAATAATTGTAATTTTAATTTTATTAACATAGTGTATTTCGTTAATTCCACCTAGTTAGTCTTCGATATGTGCACCCCAATATTATTAAATACAATAATATTGTAATATATCTACTATAAAATCTTTAATTATTTCAAATCCTCATTCCGAATGACTCATTTCGTATATTTCAATCATCAACATCATCATATTATAACAATCTTTGTATTTATCGTCAATATTGATCAGTTCTTTTACCATCCATTCTGTGAATCTTATATGAATGAAAAAATATTTTAACCTTAAATAGAAATATTTTAATTAAATAATCAACACAGAATTAAATACTGATCGCACCAGTATGAAAACAATTATCATAAAACAAAAATTAATATCACATCGACAGTGATCGGCATTCGATAGCCGATAGTAATCCTTATCGCTATGCTGACACAAATCGTGCAAATATATACACATTACATATGTCTTGGTGGTAGCTGTTATCAGTTACAATGGCGCCCACTTCAGCTTACCGAAATTGCCACGTTCGTAATCAGTTTTCGATATTTTAGATTTGTATCACTTGTTAGTCGTTTTGATTGGGCCGTCTGAATTTCTAGATGGTTGATGTCATTGCGTCAGCATGGATCAAAGTTGGTTCAGTAATTGATTATGTGTGAGTTATTATTCGATGGTTATCATTGTTAATTAAGTAGCTATTTTTGAACTGTATTTGTTCTATTTGACATTAATATAATTGATCTTCCCGCTTTTTCTACTTTGTTGTGTCGAAAATGATGTGTTAATGATGATATGTATTTTTATACTCCGTTAGTTGTAGCGGTATTGTCAAATCAAATCAAATCAAAATATTCTTTATTCAAATAGTCTTTCACAAGATCTTTTGAATCGTCCTTTTCTGCTACCACCGCTTCGGAACGTGTTGTAGCTGTGAAGAAGAAGCGGCGCAAGAATCTCCCTCAGCAACACGAACTGTCTTCTTTTTTCTTTTGTCGTATAGATGTTAGTTTTTGAGTGCATTTTCTATGCAATTCTCGCGATTGACAAGAAAATGCCTTCTTGGGAAAGCCAAAGTAGGTGCGTGTCAGTGCTATTCCATTCCATTGATAATATATGTTTCGATAATTGAATATGCAGATAAAAGTATATTGACATCCCTAATTGCACAAGGATTTTTGTATTGATTTATTAGGCAGTAAGACTCATAACAGGTTGCCTTGGTCTATTCCTGTGTTAATTAAAATTTAAATTAAATAATTTGTCGAAATCCAAGATGGCTACCGATTCCTCGATCAGCTGATCTTGCACGTGAGAAAGTTTTTATCTTTCCCGCGCATCCTGTCCGCCATTATTCCAGATACGGCACGAGAATTAGTTAGAGGCGAAATCTGATCAGCGCGCCACGGCCTAATAGTTCTTTTGTTTATCTATTGTGTATTTAAATCCCTACTTATATTAACGTGATAAAGAAACAGAGGGAAAACAAAACGATGTTGCTTTGTTTATGCTCTTTGGGTTATAATTGGAAATGGTTTTCAAATTAAGAACACTGGTCTAATTCTTGCATGATTCCAAATTTGAAATCATGATATTTTTATGTCACATGTGTTGTGTTGGAAGAATTCAATTCTGATTTAGAATTGAAGCATAACTAATTTGTATAGGTTTAATAGTTTCCAAACCCTTATCAGATATCATCCTTCTTATATTAGGTCATTCAAAGTAAATCTTGAGTTACTTTTTCTATGTATGTACTTACATAAAGATGTCATATTGCAGATCAGAGTGCGGTTAACCAACTAGCACTATACAATTAGTAATTCATAACTATTACATGCAAAAAAACATGCGGTCATGCCAACAGGCACGTCCGCGACTCATCACAATCAATATAAATATTTTTAAACTGTGCGTTGTAAGAAATAACAGATTCATTACCGCTTATCTTATCGGCAGACAACAGGATCCATTAGGTATATCAGCGGCTTATCAGTCCGAGATGAGAGACGGCCAACGAATCGCCCAGTCGTTTACATGACGTAAAATGTAAATTTATATTTAATTGTGGCGAATGATAATTTGTAACACTTTGTGGTCACGTGATGGGGTTGTTGCAATTTATTTTTATTATGTTTATTCAACTAGTAATATCGATATTGTAACTAAGTAAAGCTACTTAAGTTTACTAAAATATATTTTTACTAGTCTTGATTGCAGAATAATTGAGCTGACGCAATCTGAGTTCTAATGTATAAAGTCTAAAATCAGACATTAAGTAGCAGATTTTAAAGTTTTCAATGCAATTATCCATACCTCTCTCTCACCCTTTAAAGACTTAAATAAGTGTCTTCAAATTAAATTTAACTTTAAATTTTCCTGTTGGAGTACAAATGTTGCATCCATATTAGCGCGAAGCTGATAACTTGTTTTGCTATCGCGAAACTCTGCTCTATCGCTTCTTTAGATTTGTTAACCCAGTGCATTATTACTGTGACAAATATGCGGTCACAGATTAACTTAAATTGTTATCCGATATTATTTTGCATTCTCTAAGAATTGTTACAAGTTCGTTTAATGTATTGAAAGTATTTTGTTTTATTTCATAAAAATATTGGCTAATACAATAAAAACGTGTTCCGCGTCACGTAAATTTTTTTTGGTCTAATTCGATGGTAACTTGTGGATGAATAGATTTTACTATAATTCATAGTTAGCATTTCTGCAGCGGCTTGCCGAGTTACGTTTTTGTCAATTGCATCAATTAATATAATGTAATCTGCTATATGAGTTTTTTTAAACCAAATGTATTGGGTCTATTCTGCGAACTCCAGCTATGCAGAAAGCAAATCTTGAAATTCACTATTTAGTAAAAAAAAAAAAACTTCACACGTCCACTACAAACCACAGGACTTGTCTAATCGTGATTTCAAATAAGGCTTGCACCATAGTCCGTTTGTCTGTTTTTTTGATAAAAATATCGAAATAAACGAACACGTTTTTAGATAAAAATAAGAATCAGTGCCTTTAGCAAGTCCTTAAGAAACACATTACACCACTGCTGGGCAACTCGTGTAGATAAGGTCGATGACAATTGTGCAAAGTGAATGCAACGCGTCGCTTTGTGTCACTGATACGACACGCACCAGTTCATCTGATTGTTCACTTTGTGTGGTTTGTTGTAACCACCGATAGATGACGCTGCTTTTATGTTTGGTGACTTGATTGGAATTGTCGATGACCATAAAGATTATAAAAATATATTACGGAAAATTGTTTTATCAATTTGATTTTGTGAAAATATTATTTAACTGAAATAACTACTGATTGAACTGAAATAACTAATTTGAAAATTCCTGACATTATGTACTTTTCGAATCATTTTTTTAATATCAAGTTTTTGGTTGAGTTCAATGCTCAATGCGGGGTTAATACTTACTACATGGGACACGTGGAGTAACTACCAGAACTAGTAATAAGCATTTTAATAAAAGTTTTGCAGCCTGAAAATTATCTGTTTCGTTATTTTAATGAAAAATCTGTCAAATTCCGAATTTATTTATGCTATGTTGGGCCTTCAATTGTACCCCAAATTCATACACGGGTAAAATCATGTAACACCACCCCACGCACACGCTGAGTGCTGACAGAATCTACCTTAGAACTCACAGAATACGATTTCATCACAAAATAACTTTAAAACGATGATATCAGATGATCTGTTTATCTGGGTTCAAACATTATCGCTTGGTTATGAAAACTGCGATAGTCACTTGGAATTTAATTGTAAATAATAATATTGCGGGGCATGAGTTGGACTTAATTAATTAATAGTTAAAATAAATTAATAGTTAAAATACCTGGTAAGAACATTAATGGCTTGTCTCTGGGTGATAAGCTTGTACTGCCTTTGATGAAAATTCAGCTCGGGATAGAGATACAACTTTTCTTCTCGTAGTTGAATACAGGCCGCTTCCACCAAAAAATAATCCTTGGATGAAAATGAAAAAGACGTATCTTTCTTTACGATGTCTTTTTGGACATAGTAAAGAAAGATACGACTTTCTAACACCTTTTTAGGTGTTATCATATAATTGTTCATCAAATGAATTATTGTAAGGCAGAATTTTTACTATCAAATATAATTGAATTTAATGGCAGCTTGGGCCATATTAAAAAGGTCATCATACTGTAAAATTAAAATTAAAAATATATGCAATAACAATCGACGACAAATAAAGATTTTGTTTTAGTTATTTGTTGCTAAAAATAATAATTGTGTCAAATGGCATAGGACCGCTCTCTGATCCATTCGATACTCAGGTGCAGTGCAGTTATTATGCTGTACCACTGTAATTTTTTTTTTAATAAAATCTTAAATTATGTCAGAGACCCCAAAAGCGTTATTTCGTTTGGCAGAAGGTCCACCAAAACTAATAGAATATAACATGAGGAGCTCATAAATTATGATTTATGAGATAAAAGAGGCATATTTCGGCTTATATACATATTATATAAGAAGCTATCATACTTGTAGCCAATCTCAATAGATACCGATTATTTAGCGCCGTGTAAATAAAAACAAGTTTTTCAATTTTTTTTTGAACAAATTAATTATTTATTCATTTATTTCAAATATGTAAGATATGAGGATAAAAATAATGACATTATCTTTCGCACTAGCAATAGCTGGTGCCTACTATATCGTGGCATGGTATGACCGTACTATGAACGTATCAGACGCTGTCCACTAGACCGGTTCTTTACTGGCCGTTGAAATTAATAAAAAAAAAATTTTTTCTTAATGCGTTCATAGCATCGAACACGCTACAACCTGAAAGCCTTCGTGCAATAACTAAAAAGTATGGCTGTGAAACGAGGGCTATGTATGACACAAATGTTTGTGGCCCAATATTTGTTTCAATTCTAAATGTTTTATCCAAAGACTAAGTAATTACAGTATCTGTATCAGCCCATATACGTCCCACTGCAGGGCACGGGCCTACTCTACAATCGTGAGTACGATTCAGAGTGGTATATAGTCCACCACGCTGGTCTAGTGCGGGTTGGCAGACTTACATACCATAGAAATTTATATAAATCGCTATGGTATGCAGGTTTCCTCAATATGTTTTCCTTCACCGTTTTAGTGAGTGGTGATTGACTATCAATACACACATGACTCCGAAGAGTCAGAGGTGTGCCCTAGGATTTGAACCCGCGACCACTGTGAACATGTTGGCAGCCGCGTCTAGTTCGTTTACCAACAGGCCACCACGCATTTAACTACAGTAATTGTATCAAAAATACTTACAGTTTTTAAAACGAAAAAATGGATTCTAATTGTGGATCCAACATGATTGGCTTTACCTACATATTTAACAAAATACGTCATTTTTAGCTGTTTCAATATATTTTCTCGTGGCACAAATGCCGGTCCATTTATAAATACAACACAAATAGAACGCTACAATTGGACGAGCATTGACACAGCAGATGGTACGTTATCGCGCGGCGATAAGGTCGCGGATGCTGCTCGATTAAAGTCACCGATATGGACGCGGGGTGCGGAGTTAGGGCGTCTACAGGTGAGGCAGACCTCCCTCTCAATTTAAATTGACCTCCCTATATATCATCTTCACTCATAGATGTAAGTATCCACAGCGGTACAGACTTCCTTGCTAAATACTAGACTTTATTTTGATTCAGTCTTTTAAATCGCTCTGCTGGGTATAAGCTTCTGTTGTAAATTTTCTTTCTATCTTGTGTATCATCCAAATTTGAATTTAATCTTCTTTGAAAATCACATTAGAATAAAATGTGACTACTTAGTATGCATGTATGACTCATGTTGGTTTATTTAAGTAGTAGACATTATCTTGGTGCACAAGTATTAATTTTTATACATAAAAACCTGGTGTAATATAAGGACTTTTAATTAATATAAGTGCTTAAATGATATGTTAATATTATGAAGGTAATATTAGCGTTGAGAAGCATTGGAATAATAACGTCATATAGATGTAATCGTGTTTTGCTATTAATATTTCTGCAATGCACTTACCAACAGGTGTAGACGATAGTGAACTATTACTATTATCAGCGAAACAATAATCTTATTAAAACAAAACTTACTTAACTTAATAATTATTTCAAAATGTATGTATACTTTTGTAAATACATTTGCCTTTAAAAAATTGTGTAATGCTTTTTAATTCTTTCTAATCTAAAGTCATATTTAAGCCCCCCACGATGATCTGGGCCCGCGCCTGTCGCTCAACATACTCATTATTTTATATTTTTTAATTCGTAACTAGTTGATAAGAGACAGAGATAGCGTTATCGGTGTGGTAGAGGGAGAAAGGTAGAGCGTGCTGGCCGCATGCAGTTATCACTGTGACAGATTATCAACGTATGAAAGTAGTTTACTTGACCCCGTATACTTAGAATTGTCTAATAATATATTGATATTTCATTTGTAATTTAGTGTTTTAGTGTTTGTTTGTTCGGTTGGGTCATATTAAAGTAAGCAATATCAAGGAAAGATAGATAAAAAGCTTGGTGCAAATTTAAGGCCGAGGATTTTGCCTGGTTTATCTGGGTTGATGTTTGGTCCCACCTTCCTCCATACTTTTATCAAATTCTCTCGATAGATTCTTAAAACTACTGTTTGTTCTAGTATCAGAATTTGAAAGTAATAACTGAAAAGCAGCATAAATATTAATTAAACTATATATATTTCGCTTCGCATCCAAATCAACTAATCTCACAAAGAGCATCATATTCCATGGAAAGATGATCCAAAGCTTCCGTAAGAAACCACGAGGTGGGTGGCTTGGTATTTTATGGAACAGGAGGTAAGAATGTAGACCACCTGGCCATCGCCACCCTTGAACATCCGCAATGTCAAGACTGTCGTATGTGCAATGTTGGCACTTCAAAAAAGACGATGTAGGTATAATGGTTTCTTAGATTTACGCGAATGTACACATTTAAATGAAACTATTTTGTATAGATTTTATTGCGGATTTGGTGTAATTTTTACATTTTTTAACTGCCCGACGTTACGGCTACTTTACAGCCTTCAAGGTCACAGGGGGAGAGGCGAACTGTAATGCAACCAGGACAGCTGTAAAATAATATATACAACGCGTCGGGAAGTTAAGAATGTAAAAATTGAACCAAATCCGGAATAAAATTCCTATAAATTAGTTGTATTTCGGAACCATGTATGACATTCCTTAATATACTTGTTTATCATATTACAAATTGCATAAGGTAAATTTGAATCAACCGAAATCAAAATAATATTATAAACATATTTTTAGCATAAAAATATTCCCAAACCTTTAATTAGTAATCGAACCCAGGTCCACGTTCGCAGATGTAATGGAACCTTAAACGGTGGTTTGGAATGTTAAATGCTCGTACAGTTGATAATTAACTTGCCCAAATCCACGTAAAATTCTCGGATTTGTGGTCCGTGGTGCGAGGCGCGTGTGCGTTGTACCACGACACGATAAGTTGATAAGGATGCTGTTTATATTATTTACTAAAACATACAGATATTTGGTGTATTTGTACAAATTTAGTTATTATCTGACGATTTTAATCAATTATTTTAATTAATTATTATGAGATAGTAATATATGTAGAGGTAGGCAGTAGAGGTAACTTAAGTGTTAAATAGCATTTTAACAATTACATTATTTAGTCTAAATTAATAAAACGAATGCCTAAATATTTTTATTATGAAACATGATAACTTGAATTATTTTATCTCTAGCGACACATTCAAAATGACTTTACAGCATCTTCAAAATATTTAAAACTACTTACTATATAAAAACGATACAAACACCGAAAGTTCGGATGTTCGACGTCCGAGGTAAGATATTATATTCGTATTCCACTTCTAAAAATCAATACTGTTCTCTGTTATACTTATCATTTTCTCCGAACTTAGTCTATATTTGATGTACGATAGAGGAGTCCAACATTTTATGGAGTATCTCGGCACATTAGTGAAGTTTTACGTACGGCGTCTGAACATTCCAAGTTCGTATCGTTTTTATAGAGTAATCCCCAATAGTGCGTGGTGGCCTGTTGGTAAACGGACTAGACGCGGCTGCCAACGTGTTCACGGTGGTCGCGGGTTCAAATCCCAGGGCACACCTCTGACTTTTCGGAGTCATGTGTGTATTGATAATCAATCACCACGCACTAAAAACGGTGAAGGAAAACATCGTGAGGAAACCTGCATACCATAGCGATTTATAAAAATTTCTATGGTATGTAAGTCCACCAACCCGCACTAGGCCAGCGTGGTGGACTATATGGCCTAACCACTCTCAATCGTATTCTCGATTGTAGAGTAGGCCCGTGCCCTGCAGTGGGAAGTATATGGGTTGATACAGATACAGAATCCCCAATACGTATAATAAGTAACAAACAATACGTCAGTTACCCGCGCGCTTGTCGCCCATGGAAACGTACCCAGACTCTCAACTCGCGATGCTTCCATGAAGCACTGCGGTACCACGCGGTGCCACCCTATTTGAGGCGCTTGGTACACTCGTACCTATCCTGTAGGGACGTAGTGTACCCCGGCACGGACGGGTGGCACCGACGAGCCATGACATGCGGTGTTCCACAGGGCTCTGTGTTGGGTCCTCTCTTGTGGAACATCGGGTATGATTGGGTTCTCCGTGGTGCCAATCTCTGGGGTGTCCGCGTTATATGTTACGCCGATGATACGCTGGTAACAGCATCTGCCAGATCTTTCCAGGAAGCTGCAATGAAGGCGGCGGTCGGTACCGGCCAAATAGTCGATCGCATCCGCCGACTTGGCTTGAAGGTGGCCCTTGAGAAGACCGAGGCCCTTTGCTTTTATGGGCCACGTAGGAGGCCACCGGCTGGTGCCCATATTGTTGTGGATGGTGTGCGAATTCCTATCGGTACTACAATGAAATATTTAGGATTAGTTCTCGACGGCCGATGGGAATTTCATGCCCACTTCAAACAGCTGGGGACAAAATTGTCCCGGGCAGCGGGTGCACTTAGTTACCTGCTGCCCAACCTGGAGGGTCCTGGCAGCTCTTGCCGAGGGCTATATGCCGGAGTTGTACGGTCCATAGCTCTATATGGTAGTCCTGTATGGGCTGAGTCTCTGAGCGACCGATGCGCCGCTCTCCTGCGGAAGCCACAGCGAGTAGCGGCGCAGCGAGCGATCAGGGGCTACCGTACCATCTCTTTTGAAGCATCCTGCGTTTTAGCCGGTTATTTACCTTGGGACCTTGAAGCCAAGGTTCTCGCCAGGGTATTTAACTGGCGAGAGAATGCTTTAAGACGTGGGCATAGACCGGCCCGTAGAGAAGTTGAAGTTATTCGTAACTCCCTCCGTAGTGATGCCGTGGAGGAGTGGCGTCTCAGGCTGGACAACCCTACTGCGGGTTTGAGGACCGTTGCGGCAGTGCGCCCTGTTTTTAGTCAGTGGCTAGACAGGCGCCACGGCGCAGCGACATTCCGATTGACGCAGGTACTCACAGGCCATGGATGCTTTGGCGAGTACCTGTGTCGAGTTGTCGGCGTGGAATCGTCAACCGTGTGTCACCATTGTGACAACTGTCCGCGGGATACGGCTCAGCACACTCTGGAGGTGTGTCCAGCCTGGGACGGTGAGCGTAGCGCTCTCGTTGGGATCGTCGGTCGGGACCTCTCGCTGTCAGCCGTGGTGTCATCCATGGTTAGCAGCCCGAGATCTTGGAGGGCGATGTCCCAATTTTGCGAGAGGGTGATCTCGCAGAAGGAAAGAGCAGGGAGGGAGAGAGATCGATCCGATCCCTCTCGTCGCACCAGGAGACATAGGAGACGCCGGGGGGACGATTAACCGGTGACTCCTGCCCTGTGGACTGGGGGCTATTTTAAGAATTCCACCACGGTATCCCCTACCTGTCGTAAGAGGCGACTAATGGGGGCAATGGTAGTCGCGGGCACGCAGCGGGGGGCTGCGTAACGTCCACTAATAGCGACTACGTGAAGAAAATATGTGGGGTGTGTCGTGTCGCGGCATCGTGCAGGATCGGATCCGGCGAGGCTAGGGCGCCTAAGCCTTAGGAACCCGGACCCGCTCCAATGCGCTGAAGAGGTTCACCGTGGGGTTTTTGGTTGGTATGCCGGTGTAGGAATTTTGTTAGGGACGCGACTCAACGGTCGCCTGGATGTTAACATCCATTCCGGGTGGTTCAGCGTTGAGTCGTAAGACCGGCGAAACCAACATAACCGCCTGCCTTTCCCCCCAGGCAGCGGTAGCGATAAACCGTTTTTCCCCGCGAAAACAAAAAAAAAAAAAAAAAAAAAAAAATCTGCGCCATTAACCAACCGCGATTAAACAATGCCGTTGCAATCGAAAAAATAATTTGCCCAATTTGTCCGGCCGACGCTTGACTGATGCGCGCCCAATTTATCTGCCAGATAGAGATGGCAGATTGTTAACTGCTCCTCTAACGTAATTAGTGGCTATTTGTTTTGGCAGGGTTATCGCTACATCGCCACGGACAATGGGGAAAGGCGTTGTAAATTCGATTACACTTTTCGGTGATTTTTCTTATGTAAATTTTGGATTGTTGACCGTGTGTAGGTTTTAATGGTTATTGTTTAGGAAGCCAGTAATATTTATTGCTTGTCTCATTCAATTAAGATTGTTAAATCAGTTGTTTGAAAATCGAATTTAAAATAAACTAGGCTGTATAAACGAGTTTCCTTTTTCAAATTTTAACTCAAAAATAAATCCAAGATGGCGCCCTTCAGTTTTCACAATAACATTCAAAATGGCGTCTGTAAAATAACATTGCTTAACAAAGTATTGCTAAGTAATGAGTGGTTAGGAGCCGGTAAAGCGACCACCCGTGTATTACCGAGAAAGAGTGAAGGATTGCATACCACTGGGCGATCCAATAATAAAAACATGCTATCAGATTACACTCCGATTGATAACAAGCATTATGAAACGCTCACGAGAGCGGTGGTAACTGATTGTAGGGAATATTACTGTTGGATATTTAAAATTGATTTTACTGATACTTACAGATAATTGGTATTATTGAGACACAGTTTTAAAATCTATTTCAGCTTATTTCAGTTATGGAATGTTTTTGTTTTTTGCTCAAACTGAATTCAAAAATCATTCAAATGGAGAACATATTCTAAAGCTAAAATAAGTTTTAGGATTGTATTATAATAAGATCGAAACTTCCGTTAAACCTAAATCGGATTTTAATAATAATATTAAGTCAAGAAATTAATCAGTACCACACTATTACTCTCTCAGTGTATCTTTAATCCTTGTGGGCTTTCTAGATTGTAGTTCCTAGGTATTAAAATGTTAGTAAAAAGGTCACTCAATTTTCCAACTGCAAATTAGACCCTTTTTTTAAAAATCTATATTTTATAACATAAGCAATATTTTATAGAAACCTCATCAAAATTCACACATTTTAGTTTGAATAAATTTAAATTGATTAAGTGATTTGAATATCATTAAAACCGGTATCGTTTTTAGATATAATGTTTTAGGCAAACTAAACTAGATGGCGTTGATGGTTTATTCGATTTCTAGGGCCCTACTATATTCAACGAAACGAAGTTCGAAACTTCGGATGATCGAAGTTTATATGTGATACGAATGTACCTACAAATACTTATGGTCGTTATTGACTTATTGTCGTAACCATAAACTTATGGTTACGTTGTACGTTATACAAATTCGAACTTTTACAAAGTAGATACATTCGTATTGTATATAAACTTCGATCGTCCGAAGTTTCGAACTTCGTTTCGGATTTATATAGTAGGGCCCCTAATTCCAAATCAACTTTGATAATTATCATTTTGAACTTTATATTCTCAATACCGAATATTCTTAAATGCCACTTTATTTCTTTTGGATGAATGGAACAAATGTTTATGTAAAAAATATTAGACATAACATTAAAGACTTTAGTCATTAATTTGTACCAAAATATAATTGTGATTTGAACATTGCCATTACCTTACAAAGTAACTAACTGAAACTAAAAACAAACGTACAGTTAGACGCGAGCGCTTAGTACTTCACACGTCCAAAATAAATAAGCATATCATTTTTGTTACAACAACTTGTTCCTTGGCTTGTAACCTAATCACCTGTTCCATCTTAAGCCCTACCATTGTTTCTTACTACCCTCCATTTGAAAATAAACTCTAGAGCTTAAAAATAAAGTTTGTTTTAGTTTAAAATGTGTCTGTTCGTCTCGACCTGTGGCCCCGCGATCCATTTCATCTCCTCGGAGCATAAACTACGAACAGTCGTCAATTGTTAACAACGGCTCGATTCCCGTGAAACCTTATCGATTGCGTCGTTTATTTTGTTGTAGTCTAGACGCTGAGATGTCTGCGCTAGCGCACTGTTAGTTGCTGCGTTTAGGATTTTTAAATGTATCGTGTTTTAATTGCTGTTTTTTAAATAATGATGGTATATTTTAGTAGTATATGTAGTCATATTGTCCGATGTTATACATATATGGCCACTAAACATGGTCAAATTAAAATTTTAAAGCAAGTTCAGGAAAATATTGTTATTTGGCCAAACAGTACAATTTCTCTGAACCTTCCTATTTTTAATTTTGTTAAATATAATTTCGCCAATGTTAGTAAAATTAACAGGTATTTTGACTGTCGTAACCTATTATTTTTGCCAGCAAATATCGCTTTTCGAGTCTACGTAATGTAACTCAACATTGCGATAGTACAGACTTAGATACAAAACATTAAATAAATCTTTATCTACGCGGCCGTGAACTATCAATCTTCAAGAAATAAATTAATATTTTATGGCTTTAGATATTATCGCTGTTTGATTATTTATTACGTTCACGCCATTAGTTCAGAGGGATGGGCAGATGCGAAACATCGTTAAGAATTCTGTCCTGAGATGTGATGTAGAAAATCCTGTCGCCTTATCGGGAATTACTGGGAGTTAGGTATCTGGAATCAAAAAAACTCCAGCACAGATTACGCAATGTGAGAATTTAATGGATCTCGCCGTTTGCAGATAAATAATATGCAGTTGGATCTCTTTGGTAGTTGGGTTGGGGTACTAAAGTTACATAATAAACAATATTGCGACGACTACGAACCTCCTTCTTTTTTTGAAGTCGGTCAAGAAACAATGTGACAGTTTTGTTGTAGTCATTTGTTCGACTAGAGATATTTCTAGATATCCAATACATGTTCGCTTATGTCTTTCTTTTTAGTTATCTTTGCCCTCCCATTTTGGGAAGCTGGTAACGCATCTACGGTCCGCATTGACATCGCATTTGATGGCCTTTGGAATAAAAAGATACAAGGTTTCAGACGAAAAAAATAGATATTTGATGTGTCCTAGTCAATAAGGTATTTATTATACTAGAGCAGATATGGCAAACTTAATCTATGCGCACATATCAGGAAGTATTAGAGCGAGAGGAAAGATAATATGAATTGGGAATGAAAGAGACGTAGACACAAATATTGCCTTACCACATTTTCATATTACAAATGGCTAGTGGTCAGCCAGCGTGGTTGGCACTGGAATATATTATGGCCTAACCCCTGTTAATCGTATTCTTGATTGTAGAGGTGGCCTGTGCTCTGCATTGGGACGTATATGAGCTGATATAGACTAACTCACTTGTCACAACTTAAATTTTGTCATGCTGTCTCTATATTAGGTTCCTAGTATTGTCTAACGGTTTTTTCTGGTCGTGACAATTCATATTTAACCTGACGCGTATGTGTTTGTTTTGACAGGCCGTGTTCGGTTGCCGTCCAGGGTCTGCGATTACGCGATAATATGTGGAACGTTTTAGATCCGTAGATAAGTTGAGAATACGGTGTGAGGTTTCGGGCAACAAAATGTCGAACAATTCGGTGGGGTTGTTTTTGTAGTCAAATGATGAAAGTTATTTAGTACTTTTTTTTAGATATGAGCATACTTTAAGTAGCATGTTTATAAGTAAAAAACACATTTTGTTTTAGATCATCGATCCGTTACTAACGTTTTTGTTGTAGGAAAGATTCTATAACAAAGACGATTAGGATATTGTGCAATTAACTGAAATATGACTAATTGGTGTTTATAAAGTAATGATATTATCTTCATTGTTTTGTTGTCATAAAAAAATCGGTAATATTACAGATAACATGTCATCATGATATTCAATTTCTTATTTCAAATCGATTAAATTCTTATTACTCATTTAAATTCTACTCATAGCTGTCCATCCATTCGCACTGTGTGTCACCCCAACATCACAACGTCCAACCATGTAAAGGTTTTTTGTATGTCTCCGTTAATGTTCCGATGGGGAGATAAGATAACACACAATGTTTTAGTTTAATTGTACGCCGGCCCGTGTTATACAACCTATTATACATTATTTACAAACTGACAGTACGTAATTGTTGGCTACTTGTGTGTAGTGATTGGTGATGTTGGAGATATTGGACCGTTTTAGGATCTCGTTTAGATAAAGCGTGGATTTCTCGTGTATGAGTGAAGATGGAAACTTGTGGGGAAAGTTTAGTTCGTTCTTGTTCTATATTTTTATTAGATGTAGATTGTATATAATGATTATAATAATATTAAGTTGGTAATTATGTGACGTGATTTGTAAAGTTAAATGAAATGAAAATAATTTATTGAATCCATTAAAATGTTCAACATTGTTTAGATTCAGTAATTTTTTTTATCTACCACCCGGTTCGGAAAGCGGTTTTCACTAGAGAAAAACGGGCAAGAAACTCTAGTGTTGCTCTTTTCAAAACCAGTTTACAATATAGTGATTATTACAAAATTTACAAGTTGGTTTAAATCAGAGCAGTTTATTATTAATTTGTTGTGAATTGAAATTTATTTTAATTAAAATGAATAATGTTGTCGAAATTGTTGTTCTTGTCATTATTTATTTTATGTATTCCATATTGATCTCAGACAATATCACATAAGTTTACCGTTGTTGTTTCTCTAATAAGAACATCAACATATTTAGTATTTTTTCTCATAGAGTCAAAGCTGACTATAGCGTGACAGAGTCACGCAAATAATTGGTAGAGCCGCTTTACCAGTTTGTAAAATTGGTAAAACCAATGACCATGTATTTTCCCTTACTTCACCTATACACCATTATATCAAAGACCCCAGAACTAGATTTAAGGGTGGAACGGATTCTCCACATTATGTCATTAAACTTAGTGTTTACACTAAAGTAAAAATGATTACATTTACGTTTATAATTACAATTAATGCAAATTGCTGGGACAAATCTTGATCACTTATTTCCAAAGAAATTCTTTACCAAAGAAGAATCAATAACATATTATTGCTTGCAACTTTATATTAAAGAGAGTAACGCTCGAATACTGGAACGCCATTCAAATAATAAGTTGCTCTTAACAGCGCACGGCCCACTTAGCCAGTACATTTAATCGGGATTAACGTAGTTAAGCGCAACTTATTTTTAAATTGCGTTCCAGTATTCGGGCGTAGGTAGTTATTACCGTAGTATATTGATATATTCATACACTTTACATCTGTCGTCTCGAACTATACACAACGCGAACCAGGGGTGAATAAGAACAGAGATTGATGTGGATGACGGAAACGGTGTGAAGACGTGGTGTATAGCAAACGATCTGATAGATAATAATAATTGTATTCTACTACAATATTACACATATTAACCATCTGTATCAGCTCATATACATACCACTGCAGGGCACTGGCCTCCTATGCAATCGTGAGTACGATTGAGAGTGGTTAGGCCATATAGTCCACCACGCTGACCTAGTGCGGGTTGGCGGACTTACATACCATAGAAATTCTTATAAATCGCTATGGTATGCAGGTTTCCTCACGATGTTTTCCTTCACCGTTTTAGTGCGTGGTGATTGACTATCAATATATTAACCATAAATAGTGACTATTACAATTACCAAGTACAAGTTTAAAAACAATCACAGGAGTTCCTCATATCTAAGACCGCGAACATGCCAAAGATAAACCAAAAACAATTACAAATGAAATCAACAGTTGACATTGCTAACCTCGCTCGTGTGTGGATCTGAAGCGCGATAGTCTGCGTTAATCTGCACCTACGCACCATTGTTCCACTGCCCGTTTGTAAAGATAACGCATCTAGCTCTTGTAAACTAATACTATGTACTCCATATGCGGAGTTATACGGTTTTATTGTGCGCTGATTTTGGTACAGTCTGTCTGAATTTACGCGGTAATTGGAAAGTTAGGTTATGTTTTGTTTTTGGAGGGATTGTCTGTAGTTGCGTCAATTTTGAAATTAGAATGTCAAGTCTTTGAAATGAATGATAAGGGTTTTGAGTTGAAGTATGTAATAATCTGTTAAATATGAGCAGGTATCATCTAGCACTTGTAAACTAATACTATGTACTCCATATTAATATTTTATGTGTGTTTTGGTACGTGGATTTTAATAGAGAATCTGTCTGAGTTTACGCGGTAGTTGGAAAGATAGGCTGTAATATTCGCTTTGTTGCATCCATTTTAAAATTAGAATCTAAAAGAGTCTACACATCCATTGCTATAAGACTGTGTTCATAATTAAGAAAAGAAGTAGTTAATTAGATTTAAAAAAACTACCTAGTTGGAATATGGATAACAATGCTATCAAAAAAATTACCCACTCTACCTATCTATATAAAAATAGAAATAAAGCTAACCGGTTTATTAGAAAAAATATTTATTGACATTTTTTGTTCTAAGTAATACATCTTGTTAATCAACGCCATCTATCGGGCCGGGTAGTCACTGCGAATGAATGACCTTTTGTATAACTTTTGACACCCCGCGCGCAGATAACAATCTTCATTGTCAGACGTTATAAATAAATGTATCTTTTATCGTACATTATATCCATCAACTGCCACAATTTACTTTTGCAATGTCCGTAACACGTCAAGTTGTTTCCAAACGTAGGCGTTGTCAAAATTCGATTTTAATCTGTGAAAATTATCGAATAATCGACGTCACGGTTGCGCGAGCGACGGATGTTGTTCCAAATTTAAATGTAAAGCTATCACAACATAATTTAAATTATTCTAACTCTTATGTCATAGCAATAGAGTTAATGCTATATTTTGACAGTTGTAAAATGGCGTCGTTTAATGTGATTGTCATAATAACAGTGACCTGTCATAATGTGACATTTTTAAAGATTTTTATCGCGCCATTAAATGGCCGTCCGATTGTACCGATGATAGTGATGTTTTATTTATATAGTGGATAGATTTTAGTGGACAATAGCTAAGTGGTTTTTAATCTATGCTCTTGTGTGTATCGTTTTTATAGTCTGTGGCTTTCAAGGAGATACGCCTAAACCACATGTTGGAGATTAATTTTCTGATGAGAGATGCTTCTTAATTGATTTTTGGTATTAAGATAGTTTGTTATTTTACGTAATATTTAACTGTGTGTATTATGAGTTTGTATGCATTGGTCGATTTGGTAATTTACATTAGTAAATATAAAAGGAAATAATGTTAGTGTTAATTACATATATTAATTATTATTTTAGACAGTGGCTAATGCCATGTTTGTCTCCAGTTCATTCTTTAAGTTCAATACAAAGTTGTGAGATTTGTAGGAAATGAACTCACTCTACTTCAAAAAGACTTGCTTATAGGACTATTATCCTAAGTCTAGACTTATTCGAAACATTTTAAAACCCAACTGTAATTTAACAGTAATTTTCCAGTTAACTCAACAACAACGTTCAGGGAACAGCAATACACCCTAGAGGTCTCTTTACACCGGGCGTCCGTACATTTTGCACTTCAGTCGGATCAATTCTCAAGCAATGATTTACAAGCTGAGAAAATGTTCTGTCGATCTCTAGATGCGTTTTGTTTGCCGGCTAGTAATGAATATTTGTTTTATTGTTTGTATTTAGTCTTTAAAAACAAAGTATGAGATTTTATTTTAATTACTAAAATTATAACTTTTCGGAGTCATGTGCTTACACTTTGACTGTGAGGAAAAAAAGCGTAAGGAAACCGGTATAACACAGAGCTCTTACTAAGTTTTAATATGTGGATTCCCCCAACCTGTACCAGGCCAGCGTGGGGGACTATGGCCTAAGCCTCTTCAATCGAACTCTTAATTGTAGAGGGGTTTTGTGCTCAGCAGGGAGTGATTATATGGCCATACAAAACCGAAGATATATTCTGTAAAAGTATGTAATACCTTATGTCTACAAGTTGCGTGAATATTCTTAATGACTTCAGTGTTTATTGAGGAAAACTAATAATTACGTACATTGAAGAAATTTGCAATTAGTACCGCAACAAATTACGTAAATAGTATTAATTACTGTAACAGTTTAGTCTGATTTTTTCCTTCCTCAATTTCTATCAATTGAATTCTTCAGTTTTGGAAAATCTACTGGACAATAACAGCCTGTGCAATTCTTAGACGTGGTACATCCACCTTTAAGTAAAAAGGAAAAAGGCCCAGGGCACCCACATCCTTTTGCCCATTAAAGATAGTCTTAGATCCTGTAAGACTGAAAGCGAAGGTTTCAGAAATAAGCTCTTAGAGTTATTTCATCAAAGTTTAGAAATATAAACATATGAAGTAATTAATCTAGAGTGATATTGATGGTATTTTCCACCACCTTTTCCGATCACCTTATCGTCTAGACTCTTCGTTAGTTTAGCCGATTTTCTACAATTTAATTCTGTTTGTCTTTTGACAGTCATTAAAGTATCCTAGATAGTAAGATTTCGCTTGCTCACTAAACTAAATTTTGCGTCTAACTGTACATTCATAATGATTAAATCTACAGCGCCAACATTCGATGGGGCTGGTAAGTTCGAGAACAAAAGTGTTGGAATGCCAACAAAATGAGTATTAAGACAATTACCTGTTGGCAAATGTGGCCGATACCGGCCGTCCGCAATCTGCCCATCGGTAATTTGGTAATAAAATGAAAATACGCTGCCACCTTATCTATAATCCGCTCTATATAAATATCCTTTACTATATAAACATTCAGCCTCCAAAACCAAAACGTTACAACAGCCCTGAGAAACTCCAAAGGAATATATCTCTTAACGTGTTCCCAACAACTGCCGATACATCAGCAAAATCCTCAAGTACCACTTAAATACAGGCCTACGCAATAAAGTTTATATTTCTTTGATTTATCATTACACGCGTCGGTGAGGTTTCGCGGATTCGTGCCGATTTCGCGTGGCTGCAAATTTAATTTTGTATTAATAAGTTTCTTTAGTTATTACCGAAGTAATGTGGACTTTATTTGTGTGGTATTAAAGGTTATAATTGCATATTGCGTGCGTGGTGTTGCAAGGCATGTATCTTGATAAGTGAGCTTGTTTCATCGGTGATGATGCGAGCGCCGATACAATGCCCCGCCCATGCTTTTTTCGTGGTTTCTTCTAACTAACAATGGGGTGATCTGCTGACTAAATAACAAGAGAGATGCATCAGGCAACATGTGCTGGGAACAATGTTCGATACTTTATTTTGTTGCTGACGGAGTTGTCTGAATCTCGCTGACGTGGATCTTTGCTGATAAAGTAAATTAAATTTTCCAATAACTCGTTTATGAAAGTTGTTGATTGAGTAATAGTCGACGTTAAAGATCGTCTTCATTGTTTAGCAATGAAGAGGATTTTATTACGAGGGGTATTACGAGTTCGATTTTAGACCCATGTCTGATAGAGTATCATCTCTCCTAGAGAATAAAAATGTTTTCCTTCACAATAGTGGTTTAAATTGTTTGATGTATTCGGTCTGTTTTTACTAAATCCTTCTATGTGTCCTGATCTCACACCTATGTTTAGACATTTCATTTCAATTTTACAGGTTTTATAAACATTTAGTTTATAATTTTAATCTGCCATCTATCAGCCATTAATTCTTTATGAAAAATGTTTTTAAATGAGAAATCACAATGCGTAATTGTATTGGAATCGATTCTTATATCTCATAGGTTACAGTTATTTTCACAGATTGTATAAAAATAGACGATTATAACTAATAATAACAAAAGCTTGTAACGATAGAATTAATTTTAACCATGTTATTTTTCCTTGTAGCTTATTAACGCCATCTATAATTCGTGGTCGTAAATGCTCAAAGTATAAAACTGTAAATTGTAAAACGAATATCCTGAAGGATATCAATACAAGGAAATATGTCGATTTATTTATCGATATTTATGTATTGCACACGATTTTCCTTTAAATTCGTTTAATTATTATCCATTATTTACGATTTAATTATAGGGACTGGGACGGTTTTCCTGTATTTATCGTGTAAGCTGAAGTTGTTTGTTTGTAGGGAGTCTTTTGATTCATACATTGTAGGAAAATCTATGTTTAATGTGAACAAAATGTGTAACGGACTTTACCATTTCAACGTGATTTTTATTAAGGTTTTCCTTAAGTTTTGAATATTGCAGGTTTTAGTGGTATTTTCTAGAACATTATCATAAAATGTTTGCAACGGAATACTGATTTTTAGATTTAGGCGGTGTTTTGAAATCTGCGGTATCTTTTTTCTCTAGTTGAGTCTGTAGACAATTTTATCCTACATGTATTATTAAAAAGTAGTCCAGTTGGAACGGAAAACTGAACCAGGAAAATATAATAACTATAAGTTAATTATATTCCTTGTATTTGACATTTATAAAATCGATTGCTATAAATATTATCATTTTCCAATTTGGTGGCTGGTTGAGGGTATCTAATGATGCCTTTGATTGGCTGAAAAATAACTAAATCATGTGATAACAATGTATTCAGTTCCCTGCGGAGATTTTTGGGCATATATTATCACAAATTATTAGGTTAGTAGTTGAACTACGTTTAATTTTCATTAAACAAAGCATTAGAAAATGTACAATCTAATATGAACTTCATATGGACTTATTCCTCGTTATCTATTCATGAAAAATGACAGAATTTTAATACCCGTCTAAAAACAAAGTAAGCCATAAACACAGCGCCTTCACGCAGTAGCCCAGACATTTTACTTATCACAATTTTTCCCTTTTTGTTTTAATTTCCAAAGTATGTTGCGTGTTTAGATCACATAAGCAAGGCGAGATTTCCGCCGAAGCGATAATTAACCCGCGTGCGCCTGGGCAGATCCGTGTTTAAATTTAAGCATGGTATCTTAGATCTTTAGGTCTCGAGTGATTTTTTTCTGACCTTTCGTCGCGTATCGAACGATTTCCTGGAGTTTGCGTAGGTTAGTTTGGATATTAATTAATAGTTATATTGTAAAAGAAATCTTATATGTCTCAACACAGTAATTACATATAAAATTATATGGGAGTAGTAATTACTGTGTATTTCTAACCGACTTCAAAAGAAGAGCATGTTCTCAATTGTCCGGAATCTTTGTTTTTGTACGTTAAATGAATTTAAAAAAAAATTATAGCTGCCAATAGTTGTTCATTCTAAAGTTTTTGGTATAATGAATATGTTAAGGCAGTAGTGATGGTAGCTATGTTCTTAATTGTAATTATTGTTAAGAGTTCAAATTTTGTATGTTATATTGGAAAAGATTATGAGACGTGGTTGTTAATATTACTTATGTACCTATATGTATAATTTTCGCACAAAATAATGAGAGTAAGATTGGTAAAAGTGTTCGAAGTCATTTAAGTGATTATTTTTATAAAGTTAGTTATACATACATATATTTGTACATACATAATGTTATTGAAGAAGATTGAAACGCCGTCTTATTCTTTATAGCGTCAATATATTCTGTAGGTGGATTATCCAAGCGAATAGATTCCATGAATTGATAAAATCTTACTTTTCTTTAGATTTCAATGAATGGCGAGACGAGCATGCCAGTCGCCTGATGATAAGCGATACACTCATGAGCATTACCAAAACCAAAGAACACAATGGATTACAAAGAAATGCTTGGCATTTTACTGCGCTCACCGTCCTGAGACATAAGATGTTAAATCTCATTACATCCAGTAGTTTCACTATCTACAATGTCCTTCAAACCGGAACAGAACAATGCATTTACATTGCTGTTTGACGAGAGAAATACGAGTATACCTACCCAAACGGTTTCTCACATAAGAGTGCCACCAGTAAAATTATCACAATCACAATTCATGGCATACATCAATGGACATAGAATTTTTCTATAATAGAAAATACAATTAAAATGTCTGGAAAATTTATCAAGCGTACTAACTCAAAGCAAATATAGTTTCTTTGCTAGTGTGAGATCACTAGCCGGTTGTCAGACATCATAAGGCACGGGGTCGGAGGCGTGGCGAGACCCCACCTACAGCGCTTCTTACAACTGGTTTTGAGTATGGCGATCTTGAACTGCCGGTACAACGCCATCTCTTATTCTTAACAGGAAACTTGCAGTGATTTATTATAAGTAAATTTTTGAGCAATTGTATTGTTGTTTCATTAAAGTTTAGGTTATTTTTGTTGTATAATTAATGTGTTATTAATAATATTTGTGCTTCGCGCGGAAATTACCAATATGATGAAGTTCTATGAATTTCTTTTAAAAAAATATTTCTTAATTCGATGGATGTTATACATTTTGCTAATAAGTTTACCTTCTTGTAAACTCGCTGAAAAGCCAATTGGGCTTATATTTATTTAGTCGATAACTCCAGAATCTTGTGCTCACTTAAAAAGTATTCTGTTTTATTTTTTGCTACACTAAATGTTACACACCAACATAGTTCTATTTAATGTAAGAACTCACTTATCTTTGAAATTAGATGATAAAGTAAATAAGTAGATCAGAAATTCTTTACTTTTTATCACTAAACCCTACAATATTCCGAATACCAAACTCAATTTCCGCTATTAAAAAATGGTCCTTAATACCCCGATCATCGTAATCCGCGTTAGCATTGATCAACGCGACGGGTTCGATTTGTAAGACAAACAAATTAACGCCCGCCGACGGGTTGTCGCGTCGCCTCCGCGCTGAGACCTTATTAAGAAATAAATTGGGCGGGACGGGCAGGGTTGATACGTCCGCAGTGTTGAGGGTTAGTTTTGAAGAATATGGACGGGTTGGATTTTGTTGAGTATTTTTTTCATATTTATTTATTTAAGCGTATTATGAGTTCGATTGATTGTTCTTTAATTAAATATTTTTTGGTAAATAATATTGTTTTACCCTGAATATTGTGCAAAAAAGTCTAGACGGCGGCGCATTAAAAAATAATTAAGATATCAATGGACTAACTTTGCTTATAAATGTATCGTTTCTACATAAAAAAATAGTTTAATTAAAATTCTGTAAATTATTTTTGTTAATGAATATTTTTGCATGCTTACAATACGGTGTCGTGACATTTTATAAAACCATGCCAAATTATGTATGCAATTATAGACTGCACAATTTTTTTAAATTTAAATCGAATAAATTAAGTTGAGATTCTCTGGTGTCATTCTATTCAATTATTTAAATGTTACCTGGAATTTAAAGATTTTACTCTATTTTCTAAGTCATCGTTCTGATTTAAAAATGGAAAACTAATGTTTTTTTTTAACAAACCAAGGATTGAAAAAACATTATAACTAAGGCGCTATATTAAATATCGAAACAGGAATGAATTTGACTAACTGTATTTAACGTTATGTAAAAAACTCTTTATATTTTATTTAGCTTTGCTACTTAAATATTAGCTATCTCATTTAGACCGTAATTATTAAAAAATATTTAAAAGTTTTTTAATCTGTGCGCCAACCTTGGGTTCCGCGGCGCGGGCGTTCCACGACCCGCGGCATTGCATATAAATTACGGATTTACACAATATAATGTTTCATTTTTCAGTCGACTAATGCTCCCGATTGACGCTCTGTCAACTAAAGGGCGGCAATTTGATATTATTTTTTAAATTGCTTCGACATCGACTAACTGAAGATTGATGAAATGTCGTCTCGTATTAATTTGGGTGAGTCAAGATGTGGTAGGAAGCGTGCGTTCGGAAAATCATTAGTGATTATGAAATATGCTCTAAATTGCAAATCCTGTATAATCACTGTATTGTAAACTTATTTTGAAAAGAGCAACGCTAGAGTTTCTTGCCCGTTCTTCTCTGGCGAAAACAGCCTTGTGAACAGGGTGGTAGTGAAAAAAAAGTGACTGAATCTAAACAATGTATGACATTTTATGGATTCAATAAATATTTTCATTTCATTTCATTTCATATATTTTTTAAAGGAGAATAGTTTTGGTTGAAACATTTGGTTGTGCTTACAGATTTTAATTAGTTGGAGACTATTTTTTGCTTATAATTTATAAGCACAGCCTCATGCGATATGCCTTCTTTATAAGAGTTTGCATGAACGTAAGTGGCGTAGGTATTTAAAATTTATACATTTTTTTTAAGTCATGTTAAGTTGTACACGAAATGATGGCTAAGGTTCATTTATTTTTTGCCACAAGCAAGCAACCAAGCGCCTTTTCATTCGTACAGAACTTCATTAAATTTTCTATGAATTTAAAATCACTCAATTAAAATCAAAATACTCTCACTTTTTAATCTAAAATTCTCATTTAAACAAACTCCATTACATTATTTTTTACACTCAAGAGTTTTGAAATGTCATGGCGTGTTCTACTTAAAATTCGCCGATGACGTTTGGCGCGCGATTTGTAAACATGGCGTCACTTCCGGTGAGGCTGCGGCGGAAATTCGACCTCCCTCCGTCATTCCCTCTGTCCTTAGAGGGTTTGGAGGCACACGTCCTACCGACTCGATTCTATTTTCAAATATTGTTTTGTTTCTTTATGAAGATATCAAAGGAGTCATTTTTATTATTACTTATTATTTTTAAAAACATTGATTATTATTACTTGACGTATTTTAACAGAAAGTGCATAATATCATTTTAAATATATTATATAAATATTTACATCTTCTATCACAACACATAAAGTTACGAATCGATGTCATAGGAAGACGACTTCAAAATAACTTAGTTAACTGTGAATTGATATGCATACTGTTTAAATCTAAGGTTAAGCAATATATTGTGGATATTTTTGTTATATTTTATTCTTATTTTCAATTAATCTAAAATCTCCGTACCTATTGCAAGCCAATTTTTTTCACAATATGCCTAACGCACTATGCGATGCTACAGTCCGATAAGTGGAATAAAACGGCCTATTTTAAATTTCTCCGGATAATCAAGTCTCTTGAAACCATTTTAATTAGGTAAAGGACATCCCAAGAAAACAGTGTAATAAGAATAAAAAATATAAAATTAAGTTAATTGGAAAAACGTTCATATTTCTTACCTTAATGTTCCTGCGTTTTTGTTAATGTCTCACTAAGGGCCCGGGAAAAATGTTGTAATTAAAAATATATTTTTTTGCTAACGACTCGCTTCTTAAGGAAATGATGTTGAAAATTATTATTTTCTCGGTTATACGTTTTGTGGTATATTCTTTTTTTTGGTATGTAAGCATAATTCTGTATCTGTATCTGTATCTGTATCAGCCCATATATGTCCCACTGCAGGGCACGGGCCTACTCAACAATCGAGAATACGATTGAAAGTGGTTAGGCATAATTTTTTTGAATAAATATTTGATCTTTATTTAAACTCATATTATTAAAAGTTCGTCAAATAATTAAATGGTATAGGTGATAATATAGGAAATTCCAGACTTCTTCACAATTCCATTGTTTATACAAACGTAGTTAAATCTTTGATTTTTATTTTGGATTTATAAAATTATGCTTGGTTACTATAAATAGGGGCCTTGAACTTGATGTGATATTTATGATGATGATGATAATAATATTTAGATTTAAATTAAAATTCTTTGAGCTTATTCCAATATTTAACTATTATTTTTGTTACAGGTAAGTTCAAGCTGTTCTAGAGATACTCAGTAATGTTCGTAAGTAAAATACACAAGTAATTACATTTTTCATTATTAAACTGTTTCCTATGAATGATATTTGTGTAAAAAAGTAACAAAATGTGCTTTTATCAACTAATTTATTTATACTTACAGGAATACATCAATCATTACCCTAACACGTCGGAGATACAATTTCTTATATTTTTATATACTCGTATTCTCTTCACATAACCACACAACCCGCAAAGACTTTTAATAAAAAAGCAACACAAAGCAGTAACAAACAGCATGCTCAACGATTAACCCGCGCACAAAGCGCCATTGTAAATACCGCGATTTTTCCACAACAACACAATATAACAGAAGGTGTATTCTATAACCAATGAGTGCACATCGCAAACTTTTTAATCTCAGCTTAGACAATTGAAATGCGCCACATTATGTGAGAAACTGCGCGGGGAGTTGAACAATTGTTAAGCTCGGTTTAGTCGCGCTTAACCGTTTCAAGTGGGGTATCTGTACCATTGTTGCATTGTGTACATGTGGAAAGTTTCAGGGAAAATGTTGACGCGTTTTTTTTATGAAATTTTTGTTTCGATTTGACTTTTTAGTTTAATGAGTTGTACTTTTGTTGGTGGTGGTAATCCTAATATTATAAAGGCATACGTTTGTGTGTTTGTTATCTCGTCACGCTCAAATCACTTGACCAATTTTGATAAAATTTACCGACACCCTGGATTAACACAGGCTAATTTTAACTCGGTAAAATATAATGTTCCCGTGGGATGTGCACGGAATTGAAATTTAATACATCAGATACTCTTTCAAACTCAAAAAAATGGGATGGCAAGTTAAAATATCGGTAGTAACGCTGAGTTTAAATATTTTAATTAGTTATCACGCGAAATAATTCCTGAGTTTCTGTTTCTCAAAGTATCTGCACCCAATAGTGAATAATTGTGAGGCCTAATAGAGGTTGCAGGATGTCGGAATGTAATCCGTTTCCAACAGGTTGTCGTTGAAATGCTTGGGACGGCGTAAGTTCAGTAGTAGAATAATTGGCCGAGGAAAAATAACGAGAAAATAAATAAAATGAAATAAGAAACTGTCAATTAATTACCGCCTTTGGTACATAATCTTTGTATTTTAGTTTATCAATATTATTTCGCCATTATTTTTCTCAAATAAAACTTCCGTCACTTGTTCAAGAAGCGATTAACTACAATGTATTTTTCTACCCATAAACACCAAAGACAATATAAATCAAAACAAAATCCACTTGTCAGCGCGCGCCATCCGTCTCATCATACCCCCCCCCGTCCTTCCCGCACCCCCCACCCTATCGGAAATTAACGTGAACGCGCGGGGCATACGAAACGATTAGCCACGACATAATGTGTGGATGTCTTGGGATGAGGCGACTGGAGGAAATATGGTATGGTTTAAACATAAAAGAATGCAATGTCTTGTCTGACTTTGGCTGCCTCGGTGGCGTAGTTGCACTGTGGTATGATATAACGCGAAGATCTCGGGTTCGAATACCGGGTTGGGTTGATATTGGATTTTTCTATGCATTATCAGCTTGGAATAAGTAATTTATGCCCGATATGGCAATAGACTCATACTCTATCACATCTTGTGACGAAACAAAAAACGACCTTTAAGTATCCCGCGGGTGTGGTAGCACCTCTGCCTACCCCCAAAAAAGCGTGTGTTAATGATATATGTAAATATAAAAGAAAAAAAAAACATCATGACGTACATGGTCGTACTGTTTAAAAAAATCGTACAAATAATCATTTTCATGCTAATAAATAATATGCTACTCAAATTTTATTACAGATTATATAGACAAAAGGATTTTTTATTAACAGCTACATATTTTTAGGTTATATCTATCATGTTATGTTTATCGACAATAAGCCAAATAGGCGGGCAGACGGACTAAACAATGTTAAAATGAAACCGAATCCGCGGTAAATAAGAATATATTTCAATAACCAAATTGCTTAATTTTAGTTTTGAATAGTGAAGGATGCCCAAATATCCTTAAATCTTACCACGCGGATACCAAGTAATAATACTTTCATTTTATACATATTTTGGTACATTTACTTTTAGTTATTAAAAAGGAGTTGCAAGTCTGCTGTGATAGCGTCCCGATCGTTGCTTATCGGCCGTGTCACATTGTTTCGTATCGACGCGCACTTTCGCCCGATACGCAGGGTTGCCCGCAGATCCTGGCTTTTACAACCTTGCATATTTTTGTTTACTTTCGTCTAACTAGTATTTTTTGTTCTGGAATGGAAAGTCACTACATTTTATTTCATTCGTAATTAACCATTTTATCCAGATGTAACTGGTTATAAAGTTTTTACAATGTTTGCGGTGTTTAAAATTAGAGTAAACAACACCAAAAAGCGATGTTCTTGCAGTCTTATTATTACTAACTGTGCAAGAGTAGGTCGTTATCCACAAAGTTAATCGAGTCTCTTTCATAATATTATAGTTAACAAAATTGGGGTAAGTTATTAATCAGATTTAAATAACAGTCCAGATGTAGCATAAAACAATTGAGGTTAATTAAAAATTCCCAACCTACATAGTTTTGAAGAATAGCTTCCAAACAAAAATAAATTTCACTCAATAAAACAATGTTAATGCCTTATGTCTGGTTTGTATGGCATAGTATAATTCTCACAGCAATCCAAACTATATTGTATCAGCCCATATATATCCCACTATAGGGCTCGGGCCTCCTCGAAAATCCAAAGTATGATTGGTAGGGTACAGCCAGATAGTCTACCACGCTGGCCTAGTTCGCGAATGCTGTTTGGCGGGAGAAATAGAGATGTATATTTTTGATCATGAATGATAGGTTATGTAACAGAAAGTAAAAAATCAGGAATCCCAAGATGAATAACAAAGATTTCAGCTAACCCCAGCAGCCCTGCACCGCTGCAACTTACAGCCGATAGAGCATTGTCCCCGATAAACTTGTTGTTCGCTGATAAAGTGAAAGTAGCTATCGTCAGTCGCACTTATTTGTAAATATAAGACGTTAATTAAACCCAGATACGGCAGGGTGACCTTTATCTTGATGCGTTCTTCTTTCGAGTTCAATTCGCTGTGATAACTGCGGCTGGAATTTTCAAGTTGTCATATTTTAATCGTTAAACATTGATTTTATTGGTAATAAATAACGAAGTGCAAGAAGTGTGTGGTGGCCTGTTGGTAAACGGAACTGACGCGGTTTTCAACATGTTCACGGTGGTCGCGAGTTCGAATCCCAAGGCACACCTTTGACTTTTCGAAGTCATGTGTGTGTTGATAGGCAATCACCACGCAATATAACCCTAAAGGAAAATATAGTCAGGAAACCTGCGTACCATAGCGATTTGTAAGAATTTCTATGGTATGTATGCAAAGTCTGTCAAACTGCACTAGGCCAGCGTGGTGGAGTATATGGAGTAACCACTCTTAATCATACTTTCGATTGTAGAGGAGGCCTTTACAATACAGTGAGACGTAAATGGGCTGTTGCAGATATCTTAATTGCCATTTTTATCACTTTTCTTTTAAAAGTACGTAAACTAAACTGCGAAATTAATTAAAATAATGTTAATTATCTTTATCAATCAAATGTCCCAGGACTTTTAAAATGTCAATTGCATCTGTAAAACTGGTGTAAATGTTAATAAAAAAGTAAAAGAAAGTCCCTAGCAACATGAGATAAAAAATAAGATACAGTAATGTAAATAAAACAGTTTATATTCGGATGAAAATATAAACATTCTGCGTCATAATTCGCAGATAATATCAATTCCATTATAGTTCATTGTCAGTAACTAATTAACAATACTTTTAGTTTTAGATAAATAATAATAAATACAACCAATATTCACTCACATAGACCCCATACTAATATCGAGTCTTGTGTCTTGGGTATCAGCAACTATGAGAGGCTTTTCAGTCTCACTGATTCACACTCACCGAATCACATAAAATGTATCACACTACGTAGGCTTTCAGACTATATGTAGATAGATACAAATCTAACAGATTTTTACTCAAAAAGTGACTTTTATTGTAGATTTTCGGAACTTTTCACAAATTCCTAACTCCGAGCTGATAGTAAGAAAAATCCAATAAAAATTTGCCCAACCCGAGGCATCAGCGTTGCAATCATATCGTAGTAAAACTATGCCACCACGGCATTCATACCGGGTATATCCAGACTGGGACTGAAAACGAATCCAGGTGGAAGTTATGGTGACTTTAGATATATTATTTAGGTATTTATTTAAATATACTAGTGGTCGCCTAGCGGTCGAAATTCGACCAAATCAAGAAGAGAAAAAGTTTTTACCTGTATGATGATGTTATTCTGATAATTCGTGCACATTTAAATGTACGTATCTCTCAAAATCACTTATTTCCCCTGAAGTATATTCAATTACTAAAATCGTAAACTACAATAATTGCTTTGAACCAGCAATAGTAAATTATATATTTTTTTTGTACCTGAATGTTGTTATTGCAGATTGCTGCTACAAAACTTTCTTTATGCATATAATGATAGTCCGTGTACATTTAAACGTATCTTACTGCTACACAATTTGTATAAGCGCTCAGTATTTCACGTAGTATTCATCAAATAAATATTTTCTGTTTGACTTTCAACAAAACCACAATAAACAAATTTTTCTGATTGACATTCAACTATGTCTATAATAAACCAAAGAAACAATTTAACCAAAGAGTATGTATACGTGTACAAATTCTTGTGTATGCGTGTGTCAAATGCATGCTGGTTTATTTATGGATTTAATGTACTTTTTATGCATTATTATTAAAATCTTTTTTTATATATTCAATTTAATATTAGGCCTAATATTAATATTATTGCCTCATTTAAAATTAATATTCTCTTTTAATATTAATATTATTACCTCATTAGGCAAATAAAACCTTTTTTTTGATATTTCTATGTCAGAAGAACAAAATGAAAAAGAAAAGAAACAATTTGACACCAGAGTATGTATACTTGTGTATGGATGTGTGTGTGAAATGCATGGCAGTGTGTGTAATGTTTTATTTTTTGATTTAATGTACTTTATAAGCATTATTATTGAAAAATATTAGCATTCTCCACTTCTCCTACACATAAACTATAAGTGTGCCAAATTTTATGCTCCTGCGTCCGCGCAATTTTCGTAAAAAGGGATCCAAAGTTTTTGCATCACGTATTAATATATAGATAATGTAAACATTAAAAAAATACAATAAACAGAAACAAAACTTAAAGAAAATAAAGTACAAATGGCGGTCTTATCGCTTAAAGCAATGTCTTACAGGCAACCATGGGATGGATTTAGAAGAACAACAATGGGATGGATGGGATAGATTTAGAAGACATAGTGCAACTTCACACAAAAACGATTCATTAAAACGATCGATCGGCGAAACGATATTCTATCAATAAAATCACCAATATTATGGCTTAAGAAAAACTAACAATACAAAACGCCTGCGAGCAATAAGCAATAGATAATGGGTGATTAATAACCTATCGCGGTTGTGATTCTGAGAACTGTCTGTAGATTGTGTTTGCTACTAGATGACTGTCAGCGTGACTATGATAATACTTACTAATTATTTGTTATATGTAAAATGTTATTACTAAAACCGGCACTATATATATATATATATATATATATATATATATATAGTATGGCTAGTTAGTCTCTTTAAGGAGCCAATTTTAAAAATATTCAAAGAAAGAAACACTTTTTAAGCAGTTATTTAAAACATAATCTCGTTATTGAGATCTATCCTGATAATAGGGATGAAATCCCAAGTAAGAATGTGTATTGCAGTGTGGAAATTAACGGCTGGTATTAATCCCTATAATTCTAAAAAATCATTTCCCGTAGTATAGACGATATAAGATGCAAACAGGTGTATCGTATTTGACTATGATATAAAAACTGTGTGTAATTATCATACATACATAATCAAGCCTTTTTTTCCCAAAAGGCATAGGTAGAAAAATCCAATATCACTTTTCCCAATCCGGGATTCGAACCCGAGACCTCAGCTTTGCAATCACACCGTAATACAACTGCGTCACTGGTGCAATTAATTATTATCAACCGTATTTATATATTATTAATCACAAAACATCAAAGTAGTCCGAAACGATCACTTACAAACAAATTAATAACACTTCAAAAATCCCACTCAACAATTATTTAAAAGGACCATAAAAAAAATTAAAAAATCGAATGGCCGTCGATAAATTACCGAAATAATAATCTACCGACGAGAGGTGGTCGTTACTGAGTGTAAAAATTGTAATATCTCTTGTCGCGATCAGTTAAGGCGTGGAATGAGCGTAATGGCGAATAAATCAGTCCCTATCATTGTAACGCCGTCTGTGTCAATAGCTTTGAGGTGGGCCACTGCGATAGTATAGCGGGGATATTACTTATTTGGTAATCGCAGTGGAATGCTAAGCATTGCTTTGTAGTTTTTTTACTTTTTTAATTTTATTTTCGATACACAAATTAACATACATAATTATCCATAGAATGTATCATAAACGAGAATCATCCATCATCCGTATTTTTTACACAACCAAGTAATTAAAATTACTCAAGTTCAAGGCGTTGTTTGGTATTGATACTGTTCTTAAACGTTCGTATCGCGTACCATCAGGTAAAAGGCATGTTAGTCGTGGGATTAATTGCAATTTTTTTTAAAGTTTCTATAATGCAATGGTAGGCGAGGTGAAAGCTAGAAAATTCATTGGCAATATGACAATGTTTAGCTAGTGGACACTCTCTCACTCTCTCTTTAGGCACAGTAAATCCACTGTAAGAGACTAATTGAATTAATATTATAAAGTCATTATTTTAATGACACCTGATCCACGCAATAAACGCTACCAAGAACAATTTCAACTTGACACCTAAACAATTTGGAAAACATATTATTTCCGATCACATGGATGTCAATTAACATTTTAATTTATTCAATGTAAATGTATGATGTGTGTATTGATAGTCAATCACCACGCACTAAAACGGTGAAGGAAAACATCGTGAGGAAACCTGCATACCATAGCGATTTATAAAATTCTATGGTATGTAAGTCCACCAACCCGCACTAGGCCAGCGTGGTGGAATATATGGCCTAACCACTCTCAATCGGTAGTCGATTGTAGAGGAGGCCCGTGACCTGCAGTGGGACGTATATGGGCTGATACAGAATACAGAAATGTATGAATGTTAACACATCATTAAGCGTGGTCAGAGTGACTCAATAACTACAGTATTAGTAATAATTTTTGAAAGTCGTATCTCCGTTATTCTAATGGTGTGTGAAGTCCATTATCGAGAGTCGATGGATCGGATAAGGCTCATAATTTGCAATAAATATGAGGTGTCAGAGAACGGCCGAATGTTGCTGTAACAGTTGCGATGTTAGTGAAAAATTACTCTTAAATTTGCATTGAAAATTAGTTCAAAACACTGGATATTCGTGTCGGATGTGGATAATCGTTTTCTTCAACCATAAGAGGTCCGGTTGGACGTTTACCTGCAATTAGTTAAATGTAAAGTTAACAGGTAGTCGCTGGACACTGGACAGTAATAATTTTTTTAGTCTTCTCATTTCCTTTCTGATTCATTAAATTACGGGTTTAAAGTATTTTTTTGTGCGTAACGACTAGTTGAGCTTCAGTCCTCGGTTTAATTTCCATGAGACCTTTTGATCTTGGTTGACAAGACGTTTAGTGGTGTGTGCATGAGTAAGTCCTTCCATTTATTCTTGATTTCAATGGTTGGTGACATATGATTGCTAATGTCAAGTTTATTACATCATTCATTCACTGCCAGGCAAGCTGCGTGCTAATCTGATGGTAAACCAAACAAATTGAAAATTTAACCTCTATATCCATCAGAATAGATTTTTCATACCAACAATTAAATATTGTTGAAATAAATTAAAGCTATGATCTATAGTGGCAATAATATTGATTAAAACTTTAATTAGTTTAATCTGTATTGTCAGTGTTAAGTAACTTGTCTTCCGAATTTGTTTCCGTTGCTATGTTTCTGTGTCATATTGTTATAATAAAGTCTTGCAAAATACAAGTAAATACATTTAAATAAATGTGATTTGTTTTAATCACAACAAATACTAACCAACATTACACTTAAATCAATATAAAATTATAGAATATACTGTTTATTCTGTTGGAAGACAGGTAGTATCATTTTTCAATATCAAGGCCTTAGAAACTTCAGGTATTTACAAGATACAAATCACGCACTTCCCGATCGTTTTTAATACAAAAACACTAAAAACCAATTTCTAATATTAATGTAATACCTAGTCGACCTCGGAGTTGGAACTAACCTCACCCAATAAGCGGGTGGCAAGTGGCACAAATGTCGGGGTCATCGGCAATCTTCAACAATGTATCGATGTTTCTGTCGTATCGATAAAACGATTTGCGATTCGAGATACACGTTTATCGGCTTTCAGAGAGTTGGGTCAAAGATTATATTGGGCAGATAAGTCTGGTCTCTGATTTTAGGTATTATTGTATGGAAGTTGCAGGTTCATTTACTGAAACTGATGGCACAGTGGTGAGTAATTTGTTCTGACAATTTATTAAAAAAGTAGCACCATCAAAATATAACACACATAGGCGTCAACAAAATATGTTGGCCTGTACACTTATCCTGAAACACGACGCTCATGCAGTGCAAGTTCGTTAATTGTATTGCTTTGCTAAATATCAAATAATAATTAATGCTAACATTAATTTGAATGGGGATGAGTTGAGCCTTGTGGATACAACTAAGTTTTTGGGAATTACATTAGATCCCAAACTTCAGTGGGGCTCTCACATAGTCGCTCTAGCTAAAAAGCGGAGCGCCGCGGTCTTTGCGGTGGGTAAGATTCGCCAATTGACTGATATTGATACAGCTCGGTTGGTATATTTTGCCTACTTTCATAGTCTGATGAGTTATGGAATTTTATTGTGGGGTGAGGCTGCTGACATTAATACCATCTTTGTTCTCCAAAAGCGAGCTATAAGATCAATTTATTCGCTAGGGTTCAGATATTCTCTTAGAGAAAAATTTAAAGAGATAAATATAATGACAGTAGCATCACAATATATTTTTGAAAATTTAATTTATGTTCATAGAAATAAAGAAAGTTTTCGTAAGATTAGCGATATTCATAACAAAAATACTAGGAATAAGAATAATCTAGCTACTCATAAGACTAGGCTCCACAAGATCAGCAAATCTTTTAAGGGTTACTGTATACATTTTTATAACAAAGTTCCCAGTCATATTAAAGCCTTAACGATTACAAAATTCAAATCAACTATCAAGCAAAAATTATGCAATAAAGTATATTATAAAATTTCTGATTATCTAGATGATAACAAGGCTTGGGAATAGAATAAAATTAAATAAATGTGTAGTATCTCGGAGCGGAAGTATGTATAATATCATTCAAATTAAGTAACTTAGCACATTTGCCGTTGTTTTGCTGTGTAAGTGATTGGGTATGTCATGCTCGCTAAAAAGTCTGTACTTGCGGTGGCGTCGTGTGCCGGGTCGGTCACTTCCCTGTAGCATGGTTGAGGAGGCCGATGGCTGGCACATGCGTCATACTCGTGAACGGGTGCTGCTTGCGTAGACTGGTCTATCCGATTTGCTTACATTGTAACGGATTAATAAGGCTTTCGCAATTATTCGCTGCTTTGGCGAAAAAGAGTATACTGATTCTTCGTTCTGGGTGATTTCGCTACTTTCGGCCATAGTAATTATAACATAAACATATTCATATAAAAATATTTTGTTGTAAATTTACAATAAATTATTAATGAACTGCTCTGATTAAACCAACTTGTAAATTTTGTAATAATCCCTACATTGTAAACTGGTTTTGAAAAGAGCAACACTAGAGTTTCTTGCCCGTTCTTCTCTAGTGAAAACCGCTTTCCGAACCGGGTGGTAGATAAAAAATGACTGAATCTAAATGATGTTGAACATTTTAATGGATTCAATAAATTATTTTCATTTCATTTTCATTTCATTTCAATAATTGTATTGTTGCTACGATGTAACTGTTACTGATGATTCCATAAATTATCTCTTATGCTATAAGATTTGTATTAGCATTTCCAAACACAGAGGCAAACAAATATTTTAAATTGAATATTATTCGGTTACATAAAGATATTTTTAAAACTGTAAACTGACTAATGCGATTGTTTTCCTTCATTATTTACAATCGTCGCTATTTGAGCTATTTCGATAGCTTTGATATTCATGACACATCACTACATAAGTGTACAATCGAGGCTAAGTGTGTAATTAGATATAGAAAAAAAAGTTACTTAGGATATCTAAGATAAATTCTGGGTTAACTCACAAATTCTAGACATTTCAAGTATTAAGGTCGTAATTGCTGCACAGCTCATTTGTTGGCAAATATTTTGAAATCCAGTCCTAAAGTATTTATTTTTTATAGGTCTTATTTCTTTATTAGGTTTCAAGATTGAAGATAGCGCGTTGTATCGCTAATTTTAAAGATTACAGTAATTACGCCTTGGTAGAATAGAGGTGAACTACATAACTGCATCAATATTATGTAGCATGTGTGTAATAATAAATATGAGACACAGTTATTGTTAAATGTGAGGTCATAGCTTTGATTTACATGTAGATACTTAGCTGTTGGTCATTTTTTTGTAATAATTTTGTTTTCAATTTGGAGTTGTACAGAACATCTAAATTCTTTAGAAAAATTCCATAAACAGTAGTGTAAATGCACTGTTGTTTTTCGGTTTACATGATATGGTAGCCAGAGCAACTACTGGGCATATTGAGACTAGCTCTCAGGATGGCGAGCGCAGTGGAATGTCAAACATAGCTTTGTAATTCAAGGTTTTGTAAATACATAAATCATAGTTTAATCAAATAGTAGTTGAAAGTAGGTAACTACTGCATTGCTACGCCGAGTTTGAATTCAATTATAAAAAAAATATTTGAAATCGTAAAACACAAAAAATGATTTATTTCATGAACACAACCATAACGACCTCATTGTAAGTTGCTGTGCCATTAAACTATTGAACCGAATTATTAATTAAATTGAACTTTTATGTTTTTACCATGAACAAGGAAGGAAGTGAGCTCAATCAATATGCAGATACGGTTGCAACGGTTGTGTTAATCACGGTTACAATTTCTATAAATAATTTGAGTTGTGTTGAGTTAGTTTACGCCTTATGTTTCCTTGTATTCTTGTATCCAACTATTTAAATCCGAAAGTTTGTGTGTTTGTTACTTCACACTCAAACGGCTGGACCAATTTTGATGAAATTTGTTTTGGAGCTAGCTTAACTCTGGATTAACATATAACATATCTGGATACTACTTTTTATCCTGGAACATTTTGTGCTCCCATACTCAAAGTAAGCGAAATAATAGGTGTCTGATGTGGTCTGGACTCAAAAGAAGCGGTTCGCACAGCTAGTGTTGTATTTTTAAACATTTCCTCAATTTGATTGGTCAGGGGGTAGAACCAGACTATGACGTCAGGGTCTGCGTTGGACGGTTTTCCTTTTAGAGCAGGATTTTAGACAGATATAGTGATTTGCATAAAGAGGAACATATTTGGACACTATAGGTTTGGGGTGGCGAAATTCAGAAATTATATTTAATAAAGGCTTATTAATAGATTCGGATAATTAAGGGACTTAGTCTTAAACTTAGTCCAAGGTTTTAGACCCGATAATCGATTGTATTGATCATTATTTTTAGTTTTAAAACCAGTGGGTTATCATAACAGAATTGTCGTGTAACGCCGAAATACATCCATTTTTACAAATAAATAATCTATTCAAAATAATCGAGTCTATTGTAAAGCTTTGGGCTAGAGTTAATCCTTCACTCATCCCAGTTATAAATATGGCCCTAAGATAAGTATCACCAAAACTATTTTGTTGGTTAGAAGTGCTAAAATTTTTGATCTGAACTCATAATGACGTTTCATAAAATACATTTTAATTTATTGGCGTTGTTGAGAAAACACATTTATTAAGCTCTTTGCTTAACGTGTTTTAATCTTAATACCATTACGGGAATTCATATTTAGAAAATAAGAAGTCGTAAAAGGTATTTTTTGACGCGAAAAAAGTATCGCATCTACACTCCTACTCTATGACAAACAAGCATACAACCAGACGCGGTATCATCGCATCTCGAACATTAATAATAATAAAATTAGTCCTCTCTGGTAACTAACACGCCCATTCAACAACACTATTTGCATACATCTGCGCCAAGTGCTTGCGACCGGTTCGACACTCACATTGACATCATACAAGCGGTATTTATTCCAAAACTGGGACCCTACTATATTCATCCGAAACGAAGTTCGAAACTTCGGATGATCGAAGTTTATATACGATACGAATGTACCTACATATACTTATACGAGTACGATTGACAGTGGTTCAGCCATATAGTCCACCATAACCACCATCTGTATATAATTCTAATCTATGCAGTCAACCACGCTGGCCTAATGCGGGTTGGCGAATTTTAAACTCATTTTTCTTAGTTGCTTAAATATGCAGGTTTCTTTATTTTTCTTCTACATTTTCCTTCACTGTTTTAGTGCGTGGTTGTTGACTATCAACACACACATGACTCCAAATAGTCAGAGGGGTTACCCTGGGGTTCGAACCAACGACCAACAGGCCGCTACGCACTGAATTATTCAAAAACTAAATAGAACATTTTAGATTTGCAACATTTATATGGTATTGTATAGTTATTTCATTCCGCTCTGAACAAGTGGTGGCTATCCTAAGCCCTTTCATTAAAATTCTCGGTTGTAGAATTGTCCTATATTCATAGACAATTAACAACCCTATTTTAGTTAAAATGTTTTGTCTTCTTCGATAAAATTGAATTCAAAAGCCGTTCGAAAGGGACAAAACATTCAATAAAGATATCATCATTTATTTATAATATTATGTCTTGTGTGTTGAGTGTTAGAGACTATCCAACATTCTTGATGTCACAACGCCTAAATCAGAAATAAAATCCTTGCAGATTACAAAAAAAAATAATCGAATCGCAGCTTTTAGTCTACAATCAGTATTTTAACTATCTAACATGACGGACTGTCTTTATTTCAAGATTAAAGTGCTTTGCTGGCGTCTCCTTATTAAAAAAAAATATTAAATTGTCACTTTTATTACAGGTAAGTTATGCTGCTTTTGACATATTCTCTGCGCTTTTCGTAAGTAAATAAACAATTTATTATGTACCTGTTCAAATATTTCTTAATAATGATATTAGTTTCAATTATTAACTATAAGTGTTTTTAAAAAATGATTTAAAATTTAGAAACAAAACTATTTCTTTACGGATTTTATCGTAAAAAAATATATTTATTTCAAAGCGTAACACTCGCGTAAATATAAGAAACGATTATGAGTTAAATTTATTTTAAATTTAGGAATATGCGACAAGATAAATAACTGACAAGATAAATATTTGTTTAGAGACTCGGTGTTGTGAGACGGACAACTTTCTCCCAATAAACCCATGACATAATTATCGATTATGAAAAAACGATTTCCGATATCACTAATAATTAATTTTATTTCCATATTATTGCATCTGGTTTAATATTGATGAGTTTTGACCCCGTTATTTCAGATTTAGCATTTTGCTGACGTAATTCTCATAAATACATAATTATGACTTCTAAATAGCTTTGCTTAATATCCGACCCGACTTTTAATATTGAGGAAGGTTAGGTATCCAACGACTGCGTAATATTATACATATCTTATTTTTATTATTCATAATGACGAAACGAACAAGTCTTTCACAAGGTGGTAAACGTCAGGCCTTTCTATCAATAGGAGCAATCCTAATCTGAATGTATTATTTTTAAACACTGCATAAGGTCGTGGCCTGTTGGTAAACGGACCAGACGCGGTTAGCAACACGCTCACGGTGGTCGCGGGTTCGAATCCCAGGGCATACCTTTGACTTCTCAGAATGTGTGTGAAGTAAAACATCATGAGGAAACTTGCATACCATAGCGATTTGTGAGAATTTCCATGTAATCTAAAGTCCGCCCTGCATAACCTGCATACCATAGCGATTTATAAAATTTCTATGGTATGTAAGTCCGCCAACCCGCATTAGGCCAGCGTGGTGGACTATATGGCCTAACCACTCTCAATCGTACTTTCGATTGTAGAGGAGGCCCGTGCCCTGCAGTGGAACGTATATGGGCTGATACAGAAAGTCCGCCCTGCACTAGGTTAACGTGGACTATATGGCCAACCACTTTCAATCGTACTCTAGATTGTAGAGTAGGCCCGTTCTCTGCAGTACATGGGTTGATACAGATACATAATCACTATTATGTGTTTAACCTCAATAAGCCTAGTAGTCTGAATATATGAAATATCCTTCACAATTCACAGTTGCTTTACAGCAGCTATACAACGCACCAGTACCCATATAAGGTACGGGGAAGCATCCATCTGAGTGACGGAACTTTTAGAAAAAAAGTTCATTCACATAGTTTTACCCTCACTATTCAATCAGGTGATCAATTTCTCTCTCCCTCTTCTTCTTTTTCTCTCCTTTCTATTATGTCCATCCAAGGTTGCCTGGAAAAGATTGCCTAGTGCAATGAGATCGCCGATTGTTCTTATTTTATATGTTGTTATAATTTCTGTTTTTCCTGGTGTACAATAAAGTTTATAATTAAATATTTTTCATTTCTGGGAATACATAATATGCAGCTATTCGTGGTAGGTAGTCGTATTGGTAAATTGGTAGAGCGACTCTGTTGTCATTCAGCATGAATGGGCAGGCTCGTCCTTGGCGGTACCACTGTATAACAAGAAATTGACGTGAAGTGAAGGCTTTGCTGTCGCGTTTCGTTCGGTGAGATACATTGCCAAATGTCTAATACCCCTTCTTTTTTCCCATCCCTTGTGTTCCCGATTCTCTCGAAATTTCATAGGCTGGTAACACAAACATGACCAAGCGTTATAGATGTTACAGGGCGGCCGTGACCACTTACCATCAGGTGACCTGTGGTGAAAAAAAGTGGTATACTTGAACATCCAAATACCGACGACCACTGTATTTATCAAGGTACCTAGCCACTTTCCAGTCGAAATTTTGACACTCCCAAGTAATAGTTCATTTGGCAACGTTACAAAATGTCCATGTAATACCTGTTATTACAACGTTATGGCAACTTTGTAATCTACCCGCGATGCCGGCGCGATAAGGCACGCCGTGTTACTAAAACTACGCACCGTGTTCAAACATTACTGATTCGGTTTAGATACCACCGAGCATATGTACCTAAACTTGTGGTGAACTCATTAGGTAGGAGAGGGAACTAAAAAGAAATAGAATTTACAGCTATTGAAAGACTTCATGATGTAATTGGTTAGAAGCCGACTGTGACACAAATATGAAATGAAATGAAAATGAAATGAAAATATTTTATTGAATCCATAAAATGTCATACACTATTTAGATTCAGTCATTTTTTTTCCACTACCACCCAATTCACAAGGCTGTTTTCGCCAGAGAAGAACGGGCAAGAAACTCTATGATATATGATATGATGACGATAGTATGATCCATAGGAATTTGTGTCGGGTTTTCTCGTTTGTGAGACTAAGAACCCTCACAATATCTGATACCCATAACATAAGGCTCGATCTTAGTGTGGGGTCAGGACTATGTTTGTGACTGTTGGGATAAATACACCCATTCTTTCATTTTCACTCTTGTATAGTCTCACTATCTTCCTTTTCAGGCTATTGGGTTCCTGCTGTTCTGGTTAGTTTTGTATTGTGCACAGATTTTGATCCGTGCCAGCCTTAATGTTTGGGACTAGCTATTCCCCGCGATATTTCCCGCATACTTATTAGTGTTATTATATAGCTCATAGTAGACCAGCTGGCACCAACCTAATTTTTTTTGTTTATTTATGTATTTAAGATTTATTAAAAGATTAGATTTATTTCTTTCTTTTTTTGAAGTCGGTTTAATATTTTTATTTATAAAAAAATCAATTACTGTTTGTATCAGTAGCGCAATTGTATTACGGTGTGCAATCATACTGTACCAAAGCTGAGGTATTCTCGAAACATCTCGTATAATTTTAAGGCCACCGTATTCAACACAACGTTGTCTTAAACAACTCGGCGAAACTTCTCAAACATAAATTAATTTCTTTATTATTATTCTCACCCTAAAAGCCATCGATAAGTTTAATTCTTTTTTACATATACCTATATATATATATATATATATATTGTCGCATTATTGTATTGTTGCACTATTATTATTGTACTGTGTTGGGCACGGCTAATTTTCGCGATAGTAATAGCATTTTTCTTTCTTTCTTTCAAAAAAATAAAGGGAGAGCAGGAAAAATAACGGCAGTGATTAGGCTACTAACACAAATAAATTGCAACCAAATGCCTTACTGGTGGTAGGTTTCTCATATGTAAGAGGTCACCTGGGTAGGTACATCGTAACGTCTATTTCTCCCGCCAAACAGCAGTGTAAATGCAATGTTGTGCTTCGGTTTGAAGGACATTGTAGCCAGAGTAACTACTGAAAATATTGAGCCTTAACTTATGTCTCAAGATAGCGAGCGTAGTGGAATGCCAATCATTGCTTTGTAAATAAAGGTGAAGTTTGGTTTTACTACCGTTCACGAGCCGTCGTATTGCTTACCATCAGATGAACGGCATGCTCGTCTAGCCATTCATTGCAATAAAAAAAGTCTTAATGTCAGGAGTAAGTATGTAGAACGAAAATCCGAGATCTAAAAAATCTCAGTTCTCGAGTCATCATAAGCGAACAAAATCTAGAAAACAATATTTCGATGTAATTCAATGAGCAACAAAAGAGCGTGCAAAAATCCACCTTCAATTCGTAACGATCACACGAGCCCATTATCTATTACCAGACAATTACACCGATCGCAGATCTCCAACTCTGTGATACACTAGCCCCCTCGGCGCCCCCTCAACGCCCCCTCCATCCCCGGGGCGGGGGGGACGAGGGGGGCGTTATCAACGGTTCGCGCACCATTAACCCCCGCGATACAGTCCACACTTCATGTAGAGTACGCACTAACTTTGATGCTATTGATAAAACAGGTGAATAAAGGTGGGATAAATTGAAGTATTTGGGGGTTTTGATGTTATTTCGGGGTGGGGTTGGTGTGGGTTTGGGGGATGTGTTAGGAATGCATTATAGTCAAAATACTGAGAGTTAATTGAAGTGTGATATAAAAATATTGTCATATTATGTTTTTTTCATCTTATGGCTCAGGATGACGAGCGCAGTGAAATGCCTTTGCATTGCTTTGTAATTCATGCCAATCATTGCAATAAAAAAATACCACAAAGAATTATGGGAGGTATAATATCTACCAGTATATTTGTATTTATTTTTGTTTTTTTTTTTTTTCAATGAACAGTATTGTATAATATTCATATATTGTACCAGTAAAGTAATCAATTCTAAGATGTCCTTTGCCGAAAATAACCCTAGGTGGTAGTATACCACTAGTATTTCATATCATCGTTTATCAGGTATCAGCGATATATTATCACATTTTCATGAAATATGAATTTAGCGAGCGTTTTGTTCAACCCCTACCCGGCGTGTTTCCATAACACCCACGTACAATTCATATCGATAAGAAAATAGCTTTATTAATTTAGAGTAGAGACGTTTAATTTTATACCATTTCCCCAGCTTGTATTATCGTTATTGTCTCTCTTTGCCTGAACTTCACCTGATTCCTGACTGATAATGAACAAAAAATCCAATATCACTTTGCCCGATCTGAGATTCAAACCTGCGACCTCACCGTTGTGTACATTATTATCAGCCACAATTTAATTAAGATGCATAGGAATTTGGATCTTATCAGCCAAAACATAATCCCTCATATATAGAATATTTGACGTACCAAGGTGGACGCACTGAGGGCGTCTGCGAGTGCCGATAGCTACGCCATTGTTCCTCCGATATCGCAGCCGGATCGCGCTAAATTATTTATCCTTTTTCTCTCGGGACCCACGGCCCCCGAGGTGGCGGAGCGCCTGTCGACCAGGGCCGCAGTGTAATTGATTTTTAGGTGTGTTTGTTTTTCATCCAAATGTTTTAAAGTATCATGTGTTAATGAATGAACCTTATTTATGGCAACGTAATGTTAGATTGAGAGGCATGTTTGATTGTATTTATTAACATTTAACTACTTACATTTGAATTTATTAGGGATGGATAAACAAAGGAATCTATTCGATAGATGAAACCTTCACAAGACTTAGATCTTCATACTGTATATTATGCCTATCATAGCTTTCAGAATATTCCCTCAGTGAATTATTTTCAGTCAGTGATGATAATTGAAATGGCACTTCATAACTTCTGTTCCTAATTATCATTGTTTATTATGACAGGTAATAAATACATATATTGAGTGCCCCCACTGCTTACCCCCAAATCCATACCTCGCGGCCCTCTATCACTTTACCTGGATGGTACAAGAAATATTTTATCCGAGATTACGTGTGAAAAGGGCCGTAGATTGATCATGTGCGAGAGTGACGTTATCTTGCCACTGATGCTGCAGACGGAACGGTCAGCGGGAAAATATACGCGCGGTTTTAAAAACGCCGCGTTTGATTTAGATTAAAATTGATGAGAATTAGAGCTCATTGATTCGTATTCATTTGCACAATTGCTTAATACTAACGCAGAAGTATTTCTGAAATTAAATCCATGTAAATTAATTATAATATTATTTCCTCAAGGTAAATTGATATTTTGGTCGGATATATTGCAGGTAAACTTTATTATTATATTTAGTATGTAACGTAATATGAGTAATGTTTAGCTGATTGTGTTAGACTCTACGTACACGATGCTTGCGACCACTGAAAAAAACGAAGAATGAATACAAGCTAATAGTTGTTGCATATAAAAGTCTTGTAATTAAACTCAACGTTTTTAATCGAAGCTATTTTGTTACTGTATGAAACAGATAAAATAAATAATTTATCATCGCAAAGTAAAAGAATAAATCGCATAAAATAACTTATACCGTTTGAAGCGAAGACCTTAAAATAATGTGAAAGAAAGAACAGAAATAATAGATTCGTAAGGCATTTAACCAACGCTAAACTTGCATAATGAAGCAGATATACTAGTAGAAGATACAGTTAAAGCACCTTTTATCATTGATGAAAGGTAAAGCAACATCTATCATAGATGAGATTTTGGTGGTTATAAGTGTAGGTATTAGAATAAGCACTCACTTCCAGGAACTAACTATTGTATATTTGTAAATTAACACTTAACACAAACAGAGACAGAGTAAAATTATAACTATGCGACGCGGAGCGAGATGTGCTCGTGACGAGAGATGGCAGACTGTCTTTTCATCCAAATAAACCAACCCTTTTATAGGACTACCCGAATGAGGATCGGTGGGGATAAATCTTACAGAAAATATATTTAAGCCATAAAATAGGGTCTATCCTTTCAACAAAAAATTAAGGTCTGCCCAAACATCTGGCCTATTGTTCAAACCGAAAGGTTTACAAAACATGTGTACTGTTGTCTAAAAAATTGCAAAGGATTGCCGCCACTAAAGAACTTAACTATAATAATACAGTTTTATTGCCCCGGCACGAACGGGCCATTACATTACAATTAGGAAACAATAATTTAGAACAGCATCTTTTTAACGAATATTATACAATAAGGTACACAAAAATTCTTACTGTAATAAAACGACTCGCAGATGTTTTATGGTTAAACATCTGCAGTCATATCTTACAATGAAATGCATGTTTAAATAAAGTTAAAATTACAAATAATAAGCGTGTTAGTTTAAAAGCTAAATCTAAGTTGGCGTATTGCAACCGCCACAAGATAATCAAGCATCGTACACTAAAAGAACAAATCGCATGAAAATGACTTATTCCGTTGGAAGCGAAGACGTTCAGTTTACAATGTCGCTTCCGTATCAGCGATGTAGATGGCGGTCGTTAGTTCGAACGAGCCCGGCCGAGTGCCCGCCAAATTGCGCGTGACGCGATAACAACTCGCCGGTATATCGCCACCTTACAGAATAGGGAAGTTTTTAAAATCACTCAAGCGAGCGTATAGGTGCTGGATTAGGTAGGTACTGTAAACACGTAGCGGCAAGGAATGTGATTAGATTCGGAAAGGCATATGTTCAACTGAAAGATTAATTTAGAAAATTTGGAATTATGAAACTGAAAGTAAACTATTGAAACAACATATTCTATTGAATACCACCCGGTTCGGAAAACGATTTTCACTAGAAAAGAACGGACAACAAATTCTAGAGAACAGGCAAGAAAGTTTAGAGATTAGGTACCTATATGGACACATAATTGCTAAAAAGGTATTGTGCTAATTTTTTTTATGAAATATTTCAGTAATGTAACTTTTCAAGTCGTCTTTTCTCTCAGCGGTAACTCCTAACACCATAGAATTACGAAATCATCATTACGAAAAATCGGTCGTTTTCCTACGTTTGATCTAAATTAAAGTTTTTATTAATAGATATTTATTACTTAATTGAATCGCTTTTTCAACCTAACGTGAATTTAAAATCAACATTAAAGCTGTTTATCTTATTTATTTGATGACAAGCAACGCCAACCATATTTGTAATATCAGGTTTTTGAAGCGAAACAGATGGTGATTTTTCGGTATGGGAAATCACACACTTATGTAGATAGATAACAAATTGAGTTAATTAAATAATATTAAACTTGATTTTTTTATACCACCTGCGCGTTGTTATCCTACTACGTATATTCCTTTAATACAATATGAAGTTTAACCATAGTTCATCCATAGTATTCTTTCTAATGACACAATGAATACCACAAAACACACCTTTCATTGGTGTGTCCAATTTTGCATTTTGCATCGGAGTAGACTGTAGAATATACATGAAACCCTAAACATAGCATAAGTATGGAGCTATGACTAGTTTTCCAAAAACGTGTACGATGATCACTACCGCTCATGAATAGTTGCAAAACCAAAAAACACCATTATTTACAAAGCAATGCTAGGCATTCGACTTCGCTCGCTATCCTGAGATATAATATGTGTCAATATGTCCAGTAGTTACTTTGGCTACAATGTGTACAGTGTATTTTTACTGCTATTTGGCGGGAGGAATGGACATTGCATTGGTACCTACCCAGGCGGCCTCTGACATATGAGACCTACCACCAGTAAATGTTGGCAGCCCAATCTAATTACGAAAGGCCATCACGCACTTTATAATACGTCTGAATGTATACAAACCCGCCAACATTTGCCTCAAATATTGGCCCATCACAAATGCGATCCGTTGAAGAAAAAAATGCCCGTTAACAATTACAAGATAAAGTTTGCTCGTAAAGCCAACAGCGCAGGAAGGTAGGCGCCATGTTTTAGGTGTTTCATTTTGTGGCCAATTGAGTGTGAGCGAGGATAAGCCGGTACTTTGGCTTTTAAGACGCTCTTTATGAAATCTGCTTGCTAACTATAGTTGGAATGTTTGGCATGTTTAATAATGTGTTGGTGATTATGTATTAAAGCCAGTACATATGGTATTTTGTATGTCATAATATATACTTGGTATCTCTAATGCGCGCATGCCTAGTGGGCGACCAGGTTAAAAATGTTTAGGAGAAGGAACTAACGTACAACATAATCTAATTGTAGGATCTCATTCCTTTACTGAGTGGCGGATTACTACAATGATTGGCGAGACGACCACGAATTTCGCCTGATGGTAAGCGATACACCTTGCATGCGATACATCTCAGACATGAGATTTTAAGTCTCAATATGTCCAGTGGTTACAAATTGTATAATCGTTAATTGTTGGCCTCAAATTGTATAATCTGTAATTTTATAAAAAATGACATATTTTTCTCTTCGTCTGTCGTTGGTACAAAATAGTATTAAATACTAAAGCTATGATTAATCTCGGAATTTAAACTTATAGGAAATTCTAAAATGTATCCGACAAAAATAAAGTGAAATAATTTTGAGTGTGCCATAAAGTTACCAAATAGATTGGTCGAATTGAGGTGTAATATATTTGAAAACCATTGTTGAAAAGTAAAATGATACTATTGTATACAATGATTGTAAATAATATACATTAAACAATTGAAGCCGGCATCAACTCCCCGACTTCTGATACTCCTCTCAACTAAATTAAACTTTAACACAAGTCACGGCATTACACAAAATTCCTTAAAACACAATACATACATCAAATTTTCATATCTTCAGTTATCGCGCGGTGACAATCAAGGAAAAGGGGGCGTCGAGGGGGCATGGGGAGGGGGCGTGAGGTAGCCCCCCGCTTGCAGCGCGTAGATAAGGAGCAAAAGTGAGAATGATCTGCGGAGAGGGTTGTTTATAATGTGCTTGTTCGGGTGATGTGTGAGGCTTTGAACGTGGAATAAATCGGATGTTTATTAAAGGCCAGATATAATCTAAATAGTAGTACACTATGCCTATTTCTCCCGCCAAACAGCAGTTTAGATACACTGTTGTGTTTCGGATTGAAGGAGATGGTAGCCAGAGTAACTACTGGACATATTGAGACTTAACATCTTATGGATGGCGAGCGCAGTGGAATGCCAAGTATTGCTTTGTAATTCAAGGTGTTGTTTGGTTTTGCAACTGTTCATGAGCGGTCGTATCGCTTACCGTCGTCTCACCATTCCTTGCAATAATAAAATACTTGTTGGGTTCTGGGTTTGATCATTGGAAAATCTTACAAGATCTGTTAAAGCGACACATGACATCTTGAAAATCGATATAGTTCGTCTTTTAGGTTCTGTTTGTGAATATCCTGTTTTGACTATGCCAGCCATATTCAAATTTGGCGGGCCAAACTCTATTGGACTGGAGCTTACTATTAGCATTGTAGTCACTTTATGGTGCAATTATATAAAAATATCATGCTTTGTCCACGTGAGAAACATTACAGAGCGAGTTAGGATCTGACGCTAACCACATATTCCGAAATGGAAAGCAAAATCCATGTAGCAACTTTGGAAATAATTTTATTTCTAGCCTTGGAGATGTTCAGATAGAGGAGATAAATGAATAAATTCACTCAAAATGTATGATCCTACACTTAGATATTGTATAGCTGGTATTAGAAATTACAAGAGAAATTACACCTGAAAAAAAATCACATAAATAAAATTGTATCGGTGCGGAGATCAAACCGGCTTTCATTTCTTAGCCTTTTACAGCCTCCGTGGCGCAGTTGGTTAGACGCCGCCTGTGAAACGAGAGGCCGCGGGTTCGATCCCCGCACCGAGAGAAATGTTTGTGCGGCCCACAAATATTTCTCTCGGGTCTGGGTGTTTGTGAGACCGAAAAGTCTCTCGTAGTTCCTGATACTCACGACACAAGACTCGATCTTAGTGTGGGGTCAGGACTATGTATGTGACTGTTGGGTGTATTTATTTATTTATTTATTATTTTTACACCTCAAAGGTCCCAAATAAAAGTCAAGACAATAAAATAATTGGACTAAATTGATAATAAATAAAATGAAATATTAATTCCAAAAATACATAATCAACAACACACCCATATCCTTACAAGTAAGCGAATCAATCGCGAAAAAAAAATCAACTCTGATATTTATCCACAAATTGCTCCGTAACTTCTCTTAAAAGATTTACATTGCAATTGATACTCTACTGTATGTATATAAGGTGGATAACAGCTTGGGGTGGTACTGCCGCCTGTTGCGTCTCCGGATATTGCTCGCTCTATCACCTCCCCAGTGCCTGCGCCGGGAATTACCTTGTAATTCGGCAAATTACCCACCAGTTCTTTGTGTAATTAAATACTTTTCTTTTGTGAATTTTACTGGTTGAAGCCAATTGGAGATCGTACTCTATCAACTCATATTTAGCAGGAATAGGGAGGCCTTTTATTATCGATAGTTTCATTAATCTACCTTCATAGACTCAGGCTGGCCTAGTGCGGGTTAATGGGCTTCGCAGTTCATAAATATTCTTGTAAATCAGTGTGGTGTGTAGGTTTATTTACGATATTCTTCTTCATAGGGATACATAACTTACCTTACGAAGACGTGTATGTTTTATAGTTTACTTAAACAGTCAATTATTTCATCGATCAATGTATCTGCTTGCTAAGGAATTTCTCATGGGAATTTTTAAGTTGTATCAAGTCTAAATATCCGCAATTGGTCTATTGGACTACGATCTTAATTCTTGAAAGCAGAATAGGATTGTTTCTAGTAGTGGGACGTATATGGTCAATACAGCTCAGGTGGAATCAAAACACGAATCTTAATTTCCCTTTAAATTATTTTATATCCCAAAAATCTCTTTTGCTCATAAAGCATCGCTACACACGGTTTATTGCGTCCGTCTGTACGTATCGTTATCAACACCTCTCAGCCGCACCTTAACGATACTATCTTTTTAATTAATTTCCTACCCAAACAAAATGGCGGCAAAAATACCGCACGCCCGCAAACCCTTGTCAAGGCGACATATACGCTTTATTAGCATACGGATCTCAGTGGAGCTTCCTGACCAGCTACCGGGATACCAGGGTATCCCTAATGGGATTCTGGATAACAATGGATGCTATTCGTTTTGGGAATCGAAAGGAGTTTATTAACCTAGGCAATTGAAAGTTGATATCATAACTAAATAAGTTGTAATCTATCACTATGTTCTATTCAATCACTATGTAACTTAAGATATTGCTCATCTCAAGTTACAATAGAGTACGAATAAATAAATAAGGTTGCTGGCTATAATTGTTACTGAAGAAAATACACACCAAAGATGTTAAAATGTTTTTTTATTGCGCTGAATGAACAGACTTGCTTGCCGTTCGCCTGATGGTAAGCAATACGACAAAACACCAAAACAAAACCAAACAACACCTTGAATTACAAAGCAATGCTTGGATTATACTGCTTTCACCATTCTGAGACAAAATGATAAGTCTCATTAGATAGTTACTCTAGGTACAATGACCTTCAAAATGGAACACAACAGTGCATTTACAATTTCAAGTACACTCGCTTAATTATGTTAACTTTATTCAGATTGCAATACATTTTCCACCATATTTGAATACAAATACAATTATACCCAATTTTCACATACATAGTCGTGACCCCACACTTAGAACGTGTCTTGTCTCGTGGGTATCAGAAGCTACGAGAGACTTTTCGGTCTCAAAAACATCCAGATCCGAAACAAATACCTGAAGTTCACACAACCGTTTATTAATAATAATAATAATAACACCCAACATGCGGGGATCGAACCTGCGGCCTCACGTTTCACAGTCGCCAATTCCAATCAATTGCGCCACGGAGGCTGTCAAGTTCACTTGTGACGTATCAGAAAAATAATTGTAAAGACATGCATATCCAAAACCTTGCCTCACGAAGCGTGATATCGGCTGAACAAGGACGAACTATCATCAGGAAGTTTCAATATATACGGGTACATGCTGAACATTTCTTTGCATGCTTCTGTAATTGCTGATAACGTGACGATTGCTGATGTTAATTATGTGGGATATATTGCATTTTAATACACTTTTATTAGCTTCATACGTATGTTAGTATGTAACGGAATCTTTAAAGTCGATTTTCGAGCACTTTAAAACGCCAGATTGACTCGAAATTTTGCAAAGTTATCCAGGACCGATGACGATACAAAAAATATGGACTTTTTTGAAAAAAAGAAATTTAAAGTGGATAATTTGCACGCCGTAGATGGATGTTTTCAGTGCAAGCAATTATATTATAATTTAAAAAAAAAAAACTAAAAAACACGCTTTTATAAACGATCTAACTAAAAAGTAAAAAAATAATTAATAATGGAGTTTAAGATTAGAAAATGGAGTAAAATACATACATTTTATTGTTACAAAGCCTGGGGTGGTTACAACCTTTACTTATCCTCCAGCCCTTCAAAAACTCAACTCCAGCAACTCATTATCAATTAATTTATACTTTTTAATTGGTTCGTTTATAAAAGCGTTTTTTTTAAAACTATAATTGAATTAATGTGAATGTTGAGTAACAGAGGTCTACAAATTCTCCCTAATTCATTCCTACATCTTACGCATCTATTCGTAAAAATGTAAATGCAGCTTAGATTGAATATTCTCCGGTGGAAACAAGCATGTATTCAGTCGATACAAACCTCCGTGGTTCGAAACTTGACAGCCTCCGTGGCGCAATCAGACGCCGGCTGTGTAACGGGAGACCGCGGGTTCGATCCTCGCACCACATGTATATGTTTCGGGTCTGGGTGTTAGTGAGACCAAAAAGTCTTTCGTAGTTTTTGATACCCACGACACAAGATTCGATCTTAGTGTGGGGTCGATTCAACTCGAAACCTCAGCATTGTAATCGTACAGCAACTTACAACTTCGCCACGAACATTCTGACATCAGTAAGTTAATAGTGTTTATTTGGGACACTAATTCTTCCATTGCTCGCTTGTGTTCTATGGCTGATGAAGCAAATGCGAACTACTTAACTATTACAACTATTAAAACAACAATCTAAAGTGCCCTGGGACATTTGCAACTTCTATTTCAACACTGCGTTTCACTGCTGTCTGAAATATCAAACAATTCTTTATTTATTGTTTACCTCATTCAAAGCACCGTTTTAAAAACTCTAAGGGCACCTTCTAACTATTCAAAAGCACAAGGAAGAAAATACAGCATTTTGTAATTTTTTTATTGCAGTGAATGCCGAGACTAGCAAGCCGTTCGCCTGATGGTAAGCGGCGAGCTCAAGAACAGTAGCAAAACCAAACAACACCTTGAATTACAAAGCAAGGCTTTGCATTCCACTGCGCTCGCCACCCTGAGACATAAGATGTTAAGTCTCAATATGTTCAGTAGTTACTCTGGCTACAATGTCCTTGAATCCCAAACACAACAGTGCATTTACACGGCTGTTTGGCGGGAGAAATAGACATTGCGGTGGTGACTCATGCGGGCTCTCAGATATGAGAGACTTACCACCAGTGATATAAAAACCCTGGATCATACCATTAAAGCATTTATAACCGAAGTCCGCAATACATTCTCTAGCAGACCACCTGCCTCAAATAGTCCACATATAAATTCAGCCAACAATTAACAACCTTCAAGAATTTTCAAGCCCGACCTTTGACTATCTGAGTGATTAACTTTTTCTGTGTGTGTATGTGTGTGTGTTTGTGTGAGTGTGGCGGGCGTCGCGGCCCGATAAGGATGTATTAGCACATTCCGCCGGGAGAGCCACTGTATTCGTTCTTATCCGGTGTACGTCAGGTTACACCCCTAGTGATGCCCAAGATATCGATACTTTGCATAAATATCGACTCGCCAATGTTCGATCGGAATGCTAGACAACATTTTAATTGAACAAAACGCAAACGGGTTTGTCTGGTAAATACCTTACGATTACCGATAGATGAGCTTGGCTATGGATTTTAATGGTTTGTGAAAGTACCTGTTGCTGTAAGATCTTTAGAGATGATGAAACGGTATATGTATATTTATGTTAAAACCTGATTAATGTACTAAAACTTTGTAAGTTTTCATATTTCGCTGCTATTAATAAGTTATTCAAATGACACAACTCAATTATCAAAAGTATCTCAGTCTTCAGAAATAAGCATCAGTATTCCATTTCGAACCAAAAACCAATAAAATTGAGCATTTAGGAATTTTCCTGTTTTGTTTATTGGTCATCAATATTTTGCATCATATGTCGTCATTAATTATAATTGACAGCCTATATTTGTAACAACACAATATGTTAAATATCTTAAGTTATCGTCGTAAAAATACTGTATTTGTTTGCTATTAAATTGATATAAATCGTTCATAGGCCACTTCATTAATAAAACCATGTTCAAACTCATGTCTAGCTGTTGGTATAAAATGGAACAATATTTTCATTGCTGTTTAAAACGTAGCCCCAAGAAAGAGATTCTCCTCTAACATAAGTTTTTTCCATGATGTTTTGACAAACACAGATATTACATACATAATAAACACAGGCGTTATTGGAAGACAGATTTAAAACCTATTTAATTTATCGCATGTCTTCCTCGCTCGAACTGAAATCAAAAGCTTTAAAACGAACTGAAATCAAAAGTTTGAAAGGGACAAAACATTCGATAATTAAAATAGATTTGAAATCTATCTATGAATAAGGCAGCTAAATAATTTCTTGTTATTATCCTTGTGTTATTGTAGACAACCAGGCTTAAAACTGTCATAGCGATATAAGACTTTCGCCCTCCACCGAGGTACCAAAGCGGATCATAATAGACATACTGGTATCGGTTTTCCCACAGTTGCTCTAGTCTAAAATAGAAAACGGTTTTTTATTACCAATTTCTAGAATTGTCACCATATCTATCTGATGCCATGTAATTACAATCCAAACGAATTTGCAATTTCCACTATCACCTTTGATCTTTAAATAAATGACCTATATCTGAAAATATTTACTATCATACCAAAATACGAACTATCGATAACTCCAGCTCCACCCCATCCCTATTACAGAAGGGGTGGGACGCTTGGCGCTGCGAGATAGCGGCGATAACATCTCCGCTTGCCGCCGCTGATAGCACGAATAATAATCATTTTATTATCACTACCTAGCTCTATATTTCTAGCTTTATGTACTTTGTATATAATGAAGTTAAAAAGGCTTTTGGGCAGGTTTTTTTAGTGGTATTGGTAAGGTTTGGAGAATATTAACTATTCTCTTTAGTAGACTATTTAACTGTTAAATAAAATAAGCTATTATGTGAGACTTCTGTAAAAATGTATGTATGTATGTTATAACTTGAAGTCCAGTCATTCAAAAACCTTATAAAAACAGCTCAGCGTTTATGAATAAATGTAACTGAAAATTCACTATAGCAAGGACGTAATAGTATATACTACAAAAATGATAACCTGTTTTTACCATCCATAACCCATTTAAGTAAAAAATACCCCGTCTCCTATTTTACACACCCTATATAACTCACAAAATATATTAACATTAAACACAAAGCATACAAACAAAGTGACCGTCAAAAATGATTTTCGCATTCGGCTTAGCTCTCAGGGGTGGGTGTAAGGGTGGCAAGGGGTGTCCTTATCGCCAAGTCGCAGATTGAATATATTTCATGCGCGCTCGTATGAGATCGAGTTCTTGAGATTTTAAACAAGTACTTACCTAGAAGGGCTAGAAGTGTTTTGTGTTCTGTTTGGATATGTGGAAATGGGAATGTTTTTTGTCAACTTTTAGTTATTTTTATAATAATGAAAAAAGAAGTGCAAACAATATTTACACATGCATACATACATAAACTCACGCCTTTTTCTCAGAAGGAGTAGATAGAGATGCCAGGGCAACCATATTTCGTCTTGTATGTGCCGTCCCACAATGTGATAAGTGGCGAACGCCATATCAGGCACAAATTCCTGACTCTGGGCTGACAATGAATAGAAAAATCCAATATCACTTTGCCCAACCCGGCATTCGAACCCGAGACCTCAGCTTTGTAACCGTATGCTGGTTTGTACCAGGGTACTGTTACGTAGTGACGGTACGGTCGGTGGCGTAGTTGTCTACGCCACCGCGGCAGTCATTACATATATACATTTATGTATATATACTCGACAGTCACATATTCTCCTGACACCACATTAAGATCGAGTCTTGTGTCATGAGTATCAGAAAGTACTAGAGAAATACCCAGACCCGAAACAAATATCGGTTCAGGAATCGAACACGCGGTCTCGTTTCACAGCCGCTGTCTCACTGCACCACGGAGGCTGCCATGTCAATTTTTTTTTACCATGGACCTTTTTTCTCTTCTTGGTTGAATTGCGTCGTGTTTGGATTAAGAGCTCTATGGTTTTGTATTCGGTTTTCAAGTCAATCAATATTTTTTATGAAACTATTCCCAGTGCTTCATTTAACATCTATTTTTGTTTGAAATAATTAACATAAAGCAAACAGTTGGTCATAAAATTATAAGTTCCTCCACTGAGATCGAACTCAATACACTTGTTCCAACTATTAATTTCAACCCAACCAGTCTATAGTACTGAAATAAAACTATTATTTACGGATTTTATCGCGAATTTAGTTTAATTTTTTACATTTTTTATTTCCCGACGTTTCGATTACTTTACAGCTTTCGTGGTCACGGGGCGGACTATAGTACCTTTATTTGCGGCCAATATTAGTGATACCTACACAAGACTCAAACCTCACACCAAAACTCCACACAAATACACAATATCTTTAAAACATCGTTAAATCGACGTTAAAATATCTAATTAAAACGTAAGAACCGCGCAATAGTCAATTAACGCGGCTTATCACCGCGCCGCAGTCGGTTCGATGCCGGCCCGGTATCATTAACTGATAGTTATTCAAAGTAGCTCTACTGGTGATAACGAACTACGTGCTAATTTAGAAGATAAGTACACATATGTTTTACTATTGTGGGAATTGAATACAAGTGGTTTAGTAATATTGTGTTTCGATGAATTTATTTTACTGGATTATATGGCTTAAGTCAAAGTGATATTGGATTTTTCTATTCATTATTAGCCCAGAGTCAAGAATTTGTGTCCGATATGGCGATAGGCTCGCCACTTATCATATCGTAGGACGGAACATGCAAGGCGAAATGTGGGTGTCCTGGCACCTCTGCTTACACCTTCTGGGATATAGGCGTGAGTTTATGTATGTATGTATATGGCCTAAGCCCTCTAAATCGTACTCTTGGTTGTAGAGTGTCCTGCAGTTGACGCACTGCATAGATAAAGTTTTTTTTTTTAATATACGCTACACTGCCTTAACATATTCATTTATTTATTCTACTAGGTCACAAAAAACCGCTCAATCATAAATAAATGTAGCAGTCAGTGGGATTAAGAGTGCAATATGTTTGAAATATAGAACATTATTCTTTTCTTATTTCTCTGCGAATTTCTTTGGAACTAAGTCTGAATAATTGTTAATTTTGTGATACAAAATAACAATCTTAAACACACAAATAATTTTATTTTTTGAAATGTTATTCTTTATTTTAAATAATATAGTGTGTGCACGATATCGATGCACAAACATTACCCCCTTTAAAAGTTCAATAAAGCCGGTATCGGCGCGTATCTGGCCACCGTCCTATTCTGGCCTGCACGCGGATACGGGGAACTTCGGTAGGGTTGGCAACACGAATCTTACAGGGGCCGTTCTTAGATACGAGTTTTTTTTTGGGAAATGCTTTAATTACGTGACTTGGTTGAAATTGGGCAGCTTACTCGGTACTGTACTGTCACAAATAAGTGTGAATCAGTATTCATATTTATATGATAGAGTTATTATAGTAGAAAGGGTTTTTCTCGAGCTACACTTTGCCTATTTATTATATTTTTGAAACCCTAATACAAAGTAGATTGCATGTTTATTAAGATTTGAAGCAGTAAATTCATCGATCCCCCTTACAAATAGTCAAATTATATACAAAAAACATATTTAATAAGTTTTTTCAATGTTGTACTAATATGCCACAAACATACTTAACACGTTGGCTATGTAATTAATATAACATACATTTAATGCACCATAATAACTTCTGGTTGAATACCAAAAACACACAACTAAAAACACAACAGCGCCAACCCTACAACGCAGTAGATTGGTGAAAAACGTGAAAAGTGACCGAGATAAGCAGAGTTTTGGCGGCGCGGCGCGCGCGATAGCGACGCCTCGGGCCCGGTCTTGTTTCATACGCTGCCCGCTAGCCACTACCCGCAGTATATACTTCCATCTACCCGTATGGTGCTACCTAGGGCATCGAAACTCGGTTCAATTTTGAAAACCCGGGTTTTCGGGTCTAAGAGTAATCAAAACCCGGGTAGACCGGTTTTTTCGAGCATTTCGATCATTTTATTGTAATTTTTTAAAATACACTAATCTGCGTTTATATATCGATTTCCTATCTGTATCAGCCCATATACGTCCCACTGCAGGGCACGGGCCTCCTCTACAATCGACAGTACGACTGAGAGTGGTTAGGCCATATAGTCCACCACGCTGGCCTAGTGCATGTTGGCGGACTTACATACCATAGTTATAAATTGATCCCATCAAAAACATCCTGTAAACAAATTCCAAGTCTCGCAGCTCAGTTTATATATATCCATGTCATGTTTATATAAGTCCATTAATTTATTTAGTCCTCGCTAAAGGGACCATAAATTTATTACGTAAGTTATTATCATATCAATATTAATTTTTTTTTACATTTTAAATAAATAGATCGACTTGGCCATCGCACGAAAACATAATGTATCGTACAATTTATACATAATGCTACTGGCTACGTAATAACTTTATACAGAAGGTCCCTTTAGCGAGGACTAAATAAATTAATCGACTTGGTATTACATGGATTTCACAACTTTTTGCGGTAGATAAACTGAGGTGCAAGACTTGGAATTTGTTTACAGGATGTTTTTGATGGGATCTCACGTCTTTTTGTAGAGTCCTACTTTTTTATTTTCGGTACTTTTTATTTCTAGAATATATATAACGATTTTTCTTAAAGCCTCTGTCTTATGGTTTTTTCTTATTTTTGTAGGTATCAATTTATCACAAATATAGCGGATTTGATTATTAGTGTTCTTTTTTTTATGGTAATTGATATTTTCGAGCTATTCAGTCTATTTATTTGCAAGTTTTTCTTCGTAATGTTTTTCTAGAGGAATGTTGTACAGTTTCATGGGCTGAATACACCCTTTCCCTCTCTATACCCCCATCCTGTTATGCCTCATTTAAATAGATACCTATCTACAAGTATTATTCCATTATATACGGGTACAACGAATCATTAACTGCAAATGTAACTTTGTAATCCTATACATTTATATGAGATTACAAAGTTATTCACGCAGTTAGTGTATCTAGAAAACTAGACAGAAATTATGAAATGTTTAAATTTTCCCTTAACTTAGACACTAAATACTAATGATATTCTAAATTTCTATGTCTGCTAAAAGTGCCTTAGACTTTTGATGATCGGTCAGTCAGTCAGTGAGTGACAAAATTACGAAAGTTTGACAAGTTATAATTCTTAAACCACTGGTTCAAATTGAATGAAATTTTAAATATACCGTGTTTACACAATGCCTGCTTAGTAACTGAAAATTCAGGCTTCTTGCTTTAACCACAACGAAGTTATGGGGGGTTGAAAATGGTCTGAATTGCTTCGAGAAAAGCATCCTTTTCTCAGTAGTTCAAGTACGACAGTGCCGCTTTTTAGCTCGACTTGGAGGGTGCACTGCCGTGCCCCCAGATATGGTATGCAGGTTTCCTCACGATGTTTTCCTTCACCGTTTTAGTGCGTGGTGATTGAATATCAATACACACATAACTCCGAAAAGTCAGAGGTGTGCCCTGGGATTCGAACCCGCGACCACCGTGAACATGTTGGCAGTCGCGTCTAGTCCGTTTACCAACAGGCCACCACGCACTTTTCCTATAATGAGTACAAAATATAAAGGATGAGGAAGAATTTGAATAAATAAAACAGTACTTTACAAATTACAAAAACAGTTAAATTTATATATCTAAACTAATATTATAAAGCTGCAGAGTTTGTTTGTTTGTTTGTTTGAACGCGCTAATCTCGGGAACTACTGGTCCGATTTGAATGATTCTTTCAGTGTTAGGTAGTCCATTTATTGAGAAAGGCTATAGGCTATATATCATCACGCTATGACCTATAGGAGGAAAGCAGTAGTGATATTTCTAGCAAATACGAGGAAATTTTGTTCGTTTTTCGTGGTCCGATTGGTCGATATTCTAAACTGATAGTCAGAATTAAACATTTTGACCGCCATTTTAAAACGTGTATGCACCCCGGCGGAGCCGGGCCTGACCGCTAGTATTATATATATTTAATAATATAACTAACCCACTGCTCCACACTTCACCTCATTCATGTCTTGAGATGGACGCGCGCGTTCCATTTAACTTGCATGGCTTGTTTTATTGGTAGGAATGTAGCACCGAAGCTTCTTTTTACGTAATAAATAATAATTTATCAAAGCGTGTTTTTATTCCATTTACTTATTATTGCATTCGAAGTGGCTTAAACTTAATAAATAACAAAAACAAAAGTATTAAAAAAAAAACCCGAAAAACCCGAGTTTTAAAAACCAAACCCGGGTTTTTTTATAATCCTCAAAACCGGGAAAACCCGGGTTTTTTCGGTCCGGGTAAACCCGGGCTCGATGCCCTAGTGCTACCTACGAGGGTCAAACTGAAAGTTCTTAGAAAATAAATAAAATATATACTCAATAATATTGGTTAAGAGTTCTATTGTCAAAATTTAAACTTATTTTTTAATATTATGTTTTAAGTGGCCAGTTCTAAAATACATGCTTCCATCTACCCGTATGCTACCTACTCCTTATAGGTTTGCATATAGGGACCCCTAGACAAATCGCACCTTTGCCATTATAGAGCCCTAACTAAAAAACTCTTATTTTTTGGGAAACGTTCATTAGAGATTTGTAACATAAGAAATTTGGTACTTATGGAAGATACATCTAGAAGACCAATTTATACATCTTTCTGCCTTTCATGCGTCAATAGGTCCTTCTTTAATAACTTTTTTGTGCCAAAATATAATTAAAGACCAAAATCAATTTTTTGTTAGTCACTCTAATTCTAAAGGTACGAAATGTCACTTTTCTGTTTGCATGAACGCCTGCGGAAAGATCAAATGTATTGAAATAACATAAGTCACGTGACTGCTAAATGTATACTTCCCTGTTTTTTCCAAATCTTATTCACTTTACTATTTGATCGATTGAGTTCTGGGTGAAAGCCTAGGAAAAAATCAGAAGCTCTGATCTTTGAGTCTTGTTCTCTCCTGTTACACAGTCACTGGCTAAAAGGTCCCGTTGCCAGCACGCTTGTAGATTCATCTACATGCTCTGCGGTAAATGAATAATATCATCCTATGTATTTGATTATTCAATTATACGAGTTTCTTTTAAATGCAATGTTCGTTTAGGAAGTAGAGCCACGCTGTTGTCAGTCATGACTCAGCATGAAAAGGCAGGCTCGTCTAGGACGTTACCACTGTCCCCCTTCCAATATCCCTTTCATCTCCCCATCCGTTTTTCTTCTCGCTCTCCTGTCGATTTGATAGGTCTGCAACACATCCATGAACCAAGTGTCGTGGATATTCATGGGCGGCAGTGATCACTTACCATGAGGTGACCTATTCGCTCGTTTACCAGACCAGTGCCTTAAAAAAATCGGAAGTAATTTCTAAAACGATTTCTGTGTGATTTTTGCCTACGTTTTCAGCCAGTCCGCTAAGCCGTACAAAAACGCGAACCCCACAACAATAGCCCGAGTAATTCAATCCCACAGACATGGAAATCAAAGGAGCATAATTAATCAGTGCAGTTAATAACGCTGGACATGAGGCCCGTCGCTCGGGAGCATGCGAGCGAGCGTGTGCCACCAAGTCTTAGATCCGCACGATAAATGTTATTTTGCATAATACTGCAGATTTTTTCAACAAACCACACGTATAAAGGCTTCAGTATACGCTAATGTGGCTATTGTTCAGTATGAAGTGTTAGGAGGAAGCGATTTGATAAAAACTATAGATGATAATCTTTTTTTCTTCTTATAAATCCATCCAATGGTTGTCTGGCAGAGATTGCTTTAGTACGATAAAACCGCAATTGATACCTTGCGTAATCTGTATCAGCCCATATACGTCCCACCGCAGGGCACGGGCCTCCTACTACAATCGAGATTACTGGTGGGAGGTCTCTCATATGTGAGAGGCCCCCTGGGTATTTACCACCGCAATGTCTACTTCTCCCAGCAAACAGTAGTATAAATGCCTTGTTTTGTTTCGGTTTGGAGGACATTGTATCCAGAATAACTACTGAGCATAAATATAATACTGCAATAAATGGCGAGACGAGCATGCCGTTCGCCTGATGGTAAGCGATGCGACCGCTCATGAACAGTAGCAAAACCAAACAACACCTTGAATTACAAAGCAGGAAGGCATTCTACTGCGCTCGCCATCCTGAGACATAAGGTGTTAAGTCTCAAAACGGTCTTAGGTTTCACTACCCTTTTTCCGCAACACTCACTTTTTTCAACTAAATATACTTACAGATTATTTCAATTATAATTATCTTCCGTAAAAGCACCGCGGGGTATAATCCTCCCTTTAATTTGATAGAGGGGTGGCACTAATTACTTAATATGATTTTATATTTCGATAATATCTTTATTTATGGCGTGTGTTTTAATGGCGCTGATAGCAATGTTTGCTTAATTTGATTGATGTAATTAAATTTGTGTTTGTTTTATTCCCGTTTCAAATATTCCGTAAAAGTCTGGGATCCTACTAATATTTAGGTTTGTATATATTAAAAAATAGGATCTTAAATATTTTCTAGAAAAAATAATATACAATATTTTCGAATAATGTGTATTAATATTGTAGATACCTTATCTACACAGTTTTAAATCTCATTTAAGCTATCAAATGAAATAAAACTATTATTTACGAATTTTATTGCGGATCTGGTTAAAATTAAATTTTAAAATTAATTTTTTTTATTAAAAATACAGACATACAGAGACTTAATACTAATTAAAAATAATGTAATACAAAATAATGAAATCCTTATAACTAATGTGACCAGGGGTACCCAAACTAGGCATAGCCTGTATCTTGGGCTACCAGACAAAGATTTAGGAATGTCTGAGTACAAGATAGTTAAATACACGAGAAAAAAAATAAATGAATTAACGCTAGGATTATTTGAAACCAAAAAAAAATCATAAATATTTATGTGTACAGGAACTTCATAATCATAATTAAAATTTACAAAAACCAGACTGAAATATCGATCTTATATTGTATTCAGTGTTATGACTGTGGAATTCAGAATGTTTTCAGTGGTTTCGTAATCCAATTCTTTTAGGAAATCAAATATTTTGCTAGAGCACTCTTTAACTGAACACGTCTTAATAGGGCATAGTCTAGAGACTTTATTGTAAATCGAGGGGTATGCGAAGTATTGAAACCTTTTTGCAAAGCATGTTTTAACTGAAGGCAGTTTCAGAATTAAAATTCTTTTTTTAAATAATGTTGCTGTAGGTAGAGTTCAAAGTGATTTTATGGGTCGAAACACAGGCTTTAAGGATGTATAACTGGCGCACTCTGAGAACTCCTGCTTCTTTATATAAGCTATTGGTGCAGAATCTAAATGATTTACTCAGCATGACTTTTAAAACGGCTCGCTGAGACCTCTCAAGCGGCAGCATAACTGTTTTAGCTGCACCACCCCAGACGCCAATGCAATAATTAAGTAACGATTGGCAGATTGCAAAATATACTATTTTAATAATTTGTCGATTAGCAGAATTTCGTAGGATTTTCATAATACCAATGACTGCGGATTCTACCCGTTAGAGCACGTATATGAGGTTCAAAGGTTAATCGCTCGTCAATAATTAAACCAAGGTACTTAATTTCTTTCGTCCGTTGGATACGTGCACAGCCGCAACTCGAGAACAGTGTAGGAGCACAGTTAGTGTGGATCTTGAGATCAGACAGAGGTGGAGGTTGGGTTCTAGCCGTTTTGTGGAAGCACAAGTATTTGGTTTTATTTGTGTTTAGGGTTAGAAGATTCTTCTGCAGCCAAACGTTTATTTTATTAAGACCCTTTTCTGCGGCCTTTCTAGCAAAATCCCAGTTTCGTCCATAGAACAAAATTACAGTGTCATCTGCGTAACAAACTAGTTCAGCTGATTCCAACTCAAGGCTATGGATATCATTCATGTATATGATAAATAGAAGAGGGCCCAGAATACTACCCTGGGGCACCCCGTAATTGATGGGAATCGCAGTACTCTTCAAACCGTTGATATGAGTCAGTTGCTGTCGATTGTTTAAGTAACTTCTAAACCATTCCAAAGCAGTACCACGGATTCCAAAACTTTCCAATTTACAGTTTAATTTTTACATTGTTGACTTCCCGACGTTTCGATTACTTTACAGCTTTCGTGGTCACGGGGCGGACAAAATCCGCGATAAAATCCGTAAATAATAGTTTTATTTCAATGAGTAACATTCGCGTAAACCTAAGAAATCATTATGTAAGCTATCAAATGTTTTGTTTTCTTCGTTCAAACTGAACTCAAAGGGGGTGCGAAAGGGACAAAACATTGGATGACTAACGCCCAAACACTGGAACGCAACTTAAAGATAAGTTGCGCTTAACTACGTTAATCCCGATTAAATGTACTGGCTAAGGGCCGTGCGCTGTTCAGGGCAACTTAATACTCAATACACACATGACTCCGAAAAGTCAGAGGTGTGCCCTGGGATTCGAACCCGCGACCACCGTGAACGTGTTGGCAGTCGCGTCTAGTCCGTTTACCACCAGGCCACCACGCACTAATTAGAACTTATTATAATATAATTAAAAGGTCATATTACATGATTTTGGTATATTATGCTATAGTAGGATTTGTTTTATCGATACACTAAATTCCTGAGAACCTCGCAAGAACTCTCGGTTCGCAAGACGTACGCATGAAATGAAACACATGTTACTGTTTACAATAAAACACAAAATATCTACATAAAATTATTAAAACCAATAAAAAAAACATCACACTCACTCACCCGTGTAAATTGATTAAAAAATTAATTAAAGGCTTATCGCTGGCACTCGCAACGTGGACCACACTTATAGGTCAATTGCAGGTCACGACCCACCATAATGATCGTAATGATATTATAATGTAATTTAATTTCGCTTTTTTTTGTTTTTTTGCAGGTAAGTAGGTCGTTTGCAGTGATTACTTCAAGTTAAACGTGAGTTGTGTACTTAGCAATTAACTTCATTATGTGAAAGAGTAATTTTAGTATATTTAAATGTGGGGAGGTGGATGCAGACCGCTTCAAACAGAGCACAGCGGAAATTCTACAGAAAGGCTTATGTTCGGCGGTGGATGGTTATTGAAAAAAAAAACATATTTCTGAGGAATAACATAAAAATACATTTCAGCATTATGAGGATATATTGATGATTGCACCAAAATAAGAATATATATTATTTTTTTTCGCTAGAACTCTATTAAAATACTTTTTTGTGATATAATATCTGTACCATCATTTATATATTTGTGTAGGTGTACAAAGCTAATGAAATTAATATAAAATAAGTAAATCAAAAGAAGACAAGTAAAGATTTTCTCAAATTAACTATTATAAAAAAATAGTATTATCGCAGAATTTAAAAATATAGGTATTTGTATCAGCCCATATAGGTCCCACTGCAGGGCACGGAGAGTACGATCGAGAGTGGTTAGGCCATAAAGTCCACCACAAATTTAACAATAGAAAATCAAAAACCAATAAAATATAGGTATGTGGGATGTAAACACCAAAAAACCTCAGAGCAGCGATAGAACATACTTGGGTACAAGGGTGGGGGGTTGTGGGGGCAAGTTCACGTCCGCGTTTATCTCATCGGTTTGACGGATTCGTACCGAGTGCGCCACGTATTCATACCCACGCAGACTAATAGCGACACAGAGGTTTAGTTTGCTACTATTTTTGTTATTATTTGTGATTTTTCGGGTTTATGGGTAAGTTTATGGGTCGTATTTTTAGTTTCAATTCCACGTCTATGATAAGAAAAAAAAATGCGGCGTAGAGTGGCTTAAGACGTAGGCTGTGAGCGAGGAGTCTTCACACTCAATACTGATGTATTGGCAAATATTTAAGTGCCCAAAAAAAATATATTTTTGGTTTGAAAAATCGTCTCATAGTCTTATAGACACTAGACATAACTATTATGACGTCAGGATTGTGTGTGTAGGTCCAGTTTATGTGTTGGGATTACCATCAGATCTTGTTGCTTTGGTTATTGTCCTCAATAAAAAATAGATATATTCCGCAATATTACTCAAGTAGTATAATACAGTCCATATACATATGTACCACTGTAGGGTACAAGCCTGTACAATTGCAAGGTCGTAGTCAAAAAATAATAATAAATTCATACTTATAAAATCATTTTTTTTAATTTATTCCACGCAAAAGAAAGTACTTATACATAAATAGATACATACAATAAACAGCATCAATAAAACCACTAAGGTTTATACTAGAGCTGAAACAACTTAACAGCAGTACAGTAATACTTAATAATGAATCTTATTAAAATTATCAATCTTACAGTTAAAATAATACAGCAATATTGAAATGTATTATTGATTGCTGAGATATATTTTTTTCAACTTAAACTTTATATAACCCAGCAGCTCCAAAACCTCTATCCAGGATTGATCTGCGGGGGCGAGATCCTGTCGGCTGGAGTCGATAAGGTGGCTATTTAATCACAGATAGCATCTGCGGGGCGGTGTGTTATCGCCGCCCGCCCTTATCGCGCCCTTTATATAAATTCTTATCCGGCCCGGTCTGTTTCAAGGGCGCTTGCTTGTTTGATAAAATGTTACATTATTCGGCCGTTGACCTGGTAAAATGAGTACTCGTTTTGTTGTTTTATTTCGCGGTTTGTGTTTAACTTTGGACTGTACAATTTCGTCATATAAATGCCCTTTGATGCTCTCTGACGCCCTGGAAGGAAGGAAGACCTGGTTAAGGTTGCAGAAAGTCGCTGGATGCAGGCCGCTTCCAACAGGTCAATGCGAAGATCTTTGGGTGAGGCCCATGTTCAGCAATGGATTTACAGGGACTGAAGAGAGAGATATGCTCTCTGCGACGGTAAAAAACACCTTTCCTGATGTTTTTCGTGACGTTGTAGTAAGCTACCACCGTGCTAAATGGTGGCAGCCACGTCATACTAACATATATAAGTGTGTCTCGTTTATAATGTGTGCTGGGTTTGGTTTGAATATTTTAATTCCATTTTTAAGTGCCATTGAAGTCTTCTTAACCAACAGTAAGGCAACTGCTGAATTTAGGTGTCCCCATAGGACTTTCACAACAATCAGTAAAAAACTATATTTGGCTTGGGCTGCGCTTTGCATTTAGCAGTATACTTACACATCAATAATTCTACCGACTATAGATATAAAGCGGCGGATGAAAATCTAGCTAATTGACCTCCAACCCAATCTCGGCACTGAAAATTTGAAAGACTAATTATCATCGGGCATTGAAAAGTCTTGTGGGTGGACGTCCTACGCTGCGCTTTCCGATACGATGGTCTTTTACAAGATGGTCCGACGACCTGGTAAAGGTCGCGGGACGTCGCTGGATGCAGGCTGCCTCCAACAGGTCTCTGTGGAAATCATTGGGGGAGGCCTATGTTCAGCAGTGGACTTCCTTTGGCTGATGGATGGATGGATGGATTGAAAAGTCCCTCGAAGTTTGACATGCTCGACACAAAATGACATGAACAATTGTGTATATGTATATGCTGAAAATATAACAATTGCCCATAGTATACGCACCATCAAATTTATTTAAAGGTGTTTTGAATTTAATTTAGAACACTCAAATGTAAGTTTAGAATAGGGGTGTGTTCCCGCCCTCGTTATTTTATCTCTCGCCTGAATATCTTATCGCACTTGACGTTTGCTTCACACTGTGCTTTTAAATTAAATGTTTGTTACTCCATTTATACATCATATGTTGAGAAATTAATAATATAAATTTATTTTTAACCACCCAATATATTAACACGGTAGAGTTCTGTCCTTAGAAATCGGATATATGAAAATAGATTACTGTGTTCTTTCTACATATTTAATTTTCACTAGTATTATAAAGTCGTGCACAAAATATATTTAAAAAATTCGACATCCGCAAAAAATTCGAACTCGTTTCATTCAAGACACTTTAAAATACCATTGCTTAGCCACTACTCCAATCTTAAACATAACTTTACAGCCAAAATAATAGCGTTAATTTTAAAGGCAATATCTGTATAATAATAAATAATACTGCGATATCGGCGCGGCTCGGGCGGGCGGCGGGGGAGGCCAGGGGGAGGGGGGGGTTATAAAGGGGGATGTAGGGGTTGCTATCTCCCCCCTGCACTTTATCTGCGTCGCACAACTTCGCTTAGATTGTTATCGCATCTTTTCATTTGACTTTGATGTATGCGCGTGGTTCACCAGTGTTACGTGACCCCCCTGCTCTATGTTTTCATGTGTGATGAGGTGTCTATGTTATGCTTTTTGTTGGTCAATATATTTTTAATGTTATTTTTGATATTTAGATGAGTTGGTGGTGTTTGATTGTGGTGTTTTTGTTGGACTTTTGTGGGTTTGAATCTAAAGTCTTTCGTGTTTATATTTTGATAATATTCTTTTAAATTAAGCAATGTTTATATTACCGTTTAAAAGCCTATATAGTTTAGATATATACATACACGAATTCACGCCTTTTTCCCAGAAGTGTTATCCCTTCTGGGAAAAAGGCAGAATAAAAAAAAATACACCCAACAGTCACACACATACTCCTGACCCCACACTAAGAACGCGTCTTGTATCGTGGATATTAGGAACTACGAGAGACTTTTCGGTTTCACAAACACCCAGACGCAGGCACACAGTATTTAATACACTATAACTTAATATACTAGTACAGTGGTATGTTATTCACCGCGGTATCACGCCAGATAGATCCAGTTTTATAGTCGTGGCGGACAAACAGATAGCGACGCAAGGCCGAACAACATCTCATGGTAAACACCTCACTACTTGTAATCCTTATATCGATTAATGTAATTATCTAAAGAAATAAGGTATTTTTCCCGAGATTTTAAAGAGTTTAGAGTCTTTAAGACGTGGAAGCCAGTTTTGGTTTCAAGACAAGTTAGATATTCCTGGAGACTCGCCGAGTTTTAATGCTCGGTGTCATTAAAATGCTCATATGCTTTTCACTGGTGGTAGGTATCTCATATGTGAGAGGCCGCCTAGGTAGGTATCACCGCAATGTCTATTTGTCCTGCCAAACAGTCTAAATGCACTGTTGTGTTTCGGTGTGAAGGACATGGTAGCCAGAGTAACTACTAGACATATTGAGACTTAACATCTTATGCCTCAGGAGGGCGAGCGCAGTGGAGTGCATCGCTTTGTAATTTATGATATTTTTTGGTTTTGCTTGTGTCCAAGAGCGGTCGTATCACTTAAATCAGCCGAATGGCATTTTCATCTCGCCATTATTAGCAATAAAAAAACGTTTTGAGACGAACACTGTAGCTTACAAAATTTTGAATAAGATTTTTGAAGGCGCCTAAGCCTCATAATTCCTTTCACACTTTCGGTATCTATCAGCCCAGGTATGTGTTCGTATTTGAACATCTGACACACGTGCACGCAGGTCAACAAGCTTCGTACAATAAAAATAATTACTCGGCAGTGTTAACTGTTATCAGCCTGTTTCCTGTTGATTCCGTTTGGCGATTGCGCCCGACGCTAATTAGAATTATCGTAGACCAATTATTTATAAGCAGTTATCGTAGTGCGCCATTGTTTTGCTGGTGACGCGATTGGCTGGGGGTGGGCGGGGCTTTAAGTTACATTTTGGGTTCTAGTAGGACCCATGTCCATTTTTCCCTTCAAGCAGCAGTTTAAATACCCTACTGTATGATATTTTGAAGGATATTTTATCCAGAGTAACTACTGGATAAAATGAGACCAGTATGGTCAGCCCAGTGGAATGCCAAGCATTACTTTGTAATTCACTGTCTTGGTTTGGTTTATCTACTGTCCATGCACGGTCGTATCGCTTACCATCAGGCGAAGGGCACACTTGTCTCGCCATTCATCGATTTTTTACGACGCAATAATGCCGATGTTGTGACTAATGGGCATTAAGAGAACTATTGTTGAAAATTTTTGTATGTGCAATATCACTCGCTGTATGCATTTAGTATTTATTAAGAGTCATATACTTATCACGGTTGTTATTGGCAAATTCTTCATGAAACTAAATGTAGGTACATATATTTTATTACATGAAACGAGGGGTACTTGTTTATTTATTTTAGTTTTATTTTTAGGACTACTTACAATCACATACCAATAAATTAAAAAAAAGGTATTTGTGTATACTCTATCAATTAGCAGATGTAATCCTGGTTATTAACACGCATGAGGTTATAAATAGGTATTGTCACATAAAGTTTCACTCCCATAAAAAGAAATAATTTAACCATAAACAAAATATTCTTCAAATAAAATACCAGAATTTCATCATCTTTAGATCGTGGCTCAAACAGTACGCTTTTTCTAACTACAAAGGCCTTCTGGCTATTCAAACCATGTAATATTATAATAAAATCCTAGTGTTTAAAGCGAACCCTTGATTAAAACATGAAAGCCTGTTAGCGTCACGTACGTTGCATTTTACAATGGAATTATACATCAGGGCACGCGATGCTTCACGTTTTGACCGGCCGTGTGTGCCATCTAGAAAGTTACGAATGTTGTGCATGGTTGAATAATTAATATATATTTATTTATTTACATATTTGTTTTATACTTTAACCGTACTCCAATTTATATTATTCTGTACACTGAAGTGTTTGGGCTTTCTTTACAATTAAGAGTACGATTGAGAGGAGTTAGGCGATATAGTATAATGTAGGTACATAACCCTATAGATCATTAAGTTCGTTGATGAATGCTTCTGATGCTACTCTAAGTGCAGTGCCGTGTGGATGAAGTATCCACCGACGTCCGATTTTATCTCTTGGAACACAAATTTCATTTATTTAATGTATTACATACTATATTGCGGTGCGTGGTGGCCTGTTGGTATACGGACCAGACGCGGCTGCCAACATGTTCACGGTGGTCGCGGGATCGAATCCCAGGGCACACCTCTGACTTTTCGGAGTCATGTGTGTGTTGATAGTCAATCACCACGCACTAAAAACGGTGAAGGAAAACATCGTGAGGAAACCTGCATACCATAGCGATTTATAAGAATTTCTATGGTATGTAAGTCCGCCAACCCGCACTAGGCCAGCGTGGTGGACTATATGGCCTAACCACTCTCAATCGTACTCTCGATTGTAGAGGAGGCCCGTGCCCTGCAGTGGGACGTATATGGGCTGATACAGATACAGATTACATACTGAAACTTTGTTTCAGAACCTTGAAAATCTTTCTTGGTGATTAGGTAAAGAGTCAACATACATTCTCAGCTATTAAACAACATATTAATTAATGTTTATTTTGGTATTATAAATTCTATTTTTTGAAAGGTAATGAAAGTATTTCTGGGCGTCCGTCCGGTCATTTCAATCATCATCATCATATCAGCCACAGGAAGTCCACTGCTGAACATAGGCCTCCCCCAAGGATCTCCACAATGACCTGTTGGAAGCGGCCTGCATCCAGCGACTTCCTGCAACCTTAGTCAGATCGTCAGTCCACCTCGTAGGCGGGCGTCCGATATTTCGCTTGCCTGTACGTGGCCTCCACTCAAGAACCTTTTGGCCCCAACGGCCATCGGTTCTACGAGCTATGTGCCCGGCCCACTGCCACTTCAACTTGCCAATCCTATGGGCTATGTCGGTAACCTTGGTTCTCCTACGGATCTCCTCATTTCTGATTCGATCTCGTAGGGAAACACCGAGCATAGCCCGCTCCATGGCTCGTTGAGTGACTTTGAGCCTTTAATTCATTTCAATACCTAATCATAACCTGTATCTGTATCAGCCCATATACGTCCCACTGCAGGGCACGGGCCTCCTCTACAATCGAGAGTACGATTGAGAGTGGTTAGGCCATATAGTCCACCACGCTGGCCTAGTGCGGGTTGGCGGACTTACATACCATAGAATTTTTTATAAATCGCTATGGTATGCAGGTTTCCTCACGATGTTTTCCTTCGCCGTTTTTAGTGCGTGGTGATTGACTATCAATACACACATGACTCCGAAAAGTGAGAGGTGTGCCCTGGGATTCGAACCAGCGACCACCGTAAACATGTTGGCAGTCGCGTCTAGTCCGTTTACCAACAGGCCACCACGCACTTACATTTACTTTACTTACCTAAACATAATGCAACAAAAAATTATTGACATCAATTTTCTGTGAGACAAAGATACTAATTAGCTCAAACTGGTCATCCCATATCATTTAAATGTGTGCAATATTGTTTATCCGATATTTTTCCTTTTGTAGGTTTATCATTGACGTCACCTGCGGTTGTATTTGCTTTGTTCAAGTATCACAAAACATGTTCATATGTTATCTATTATGTTGTCAACCGTATGATACATTTAATTATTTATAATACATGCCTAAGACCAAAGTACAATTGATCTTTCCTCATGTTTTATCCTTCCAATCGTTTGATGCGTCGAGGTAAATGTTTATGCCAATCTACAGCCACAATAATTACATTGATGAACATTTATTAACTGGTGGTATATCTCTATCTATCACTCATAAATCTGTTTTTTTTTTATTGCATTTGATGGCGAGACCAGCATGCCGTTCACCTGATGGTAAGCGTTACGACTGCTCATGAACAGTGACAAAACCAAACAATACTTTTAATCACAAATGCATTGCTTGGCATTCCACTGCGCTCGCCATCCTGAGACACAAGATGTTAAGTCTCAATATATCCAGTAGTTACTCTGGCTACAATGTCCTTCAATCCGAAACACAACAGTGCATTTAAACTGCTGTTTGACGGGAGAAATAGACATTGCGGTAGTACCCACCCAGGCAGCCTCTCACATATGAGAGACCTACCACCAGTGTTTTTCTTTCTTTTCTTTCATATGTGAAAGGCCGCCTCGGTAGACATCACCGCAATGTCTATTTCCCCAACAGCACAGTAATGCACTGTTATATTCATGTTTGAGGGACATTGTAGCCTAAGTAACTATTAAATGTAATGAGACTTGACATATGTCTCAGGATGGCGAACGGATTTTGGTATTTTGGAAAAAAAACTCTCAGCTAGGTATCATCACTATGTAAACTTACAAATAATTTTGTGGCTAAATAACTTATTACCAAATTGTTATGTGTGTAAATTAGAACCTTGTTCAGGTAGGTATCATCACTATGTAAACTTAAAAATTATTTTGTGGCTAAATAACTTATTACCAAATTGTTATGTGTGTAAATTAGAACCTTGTATTTAACAGGCTCAAAGCCAAAAATCGATGGCATAATTTTAAAATCAAATAAAAATTTGTCTAATCACCGCCAAGGCTATCCAACTGGAGATACATTAAATTCGCATTCCACCGCCCATCAATTCAGCGCGGCAACGTTTTAGCGAAATAAATTGCCCATAAAAATGTTAATACTGTAATGCAACTGCACATTTCTTGTGTATATGTGTAATTTGCCGACGCTGAAAACTAAAAATACGTTAAACTGTGTAGGCTGCGAGTTGCAGGCGCAAGCGGGGATGAGATAAAAAAAAATACATAGATTCGTTTCTGTGACAGTGATTCTGTACATTTTCACCCCACACTATGATATTGTCACTCGATAACATAAACAAATAAGACTTAAAAACACCTGAGTAAATATATTAACTTATACCTTTTGTTTTTTGTCTTTAGGTAATCCAAAAAAGTTACTCTAAGAAAACTTAAAGGAGTAGTAAATTAAAATGTTTATCATATCTCTTCTGAACTAACTACTTTCCTCTATTTCAATGCAAAATACCATTCAAGATCAGCAAATTAAAGCATATTACATTTTTATATTATATTGCCAATAGTGCAACATTCCAACCCGCTGTCTCTTATAACTTCGCCGCCTACTGTCCAGCCGAATGCAGTATTCTCGAAAAAAAGCCGTTAAGGAAATAGGACATGTAAATGAAGGTATTGGCCGGGCGCGAACGACACGATACGATTTGGAAAAATTACCTAATTCCCTGCACTAGCGATGGCGCGATACAGAGCATTCGTCATCTCTAACCCTTATCAATGTAGGGTTTGCACAACATATTGTTGAGGATTCAGTTAAATATCCGACTTTTTTAATATAGTAAGGCTATAGTTCATAGTCACCTAAAGTAAGCACGGGATTTATGTACAATCAAAAGTAAAAGATAAATGTTAAGTAGTGTAAATGCACTGTTGCCCGTGCCCTGTAGTGGGACGTATATGGGCTGATGCAGATACAGATACAAATGCACTGTTGTTTTTCGTTTTGAAGGATATTATAGCCAGAGTAACTACTAGACATATTGAGACTAAACATGTCTCAGGATGGTGAGCGCAGTGGAATGTCAAGCATTGTTACTGTCCATGAGCGGTCGTATCGCTGACCATCAGGGAAATGGCATGCTCGCCTCACCATTTTTAGCAATAAAAAAAAAAACTATACTACGACCTAAGTATACATACATATAGTCATAATCGTCAAGCCTGTATCCCATAGGGGAAGATAGACACCATAGAACGCCATTTTGTTAGAACCTGACTTATTACTTTTGCTTCATCCACTTTCATCAACCTCTTAATGCATTCTCGTCGGTTCAGGGTACTTTTGACCTGACTCTTGTTGAGGGTATTACCGATTTGGATGGTATAGGATCAGTGAGGTTGACTCTTCCATTCACATTCGCCATGTATATTTGATTGGTTAGTCGCCTTCAATCCCCTCAACAAGACCAAATCATTGTAACATTCCTTTGTCACCAATAACACAAGTTAACAACAATATTAGAACACATAAATTAGTAAACAAACTAAACACAGTGTAATCTTTATAAATCTAGATCATAATTACATTTTAAAGTTTACGTTTCTGAATAAAACATTTGCACTCAATACACCTTTTCAATCAGTTCCCCACAACAGCCCAAAAACAATGTCCAACAAAAATATTCGCTTCTATGCACTTTTTTTATCCACCCTCAATTTTTACGGTAATCGCGTCGCGTAAATAGTGGCCGTAATAAAATCGTTTTGAAGTTTCACATTTAAAAACGAGTGAGCCATCGGAGGTCCGTTGCCAAAATACAGCCAGCATACGGCCATGTTTATATGTGCCAAAAAATACGATGACAAATGAGGTTTTTTATGGTAATTTTAAATTTTTACGCAGATTGGACGATCGTGGAATATCGTAATAATTTATTTGAGGGATAAATAAGTGTTGAGTAATTGCTTGGCAATGTTAGTTGGGGGTGATAATAATGTAATTTAATTGGCAGAATGGTAAGAAGACTTGAATGGTATTAGCGTCTTAAAGGACCAGAAATAACAGCTTCAGGACGAGAAATACTTTATCCGGTAAGCTATCACCGGTATCTATATGTTCTATTTTGCTATACATATTATTTTTTTATTTAACTTCACATACATTTGGTGCTGAGATGACAGAAGTAGGGGTACTTATTATTATACCTATGAATATACATTAATACATAACTATAAATAAGTATATTTCTACATACAACATAAATATATTAAGTGTAATATATTAAAATATTTATGCAGTAAAAGTGCGAAGATTGAAGTCTGCTCATGACTTCAACATAGACATTTAAATTAGTACATAAATAAATTAATTTAAAGGTTATTTTTATATTTTTATTGTTATAAAAGGCAAACAAGCAGACGGACCATAGGAATTGCTCATTAACAGCTATTTAACACCTAATAGTAATCTAAATAAAACTATTTTTGAAATATATAAAACCTTTTCTGCTGGCCCTACATTCCTCAGTAGATTTCCGCTATCATGTGCCATCGAGCGCGTAAAATACGAGCGCATTAATCTGCTGACTGTACAGTATCATTGCATCTGCTATCTTCTGCCAGTTATCAGCTTAAGAGCGTTTATACCCTGCACGCGCTTTTTGGCGTAAAAACAGGACTTTTCAAATGAGTTAATAGCCACCAATAAACAATTTAAAGGAAAAATAATTATTACCAATTTTAGAAAAGGTTGTCATCTAGGGATTTTGGTGGAAAACATTATAGATTGATGGATAATTTGTGAGTACTATACAGATTACTGAACACAAGTTTCGTTATTTAGGCTTTAAATGGCAATTTAGAAGCTTAAGATATCCGAAACCACTAAATATAAGATGAAAATAAAAATATTATCAGACTAATAAGATCCTTATGGAGGGATTTTGCTGAGAAAAATAATCTTTCTGTGTTTAGTTCCTGAAAAATAAAAATTTAAACAATGCGAAATTATTCAGAAACTCTCGTCAAGAACATATTTTTTTTCACCAACTTATCGTACATAATTTTTTATAGCAATTGCATATTATAATAGAAGAACATCTTATCTATAAATTACCATTTTTATATTTCAACAAAATTAGTTTTCATGTTTTCTACAAATATTTTAAAAACCACTATAAAACACGCTGTCCGACGTGGATCAAATCAGACCGCCGCAAGGCCTTCTAGAGGGAGGACGTATCGCTCGTCGCTCCGGCCTGGCTGCAATCGATTATGCCGCGCGTAGTTAAAATAGCCACGCGCGGAATGCGATTACCACATCTTAGTACTTTGGTAGTAAAATATTTAATTATTTTTATTACCTACAATGATTTTGTAGTGAGTATAAATTATGTTTCAGGTAATATAATGGGATGTAATTCCGAGGCTAAATTATGTTATGTATTGTAATATAAAATTAAATATATTTCGTAATTGTAAGGGGTTGTAAGGCCCCTAACACTATTTATGTGTTCGAACACGAAATGATTAATAAAACGTCCGTAGTGTCTACTGATTTAACACTGATTTGAATGCAACTTAACAATGTAATAATAACGAAAATATGATTAGTATCCAAAATTTGTATTATTCTTTGCTTGCACAGTAATATTTGTCTACTTATAATTCAAATAAAATATTTTTATGATATTATATTACAGTTACATTTCAATTGAATATTTGAAGCGCATGGATCAAAGTTGTTTGAGCCGATTGTATAGCGAGCCGACGCGGCAGCTCTACGCACACAGCTTTGGTCGCTTATGTGTGCGTGAAATTAACGAAGAAATACCTATAGTTGACTTTGCGCGCAAGGTGTATACGCTCTTAACGACCGCCGGCTTATCAAATACGTGCTTGCAAGCTTTTTTCGTGCATTAAAAATGTTGTCTGACTAAGTTGCCATTTGAGCTTGGCTAGAATTTTTGTTTTTAAATTGTGTTTTCAGTTTTAGAATATAGATGGCGTTGTTAGTTGTACTTTTTGTTTTTAAATAAAGGTGACCAAACATTATGCCTAAGGTTTTTAAATGTTAGGTGGGTAGAATCTTCTGTGTTAGTTTTCTTACATAGAAAGGACTATGATTATTGATTATGATTCATTGAACATAAATATTTATTTTGATAATTATTTATGGAATCTCAGATACTAGACTTCTTCTTCTTCCACCTGGCGTTATCCCAGGTGCCAGGGTCCGCGTTCCGGCAAATTCATTTCCATTTCGCCCAATTTTCGGCATCCTCAACAGTAAGGCCATTGACCCTCACATCTTTCTTGACGACATCTAGCCAGCGCTTCTTTAGTATACCGGGAATATTGAGAGTCAGTCACACATTGCAGCCGTTCTTCTGTGGTTTCCTTAGGATCAGTCTCAGATATCAATATCAATCAATTTCATATACTAGACTAAAAGAAGATCAAGGTACCCCACATGTATAGTGCTCAAAAAAATCTCTCAGGCTCTGCAATCTTGGATCAATTAATTTGTACACAATTTTTTTTCTTGCCCCAATTAGCCGTTTATTTTTATCAAAAAATCCTCTTAAAATATAACCTAACCTTACATTCCCAAGCCATAATAGCGTTTATACAGATATACCTGCAAGTTGATCGCTTAAAGTTGGCACACCTTACCATAAAGGCTCCTAATCTTATCGGAAAGAGGAAAAGGAAATAAAGAACTACTTATGATACCGACATGAAGGCTGTCGCCCGTACAATTTACACGTAAGTTGTTTTAGCTAATCTAAAAGCGATATTGTACGATATCGCCGGCGCCTGGGGTCCGGGCCCGAGTGGGGCCGAAAACACACGAAGTTTATCGAAGTGGCTGCTCGGGGTTTTAATTGTTTTGAGGCTTTGTTTTTAAAATGTAATTTTGATATATATAAAACTTTTTTGTGAACGCATGTTATGGGTTTAATAAAGGGATTGCTTCTGCTAATTGCAATTAGTAGTAGTTTAATAGTCGACTAACCCCATTGGCACATTTTTTATTATTTTACTTCAGAACAATTGTACTCGTAAAACAAAAATACGACAACATTTCTAGCCCAAATACTAACTGATGTAATAATCTTACAATGTATGCACGTATTAAAATTAACAACACAATATCACAGTAGCAGAAACACCTTTACAAAATCACCCACGTACAACAAAATCCTTAAGTAATGTAAGAACACTAACACCACCCGATACTGTCTCATACGAAGATAAAACCCATTTTGTATGTAATTCAAAGAAACGAGACAGAAATTTTAATAAGATGACAAGCTGTAACAGCATCCGATCACAATCGTATAAAACTGCCCTGAGAACAATATTATCGATGGAAAATAAAAAAAGGGCATAACACAACTGTGAGTGTTTTACAATGGGCCAACAAATGAGCGCTACGGAGGTGGGCGATGGGACGCACTCAGGTTCGAATATGGGGGTCGTAGGCCCTGCAAACTAAAAATTAAATGTTTAAAAGCAGGTGCTACTTTCGTCACGTTTATCAGCTTTTTGTTAACGAAGGGACTAACTAGCTGACTGCTTGTTTAAATTAAGCTACCCACTTAACTGTTCCGATTCGTTGATCATATATCACTATGCTACAACCAATTAGCTACGCCTACAAGGTGGACGGACGATCTGACTAAGGCTGCAGGAAGTCGCTGGATGCAGACCGCTTCCAACAGGTCATTGTGGAGATCCTTGGGGGAGGCCTATGTTCAGCAGTGGACTTCCTGTGGCTGATATGATATCACTATGCTACAAAAATTTTAATACTTAACATTTATTTTTTACTTTTTGTTTGAACTAGCATTAGCGATTTTCGAAGCTTGTAAACTCTTTATAGCTAATGATTTATAAATAATCTTGTCTTTTAATCATATCTCTATATTCACAAATCCATTAGCTAAATCCATATTATAATTACTCCCTACAATTCACCCAACTCCGTCCCATCGAGGAGGCGTATAAGAAACCGTCTGACTACCGGCGCAGGCGCAGGCGCGGCCGCTTGCGCCGTGTTTTTTACATACGCCTTGTGTGAACATGTCGCACGCTTAATAATAGACTGGCCTAACTCAAAAAAGCTGTTTTTTGGGAAATCGCAAAAAACGTTTTGTCATTTACGACTTGTCTGACTTTATTACTTACAACTTAATTAAAACAGCGTAATTATAATAAGTTATGTATTGGAAGAATAGTTAATTATGTAATTGTCCATAATAAACTGTAATTTTGAAGAAATATTGTTAATATTTATAATAGTATAGGGTTTAAAAAAAAATCTTCAAGATATGTCTGTTTAATAATTAAATCAATCTTATGTCTATGTACTGTTGATGACGCTTTTTGTAATGTGTCAGTATTTTATTAAATATTTCACTGAAACTTTTCTTTTTTAGGTTTTAAGTCTATACTTGATTAAATAATAATACATTATTTTTATGTTGTAAGTCTTTACTGTGTATTAGTATACAATAAATAGAAAATAAACAAAACCATAAGTCTAGAAACATTTTCACAGATGAGCTAATTGTTTTACTATCATAAGTAACAGCTTTTATTTAAAAAAATGTTTGTCACAAATAATCAGGCCATAAAAAATTATAGACAATCTTAATAATAAAGGAATGTAAAAAAACAGTCTTAACATAAGCTAGTACGTGATGATTAATTGCCAATAAAATAAGTAGGTAATAATGTGATCAAACCTAAAGTTTTAATTTTTGGTAATCATTCAATATAGCAAAGTTACTTCTACTCATTTCTTGTCATATAAGTTTTTAACAAAAAAAGACATCAGAAAAAAACCACACTTTTAAAAAATAATTAATAAAAAATTAACTCAACAATTCCAAATGCAATCAAAATATTGTACTGACATAAATGAATATGACTATTACAGCTAATATTATGATATACTCAATATAAAACATACTTATTTAACAGAACTTTATTTTATATAGGAACTATGAAAAACAGTCTCAACCTAAATTTTATTAGGCTTATAAGTACAGTTACATAACAGTAAGTATTTTTTTTTGTTCAACGTTTGCGTATTGAAGGCAAAGATCGCACTGGTCCTTTCGCGGGGATAAAAATGAAATATTATATTGCCTAGTGAATACATTATAAAATGTGCAATATCTACCAAAAGGCTTATTGTTTTCTTCTTGGCGTGCTTTAAAGTCTTTGAAAAGATCAGTTATGGTTTTTCCTCCATCTATGTATTCTCGAGAGTCTGCCTCGTGTAGTGCGATTCTATCCTTGGTATAGAGTCTATAAAAGTTTTTATATCCGAAATGAGAGATGTATCAGTAGTTGGATGACTTTTATGTCTTCCCCTTTGATCTTTTTGCATAATGCCAAGGTGGTCAGTCTTCTGTTTTACCGTACGAATAACACGATCGGATATATTAAGTGTTCCAATAAAAAATTGTTTACAAACCCGGATTGGTTTGCCATTGACAAAAAAGTAGAAAGCCTTATTGCACTGCCTTGGACGTATGGCATTAGTATATTTTTACTTAGGACTGATGTCAGTCATACAAGAAAGTATAAATGATCGCTGCTGATCAATATCACCCATACTCCAATAAGAGTCGAAAATTTCTTGTCTTTCAACAAACGTGAAGTTTACTGAACACTTCAGTCTGCACCTATCTGTGCAAGTTTGTTTCATTTCTCGAGCTGGAACGGTTTTTTTTACAGCTGACTTATAAGATTGTCCAGAATTTCTTAGTGTTTTATTTATATTTTGTTTCCATTTTTTAGGGTTACTGGTCCGTTTCCTACCCTCTTTCTGGCAAATCTCCTTTTCTCCCTCGATGTCAGAATTTCTCATTTGTGGATCTTCAATTTGGTTTCTGTCTTGTAGCGTAAATGATTCTGTATTCGATGTAGGGTTATTGGTATTGCAGTCTATAATATGAGCATTTGTAGAATTTTCGGGCTCAGCACCAGATACGGTGGGACGTGACGACGAAGAGCTGCTCGAATTAGTCGAAGAGTAGCTGCTAGTACTTGTTGACGAGGAACTGGACGAAGACGAGGAGCTTGATGACGGTCGTCGCAATAAAGCGGGTACAGGTTTCGCTTTCTTATTTCGATGGTCATAAGTTGGATCTTGGTCACTTAGATCTGCGTCTGATTCATTAGAATGTACGGGTGAGACATTATAATTAACATTGTTTCTTTTTCGGTTGACGTAATTTTCATGAGCCGAGCCTTCCGCATCAAAAAAGCTATTGACATTACTATAACGTTGGTTTTCTAGCTTATTGGTTATATCAGATAACAACTGTAACAATAATTAAATAGTATCTTAGAAAACATAATAATGATTAATTTGTTAAATAAATAGGAATATAGCATTGCAAGTTATACTAATAAAAATCTTAGTGTAGGGTTAAGACTATATTGTATGTGACTGTCTGGTGTATTTAAAAAAAAATTACCACAATATTATCTGGAGTTGTTTGAACTGAATCTTCAACTATGTTCATCGTCGATTTGCTATGGTCCGATAGGGTTTTGTGCGTTGGAGATTTACTATTATCAGTGTGACCATCTTGCAATGAAGATTGGGGATTTGGAGTCTGAACCCGGTTTTTATGATCTTGAGTGCCTATGATCGGCATTGTTTTAATATTTAAGATATCCATTATCTTCTTCGATCTTGAAGTCATCCTAAAATAATTTATCAAGTTATGGATCTTAATTTAATTTATTAACTTTTGGAACATTTTTTATCAAATAGTGACGCAATACCGAATAAGACGAACACAAATATTCTGCCATAATCTTTGTTTTGTAATAAAAAGACTGATATCAAGTTATGACTTTTAATATTGAAAACTTTTTATACTAAAACGACCAAACTCCTAATGAGAAAAAGTCCTACCAAAAATGCATATGATGTTTTATCAATAACAGACATAACTCGTAATTAGTCACACTTACACTAACACATTTTTATAAAAAAAAGACCTAAATCTTAAACAAAATAATTATAATTTAACACTTTTTGTAATAAGCTGACCTAATAACTAATCGGTCATAGTTGCATAAAAAAATGAAATGAAACTTACCTGAGATTTTTATAATAAACAGACTCAATTGATAATGGGTCACTTTTTTATAAAAACCATCGCGAGTTGACTGTCGCAGTGTCAGACGCATAATGGTTTATGTCACTGTTATTTTAGGACCACGTCAAAATTTTGTTTGAGTAAAAGAGACAAACATAGCAGTTACTCAGCCTAGAAATAAAATATCGTAAAAATTCTGGGATTAGTAGATAGACGGCGTTGTAATAAATCTATCTGTGTGCTTATCTCACTTCAGGCTTAAACCGTAATTGGTCAGTCTATTATTAAGCGTGCGATGTATTCCTACTTTATTATTTAATGATAATGGCTCAGTGGTATGCATTGTGGGGTCTAGGGTTCGATTTTAAATAGGTTAATTGGTTATTGCAAAAAAGTAACGACTTAGTTTTTAAGTTATATCTTATAGCTTAATTTAAAATGTCTAGTTAAATGAAAATCATTTTAAGCTTGCTTGTATGTCACTTCATATGTCGTTGAGGTAAGAACACATTTTTTTTTGTGTCATACTTATTGTACAAACATAATAATTAGCAGTAAAATATACATTTAAAATACTCGTGAAGATTTTTTACACGCTTTATATTAGCTTCACTTGTATGTTTGTTTGTAACCGACTTCTTTGGGCGCGATTTTGACCCACTTTAAACGGCCAGATTTCGTTCAAATTTTGCACACCTGTCAAAGACCGATGACAATACAATAATTCGATTAAAATATATAATTATCCTGATTAGATTCGCCAGGATTAATTATTCTTATAATTGATGACCATTGCTACATTCATCGCTAGATGGCGTTAACATTGTATTCTTCAAGTGTCAAATGTTACTACTGACCAACAGATGGCGTTATTGATTGGAAATACAGCCGTAGATGGATGTTTTTAGTCAAAACAATTATATAATAGTTAAAAAAAACTAAAATACACGCTTTAATAAGATATACAACTAAAAAAGTAAAAATAATTGATACTGAATTTAAGATAAGAAAATGGAGTAAAATACATATATTTTATTGTTACAAAGCGTGGGGTGCAGAAGGATAAGTAATTGTTGTAAACACCCCACTTTTTTAGTTGTATATCTTATTAAAGCGTGTATTTTAGTTTTTTTTTAACTATTATATATTTAATTTGGAGGATTTAACATTCGCTGGAAATAATTTTAAGCATATTAGTTACACGTTTCAAGGAAAACTGTTAAAAAAGTTGAATATTAATATCCTTGCATGTTTCTAACAGCATAAGCCTTGACTATGCACACAATTTTTCACCAACACCAAGGTTGTATTGTGTGAAATGTTAACCCTCCATTGCGTCGCGTGTACGTTACGTATTTATAACCTCAACATACCGCCATACTAAGCGTTCAGTGGACGCAAAACTCATCGATAATACCGTATGAAGTGAAGGTCGGAACAAATAGCTCATTGTCTCAATTCTATAATATTAAAAGGAAAATATTATCGTATAGAGAATCGGCGGGAGTCGCGACTCGGCTGTCACTTGTACAAGTTGCGTGCGTTTAATAGTTACTATCATAGACCTTGTCTTGAGTCTTGACACTGTCTTTATGACCATAATTGGACGTTTATATCATAGTTTCTACGTTATTTATATTTATTAATGTGGTGGAATCTGTGATGTCCATTAGTCCTATATTCGCGATACGATCACCAAAAAGTTGTAGTTTTAACACTGTATCACGGTAGTTGCTATACAAGCATAAAGGTTTTATAGATATTCAAATATGCTTAATAAAAGTAGTATGGGAATGAATCATTATTTATTATTAGTTATAGGTTCTAATCCTTTACACTTTAGACTGCCGTCTGTTTGTACTATTCTTAAATCCATCCCATGGTTGTCTGTAAGATATTGCCTTTCGGTGATAAGACCGCCAATTGTACTTTTTATGTATGTAATTTATCTTATAAATATATTCTTTTTGTGCAATAAAGTGTAAATACATAAATTAATAAAAAAATATCAGATAGTTATTATATTAAAGTGCCTGGCAAACAAAAAAGGAAAACATCGCAACATTTTGTTTTTTTTTTTCATACTGCTTTATAATAAACCTCTTATTTAGCCAAATGCTGTATGACACATAGTTGAAATCATGATCTTAACCCTTCACACAGCTATCAAAACTCTCTGGTCAAACGGACCCCGCTATAATACACATTCCAAGATCTCTCAGACCATCTCAACCCTTCAAACATCAAGCAAAAAAACAATGATCAAAACGACCCCAATACAAAATATCACATACCAATCCAAGATCAACCCAAGTAACGCGATACAGCATTTTTCGTGCTACCAACACGTAACAAATGTGTTAAACAATTTAACTTATAAACACGGGCGCCATTGTTCTCCAGATGTGTATCGGTTCAAACATTTACAAAGGAGTAGCTGGGTAGCTGAGTGACAAATGAACACGACCGGCCCACCCAAATGCATACGGCTAAGTTGCAAGGAAAGGGTTTGTGGAATTGTAATTACTCGTGATTTTTACGTGCAAACATAAAACACCTAATGGTTTCTGTTTTTTTAATTAATGGTGAGACGAGCATACCGTTCGCCTGGTGGTAAGCAATACTCGTAAACAGTAGCAAAACTAAACAACACCTTGAATTAAAAAACAATGCTTGGCATTCCAATACGCTCGCCATCCTGAGATATAAAATGTTAAGTCTCAATATGACCAGTAGTTACTGTGGCTACAATGTCCTTCAATTCGGTATACGACTTACATATACATAAAATTAATGCTCTAACCAGACCTAACCTTGAGGTATCAATGTAGTTAGTTTGCAAACTGATGATTACTTTTGTGGAATCTAAATAGTGTCAACACTATTTTGTCAGTTTACCCGAAACCTTACAACTTGATATCGATACGACACAATTTAAAAGACTTTATGGCAGGTTTTTCACGTTATTTTAATACAGACGGATAGGGGATATTCTGCCAGTAATATTTCTTATTTTTTCTTAAACTAAACCATATGTTCCGCAGTGATCTTGTGGCTGAAAAAAGGAGAAAAGAGAAGCCTGATCCTTAAATCTACCATCACATAATACGTATAAAGTAGTCTTTTGAATCACTTTTTCATAATTTTATCCACGTAGAGATATTCCCGGTGTGGCAGTATACTCGCCTGACATAATATTGTGTAAAAAAATCTCCACTTACGATATGTGACAACCCTATTTACCCCTTTATATACCATATATGATATAGCACCATGAACTTATGTACAAAGCATGAAAAATAACTACATCAAATTATCCCCACGTAATTTCCAACTCCACTAAAAAAATCGAACTTTAAATTATAACAACACATTTGCTTACCCCATCAGGGACATAAGCGTGAACTTACATAAAGCACGCAAAATGACATCATCAAATTATCCCCACGTAATTTCTAACTCCACATAAACTCACATGTGCGACCATGGTAGTATGACACCATGGTAGCATGACACCATGGTAGCAAGATATCGTGGTAGCGATGCCGTGGTGTCACTTTACCTCGGTATCATCGGTCACGCATCTCGGGAGTATCGGGCGATACAGTTCCAACATTTTTCTTCGCCTAACAAAGGGTTTAATCGGCTGTATGTGTTACTAACTTTGCTGTGGGTTATGGCATGAGAGACAGAGATTTTATATTTTGTTTATATTACCTGTAAGTCTTATAAGTCTACTCAAACTGTGATGTCATGGATTCAAAAAATATATACCATCTCAATTGGTACACTGGCTTTTCAGTTTTGTGTTTAAAAAAAACTGCTTTACTTCATTTCTGCTTCACCTAAAGTTAGAGTTTAAGAGATTGCCTTTGGCATTAAGTCCGCCTGTATACTGATAAACAAATAAATAAATTTAAGGAATTAATTAAAACCTCCGGGTAAATTGATGAAATATAAAGAACTGTGAAAACATTGAGTTACATGTGACCATGACATTACTTTTGTTAAATCTACTCTACCATTATTAACTACGATTATGCAAATTCTTTAAACCATTAAGTAAACCAAGTATCACTCAGCTTTGACCTTAAATACGGAAACTTATTAATGAAATAACATATTTTTTTTAACTTAATCCGCTACATCCTTTAACTTGGGCATCACTATCGTGCCAGTAGCGGCGACACGTCACTAACGCCCTCTATCGGGTTTTTAATGATTTACTCCCATTCACCCTCCGATTGCACCGCGTCGATCCGATACCATTGCACCACCGATTAACACCCTTTAATATACAACGGACATTCCAACCCCTTTGTAAGGCATGTTGGTTTGACCCCAACATATTAGATGAAGGACTTTCACGCCTACAATACTTACGCCCTAATACTGGAACGCCATTCAAATAATAAGTTGCTCTTAACAGCACACGGCCCACATAGCCAGTACATCTAATCGAGATTAACGTAGTTAAGCGCGACTTGTATTTAAGTTGCGTTCCAGTATTTGGGTGTTAGACCCTAAAAATGTGCATAGTGGTCTGTTGGTAATATTTGTGTGAGCCACAGGCATTTGGCTCGGGCTGGGTGTTGACTCGATTTCAGTGTGGGATCAGGACTATGTATGTGACTGTTGGGTGCATTCATTCAATTTTGAAATTTGTTCAACACAATAGTCTTGCTACTAAAAATATTCTCCTTAATTGCCCTTTCATACTTAATTTAAATACTCTATATTAACATATGCGCAAAGGTACCACTACTCGATGGTAATCGAAGACTCCCTAATATATCATCGTACCGGAACCGGAAGCAATGTTTCTTTGGTTTGGCCGAAGGGTATGCGTATTGATGTCCGTGCTATGGGTCTTGAACTGTTATCTTGTTAAATCGTGGGTTTATTTTTACCAAGAAAATTAACATCAGTATTGTGTGTACGAGGTAGATAATGTAATGTTTGAATCTCAAGTTGAATGATCCGCTTTTTGATTATTAGGATAAGTATGAGACTCTTATATGTAGGATGAGACTGCAGCTTATGCCAGGGATAGGCATATCCCTATTAGGTATATCTTCGTGAACAACACTAAGTAACACTAGGGATGCCTGTCTACCCCTGTGTAACTACAGATGTATGATATAAATATTTCAACACATTTGAAGAGGGAAAAAAATTAAAAAACGAAATGGAAATGTTATATCAGCTACATATGTCAACTTGTTGTACGGGGAAAAACCCGAATGCCAAACGAGATTCTACATGCTCAAATATCGAGAATTCTTTCCAATTATCGATACCAACGACCCACACATTTTATTGGAATTATACTATGTGAATAAATAAATAAAAACATCGTTCAGTCACATGAATACATAGTCCTAACTTTAAAATTAAGATTTTACTAGTGGTAGGCCTCTCAAATGTGAGAGGCCCCCTGAGTAGGTACCACAACGATGTCTATTTCTCCGGCCAAATAGCAGTGCAAATGTACTGTTATGTTCCGGTTTGAAGGACATTGTAGCCAAAGTAATTACATCACATACTGAGTTTTAATATCTTAAGTCTCAAGGTGGCAGCGCTGTGGAATGCCAAGCATTGCTTTGTAATTCAAATTGTTATTTGGTGTTCCTAGAGTCCATCAACAATCGTTTCTCTCACCATCAGGCAAATGGCATGCTAGTCTCGCCTCAAAAAAACACCCAAAAGGCACATACATAGTCTTAACCCCACACTAAGATCTAGTCTTGTGTCGTGGATATCAGGAACTACGAGAGACTTTGAAAATGCTTGTGGGGCACACAAATTTGTCTCGGTGCAGGGATTCAACCCGCGACCTCTCGTCAGCGTCTAACCAACTGCGCCACGCAGGCTGTCAAATTATATTTATTAACATAATCGTCCTTATAGTCACAATGGCTGAACATTACAATAAACTTGATAATTGATAATGCAGGAACCAAAATATAATGTACACAGTCAAGTTCCTACCGCAGATAAAAGCATATTGTCTTACTTGTTTCATTGTTCGATCAGAATGATTCACCGACGCAAGGCCAATAGTTTGTTTATTTTTATTACCAAATTATTTTATGACTAAGTGAAGACTGCGGTTTTTTAGTCCGCTTTGAATATATTATATTGTCACAATATATTCCTAAGCAATCAGTAATATGCCAAGTCTAGTCATAAACATCAAAAACAAAGAGATGCATTTTTGGTCTCGTAACGCTCACATCCAAATTGGTTTTTGTAGGTCACACAAGAGTGTCCGAACTGAGTGGAATGCCAAGCATTGTTTTATAATTCAAGGTGTTGTTTGATGTTACTACTGTTCATGAGCGGTTATATCACTTACCAGGCTGTATCAGGCGAACGGCATGCTCGTCTCGCCATTAAAAAAAATCACAATATATTCTTAGGCATTCTGTAATATACTAGGTATTGTCATGGGTAGCAAAAACAAAGAGATGCATTGTTAGTCACATATCGCCCAGACCCAAATTGAAATTTTTAGGTTACACAAACATTTGTCCCAGTGCGAGCATCGAATCCACGGCGTCATGTTTTATATATTTTTAAAACAACTGCAACACATAGACTGACAATATATAAGTTTTCATCTGTTTCCGACGTCGTAAAATCATTCTTGGAAGTGGTAGAGCTACGCTGTTGTCGTCTATAACTCTATGGGAAAGGGAAAGCGACGTGAAGCGACAGCTTAACTGTCTTTCGGTAGGTGAATGAGATTGCGGGATGCCTAGTACCCCTTTCCTCTTCCCGTCTTTTTTCCTTCCCTCCTCCGGATTTGGTGGGCTAGCACTGAACACATCCTACGCTTGGATCATGGATATTCTTGGGTGGCAGTGATTACTGACCATCAGGTGACCTATTTGCTCATTCATTAATTAAACAAAAATATTTTTTTGCCAACCTCAGAGCCTCAACAATATTTGCATATGAGGCCAATGATCTTCGATCAAATATACATTAGATTATAAGCAACGGCCTAAAAAAACGGCAAGAGAAGTAAGAGCACAAATAAGCGTGTGGTCTTATTTGATTTTAATATGGTACAAAACATAATTAATCTTAATTTAAAGGAATAAGGTTTATTGTAGAAGAAGAAGTTGATTATAATTTAAGACTTTTTACTACATCTCATAGTTCGAAATTCAAATATATAAATATAAGCAACCTCCACCACTTTTGGCGTGTGATTTTGTTCCGGACCCTGTATCTAGTATGTATTCGATCTAAGCCAATGATATACAAAACTCAACGAACGAATATATCAACAATTAGCTATACATCAGGCAACAGTCGCTAGAGCTGACTGGAAGCTGACGTCACCGCGCTATAAAATACTTTTTGCTCGTATTGTGCATATGCAAAATAAACTAAAATTATTTAAGTGGTAATTGTGTACGGTATCACTAATGGAATCTGTTGCGGCTTGATTTTGATTACAGATATGAATACCGGTTACTTTGTTTTTCTTTACTTTTGCTCAATTGCGGTTATGTGGAATATTCGAGAAACTCGCTTGTTTTATGTGAAAAATTGAAATTTTTGAATAATTTTCTTTGTGTGTATGCAGTTTGTGTTTGAAGTAACTGAACTGAAAAGAAAGATTTAAGAACAATTCGTTTTCAAAGTATTTTGGCACCTAAATTAATAATTATTTATTCGACTCTACATTTTTATTGTTTGTAAAATGTCAGCATTACCAAAATTATAGCGAAAAATAAATTTCGTGCATACACTAAAAGTTAATAGAGTTAAATGCATTCCAAAACTAATATTGTGGGTGGAAAAAGAACACTTAACAAGTATAATGACGTCACTATTCTTGTGCATTGCAGTACGAACATGCAAAACAGATAGTGAGTACTTACTACCACTCTTCTGATTTCACTTGTAAGCACGATATCCAATCATAGCCTATTCTCATAAATTATTGGTAATTGATCCTTCTACTGTGTTTCATCGTAGACATAACAAAGTACAAGTATTTAAATTCACCACACCATGTGTCGAAACGAATGCTAGTCGACCAGGCAAATATCTTATCTCGATGCTGGCCTTCAAACCACCATCTCTAGTTTGTCAATAGGGTTTTACTCATTCGTATGATGGTCACCTTTCGTTAAGTATTGCAGAATTGCCTCGTCATTGAAACTACAATTTGTCATCATACCACTATGACTGCATGTCGAGATCAGCCTAATCCTGAGTGCTGATTGTCGTGGCAATTATACAGTGGTACACCCATTGAAATTGCCTGAAATGGATGCAATGCAAGCCTCTCATTTTTACAGTATTTAGTGTTCCATAAAACAATCTTAGCATACATACATACATAAACTCACGCCTTTTTCCCAGAAGGGGTAGGCAGAGGCGCCAGGACACCCGCATTTCGCCTTGTATGTTCCGTCCCATGATGTGATAGGTGGCGAGCCTATCGCCATATCGGGCACAAATTCCTGGCTCTGGGCTGATAATGAATAGAAAAATCCAATATCACTTCGCCCAACCCGGGATTCGAACCCGAGACCTCAGCTTTGTAACCGTACCCTAGTACAATTACGCCACCGAGACATCTTCGAGGAATCTTAGCATACATAAATCAGAATTCAGCCAACGTATACCTAGTAAAAAAATAAATACTCTTTCCTGATGTATTTATTTTACCAGACTTTATAAATATGTCCTGCATGATTCAAAAAAGAAGAATCGACACTAGAAACTCCCCCGCCAACATAAGCATCATATAAATTCCTCGACTCGGGAATGCAACCCAGGACCTCACAGTGCCTTCACACGAATCTAAGAATCCAAGGACAGCAACGAAGGTTGATATAGATGTTGCAGTTCCACGGAATCGTCTGTGAATAAACTCGATCGGTTCAGGCAATTTCGCAAAAACTACACAAGGCGATCCGTTGTACAGATCGCTGATAGGGACGTAGGGTCGGCAGAATACTTGGGAATGTTTTTAAATGATGTTGAAAAAAAGTAAAATACTGTGTACTAAGAAATAGTTGATCACTTTTGTATTACACAGCTTTTTTTTTTCAAAGTGATAAATTATTAACAATTTTCAATAGAATACAATACAATATTTTTTATTGTAAACCAATACATTGAAGAAACACAACACAAAAAACATACCAAATAGACATTAATCATATTGAAGTATTATTACTTTAATTTATAAATAGTATATTACTTATATTTTAAATGCATTGTATTTATCATTATAAAATATACCAAACTGGATATTTTATTAAAATGGCATTGAACAAAACAAGTATGCTTAACAACTTACAAAAATAACTAGAAGTGTAGCATTATTATTTATATTTTAAAATAATACATTTAATCATTAATAGGTACCTAATGAACATCAACAATTATTTTAAAAAAGTATATTGATTTTTTAAACTTAATTGCAAATGATTATCAGCACTAACAAAACGCAATTCTGACAGCGCGTCTCCACAACATTTTTGTGCGAACGCTCACACACGAGCCGGGCCCGTATCGTGCCATCTAATATTATTCTGGGAACGGCCTTAATAAGTCACTACAGAATGTTATCTATTCCATTTTATCAGGGCGAGCGATAAAGATCTCAATCCAATTAGCCCCACAATGCAATATGGGCGGCTGAGACGCAGTTATGACGGGCCCCACGTTTTCAGTTTTATGTTTGACTTAAATCTAGTTGGTGATGGCTTCAATGTGTGATGAAAGATGTTTTGAATTGATGATGAATCTAACTGAATGTAATTAAGTTTATGGGTGATGTGAATTCTTTCCATAATTAACATTTAGTTCTATGTGATGCATTTTATAAATTGTGTCAGGTTTTAAATTAATTTGTAATGTATTTAAAAGAGCATGCCATTTTCGATTCTTGTGTGTCGCAGTTACCATGTTACACAACTTTTGGAAATCATTCTTCATCTTCTTCCACTTTAAGAAATCATTGTGAACGCTTATCCCGTTCAAATTATCTGATGAGTAAATTCTTTTGCAATAACTATGAATCAAAATTGACAGCATAGGTACTCTAAAAAGCATTAAAACCGAATAGCATATCATAGCAAATCTTAAAGAACCTCTCACCTTACGAAACCAAAAGAAACCAAATTGACAAATCTCAAAAATCAGTGTGCAGGTTACCCACACCGGGAGCGGAACCCGCGGCCCCGCGGCGCACTCCCGCGCACGGCTCGCGTCTCACCGCGCCCACCGGGCGGTAATTTGATCGCGCGATTATCACGCTTACCATCACACTTCGCCCAAATGTGTACGGACAGCAACCAAACACCTTTTAAGTTACAATATTATTACTAGTTTATTGTAAGAACTGCTATGGTATGCAGGCTTAGCGAGCGCAGTGGAATGCCAAGCATTAATGGTAATTCAAGGTATTTGGTTTTGCTCCTGTTTATGATTGGTCGTATGGCTTACCATCAGGTGAACGGCGGATCGTCCAGCCCTTCTCTACAATAAAAAAATCGGAAGAAAGCTTTGTGAATTGTGGGTGACACTTGTGGAGCTTCGACCGACTCATTTAGAGTCACAATGTTCTTAAATCAATAATATTTTTTAAACATTATTTAGGTTTGTATTATTCAAATAAAAAGCCTAACTCTTCATATGTTATACGCTTCAAATTTTTTCGTCCTCACTTTTATATGATGGCTAAAACTCGTAAATTTTAAGCCTCTCCGATCCTTTCACTTATAGGGAAGTGAGAAATCGCCAAAATTACGACGCCAAACTTAACCCTTATTTTGAAAGCCTTTAAGATACAATTACAATTTCGCCCACATTAGGTATCATATTTTAATAACTTCACCACCTGCCAACATGCTGACAGTACTGTAACCCACCTGATGGGGGGTCGCGGGGGGTCCCGGGAGGTCCGGGGGGCACGGATCCCGTGATAACGTATCGATTGAGCGGCTATCGCGGCGATCGCTCCAATGAAATGACGCCACTATCCGCCACTAACGAGGTTATAATGGTTAGGAATCAAAACATAGGACGTGAGGCATCTTATAAAGAGGATGTAAGGGGGGGGGGAGTAGGGAGGGGAAGGTCAAGAGTAAAATACATTAATTCTTTATGTAATTATTTACAAAAGTAATTTAAAAATTAAACCGACTTCGTAATAAAAATAGAGAAATAAAACTAATCTTTTAATACATTTAAAATACCGAATTATGTGAACATTTTTTTTGAGGCTTGTATCAGTCATATGACTACTTGTATGGGCTATAATATGCTACGAAATATGCAAGAAAAATCACGGGGTATAGCTAGTCCCATAGATAAAGGCTGGCACCGATAGCAAAAAATAAAATTTTGCAATTTTAAAATAAAGATTTGGGCCGTCTTCAAAGGTTTAAGATTGTATTTTACATAAACTAGTGAGAAAACGAATTAAATGAATCTTATAACATTCTACCGACATGCATAATTCAGTGCGAAGAACTAAGGCAATAATCCACTTAATGTATAATATATGGCAATTTAGATATTTCGAGATCTCAGAGACAACGGGTAAAAAATTTGCATCAAATTTGCCTATGTCTCAGAATTTATACATTCGGAATATTTATTTACAAATCCTATCTACGATAAATTTTAAATTTTATTAGTATTTACATGGTCACTGACATGTCATAACTGATATTGTCTCCAATTTCAAGGATGATTCCAAATCCATTAGCGCTACGAAGGAATGCTGATGAATTTGTTTTATCTCGCTTCGTGTTATCAATGCACGGTGCGGCGCGGCGGTGATTTATACGCGTTTATCAGAGGCGGGGACGCGGCGCCAGGCGAACATATTGACAGGACAAAGAGTAAGGAGACTGGACACGCGAATTACGAAGCCAGTCTATGGTTTTAGTCAACCTAAATGTTTGAAGTCAAGTTTTTGTTTATAATAAACTAGCTGTGCCCGCGACTCCGTCCGCGTGGAGTTTAACAAAAAAGTTAATTAGTTTTTTTAAGTTTTTTTTTTTAATAAATGAAATTTTCTAAACAAATGTAGCCTAAGTTACTTCTTATTATATCAGCTACCTGACCAAAAAAGTCCCGTCAAAATCGGTCCAGCCATTTCATAGATTAGCCGGAACAGACAGACAGACAGACAAAAAAAATTTAAAGATCATTTTCGGCACCGGTATCTTGTATATAACGATATATAGTTGGACATTTTATTTTATTTTCACTTTACAAACATACACTTAAATTTTATTTATATGTATAGATAAATACACCCAAGACTATGGTATTTGTCAACAGAAATATTTTACGGTCAAGTTTTTGTTTACAATAAATACCCAACAGTCACATTTATCCTGACCCCACACTATGATCGAGTCTTGTGCCGTGGTTATCAGAAACTACGTGAGTCTTTTTGGTTTTATAAATACCCAGTAACAAATACCTGTGGGTCACACAAATATTTGTTTCGGTGCGGGGATCGAACCCACTGCCTCTCGTTTCACAGCGTGTAACTGCGTCACGGAGGCTGTTTATTAGTGTAAATGGCGAGAGTAGGATGCCACCACCGCTCATGGACAGTAGCAATGCTTGGCACGCAACTTCGCTCGCCATCCTAAGACATATGATGTAAGTTCAATATGTCCAGTAGTTACTCTGGTCATAATGTCCTTCTAACCGGAACAAAACAGTGCGTTTACACTACTGTTTGGCGGTAGAAATAGGCATCGCAGTGCGGTCAAGTAGTATTTTATGTCTTTTAAATGGCAAATTTAAGAGCTGCTTAGAAGCGTTTCGTTGTTGTAAATAATTCATAATTTTTTTTTATTATATGTAGTGTCGTAAATTGATCTAAAACGTGCCAATTGCATCATCATTTGTAAGTGTATTCACCTTTATAAAATTAAAATAAACTGTATTGAATCATTCGACATAATTTAAATGACTGTCGGCAAAAATTGGCAATTATTATTATTTATTTATTCGGTAACGGCTTTAAAATGTTAAGTTGATACTAAAAAAGATTAACTAAAGATAAGGATATAAGGTTAGTCATTTTAATTTTATATCAAAGCTTAGGTATTAGGAACTTCAATTATAAAAATGGCATAATTAAATAATTATATTCATATTATTCGCATATGTTTAATGTTGAGTAATTTCAGTAAATTTTAAATTCTGTATTATTTTTAGCCACAGGATGTAGTGATTTTTTGTATATTTTTTTTATTGTAAGTTCCCACAAACAAGCACACGGGTCACCTGATGTTAAGTGATCACTGGTGCTTATAAATGACCATAACGTTTGCATCAAGGATATCTTGCTGAACCATTAAATCGAGGAGCGGGAAGAAAAAATTATGAGAAGAGGGAATAGGTTTTGAAGAACATTGTAGCCTAAATAACTACTGGACATATTGAGACTTAACATCTTATGTCTCAACAATGTCTCGAGCGCAGTGGAATGCCAAGCATTCCTTTTTAATTAATGATGTTCTTTAGGTTTACTATTGTCCATGAACATTCGTATCGCTTACCATCAGGCACAAGGCATGCTCATCTCGCCTTTAATTTCAAGTACGAAAAAAACTTATATTGGTATAAATCATATTTTCTTAAAACTTTTTTGACAATACACAAAAGGAATGAATGAGAGAAAATTCGCAATGAATCCTTGATATAACTCTCCTTTAGGCAAACATAACCGCTCGCAAAGGAGTGTCGCATCTCCAATTCGCTTAATCTATGACGAAGACCAAACACAGATTTCTTTTATGAAACTGAAGTACTCATATCGGTAAGTGGTGTGATAGTATGACGTAGTATATGAGCGGCTCCCGTTTGTCGGACCCTTGGATGTGTTTTAACGATAAGTAATAAACTTACTTGTGTTTTAAATGGAGCAAGTTGTTTAACGAGTTAATCAATAATTTTAGTTGTTAGTTTATGAGACTGTGTCGGTGGCGTAGTTGGATTAAGATACAATTACGACGCTGAGGTCTTGGGTTCAAATCCTGGGTCGGGAAGTGATATTAGATTTTTCTATTCATTATCAGCCCGGAGTCAAGAATTAGTGCCATATACTATCACATCGTGGTAGTATTGAAGAAAATTAATGTGAACATGTTTAGCCTTCGATCAAATATACACTAGATTTTAAGTAATGGCCTTAAAAACGGCAAGAGATATAAGAGCACAAATTAGCGTGTGCTCTTATTTGATTTTGGTGTGATCCAAAACATAATAAATCTTAATATAAAGGAATAAGGTTTATTGTTACCTAAAGTTGATTATAATTCAAGACTTTTTGCTAAATCTCATAGTTCTAAATTCAAATGTATAAGTTTAAACAACCTCGGCCACTTTTGGCGCGTGATTTTGTTCCGGACCTGGTTTCTAGTATATATTTGGTCGAAGTGTTTAACGTACTATTGTCTTTGTCCATTACAGAAGTTGTACACATATTTTAAAATTAGAAACATCTCGTTATTATATAATTTATCTGTATTGTCTGGTGTGGCACGTGTTTAAAAACAGTAGAAATCTTCCATTATTTTATTTTACGTTCCCAAACCATTAATAGGTAGCAACTTCTGCCTTCAGGGAAAAATGTGTGAGTTTATGTATGTGTGTAAGTTTTTTAATATAAAGATTTTATCGCGGTGGATTAAGGCTTTGTATGGGTAAATATTTTTGTGAGCTATATTTTTTTTTACCTTTGACTTTTTTTATTAGCAGTCTAGAAGTAGATTGGGTATTTACACTATGACGTCGACCTGCATAAACCAGTGTATACACGGAACGAACTGGAAACGCGACAAACATATGAAAGTCACAATGTTATAACAGGCTATCAGCCCATATACATCCTACTGCAGGGCACGGGTCTCCTCTACAATCTTGAGTACGATTGAGTTAGGTTAGGCCGTATAGTCCACCATGTTGGCGTAGTGTGGGTTGTCGGACTTTACACACCATAGAAATTGTACAAATCGCTATGTTATGCAGGTTCAGCACGATTTTTTCTTTCACCATTATAGTGCGTGTTGATTGGCTATAAATACACACATGACTCCGAAAAGTCAGCGGTGTGCCCTGGGATTTGAATCCGCGACCATGATGAAGTGCGAAGTGCGTGGTGGCCTGTTGGTAAACGGACTAGACGCGACTGCCAACATGTTCACGGTGGTCGCGGGTTCGAATCCCAGGGCACACCTCTGACTTTTCGAAGTCATGTGTGTATTGATAGTCAATCACCACGCACTAAAACGGTGAAGGAAAACATCGTGAGGAAACCTGCATACCATAGCGATTTAAAAAATTTCTATGGTATGTAAGTCCGCCAACCCGCACTAGGCCAGCGTGGACTATATGGCCTAACCAATCACAATCGTACTCTCGATTGTAGAGGAGGCCCGTGCCCTGAAGTGGGGCGTATATTGGCTGATATAGATGCAGATACAGGATAAAAGAGTGTAATTTTGTTTCAAAAAATTAATTTGGTATATTACTCATCACATAAAAGCACGTATGAAATTAAGTGCAATAAGAAAGTTATTAAGTAGAGTGTATTATACATTTAGTAGCGAAAAAAGTTAATCGATGATAAAAGATAAGCAGACGTACGAAAAAATAATAGTTTTTATGTAAATGAGTGTTGCACACGCCGATGCGGCCGAGATTGCCCGCTATCACGGACGGAGATCCCACAGGGTTGCCACCTGGTCAATTCCTTCAATTATATACATGAAGAAACGATAAAGCCAATTACGAACATGGCTTTTTGGGTGACGAATCCAATTTTACGTGTATTGACGGAATCTGGAGCTAATAATGTAATTATTGAGCGAGAAAATTAAATATCTCACTCATATTCGTTTTTTTTAATGTAACGCTCTTAAGCCATGCAGCTTGTTCATTTAATGCGGAGAAAGATTTTTTTATTTATATGACCATTTTTTATCGATACATAGATGCTTAATATGAACAGTCCTACACTTTGCATTAGAACCCATTTAGTAAAGAAATCATTTGGGTTTTATAAATAAACTTTTCTACGACAGGATAAATCGATAACACGGAAATACCATACCCATCACAAAGCCCATCTTGTACCTCTACAAAAACATAAAACAATAAAAAATATGCATAAATTGTGTAAATCTCTTAAGTGGCAACCCTACTGTAGAGCCCTGTACAAGCACCTGCGTGGTATCTCGTAGATCAGCCTTGGCTGGTATCTGACGATCACCGCCGAATCTCCCACCACTAAGTGCGCTGTGTTCACTCAGTAGGACCATCATACCACCACTACTATTGTTTACCAACCAAATATAAATACAGTGAAACTTAATATGAACATAATATGGCGTATGTTGAAATGAACATTATTGACTTTTTTTATTAGGGTGAAAAGTGTGTTAGGGTTGTCACTCATTACAATTTTGTAAATTAAGTAATTCAATTTTAGTGAATCTTTTAGTTTGAGATTTCTCAATCGTGAAACATAAATAAATTCGACGAATTTTGGTGTAACTATTGATATTGATATTTGAAATATCAATCTATGGTTTAGCATGTATATTATAATTATAGCGAAGTTTATGAAACCGGAGATATCTAATATTATTTTTGTACAATTTCGTCATAAAGATGTTCATCATAGAACACATTTTCTTATAACACCGATAAACATACGCCATGATTCATAGAAAAGTTAAAACGTGTTTTATTTATCAAATGTTCTGTATTCTTCGCTCAAACAGAACAGAGACAAACCAATAGTTAAAATATATTTTAATGTTATTTATGAATAAGACCGATAGAGATAATAAAAAGTTAATTAACCAAGCATTAAGGTAAGCGTAAATCTTAGAACCAGTTACAGACACTTCGCATTTGGAAAGGTTTTTTTGAGATAATTTTGTCTTTTTATCTATATTTACTAGCTTTATTTCGTCTAAAAATAGAGTTGAATTAATAAAATTAATATATTTTAAACACTAATTTATAAACTTTATGAATAAAAGTTTCTTTAGCATTAAATATACAACCATAATTTATTAATCATTTTTTAATGTAATAAATTTTATATGTAATAGATTTTTATATATAATTCTTCGATTTTAATGCATAATTAGTAAACAGTCAACAAACAGCAGTGTAAACGCACTGTTGTGTTCCGGTTTGAAGAACATTGTAACCAGAGTAACTATTGGACATATTGAGACTTAACAGCTTGAGCGGTCGTATCGCTCACAATCAGGCGAACGGCATGCGCGTCTAGCCATTAATTACATTAAAAAAAAATAAACATTGCCTTCTCAAGATATTATAAGTCCGCAGCTAAACATAGGTCTCCCCCAAGGATATCCACAGCTGAATTTATACATTCCACCGATATTGATTGAAATGGTAGTGGGTAGGGTGGGTAAACAGAGGTGCAATCATGACTACCACGTTACACCGTGTATTTTTTCCCCATGATGTGATGGAGGGCAGCCTATCGCCATATCGTGCCCTTTCTCACTACAAGCTGATAATTATCATTCAATCAATTATAATTAATATAAAAATACAATATCACTTTGCCCGACCCGGGATTCGAACCCGAGACTACATTTTTGCAGTCATTCCACAGTACAACTACGCCACCAAGGCAGGCGCAAAGTTATTGTTGAAGTAGAAAATTAATAAATAATTAAATATAAATGACACATCAAATGTTCAACAAAGACAAAGTGTCTTTATACACAGAGTGACTTGCAAATTAACATTAAATGTTTATTTTCTAATTTCAGGTAAGTGCTGTATATCTATGAGATTCATCTGATAAGAACCTTCCAGAACAATTTGTCCGTACGTATGTTTCTGTAAGAATATTTAGAGAAAAACATCTTTGCATCTGATTAAAATTATGTGTTAGATTATGTCGTGTTTAGTGGTTTTTTTTTTGTTTGTGCATTTTAATCTGGATTGATATGAACATAATATGGCGGTTTGTAGTAATATGATCATAAATGTACTTCAGAGAAATGTAGTAACTTGTCGTACCGGAAACAGAAGATTTCTTCGGCGGCCGCTGGATGCACTATGCCGTGCATTCATACCAGCAATATAAAGGTGAACTTTCATTAAATTTTGATGAAAATAGCTTTCATTTTTACTTAAAAATAATTCTGCGAAATATTCTACCGTTAATTTTACCTTAAACCACCAACAAATAAATCATAATATAAAAATACTTAAAGCATCAAAAACAAAATTGAAACGACCTTCCACTAACCCAAACGGGGTCGCTATCAAACAAAATCATACCGGCAAAAGATACCACTTTTATGGCGTGCAGCTTTTTTTATTTGACATTTTATACAAGTTTATTCAAACAACGATATGATCTGCGACGTTATCTTTCAATGCAACGTTACCGCGAGCCGGCGATACGATCGGGGCAGCCATTGCTAGTTAAACCCAGCTGATAAGGGATCGGCGGTGGCTGCGCGGGTTGCGTAGTGGGGCGCCCGCCGTCGTGCTGCCCAGTCACTTGTACGGCTCGGCAAAAGAATGACGGCTGGATTGAATCGTGTTTAATACGTTGTGTAAATGGAAGTTATGTTACTGTGGCTCAAGTACCTCAAGGAGCTGGAGACGGCGTGCGCCGCGGACGCGCCGCCAGGTGGCGCTGCAGCCGTCAAAACAATCTGTGAGTTGTTTACCCAATGTTATTGGTTTAAAAATACACTGGAAATCATTTTGGTGCCTCTAAATTAGTTTTAAATGTGTTATTGTGTGTTTTGGATATGTATTTTCGTTAGATTTTTGGGTGATATTGTTGTTAGTCTCATTTTTGATAATCAAGTTAGAATCGTTTATTAAAATAATTAGTATTTGGTGTATACCAATTTGTTTTTGAGTGGTTTTAGTATGCACGTGTAAAATAATCAATGTAGTGTAACAAACTATGTACGGATGAGTATTATTGCTGCATTTGAAGTGATAATAACATGAAATTCGAAGCGATATTCATAAGAATCAAGATATCAATGTTTCTTTGTGATATAAACAATGAGAGTATATATAAACAAACGATATTCTGCTACTGAATCAATATTAGATAATAGGTGTACATATATTGGTGTAATAGAGATGCATTTAAAGAAATATCCATAATTATTTAACAAACATTAGACATGCATAATTTAGAACTCATATATGACCAAGATAGCTTATAAAATAGTTTTTTTGTGGAGTATAAAGGGGAGAGGGGAGGTTGAAGAGGGGGTGGGGGGATTTGACATGTGCTTTTAGTTCCCAAACACTGAATTAAAAAGTCAAAAAGGACAAACATTCGATAGATTAAATAGATTTTAAAACTGTTTATGAATAAAGCCGTACGTGTATACGGATACATAAGCGTGTATTATGCATTATTTTAATTATTAAGGGCGTTATCGATAAGGGAGTGTGAAGATACTTTGACCGAGTTTCATGTACCAGACTACTGAAACGGAAAAATGATATTTACCCTCCGTATCTGTATGTTTGATAATGATACCCTCTGTTTTTGTTATTGTATAAGTGTATATGAATTTAGTATTCAATATCGGAGGAGAATGCGGATTACGTGAATACAGTCTCATGTTTATGGATATGCTCTATTGCTATAGATATACTTGTATTGCTAATACCTAATAACCCCTCTCCCCTTCGCCACCTTCAACATGCTTTCCATCTTTCACCTTCAAGGTATTAAGAGATTCTGGGCTCGAAAATGTGTCATAAAAATTCCAAAAAACTCACATGAAAAGTGCGTGGTGGCCTGTTGTCAATGGACTAGACGCGACTGCCAACGTGTTCACTACTTCCTGTTCACGACGTGTTCATGTCCAGGGCATGTCTTTTCGTATTCATGATGTATTGATAGTCAATCACCACGCACTAAAACTATCTAACTAAATGAAGTAAAACATCGTGAAAAAACATAAAACGTGCATACCATAGCGATTTGTCAGAATTTCTATGGTGTGTAAAGTCCGCCAGCCCGCACTAGGCCAACGTGATGGACTATATTATATGGCTTCACCACTCTCAATCGTACTCTCAATTGTAGAGGAGACCTGTGCCGTGCAGTGGGACGTATATGGGCTGATACATATACTGGTATAAAAAAGTGGCTTAAAGGCAACTGATGATATATGCGGGGCAGTATAAATAAAAATAAAAAAAAAACACTCAACAGTCACATACATAGTCCTGAGCCTATAGACCCCACATTAAGATTAATTTTATGGGTGTACTAAGAGACTTTTCGGTCTCACAAACACCCAGACCCGAGACAAATTATTGTGGGCCTCACATTTATCTCGGTGCGGGAATCAAACCCGCGGCCTTTCGTTTCACAGCCGTCATACCAACTGCGCCACGGAGGCTGTCAGTATATGATTATTAATTATGCGCCGGTGAGGAATACTTATCTTTTGTTGATAGACATTATTATGCTGCCCTGCTAGATATCCGATATCCGGATATCTAGATAGTAGATTTGATAAGATTGCCTTAGTGGCGTAGTGGTAGTATGGTACGATCACCACGATGAGGTCTCGGGTTCGAATCCCGGGGTAAAGTGATATTGAATATTTTTTATCAGCCCGGAGGCAGGAATTTTTGTCCAATATGTTAATAGATTCGCCCCCCTATCACATCGTGGGACGGAACACACATGGAGAAACGTGGATATCCTGATAGCAATTCTGCCGATTCCTCGTGAGAAAAAGGCGTGATGTTATGTATATTATACGCGTGTACATGCGACGCAGAAAAGCGATTTTGTCGTATCTCAAAAAATGCGTATGTGCGTTTTGTATATTATTTAATTCATAAAAAAAATATCGCATTGAATTTCCTTATGAAAATGTAAGGTTTTATTTTAAAATGTTGTAAGAAAAAAAAATGGTATTCCTAAGTTTTCTAGTTTAGAGGTTATTCATTTTTTAAATATTTTTTTTTTTGATCCTGGTGTAAAATTCCTTGTTTCGAGATACGACAAAATCGCTTTCCTGCGTCGATATGTAGATTTAAGCGTGAGGCTATCTACATAATATATACATTAGATAATTTATCTTGGCTCCACTGCACATTTAACATATTATATTTTAGTCATGTGAATTTTTCTTACACTTAAAAACAACCTATACATATATGTAAAATATCTACGCAAAACTTTATATTTCTTACTATGCATAAATTTCCTTATATAAACGCATTTGGGAAATTTTATGCAAATCAATTATTTTGCCATCATGATAAGGTTTTTGGATATGATAAAATATTTAAATTATTTTGATATCGCGCCTACGGTTATTCTAAACTGGTTATTAGCGATTATAACAATCCATTAACCTAAAAGCACGTGTAGGATGTCAACCATGAGACCGTCAATTCGATTCCCAATTACGACAACTTTTTTGTAACGTTTATGTTTTGTGAAAATTGATATTAGGTTCTCCGTTTATCACGAAAAAAAAACTCTATTTGCTAGTGTAACAAGTATAACATATTTCCATACATAAACTCACGCCTTTTCCCCAAAAGAGATAGGCAGAGGTACATTCAGAACACTCAAATTTCGCCTATGTATGTCCCACGATGTGATAGAGGGACAAATTCTTGACTTCAGGCTGATAATTATTAGAAAGACAAGCGCGGATCCACCATAGTGAGCACGATAGGCATGCCCACAACCCTAACGGACTTATTTTCACTCTTTTATGAGATCGATAGACTGATAATACGAGTATTATATCAAATGCCATAATACCATAAATATAATAAAATCGCAGAGTTAAATCTTTATTGCGTATAACGATCGTGAGCCAGCCTCCCACTTCGTTGATTTTCGGGTTGTCATGCCCACAACCTTTTTTGAAGGCTGGATCCGCCATTGTAGAAAGATCCGATGCCACTTTGCCCGACCTGGGAATCGAACCCGAGACATCAGCGTTCCGATCGTATCGTGGACCACTGAACCATCGAGGCAGTCATTAATAGTCTCGCCATTTGATATTCTATCTAGATGCTAATGTATCTTTAGGTGCGGTTCGATTAATTTGTCGTTCACGCATACATTTTTTTTTAAACATCTTGATTCCTATCACACATCTGTTATCTAGTTTTTTTTTTTTTATAAACATATGAATCCCAATTTATACAAGTAATATAATTCGGAATAATACAAGAAAAATACATTAAACTAATATTTCGTAGTAAATTATATTTTTAGTATTGTCGCTGGTATTTTATTAATTAGATTGTTGTGAATATAAATGCAAATTATGTTGATTAAAATAAATAAACAATTAATCAAGTACAGATTGAAGGAAAAGTAATCACATTATAATAAAAGTGTGATATTTTTGTCGCAAGTCGTTTCTTCTCCTCATATTTTATGACGTCTAAATTTTTAATTTAATTAATTTATTTAATGGCTTTTGTGTAATATAAAACTGCTTGGTAGCCTTTTGATAACATACTAAATGCGGTTGCCGTCACTGTGGTAGCGGGTTCAAATCCCACCTCTGACTTTTCGGAGCTACACTCAAGGTAAAGAAAATTATCGTGGCAAATGTTAACAAGATTTTCCAAGGTATGCGAAGTCCGTGAACCCTCACTGTGCCATCGTTGTGGACCATGGCCTAATCCATCTCAATCGGCTGTATGGTATAAAAGTGTCAAAATGCAAAAGAAGTTTGGCTTGTGTCCTCGTGCTGCAAAATTATCAATAACTAGGCCTCTGGCTGCGGCCATTAAACTAGAATAATATTAGGGTGATTATACAGAAAAATATACCATAGATAAGTACTCATTTTAATAATTCTTCAATCCTGTGAGGGTATCGTATAATATCTGTAACCGTATCTCTATCAGCCCATATACATTCCACTGCACGGGCACAGGCCTCCTCTGCAATCGAGAGTACGATAGACAGTGGTTAGGCCATATAGTCCACCACCCTGGCCCAGTGCGGGTTGGCGGACTTACATACCATAGATTTTTTTATAAATCGCTATGGTATGCAGGTTTCCTCACGATGTTTTCCTTCACCGTTTTAGTGCGTGGTGATTGACAAACAATAAGCACATGACTCAAGTATAATAAGTAATAACTTATCTATAATTGAATATTCACTAATAATATTACTATTCCAAAAATATCAAGATGAATATCGAATCCGCGAACTTTATAATGATATCTCATAAACTGAGACTGCCTCGAGACCATTGTCGCGATAATATTTTCTTAGATAAGACGAGATAACATACCGTTGATTTACTTACTGTCAAAGATAAAGTATACAGATGCTAATAAATGCCAGTTTTTGCATCGGTTGCAGATAAAAGAAACAGGTGGGCGAGAATCGGAATAGGACCGATGGTTCCGTATAAGTGGGGCAAGAATATAGAGCCTTACGACCGAATACTCGAACGCCATTCAAATAATAAGTTGCTCTTAACACCATACGGCCCACTTAACCAGTTCATTTAACCGGGATTTATGTAGTTAAGTGCAACGTAATATTAAGTTACGTTCCAGTATTCGGGCTTTAGAATATAGAGGTTAGGGCATAGTCCACCACGCTGGCCTAGTGCGGGTTAGCGGACTTCACATAACATTGAAAGACATGTCATTATCTTTACTGTATACATGTTTCGTCACTATGTTTTATTCGCTGTTATTGACCTGCAATACACACATAAAACACCTACAAGTCAGAGGTGTGCCCTGGGATTCGAACCCGCGACAATCGTGTCAGCAGTCGCGTTTTGTCCGTTACCAAACATGCTAGGCAATTTATATTATACACTTTATAATCAATGCTACATATAATTAACTATATTACAAAGTCAGATTTCATAAGATATGAGGCTAGACTACGTGTCGTAAAAATATTATTCTAATTTTACCAACTGCTTTTTATTTAAATTAATGAATGAGCTAGTTTGATCTGCAGTTCATCAATTAAACATTTTTATTTTTTTATACACATTTATATATACACTGATGGGGTAACACAAACTGACAATAATTATTCGGTGTTAATTATAAACCAGTCATTGGAATTCAACCCTTTTGGGTATATACCTTTTAATCCGCCGTTCTGGCCTGATGCGGGCAATAGACCATATATATATGTACCTTTAAAATAGTTTTACAATTATTTTCCTTTTCCCGTTGGTGACAAAATAAAAAATAAAAACATTGAAAAAATTTGATAGTAAGTACCCAAATTTCTTATTTTCTTATTCTGCCTGGTTGAAATAAATTTTACCTAGGCATGAGACTTGGTTCGTAGCGATATCATTAATCCAATCAGGAAACTATCGAATATTTAAATTAAAATAACTGTAACATACAGTTTATTTAACAGCTGTTCCTCGAAACCAAATTACTTTTTTTTCTCAATTAACGTCTGTATTTTATTTACCACGACCTCGCAGTGACAGCTCAAGCGTCTCTCAAACGATCAAGTAATATGATACGTTCATACACAGACCATAGACTATACAGCCGGCTGTTCGTTTGACATTGACAGCAGCTGTCAAAATACCAACGCGCCGCACGCGTTCGGTATTTGAAATTACTTTCATATGATATTCAACAACACTCATTTGTTATTCAACAACATTTTTAGATTATTGTTCTTGTTTTTTTAGTTTCGTAATAGCCAGCGTCCGTACATCCGCTTTTTATAATGTTATAAATGAGTTGTTTTAATGAGTATTTTTATTAATTTGATAAACATAATATTGCCATGAATATTTTAGAGTTACTTATAGCTTTGAATCATAACTTAGGGCGATATAAAAGTGATTGACTGAGTCTAAAAAATATTTCAAAATAATTTGAACGAATATGTTATTCGATTGTATTATGCAAATACCTGTGATAGATTATAACATGTTGCGCTAGGTCACGTACAAAACACGTATTCATATCTAGGTAACTTGAAGCTATCGATTTGAACTGTGACTTTAAACGACAGCAAGGTCCAATCTAATGAATAATTATAGCTTCGTAATTTGCAACGACAAACTTACATTAATCGGAAATACGCCAATTAAAAACAATATTATACTTTAATACTTGTGAAGGAAACGTTTCTATAAAAGGATCCTGTTATAACTAACTTCCACTGCGCTCGCCATTCTGAGACATAAGATGTTAAGTCTCAATATGTCCTGTAGTTATTCTGGCTACAATGTCCTTCAAAGTTGTATTTAAATATTTGTCTGAGCCAGGTGATCCTGTGTACGGCATTGTAGTATATTCAAAAGCATTTTAGGTGACCATAGACGAGGGTTTAATTTTTTTAATGGCCGTTATGATCGTTGAGCAAACAGCCTATGTAGAAATTGCTATAAACGTTATGTTTATTGGTGATTTTAACTTTTCTTATTGTTCATTCGGTATTCAGTATGTAAAATTACCATAAGTGTTATGCAGGTATTTTACCTATCCAAGCTATCAAAAAATCAGAAATGTTAAAACGTAGAATCGAATTGTTTATTATATTTGTAAGAGATGCGTTGGATTTATCAAGATAACAGTATCGCGATGGAGATCCAATATTTGTTCGCGATAACGTACAAAATATGTAATATCAAACGGTGAACTAGGAGATATGCTATCAGTTATATCATTTGTATATTTTAAAAGATTTCTTTTCAAGTACGTCGTACTTATTTTACCGGTGAAGGGGAATATTGTGATATGTGAAGAAATATTTGTATCTATAAGTAATATAATCTTTCTGAGGTATGTTTCCATCAGATCACTTAAGGGAACTTTCTGGAGCAGAAACCGCGTACAGAGAAGCCCAGCATCAGATACTCGCCTACAAGGTGGACAGACGACCTGGCTAAGGTTGCAGGAAGTCGCTGGATACAAGCTGCTTCCATCAGGTCGATGTAGAGATGCTTGGGGGAGGCCTATGTTCAGCAGCGGACTTCCTATGTCTGAAGAGAGAGAGACTTTAAAGCGCCACGTACCAAGATGCGGTTACTTCCTCGCATTTATAAAGAAAGTATATATCCAACACAGTATACAGCCCAATCTGTATACTGTGGGCTAATATTGTAAACATATCTAAATAGACAACACAACACTGTTATGATCATTAACTTCCCAATACGAGTTAAGTATTTTTTTGCAAAATGAACTTTACGTTATATAGTATAGTTGTAAACCTTTTAAATAAATATTCTGATACTGACTGACCAAATACGGAACAAATGAAAAAATAAAGTTATAACTAATTTCCATTGTTTTGAATATTTGTTACATTTTAAAATGTTATAACACATACGTCTACACATTTCAATGTTGCCAGTGAAAAAAAAAACTACTCAATTATATATGATAAACGTGACGCGAGCGAGTGAATGGGGACGGTCGACCGGCTCCCGATCTCTGATAAGGCGGGGTGCGGGGCGCGGGCGGGGGCCGTTATCTCCGCAGAGATTTCACGTTCATTATCAACTGCTGTTTACTTGTGTGTGTTTGCGTTGTGATGCGGGGAGGGGGGACATTTGTACTTTTTTACAGCTCTGGTGATTTTCGGCCAGTGATTGTGACATTTGACAGATGAGTTTTTACCATAGAGGTAATTAGTTAAGTAAGCTGGAATTTGAATTAAGAATCATTTAATCTAAATGTTATTTGATTTTTTTACTACCATAGTTTTAAAACCAGTATGAAATAATTTGAATTTCGAATATTTTAATTCAAATAACAGTATAGAGCCACAAACTTATCTGACCCGGTGGCCAAAAGTGGAAACAGCGACGTCATTTGGAATTGACAATTTACCTGCCACTCACTGACATAACCGCCATTGGTTGTTTACTCAATGTATTTATTTTTCCTGCATTATTAAAAATAAGTGAAAACTGCTGAAAACTTTAAAAAGTGACGCTAGGAACGTTAGACTCCAGGTATTAAATTTTACGTAGGAAGAAAAGCGTCTTCAGACACCAATAATACCCTTCTAAAAATTGTATAAACGCGTAGCTGCCACCAGAGGCTTGTGTTGTCAGCTTTTCGAAATAAATTCCTCGTGAACAGAATTTTGTACGTACTAGTAGAATAGGTGTAAGTACATATATCATAAACTAAAATTTATCGTTACGTGCGTGGTGCCCTGTTAAATGGACCTGACGCGTCTGCCAACATGTTCACGGTGGTCGCGGGCTCGAATCTCAGGGCACAAATCTGACTTTTCGGAGTCATGTGTGTCATGTGAAAACATCGTGAGGAAACCTGCATAGTGCATACCATAGCGATTTATAAGAATATCTATGGTATGTAAGTCCACCAACCCGAATTAGGCCAGCATGGTGGACTATATGGCCTGTGATATGGCCTAACCACCCTCAATAGTACTCTCGATTGTAGAGTAGGCCCGTTCCCAGCAGTGGGACATATACTATATAGGCTGATACAGATGCACTTGTTTAAGGGTTTTGGGAGCGATTTGTTAGAAATCTTGGAAAGGAAAAATAACATGCAAATGAAACTGGTCCACTCATTTTCCTGACACTATTGATCGGATTTTCTTATTGGTCTGTGATCGGATTGAAAAATCTTACTTCACCCACTTTATTGCTATATGTATTTTTAATGGCAACACCAAATACGACAACAGCGACTCTCTCACCGGGTCAGATAAGTTTGTGAGACTATAAAACCGACAGGATTGATTGTCTTTACTATTGAGCTGTCAAATAAAAACTGATGCATTGAGTGAAAGAAACAATTTCAACACGGGCCTAGCAGTTGTCTCATGATATTGACATTACAATCGCTTTGTCTGATTCTATAAAGTCGTCAATTTGTTTTCTCTCATTCCATGTCCCATTGTTAGCACATAATTTAACCCGCGATATAGTTGTAGATCAAATTGTGTCATGGATGAGACTTCAGATATATAAGTTTGATAATAAGTTCTAATTACTCTCAAACCTTTATTGCTATTTATTGCTTTGGCGGAACAGTATATACAAATTCTGCGTTCTGAACGACCTTACCTAACTCAGCCGTGTAAAATGACTTAACTAAATCATATATTGCTCTAAATTAAACCAAGCTGCAACTCCTGTATAATCACAGTATTGTATACCTTTTTAAAAAAGATCAAAGTTAGAGTTTCTTGCCCGTTCTTCTCTAGCGAAGACAGCCTTGTGAACATGGTGGTAGAGAAAAAAAAACTGAATCTAAATTATATCTTTATAACATTTTGACTCATATTAAAACTTATATGCAAATTCGCAATGAATATAATATAATAAATCGAAAAAACCACAAAATTATCACACAGCGTAACGTGCAGACAAATGTCAGATTTTTCTCACATTCCAGTTGAAAACAAAAGGCCGAAGTTGTTTAAATATGGCTTTGTAATGTATATCTGTCTTTTGTAATGCATAGATTTAAAAAATATTTTTATTTTAACTGATAGTATTCAAAATAAGATCATACGCAGTTTCTCAGACCGCAGTTTTTTTTTTCTGGTTATTGTTTTTGGTATTTGGCTTCGTAATTTAGTCATCTTCGTAATTCAGACATGTGAAGAACTTAAAAAAATATCTGAATTTAGATTATTCCTAGTTTCACTGAAAAATTATTCCATTTTTTAAACTGGCACGACAGATTGACATTATAGATAAAAGTGACATTATAGTTTACTGGTGGTAGGTCTCTCATATGTGAGAGGCCATCTGGGTGGGTACCACCGCAATGTCTATTTCTCCCGTGAAACAACACTGCTTAAATGCACTGTTGTGTTACGGATTGAAGGACATTGTAGCCAGAGCAACTACTGGACATATTGAGACTTAACATCTTATGTCTCAGGATGGCGAGCGCAGTGGAATGTTGCTACTGTATATGAGCGGTCGTATCGCTTACCATCAGGCGAACGGCTTGCTCGTCTCGCCATTCAAAGCAATAAAAAAAAAAAAAAAAGTTCCTATGAGTGTTAGTTGTTAGTAATCGTCGTAGTTATGCCGGCTTTATGGAAACTGATTACAAACATGCTGACCCCTTAACACGACATAGTAGTATCACTATGATACTGCCTTGATTACGCAGTTGTAATACGATACGGGTACAAAGCTGAAGTCTCGGGTTTGAATCACGGATCGAGTATATTGGATTTTGCTATTCATTACATCGTGGACGGAACACACGAGACGAAACGTGAGTGTCTTGGTAGCAACTCTGCCTACTCCTTCTGGAAAAGGTGAGTTTATGTATGAATGTATTTACCACTATATAATTAAGCATGACCAAACCCCACCATTCCTAGTTTCCGGGTTCATAAATTACCAAAAATCTTCCATATCGCAGTTTTCGTTCAACTGTTGCAATTAGCCAAAACCTTATCGGGTGGATGTAGCGTTATATTTCCCCCACGATAATTCCATGTCGCCATTTTGTTTTAATTAACAATGTACCTACTTATTTTATCTTTTTACGTGGCCGTCATTTTTTACTTCTTTTTAACCGCGTGTTTTTGATTCAATCCAGTTTTTTATATTTGATATAATTCGAATTTAATTATTGAGTTAATTGGGTCCCTGTTTTACGTCTTATAAGGTCTGATTTTATCTTTAATTTGCAGTCGTCCTAGTGACAAGTTTTAAAATTAAATTGATAATGGTTTCGTGGCAAAAAAAACTGTCCGTTTTTGTTTTAGCGTAAATTGGAGGAGGACCCGATATTGGTCAATTTTTTTGATGATAATAAGAAAGATATTATGAAAGCTATTGTTTTAGCAACTGTGAATTCCATAGGCCGGGAGAGTTAGGGCTAGAAAAAGCGCAAAATATAAGGTAGGCTTACTTTTCCTCATTATTACAATAATTTCGCTAAATTTGACTGGATTCTAAGCCAATTTTAGTCACTATAGCGTTAATACAATTGATGAAGAGTAATATTTGATTTAAAAAAACTTTGTTCCTTTCGATGCCCATGCACGTTACCACTAAACCATTGAGATTCATCCACTCGTTCAGAAAGCCAAGGTTAAACACAAGCAAACACCCAAGGACTTCCACATCAATCTGTCAGATAACATTGGGGTATCAGAAGGTCTATTTAATAAATAAAGACTGTAAACAAATTTTTCGCCGGTCCTTAGAAAAACTAAAATTATAATTACCTAACAATGAATACAACTTCCTTTATTAAGAAATAAATATTCCCCTCCATACATTCTATTGTCTAATAAACTAACATTTTAGTGAAATACAAATATAATCGGCGCAGTGGATCGCCGGGATCGAACCCGTTATCGGTGCGATCGGCCGCGGCGCTATCGGTCCGATCTGCCGGATTTTTTGTGTTCGCCGTGCCGTGAACAACGATGGCCTGGTATGTGTTATTTTAATATGCGCGTCGGTTATTGCGTCCGCTTAGCAATATTATACTTGAGAATTATCAAGGTTCCATTCTTTTTCTAGGATAGAATAGTATTCACTTTTCTATTCTAGGATAGAATGACTAAATGGCTTAATCACTGTCAATCGTACTCTCGATTGTAAAGTAGGCCCGCGTCCTGCAGTGGGACGTATATGGGCTGATACAGAATAGAATTCATAGGAATTGGAAATACTATAAAAGTGCATAGCGGTATAGAATACTATAGGGGTCTCTTGATAATGGACTAGATGCGGCTGTTCACGGTGGTCACGGGTTCATATCCCATCTGTCTTTTGAGTCATGGATGTATTGCTAGTCAATCCCCATGCACTGCGACGGCGCAGAAAACATCGTGAGGAAAGCTGCATATTATAGCGATTTATAAGAATGTCTATGGCATATGAAATCCGCCAACTCCTAATTATTTCAATATACTAATTAATGAAATCCTTAAAGTACTCATATAAGATCTATCGTAACGCTAACATCACACAAATTAAATTGCCCGACATGGTCTCACGGTTAATGAGGCGATTCATGTTAATTTCGAACAAACCCGGTCGATTGAATGTTTGTTAATTGAATTACGTCACCCATTATCAATTTACTCATGTATTTGTTAAAAATCATGCTGTTTGTCGCTATATTTTGGTAAATATTTGTACAGATTGATAATAATAAATAAAAGATAAGTATGATATCGGTATATTTTGGTATTTCCATATTCCAACATGGTGATTACAATTGTACAATCAATTTACATACATATACTCACGCTTTTCTCCCAGAAAGGGTAGGCTGAGGACACCCACCAACATTTTGCCTTGTATCTTCCGTCCCACGATATGATAGGGGGCGAGCCTATCGCTATATCGAGCACAAATTCCTGACTTCGGTCTGATAATGAATAAAAAAAATCCAATATCACTTTGCCTGACCCTGGATTCGAACCTGACACCTCAGTTTTGTATTCATACCTTAGTACAGCTACAACACTCACTATAACAAACCTTAACAGAAACTAAGTTTTTCCCCCTAAAGAAAAAACACAGGTGATGAAAAAAACAAATCCTCCATAGCGCTGTTGGTTGGTTAGACGCCGGCTGTGAAACGATAGGCCGCAGGTTCGATCTCCGCACCAAAACATATATTTGTGTAAACTACAAGTATTTGCTTCCGGTCTAGGTGTCTGTGAGACCGAAAAGTCTCTCGTAGTTCCTGATACCCACGACACAAGACTCGATCTTACTGTGGGGTGGGCTATGTATGTGACTGATGTTTTTTTTTTAATTCCACTAGAGCCGTAACCTTAATAGATATAATATAATATAATATAATCAAGATAATTCCTTAAACAATATGCCTAGTGTGCATAACATTAGCATTCAAATTGCCACTTCTCTTACTCTCTCTCTTCAAGCACAGTGCTGCTAAGCATAAGCCTCTCTAAGAATTTCCATTATGATCTGTTACAGCCAGATTATAGAAAAACATAATGTAAAATAATAATGCAATGATACTGACATCATAATGGAGAATATATCATCTTTTCTCTCGCGATTTCAGTCCTCTATTTTATCAAAAGATCTATTAACAAACCCCAATCAGAACCTTCTTCAATATAATCTCTTATGCCATATCTAAGCCACATTTATTAATCTCATTTGCAAGTGAATGAAGGTAAAAACTGAGATGTGTTACAAAGTGTCGAAATACGGTACATACAGAGTACATCGTTCATCTGAGAGATAGCGCCGACCCGGCTACACGGCGTTCGAGAGATGCATGTGCGGGATTTTGAGAGATTTAATATTAGGAACGCATGTCCGAATTAAGAATGTCCCGCCATCTCACTTATCGGACGAAATGGAACAACAAAGCATGTCAGTTGTTCAAGTGGTACTGTAGCTTTAAAAGTCTACGACACAGCTCTACAGCATGTGAAATCAATACACAGAGAAAATACATATCAGACTGTATATTTTCTATACTCCTATGCATGTTTCTCCTGTAATGTCTGTTATTCTCGCCAGACAGCAGTGTTAATGCAACATTGTATTTGCACAGTTGCAAATTCACGTTTTGTAGCCAAAGTAACTACTGAACATATTGAGACTTAACATCTTATTCTCAGGATGGCGAGCACCATGGAATGCCAAGCATTGATTTGTAATTCATGATGTTTGGATTTGCTACTGTCCGTGAGCTCGCCGCTTACTATCAGGCGAAAGGCTTGCTCATCTCACCATTCTCATTAAAAAAAAATCATTATATTATGTACTAGCTATTGAGAATTTAGTTCTCTCGCACCCTTGCACGTCGCATGGGTTGTGTGAGAGTCTCCGGGTGAGATTCGCGTCGATCCACGCTCGGTGGGACGGTCCACTCACGCGCACTCTAATTGATTCGAGATCAGCGCGGGGCGGGGCTGCGAAAGGTCGCCGGTTCGATGTCTGCGCCGTCACGGAATTTCGAATGAATGAAATTGTGTTATAAAATTATTTAATGGGATCCGAAATTGATGTAGTTTTTTGGTGATCGTTTAAATCTTTTTTACCCATGATTTCAAACGGGTCCGAAATCTACATATTTATTTCTATAATCGAAAAAGAAATTTCTTAAATGACTCAATTGCAAAACTAACTGCTTAATTTCGTCTCCGACATAAGCATTAAGAACCTTTCCAATTTCCATCATTTTCACCACCATCAGCTTGAAACAGTCCACAAAAATTTAACATCAAAATATAAAATAATAGACACCTTTAAAACTGCAACACAAAACCCCATTTTCATACATCAAATCATTCCTCCCATCACACCGTCACGCTCGGCCCAACATTCCATTTATTTCAGCGGATCGTAATCTAAGATGGAGAGCGGGCGCACGATAAGGAATGCCGCGGCCGCATCGCGATAGCACACCGGTAGAACCGAACGCGCGCTCGCTTCGGTGTGATAGGTGTTAATAATTACCGGCCAGGGTAAATTATCGCATTATCTTAGATTTAACGAGAGTTTGTTACGTTCGCTTTGTGGTTAGATGCTTGTTAGTAGAAGGTGGGCAGGTCTTTTTTTTTAATATTTTTTGTAATTGATGGTCTAGGTGTAATGATTATGGAATTCGGTGTTTTTTGATGTGGAACACATGTTTTTTTTTCACGTATAAATATTTACTCATAGCCTGTTAAATAGCAATTCAAGGTGCAGATGATTGTAAATGAAATTCATTGCAAAAAAAGATAATATAAATGACTATAAAGGGTCTTAAGCTAGGGGCTATTAGAATTGTTATTTACTAACTTACGAGTATCTTAATCATTAACCATTTTCAATGTATACCTACATATATCAGCTATGTTCCCAAAGGTAATAAAATATGTAAAAATGGAACAACATGTATTTTGTCATTCTGTCATTCGTCATTCATATTATTAAAAAAAAACACATTCAGCAATTATTTTCTTTACAATATCATCACAAAGCGAGTTTAAACACACAATTCCCCTAAAACCATTACAAACAGCATAAAAATATTTAAAAAATAATGTATAACGTAAAAATTTACACTCTAAGCCCGTTCAAAAGACGTCTAGTAGGGTGAGGTGTGGGGGTTATTTTATCGCCCAAAACGCTCCCGATCGCGGCGAAAGATGCGCCCCCGCGATACACAGCGATTGTTCGGTGTGATAAGGTGCCGCCGCCTCGGCTACACGCCTGTATCTTTTCAAAAAGCTTTTTTGTCCGTAATCGCGGGCCGATCTAGTTTTAATGACTTTTTATAATAGACTTACGTGGAGCAAATTCTTAACGGCTAGTAAGGTTACTCTACATCTTAGTCAAAAGTTCAATTTCACATCAATATGCGCTTGAGAAACCAAAATGAACGGTTTAGTTCTAAGATTAGTGTTAAATAGCTCTATAAATAGCTAAATTACAAATGTAAGGTGTAACTGTATTAGAAGCCAAAAGAGGTGTGTGACGTTTCGCGAACAACTTATATTTAGTTTTAGGAAGTCATGTTTTTGTCTAATATAAAGAAATTCTCGACAGTCAAATACTACAAGGTAGCTTTTACACTATAAAAAAGTATTAAAATATCGTTTAAGTATAGTACGTAAGTTATCTACCTTAATCGTAAATCTATGTAAAATCAAACAGCTCTTCGCAAGGTCTTCGATAAAAACCTCTTTAATTATAAATCCTTTTATTAAAAATAATTAAGAACAATTCAGATATAATGATGTTTATTCATTTCTTGGTCTATTGAAATAAAAGACTTGAAATATGTTGCTGTAAGAAATTATAGAATGTAATTACTTTATATTAAATACTTAATATTATTACCAAACTAAAACAATTCACAAAAATACAAAACTGTTACAAATTATAGAAACAACATTTTAAGCCTTAATCTTACTATAATGACATATTAGGAATAAAAACAAAGTAAAAAGGTTTTTCATTACATAGATCTAATATACCATTAACTATTTGCCTCAATAACCACCTAATTACATTTAAAATCGTTCACAAACAAACGAACACATCAACGCCATACAATTTTTCGTCGCACCACAATGATACAATTTTCAGCTAACCTACATACAATAATTGTTTTTATCTAAACACGATGGTTATGCGGGCGGTATCGGACGATGGCGTGATAACGCTGGCCCCTATGCGCCCTGAATGAAATTAAAATTTTAAGGGATGTGCTTTTAGCCTGGTTTAGTATTTATGACGTCTAAATTTAGTACACCTCGGATTTTCGGAACTTTTTCTTTCTTCAGTCACAAGAAATCCACTGACGAACATTTCTAATGATGTTAATATTTGATTTTGTTTAATTTTAATTTATTATTGTAGATGTTTTTATTTTAAATTTGATTCTAGTATTACTTAGCAGTTGTTTGATATCCAATGCATGTTGTGACGCCTGCAGGTAGTGCATTTAGCATGTTACCAAATTGTAAGTGTATTAGATATAAGAAACAATGTAGCTACCATTGGATGTCCTTAAATAAATAAAATAAACATAATCCCCGAAAGATTTCCAATGACTTTCAGAGTCATGCGCTTTTAGGCTGGTTTTGTATTTATGGCTGGTTTAGTATTTCTAAATTTCATATTCCCCACCCCCGACTTTTCGGAATTTTTTCTCTCTCTTCAGTCACAAGAAGTCCACTGTCGAACATAATTCCCGAAAGATTTCCAATGACTTTCGGAGTCATGTATTCATAGATAACTAACATATTGAGAATTAACATCTTATGTCTCGGGATGGCGACCCCTGTGGAATGCTAAGCAGTGCTTTATAATGCATGGTGTTCTTTAGTTTTGTTATTTGCTATAAGCTATCGTTTACTATCAAGCAAACAGCATGCTTGTCTTGCCATTCATTTGAAAAAAGGTATCTTAATCCAAGAGTAACTGATAATTTTAAAATTTCGTATTATTAATTATCTCATACCTTAGCATCGTCCTTGTATGTGTTTATGAGTGCAGCAATCCCTAGGTAACATTTTCTCCTAAAACATTTCTCATTTATTGACAGACTCCATGGCGCTGTCGGTTAGACGCCGCCTGTGAAACGAGAGGCCGCGGGTTCGATCCCCGCACCGACAGAAATGTTTGTGCGGCCCACAAATATTTCTTTCGGATCTTGGTGTTTGTGAGACCGAAAAGTCTCACGTAGTTCCTGATACCCATGACACAAGACTCGATCTTAATTTGGGGTTAGGACTATGTATGTGGTATTTATGTATTCCTAATTACAACAACCAACTTATTTACATGTATACAGTTTTTTTTTTCAATTTTCCTATATTATGTCCTTTAAGGTATCCCAGAGTTCCCCGCATTGTTTTATCACTTGTCGATAATTTTGTTTTAATTAAGGGCACGCTACATTGGCATTGTTATCAGCGGTCGCGGAAGCGCCCGACGCCACTTTATCATCCGCCAACTATATTACGCTAAACGGGGAATCACATCGACAGGCTTTTTTGTTTATGATTAATAAGTTATAGTAAAATAACCTAATTTTTGGGGCAATGAAATAGGACTGAAAAAAAAGCTGAAATTACAAACCACAGTAAAACTTTTGGTTGAATTATATACTGTGATATTTTATTACTCTGTTTAAAAAAAAAATTATAATAGAACACAAACACAATCTCAAACAAGTTGTCTTCCTTGCATTAACAAAAAAAAAAAAAGACGAATAGACTAATTTAAAATTCAAACGTAGAACACATTTTAGAACCCATGTACGCTGTCACATCTTAAAGCATTGATACAAAACGGAAACAAAAGCAAGATTGTCGACAGAAATTCTTTATTCGAATAAATCTAGCGAAACATTCGTGTTTTATTTAAACCAGGACCGTGACGCTAAAACGCACGTGGGTTGGGACTTTGCGATCTCAGCACACTCGATCTCGGCGTTAACAAGCGGCTGTGGACGAGAGCTTTGTCCTGATTCGATCGGCGCCAATTTGTACGCACGTCCGAGGTGGATTTATTGGCCACGCGAGCTAGAGCCTAGGAAGTGCATGTGCTGGGGATTCTTTGCCGGGATTAATGTTTTGTTAAGGGATTTGTTGGTAAGAATTGGATAGATGGGATTGTGGTTTACGATGTGAAAATGAAAGTCTGGTATGCTAAAAGTACGTCCAATATTTGAAAAATATCAGTGTTGAAACGATTTTGAATAATGTGAACTTATTCTTCATATCGATTAAGTACCATGCATCATATCATTTCGTTAATTATTATCATTTTTCTTTTATAATAAGAGTCAAATCCACCGAACATATTTACATACATTAGCATAAATATTTCAACACTTCTTCAGAACATTCCCAACAAAAACGGTAAATTCAATTTCCAATTCAAACACCAAAAACCAGCACAAAACAATAAACCATCCCCAATTTAGGAATCACAAACATAATTCCATTGAAACTGTGAAAATTATTCAATAACTATTCCCTTATATTTTCCAAACCGCATTCGTTCGCGCCAATTAAAACTGCCAAGTTTACACGAGACCCACTCACGCCTACCGATGCTAAAATAAACATTGGGACTGCGCAAGAGTCGATGTGTCTGCAAACGGTCGGACTATCTACACTGGCGATCTCGCAAGCGCAATATCATTATTGTCTCCCATCCACCCACCAATGGATCGGCAATTCGTCAACTTTAATAATCATTGCTCGGTTTATGTCACGTTTTGACAGGTGTGAATATTAGAGCTGACGTGTAGATTGAACGTTATTAATTGTCGTTATGATAGTTAAGGCTATCATGTGCCAAGCTTGATTTAATAAGAAAATCTGTAATTTTAATTTTATATCCGTTCTTCTCTGGCGAAAACAGCCTTGTGAACTGGGTGGTAGTGGAAAAAAAAATATGACTGAATCTAAATAGTGTATGACATTTTATGGATTCAATAAATATTTTCATTTCATTTCATTTCATTTCATAACGATCTTAATCTTTACGATGCTTTTTATTTTGCAAAAATACACCCAATACGAGTTAAACTAATCTCGTGTGTATTAGAATGGTACAATGAATAACAACAACTCACAAAATCCAAAAAAGCAAGAAATGTATTCGGAAGTAACAGTACTTACAAAACTCTAAATCTATACAAAACATATTTAAAGTTGAACATAGGAAATATTAAAGACAAAACTCAATAAACGCCAGAATAAACAGCAAAGCCCGGCAACCAACAAATACCGAGTTTAGCCATAAAATACTCTCGCAGCGTACATCGCGAGATAAAAGTTTAAAATGTAAATGAGACATGTCCAAAAGAAATAAGATTATCTCACTATTAGGTATAAATTAAGGGAGGAGGAATGAAGGCCGTACAATTATATTGTCACGAGAGTTGCGGATGGTCGCACCTGCGCCTGCGCAATCTGCCAGCCGATCGCCGGCGCACACGCTAAGTTGACAACTTGGCCTTTTTTTCGCCAAGCAATCGATATTGCAGTTTCTAATGAAGTAATTCCCAGCTCATTGGGATATCTTGTTTCACACGGTAAATTTAATTGGATATTTATTGAGTTATTACGCGTTGGAACGTCGGGAACTTGGCTTCCGTTTGTTTTTGTGTCATATTTATTTGGAATTTGAATTTATCATCGCACTATCTTTTAATATCGGTGTTCTTTTTAATTACGATCTTTTATAACATCAGTCTATAATTTTACATATGACTAACAAGTGTAAATGCCTTATCTCCAAATCTTTTTTGAGTAATCTTCAGGACGGTTCTTCATTAATTTTCTTTTATCATTCCGAATCTTAGATTTCGATATGGATTACGATCCATCTGACGTAATTTCATACGCAAAATGTAAAATTTTGTGTCGCAAAATTTAGATTTGATTAGATGTCCTTAAATCGATTTGTTATCCACTTAATTATCAAAGTTATAAAGTTATTCGATTCCTCTTTCGTAGATCACCTTTTGCAAGGATTTTTTACAGTCAAAAAGAAACTGAAATAATATCAATATCCAATTGAATACTTCCTAAAATATTTTAACACTACAATAATATTCTGATGCTATTATTCTAAAATATATTAACCCAAAAGGACGTAAGTTCATGAATGAATATCATCCAAAAGGATTCATTTGAATACAAGACAAAAACAACTAAAAAGAACAACAACTTTCTTATCATTCCCCATCTGCAAAATGTCTACTACTGAACATATTATGATGACGCCCGCATAAAAGGTGGAAGGAAGACCTGGTAAGGGTTGCAGGAAGTCGCTGGATAAAGGCCGCTTCCAACTGGTCGATGTGGAGATCCTTGGGAGGGGCCTTAATTCCCGTGGCTGAAAAGAGAGAGAGAGAGAGAGAACATATTATACCTATAAATGTCCTGTCACTTCCTCCATCTACCAGACCGTCTATACATCTTGCTTACCACATCCCAATCGTAAGCATTGCGTAATTATACTTACATTTTATTTATATGAACACGTAATTATTTCGAATGATCTTACGTAACTTGTAATTAATTTGGCACAATGTGTAACAAGTTACTCTCGAGAATTGAACGCAGTTAATTTCCTCTTATTACAATGAGTACAACATTACTTCGTAATATATTATTTGTAATATTAATTGAATTAGTTTGTGGCCTCATTGGAGTACTTCGTTTTCTGATAGTTTGTAATTTAAGTATAGCTCTAGCATTGCATATTATTAGGTGAGTTTGGCTTCGGGTAAAAAAGAAGATTTTCCTTCCATTAATTGTCCCCTGAAAAAAGTTTTCTCTTGCATTAGATTAAGAATAAATACTTTTAATTAATCTTTGTTTGATATGCAATATTTTATTTTTATATTTTATCAGTCCATATATGTACGTCCCACTGCAGGGCACGGGCCTACTATACAATCGAGAGTACGATTGAGAGTGGTTAGGCCATATAGTCCACCACGCTGGCCTAGTGCGGGTTGGCGGACTTTACATACCATAGAAATTTATACAACTCGCTGTTGTATGCAGGTTTCCTCACGGTGTTTTCCTTCACCGATTTAGTGCGTGGCGATTGACTTCCAATACACACATGACTGCGAAAAGTCAGAGGTGTGCCCTGGGATTCGAACCCGCGACCACTGTGAACACGTTGGCAGTCCCGTCTGGTCCGTTACCACAGGCCTCCACGCACTTATTTATACATATTACAAAATTATAAAATAAATATTAAAAAAAATATGTAATATTAGGGTCATTGATAGAGTTCAATGATACGTTCAAAAATGTTGTTGCTATGATAAATAGACTATATATTTTGGTATCTCCCCAGCAACAACATATTAATTTTTGTAATGACGTAGATACAGATATAATCAGTTGCAACAATGCATTTGACGTGTAGCTATTTAATCAAAAGCTTCCTAATAAAGATAATCAGAAATTCTATAATAAGTTACCTTAGGAAGATGATCTTTATATATAATTTTAAAACCAAATTTTTATGCAATATGTATAAATTTGCAAGAAAACTTAATAAATTCGCTAAACCAAATTTTAAACCTGAAATCTGTATCAGCCCATATACGTCCCACTGCAGGGCACGGGCCTCTTCTACAATCGTGAGTACGATTGAGAGTGGTTAGGCCATATAGTCCACCACGCTGGCCTAGTGCGGGTTGGCGAACTTACATACCATAGAAATTCTTATAAATCGCTATGGTAAACCTGAAATAAGATATCATAAAGTGCTTACAATTTTCTTATCTGGTGTAAGATTTGGAATTGTAAAGTATAAATTAGTTTTAGATGTAAAGCAGTTTTAAACGTAAAACATACCTCATGAAAAAATTCACTGAAATTATTAAAAATAATAATTAATTGAAATTAGCGCAGCACTAGTGTCGACAATCGATTCAACCGCCTCACTAACGTCGTGTAATCGATACGCCGCGCTCAACGGACGTGCAAACAACAATATTTTATTGTGTGCCAATTAAAATTATTCCCTTCCTATTTGATTGTGAGAAGTTTCACGCTCAGCCGTGCTGTCGATTCCGGCTTTATTGAAAGATCTGAACAGTTTCGATATAAGCTAACGTGATGTTGGAAATTGTTGGCTAATTGATATGTGGTTTTGTACTTATTCTGCTTTTATTTCTTGTATATTCATTTATTTTCTTTATTTTATTTTGCCGGTTGTTAAACGAGAGGCCGCGGTTTCGATCCCCGCAACGAAACAAATATCGAAGGTATTTTTTTTCGGGTTTGCTTGTTTGTGAGACCGAAAAGTTATAATAGCACATTATAGTTCCTGATACCCACAAGACTCGATCTTAGTGTGGGGTCAGGACTATGTATGTGACTGTTGGGTGTATTTTTTTGGTGTAGAGATGAAAGTGATCTTTGAGGTCCTAGATACCAAAATCGGAGGTTATTATGTATTTTCTAGTTATTGCAAAATGTTGAATTTGCTGTATCTTGCCTGACATGGAGATAATTTCGCGCCTGTTATATTTGGAACCGGGAGTAATTACCGGTTATCTTACGGCCGATGCCAATAATCAATCGAAAAAATTTGATTGCAGTCAATCTGGATTGTTTTCTACTTTTCGATTGGTCTCTTGTCATGTTGCCATAGTTTTTTCACTACTGAGATTGATTATTGGCAATATAGTGTCAGAAAAAAGATTGAGTTGTCAATATAAAACGGCAAATTGTGGATTGGGATTGTTTATTGGCAGCGGCTGTAAGTCACCTCTAACTACCTTATTAATAAAACCCACTAATTAACCACGTAAAGATAAATTTGTTGTATCATCTAAGACGAGATAAGACATTTATTAAGTTGAGCTATTCATAATGTTTTTTTCTTCATATTTTAACCAATATTACTTCACAGAAAAAAGTTATTCCATTCACTTGACAGTCATATCAAACGTCCAGCTGACAGATATCGCAATTTTTCTTCTTAAAATTTGGCAAAGGGTCTCGGCCATTTTAAAGTTATTAGATGTTAAATAACTGATTAGTGATTTTCAACGTCTATGAATAACGTTGACTGCCTCGGTGGCGTAGTTGTACTACGGTACGGTTACAAAGCTGAGGTCTCGGGTTCGATTCCCGGATCGGGCAAAGTGATATTGGATTTTTCTATTCATTATCAGCCCAGAGTCAGGAATTTGTGCCCGATCTGGCGATAGGCTCGCCACCTATCACATCGTGGGACGGAACATACAAGGCGAAATGTGGGTGCCCTGGCACTTCTGCCTACCCCTTCTGGGAAAAAGGCGTGAGTTTATGTATACAGGGTATATCAAGACTGCTACCGAAAACGAAGCCGGGTGGTTGTTTAAGCGACTTCAGACACAATGCAACAGTAAATTTTGTAAAAAAAAGCGACAAATTTTTTTTTTATTTTTTTCCTATGGCCATATTTGGGTGGTAAATACATTTTTTTCCTAAAATAATAGTGTATACCCTTTTATTTATAAATACTCTAAGGTATAAAACAGTTTCAATTATTATTTTAGCAAAATCTATGGATTTACCACCCAAAAATGACGATATTTAAAAAATCATTAAAAATTAATGTCGCGTTTCTTTGCGAAATTTTTAGTTGCATTGTGTTTGTAGTTACTAAAACTACTACCCGGCTTCGTTTTCGGTAGCAGTCTTGATATACCCGGTATATGTATGAATAACGTTTTTGAGTTTGTTCATATTAACAGCATTTGAAAATTGCGTCAAGTCTTTATGAATAAGAGAGACACTATAAGTAAGTCGATGTGTCCAAATGGATTAAAGTTATCATCGCCACCTAAGCATAGGATGTTGTTTTTTTAATGCTTGGCTTCCACTGCGCTCGCCATCCTGAGACATAAGATGTTGAGTGCATTTACACTGTTTTACGGGAGAAATAGACATTGCGGTAGTACCTACCCAGGCTAGAACTAAAATACTCTTAGATTAAATATATGTACGGTTTTAGTCATGTTCACGGTGGTCGCGGGTTCGAATCCCAGGGCACACGTCTGACTTTTCGGAGTCATGTGTGTATTGATAGTCAATCACCACGCACTAAAACGGTGAAGGAAAACATCGTGAGGAAACCTGCATATCATAGCGACTTATAAGAATTTCTATGGTATGTAAGTCCGCCAACCCGCACTAGGCCAGCATGGCGGACTATATGGCCTAACCACTGTCAATCGTACTCTCGATTGTAGAGGAGGCCCGTGCCCTGCAGTGGGACGTATATGGGCTGATACAGACGGTTGTAGGAGTAATAATAGGTATACTTAATTTCCCCTAATTATTAACTAAATTAAGTAAAAATGAGTTTTTAATGTTGATTGAGTTCGATTTAACGCTGGCTGCTCGGCGACTAACGACTGCACGTTGATAAGGGCCGATAATGCACCGATAACGCGCTGATAAGGCCGCTGATAAGGCTACTGATAACGCATCCACGGGTAGCTTTTGTAAATGTAGCTTTTTGTTGTGAACACACATGTGTTTGAGTTATAATACAAAATACTTATGTTTGGCAAATGGGGAAAATGTCGAATTTTAAATAAGTAACGACAAGTTATATGTCTTTGACGAGCCATATTTGTAGCTACGAGATTGTTTTCTTCATAGTGTTAGGGCAAAAGCTCAGCGCATGAATTTTGATAGTTTTCTTTTAAATCAGTGTTAAACTCTCCAATTCCAACTAATCATTTGCAAAGCAAGATACTATTTCCAGAAATATCACTAAGACTATATCGGTAAAAAGTCTAGTATCACGAGATACGCATTAACACTGTCAAACAGGCTAAAACACAAAAACCCAGTAACAATGACATTGGTAATGACCGTTGCGCACCCGGCACTGCGAATTGAAATGGCATGAATCACGGGCCCTTTAATGAGTCCGCTCACACGGCCGGGTTCCGTTACCGATCGCAGATCGCATCGATCGTACGAATTGGTCAGTCGATGCGCGTGCGCACTACCTTTTGCTGCACCTACCTACGGAACCCTAAACAACTTACAACAACCTTTCTTTGTTCTTATTTCAATCTTATAAAGTTGTTTTCTAGGTGCAATTTGGTTTGTAGGGAGCCAGGGTTGATAGCTACTTCGAAATTTAAATTCTAATTCCAACGGAATAGACTGTACAGTCGGTTGCAAAAGGGTTTTAATGACACAATCGATTTTGAACCGTAATACGCATGTTAAAGTTTGGGAATTGTATGGCCAGGGTAAGGGTTGTGTCGTTTTGTTTGTAAAGGATAATGTTGGCGCGAAAGCAGTGTTCGTGGTAGAGCGCATCGCGGCTAGACGCGATACAGACGCGGTCACGTCGCGCGGAATGCAAACTTTCTTTGTTTAATGTTATTCACGATGCCATTGATTGTTGCACGTACCCTGCGCCGGTGGCCGGTACTTGATGCTTCATGTAATTTCCGGTACTTGTAACATATCTTTATTTTAATTTAATAACTTTTTTATAATCGGAATTTGATGACGTAAATAATGTCCAGTAGCAACGTAAATACACACATCATTATATGTTTTTGGAATAAATTTCGCAGTTCCAATAATGATATATCGTGATGAATGAATTTTCGGCAATATAAACGTAAGCGAACGTGCATCAAATAATTCAAATCGGTCTTGAAGATCAATAAAGTTAACAAACTTGTTACTTATCTCGACCCTGCCTACCTTATAAAGGATATAATATTACGATGTCAGATATATTAAGTGTAATCACTATAAGATTGCCTATTATTGGAATGGCAAACGCAAACTAAAATCACTCCCATCTTACAAATTTCAACCCATCCAAACCTAAATCAATCTAAGCACTCAACAAAAACGTTACAAAACATTCCCTCCACGAATCATATATTCATACCCCTCACCTCTCTACCCCCTTGTACCCCTCCCCCTCCCCCGCGGAGGGTATAGGTCAGATATTTCAATCCTCGCACGGATATTGGCGAGTTTCGTGAGGACGCATACATCTCGTGATCGTCTCTGGCCGCACCTTATCATTATATTGAAATCTGTGCAGCCTCCGTTTATGTGCGGATGTTGTGCGATGCCCAAATATTACGTTTTATGGATTTATGGCTTGTGGATTTTTCTTGGAGGGTTTTGTGATTTTGGTCGAGATATTGGTGCTTGATGTTGTAGGACGTGATGGATTGAAATTGAGTGAATAGGTTGAATTTACTGGTGTGGTTATTTACACGTAGATTAAACATTATAAGATTGTTTAATGCGATGGCCAAGTCAATATAATTCGTTTAAAACATAAAAGATTTTTAATATTGATGTGGCCACTATATGATGTTGTTAGATTAACTAATAACGTAACACCTTTATACACCTCACAGTCCCTTAAGAGCGTATACACTTTGCGCGCAAAGTCAACTATAGGTATTTCTTCGTTAATTTCACGCACACATAAGCGACCAAAGCTGTGTGCGTAGAGCTGCCGCGTCGGCTCGCTATACAATTGGCTCAAACAACTTTGATCCGTACGCTTCAAATATTCAATTGCAATGTAACTGTAATATAATATCATAAACATATTTTATTTGCATTATAAGTAGACAAATATTACTGTGCAAGCAAAGAATAATACAAATTTAGATACTAATCATATTTTCGTTCTTATTACATTGTTAAGTTGCATTAAAATCAGTGTTCAATCAGTAGACACTACGGACGTTTTATTAACCATTTCGGGTTCGAACACATAAATAGTGTTAGGGGCCTTACAACCTCTTACAATTACGAAATATATTTAATTTTATATTACAATACATAACATAATTTAGCCTCAGAATTACATCCCATTATATTACCTGAAACATAATTTATACTCACTACAAAATCATTGTAGGTAATAAAAATAATTAAATATTTTACTACCAAAGTATTAAGATGTGGTAATCGCAGTCCGCGCGTGGCTATTTTTACTACGCACGGCAAAAATCGGCTGCAGCTAGGCCGGAGCGACGAGCGATATGTCCTCCCTCTAGAAGGCCTTGCGGCGCGGGTCTGATTTGAGCCACGTCGGACAGCGTGTTTTATAGTGGTTTTTAAAATATTGTAGAAAACATGAAAACTAATTTTGTTGAAATATAAAAATGGTAATTTATTGATAAGATGTTCTTCTATTATAATATGCAATTGCTATAAAAAATTATGTACGATAAGTTGGTGAAAAAAAATATGTTCTTGACGAGAGTTTCTGAATAATTTCGCATTGTTTAAATTTTTATTTTCAGGAACTAAACACAAAAAGATTATTTTTCTCAGCAAAATCCCTCCATAAGGGTCTTATTAGTCTGATATTATTTTTATTTTCATCATATATTTAGTGGTTTCGGATATCTTAAGCTTCTAAATTGCCATTTAAAGCCTAAATAACGAAACTTGTGTTCAGTAATCCTTATAGTACTCACAAATTATCCATCAATCTATAATGTTTTCCACCAAAATCCCTAGATGACAACCTTTTATAAAATAAGTACTAATTATTTTTCCTTTAAATTGTTTATTGGTGGCTATTAACTCATTAGAAAAGTCCTGTTTTTAAGCCAAAAAGCGCGCACAGGGTATAAACGCTCTTAAGTAGGGACTGAATTAATTAACTATCTTGGTATTACATTGATCTCACAACTTTTTACAGTAGAAGAACTGAGTTACGACGTTTGTTTTTTTTTTTTTTCAAGTTATGTTTTTGATTTAACATTATAAAAAATAATACTAATCTTTATTTTATAATGTTAATATAGCCTAAAATACATACTCTTTATGTACTTTATAGTGTGCCCATTTTAACATATTCAGAACTTGACGCACATTATGTTAGTCAGTCCATAACATTTTCTACCAAAGAGTATTCAGATTGCATTTAACATCAATTAAAAATGAACTTTTACCTTTAAGTTAATCTATAACAAACGAGATCCATGTTTCTTTATTTCACGTGCATACAAACAGCGATAATGACATATCGCCATGAGTCACACGTGACTCACCGATGTCGATAGCGCGTCCCACACTTCATTATGCATAGACAATAAGATGCCAGGCTGCTGCAATATTAAAAAATGACTTCCGTGTTAAAACGCCTTCCATGCAAATACTTTAATTGATAACCTCCATGCAATGACTGTTGTGAAAAGAACGGTCGCGGGTTTGAACCCCGCACCAGTGTTTGTGACTGGTAAGTATACATCGCAGATTCTATTTTGTAATATATGTATGCTTATTTCATAATAAATGTATGAAGTTATTCATTTTTGATGCAAAAAAATACATGTAAAACAAGAAAAACTAGATGTTTTCTAGTTAAATACGTATTTATTTAGGAATACCACATGCAGTTATTCTAACTTATCCAACTACTCTATTATTATTTTATCTTTCCATTAGATGTGGAAATAGATAATTTGTTGATGAAAATGTTACAAAATAACCATTTAAAAATGCTGATTATTTGATTAAAATTAACTCGTCATCTAGATTGTTAACAATTGAATATTTTATGCGATTTTTGCTACTCATACGACCTTATCAAGTTTTGCCTGCGCTATTTCCGCAGCGATATTTAGGGACTTTCCTGGAAAGCTTGCTCATTACTATTCGTACAAGTTTGCAAATCCATCTACACTAACATTAATTATTTTATATGGTGTTTGCTCTTTTGTTCACGAAGTATTTGTTATTATTTGTGTGATGATAAATGAAACTCAAACGGGGTAAATAGAAACTGAACTGAGAGAATGATTGACTAAAAAAAAGATTACTATTTTAATATTAAAATTAAACATAAAACTATCAGAATAGTCCTATACCCCTTTGTTCCATTTTCAGCGATTAACTGTGTAATCTATTGATTCACTCAAAACATACTTAACGTTCGAGATCCTGTTAAAAAAAAAACATTCTATTTTTAAATGGGGAATACGAGAAAAAATATTACCATAAATGTCTCAAGCCCCTATAACACAATTCCAATATCATTCAATAAAAAAGAACGCAAATATTCAATAACAGACGTCAAATGTGAAGTTGACAAGACGCGGCGTCGCGGCCGCCCGCACAATTTCCTATTCCGACCGGCCGTCCGTCACTGATATCGATATTTTTCTAACTTATGTAGATGCCTGAGGACCTATCCTGAGGAAACTCGATTGCAAACTTTAAAGAATGTTAACGGAGTTTGAAAACAATAGAAAAGAAGCAAGAATTTTGCATGAAAAGGCAAACGAAAAATGTATGACCGTGCTCTCTATATTATAAATACTCTGTTTGGAAATAAAGGCCAAACAACTCTTAATTTAATTAGTTAGTGGAGAATTTCGTTGAGATTCATTACTTGTTGCGTCTTAATTTACCTACAGTGTGTAAGACAGCTAAATAATTAATTTAACCTGTATAAATGTGAACAATACACTCATATCTTCTTAGCTAGTATGGCGATACAAATCTAATGAAAATATATTACCAACTACTAACGAATAGCGCTTGGCAGGAAATAAAACACTTTCCAATGAATGTCTCAACAGCAAGAATATCAAAACCTTTCATACAAGAATAAACACATGCAAACAAAAGATAAACGAGTAAATTGAATGAACTATCTAAGCGGATCTGCGCGTCACGCTCCGTGTAACTCCAAATTTCGCGCCAACAAACAAAGGAACGGTTCAAACGAATGAAAATGAACGAATGAACGGATAGATTGAAGTGAACAATATCTTATTTCGCAATAATCCAGTGTGGATGCTGTACTAATTTCCTGAAACAGATGGGCGAACGTTGGCGCGTCCTTGTTATTTTCAACTTCACTTTATGCTGAACGATTGTTTTGAATATAAAATAGCTCCTGTTTATTTGTATTCGAAAGGGTTTTCGTTTTAATGGGATTTGTGAACTATGATGTTGGATAATGTTTTATGATATTAACACTCTGTTTGTGTATCGTCTGTTTTGGAAAGTCCGCAATTAAGTTTCCTGTACAATTTTTGTTCGTCTGTTGCTTTATTTGTGTAATATGCAATTTTAACTTCATTATATTTATTTTTATTGCAATGCTTGATGTTCCACTTAGCTTACCATCCTGAGAAATAAGATGTTAAGTCTTATTTATTCTATAGGTCCACTTGTAACACAACACTATTCAAACTATTGTTTGGTGGGTGAAATAGACAATGCTGTGGCACCAACCCAGGCGGTCTCTCATTTAAGAAGGACCTACCACCAGTAATATTTAGACTCAGCTTAAATTATTCAATGATAATAGTTTTTTCGTAAGATTCCAATTTGGAATATCAGCTGGTGTCAAAATCATCACTCGTGCCTATATTTCTGCACCTTGTCAGATAAAACATGTTTTGCCATGTAAACGTGGAATCAGATCAGGAAGTTGCACAAGTATAATTAACTTCTCTTTCCTTACAAAGATAAAGATTTCCACGGTTTCATTTAGCTTTTTATTTACATAAAGAAGAAGAATGTTTCGGCTTGTTATCAGTCGTAGAAATGCAATATTTTAAATCAATGTCTGGTTTAACGATAGGTGTAATTTAGCAACTGTTAAATTGCTTAATATCCTGCAATTACTCACAGCAATCAAATGAATAAACATTATGACAGATAAAATGCAGCAGTTGTAAATGTTGATTTAATTTTTGCAATATCCGTCAACGAAATAAAATGTCAACATTTTAATGAGGTGATTGTGAGAAATCTCTTTTAGTTTTAATGGTTTCAACTTTCAGTCAATCAACATTATAGTTTATCATGATGCAATTTTAATCCACTAATGCCAATGATTCTCTACATGTAGAGACGCCACTTTTTCATTTCCGTTTCCGTGCTGTATTAAATAATACCTAATTTGCATAAAAAGAAACCTCTAATTGTCAACCGATATTTGTCGCCTGCTCTTCGACAGAATTATACCTACAATAAAATTAAAAATCCTAGATTACAGGCAAGAAGAGACATATTACTTTCTCACTCAATCTCCGCCATTTAATCTGTTTTCAGCATCATTGATGTAATTCCTCAAAAAATGGTGCAATGAGTTTTTTTGCCTATTAACCAATCAGCATATCGACGGTCGTATCATAGTTCGGCAAGCGTCACTAGATGGCGCTGAGTCAATTTGTCGCGGTGTGTGTTCGTCGCTCGTTGGCAGTTAATAAAGAGGTGCAAGAAGTGGCAAGTTCTTTGTGTTAGAGCGCGCTCGATTTATCGCAGCCTCCTCCGGGCCGTTTCATTTCCTGCGCTCGCCTCTTGTCGAACTTGCGGCGCGGCGCAAGTAACAGGAGGTGGGCATTGTGAGTGCTTGTGTTTTGTTCCACTGTGGAGTGTGGTTTTGATGACTTAGTACCCGACTTTGTTATTCTTTTTATCTGCAATAATTTGGTGGGCTTTGGCGGTAGCGTTTGTTCCCCAATGGATCTCCTTATTTCTGATTCGATCTCGTAAGGAATACTGATCATTTGACTCTACATACGCCTTTGAGTGATTTTGAACCGCATTACCTAAAGAGTGAATTATACAAATTACAGTTAAAGTAAAGTTCTAATATCTATACCAATAAAATTAGTAGTTCTTGAGTTAAGATAAAAAAGAGTTAAGAAAGATTTTGAAAATGCTAACAAAATAATTTATAATAATAAATCGTAATCGCAGCACTATTCGTTTAATTCTGTATTATAATATAATCACGCAAACCCTTAGTTTAAACTCCAGTTCTAATTATTAATTAAATATCGCTTACCTTCCGACACTCGCGCCACACGCCAACACTAGAACGCGAGAGGATAATCACATTGTTTCGCTTTTGATTCATTGCACTTTGGTGTCGTAAACTTTATATTTTATAACGCTTCTTGACTCAATAGGATATTTGTATTATTTACATTTATCATCGGCAATGGCGCGGCTTGTTATCCTAACGGCTTTTATAAGTTTTGTAAAATTCAATTGTTTTATTTTAACTTTATTTGCAAGGCATGACTTTGTTGCCTTGGTTACTTTAAAAAATAAGTTTATTGGCAATAAAAAATATTGTGTTTACTTCTTTTAATGTAACTTTCAGTGTCTTTAACTATGTTAAATTGTCATAACTAAGTCAAGCGAATCACCTCCGTCTTATTTTTTACTACAGAATCTAAGTTATTAAACATTTATTTTAAATGCATAAATTATAAGAAACACATTAAAATTTTTTTTTATTAATTAAACCATTTTTTTGTGGTATTTTATTAATATTCTAACTGTGATTTTGTAATAATTTATATCCTGATTATTAAAAAATTTAATACAAGTATATAATATTAATATATATTATGCTTAATTTCAGGTAAGTACAAGTAATGCACTCTCCCACTGGATGAAAATTTACTTCGTAAATCTAATTAAAAAACTATTTTTGGCATCAGTAAGTTCACTACTAGGTAAGTTAATCACAATAACAGACTTTTATTGTAAATAATCTTTTCTCACCGAAAGATATGCATTTATTCTTAATCAATAAGTTATGACTAAAAAAAAGCTACTGAAACAATACACAAAACTTTATCAGCAATCGATAAACAAACCCTAGTTGTATCAATTAATCAAGTTAATCAATTGCGTAACAACTGAAAGTTCGATTAGCGATACTAGAGCTGCGCTCTCGCAATCGATTGTCGATACTAAATGCTAGTGTATTCCCACGCTGTTTCGGAATTATAGTTTAACGTAATTATTAGCAAACTAGTTATCCGATGCAAAAATATTTTGCGAATTCAGTGCACGGCTTTATATCGATTATAAAGTAAAGATACCTAATTGATTATGTGTAGAATCGTAATTTAATAAATTATCTACGAGGAAAACAGTGTTTATCGCGCTGAATCTATTAGGAACAGTGCTGAATCAAACGATCAAGCAAAGATAACATTATAAAGAAATCAATAAATCTACCGATTGTAAACATTTGTTTTTATCGTAGTGAACGCATAAATTTAAATCTCTTTGCATGTTCCAACACATTACATTAAATCATTTTTATGCAATAAAGTAAATCCGAATAATATTTTCTGATTTTTCCACAATGTTATGTTATTTAAGAATTATGTTATTTATTAGGCTGTATGTACCAAGGCTGTATACACCATGTTACCATGGCCATTAAAAATAAAAATTACAGTCAAGTTCCGCCTGCGTCGAACCGAATTGGACTCAATAATTGTTCAATAAGCTTTTGAAGTGGCATTGGCGATCGGTCCGCGAAGGCAGATTAGCCGCGCTCAGCCCCTCAATGTACGGCGTGATGATGCTCCACAGATCGTATCGGGGCTTGCTCTTTCCACGCCGAGGCCCGCCCTTTCACGAGGGGTTATTGATACGGCGCCAAGTGGATGAAATCTTTCTGTGAAAGGAATTTTCGCTGACTTGAGCTGAGCAAGAATTGAAACGTTATTTACTTGATTTAGTTCGCGTTGGTGGCGGTAGATGGCGCTGTTCCGAATTGTAAACCTTTTGCGTGAGTTTACAGTTGTGCCTTGAAATTTAAATGGTTTTGGTAATTTTCTTATAACGGAATGTTGACTTAATTAATGTATAACATTTAGCGCGATGTTTAAAGTTTTGAATTGAATATTAATTTATTAGTAGCGATGACGTACGGCAAACATTTCCAGACATCGAACCCTGTCCACCTAGCAAGATTAAACACATGAAGCAACAGATTATGACAGTGTACCCATTATCTGTGTCAGAGTGTAGTTGAGTAAGTGCTGTACGTGGTATTGGCGGCCATTACTGGCGGTGATTCATGTCGACCCCCCGTGCGACCCCCGGCGACCCCCCGCGACCCCCCACCGCCTCCGACCGCAAGCTTTCTGAGATAAACGCACGTTAGCCGATATTGTCTCGGTAGATATATACGTAAATAAATTACTTGTATTTGCATAAACGCTTGGTCTAGTATTACTTAGTTTATTGAAGTATTTAATGGAAGTTTATGGTTAAGGTCTATTGAATACAAGGATTTGTACTCGCATTGTAAAGTCAAAATTGTTGAAAGTTTGTGGTAGAGCTAACAGCTGATAGAGCTTAGTATGTGTATCAGCCCATATACGTCCTTCTGCTAGGGCACGGGCCTTTTCTGTAATTGATTGAGAGTTGTTAGGCCATATGGACAAGTAAATGGACAGTCCTTAGCTTACTAAGGTGCATGGATAAGACATTTTTACCATTTAGATGATTTAACTATCCCTATGGTTAGTACAGATGACAGGAGTTTTTGGTAACAAGTACGAGAAAATTATAAACAGTTATGTATTGTTGATTAATGTATTAATATTGAATGTTTACACCTTATGGAGTGCATCTTTTGCAACAACTGCTTGCTGAACCTCTATATCGTCCATTTTGTGTCTCGTATTGTTATATTTTTAGTTTAGGAGCTTTCACTTTTGATCTTGATTTCATTCATTTACTAAGATAAAGTTTAGGATATGAAGACGTTTACAGTACTGCTATTGAGAAATCATCAAGCAACATTTCTTGTTAAATATCATTGGTAATTAAAAAATAAATTAAAATTATGAAGTCATGTTTCCGCAACAAATCATCATTCAGCAGAGCATAAACGAAACGCAATCTTAAAAATACATTATGTCAAAGTGACAGCCACAAACTACCGAAAAAAAGGCGCGAAAAACAATCGACAAATTCACGACCAAAACGGATCGGACATTTATTGTTCGCTATCGTAACATTCCACCTCTGTTGTTTATAACAGAAACGGCCAATTTGCTGGCGGAGACTTTTTATCACATTTTTGCCTATTTTTTTCCCGCGGTACACGTCGGACAAAGGCGATATGACAGTATCGGAGGCAGCCCACGACGAAAAACGAGGAACTAGTAATCGAGCAATCGAGTAAAAACAAGGAGCGGCCGGGTCGGCCCGTCCCGGCGCGCACCGGCCCGTGACAATTGCATCTGCAATCAAACCGCGCCCGCCATATTGGATTATTGCGCGCCGCCATATTTTGATTAAAGTGTCTGTTTGATTTTATTTTCATTTACCAATACTCGTACGTTTCGTAAATTCCATGAGTTTCGTATACATTACATTTAGTTAAACTCGTGCAAGTCTTGGTTTGACAATGAAATTTTCACGAACAGTTGCTTGATAATGCCCTAACATTGCGTTATAACCTTTTAACCACCGTTAAAATACTCTAACGGGCTTTAAATACAGATATTTAAGTCTGAATTTAGTAAAATGTTCCACAATACTTTACTCGGGAATAATTGACGTAGCCTTGGTATCCTCAAGGTCGCAGATAAATTCCTGCAATTACACTTAAGATGGTTTGGTCACGTATCGAAGAAACTACAGGATTACATTAGCAACATATCCGTAGATCAACAACAGACTAAGGCCAAAATGGTGATCGTTTCAATGCTTAACATAGGCTGAAGCTTCAAGCTCGCCTACTAAAGTACTGGCTTGACTTCAGCAAAGAGCCTATGGTCTTATAGATAAGGACGCTCAAAACATGACATAATTATGACAATGATTTAGATGTTAACCCTATACTACCCTACCACTTAGTGGGATAACGCCTTGTAAAAACTAAGTAAAACATTACATATTATTAACCTCAAATGTTTGGAATCAATGATTGGATGATGCGTAATAAAATTGTTCTCCATAGTATTCATTTGAACTAAGTATTCAGTATAGCTTATTGGGAAGAAGTTAAGTGGAAAGAAAGACTCTACATTTACTTAAGTTGTTTGAAATCGACGTCTGAATGATACTACTTTTGCTCCTCATTAAAGCTTTTAATGTTCATATACTTGGTGCTATTAATTAAATTTAGGTATTCTTAAGTCTTACACCAAACGACTTCAGCATAAATTTGAGTCTAAAATTTTGAATAAGTCGCTACCTAAAGACCTACTGAAAAAATATCCTGTTTTCTATACAATAGCTGACATTAAAACTATCCAATACATTTCTTGATATCGTAAGTTTCTCGGAAGGTCCACCGCACAATAGTGTTGCGCCTTGAAATATTCTTATTTTATCGAGTATCGCGCGCGCCCGTGTGGAAACCAGATAGTGATGGACCGTGGCTACACTCGATACGCCGTGTGCAAATCTATTCATATTTTTCAATTTTTCTCAAAGCTTACAGACAGGTGGGTTTCTGAAGGTTTAGCTCGGTATTATGTTGCTTCGGTAGTTTGAATGTTACGCCTATGTTAATGTAAATAGGTCTAATGGCATATAAAGTGTTCAAACAGTGGTGTCTTGTGTTTAATTGCTATTATCGGAATGAAACTGTAGTCTCTTCGATTGATTAATTTAGTTTGCTGGAATTAGATTTGCGCTGTCTACAGCCACACTTTCAAGTTATGATAACAAAACAGAAAAGCACTGTGATTGCACTAGTTATTAATAAGATAATCCTAATATGTGTGCCAAGTTACAATGACTCCTCATTGAGTTATGCTCTCCAACGGAAACTGTGTAGTAGTCTGAACTCTGCCACGCTGATTTTCATCACAAGTATGTATGTAACTAAGAACAGCGAACCTCGCAAACCAATTACATCCAATCCAAACAAAAGCGCAAAAATGAGACAAGAACGAGCTGTCGCAAACTTGGATTGAATTGGGGAACCCATTCGCGCGATCACCGCACGTCAATCACGATGACAGTTTTAAAAAAATCCATAATTCCGGAGGAGGCAATCGGTGCCGCGGTGGCGCGTCACAAAGCGACTCTCGGCGGCGACATGGATTGGTAAATTAAAATCTCTCGCAACATTGGCGTCAGTGTCGGCTGTCGCGGCACACCGGCGTTGCCATTCGATTTCAGGCTTGTTCTAAATATGTCAACAGTTCTTTGTTATCTGGGGACTCGTGTGCGGAAATGAAAGCATCGGCAGACGTGTGCATTATCGCATACCATATTATATTGGACGGGTTGAATTACCTGCCAATTTTATGAAGCCGCCATCCTGTTTTGTTGATGTTGGTGTAGACTAAACTCTGAATTATTTGATAATTTGTCTTATTATACCTATCATATAACGTGGAGTTGCTACTAAATCTATTTGGGATGCCTACTCTATGAAATAACATAAAGATAATGATGGCTCCACGATAGAAAACGTCTACATTTGGTGACAAAAAATTGCAATCCAGCACTCCTGTTCAAGGTTGACTATGCATGTATATAATTATGTATGTTGTGTATGGATATATTCCACACTTATTGATTCTTAGAATGTAATGTTTTTTTGCGGTTTGCCTGTTGCTCAATTAACATATTCGTCACTGTTTAGCCTTGCTTTGACTTCCTTTGGAACACTCATTAAAATCGTAATATCATAATTTACAGAGCACTTTGAAGAACCTTTGAAGAAAAAGAAGAGAATAATGTGTAATATCCCTGCTAAATATAGTTAAAATGAGTATATCCTAAAATGAATTTCATTTAGGAAGGAAAATCTGCTTCAGAAAATAAATCTTCTTTCTATCAGACGAAATATACAAAGATGATAATTATCTGATTAAACTTAACATGGCCAGACATATTAGTGATATCGGGCTTATAGAAAATGCTTTTTTCTGTCTATGATTATGAAATGAACGATACCATTCTATTAACAAAAGTATATTTTCTAATATTGATACGCGTTATCTTGTAAGCAGAAAGAATTGATGATGATTAATTGGTAGATATTAAAGGTGTATTTTAGTCGATTGCAAGGAGTAACTAAATTGTTCACCGCAATAAAGGGACTGAAGAATCATCATCTACGCAAATTAATCTAAATATTGTTGGCGGCATCAATTTTTCTTCGGTTGATTTTTTATAGTAGCCCGCCTAGATTCTGCCCGGGTGTAGATTTTTATAAAATATTCTATCCCCTATGTTCATCAAGGATAATTAAGAATTCTAAAAGTGAACGTTTTACATAATATTAGTTTAGATGTCTAAAATCAGTGGTCATCATTCAGAAAGTTCGAGTAAGAATGGTGATTCAAATAGTGGATGTGAAATTTCGCCTTTAATCCCTTAACAACTAGGTCGACTGCTCAAGTAATAATTTCAAGCATAATTTTCTACTTTAATCCTATTAATCCTCCCGCTGTATCTTAAAATCTCTATATGATATTCTTTCAGTTGTCTGTTTCTTATATTGATCCCTAATTACGTTAGTACATTAAACTGGAACCTAATTATGTGAGAGACCACCGCAATGTCTCCCGCCAAACAGTAGTGTAAATGTACTGTTGCTTTGTGATTTAACATCTTCTATCCCAGGATGGCGAGCGCAGTTGAATGTCATGCATTGCTTTGTAATTTGGTGTTGTTTCGTTTTGCTACTGTCCATGAGCTGTCATATCGCTTACCATCAGACGAATGGCATGTTCATCCCACCATTCACATTTAAAAAAACCTATTAAAACCGCTTAAACTTCAATCCAACCGCACACTGTTCCAATCGTCAAAAAAGTCGGCCAAGGGGAGCTATTCAAAACCGCTTCAATTTGAACTTTCACACGATAATTCGCAGGCGGGTAAGAAAATTTTCATGAGTGACGTATCAGGGGGCGGCAGACATGTGATGCTAGCTCAGGTGCCGCTCGACTAAGCCATTCTCCATTGCAATGAAAAAGTTTACGTCTGTCGTGTATGATAGCGGTGTTTGCGTCGACACTCGCTCGCTTCCTTGGGAGTTAATGGATTTATAGCAGGTTTTTTTAAGTTTGTACGAAGGATTATTATGGGTTTGTTTTGTCAGTTTAAGGTTGTTTTAGGCTTTAATGTTGACTAGTTTGTTGTCGTTTGTCTTTTGTTTCAACGTTTTAAACTTGAATAAAACTTTTCTTGAATGTTTGTTGAAGAATTTATTGATTAATATAGTTTACTGTATATACTTGTGGTGTAGTGGTAATGAATAAATGTACGAGTATTTTTAATGAAATAAATATATGATGATTATAGAACATATGTTATTATGTAGGCCTACGGTAACTACCAACTCTATCTTCTACAAAGTCCTAACCTCAAATCTTCTATATAATTTTTCTGCGGCTGAATTTGCAATGATAACGCCAACACCCATAAAAAATTACGTTATATCCATAAACAACATTAGTTTTTAAAAAAGTCTCCGGCGATGACTAGTGAGCGCCAGTGGTTCGCTTATCTCCGGCGGACAAAAGAATTTTTGACGGCTGAGCAAACATAATAGAGGCGCGCGGATCGCGATCGAAATCTCACGTCGGACAGGTGACGTGTTACGTACGATACATCGCCGCGTGAATAACGTCAACACGTTTTTTTTTTGTGAATATATTTTTGAAGGGTCCGCTGATGTACCCACTGTGTGGTTTTTGTGTATCGGTCAGTCAGATTGGCTGACAATAATCCAGTTCGGTTGAGTCGTTGTTGTTAAAAGCTGGTAAGGATACAAGGAGTTTCTAGGTGTTGTGGATGTTAGGGTGAACAATGATGAGTTGTCGTGAGATAAGCTGCTTGCTACCTCCTTCAGAGTGTTCTTTATATTCTCAAAGTCTGGTGGAGATTCTAAAAGACTTCAGAAGATTAGGATGACCATCGTCGGTAGATTTGCTAATCATGATTGGATGATAAGAGGTTCATCTACCATGATCCATAACACGGCGATAAACGTCAAACATCTATATATTTCACCACTACACGAAGAAATCGCGAAGAAACCTCCCCACTATTCCTATGAGTCCAAATTCCACCAAAATAAATGTAATGTTATCAGTCTCCACTTTTCACTGAATTTAAAGTATTTTTTTATTTAACAAGAAGAATGTTATCGCAGCGATTAGAAAGCGAATGTAGAATTAGGTAGTTAACGCTTACATTATTTCTACTTTATCGCGCTACGAGACTTTATCCGTGACTTGGTTTAAATTAATATCAAACGAGTTAAAACCTACTGCGGTTTCTTTACTTTTTTCATTAATACTGCAGTATGTTATACGACTATAATTTATATTTACTTTAGTCTTTAGGTTTTTGTTTATAGCATAACATTTAATAATAATTATTTTAATATTATTTTTGAACTTTGCTGTTGTGACATCGAAAAAAACTTCGTACTTTAATATGTGAAATCAGGATTATATGTTTTATTATTAGGTGTATTTTATATTTCAAGCTATTATTTTAGAACCTGGAATATCAAATTTAACGCGTAATACCCACTATCACCTATTAAATCTGTTAACAATTAATGAAATTACGCGCCTCTGTTTTTTCCAGTGTTCCATATTCCAAAATATGATCTACTCATTATTTGATTTTAAAAGGATAATAAAGTAAATTTGTAATCGACCAACCATCGGTAATTAGTAATTAGTTAGATTTGTAATTAATTAAGATTACTATCGTTATTCAGCAGTGTGTTTACACCTACAACGATAAAACTAGAAATTTTATGCTTTCTGTCAATTCATTCGACTGTTAACACTTATTTTACAGCTCTTGCTAGATAGCGAATGAACCTAATTACAAATATCTAAATTATCAACGGCGGTAACAAATTTCTAATTAATCTAGTAATTTAAAAGTTTAAAGAGAAAAATTTCATTATCGATAGCCCGTTTTCGAGTACATTTCGCACCATAAACTGCGTTCGTTAGTTTAATTATGTGATAATTATTCTGTCGCAGGTAACTAAAATGAGATAAACGTTATCTACAAGCACTGAATGTGAAGTTTTGTATTCATTTGAGCTGTATGTTGAGAAATTGAAAATCTATTTAATTTTCAATTGGAACATGTCGTTAGAACTGGTGATTTGTATGAGGTATTGGAACCGAGAGGATTGACACCATCATTCTTTCAAAATATGCAATTAATTACAATAATAACACATAAAAACCTGATTACTAATTCAACATTCAATTCAATACAAGCTAGTCACCGCTTTGATTACGCACTGCCATTGCCGAAATTAATTAGCGGCGGCGCGGCGGCCCCTTACCATCAAATAAGCCGCGAACTAAAGTAGGCAATCGTTGGCACTAATACTGAAATATTGTCGGCGTCGCAGTCACAAATCCGTGTATTTATAACCTTGATAGACAATATCGCGTCACGATCAAATCAGATCGGATCGAATATATTTTTTCCTATAATCGAAAAAATCCACATGTCCAGATGTATATCGTAAAGTGTACACATACGTATAATAATTTTTGATCTTTATCGCGTTGTGTAATCCGCCGTGTCGGCCGATACAGGGGAATCGTAAAAAATCGCGCTCGATTAAACGTTTATCAGCGTTTTGATAAGGTGCCGGTCGGACGCCAGTCTATGCCGGCTGTTTGCCGTCAGCGCGGTTTGCATGTAAATTTTTTTATGGGAATATGATTTTTTAGATTCGACAAAAATAATTGTCCGGAATGTTGACTATTTCTTACCACTGTGCACCGAGACATATCAACTTAAGAGGTGAATTTTATTAGTATTTTCTAAAACTCATGCTTTTCGGCTTTTTTGTTTGATTTTCGTTTGTTAGTTCGTGTGCAAATTTTATAACGAATTGGATGAAGAGGCAGCTGTATGTTATGTATGTATTTTTCTTTTACTTCTAGCTATTATTTTTACGATAAAATTAGTAAAACAGCATAAAACCTCAGTTTTTTAAAAGACACATATTGATTAAACTGTGTTGAGTTAACTAGTTATCAACGTGGCTGTTTCTTAGCAAGATTTTTTCTGCTTTTTGTAATTTAATTACGGTTCATTAACTTCTCGGAAAATAATTTTGTCCGAGTTATTGCTTATTGCCTCACTGTGTATAATTGAAAAGTGAATTACATCAAGATATTGATACTGAGTGTATTTTAAACTTGTTTTTTACATTGCATTATCTTGCTTAACCTAAATATATTGTAAAAGCGATTCGTAGATAATGTATTTTTTTAATGAAGAAACGTTTGCACCTTAGAAAATTATAAACACGTTTTTTACATCCCACGTGAGCTAATATTAAAAAATGATTTAATTAATCCTGTGTACATTTGATATTATATTAATGTTCTTGTAGTAAAAAGGGCAGGTAATATTTCAAATAAGTGTGTAATTATGTTGTGAACCATAGACAGCTACTATATATCTAACTATAGCATATAATATAATGTAAAACTAAAACAGAACATAAAGTGCATATATTCACGGTAGCTAGGTGGTAGGTCTCTCATATGTGAGAGGTTGCCTGGGTAGGTTCCACCGCAATGTCTATTTCTCCCGTCAAACAGCAGTTTAAATGCACTGTTGTGTTTCGGATTGAAGGACATTGTAGCTAGAGTAACTATTGGACATATTGAGAGTTAACATCTTATGTCTCAGGATGGCAAGCGCAGTGGGATGCCAAGCATTGCTTTGTAACTCAAGGTGTTGTTTGTTTTTGCTACTGTTCATGAGCGATCGCATCGTTTACCATCAAGCGAACGGCATGGTCGTCTCGCCATTCAGTGCAATAAAAAAAAAACCTAAAAGAGTTATATCATGTACCCGAACGATATTGACTGAATGCCTAACATATCATCAGAAAACAGTTTTTAATTTCTACCTATCCTTCAAAGACAAGCGTGATCATATGCACCTAATGTATACAACATTTCAACATATGTTCGTTATCAACACTATAATAAGTAATATTTATCTCTTATCGGCCACTGTAAAATTGTTTTCGTTATCTTTCAGTGTAAAACCGAACGGTAGCAATAGGCACCCGTGTACAACCTTATCATATCGTATGGTATCAAACACGCCAATATTGGTGATGTCATGTCACTTGAAAAAGGAAATATAACCTATAAATTATCAAGCGATGTTTGTCTATTACTGGGTAAATTAGCTTTGCTTGGAGTTGGACGTATTTTTAAGCTCAAAATATAAATACGAGTAAGTTGAAAATATGTTAGATAACAATAAGAAGCGCTATTTAAACATATGTTTTCATATAAATGCTAAAGAAAATTATTAAATTTTGTATGAAGTATGCACATATACCCTAATGAGTATGATCGGCAGACAGTATATTCACTAGTCAAGTCAAAAATGGCGCGAACGTGTGACAGAGACGTGTCGCTAACGCTGTCACAATAATGAGAGTTTAATCGCTCTGTGTTTTGGAACGTTTAATTTAACAAGTATTGTCGAGTCAATGCTCTTTGCTTATGATAAAATGTAGTTAATTTATTTTTTAGTATAATCTAACCACAACCTACATTTGTCACATTGCCTCCAACACGATAACACGCCAACACGTGCCAATATTTGCTATATTTGCTCCAACCACCCGCAGCGCTGCAACTCGTCGATTTTCGCGTGTTGCGCGGCGATAAGGCGCGATTTCTTTCTTATCACACGTACACCCCCCCTTACCCCCGTCTGCCCACAAACAGCACACTACCCCGTGCGTTATCGGCTTTGCGTAACGGCTTGTTTTGTTTTTCGATCGGCAAATTGTTATATGCAGCTGGTGTGTTTGTGTGCGTTGCTTTTTGGTACAAGGCTTTATAAAAGATCTCTGTATGGCGATTATAATACAATGATAGCCTCCGCAGCGTAGTTGGTTAGACGCCGGCTGTGAAACGAGAGGCCGCGAGTTCGATCCCCGCACCGAAACAAATATTTATGTAAACTACAGGTTTTTGTTTCAGACCTGGGTTTATGTGAGACCGAAAAGTCAACGACACAAGACTCGGTCTTAGTATGGGGTCAGAACTATGTATTTTTTTTATTTATCACAACCAGGACTCTTAAATAACATAAGTATGTAGCACGCACAGACTATTATGCTCTTATATCAACAGAAGACCAAGAAACATTTCAGACGGAGCATTTTTTGTTCAATTTTCTCCTTTGTCATGATTTGTATGATTTTATCAAATTATTATAAAAATACTGAACAAAAAAATCACATGAAATGTTCCTGAATTTTGTATTGAAAAAAGGTTATATTTTATGTCTGTAGTTTTATGCGTACACGAGGTACACCTCACGGTCATACCAAATCGCAGCAGGTGGCCATCTTAAACGAGTCCTTTACCCAATAATGGACACATTAAACTAAGAAAGCATAATACCGTTGTCAAAGCAATAAACAACTGATAAAATTAACGTTTGATAGTGGTAATGAACGATAAATGTTACCTAAATTAATTGCACGTTCTATCTTGTAATCAGATAAGGCGGCCTGTAATATAAATGTAATTTTAATAAATAAATTACAGTTATCTTTTTATCTTCGTTATGTAAGTGATAACATTTCGTGTGTTACACAGTCTTTGATGTGTATATGGTGACGAAAATATTTTTATCGTATTTATCATTAAGTTTCTTTAATTGCCAATACATTTGGCAAGTATCTGGAAATAGAGCAAGCGGTTCCTCTGATGGTTAGTGATATCCGCCGTCATTAAAGGCCGACGAAATTAGGAGGGGTGTAGACGTTTTCCAGACTTTTAGATTTGGATTGATGACGACATTGTGTAGGGATTACGATATGTTAAATTCTGCTGTGACATTTGCTTGAGCTGATTCTTTTAGTACAAACCGGCCTCAACGTGGCTTGTGGCTGTTTTATCTTGGAATATAATATTTACAAGCTTCCGAATTTAATTAATGTCCTGCGTCGTAGCTTTATACCTACTTCAGTTTTAAAAAAATCCTGGCTTCCCACAGTTTAATTTACATATACTATGAAGAAATAGTAAAAAGATTTTATCGGCTTCATTTGGTTTCTAAATCAAATTCTATGTAAATTAAAATATTTAAGATATACATTAAATGTTTTAATATCACACCTTGTTAATGTTCACGGAACATCTCCATATAATTAATTTATTAAACTGATGCAATATGTTCCTTAAATTCTTTTCCGTTATGTCAATTCAAATTCCTTACCTCAAATTGAAAGACAAACTACTTCCCGTAGCTTGAAGGTGTCAAATCACATATAACAAGCGTTGATGTCTAAGAACCAGTGTTGGTCACGAAATATCCGTTAATTATCGGATACAGAGATCGAAAGCGATACTATTCGTCTGCGTAAAATATAAATACTTACAAAATCAGTCCTTTTGGAAAATATAAATAAATGAGACATAATGAGAATTAACATCTTATATTTCAGATTAAGCATTGCTTTGTTATTGAGATTGTTTGGTTTTGCTAATGTACATGAGTGGTCGTATCGCCTATTATCAAGCGAATGGTATGTTTGTCTCGCCATTCGTGCAATAAAAAAACCGTGCAATAATAAATTATTTACATATCTTCACTAATTAATATGTGTTGCTTTGATCGTGAAATGTATTTTAGAAAAATTTACAATTTATCCCCAAGCTAAGGAATCAAGATTACTCTCCCAGTAAATATATAAAAAATTAAACAATCATCAATAGATTTTTAGGGTCGATTATATCTTTTAAAGTAATAACCGGCCAAGATCACATAAACGCCCCCAAACTATCAGCTTACGATGTAATCTAAGCGCAGGATCCGGACCACCAAAATATCATATTTTCGATACATAATTATCGATAAGCAAGAATTTGTGTTTTGACACGTTAAAATATTAAGTATGGTTATAAATAATCTGATAAAATGTCGGAATTTTTATATTAGCATCGGAATCGTAAATTGTTGATTCAGTAAATAGAACAATTCTCTTTCTCCTGGTTTTACTCAGAATTAACTTTCGATTGGCAATACATGATTTTTATCTTTGAAAATATTTGGTAGACCACGATTTTATTTCTATCGTGTTGCTAGTATCTCGTTTTTGAATATTCAAAAAATATCACTAAAATAAATTTAACCGGATTTATGTCTAAATTATGCACTTCGATAAAACCATAGATAAAGTTTATTATAAATTAAAACAAATATTATGCATTTAAAAATCATATTTAAACATAATGTAGAATTCAAAACAACAATATGGTATGTTAATTTGAGTATCACAAAGACATTCCTATGTTATAAAATATGCCGCTCCTGATATGATGACATACGACCGAGCGATATAATAAATTATTAATTAAAGGTATCGCTAACAAAAATAACCGACCACCCTAATTATATCTGTAATAATTCAATAACGTATACGATAAGTAATCTAACTATCCCAATGAAATTCAAATGGCATTTGTTTGAGGTTTTCTAACCACAATCTGTCGGCCATCTTGGTTTGCCGCCATACGAGCTCGGATTCTTCAATATCGATTAGAAAAATCGATTTTTGAATAAGAAATTCGAAAAATACTTTCAATTATCGATTGGATCTACTCTCGTTAAACATCATTAGAGTCAACGCTCCGATTTATTGTTAATCGATAAGACTGCATGAATTATATTTGTTTTTTCCGTTTCGAATTTCTATTATTATTTATTTTTATCGGTTTGCTTACGAATCTTGTGGAAGTTTATGAATAATTGAATTCTTAATCAGCCTCCGTGGCCTATTTGGCGTGACCTGTGAAACGTGAGGCTGTGGGTTCGATCTCCCCACCAAGACAAATATGTGTGTGATCCACAGATATTTTGTTTTGGGTCTGGGAGTTTGTGAGACCGGAAAGTTTTAGTTAATTCTGACACCAACGAGACAAGACTCGATCTTAGTGTGACTATTTTTATGACTCTTTAGTGTATTTAGTTATTTATTTAGAATTGGGAACGCCAATAACGCTTTCAACAGTTACTGTAAAACTAGCTTTTCATAAAAAAAATTGTGGTAGGTATTTCGGGTAACCCATTCAGTTTTAGTGCATTGTTGTAATCACGGCATATAAAGGAATATTAATCTAAATCTTATCAATAGGGTTAAACCAAAATCTTTCACACGTGCTTCAAGTAGGAAGCGCTGAAGAGGCGACGCGTGCGGTTGGTCCTTAATAGATAATTACCAATATCCTGGATACAGATAAAAAATATCCGACGCGTGGCGATGTTGGTGTTTTTACTTATCGTGATCCTGTGGGAACTTCAACCTTCGGTTAGAAACCGCCGGAGATAAACATAAAATCGTTGAAATGAACGCAATCCCCGCACCGAGAGAAATGTTTGTGCGGCCCACAAATATTTGTTTCATGTATGGGGTTTAGTATGACCGAAAAGTCTCTCGTACTTCCTGATACTCACGACACAAGACTCGATCTTAGTGTGGTTTGGTGACTGTTGGGTGTTATTTCTTTATTTATAGCTAAATTATTCTCCTAATAGATAAAGGTACTCTTTAATGATATAATAATTAAAACCAGACATTTTGATGTTGCAAAAAGGTATTTCCAGATTTATATTGTCTAAGAACCTTTAGTAAAATTGCCCTCACTTTTTTTTATCGCTGTGAATGATGAGACGAGCTTGCCGTTCACCTGATGGTAAGCGATTCGAACGCTTATGAAATATGAACAGTAGCAAAACCAAACAACAAAAAAGACATAAGTGTTAAGTCCCAATATATGCAGAAGTTACTTTGGCCTTACATTCTTTCAAAGATATAGCAGTATAAACATTCCATATTTTAACATGCAAACACAACATTTATTCCTAATAACTCATTCTATCTTTTCAGGTAAGTGAATCATTGCCAAGCCCTCCACATTAGCACGTAAGTACACGGCCATTATGCGTACACATGTCATAAGTAATGCATTTGAGGAAACATTAGCCGAAGGTAACTCATTGAGAATATTCAAATTTATTGATACGGTTTGATTTACTTCTTTAGGAGAGACATTTCAAGAATGTATGAAAAATGGAATTAATATGTTGTGGTTTTCTTTAAGTAGATACATCTGGTTATATAAGTCGTTTTTAGGAAAAGTTAAGCAGGTAATTTTGTTGATTTTTGGACTAAACTACTTCCAGTAATATTTACTGTGTCTAAAGGATAAGTAAGTGAGATACTGATTATAATTAATGGCTCTTTTATTATTTTTTTGTAATCTCTCGTTATTTATTTAAATAAGTAAATATAACGAATATATATGATACTATTTTTAATTGTTCAAAACTTTATAATTTTAGGGTTTTAGGAAGAGAGGGTTACTGAAAAGATTTTCATAATTTGGAACATATATTCGTTTTAATTGTAGAGTCAGTACAACCTCAATTAACATTGCTCTTTAATTCATAAAATGTACATATTTTCCAGGACATATTTTGAGGTTTTACCATATTAATCTCCAAAGATTCTAAAGCCCTACAATCAGTCCTGTATTTAGATATGACACCAAATGTTTTTCAGTAAGCTCGCACATTGAGCCCACATCTTGTCAGACTGATAACCCCCCACCCCCCACCACTCTAGACAAATCTGCGCAATTACTTCCAGCGCTAATGACGCGCCGATACTGCGCGATGTCGCACGATTTATTGTCGACCCACCCACAGGCTTTACATATATTTTCATATTTTTCAGATAGCTAACGAAAGGATTTCAACCTTTCTTCTTGTACCTTTAGTAGTTAATTGCGCGAAGATTGTTAATTGTTGGGGTTTAGGTGTAGGTGTAACACCATTATGTGGTAAATTAATAAATGGAGGAAAAATACATATAAATAGCTAGAAGAGTGACTCTACATGAGACCTGAGTACTCTCTAACGGTTTGAAGCCTATTGTTTTGTATTTTTGCTATGAAGTCCTTCAGGGAAGATGTTGTTCAGCAGCAATATTTCTATATTTGAAAGTGATGACGAATTTAAATAAATTCAAAAATAGCATATCTTAGTAGAAACGACTGTCAATGTGTTAGCTTAATCAGAATGTAGTTTTGATGCTATTTTCCATTCTATTCTATTCTATTGTAATCTACAATCTACTTTTCCTGCTGTAATACATCTTTTTTCACCAAATAATGGTAGATGTATTACTACTGCTTGCTTATTTCTCGAAATAAATCAATAAGAAAAAATACGTTCTCAAGTCCACCTAGTCAAATGAAGCTTTAAATAATCCGCCAATGCTTATTGGGAAATACATCCCACTGCTGGCAATAGGCCTTCCATCATATATTTGCCTGGGCTATGCCCACCACACTGGCCTGCTAATCGTAAATATTTTACGGCAGACTAATAGGCGTGTCCTAAAATAAAATAAATAATTTATTTGCGATATTAATTAATTCTCGTTTATTTTTTATCTTAAATAAACCAATAAAATTACGCATGGCTGTCAGTCAGGCGCGAGCGATCGCCCGGAGGCACCGGCAAGTTACTAAACTCCCGTTTAATGTATTAACCTCGTTTAAAAGCCGGTGAGTTATCGCCTCACAATTTATCCGCGCCGCTCCACTCGGAACTCGAAAAAGCTAATGCAAAAAAGTTTAATAAAGTCGCTTTGTCGCGAGACATACGCTCGCTCTGATATGGCGATGTTTTAAAAGTTAGAATGGTTAAGGACGTTTTTAATCTGAATTATGTTGAATTTGGAACAGATGTCTAATGTTTTACGGTGTATCTATCTGATACATTATTTTCGTGGTAACGGCACGTAAGGAAACTTAATTTTAGATGATAAATGACTCACTTAGTGGTAGAACACAAATAATTTTGTAAATCCTTTGTCAACACGTTTTCGAGTAAAATAGACAAGACAATGTTAACTTTAATAGATAATATTATGTTCCTATTACTACTATCACAAACTGTAGTGTTCTTATAAATCATACAATGTCGAAACATAATTTATGAATGGTTGACCAAGGACAAAATTTAAACAGCGTGCTAACTTGCTACTCTAAATTGTCAATTTTGTAATATTTTAAGGCTAAGTCTGGTAAAAACTGCTGAATTTTAAGTCAATCTAAATTTTATTTACCTAAACAGATGTAATCTAAAAACTCGCGCTCGGCGACAAAGAGCCCGCAGTCAATCTACAATCAAGTTCCCAGAGAGCAATTACCGAAGTTGTCGCATGGCGGGCCCGTGACAAATATCTAGTCTACTTTTACAAATACGTTGCCCGCGATTTTTTCGCTTTATCGCCTCGCCCCAGGGCGGGCCGGAGTGCGGTTGATACACAATTTTTCAGTGCGATATAACAGCTACACCAAGTTGAGTCTTTAAAAGTTTATCGTTGAAAAGTTCGCGCACCTCGCCGTGTTGGATGATATATCGGCCGGCATTAATCTTCGTTGCCTTGTTAAGCGTTAGTTAAACGGTGCGGGTGACCCGACCTTTTTGTTGGTGTATCTTGTGTTGATTTTTTAGATGGTATTATAATCTTTCGATCTAGGCTATAGTGTGGGTGTTTACGCGTCACGACGATAGATGGCGTAAGTTTACTATTTGATAATGAATTCTGATGGTATGGATAACTTATTTATTTGTGTGATTTTTAACAAGTATTAGTATAAAATACAATTATTACATATCATAAATATGCTTTGATTTTGTTTCGAAAAGTTATTATATACGAATGAAAACAGTTTTCAATAAAAAAATGTACGTTTAAAATTTAATTTCATATTATAGAAGAGAAGATAAAAATACCATCCCTAACCGATTCTCAAGTAAATCGATTGGTAAAAGTATAGGGGTGATAATCGAACCCTATCGATTGGTCGTTGATAAATTTACAATATCCGCCGTCAAATCACCCGTGAATGTATCGATGGGTGATCTTAATTCACTATTTTGTTTTTTTATTGAATCATGACAGATGCTCAACTTAGTTATTTCCTTGAGACTGCCTTTTTTGCTGTTATTATAATTTAATATATAATAGCGTTGATTATATTAAAAATACATACAAACTCACGCCTTTTTCCCAAGAATAGGCAGATATGCTACTAGGACACCCACATTTCGCCTTTTATGTTCCGTCCCACAATGTCAGGATTATAATATAAATATTAGATAATAGTCTGGGTGTACATCTGTCTTCTGTTGTCATCCTTAGCGAATATTTTTATTTCTTGCTCGAATAGATACAAGAGGATACTAACTAGTATATAAATAGAATATTCCTGAAATATTTGAAGAAAATATGACCCTTCAATAAGAGACAGTTTAACAACCTGGTTTTCTGATCTTAACTACTTACACCATTCTTTTTACAAAAATACTCGTAGGTGCATTCTACAGTAATGTTCCATTCCACGCATTTCTCTCGACACTTTCAATAAACTATATTTAATAAAAACCCATAAAACAACAAATTTACCACAACATTAAGCACATTATCAAATCAACCTCGATCTAGGGAAGAGTGCGACCGAAACTCGACCCGACCAATTTCGGCATTCGAATACCGATAAGAATCAGTCTTGGTTTTTATTTATGGCTGCCGTAAGATATTCGCTATCTAGCCGAATATAAATAAAGCGAATCTATAGTTTTATCTCGCGTATCTAGAGATTGGACGATAGTGATTTATTTATTCGACGACTGGGCCCGTCTGCTACGCCCACGTGACAGTAGTCGGGCATCGAAAGAATATTCTTATGTTAAAATCGATCATCGATGCATCACATCGAGATATCGAAATACTAGAAACTAATGATGTGGTGCATACATTTTAATCTGATGATTTGAGAAATATTAATAGTATTTTATAGTAAGTAAAAGATTTTCTTAATGATTGTAAGTTGTATTTTTTGTGTTTTGATTTTTATCTATAAACATAGAATATGACAAGTTTATGAAAATTACTGACTAATTACAATAGCAGTAAAAATATTAAATGAATATTATGAACATGGCACTTTATCTCGATACCATCTACGACAGTTCGTTGTTTGATCAGTCGGTTATTTTAAACATTTTCATAGCAATAAAATTACAGTTAACTTGTAAAATATCTTACATCTCGTACCAGAGACAAAGTTATTCAAAGATAAAGATCTTAAATTAAATTATGCATAAATGGAGACAACGAGGTTATGTATGCAAAAGGACTACGCACCTATATGGAAATCAACTGTAAAAACAACAAAGAAATTGAACCGCGATGCAATCTCACAAGAAATCAAATTATTAATTAACAGTTAACACAAATGGCTAATGAAATCGCTTTACGTGGTACAAAAAGGGAACGTTTACTGAATGACCCATACAACTGGGCATAATGACACGACGACGCATTCTTGTGACCAGCGTTCGAACAAGAAAGTATCAAATATTACCCATCGGACACACCTGAAGCCAGACCGCTTGGCATGCATATGAAAAGGACAGATACTGCGTTGCAAAAATAATTATCCACACAATAAAAAACAATACAACCTTTATACCGAAAGTAGAAAGCCGAAAATCGCGTGTGCATCTCACTCCAAACAGCACACATTAAATTTGCAAAGATGTACAAGATAGCATCAATCCTTACGTTAGCAAGAAACACATTTCAAGCGAAACATGGACGATGTTGGGGCCCGAATCGAAACAAAGCGTTGTGACAACGAGATAAGAATCGATTGGCTCGCGAAACGTCGCGCCAAAACGTACCGAACAAATTATCGATTCATAAAAACATCGATTTTAAAATATTGCCGCGCTTTTATCGCGTCATTGTTCCGTTGGCGGTAGGGTGGCCAGCTTCGTTAACATAAACTCGATACCACTGATCCCATTTTAATTCGATCTTTTCGATCTCCCGCGTGCCTGTTTTGTGAACGGCAAAAATTATAATAAAACACACTAACGCATCATATGTATTTGGGCATCGCACTGCCAAGAAATATCGAATTTATTGCATCATATTTTTTATTTAGTGCATGAAAGCTGTTTTCGTTTATGTCCAGTGTATTTTCTCAGACACCTGTCATGTCAACTGCAAATCACAACGCAAGTTTGAACAAGAAATCGTTGATTTAATCTTATGATTGCAGGGAGCAGACTAATTTGCGACGTAAAGCCGTGCTAAGGTTTTGAGACATTTTAAAAATGTGTGAAGCGATACTAACAGTACTGTTATTAAAAAAAATTACGATCTCAACTGTTTGTTAATTAAGCGAGCAAATAGTTATATTTTTTTATACTTATTATATTATTATGTTGCCAGTGACGCTGATATCTAATTAGCTTTTAAAACACAATGAAACTGTCCCTCTTCTACCACTCTTCTAAAGGAAGCTAGCTCCTCAGAACTATTTTCTAGCTATCAATAATAATTGAGGTTAATTTTATATAAAACTACGGATTTTCTGACAGTCCATAAATAATAATTTTATTTCAATGTGCTCCGTACTTAATTCGATACACACACATTGCCAACTAGCAGTGCTATTTAAATCGCAAACTAAAATGGCTCCATATAAAATTGACTATATTTGGAATATTTCCCAAATATCAATATTTTGACTCGATAATTCACCCAGAATAAATTCAGAATATATATAATTTGTCCGTGACGTGGGTACCCTGGCGTGCGCGGGCGCATCGTATCGCGCTCGTCCGTCATACGATATCGCGCCATCGCGTCCCGGCCGCGCCAGTCGAAACGCACCTTTATGCTCATCACAACATACAAAAAAGTGATTTCATACTCTTTTTATTGCTCTATAAATATTTATATGTGAATAAATAGGATACCAGGTATGTTGGGAGCGAGTGGAATAGTTTTATTTGTGGAAATTGTGAAGGACTTATAGCTATTTGGTAATTAATGCTGAATTTGACAGTAAAAGAAAACATTACCAGAAACCCGGTATACCTAAACGGCGTAGGAAAATATCGCGGGAAAATACTCTTTGGTATGTGAATACTTGGAATTTCTCTTAACAGTATGTGAAGGTTACCAAGTCGCACCAGGCGTGGTAGCGTAAGGCCCAAATCCTTCAAAATCGTAGAGGAATCCTCGTTTTCTCACGATATTTTCCTTCACCGCTACATGAATTATACCTACAAATCAACAATTTTTTTTGTCAATTTGTGTTTTTGCTAGAGGTAGGTCTCTCATAAATGAGTGGCCGCCTGGGTAGGTACTAGCGCAATGTTTATTTCTCCCGCGGAACAGTAGTGTAAATGTGCACTATTATGTTTCGGTTTGAAAGACATCGAGACATACTGGACGTATTGAGACTTAACATACAGCGAGCGCAGTGTAATGCCAAGCATTTCTTTATAATTCTTAGTGTTGTTTATTCACTGTCACCAGCGACGGTAAAAAGCAAGCTTTTCTCGGTATTAATAAAAATATAAATAAAATTAGGTGTCACATTAAAGTCCAAAAATCAATATTTTCGTAAATGAAATTAGAAAATTGTTTACGAAAAATTTACCCTACCATTACTAATTAAACATTTTTATTTGTTTAATGACGCAATACCTAAATCATTTCATTTACTGGATCTCATACTACACATGTCCCACGATGTTTTGTTCATTAGCAAGCTTCTTGAGCAGACTTGCGTACATACTACATTAGCGGGTCACCTGTTGCTCATTACTTCGCGCTATCAGCTCTCATTACCGCACACTTTTCAGATTTTAAGAGCAAAAATATTCCTAACCTAGTTTTCGTGGTTGTAGGTGAAAATAGTAATATTAGTTAAATATTGTGGGCTTTTGTGATTGAAAGGTGTTAAAATATGACTTTATTGAAGCATGGGCATTGTACATTTCAAAACATGTAAATTGTAATTTGAGTAATGTACATTATATAGATATAGAACTGTTTGTTATCCAAATAAAATAATAATATGCAATAAAATATTTACCCATTGCAAGTTAATATTATATATTATTCTGTATCTGTATCAGCTCATATACGTCCAACTGCAGGGCATGGGCTTCCTCTACAATATATACACACATGACTCCAAAAAGTCCGAGGTGTGCTCTGATATACCAACCCGCGACCACCGTGAACATGTTGGCAGCCTCATCTAGTCCGTTTACCAACAAGAACCACGCATTTTTTATTTATTTACTTATCATGAAACGAACAAACGATCATTAACTTGATAAACCTTCGAAAAGTCAGGAGTGTTTGCCTAGGTTTCAAGTCAGATCTGTCCTCCAAAATTCAGACCTTATTAAGGAGACATTATTTTAAAATGCTTTCATAGATTTTATTTTAAACAAGCACCAGCCCTCCAGATTCTCTTAAGGATTTCAAGCATTACAATGGCCTGAGAAATTCCTGCAAGAAACCTTTAGGTAGTTTTGGTCCCGTATCTATTAAATCCAAAACACCTACGCTTCTACTTTCTCCATACAGTATTAAAACAAGACTGGCCTATTCAATGCACGTTAAACGACATCTTTTGATTGTACTCTTACTTCGTGAACAAAGGGTCACTTCTAAGAAAGACGATTCTGTTGCTTCCAAAACTTGAAACACTTGCGCACTCGATTGTGAACTTAAGTGTAATGGAATAGAGTTAAATGTGAGTCGTTTGTAAGGTAATAGGATGTATGTCACACAGTAGTGTAACTTGAAACTATTACGTAATAAATGAACTTATGTTTGCCCGCCCTTTGATGATCAAAATAATGTAATAAATTATTTTCCATATTTTCTTCGTGAATAGTTATGTATTCAGATTTATGTGTCTCCGTGAAAGCTGCACTTTTTTGTTATTAATAGATGGTACAGATTTTGACTACGTCAAATTAATTTCATTGAGTATTATAATAACGAATTGACACATTAAATTATTTAAAAAAAAACTCTGGAGACTGATATAGAATCGTTATGCTTATATTTAATAATAAGCGCACTTAAATAAAAATACATATACATATTTACCTGCAATTCATCTATTTTTCTCAATTATAAGCCATCTACATTATGCTTTCACAGAGAATATGCCCAGTAAATCACCCATCCCTACTATCCCATACAACACCGCTGTTCGCGACGGTGTAACAGCATCCGTTATCAGACTATCACCGCGCGGGGTGGCCGAGCGTCGCGCGATCCTACAGCGCGATTACACGCGAGACGCGCGCGATATTTCGCGAAATGACACGACAATGTCGCGTCGTGGGTAGCTGTTTATTGTGCCGTGAATGGGACGCTTTATGTGCATGCAAATATCGAAATGTTTTAACTGTACCCTTACTCGTTGCTCCTTAGATGGGCTTTAGTGCGGTAATCATGGCGGCTGGAAACTAAGATACTGCTACAAGTTTTTGTATAGGTTGGTCAATTCGCACATGTATGATTTGGCACTGAACTGCTGTTTTAACAACAATATTTATACCCTTATGGTATTATAAATTAATTCCAGTATCTTTACACGTCATTAATGCAGTAGAGTTATTTTTTTGCAAAGGCTTTACCTTCAAGTAGGTTTGGTAGACAAAGTAATTAATACTTAATTGTGGTTAGATTTTCCTTTCACACATAAAGGTTTTATGCACATTTTTGTTTCAATTTAAATAAACGAATAATAAAGTAAATTGACACAAAATTACCAGCAATATTTTGAGCTAACAATGCAGCATACGGAAATTAACATTTCTGTATTAAATATGCCTTTCTTTATAAATTATATTTACACAGATTTTAAACTTTATTTTACATGATGTTCACATATCAAATAAAACTTATAAGATTATTTCTTTTCCCACCTCCTGTCGTTTCATGAACAAATACCCTGAGAATTTACAGGACGTCAAACAATTTGAATAAAGCCGTACTACCTAGATATTTAGGTGTAGACAGGTCGAAAACGGAAGCCACCTGCCTCAGGGGCATTAGCTGACAATTTGAGATAGCAAGTGCATTGGACCGCGGAGATACCACGTCTCATTAGGCCCGGATCACGGGTTCAAATCCCGTGCACGGCTTAATTGTCTGCGGATTAGACCATCTAGATTTTCGTGATTAATGTCTTAATTTGTGGGTGATTTTGACGTGTTAGCAGGTTTTATTGGTTAATTATTGCGAAATATAATTAATAAGATAGAGCAATTATTTGTGATAAAATTCATATCGAATCAATTAATTAGTAAATATCAGATTTTTGGACTCATTAATTTATCGTATAAAAAGCGATAACCATACTTATAGTTGATATGTAAGTTTTTTTTGAAAAAATACCAATTTTATATCATTAGTATTTTTTTCCAAAATGTCTATTGAGCCATTCTTTACCACGTAACTTTCAAATAAAATAAATAAACTAACAAATCCATATATTTCTTTATAAAATTAATTCTACTTATAATTAAACTTTAATACCACTAACACTTGTAGTAATTAAAACAAATACAATTTAAAGCCATAAGTTGAATAATAGCAGTTAAAAATCCCGTGATTGAAGAGACGCTGGGCGGTATCTCGTCCGCCCAGAGATAGGATGCTGGGCGCGCGTGCTGACGTCAGATAGCGTCCTCTCGACTCTATGTACACTCGCTGATAATGGTTAAACACGGCTACATATACAAATAATACTTAAATTGAATTCATTAAAAAAATACATATGTATTTGGGAAACTACAGAACAATAAAACATATAAGCACAATACAATTACTAATCCATGACCCAGTGAAATATCTACGTACGTGATCACCGCCGCCCATAAATATTTCCACTATAGTGTCTAGTGATGCTTTGCCGGCATTTAAAGAGGGAAAACGGTATTTTTATTGAAAAAGATTAATTGTACGTGAAAGATAATGCCGGAAAAAGTACTGTGGTCGCTTTCAAACAGTCATATCCGTAGTCCTAGTTGCTCACTGAGATAATAGTCTTATATCGTGGGTATCAGAAACTACAAGAAAATTTTTGGGTCTCACGAAAACAAAGACTCGGGATAAATACTTGTATATCGCTAAAACATTTTTCTCGGTAAGTAGATCGAACCCACGGCCTCTTGTTTTACAGCTGACGTCGAACCCACAGTGGAACGTATGATTTTTTTTTTATAATACTCGAAGCAGCTAAGTACTCACACTGCATTAAAATACTATAGATTTGTCATGTCCAATTTCAAAATAAATTTGACATCAATACTAGTTGAAAACAATGATGTAGGTAATAGTACAGGCTGGGTATCTCGACTGCCCAGAGACAGATAGGACGCTGGGCGCGCGTGCTGCCTTCAGATAGCGTCATCTCGCCTCTATTGCACCGAGAGCCAGGGAACTTCAGACCTTCGTCATTTTATAAAGACCAGCCTTTTTAATTATGCCTTTACTTTATGTATTACACCAACTAACACGAAGAATATTTATTTCTCCTGTCATCTATGTATCTAGTCATTTTATAAAGGCTTCTACGAGTACATATCCCCCTAGTCTTTATGCATCACACGAGCAGAATCTCTAACATAGTGTTCCTGTCGTACTTAAAAAGCCCAAACGGTACTAAGGGGAAACTATATTTTAAAATATCTATTAATATCTTAATTACAATTGACTTAACTGTAATAATTTTCACATATTTTAAACTAAAGCCCTTGACATCTACCGCCCCCGCCTCCCCTGAGATCTATCCTTGAAAAATATTTCATTGCCTAGCGTCCTTCATATTTAAACTTCCACCCCCTCTGAGACCAGTCGAGGTCATGCGAGACCAGGCGGAGGCAGCAAGACTCTTATGATGCTTTCCTATAACGCTGATTGCTGTGACACTTGTATATAATAATAAATAAATAAAATAAAACCCAACAATCACATACATAATCCTGACCCTACACTATGATCGAGTCTTGTATAATGGGTATCAGGAACTACAAGAGACTTTTCGGTCTCACAAACACCCAGACCCGAGAGAAATATTTATGGTCGCACAGACATTTCTCACAATGCGGGGATTGAACCCGCGGCCTCTCATTTCACAGGCGGCGTCTAACCGACTGCGCCATGGAGGTTTTCAAAAAAGGTTTATTATTTGAAAATATTATTATTTAAAAATAGTAACAAAACTAGCTGTTATTTAATCTTCCACCCCCTTTGAGACCAGTGGAGGCCATGCGAGGCCACGCGAGGCCAGGCGGAGGCAGCACGTCCGTTATCACGCTGTGTGTGATACGAGTGTTCGGCGACGATAACAGCGCAGTCTCCTCTATTTCAACTCACTGCTCGCGGTCGAAGTTGCGAGAGTTCACGGGGAAATCTTGGTTTGTGGTGCAAAATTTTTGCGTTATTGTTGTCTATATTCTTAGGAAAAGAACATCGGCGAAAATGGACCATGAACGGGACCAGTTATGAATGGTACATCAAAAATTTTTATAATTTATTAGAGTCAAAATGCATATTTCAATTTATTTTTAAAAACCCGGATAAAAAAGAAAAACTAAAAGTGTTCTTAATAATATTGAACGCATACGAGTGCGTTCCATCAGTCATACTTTCTTTTATAATAAGGTTTTAACTACAACGTTGAAGGTAGTACTAAATTAAAAATAAAGTGTAGGCATTTTCTATGACACATGACTTTTCTTTGCGCTGTCATCTGCCCACTTTGTAAGATTAACCATTGTATAACGATAACGCTTTGTGATTTGGTTTAAAGTGTGAAGTATTACCATATTTCCAACATGAACTCGGAGCAACAGTGTGCTCCTCAACAATTTTTGCATTGTGTTCAATGCAATACTCGTCTTATTATACTCATTTCTGTAATCAGTGAGTGGGTCTATCCACTAATCGAAGTTTTTATTTAGCCATGAATCTACAAGGCATCCTATTTACAATTTAGTCAATATGGTTTAGTATCCTGGAGTTCCCACAGGAAGTTTGTTATGTGTGTGTTTTGATGAAAAACAATGATGCAAAACTTCCAAATCAAGCAGAGACGGAATAATTAAGTATTGTTGTAATTGTGTAGTAGGACGTCGCACAGTAATGTTGCTGTGCCCACGTCATGACTTTGATGTTGCTGCCCCTGCAGAATTCTTAGGTTCTATTGTAATAAGAGAAGATGAGAAATAATACATTTAAAAAATGTTTGTGTTTCATTTTATTTTGTTTTTTATTTTTGTGATCACTGCTTATTATATTCCTATATTAACATATACTAGGTTTGTGTGGAAGGATAAATACGAAACTATGAAGAATAGCGAAAAATACTCAAAACAGTGTCTAATAAATTCTGATAAAATTCTGCCGAAATAATGACAGCAAAATACTACACTTTCTCTCATTACATTAAGGTAACACAGGTATGGTGTACACCATATTCAACAGCTAATTAGTTTTATGACAAGGGAAATTATAGAGCATAGTAATTACTAAGCCATCATTATGATTTAGTACACTTTTCTTCCTAGGTACCTGATAACCATAAGACCACCCTACATTAGGTATATTTGACAATGACAATGACATTATAATGTGCTATTTTTTATTAGATAATCGTAACCTAAAGAGTTACAAATATATGAAATACTCTAAAATCTCCGGCTTTGCAGAAATCTTTTTGTAACTAGACATCACTCCTCATGCACTATACAACACAATAAACTATATCCCAGCTGTGTACAATATATTTCTTTGTCAGGTCCCAAAATGTATGAACGTGACCGATGTTCTTTTAGTTCGAAATACATGAAGATTATTTTAAATTGTAAATGTAAAATTATTTTTTGCTAGTTTCATTGAAAACATTGACCCATTACCATGTACATGCTAATTGAATTCTTTCTCAAATCAGAAGTAGCTTGTGCCTTTATTTTGCTACAGGGAAATGATTCCCCATTTTTATTTATTTTTTTACTAGGACAAAACTAATGGCTCTCTGCCCGCAAACCCTGGGGCAGGAAGAGTATGTCAACTTTCCAGCTCGGCGCGCGGATGTTAATATCGAGGTAGGTCTGTAACGCTAAATCCCCATGCCGACAAAACTCCCTTGATGACGTGACTACGGTCCCTGAAACTATTCCGCGGCCACTCTATGCAACATTACCGCTGCGCGACGACAACGTGCAAAATTCTTCCTACTTTTTTAATTTATTTTCGTGTTTTTTTTTTACATCTGTATATGTACGTCGTTTTTTTTCGCTAGTTTATTACCAGATAAACATTTTTTCTTTCTGTCTTTCTATGCTATTCAGAGACACATAGTCTCGCCCGTGTTATGGCCGTACTCAGAGACAGTTAATGTCAATTAAACCGTTCCTTAGTAAAGATTTTGTATGTAAAATCTACACTAAGTAATGATTTAATTGACATTAAATGTTTTTGAGTACGGCAGTTAATAAGAGAAGCACGTCACATCACAAGCACATCACTTTGGGTGAGGGCCCACCCAAGTTGTGACCGAGTAACATCATAGTGGTCATCGCCGAACCAAAGAGTGAACTCAACGATAAATCATACAATTAATTACTATTTAAAACAATATTGTGTCGTAACCGATCGCGGATCGCTCATAACTCACGCCGCGTCGCACCGAAGTGCTGTAATAAAACGATTTAGTGTCCACGTCTGCGGCTACGTGCATACCCAATCGTAAACTAACTGCCGATTTTACTGCTTCATTTGTTACCAACAATAAGCTAACTGATACAGTTATAAAAATTGATCTGACTCATTTGACTTTTTTTCATAAAGTTTCTCTACCTGCCCTCCCGCACTTGGCCAGCGTGGTGGACTATATAGCCTAACGTCTCAATCGTACTTCCGATTGTAATTGAGGCTTAGTTATATCATACAGTGGGACCTACATGGGCTGATACAGATGATCTGTAGGGTTGATATCAGTCAGTGAAATTGCAAGACAAATGCTTGTTTGTTGTGTTGTGTTACGTAAGTCGTTAACAAATTATAAAAAAAAATGGATATTTCTTTAAACAGACTCAAAATATGTAAAAATAAACCAAATCCGCGATAAAATCCGTAAATCATAGTTTTATTTCAGACTCAAAATACACTAAAAGCAATAGACGTGTAGAATGAATTTCTAATATTATTTAAACAGATTCCACCAAACACCATATATCAGTAATGCACAATTTCGAGTACATCATATCAATTTCCTCCACTCGGTGGATTTCATTTTACGACATATTTTATCAACCGACGCGCGGTGGCCGCCCGGCGTTATCGCACCGCGCACCCTGATACCGCGGGGGTGGCCACACTAACTATATATACGAGACTTTAATATTCACTAGTTCAAGTATTTATAAGCACGGTTTGGTGATGAAAAGAGACTATTTGTTGTTAGGATTTAATGGAAAAGAATAGTCACATTTAACTCTAAAAGTTTTTAGTATTTTAAGTATATATCCAATAATTACCGCATTTTTTATGATATATCAGCTTCTTCTAAACACATATTAGTTAAAAACCGTATGACGAATTACTTATGTATTTTCATGTCATAAAACAAAATCACAAATATCCCACAAAATTCCACAGCATAGGGCTCCTACTCGCAGGAGAGCGAAGAGTATCGGCTCCCACACGCTGTCTTCCCGCATGCACATGCACATGTGCTATTGTCCTGCTGAATATTCAGGACTCACAAATATAATAACTATTCAAACCAACTTCCTGTTTTTCTGTATTAATTCTGTGTTTAATTTAAAATAAGGTCAAAATTATAACGCAACTTATTTACATATATTATTTTTCGTAAACAACATAAAATTTATAAAAATAATAATTTTCAATAAATTGCTTTATTTATCAACAATATAAAATCAAGCCACCGTTCGTCAAAAACATGATATTATCACAATCAATCCACAAGTAACGTCGCCAAAACAAGCAAGCCAAATCGAAAACCTAAACAATGGCCTATTGTTTACAATATTTAACGCAAAAACACATCAAACTATCACACTGTACCACGCACTGGCTTTTAAAACTTAAAGCGGGCGGCTGGGACGGCGTGATAAGCGATACGCGACTGTGCCCCGCCGATAAGGGCGCAAGACACTGCACCCGTTAGACGGGGGGTCCGGGGGGTCCGGGGGTCTGGGCCCCGGTCCTGCGCCGGCCCGCCTGCCCTTATCGCCGCACTGCAGGCTTTATCAACGTTTGTCGCGTAGATGTGTTGATGGGAACGGGTTTCAAGGATATTATGGCATATTTTTGTGTTTTATTGTGGCATATTGTGGCTGTATAATAGTATATTATATGCAAAACACCCCTTAGATATAGTGATGTATTTTAAAATAATGATGAAAAAAATATGCTTTGAGTAAAAAATCTTGCTATCTCCTGGGACTATGGCATGAAGTTGTTGCCAAAAAGTATGGTTTGAGAATTCGAGCTATACAGCCTACAAAACAATATATTATAAAAAAATAAAATAAAGTCCCCGAAATATTGAGTTACCTATGGGATACAATTATTGGGGAAAATATTTTTCTACTATTATTTGTGTGATATATATTAGCAAATCTGCTTCACATTGGAATCCAACTTTATAGAGATAGAGCAAAGATCATATGTGAACTATTGCTGTAATAATAGTTATAGGAAAAAAAACTTTTGTGATTGGATATATTAGATACATATTGCCTATTCGTATACTGAGATAACAAAATGGTTACAGTGCATTTGATGGCCTAAACAGTGTAGATGAACGAGAAGTGATTAAATCTATAAATATTTTTCAGTTCTTTCAGGCTGGAGTTAGTCTTAAATATTTAATTACCTAAAAAGCTATAGAATTATAATAAAAGCAACAATATAGCATAACATATTAATATTTATCTAAAATAAAACATATAATGGTTACAATTTTATCACCCTCAATATTTATTAATAAATAATAAAATGAATATAATAAAATTAAAAAAGAGAGAACCATGTTAATAGTTGATTCGAAAAATATTCAATGGAAACTATTTTGTTTATAAATCCGTTGAGTCTTATAAGTAAGCAACTCTTACGTGTTTTGTATTATTTATTTATCTTCCCTTGCTTGCTTCCCTAAAATAAAAAATAAAATCTCATCAATTGAAAATTGTGTCCGCCAGCTCCAAAGCGAAAGTAGGTACAGTAAACTCAAAAATCTCGCGATTAATTATAACAAGTTTACTTTACTGGTGGTAGGTCTCTCATATGTGAGAGGCTGCCTGGGTGGGTATTTCTCCCGCCAAACAACAGTTTAAATGCACTGGTGTGTTTCAGATTGAAGGACATTGTAGCCAGAATAACTACTGGACATATTGAGACTTAACATCTTGTGACTCAGGATGGCGAGCGCAGTGGAGTGCCAAGCATTGCTTTGTAATTGAAGGTGTTATTTGGTTTTGATAGTGTTCATGAGCGGTCGCATCGCTTACCATCAGGCGAACGGCATGCTCGTCTCGCAAGCAATAAAAAAAAGATACGAAAATTCTACCACCAGCTGTAATACTGATAACTATAAAATAAGATTTGGCGTTGGGTCTCCTCACTACTCGTACAATTCTTTGTTAGGCTATCTGTTGATAAGCAACGTCTACCGGACATAAATCTCGCGCAGACATGGATAAAATATTAACAGATTGAAAATAGTGAGGTAGGTCAAGGGAATATCGATATTCCCTTGACCTACCTCTCTACCTCTACTTACATAAGGCCTCTGAAATTAATTGTAATATCCTGTTCAGAATATTTTCCTAGGGTTTCCAAACCGAGGTTGGTATATAAAATTCACCCGATTAAAAATTTGGTCTACTGTGTTTCATAGATTTACGCGAATATTGCGCGAGAGTGGTTAGGCCATATAGTCCACCACGCTGGCCTAGTGCGGGTTAGCGGACTTACATACCATAAAACTTTTATAAATCGCTATGGTATGCAGGTTTCCTCACGATGATTTCCTTCAACGTTTTAGTGCGTCGTGATTGAGTATCAATACACACATGACTCCGAAAAGTCAGATGTACGCCCTGGGATTCGAACCCGCGACCACCATAAACATGTTGCCAGTCGCATCTAGTCCGTTCACCAACAGGCCACCACGCAATTTTGCGTCAGTGCTTGGTAGTAATTCCTTTCATAACTACTCCTGACTGGGACACTGGTGGGATATGCTATGGTCAAAATATTCGTATTAAATCTACAAATCTGTCCAAATAATATAAAAAATCTCCAATATAAAAGGTGCAAAGATGATATCTAACAAGTCCTAGATCCCGTTACAATCAGACACCACTCGAGTTTTATACGTGTTTAATTTAATAAAGATTATCTCGTCACATTCAGACCTTAAGGCTGTGGGGGCGTACTTCACCCTTTACCTCGTAAATAACCTTTTACCACCCAACGACTCAAAACCCACTTTACTACAACCCAATAAAGTATAAATTCGAAAATCGTAAAATCTCGGGTTATGACATTTCGGTTTGATGTGTTAGATTTCTCTGGGGTGGGGAAATTGAAGTTTTATCTGGATTGAAATAGAGTTGGTTTTTGTGTACGGTGAGTGTTGCAGTAGATAAATGTTGCAATACAGATGTAAGTTGAGATGGTGGGTTTAATAAGCAATTCACGAGTGAATTCGATACTCGAGCTGCTATCATTTAGAAAGTAATGCGTTGTAAGTGGAAATGTATTATTTTTGTGATCTGACTTCAGCAGAGCACTTTTTAAAGCGGAGTTATTGAACTTTCACTGAATGTTTTTGCTAAAAAAATCGTTATAAATGGCACTGTGAAATATTTAACAACTACATTTCTGATATCTCATCACAATATGTTTCGGAAACATACTATATATTATATTCTTTATTAGAATTTATATAAACTGTTTATAAGAACTAAATAAATATAGGTACTCTCTATAAAACCATTCTTAATTCCTTGAACAAACTCCAGAACATTTCATGCCGAGATATCTCAAAGTAAGAGGATAACAAATGTGTGCAAATTAAAACAAAGCGCGGGTAATATCACAACCGTACAATACCAAAAAACACTAATAATTCTGTGTTTCAGTTTGTACGGCAGAGACGGTTTTAGGGTATCCGGGAATTAGATTTTGTCTAGATGCGATATCAATGTATAATGTGTGCTTTTTTTTTTTCAATCTAATCCATCTAATGGTTGTCTGGAAGAAATCGCGTTAAGCGATAAGACCGCCAATTGTCACCTTTACTTAAACGTGTTGTCATATATTTTTTATCTTTTTTTTATCTTCAATAAAGGATTTATAAACAAATAAATAAATAATGTATTAATGTTACAGGTACAAAATGAGTCTTAAAAAGGCTAGACATGTAATCCATATTTCGACGCCTTCTGTGCTGTTACTTTATTTTGTTATTTGCGTCATAAATAATGAAAAACAAGACAAACTTACCACTTACTATGTCCAAAGAATAACAACCCTAATTGCGAATCGTTTATAGCGACATCGTATTAAAATAGTTATTTTATTCGATTATAAAATTATTATTAAATAAAATTGCTTTGTTATTCATGATGTTGTTAAGTTTTGCTACTGTTCGTATCGCTTACCATCAGGCGAACGGTATGCTAGTCTGCCCATTCATTGCAATAAAAAAAAAACAGGAAAAATCCCATAATAGTAAAATAAGCCTATCACCAAATTCCCAAAAAAATAGCCCCATCCAGCCGCATACATCCCGGTCGGTACGTGCCATATCGCGCGCGCTTCTCACGCGGCGCTAACGATTTATTTAGCAACGCGTAACGACGTTTGTACAAGCCCGCCACACGTCACCGCCGCACTGGCTGCTTTTTATCGCGCCGATAATGCCGGCCCGACTGTTTGCAATCATACATATTTAGGTTTTTCGCCCGGCTTTTGGACGAGCCTAAGTATTTGTGTGAGCTATGGGTTGGTCAGTTTGTGTTGATGTTTTTTGTAGCTTTACGTACAAAAGTGAATATATACCAGCATAAACATATCTTACTACGTTTCCAATAATTGTTTTCTTAACTTGTAAATAAGAAATTACCGACGAGTAAGCAAGCCGATTAACTAGGAAATGGTCAACGTCTGCCCAACATCGCCTAGAACAATTTTTAAAATGTAACGCTCTAAGCTGGTAATTAAATTTCGTATTTAGATCCACGCTTTTCAATTTTAAAATATTTGTATTTTTCACTTAAACCTTAGCTATTTCTTGGCAACACTTATCACACATTAGCACGTTGTAGTAAGGAAAAGCTAGTGTGACATCGCCGCCCTTCCTGATATAACATCGAACCAAGCGCCCTGCTAATTCAATGTATTGACTCATGACTGTCTGTACTTCCCCTTTTTATTAGCGTTCGCATCGGCAGAGATTTTAAAAGTGTTCAATCTCAGTATGTAAAATATATTCTGTGATGGTCAATAGTGCGTTAATTTAAGTGGCGTGGTGAAAAAATGTCATTTAATTTCAAGTTTTTTCGTGCGCTAATATTAGTTAAAATGTGTGAAGGGAATGAATTTAATAAATTATTTTAGTTTGACTGTGATTGTAAAAGATCCGTTTGATATTCCTGCTTTTTTTGGAAAATGGATTTAGTATTTTCTATTAAAATAAACACAGTTTTACCCGGATGAAAAGTCACACAACTAAGAGAGACGAGAGACTATCAAAGTAATTAAAATTTAAAATAAAAATTTAAAAAATCTAATATTTATCAGCACACGAGCGCACCAACAAGATAACACCGATCAACAAATTTACGGTCGCCACCGCTGGCCCGGCGCTTTGGAAACTTCGAGCCGCACAATGGCGGAGGAAGCTGGTGCCTCTAACGGCGTCGTTACGGCCGCTAACGCCCGTTAACGGCTGTTAACGTTCGTTATCTGCGATACAGGGCGGGCGGAAGGCCACCTGAGGCCAACGCCGCCCGCCTTAATGTGTCCGCACTTATTTATTCTACACTAAAGGCCCGATGTGTTCCCCCGATGGTTATCAGCGTGTTTTTCACTTTTAAAAAGGGTTGTGTTACATTTAATGGTATGTGACACGGATGTTAGGTTCCGCTGCATTTGGCAATTAAAAAATATTTTTATGTGCCGGAAAAGGGTTTCCAATGCGGAATTAAATGTAAGGAGGGTGACGGTTTTGGATTACAGTGACTTTCCGTTTTTGGTATTTTCGGGTCCATCGCCTTGAAAGGTAATGTTATCATAGCATGATAATTTTACTCTCAATCGTTTATTTATTAAAGAAAACTATATATTACATAATCATATACATACTTATATTATGCAATCACAAAATTTCATATCGCACAATTTTTTAAAGTTGCCACCCTTATCTCAGTTCCACTATTTACTACTGAAATTCAACAACAATTCACCCAAATCTGAAGTAAGTTAGTAACTCGCTATCTCCCCGGTATATATCAAGCGTATCTTAGTGGAGCACAAAGTAAAAGTTTTTGGAGTTGCACTCAGGGCCCCCGCTACCATATGTGCGAAGTGTGCAATGCACACGGGCGCCATCCTTTGGGGGCGCCAAAATCCAGGGCCCAAAAAAAACAAAGGTCATTCATCCATCCATCAGCCAAAGGAAGTCCACTGCTGAGCATAGGCCTTCCCCAATGATTTACAAAGATACCTGTTGGAGGCAGCCTGCATCCAGCGACGTCCCGCGACCTTTACCAGGTCGTCTGACCACCGTGTGGGTGGACGTCCTACACTGCGTTTTCCGCTACGTGGCCTCCATTTGAGCACTTTTCGACCCCATCGGTCATCAGTTCTCCGCGCTATGTGCCCTGCCCATTGCCACTTCAACTTGCTCATCCGCTGGGCTATGTCGGCTATTTTAGTTCTCTTACGGATATCCTTATTTCTGATTCGATATCGTAGGGAAACCCCGAGCAGAGCCCATAGCTCGTTGAGTGACTTTGAGCTTCCTAATAATGCCAGTGAGAGGCCACGTCTCGGTGCCGTAAGTCATCACTGGCAACACACAACTATCGAAGACTTTCGATTTAAGGCACTGAGATATTTTGGACGAGAAGACGTCGCGTAGTTTCCCGAACGCTGCCCAACCGAATTGGATTCGACGATTGACCTCTCTCTCGAAGTTGGACCTGCCTAACCGGACCACTTGTCTTAAATATATATTCGTCAACAACTTCAAGAGTCGAGCTTCCAACACCGATTCGGGTGGGCACAACATGGACATTCGACATGATCTTCGTTTTGTCTATGTTCATTTTAAGACCCACCTGTTGGGAGACTCGATTGAGGTCTTCAAGCACAGTGCTAAGGTCTTCCAGCGATTCTGCCAAGACTACAATATCGTCAGCAAACCGAAGGTGAGTGATATACTCTCCGTTGATGTTGATGCCGAATCCTTTCCACTGCAAGAGCTTGAAGGCATTTTCCAGCGCGGCAGTGAACAGTTTCAGAGATATGACATCTCCCTGTCTCACGCCTCTCTGTAGTGGAATAGCTTTTGTACTCTGATCCTGTACTCGGACCGACATTATGGCGCTGTTGTATATACACTTCAACACTTCGATGTACCGATAGTCGATATGGCACCGCTGGAGAGACTGTAGCACAGCCCAAGTCTCGATCGAATCAAAGGCTTTCTCATAGTCCACAAACGCTAAACAAAGCGGCAAGTTATATTCCTCGGTTTTTTGTATAACTTGCCGAAGCGTATGGATATGGTCTATGGTACTAAAGCCTTTTCGGAAATCAGCTTCTTCGGGAGGCTGAAAGTCATCAAACCTGCGTTCGAGACGATTTGTGATGACCCTCGAAAACAACTTATAGACATGGCTAAGGAGCGAGATGGGCCTGTAGTTCTTCAGCAAAGTGTTATCACCTTTTTTTAAGAACAAGACCACCACGCTCCTGCTCCATGTCTGCGGCGTTGAGCTCTCGAGAAGAACAGAATTGAAGAGCCTCTGAAGGACTTTCAGTATTGGCGTGCCGCCCGCTTTCAGAAGCTCTGAATTGATTCCGTCCTCGCCCGGCGCCTTGTTGTTTTTAAGTCACTTTAGGGCCATCTCAATCTCATGGGATATCATCGTTAAAGTGTCAGATCGACTCGACTCTCAAGTCTTCGGCCGAGCTAACAGCAGATTGGGCAACCGAGGTGTAAAATTGTCCGTAGAACCTCTTGATCTCCCTTAATACCTCTGCCCTCGTTGATACCACGCGGCCGTCGTCCATCTTCAGCCTAGACAACTGGCTTTGCCCAATAGACAAGTCTCTTGCAAACACTTTGGAGCTTCCGTTCCGCTCAATTGTATCCTTAATGCTCACAGTATTGAGGTCAAGAGTGTGGATCGAGAGTTTTTGTGGTCTATCTCTACGGCGAGGTCTAAAATACTTAGATCCCACCGTATGGACAGCTTCTACCAAACCGCTGTTTAGCTCTTCCACTGCAAGGTTTTCTTCTAGACAATCAAAGCGATTGGTCAGCTCGAGTTGAAAGCTCTCGGGGTTTTGGATATGGGCGCGAGTAGGTCGGAGCGTAGATTTCATCAAGCGACGCCTTTCTGATTGGACATTGATATTCAGTGTGCCCTTAACCTTTCGGTGGTCACTGCCGGTTTTCACCCTGTTGATCACCGACACATCTGTGAATATCCGTCTATTCATCGTCAAGATGAAATCTATCTCGTTTCTCGTAGAACCGTCAGGACTGAGGAGGTCTATTTCTTGTGAGGCGGTTTCTGGTAAAAAGAGTTCATCGAAAAGAATCCGTCTTTCTCAAGAAAGTCGGCCAGCCGCTGACCCTGGGGTTCCGTTGCCCATGTCCAAATTGCCCCACTTTCAACTCTGCATCGCTGCTCTTGCCCAACTTTGCGTTGAAGTACTCCATAACAACATTGAAGTAGGTTTTGGAAGTATGTATGGCCCGACTCATACATCTCCTCTACTTCTTCATCTGGGTATGTCGAGGTCGGCGCGTATACCTGTATGACCTTCAACGAAGATCTTTTTGATATTCTGAGTATAACGTATACTACCCTGCTCGACACACTTTCGATGGATACGATGTTGTTGATGAGAAACCTGTGGACAAGAAATCCGACACCTCCTCCGGTAGAAGAGCAGGTTACCAGACTTCAAAGTTATCGTATCCTCCCCGATTCTTCGGACAAAAAAAAAACAAAAATAATCAACTCATATAATAAAATCGTTACCGGTCGATGTCGGTGTATAGAAAATATATGAGAATAACCTTAGAGTTTTTTCGTTACCTGATGATACTCACCCTGACCCTTTTAGTATTTTACAATATATATTTGAAAACAATTTAACATCCACCCTTCCAATGTATGCATTTCACTAAGAATTCTTCTGACATTGCCTGTATCTGTAGCTTCTGGCGAGCGATATTTTCAAAGTTAAAAATTATTTAAGGTCAACAACGATTCAAAAAAGATTAGCCATTGAACAAAAAATTTTTGATGGTATAAATTTCAGCGATATAATTAACGAATTTGCAACAGCATAGTCTCGGAAAATATCGCTACAATAGCAAGAGTATTGTAGTAGCGACTCTACTACAACACCTATTTTTTAATTTTTCTATTGTACCCAGATATCTTTTTTGATTTTATAACAAAGTTACCTAGGTATTTGTTATTAAAGTATCTGCGTATTGTAGAATAATTAGGAAGTGATACTTATTTACGTGTTAATGAAAAAGCGCAAAACCTCAGATACGCCAAGTTATTTTGATTATAAAATAATTACGAATATTATTTTGATTCAAATTTGACCCATATTTTTATTAGTGGAATCGACTTTACTCACGATTATGAACAAACTAATTTTATGTTTTGCGCTTTCTCAATAACACGTAGACATGAGTAACATGTAGAAATGAGGCAATATTTCTGTTATTTGTTCCTAAAAAAATGTGTTTTTTAGTTTTGGGTTATTTTCTTGTAATTATGAACAACGTGTCTGTACCCCATTAGTTAGTAAATGCTTTAAATGAGTGTGAACAAGAATTCATTATTATTATTTCATTTTGATATTATAGTCTACAAATACATATGACTTTAAAAGTTCGGTTCTTTGCATTATTTCAAGCACCCACCTACCATAAAAAAAGATAATTCAAAATGCTTTAAGGGGCGCCAAAAATTTTTTTCGCACACAGGCGCCATTAGCCCTTACGGGGGCCCTGGTTGCACTGCATCGCGTCGCGATACGTCGGGTGTTGCCATATCAATGAAAAACTACCGCGTATCGAGGTAACATTTCTGGTTGCATTTGATAGGTGATATTTTTTACTGGCGTGATGGATTTTAAAAATTGTGTTTTGATAATTTTGAAGTTAAACCTTAATACTTATTAATGTAATGTAATGTTATGTATAAAGCAGGATAGTTAACCGATAAAGCAGAAATGTTCAAAATTTCATCGAATTTCGATAATCGTAGTACTATAGAAATCCATTAAGCTAGTTAAAATTAAGATTTCTATAACTAATTTCTGTCTAGGATTGGTGAGAAAACTTAAAAAAGTTAAAATCATGAGAGCCATAATTGTATCTTAAAATTATAGTAATTATAGCATGTATTATAAGGATTAACATTACCAAAAACATTAAAAATAGTTTTAAAACCCTATATTTTACCACAATCTATTAAAAACTGCGAAATTATCAATAAATTGTCCTCTAGCAACACTATCGCAGATGGCCAACCGCTAACGTATAAAATTTTAAAGTTAGCACAAAGCTGTTGAACATTTTTCATCCATTGATCTGAGATAGCCGCTAACGGTGGGAGATTAAGACCACCACTCATCTGTGATACATGGAGCCTGCGTCCAGACAAAGGTCGCACGGTAAAATAACCAAGTATGGTTCGATGGGTGTTGCAAGCAAACATATTTTATAGGGGAAAGCATTATTTGTTTAAATTAAAAAGGTGCAACAAATATATATTTTAAGTATATAATTAATTATATACATGCATAAACTCACGTGTTTTTCCTAGAAAGGGTAGGCAGAGGTGTTACCAGGAGACCCACGTTTGGCCTTCCATCCCACAATGTTCGATGTTCCATCCCACAATGTGATAAGGGGCGAGCCTATGGCCATATCGGGCAAATTCCTGACTCTAAGCTGATACTGAATAGAAAAATCCAATATCACTTTGCTCCACCCGGGATTCGAACCCGAGACCTCAGCTTTGCAATCGTACCGCAGTACAACTGCGCCACCGGGGCAGTATTCAATATAATCTAATACACAAACAGTCGATTATAGAAACCAGTGCCCTGCAGTGGGACGTATATGGGCTGATTCAGATACACCTATAGTCTGAATAAATTAAAAGTCCTATCAATTTACGCACTAAAAACCTTCATAAAACTCATTCTTAGACCCTAAAGTAACTACTGGCATAATTTTGGTATTTGTCTGGATAGCAAGCACGGTTTATGACTGTGAAAATGTGTCATGGACGAAAGACTGTCGCAGTTTTGTACAACGAATTATAAATTTTTTATATTCTTTTTTTTTAAACTACGTTCATTCTACTATTGAAAATAATATTCTTAATATTTCTCCAACGATCTGTTGACACTAAATTCAATTTACCTATACCTATACTTCAAAATAAGTTCACATCTCACGTGTCATATTACGTGGCAACTAGCAATGGCGGAACAGTCCTATATTGCAAACACTGTACAGCATTCAAGACATCGACTGCGATACGTAGAGAGATACGACAAAACTTCCTAAGATCCAATACGAGCCACCAAAAGTTGCTACAGCGACGCTTGGTGCATAACAAAGGCGAGGGCGAGTTTGTAATGCAACTGATGGAGCAATGAACACAAAATTAGGGTTGCGGGAATATAAACAATTGGTTGAAGGTTTAATAACTAGGATATAAAGTGTATAGAAACTGATATGTACTAGGGTCAAATTCTAGTCATTTGCAAGAGATCAGTTTGCATAGTTTATTATAGTATTTTTGCCAAGGCAATATATTTAATTTAAATTCATTAGTAAAGGATTTATTAAATGCTAACCTTTGACCTTAATAAATATTAAAATGAATGCAGCACTGAATATTTACAATGGCTGAATAATATAAAAAAATACACTGTATAATGTCATAAAGCTAAATCAATAAAGATACGCTTAATTAAGTGTATAATTTATAGTAATTTATAAACATTTTGACTTTTTTTTAATCATAATTTATTTAAGTTTGTTATAACCTGTATTGTGTATGTCACTTTTGTCGGAGAACCGACAACCGTTAGGGTAAACGTGTTCTCAAATGGAGACCGCGCCTCAGCAACGGACGCGCTCTGACGAGGTGGAGTGATGACATCCGAAAGATGGCTGGTAACGGTTGGACAAGATGGGCTGAAGCCCAGTGACGTGCTATAGGAGAGGCCTTTGTCCAGGAGTGGACACGAGTACGCTAATGATGATGATGATGACGATGACAGCCTGTATTAGTATAATTGAATACAAATTTTAGGAAACTTGCACTTTACACAATTCATAGTTTTCTCGAAACAACATGAATATTTATTATTTTTTTATTATGAAACTTATCGGCAACATCACCTGTTACTTACATCCGAAGTTCAATACAGTAACATACGTTTATTTATCAGCAAACATCAATAATTTTAAATTTCGAATCCGCCATTTCAAATTAAATTGTGTTAAATAATCCGCTGTTCTCTCACGACCCACTCCATCGTCGAACACGTACAGTCGTTGCAACTAATACGGTTTAGATGCACTTCTAATTAAACATTTATGTTAGTTTGTGTATAATGTTTCGCGAATGTTGCGCCAATGTTGCGCAAACGAGAGATAAGATTGTTGCCTGTGCTTTGTTACGCCGTTTACACGACAATTTGCTTTCATATTCGATGCCTGTGTATCCGATACTTTAAGTGTGCTAACCAAGAAGCTTATACCCAAATGGAGATTGCAATCCGTATATAAAAGTGAAGCACAAAAATTTGACCTTGAATGACGTTGCTGTTGCCTGCTATCCTTTTCTTTACAGTGACAATGAATGAAAATGACTTTTGTTCATTCAGTAGGTCTCTCACACAGTCTCTCATAATAATATGATGTGTCATGTGAGAGGCCATCTTGGTGGGACCACTGAAATGTCTATTTTTCCCGCCAAACATCAGTGTATATGCACTGTTGCGTTCCAGTTTGAAAGACATTGTAGCCGGAGTAACTACTGAATATATTGAGACTCAGTATGTTATGTCTCAGGATGGCAAGTGCAATGGAATGCCAAGCATTGCTTTGTCATTCTTGGTGTAGTTCGATTTTGCTACTGTACATGAGAGGTCGTATTATTATCAGGCGAGTGGCATGTACGTCTTGCCATTCATTGCTACAAAAAAATGCTACATATTTATTATAAATTGACAAATTAATTTCGGAAGTGTATCCGATCATGTTATAAAAAAGTACTTTCATTATAAGATCACTTATGCAAAACTATTACGCAAAGGACCGTTCCGAGTGTTTATTATTTATATTTAGACACTATCGTGCCATACCATTACAAATAAAGCAAACAATTAAGCAAATCCAACTTCACCACCTGGGATACATGTTGCGTCTCATTTCGCGTACAACACCTGTATAACTCCGTCCCTTTCCCACAAAACGACACCTATTAGGTGAGTGTTTACGGCGAATACGTACAAAATAATTACACACACATTCCTCAATAACATAACACTGAGACGGTTATCTGTGGCGATAGTGTGGTCGCGGCACACAGTGAAACATTAATTTCGTGCCCCCATCCGCCGTTATCTTAGGATAAGCTTAAAACATTCGGATAGCTGTGAGACAAATGAATCACTTTGCCATTATGGAATAGGACGCGAGCACACCGGCCAATACGGATAAACACAAAAGTGTTTGTTTAGTTAGGCTGAGCTACACCATATAGGATTGGTTATCAAATCATGTTATTGATTTTAAATAAGCTAAAAAAGGCACTTAGAAATCGAGCTTTGAGATTAAATTATACTATGACATACATTGCTGTGTAACCAATGAATAATAATGATACGAAAAATATGTTTTTTATTTCTAATATAATTCCATATATTAGTATTCTAAACTCGGAATAAAACTATATATTTTTAATATTATAATGAGTTATTTGTCGCTTTATAACTTGTTTCCTGCCGGGAAATATGCACTATGCACAAAAAAGCTAATTCTACTATTTTAAAAAAATAGAATATTTTGTGTCCGTTTATTCGAATTTTAAAATTATGAATTTCGTTAATCTTAGATTACTGGCCAGATAAAAATATAAATAGAAAAAATATATATAAATAAAAAATGAGGGTATTTTGTAAATCGGAATACGTGAGGCGTGGAGCCCTCAGCTGGTGTGAGCGGATCCTTAGAGCTTACACATAAGTGCCTATATAATATGTGAGATTGCGTCTCGACAGATAAGTGGGAGTGCTTTTATAGATAAGAACGGTCGTGCGCGGACGAAAATCAGCGTATGATTTAAGTCGCGGCGTGTGACGTCGCCTTATCGTGTGTAAAATTGTCAGACGGGCGTTTTTAAGTCCGCTGATATACTCAATGTAGGCAAACTGGTTCTTTACTAAATATATCTGATTGTGATGTGCATACGTAAACCGAGTTGTGTGGATTATTTGAGATATTTTTTTTAAATGTGACTGTGCTTTTATTGCTTTGTAATAGTCGCGCTAAAAGGTTTGTTGAAGGTTTGCACATATAATTATTTTACGATACTCATTTTATTGACGTTAATTAAATATTTTTTCGACGTGCTCGATTTCACAATTTTAATATTTCCTGTGTGGTTACGAGTTCGATGTAATCAATTACACGTAATAAGTATGAGAAATGAAATTTCCCCGAACATATTAAAGTTGAAAGCTTCAATTATCATAAAATCTAATAATTTATTTTCCGTTACAGCCGTTATATCGACTGGCTGAATAAAATGAAAAAGGTCATGCGATATAAATTAGATTCCAAAAATGGTGAGTAATAATCACATTGAAATACTACATTTACTAACTGAATGTTGTAGAATACATACATTTTTCGTAAAACCAGTTAAGTTATCACAACAGTGGCTTAGGTGATATGGAAACTAACTGACCGTGTTCTAAAAAGTTTTATTGCCGCCGTTACAACACAAATACTTGGCCAAAAAAATTTAGAACATGATTCGCCTCGGCATTCCAAATTTAATTTATAAAAATTATTGTCATAGGTCACAGACTAAAAAGGCACCTATTACCAAATCTTACACCAATTCATTCGAAATTTAAATAGCCACAAGAAGAAGAAGAAGAAGAATGAAAATGACTTTTTGTTCATTCATTGTCACTCGAAAGAAAAGGATAGCAATCAGTAGCAACGTCATTCGAGGTCAAAGTTTTGTGCTTCACTTTTATATACGGAATGCAATCTCCATTTGGGTATAAGCTTCTTGAATAGCCATGAAGAAAGATCATGAATAAAAAATGTAGTATGATTTCGTTTTGTATTCGAAATAGAACTAAGCAAAATAGCCATAATATTTGAGGCAGGTCATAAGTGCATCCATCTGTTATCCATATAAATATTGAAATTCAGCAAGTGGTTTAATAGTTTCCGAACCGCAGGTGGTTTAAGCCCTAACTTGTGGAATGAGGTTCCAACCCACATATTGTGAGACGGAAAAGTCTACAATCGTTTTTGATACGTAGGGCACTAGACTAGTATTTTAAAGTATGATCATGAATATTTGCGTGATAATTGGGTCTTGGTTGATTCAGATTTCCTTGAGTGTCGTCAATTTAGTCACTAAGCTGAGTATACTCAGTACTTTTCTATGTTAAAAAATGCTTTCCGTTTCTTAATAAATTTATATATACGTCTACATTCAAATCAAGCACTATTTATTTAATCTATCTTCTATTTCTTGGGAAAAAATCATTTCATTAAACTATGCGTCGGCCGTCCAATTATGACCGTCATGACAACTGCTGATAGTGAATGCCCAACTCGTGGGCTTATCTGTACATTAAAAGTAATATTCTGAAAGAATAAAACTCAAATCACTTGAAAAGGGAAATGTAAACAATGCATATAAAAATATATTGTAATTCCACGTTGAAAATTCAAATTATAATTTTCTTTCATATTATTTTATTTATTTCAATCATATTAACTTTTTTTTTAAACACAGGTATCAATTGTTGATGTTCACCAAAACTATTTTTGCAATGCAATACACATAACAGTCGAAATTTCAAAATATTATCAAATTCATTATGAAACACGAGTACCATCAATATCGGACGCAATCATTATTTATATCAATGTTTGTATTACCTATATAAATTGTTACTTATATTTAGTCCAAAAATAATTAAACTGTAGGAAAAACAAAAAAAAATGCGTCAAACATGAAATTACGTTCCGTTTACGTTCAGCAAAAAATTACATTTTTTTTTTAAATCGGACATGAGAGTGAGTGGTCAGGTGCTCAGACGAGCCCAGTCAAAGGGCGGCTATCGGGCATGCATCACGGTGGGCGGGCGTTATCACCCCGCCGCACGCCACACTAACATCTCGTTTATTTTAAATGAACTGCGCCTCGTGTGTACAAATACGACTGTACAAATTTCGTGGTAAATGGCGAGCCCCGGTATGTGGCTGTATGCTCTATTATCTTTCGAAATTTAAAAAGTGACGTTCTGTTTTTAAAATTATTCTATTGTTCCAGATTTAAATCTTTATTGGTTTTTAAAATAATGTTTCTTGTTTGATTAATTCACAGGCAATATTAGCCCGAACTTAAAACTGTGGTCAATGAGTTTACCAATTTTCCCGTGGGATGACATAGTATTAAAACTATTTTTATATCACATGCTAAACTATTCCACCACAATAATTATATATCTCCAATAATGTAACTGATGTAAATAAAACTATTTATATTGTGGACACGGTGCATAATAGTGGAATCAATAGTTCTCCTAGTATTGTTTTTTTTTTTCGTTTTACGAAATTTATTGTAGTTTAATTAAAAGGTAGATACTAGAGCTCTGTCAACGGCTCAGGTACTAACTTAATTACTCACGCTTTTATACATGAAGGGTTGGCAGTGATACCATTAGTAATCGCAGTTCACAGAATATATTACCGTTCAAAGTTGCTTTAGCCTATAGCTGTCCTGGGCTACAAATATGAGATTTTTTAAACTCACATTAAGAAGATATCCCGACCTGGGAATCGAATTCATCACATTAAGATTATCGATTTCATACACGCTTACAGAAAAATATGTCCACAATGAATTCAAAATGTCCTAATCTTAGAAACCAAATTGAACACTATCACCAGATCAACCCTAACAATATTTCAGTATACAAGTTAAAAATGGTATTGAAAGTGGATAGGTGTGCGTCGGGTGTCCCGCGCTGATAACCGCGCGTGATGGATGCGCCGTCGTGATAACACCTTTCATTATAACCCGTCGACGTTTGTCTAGGCTCTATCTGTGCGGAAACGTAGGTGGAGGGTTAAGTGTTATAAATACAAACTGTAGGTAGGAGTGTTGGGAGGGTTAAAATGGTAAGGGAAAACAAACATTTCATTTTTAACTGCGAATTGTTGAAAGAGTTTCATCTGCCATAGTAAAGTCGCGTATTTTCTAGAATATCTTTAAAGGGAACCATGTAGGTAGTGTTGAAAGTGTTAAATTGAATTGATAGGGTGAAAGAGATGTTTACTCAAATGAAATTATTAAAAATATCACGCAATTAAAAACACAAAACACACACAATTAAAAAAAACCCTCTCAAATACGTACAAAGGAGCCACACATTTTCTAAATCATAAATAAAATTCAATTTAATCCGGGCGCAACAAACAAAAAGTGTCGCGCGACATTGCATTGTATCAGCCGGGCCACCTGGACGGCGGTATCTCCTCGGCGCAGATCCGCACCCCCCCCCCCCCTTAACCCCTTCCCCTTTTACCCTCCCCTCCCAGCCTGCAACCCCCAGCGAGCTAATAACTTGCGATACACTGCACTCCGACACTTCACTGGTATGAAACCTTTCCTTGTTGGCTCTGAGCAATTAGTTGAAGGCCGATTAAGTTGTTGGCTCTAAAAATACCTTCAGTAATACGGGAAATGAGAGTCAAATGCATCTACCGACCCTTGCAATAGATTTTTTTATCAATCTCTTTTGTATATTTATGTTTTAATTCTTTGCGTGTTAAGTACATGATTTCGTCTCCAACAAATCCGTTTTCTATGTAATTTAAGAGGTGTCGTCGAATCTGGTACCATTGAAGTTCCTACGGGAAAACTACGTGATAATATGTATGCTGGTTTAACCAACGCATTTAATTTGCTTAATTTTATTATATTCTGTATTTCGAATCGAATCAAAATGCAGTATTTAAGTGTATTGGGCAACACTAGATTGCATTTTAGATGTCCGTAAGTCACCAATCACACAATTTAAAACAAAATTGAAAAACAATTTTAATAATAAATCAAAATAATGAGCAATTTGTAATCCATTTTAGTGGCCATTTAGCATGCGCCACAGTTGTAAACAAGTTTCTATTTAGTTAACACAAAAATAACAACCACAAATCGATACAGATTGTCATATACAACCAATAACAGACTTAATTCCTAATATATATCTATCATGAATATGCGGATGTCAATTATCTCGATCTTACCAAGGACCCAACCAATAAACTTGAGCGTCTTCAAAAATTTTATATTTAGACTGCAAATATAAACATGTTTCTAAATTCCGCAAAAAGCTTTAGTAGTCACCGGTAGTCTAGTTGGCTTTGAAATGTCATCCGAGGTGACTTTTAATATAATCAGCCTTTGAGTTGTGGTTCACCAAACAGCTCAATACTATGCTGCGTGGTCATCTACATTGTAATTGTACCTAGTTTTTTTATTTTTATATTTGTATTACTTATGGATAATTAAATAAAACCCTGTATGTATTATATATATACATATGTACCTACACCTTTTCTTTTTTTTTTCATGGGGAAAATCCTCTTGGATTCCCGCACTAGGAGGGAATGCCGGATTTTTACCGACTAAAAACCCCATCTTGCTCCATCAGCACTTTGGAGAAACTTCGGGACCTCACAAAGAACACGCCGAAGTTCCTCCAGTGCGTAGCTTCTAGAAGCACTACTCTGAGCTTTAATCTTTAGCCAGGGCGATGTCTGGCACCACCTCGGCGAATTCGTCTCCGAGCAGGATCGGCTCTCTCCCGATCCCGCTCTGCTGCCTCCTTCTTCGCCATTACGGTTTCACAGAAGGAGGATGTACCTACACCTGTGAAAAAGACGTGCCATTTGTGACAGTTAACATTTATTTTTTAAATTATCATTGCCAGAACCGGACACATCGATTGAAAATTAATATCGACATCTCATTTAAATTATAATAAATTATTATTCAGGGATCTACCCATCTATTAATCTACGCGTATAGATAATTAGTTTATGCTTGTATCTTGTTACAAATGTATTTAATACTCAATCATCAGTATAAACAACTCTAACTACAAGTGATAACTTAACACATTTATGAAGTCAATAAAATTAATATATCTAGTTCAATCACAAAATCCTACATGGGTTACCTTAAACCCAATAACGTAAATAATAACCGCGCGAACTATAAGGTACTCCAATTATTTTTCTGTCGCACCGTCAAGCTGTCAAAGGGTTTGCCATCACGCGTGTTCCCTCCTTCCTATAATCCTGGGTCCTTCCGCCGTAGCGTGAAGAGGCATCTTAGTAGGCCGGCATGAGTGTAGCGAATGGCATGAGACCACAACCTGATGCCATTCGGTTCTCTAACTGGACGCCATTTGCACTTACAATTAGGTAAGGTAAAGTCACCAATGCTCGACAATTTAATGAAAACACTATGTTTATATGAAAATAATTATATATTTATCAAATAAAACAATTACAGTTTTTTTTAAATAAATGAAGTGTATCTTAGCAAATAATTAAAAGTAATAAAATTTCTATAAATCAACATACTTTTAATTATTATTTTAAAAAAAATATGCTTTGTCTTAAGTACCAATAGATAACATTACAAAAAAAGAAAATCACCAGAAGTAGACAGTCATATGCCCTAATAGTTGACATTATGTTTAGTTAATGCAGTTGGAGTTTTAAGGGCATCAGTGTGCTCGATATACTTAATTAACTTACAATAATAATTACTTATCCGTCAACCTCTAAGGTACTATCAAATTTGTACTTAATTCTATCACCAGTTATAATCATATTTGGTACGTCAAGGACTTTAATTATTTGAGATTCAATTATAGCACTGATATCCCTATCATTTTCTTTGAATACTGTTTTGGACTCATCACAAGCTACCATTGCCATAACTTCAATTTCAGTTTTAGTTACTTTTTGGACAATACAAACATATTTATAATATTTCTTTTTGCCAGGAAACTTAACAATGACATAGTCACCTCGCTTAATTCTACTTTCTTCCTCATTTCTTCCTTCCTCATTGATTTCTCCTTTGATTTCCTCATCAGTATCTTCATCAGAAATATCATCCGTGCTGTTTCCAGATTCTACCCATTCTTCTTCAGTAGTTAAGCTATTATAGTCAGTATTTTTAAGTTTGTTTTTTATAATATTTTTATTTTTCTTTAATAACTTCTTGTCAGTCTTAAGTTTTCGTGCTTTTTCAGTCTCTTCTTTCTTTTTCTTCCTTTCCTCGGCTCTTCTTTTTTTCTCATTCTCTAATTCAGTCTTTTTCTTCTCTTTGTTTTCATGGTATTTTTGCCATTCCAAAGATGATACAACAGATGGAACCTTATCTTTCTTTCTTCCTGTAGAGTTTTGTTTAGGAGTTGGCCAAAACAATGCTCTTTTAAATGGACTAAGTATTACCATATTATCTGAATCGTGTGAACAACTTTCTTGTGGCCTATAATGACATGATATAGGTGGTTCTATCAATGATTCTGTGTTTATGGTGCCTTCAAGATTTTGAGTACTGCTTTCTTGGACTTCTTTGCAGGGAGTTTTAGGGTTTCCATTTAGGGGTAAATATTGGAACGGAAAATCCAAATTTCTAGCTTGTGATGTGGATGGCATTGTCAATGGATTGCTACTCGGGTCTGTATTAAGCGATGGTAATATTTGAGTTGTAATGCCTTGATCTGATGTAGAATTATTCAAGGTAGAGAGATTTTCGGTAGGTGGTAAGACTTCTTTAGTTTTTGTTAGCATGTCTTCAATATTTTTATAAAATTGAAACAATGTAATATTTTCGTCAATTTTTTCTGAAGCAATATATTTGTCCAGGAAATTAAGGCCCATTTCCAGTTCTTTAACTTTCGCAATTTTTTGTAATGCCATGAATTCATCTGTTGGTTGTTCTGATGCACAGCACACTGCATCAGGATTCCAGGGTGAGAGTCCACATTTACGAAACCCGTTTTGAAACATCTCAGGGGATAATGTGTTTTTAAGTACTTTGTTTAGCAATGGACAAAAATGAACTTTTCTCAAAATGGGGAAATCAATGTGTTCTAAACGCCAAGACTGCACAGCAGTTTTCCAAGCGCACTTTAAGCTTCTGAAAATAGCTACATCCATGGGCTGTAAGAGATGAGTGGCATTAGGAAAGAGAGCAATTAGGATTATCCCATTTTCCGAACAAAACTTGCTCACGTGGAATGACATGTGTGATGTGTGCCCATCCATAAAAAGTATGACTGGTTTTTGAATACCATTATCATTCAACCATTTATCAAATATATTGCAGATATATTCATAGAATGTCTCCATCGTCATCCAACCACTGTCAGACCGTCCAATACCCCAAGTTACAGGAATAGACAAACTTAATTCTCTTGGTATTCGTAGATACTTAAAAACAACCATGGGCGGTAGAACTTGACCAGCAGCATTACCACCTAAAAGCACTGTGAAACATTCTTTTTCGTCCGAGTTAATTTGCTGGTACACCATTTTTTGGCCTTTAGCTGCTAGTACCTTGTTCCCTTTTGGATTCAAGAAAAATGCAGTCTCATCCATGTTAAAAATTCGATGAGGTTCAGCCAAAATATTTAAGTAATTGTTTTCTTCAAGATACGTGCTCACTTCTTTAAACCAATTCATTAACTGTGACGTTGTGACTGAAGCTCTGGATGAAGTTAAATTTTGAGGCTGCCTAGAGATAAGCTCTGGGTGCCGTCTTAAAAAACTTTTGTACCATTTTTTACCAGGCCTCCCATCTTTAAAAGGAGTTTCTAAATTCAAATCATCAACAATTTTTTTCACACTGTCTTGTAAGTTCTCTTTGCGTATTGGGAAACCTAGTTTCACCATTGTTTTAGCCCACTTTACAAGCAAAGCTTCAGTATCATCTGAGATGTAGCATGTTCTTCCCATTTTTCGTTTAATGGGTGTCTTACCCTTTACTTTATTCAGCAAAGTTACCCTAGGTACCCCAAATTTTTTTGCCGCAGTTGACGTCGGAACTCCTCGTCTGCATTCTTGAATAGCGGCTTGCATATGAGCCTCAGAGTAACGAAACATTTGTGCTTTTATTGGTGGCATACTTATGAGTCTGGAACAATAGAACCAATAATTGACATCATGTATACCCCAATAATAGACACCATGTCTACCTTTAGTTAAAGTGATCCAAAGTTGTTAATATCTCTACAGTAATCTTTTCATTGGGAATAGAGTTCAAAATCATACCGAATCTGACATAAGAGTTAAATATCTTGAAACACCAATGGATGACATGCCTGCCATCTATTGGATTTTCAATATTTTTTTATACCAATAGTAGACATGTCATAATTTGTCCGAAAAATATTAGCAAACACAAGAAAAACACGTTTATCACAAACTCAACTAATCATTGATACATTGACAAATTAGTAAAAGTACATTCATAAACAAATATCGATTCAAAACTCACCTTAAAATTTTGGCGTCCTTAACCTAAAAAATAAGAAATGGCGGGACGCGGGCTCACTCGCTGACATAATTGACAAGGACTGACGACATTTTGAAATTTCGTTTAGAATCTGATTGGGAGTTTTTGAGAACAATTCATAGATGGTGCTAGGTGTCCTATGATATTGTAATAAGAGTTATTTACTAAAATTGTTTTTAATACATGAACATTTCTTCGTAGGTGTCATCCTTTAGGTCACTGTCTGGCATTGGTGACTTTACCTTACAATGCAGTCCCCGTGCCGTGACAGAATTAAAAAAAATATGGTTCTGCCATAAGCAATGGTTGGCTAAGCGTTTATCCAATCCCAATACGCATAAACCATAAAATACCGCGCAATAATTTCGTATAAGAAATGACCCCATTCGGATTTAATCGGCGCTTTTAAGAGCAATCCTTATCCGATATAGAGTATCGCATTAGCATTAAAAAAGAGTTTTTTTCTTTATCGACGTCAGTAAAACGGACAGTCCGACATAAATAATAAATTGTGGACAATAACCCGCCGTAATTAGGCAATAAATTCTTTAAGCAGATATGAAAGATGGAGGGAAGATCTTATTTGTATGCTCTGCACTATGGGTGCGTGTCCATTCTTTGACCACGGTAAGTAACGTTGGACATAGAAGTGGTGCGGCCTAATATTTTACCGCGAAAATTTAAATGTGGAATGCATTTGTCTGTTGATTTATATGACTGTCGTGCTAATTAAAACGACAGATCGTTCGTTATCAGATCTACAATTAATTTAATTATAAACAGGCTCCGAGCCCCGCTCCACCTATTTTACAATAAAATACGAACGTGTCATCTAGACTGCTAAAAAATTAAAAGTTTCATGAATAAGATCATTAAATACCATTGAACTTTCATTATCGCCGGGGTGGTAATCAGAAGTACACAATTTAAAAAGACGTAACAGCGTCGAACTTATCCGCTGTAACATAAAAAAAATCTCAGATAATACACAAGAATTTCTTTTAAATCAGACAACCTAATTTTGGGTCTATATGTATTTATATTATATGTTTTTATTAAACTTTAAATATTCAAAGTTGTTGAATTCACGCACCTACTAACTCTCTCTACATCATCCAAAGTTCGACTGGTAGAAAATACCTCAGGCATCAGGTCCGCCTATATTCAACTCTGTATATAAAGCATATACATAAAATCTAGATAACTTCACCTGGAAATCAGATCACAGTTCAATATCCCAATACCCCGCTTTCAACAATCCACGACACAATGAAAAACATCAAAATCCGCGGCACAATGGAGACGGGCTCAAACTACTGATAAGGCCCACATTGAGTTTTATGTTTAGCAGAGATAAGGGACCGGCGCGGATCGATTAGCTGTCCGTCTGTGCGTTGTATATCCACTTACCAGCGATTTACTGCGTCTGGTTTGAATCACTCAAGTGCTTAAAAATATTGTCAAGGTTATGTTTCTATAAATGCGAGTATACAAGGGCGTTAGATTGCTGGAGATTTTTGTACCTATCTGTATCCGCCCATAAACTGCAGGACTCGGGCTTCCTCTACAATCGAGAGTACGATTGAGAGGAGATACGCCATATAGTCCACACTGGTCTAGTGCGGGTTGGCGGAATTTACCTACTATAGATTTCTTTTAAATATCGTTATGCAGGTTTCTTCACGATTTTTTCCTTCACCATTATAGTGCGTGGTGATTACACTATATTATTATAATATACACATGATTCCGAGGTGTGCCCCTGAGATTCGAACCCCCGACCACAATGGATACTTCGTGGTAGTGCAGTTCAGGGAAGCGTTATGACTTGTTTTGTTTGAAAATGAAAATAATTTATTGAATACATTAAAATGTTCTAGATCATTTATATTCAGTGATTTGTTAATCTTCCACCCGGTTCGGAAAGCTGTGTTCAGTTAAAAAGAACGGGCAAGAAACTAGTGATGCTCTTTTCAAAACCAGATTAGAATTTGGTGATAATAACAAACGTTAAAAGTGGTTTAAATCAGAGCAGGTCATTATTAATTTGTTATAAAATTTAAAATATACGAACATGTTCTTTATGCGAGGATTAAGGGAGCTCTATCAAATGACGTCAAACGGTGGTTCCATGCCTCTCGATGCTCCATACTATGCCGGCCTGCTCTTCACACTACGGCAGAAGGCCTCAGGATTATAGGAGGAGGGAATATATATAATAACAAAAATTCTAAAGTTCGACTTTATTTACAAGTTTTTCAGTGGAAAACATAACTTACCGGGTATAGTCAAGGTGTTAAAATTAAAAACCAAATCATTTTACATGGATAAAATAGATAGGACCACCAATCCGATGTTACATTAGTAGAAAAACCGGCAAAAAACTTAGTAAGCGAATATAAAATAGTTATTTTTTTAAAACCGAATACCTACATATAAGTTTAGAAGCTTTAGAGCCATAAATTGAATGTTATATGATACGTTTATATTTAAGTTTATATTCTTACTGCAATAGGTATATTAATTATACATAGATAACCGAGACAATATATGCAAACTTAAACTAACAAAGTCTAGATCTAATCATGTGATAAAATTTACACCTAATATGTCACATAAATTTATTAACTAAATTAAATTATACACTAAATTTGGATTGTTTTAAATATTTTAATCTTTAACTCTATTCAAAAATCATATATTTACATATGCGAATGTTGTGTTTATTTAACGAAAAAATCAATGGCGGGAGAATAATATGGATGATAAATTAATTGATTTTTCTTGTAGCGTCGCAAAGGTTGATTGTATTATACTTTTATATTTGTTATTTAGTTTATACATCCGTTGGTATTTAACGATAATAATATTTATTTAAATTATTTGTTTGTCTCATTAATAAAATGCCAGTGATTGAATGCGATTACACATGGTCAAATTCGGTTATGATTTTCAACAACTTGACTATGCACAATTTATTAAAAAAGCTTATCCTTTTTCAGGACAATCTATATCCATTTCAAATAATAGTTGAAATAATTTTTATTTGTTATATTACTTTGATAATGCGTGAATTCTTGCGATCATATCATTAGCATTCCATCCAGCCCTTGGCTGATCTTCAGCATCTTCAGTTAAAAGATAATTTACTCTCATATAAGATTCAATTTTTTAAATACTACACAATTGCATTTTTTAGATTTGATACAATTTTTTTAGAACTCAAAATATTTAACCACTATATACTAATCAAGACCAATCTATAAACAGTCGCACTGAAAAATAATATCAGAAATTCCGTGAACGAAACTTCCAACTGTCCACTCTTATTTGAGGCCCTTAACTGACTTCCAATGCTGAAGATGTATATATCTTACCAATTGGAACCATGGAACGCTGCAGTTGAGGCAGATTCCGATCACCTATTGGCCGATACGGACGATTTATGGCTGGTATCGGTCGGTGTCTTAATTTACTGCCCTCAGTGCAGGTGAGTTTTTGCGCTAATTACTAACGTGCCATGTCCTTACATTGTGTTTTTTAAGAGATTGATTTAGGCTGTTGGCTTTATGCTATGTTTGGACTTCTAATTATGTAAATTATTATCCAAAAAATCATCTGTTTTGCGCCTAGATATTAGGCAAAATAGCCAATTTATTATAACATGCTTAAAATCTGTTATTTTACTCATCGTAAAATCGTAATTAGCTGTCATGAATCAACGTGAAAACCATCTGTTATCATAACTACATAACATTAAAACAAGAAAAATTTACATATTTATAGGCTGTAATTTATCTACATTAATACCTATATTGTATGTTGTGTTCAAACTCATTTAATTATATTTCACACTTATACCTACCCAATATCCATACATAGCAAATACTTGCCCAATCAAAACACGAAACTGAACCTACACACTCTAGTTCCAACGCAAAGACGAGACGCTGTACACAAAAGCCGGGAAAGCAAAGGATATGCTATTCAAAATTTTGCCTAACAAACCCCCATAGAGGGCGCTGCGACAAAGCCTCGTGGGCGGTGATAACCATCTACGTATTGTCAAAGGCTTGCAGTAGGCTGCCTTGAGCGCATATCGACTCCTTGTTCGCTCCGAAAATGTATTTGATAGAAATTGTTTAAATTTCGAACACAAATAGGAAATTTTAACTATTATTATTATTTGCAAATACATGTCGAATCCATGTGATTTTCTTAATGGATTGGTTCTTGATGGTGGCGGGTTCAAAGTCCAAGGCACACCTCTGATTTTTCGGAATCGTGTGTGTATTGATAGTCAATCACCACGCACTATAACGTTGAAGGAAAACATCATGAGGAAACCTGCACACCATAACGATTTATAATAATTTCTATGTAGTCCATTGAAATGTTACATGAGCTTTGCATTTTTTAGAGGACGCAATTTTATTTTTGGGATATGTGTGAGCGGTCAATAGAAGCTTAACCTCAAGTTTGTGGGGTCGCTACCCTTGTCCCCCGGCCGCCATCTTGGAAAAAGGGGTGAAAACACTTTTTTCGCGATATCTCGGAAACTATGCGTCTTAAAAAAAATTGTAAAACATAATTTGTAGCTAATTGTTTTGCCTACAAATATGTTTATATAACTTTTTGCCCTAAATTAAAAATTAATATTCTATTGGTCGTATCCGGACAGCCTCCGTGGCGCAGTTGGTTAGACACCGCCTGTGAAACGAGTGGCCGCGGGTTCGATCCCCGCACCGAGAGAAATGACACCCACAATGATACCCACGACACAAGACTTGATTTTAGTGTGGGGTCAGGACTATGTATGTGACTGTTGGATGTTATTTATTATTATTATTATACTTGTTTTAAATTTTAATTCTCTTCCATATTTGGAAGGCAAATCAACTATAGCCAGGCCGAAGCCAAAGGCTTAGTTGTGTGGGTTTAATTAAACTAATTATTGTTGGATAGAAATTTTCTAACCAAACGGCATTATTATTATTCTCTTTATTTTAAATCTTTTTTTTTTACATTTTTATATATATATTAAAAAAAACAAAATACATATAAAAATATAAAAAGTTATCCAACGATGGCGAGGCTCGAGACCCAAGCCACCGGTGGTTAGGAGCCCAAAGTGAGGAACCGCCTCACAATACGTGCCGTGTCAAGCAATACTGCCTTCTGTATCTGACTCCTGACCCAAACGCCGATTGAGAGCCTCTGTAGATGTTGGTCGAGGCTCTTTGGTATCAACCCATGAGCAGAAACGACAATCGGGACAATAATTGTTGAGTCGACATCCCACATGTCGGTAACCTCGTGTGCCAAATCTAAATATTTAGACATTTTGTCTTTTTCGGCTTTGACAAGGTTATCGTCATGCGGAATGGTGACGTCAACAAGTATAGCCCGGCGCGCCAATCGATCTATTATCACAATGTCAGGCTTATTGGCTAGAATAGTCCTGTCTGTGATAATAGATCGATCCCAATACAGCGTTGCATGAACATTTTCGAGAACTGGTTGGGGCACATACTGGTAATATGGCACTTCAGGAGTCACAAGTCCACATCGAAGGGCAATTTGCTGGTGTATGATCTTGGCTACTAGGTTATGTCTATGCAAATACTCGCCGTTAGCAAGATACGAACAACCGGAGATAACATGCCTGATAGACTCGCCAGGACGGTGGCATGCCCGACAGATGTCGACCGTACCGTCCTTCAGGATGTATTTCCTATAGTTGTTCGTCTTAATAACTTCGTCCATAATTGCAAAGACAAAACCCTCGGTTTCCCCAAAGAGGTTACCGAAGCGTAGCCAAGACACAGACGCTAGTCGGTCCACATCAGGCCCATGAAGGGCTCGATAGAACCGACCGTGCAGTTCTTTGCTCTTCCATATGTCCTCGCGATCCTTAATGCCTACCACCAGAGGTTTCCGCCAGTTCTCAATCGCCAAAGAGAGCGGGGTAAATCCTTTATCTACCATAACTACAACCCTATGCATATCCACATCACTGTGAAGGAAATAATCCCTGAGATTGCACACCTCGCGATTATGCAAGTCCTTAGCATTAAGAATGCCTCGACCCCCACATCTCCGCGGGATGTACAATCTCATCACTGATGATCGTGGATGATGCATACGATGTGCAGTCAGGAGAGTTCGGACTTTACTTTTTACTTTATTATTATTATTATTAGAATATTATATCACATGCATTTAAAATCTCAACGATAATTCATAAAATTACCATAAAATTTCAATATGTTGTGTTATCAAATAATTAAATTAACCTTTAGCCAGGCGGTAGGTATAGAATGTCTTCATCGAAAGAAACGACCAATCAAATACAACATTGATAATATGATTTATTGAATTATGGAGATTTGTGATTCTTGCGCTAGTGTCAAGTAAATTGTGCACCGGAAATGTGTAAAAGTCGAAGATATCATGCGGCTACTTGTAAATATCAATCTAGGCCGCAAAATCACCTTGCCTTTTTCTTTAAAATAATTTTTTGTCTATGCTAAAGAGACAGTCATTTGGAATGATTTTGAAAGTAGATCGCCGTTTTCATATTTTAAAATGTCGCGTTCTATTTTTAAATTTGAAGCTTAGTTCGTTAATTCCATACATCATCGTGTTAGTACGTGAATTAATTTCATAAAAAGTTCACAGTTGGTTATCACGACACATAGAGGCGAGGCAGGGCGCGGCCGCTAGTGTTATCTGCCCGTGCACAATAAAAGGGCCTAGTCAACTCATTAGCATACTGCTGTGTTGTCAAGATATTAGTGATGGGGAACAGTTTCGCGAATACAGTAATTAATTCATAATACTTTTTTCTACACATGCAATACCCACTCTAGTGGATACGCCAAACAGAAATTACTGAATGAATTTAATGAGTTGAGTACATTTGTAATTGAAGCTAGAGGGTTGAGTTGAGGTTTTCGGTCTCACACACACCCAGACCCGAAACAAATACCTCTGGTTCACGCAAAGGTGCGGGGATCGAACCCGCCTCTCGTTTCATAGCCGGCGTCTAACCAACTGCGCCACGGAGGCGTGTAGTACATAAAGTAAGGATGGGGTTGGCGATTTCTTACAGACAACCTACCAATATAAAATTATACTTGTAAGTCCTACTCGGTACTATAAACAATGACGCGTGACATGAGTGCGTCGGGCCCGACGCGGCGTGACGTGTGCGATGTCGCGATAACGTGATAACAGCCGGCTGTCGCACGCAACTACAACACGCGCTGCCTTGTCCCTGCCCAATTTCCTATTGAGGGAATTTTTGGTGTGGTCTGGTGTGAGTGGAAAGCGATAGCGGTGTTTATAACAGTCGTAGAAGAGGCAAAAAAATATGGTAACTTCCAGGTTGACAGTTGCATCTTCGATTTAACTAGCTTTTTTTCACTTTTAATAGTAAGCGTAAAAGAAGGAATTTATGGATAATAAATATATTAATCGTTACTATTGCTACATTCTCTTTTTAGCAAACGGAACTCCATGTACTGATGTTGGCCTCATATGATGTTGATAACATAATTAACACATTCACAATTTTACCATATTAGTACTTATTCGTATCATTTACAACTATTGGTATAAACATTTTATTGATTTTTATTTTATTTTGTTTATTCAACAAAATCCACAGCCCTTAATACTAATATAATACAACTAGTGTACTTATCTTACGGCCAATAATGGATTTACATTTTAAATCGTTTTTTATTTAATATTCGAATTTAATAGCATAAGTGAAGATTTTATATATATTTTTATAGTCTTTTAACTAAGCACTACATCACACATTACCCGCTAAAGCTTGTGCAATGTGCCGCACCCAATCCGCCCAAAATGCCATCATCGATGCGCGCTTTTCAATGGTTTACGGATGCTAATACGAATAGTTGCAGTTGCTAGTTGTTAGTTGTTTGTCACGCGACATTATTTACAATAACTTCACATGTTGACAAAGAATTTCATATAAATAAATTTGTGTTTAACAGGGTATGAAGAAGTGGGTAACATTTTCGCTCTAAACCACGTGACGATTTTTTTTGTTATTGCATTGTATGGTGAGATTGGTGAAACGAGCGTGGCATTCGCTTGATGGTAAGCGATACGACCGCTCATACAATAGTAAAAACAAACATCACCATGAGTTATGGTTGCTATCCTGAGACATATGATGTTAAGGCTCAATATCTAGACCACAACAGTGCATTAAAAATGAATAAATAAAAATCATTACGGTGGTACCTACCCAGGCGGCCTCTCACATATGAAAGAACTACCACCACTAAACGACTTGATTAATAGAAACAAATAAATAAATAAATATACCCATCAGTCACATACTACACATTTCTGACCCCACACAAAGTTACACGTCTAGTGTCGTGGGTATCAGAAAGTATGCGACATTTTACGGCCTTCGAAACAAATTCTTATGGACCACATAGCCATTTGTCTCGGTGCGGGGATCGAACCCACGGCTCTTGTTTTATAGAGGTAAGATTCGATTAATGGCACCTTTGACGATTTCCATACACAATTATGCTGGCCTACTCAAACCGGATCACAGACTGAATACGAAAAGAAACGAAATCTGAATACGTACTCTAAATTCCCGGCTTTTTTAGAGACTTGTCAATGTAATAATGTGATGTTAACTCAATGCTAGTTTTACTAAGGTATATTTTAACTGAAAATTTCAATATAATCACACCCTTAAGTTCACAGTAATAGGCTATATTTAAAAAAAATTGTTTGCGTCGGTATGTGGCTTTTCGAAAAGATATAAAACGTTTTCCACCATCATCACAAAAACACATTTAAAAAAAATTAAAGCATATATTTTTAATCTATTCTATGCAGTTTCTTCAAGCATTAAAACAGATTCAAAGCATTAAGCTATAACTAAGGCTGGACGTAGAGTTTCCTTCGCGCGGACATCGGTTTTTCTCAACAGTAAAAACGATTTGACGGCACGCGTCGCGATAAAAATCTCTAGCCATTTCCGTAGCCGACCCTGCATTGTATACTACGCTGTATGTTAATGATAAAATTGTTTTATTTGATATTGTTATTTAATTATAATCGTTAATGCTTCGCCGCGCAGTATGTAGTTATGAAGAAGAAATGGAACGTGAAAGGAGATCGGTCGATTTCCTAAGGAAATTGGGCCTAGTAGTGAAAACTTGACGGACACAAATGAGACCTAGAATTAAATAATAAAGATTCAATATCCTTTAAATATAATATAGTCTTTTTGAGCTACGATATGGGGTATTTAAGATATATCCTCTTAAAGTTTTACAAAAACTACCATATTCTACTATTTTCATATACATATCTTATTTGGACAATATTTTATATTTTCCGTAACTATGTAAATAATTTCGTTTAATAATATTGTAAAATGTATTACATTATTATAAACACTTTAAATACTTTTCGATATAAAGTTGATTAAGAAAGCATTTCTGGGGGTAGAAATATCCGTTTCAAATGTTGGTAGGTCATTCTAAAAAGGGAATGATGGCGGTAAAAATGTTGGTATTGATAATAAGAAACACAATTTTATAATAATAAGTTCTATTGAACTTGTTCCTAAACAATATCTCATGTACCTGGTAGTAACAATACATTGTCGAGGTGCTTTGCAATAGGTGTGATATCATTTTGGTACCTAGCCCAACCAACGTACCACATAATAGTCAGTACATGTGCAGAGCATCCCACTGTCCTTTTGATTGCAATGCAATTACAATAATATTGTATTATTGTATTGTGGCCATTTTGACAGTTGTCGATCTGAATATAAACAAAACATATTTTTGTTCTGTCCTAACCAATAACGCACTAAGTGGTCTGGCATACTATTTATCTCATTAAAATCGATTGATGTTTTAGAATTCTTTATAATCGTAAACATGTTTTATACATGTTAGAACTAAAATAATATAATTAATATTATAGAGCCTTTCCGTCATAAAATCCAATGAGGTATTGCGTAGATGCACTGAGCAAGCTCTGCTATTTTTGGGAATATAATAATTATAATCTTTTTGAGAGTAGCCAAGAGTTGTCGTAAATAATAAACTCAAAATAACCAACATCACAAAAGCACATTCCTTTCGCGACCAAGTACGAAGAATAGAATTTGACAAACACTGAATGAATTTGACACATGTCAATTCTGATATTTATTGCAAACAATGCAAAAAGTGGTAGAATATTTTATGATATCCTTTTTTTTTACAAAATCTGATCCCCACGGTGTAGGATAAAAATAAATAGAGAAATAAATCTAAAAAAAAACGCCTGATTTTTTAGTCATACTTAATTTCTTGTCCGTAGTTGGACCAAATCGACTGATCTCCTTTTCGTTAAAATACCTTTTACATATTTATTTAATTTAAACTAACATTTAAAAATGCATACTTCACACATTTTTGTGCTTAGCTATTAAATTAATTTAATTTGAAGTTAAAAAGAGATAATTATATTAAGATTTAATCTTGAAATCGCTATGTTGATTTGAAGTTTATTAAAAGAATTTTTCGATTTCCCAACGCGTTGATTGAAATGAGATTCTTTTTATAAACCAGTCTATTTTTTATTTTTTAATGCATGAATGGCGAGACGAGCTTGCTATTCGCCTGATTTTTTGGCAGGAGAAATAGACATTGCGGTAGTACCTACCCAGGTGGCCTCTAACATATGAAATACCTACCACCAGTAGTTTATTAACATTATTTACGTTTTAAGCCTACAAACATCACATTTATAATGTATTTTACTAAATCAAGTATTGCTACTGTTGCCACCAACACAAAACATCGACTTCACCACTGAAATTTTATTGAATACAAATTTTGTTTTTTATTGCCAACCAATACATATTAATATTATCGATGGCAATAATTTAGATAATTTCAATACGAAAAACCATTCCAAAAAATCAAGGTAATTAACGATTTAATATGTTTATATTATATAAATAACGCCCACGACTAAGATTAAACAAGTTGTGAAATTATGAATATTCATAAACAAACTGCAAGTAAAATAATTTTAATTTTAAAAAGACGAGATACGGTAAAATCTTGGCTAGAGGAGAAATATGCCGCTTGGATCAGTTCTCTATAAATACACTATATTTGAGGCAATATAAATCAGGAAAATGAATTTATAGAAGGCCGAAAAACAATTCTCAATGACCAGTAAAGTATCCACGATTCTGATGACATTTTGGGCGTCCATGGGAAGTTTTCGGATAAGTTACATTCGGTAAAATTTTATAAAGCTGAATGATCAAAGTTTAACCTATTTTTTTTTTCTTTCGTCTTCAAAGAATAATACAAATTAATAATGTCTGTAACTGTATATTTGCTAGACATATTCTTAAAAAAACACAACTGTACAAGGCTGTGGAATTCATTACCTGTCGCAGTGAGGCGGGCAAAGTCACTGCCCATATTCAAAAGATTAGTGAAACAACATTATCTTTCACAATTAAATTGAAGATATTGCTTGTAATATTTGCATGTATAGCGTGTATATATTATATATATGTATTTTATGTATATATATATATATATATATATATATATATATATATTCATATGTATATATTTATTATATATTTATTAGGTTTATATACTTTATATAATATGTCCGTTACCCTTTCGTACACCTCATGGTACCCCAAAACTGTTGTTCCATCTTATCCATCCAATGGTTGGTTGTCTGTAAGAGATCGCCTCGAGCGATAAGACCGCCTTTTGTACATTTTTGATTGTTTTTTGTTGTATTTTTTCTGTATTGTTAGTTTTAGGTGTACAATAAAGTTTTAAATAAATAAATAAATAATAAAAAATACCTCAATGGTTATTTTATGTATTAAAATTAGCTATTTTCTCATTAAGCAATAAAAAATCCGGATATGTAGTAGTATAATTTGAATGGTAAAATATCATTGACGTTTTAACATTAATATGCCAAAGGAAATACAATAATATTATTAAAATTATTAAAATTTTCTACAAATGGCAATAAAAAAACGATTAAACTAACGAATATAAATCGGCAATTTGAATATGTGTAATATTCTGTCATCGAATACAGAATTATATACGTTCGGTCTAATGTATTGCATACAAATTACATACTAATATATTCTATTGATTAATCGAATAAACGAAATGCAAATATATCGATATCGATTACGTATTCACATTTTTTGCGATGACAGTCAGTTTAACCATAGACTAAATATATTTTTCTTTTCAGGTAAGTGTGCAAATAAAGCAAGTTCGAGATACACGGGAGGTATTGTATGAGAGAAGCTACGAGAAAGGTCTGGACAGCGCGTAACGACCACAAATGCGTTTTAAATTCACCAACCAATAGCCTGCATTCCCATTATGTTACACTAATCGCGCAGCATTCAGTGTTGCCAGCGCACGTACGTAAACTATTACACTTAAATGCGAACGTTTGAAGTGCTCGGCTACGTATTCAATAATAGTGTTATATTTTATACCGCTTCGATGTGGTGTTGTTAATATAGAGTTTATTGAATGTTGATGTACTATGCGATATTGCTCCGATCTTCGAAATTTTAAATTTAAAGTGTATGAGGACTTTCTTTTACGCCCGGACAAAAACCCTTATTCGTCGGTAAATATTATATCTGGCCTTTAATAGAGAGCCTTTAATAGAGCGACTTGTATCTATTAAAAATGTACGTCTCACCCGTGTTACATTATATCTATACCGTCTGTTCTGTTCTGTATCGTGTTACATTATATAATACTTTGAAAGTTATCTATGGAGCAACTTATTTGGGTTGTATCTGTTACGGTTCTCCAGTTTGGGCCGACAGATCTACTGTTGGTGCTGTTCGTAGGAAGTTGCTCCAGAGTCAACGCCTGGCCTTGATATTCTTATGTAAAGCTTACAGAACCGTTAGTACAGAGGCTTTGCCGGTTCTCGCGGGTGTGCTTCCGGTCGATCTGGAGGTGCAAAGACGCGCCGCATTATATTATTCAAATAGAGAGACAATAGACACTAACTTTATTGCATCCCGAGACTTTTTAAAGATTAGCAGATTATTCAAACCATATTCTGCTGCGTACACTGAATTAATTGACGAATGGCAGAACCGGTGGGATATATCCTCAAAGGGGCGTCACTTATATCAATTCTTTCCGTCCGATCGCGATCGCTTAAGAAAATCGTGGCTAGAAATTGATCACTGTGTATCACAGTTCCTAACAGGACATGGCAACTTTAAGAGCAAACTATTCACTTTTAAGCTGGTTGAATCGCCTGCGTGTCAATGCTCTACACCTGACTGTGAGTACGAACAAACTGCACATCATATACTTTGGGAGTGTAATCGCTGGTCCGATGAACGCGGAATAATGTTGAACAATATGCAAATAACTTCTGGTGTTGCATACTATACGGACCTCGTGGAATCTAGGAGGAACTTCCGTGCTTTCCGGCGCTTTTGCCATACCTATTATTGGACCCAAATTTAGCAGCTCAAACTATAGGACCCATGTAATTTGTTTATCCCGTGGTGCTTAATACATCTGGCTTCTCCAGTTGTATATCTTTATATAAGAGGATACATACCTCTCGACTCAATAATTTTTTTTTTTTGTCACCCGCTTTGCTGCGGAGGGAAGTGGACAACTATTTGTTTCCAACTCCTCCTTTTGTTTTTTTCTTTCTGATTAATTTCGATGCGGGTTAAAGACAAGCTAGTGTCCCTGAGAGACTCGCCGAGCTCCGGAGCTCGGTGTCAAATCTTTGTGTGCCACTGTTGATCCTGGCTGACAGGAGTTGCAGTGGCGGGTGTGAGGGCGGGAAAGTCTCTATATCTAAACCGCGTGCAATTAAATATAACACACAAAACCCTGAAATACCCACAATAATCACATTAATTGTAAATCAGTACCGAAAAAAACTCAACCCGACCATACAATCGACGATCGGGCAAAAAGGGATGGTAACACATCGGTTGTATCGCACTTCGCCACTGTCCGGTTATTGTCACCGAGTCAACAAATACCCGCTATCTTAAAGACAGTAAGAATTCAACAAAACACGTTAACAGAAAATCATAATTTTACCCAATATTTTTATATCACAATATATTTATTTATTAATCCTTTTTTGCACTCTACAGAGATGCTATGATGATATTACACAATCAAAAATAATAGTACAATATACCGCATTTCATAGAAACTTCTCGTCGTCTCTTCTCACCCACTAAAGCCTCTACCCCCAAAGAATCACATTAATTGCAAATCAGAACCAAAAGAAACTCAAATCGAAGACAAACGCGGATAAATATAGATTTATAGCACAGTACAAGCGAATGGACAAAAAGGGGTGGTCACACATCGGTTGTATCGCGCATCGCCGCTGTCCGGTTATTGTCACCGTATCGCGCGATCGCGGACCTCGTGAGGGACCAGCTTTCGCGACGGTGATGATGCTATCTGTCAAAATTGCATACTTATTCCGCGGTGCCGTCGCAAGTCGCACTTTGATTTGTTCCACGGAAGATACGTTGTACCTGTAGTTATGTGTTTTGTTGGTGAAGGAATATAATAGACTGAATTAAAAGAAATACAGGGATTAAAAAAAATATATGAGTTACAGCGGTAAGTTTTATTTATCAATTTTATAAGTGCCAAAAAATAAGGCAATTTTAAGTTTAATGCATGATATATCAAAAGAAAAGCAATATTATTTTTATGGCACTCTAACGGATTCTAAATTTTCCATATGCCCAAATAAAATTTATTCGTAAATAAAATAAGTAAAGTTGCTATAATTTTACTGTTTTTACTAAATATCTAAAACCTATTCTCACTCAATATTATTGTAATACATTTTATTAACGTACGAATATGTATCAAACAAAATCAATGGTATTTTTCATATAAAAAATTACACAAAACAAATAACATATCATGAAATAGCCGGAGATACTACCAGGACACCCACGTTTCGCCTTGTATATTCTGTCTCACAATGTGATTGGGGACGAGCCTATCACTATGTGGGGCACAAATTCCTGACTCCGATGAATAGAAATATCACTTTGCTCGACCTGAGATTCGAACCCGAGACCTCAGCTTTGTTATCTTACCGTATTACAATTAGCCACCAAGGCAGACAAATACTTGAGTGGCAAATCATTAACTGGCAAAACCACCCATCTGTCTCTATCCGATATACAACCAATACCATAAAAACTAGATTTCAAATCAACTATTACCGTCTGGAAAAGATCACCTTAAATAAATTTAGTTTTATTGATTCCGTTTCAACACATTTGTGTATTTTATAAATATTTATTTCTATCTCTAAAGATATCATATTACGTTTCAATAATTAAACTCGATCTTTTATCACCGAATAGAAACGAGCGATTATCTCGAGATAAATTTATAACGTAGTCGCTCTCACTTAACTCGTCGCGTTAAATTCGACATGGGTGCAACCCTAATTGCTTCGCGAAATATCGATGACATTCCCAACAGGGTTGCCAGGACTACAGACTACACATTTTTGCAAAAAAATATCCAATAAAAAAATCCAAAAACAAAATGCACCATTTTATTCATCAAATATTTTATATTTATCAAAATCACGCAATTTAAAAATAATCAACATAATGTAAAAAAATGTGATAAAAACAGTTTTAGAAAAAAAAATATAAACATTCTTGATTACTCTTTTCAACCACCAAAATAAATTATGGCGCAATATTTTACATACAAAATCCTGTGCGCATCCGTCAACCCTGCGTCAGGGGCTAGATGACCGAATCCGCTGAATTTCAGAGCCTAAGCACTGCGTTATAGAGTTTAGTTTTAAAAAGCAATGGTGAGATGTATTCACGCTGTGTTCGAAGATTTATAAGGCGAGCCGTCGTCGTATGGACGCGTGCTAAGATATTTATTGTAAAGAATGTCCAGTGTTGTTGGGAATTTGTTGGCTATTTGTTAACAAATGGGGACCAACCGTCTTGTTATGTGAAACCAACTGCAAGTACGGACCGTATGACTTGGAACAAAACTTTGTTGTTGCAATTAATTGGATCTCTTCTTCTACATCTTTATAGAACGCATATACATAGAATAGGTGCATATCATGAATTACGTGAAAATAGAAAGATTTGTTCATTTAGTTCGATCACTCGTCTACATTTTCTTGACTCGTAAAAAAATTTCTATAGGATTGAAGAGTAGATTATCCATCTGAAAATTGAACCCGGGATCACATTATTTACGGTCCATACACATACTGGGTCGATAAGATGGCACATACTACGCTATTCCCGTCAACGAAAAATAACCGTTTTAACCAAGTTTTAACCTTAATTCTGACAAATTAAATCAGAAATTAAATTACGATTATTTAAATTTTTATAGAGTTACAAAATGTTTTTAATATTAATTTTTCCGATCGTTACAAAAATGCATGATTTTTATCGTCATGTCGACATTCTTGCCACTTGTCAAACATAATTCCAAACGGGCATTATATTGCTAATATTTAATACCTGCTATAAAAATAGTGTTCTTTTTCTCCTTTATAATATTTTTAATTATTTTTTTTCTCTCCTTTTCCTTATCCAACTCTCCTGTAAGATAATCAATTTCCTCCTTCTTTTTATTTTAATTATTGATTTTAATAAACAGTCTCCCTACATTCAATCCTTGTCCTCTGATAACAAATATTTAGACTGACTTTTTTTTCTAATATCTTGACATTGGCTAAATGTACATAAAGTACGGAGTCAAAAAGAAAAAAAAGGGCATTAAACCTCACACCGGCTCGGAACAAGCATGGGTAAGCTTATCCGACGTCGATATATTCCGTTCCTATGCATTAAGATCAAACTGGACGGAGAGATAAAGATCATATCGGGGCCTAACATCTGAAATAGATTCCGCGCCAAGTTTAACACCGACCGGTCCAAAGCACACATCACACTTTCACTTCATTAATACTTGTTTTTCGTAAACTTTGGTGTTAATATTTGGTAATGAATGGATTTTTACTGGTGTTAGGTTTTTTACGTGTGAGAGGCCGCCTGGGTGGTTAGTAGGTACCACCGCAATGTCTATTTTTTTTTTTCTGCCTGTGTTCTATTATGTAGGGGTGGTGTATTGTATCACTGTAGGGTGTGGTGTGCATGTATGTGGGGTGTTTAACCGGCAGGCGAGGGATGCTCCGCTATTTGATACGATTGCTCCCTCGTCCCGCAATGTCTATTTCTCATGCTTTATAGTAAATGCACTGCTGTGTTTTGGTTTGAAGTACATTGTACCCAGAGTAACTACTGGACATATTGAGGCTTAACATCTTATGTCTCAGGATGGCAAGCGCAGTGGCGTGCCAAGCGTTGATTTGCAATTCAAGGTCTAGTTTGGTTTTGTTACTGTTTATGAGCGTTCGTACCGCTTACCATCAGGCGAACGGCAAGCTCGTCTCGCCATTCATAGTAATAAAATAATATAAATGCAAAATAGAAACAACGGTAGGTGGCAAACATTTGAATAGGTGTCATAAATTAAACAAAACTTCTTCTAAAATGTCATTTTAATTAATGAATTAATATTGAATGCTAATTTATTGTAATTAATAGATAATAATAATCTTATTCAACAATAATTTCAAGAATGATACATTTACATTTAGATAATGATAATGCGTAATGTCCAATGTAATTAATCAACTATTTTTTAATGTTTAAATGTAACTGTCGATAGTATATCTAAATAAATACATAAACTATTTTTTTATAAATAAAATAAATAACAAATAATAAAATTTTGTCCGGTGACAGGAATTTATGCCCGATATGGCGATAGGCTCGGCTCCTAACACATAATGGGACGGAACACACAGGGTGAAATGTGGGTGTCCCGTTTGCACCCCTGCCTACCCCTTTTGTTTTTATGTATGTATGATTTTTTAATATATTGGTCGATAAACTCAAAAGTATTTCAGTGGGGCCAAAAAAATATCGACGTACCTAGCCGACGGCGCGTGATAGAAAAAGCGCAAGTGCTTAAATAGCGACTATTATAAATGTGATGTTAAATCCGCCATATTGCACATTTAATTGTGTGGACAAGCTAAAGATATTCATCACTCAATCACATCAAATCCATAGGGTAGCTTTAAAAATGCTCATATTAGATAGATTTCCCTAGAATCGCCGAGCGTCGCAGGCAAGTTGGCAAGGCCTAGTCTTCTCGCATTGATGACGCTGCTGCCCGTAATCAATCTGTCATTTAAATACTATTTCATATCCCGGTGTCAATCAGAAAATACCACTTCATCTGTTCCCTATATGCATTTATAAAATTACTAAAAATAAATTGATAAAAAAATAATCTAAATAAAATACCTAAGCATTTTGCAAGTTTTTGAAAAATAGGTACATATTTTACGTATAAATATTTAAATACCCTATTTATGTATTGGATATCTACATAAATATTATAAAGAGGAAAGATTTGACTGTTTGTTTGCGTTGAATAGGCTCTGAAACTACTGGACCGATACGAAGAATGTTTCACAATTAAAATCCTACATTATCGTTATATATACCTATAGGCGAAAGAATATTTTCAACAAAGTGCATCTGCACCCGGGCGCAGCCTAGCTCTTTATAAATACAGCAATTTATAGATATTTTTACTTGAAAAAATTTAGTATTCAATTGTTTTTGAATACGCGTAAGTACTTAATCTCCGTAAAATATGACTACTTGATATACTAGCTATTAACCTTTCATTTGTTTTTCATAATGTTACATTATTTTGCTATAATTATAATTTTATGTCGGCACGGTCACAAATTAAAACATTCTCTATTCTATTTGTAACTTAATATTGTATTATATAGACGCATTAGTTGTCATAAAACGAGGTGTTTTTACACGCTTTATATATTAGCTTCACTTGTATGTTTGTATGTTTGTTTGTATGTTTGTTTGTAACCGACTTCTTTGGGCGCGATTTTGACCCACTTTAAACGGCCAGATTTCGTTCAAATTTTGCACACCTGTCAAAGACCGATGACAATACAATAATTCGATTAAAATATATAATTATCCTGATTAGATTCGCCAGGATTAATTATTCTTATAATTGATGACCATTGCTACATTCATCGCTAGATGGCGTTAACATTGTATTCTTCCAAGAAGCTTATACCCAAATGGAGATTGCATTCCGTATAAAACACTGAAGCACAAAAATTTGACCTTGAATGCAATCGCTGTTGCCTGCTATCCTTTTCTTTAGAGTAACAATGAATGAAGTTCACGTGAAGTTCATTCATTGTTACGCTAAAGAAAAGGATAGCAGGCATCAGCGACGTCATTCAAGGTAAAATTTTTGTGCTTCACTTTTATATACGGAATGCAATCTCCATTTGGGTATAAGCTTCTTGTATTCTTCAAGTGTCAAATGTTACTACTGACCAACAGATGGCGTTATTGACTGGAAATACAGCCGTAGATGGATGTTTTTAGTCAAAACAATTATATAATAGTTAAAAAAAACTAAAATACACGCTTTAATAAGATATACAACTAAAAAAGTAAAAATAATTGATACTGAATTTAAGATAAGAAAATGGAGTAAAATACATATATTTTATTGTTACAAAGCGTGGGGTGCAGGAGGATAAGTAATTGTTGTAAACACCCCACGCTTTGTAACAATAAAATATATGTATTTTACTCCATTTTCTTATCTTAAATTCAGTATCAATTATTTTTACTTTTTTAGTTGTATATCTTATTAAAGCGTGTATTTAAGTTATTTTTAACTATTATATAATTATATTATTTATTGGCTTATTATGCATCTGTTATCTGATTATATTATTAATATCTAAATGATTTGTAAAGTGATATGTTGTCGTGTTAACAAGATAAAGATGTCCGGTGACTCTTGAAAATTTAGAGATAATACATACATTTTTTTTTTTTTTTTTTTATTGCAGTGAATGGCGAGACGAGCAAGCCGTTCGCCTGGTGGTAAGCGATACGACCGCTCATAAACAGTAGCAACATTCCACTGCGCTCGCCATCCTGAGACATAAGATGTTAAGTCTCAATATGTCCAGTAGTTGCTCTGGCTACAATGTCCTTCAATCCGAAACACAACAGTGCATTTAAGCAGTGTTGTTTCACGGGAGAAATAGACATTGCGGTGGTACCTACCCAGATGGCCTCTCACATATGAGAGACCTACCACCAGTAAAAATACATAGATACTTATCACGGCCGTAACGCGAAAGGGGTAGGTATTTGCAACTGCCACTTATAGTTTTTCAGTTCATATGTCAAGTATTGTGACCCTATGCCAGGCACACTTTTCATTTCTGAGCTACTCGTAGAATTTCAAACCGCGAATTCAAATTATCTCTCACAAGGACTCGAACCTAGTAGATTAATACGACATACATAATCTCGGGCTCGAAACTCTGAGCCGCACTATTAAGATAATGAATTAAGAATAAACAACATATATATTGATATAAAAGTATTATCTAAATGATCTCTAAGATCGCTTCGTCCCATATCTAAAGTCGCCAGATAACCAAGAGTATAAGGCGGAATACTTTGCATTCAATGTGTTCGATATGACAGGCTTTTTTATCAACATAACAGTTATTTCAAAATCTTTGCAATAATTGACAGCACCAGTATCTTATATGATAAAAATGTGTCTATTAATTCGCGTCGTTAATCATTACATGAACATATCTTATGGAATGTCAGATGCTTAGGTCAATGAGGCCAAACTTTAAAATTAGTCAGTGTTGGTATTGATTGGCAAATAAAAAATCTACTTAAAATGCAAAAAATCGGACAAAATAGAGAAGATTAGATTATTGTAAATACAACTGCTGTGCTTCATCTCTTGGCTACCCTAAGATAGGCTATTAGAGAAGATTTCATAAAAATATGGGTCAATACAAAAATAATGGGTGCAGTCCTACTGACGATTGCTTACAAAATTATATGCCATGGTATTTTAGTAATAAGTAGTACTACAACATTTACAATCTTAGTGAATTGATAGAGACAAGTAGTAAATTATTATAGAAAGAAATCATCGTAATTGCAGAACCAATAAAAATGTAGATGAGAAATGAAGCCATGGGTGGGTATGTACCCTTAATCATAATATATGAGAAGATAGAACATTTTTACGATGTCCATTGATCAATCGATGATCCATTAGAAGATGTTAACAGCGCCTGATCTAGGGTTCTGACCGCCCTAGGCTAATTCTGAGGACGCGCCCAGGAACGTTACAATGAGCCTAAAAAGTGGTATTTAGTTTTGTTTTGTTTACAAGTGTGAAAATATTTGCATCATTCATACAACCTATAAAAGTTGTCAGATTGATCTGCAAGCGAAACTAACGTTTTCCTTTAATCTGAACGATATTCAACCTTAGGGTGGCAAATCATTTTTTAGTTGACCGAACATAAGGGGTAAAGGCTACTCACGCATTATACGACCAAAACCGATATACAGTGTGGGATTTTCAAGTGGGCGTGGATGGTCAAATCCGAAACTATGAGGAATAACGAAAAATGCTCAAAGGACTTACGAACCCTATTCTGATGAAAACTAAAACTGCATACTTAGATTTTTGATAAATCAATATGCCTAGCTAGGAATCGAACCTAATGATTTTGAAAAAAAAAACACATGCTGTATAATAATAATAAATAAAAATAGGGATCAAATTTTGCGAAGTAATGACACACGTCAAATTAAAGGAAAGATGTAATTTTAGGCAAAATGAAATTTTTTTTTTCAGTTTCTTGGCACCTTACGTTGGTAGAGGAATGTTAGAATTTTTCATATTTTGTTGAATAATTTATAAAATATTTAATACTATGATTTCGATATGGTTTTGATGAATTATGGCAGATTTCGTCTTAAGAAATACGAAATATTATAAAATTCCTCCACCAACGTAAGGCGACCAGGTGTTAAAAAAGTGAAGAAAAAATTGAATTTTGCTTAAAATAACATCCTTTCTGGTATTTGACTGTCATTATTTCCCAGAATTTGATCTTTATAAGCAACAATATCGAATTATGTAATAACACAGCCTGTGTTTTTTTTTTCTAAATCATTGGGTTCGATTCCTAGCTAGGTATATTTATTTATGAAAAATCTAAGTAAGCAGTTTTAGTTTTCATCAAAATCGGGTTCGTAAGTCCTTTGAGCATTTTTCACTATTCCTCATAGTTTAGGATTTGGTCATCCAAGCCCACATGAAAAACTCGCCTTGTATATTGATATACGATCAGGATTACGGATTACTAAGACATCTAATAAGGCAAGAGAGTTATCATGTTCTAACTTCATGGTAAATTGAATTTTATTGTTGAGGAGTTAAGGTGATTTAAAAATGCAGTCACTTGGTCACACTTCTGTTAAGATATTTAAAAAAGACGGGAGGCTTCATACTAGTGAAACACTTTTGCAACTGGTCAATTATTTATTTGAAAATTATAGTGAAATGTTTAAAATTACTCACTCACTCGACCGCCGACCGATTCTAATAACAAGTCAGCGTTTGTTATACCTACAGGTGCTATTTTAAATTTCGTTTATTGTTATAATCTCAGGGACTCGTAAGTTTTTCAGTTCACATTTTAGGTTAAGTGTTTTGTCTGGGTCTAGTTAAAATATGTAGGGTAGATGCAATGACGCTAGATTAATAGTGCATGCGAAGATAAGATTTCAGTTCAGCGCGCCCCCCCCCCCGATCCTCGCGCCCTAGGCTGCAGCCTAATTAGCCTAAGGGTTAATCAGGCCCTGGATGTTAATAATAAACTTGAACAAAAGTAAGACATACAAAACACTAGCAACTAAAGTACACGCAGAACAGAAAACAAAATAGTTGAAAGAATTGAAATAATTGAATACCGTCAGCTCACCCTCAAGAGCCAAATGAATGATTAAGTTATGTATGCAGATAACCCTGCGTGTCAAGACCCATCTGTGCTGAATTACGAAACTTATAAGTGTTATCTTATCGATATTCGTAATTTATCGATGCCGTCCGAATTCTCGTCCACACCGGCTGGCCTTATAGATAAACTAATCTGTGATTGATACAGCTTCAATGTCGCTGTAATCTGTTAAATAGATCCGAGTGGAGAGGAAAAGTGTATGTACTAAAAGTGGCGGAGTAAGCGCATCGTCATTCTAAGGTATACGATGTCCGATGCTAAGCATAAAGTTTCATTATACTTCACAAAGTTAGAAGTAAATGCAAATCAACTGTAAATGCACTATTATAATCTAGTTTGAAGGACATTGTAACAAGGGTACATATTGAGGCTTATCCATCTTGTGTCACTGGATGGCGAAAGCAGTGGAATGCCAAGGATTTCTTTGTAATTAAGGTTTTGTTTGGTTTTGCTACCGTACATGAGTGGTCGTATCGTTTACCATCAGGCGAAAGGCATGCTCGTCTCGTCTTACATTATAATCAAAAATAAAGCTGCTAGCATTTGCTTAGATGGTTGAGCGGTTCGAGACTCGGTTTCTAGGTCAAATAAATTATTATGTTAGTGTTTCCATGATCGGATATTTTTTATGAAGAAACAAAGGAAAAGGTTCCTTGACCTAATAAAAGTTGCAGCTTTTAATTAGACACGAATGTTAAGCATAGGACACATTGGGACCGAAGATGATAATGATTTCCGTCAGGGCTCAGCAGATTAGTCATAAAATCTAAAGCGTAATAGACCCAACGAAGTAAAAACAACTTTACCAAAAGAAAGGACATTTATTAGGAATAATCGATAATATCGAAAATATTGTAATAAACCCCGGCTAATGTTAACTCAAATAAGGTTACATCCCACCTTACCTTATCCGATTTTTTCGTAGGGTTGCTACACATCAAATATAATTAACTAGTCTGATTAACATAAAAAATTATAACCATATTTAAAAAAATGATTAAAGACAATTATTGATTTAAAAATTTACTTTTATTATGAAAATACTATTAATAATTCCAAATCCCAATACTAAATGACATGGACAAAGGATTGGACTTACGTACATTACTTCCATGAGAAAAAAAACGTAATTCCCAAAAGAAAACACATCACTTTTGCTTACTTAAAATAAAAGTCTTATCGCCCAGGCAACCCTAGTGATGGAAGTAAGAGTTAAACAGCGCCGCCATCGAGCGCACAATCGATTACAAATCGCCACGATCGATTTACTCGATCCGACGGATTCCCTCGGAATGGCACAATATCCCGCTTGTATCTCGACGGGCTGGCTAATGAGAGCGTGGACTCGCCGCCATTGTTTACAGATGCAATCGCACTTTATCTATCTCCCTATGGGAAATTGTTAACTGTCTGTGTGTTTTTAAATTTGTGGTTAATATTATAATTTTTATGTATGTCTTACTTGGCTTACAATTGACCTTCCTAATCTTTCTTCTCTGGTTCGTGCCTTATTGACTTTCGCTTTCTGCTCTCTCTGACTCGTTCTTGATTGGTTATGATATGTTCTCTAATGTCGAGCTAGTGTTTCAAGCTCTAAGTGAAGCCTTGGCTTAGTTATTATAGCCCCTAACTTATCGACGCATTGTAGACTGCTTGAAGCTGACAAAGCGCGTCACCCGAGACCTTTCAATTATTCCTAGAGCCTATGTACCACACCATCAATATTTTTACTACCAAAGTTATATTCGTTGCGTACACAGCATAGCCTACTAAGCATGTATTGATATCCTAGAAATATATCTCCCCATTCTTCTTCCATCCAAGATTACAAATGTTTTAAAGAAATTGCAGGCAAAGCCGCGTGGGCACCTATTGTTTATTAACAGTGGCCGTGTTTTACTTATCTGGTACGTATAGGGCGCATTGTTCCTTTTGCTTTCGTCACTATATTGTTTTTGTAAATGATGTCCGCGATACGCATCTACGCGTGTGTCCTCGATTCGAGATCTTTTAGAATTGTTCTCCGTGTAGATATGAGTTGTTGTTTGCCTAATATGGTATGGTTTGATGGCTATGGGATAACCATCGCGCAGATGGCTTGATTAAATGACTGGTTCATGACTGGTAGAAGTACTTCTTCTAGTACTTAGTGGCGACATCAACACAACATCAGCGAGAAAAACTATGCCTTATGTTTGCCAGTCAACCTGTCTTGACGATTAATGATAAACAATTGTTGGAATAAGCCTATATTAGTGACAAGACGAGGATGAAGTATGGTAAGGTATTAATTATATCACAGAAATAATACATAAAAATAGCTCGTAATTAAATATTTGAATGCATTATTTTTTTACGATGAATAAAAACTAGCCGCAATATCATATCTGCTAAGAAATCTTTCTATACCGTAGGCATTATTTATTGCAAATTCAATTTGTTCACCAAAAACCACTTCGAAAAATACCTATTACCGTACAGACTACATCCAAAATCCGTATAAAGCTGGTACAAATTAGCGTACGTCGCGGGCGGCGCGTCACGCGTGGCGCGGACGCGCGTCAATCGCGGTAACGAACGGCATTGTATGCAAACCAGACCACGTGACACATGCACGCACCACGCCACAGATTATATAGATCAAATTATACGCGATATCGGTGTATAAGGATTTTTATGGGGGGTTTGTTTTGCTTTAAATCATCAGAGTACATTTTTTCAAAGTAGACTAATGAGAACTTTAAGTATGTGTAAACTGTAGGGCCTTATTTTCAAATACCAGATGTTTGTTCTTGACTTTATATATTGATGTGTATTTGAATAAACTTAGCTCGTAAACTCATAACCTACATAAATATCCCCATAATGCTGTATAACGGTAAAGATATTGCGAATTTATCGCAACCAAAGATCGTATACAAATTATGAGAGTATATTGAAACAAAAGTCCAATGTTCGGGTGCAGAAATCTTATTACCAATTTTTCCCCAATCACCCGTATTATAAGTTCCATTGTACGGTCGCGATAGCCCCAGGCATCGGCTCAAACTGATCCTTTCCTAAACCGTCCCTGAAGCCCTGTAATCTCCATGGACAGTTTAAAACCGACTTTAGCCCATTCATTTTTGTGTTCATAATCGCTTGCTCCGGCATGAGTTATATGACGTTCCGTCATTAGCCAGAATGCTGGTTAACCGCGTATAAACCCAGTTAGGGTTGCTACAAAATAAATCTTGCGCTGTTGTTACAAAGTGCAGTTTTGTGTGGCAAATGTGTCGGGATAGTGCTTTTGTGCGGCGATGCGGCTGGCGCTATCGGCATCACCTTAATGATGTCTCGATGTTGGATAGCCATTGTGCTGGATGTAAATTTGTAGCCGTCGGCGCGGGTAATGATGTGAGAACAAACTAAGATCCCGATAGCCAGATCTGGATCGCTTCGGCCCACTGTACGAGGATTGTATTCAGCTTTCGGCGCTGCTCGGACCGTCTTGGACTTTTTTGAATATTGAATACGCATTGTTTTTTGTTATGGCTTGTGTATCATAAATGGTGTTTGTTTCGTTTTAAGGCCATCCCCTTGTGTTATTGGCAATCTACGGATTACTACTGCGTAAGTTTCTGGATATCCTGAAAAATCTCATGTCTTGTTATGGATAAATACAAGTTGATTGATGATATTAGGTACAAAGGCCAGAATCCAGTTGTAGAATAAGGCCGTTGATAGGATTCCCTATACAAATATTTGTGTGGTCAATATTAGATTCTACTTAAGGTGTTGTGGTTTCAAGAAAACTGTCATAACTAGTTCTTGATAGACCAGACACGTATATGAAGTGAGTGTCTTTAGTGTGTGTGTGTGTGCCTGCTATGTACTAATTAAAATATAGGTATTGACTCTAAATACTAATTCGACCTTTAAATTAATATTTAGAAACCACGTCATCTCTACGCTGAAATATCCATTAACAGCCAGGATATCTAAACTACTTCTAAAAGCGTTATAATAAACAATAAACATTAATTTATTAAAACCCAAAGCTTTTCACACAAGTTAAACAAAACGCTAGGACCCAAAATGGCCGCCGCGAAAATGGCGCCATGATGACGTCATTAGCAAACAAGTTATCGCCACTATTTTGTCGAATAGACAAAATTGCCAGTCTTTCAGCGTGGGACACCGTGAAAGCGCTGCAAACGATCTTTTATAGGGAAACATGATAAATAATAAGCCCACTAAAATGGGCCTGATGAAAAACGACGCGCGATACGGACTATTAATTTTGGCGGGAAATTAGACCGCCATTTTGTGAGGTTAGTGATGTAAATGTGTTAAATCGACCGATTTAGAAACAGCAATTAGGGCATGTAAACATCTAATGACGTCAATTACAAAAGAAATTTCTGATACGATACTGATTGCTACTTTTACCGGCAATATATCATCTTAAAAATGAAGCTTATCTCCAACACTTGAAGACACTCGTAGGATTTAACTGTTTTAAATCCGTATACTTTGAAGTCAATGCTAGCGGTCTAGACCTATCCATACACCATCCATTGTAATTATAAAACACCTAGCTATATTTACAGTTAATTTTGTTTGAATTAGAATAAAATGGTCAGACTAAGCAAAAGTAAGCGAGAGTTTTCAAACGTAATAGACCAACAGGTGGTGGGAGAAGAAAAGTGTAACACTGGCTAAGAATAAGAAGCGGAGCGTATCTATGAGAAGCTTCCATGTTGGAGAACATATTTCCTATTAACTTGTACAACCCTTTTGTAATTAAATATTTAAGGGATGGAGTAGGATAGAAAATTATGTGCTATTTTTCAATTTTCAAGCCATCAAAACCAATTTTAAATTTATAATTTAAATTCAGATTCTTAAGAGGTTTGAAAAATGTAGATACATTTTGAAAGTATAAGTGTTGAACGTCGGGAGTCGAGAAATGTGAAAAGAAAACTTGTCGACAAGAAAATAACCGTAAAACAAATCTGTTCAACTAAATATTTATTAAACCCAGACATAGCATTAAAGTTAATTAAACATAAGTGCGTGGTGGCCTGTTGGTAAACGGACCAGACGCGGCTGCCAACATGTTCACGGTGGTCGCGGGTTCAAATCCCAGGGCACACCTCTGACTTTTCGGAGTCATGTGTGTATTGATAGTCAATCACCACGCACTAAAACGGTGAAGGAAAACATCGTGAGGAAGCCTGCATACCATAGCGATTCATAAGAATTTATATGGTATGTAAGTCCGCCAACCCGCACTAGGCCAGCGTGGTGGACTATATGGCCTAACCACTCTCAATCGTACTCTCGATTGTAGAGTAGGCCCGTGCTCTGCAGTGGGACGTATATGGGCTGATCCAGATAGCATTAAAAATATTAAAGGACGAACGTTTATCACGAGATCCATTTACACACAAACATAAAACGCCAACAGCTGCTAGAGGGTATAATTTATGATGTCCAGTAAATACACTATATAGGAATCCACAATTAAGTCACTTAAAAGCGACAACAAGTAATAACAACTCTATCTGAGGATCGATACTTTTTCTTTTAAAAATCGTGCCAGTACAATCTGGCGTTGGTTGGCGCCGACCGATCTGTTTTTATCGTCGTATTATCGAAGACTAATGCACCGGGCCAGATATGGACGGCATAAGAGCGGTTGCAGATAACACTCGGTGTGGTCATGTTAAAAATAGTTTACACGCATAGTTTGTGCTAGGGTTATGGATGGGATCATATTTGAATGTTTTATGTAGGGTTTATTGACCATTTGATCGCGAGTGCTAAGCTGTTTTTCTATGCTGGGTGTCCAATCCTCGTAAAGGTTATTAGGTATACATGTATGACACATAATATTTGTCTAGTTCTGGGTTTTGTGCTAATAAGTGTATCCCCGATAAAAGACAAATTCTTAATGTTTTAATTGACAAAGAAAATTTTGCCGATGTGATGTGAATAAAAGGTATGAGAAAATTTATGAAAGTTATCAAAGAAATCTCTTTGATAACTTTCATAAATTTTCTCCTAAATCCTTTTTGGTTAGAAAGAAGTATTTAGGAGTAACATGAAGTCTTGTGTGCATGTACCTAGAATACATGATCACAAAAATAAAACAATTAATTAGAATCAAGAATCTGTTACAAACTGGCCCAAAATACACGCCACAACCCTAATTTGGACATATCGAATTCCAATCCCGAATTCCGTAATAGTTATCGAAGGAGGGAATACATCTTCCTTATTTAAAGAGTCATTACGAACTCTTTCGTTTATCGCGCCGGCCGGCCCGAGATGGCAATAATAAAAATTATCTATACAAATGGTCTGGGATTACTCGGCGACATAAATTCGGCTCTCGCCCAATGAACGCGAGTGGCGCCCAAGATAAAGGGGTCAACGATTTTTAGAAACGAACTCTCACAATTTTTTTTCGCTAGTTTTTTAATGGGAACTCATTTGGTAATCAATTTCTGGAGTGATTAATTGGCGGGATTTTAGAGGCGTGCAAAGTAGGACGTTTGAAAATCGAACTTTTCTTTTTTTAAACTACGCGACGTAACTAAGGAACCCGGAAACCAAAAGTTTTGAAAACCAATACCAGTGATGATGCCCTAGTCTGACTCCGTACGTAATTTATTCATCAAGTTATATTATATTAAAATGCGCCTAAATATTTAATAGTACAAATTGGAGCGGCTCTACGTTTTAACAACATGGCCGACATATTATGTAATATGTACATTTCGTTGTTTATGCCATCGTAAATTTATACATTATTTTAGATAGTTTTGTCATTTGAATATTTGACATTAAATAACTAATTAATAACAAATATACTGCTTATAAAGTTTCATTTTATGGTGCAATCTGTAGTGTAAGTAGGCAATAAAATTTTGCGGAATCAGTTTTTCTCTTTGATTACATTTTCAGTTTCAATTTATGATCTTTTTATGAAACTTAGTTTACTTTAGTATTCACGTATAAAGGGTATATTTGCCAATAGTCATCATTAGGCATATTTAAATATAAAACACGCCTTGCCTGATGGCCTTTTAAATAATATAATTGACCTTCGTTTCCTTAAATAATCAATATAGTGCCAAAAGTCAATCAGATACATACTAAACAGCAGAGATTCGTATGTTTATATCGCAAATGGAAAACGATATATCTCAGTATCAAAATATTAAGATACCATAAATATCCATTTATTATCGATTATCGCCTTTGTTAATATATTTATTATTCTTATTAAGATATTTAATGGTCCTTGATTCTGGCCATATTTTAATGTTTTTGGGCATATTTAGATCTTGAATCCGGTTGCTCGTAAATCTAAATTAAAAGCAAAAAGCGTTGACAGCTGATTTAATTTTGCCTGATAATATATATTTTTTAAATTAAATGATTATTCATCAACCATGTTTTTTATTTATTAATTTGTAACGAAGTGCGACTACTAAATATCAATCACACAATTCAGTTATGTAGTTTGTACAGCGGAGACTGATAATATTGAAACTTTTACTAATTTTGTTTGTATCACTAGCATGTAACGAAGGCGCCACCTTATCAAAGACAAAGATCCAAAACTTTCGAATCACTCAATACTTTTATTTAGTTGAATTTATCAATGTACATATTCAAATGAAAGATATATTAGTCCGTAGCGAATTGATCTGAACTGATTTTCATATACAAGATTTAAGAAGGCAGACAAGACTCTGAGGTTTTTACCTTAGAGACTCAGTAGTCTCAGTTTGAAACTCGGTGTTTTTACAACGAGTTTCAAACTTAGGAGTGTTCTATAATCACCTTTAAATCACGTAACGAGAGCGAAAACGTCGCGAGATAGCCTGCAACCCCAAGAGTTTTCCCAAAAAAATCCGTGTGAAAGTGATCAACCTCCTTTATGCCTGGTAGACTGAATTTCTTTAATTGTAAAGGACGTCCATGTCCAGAAATAATATTTATATATTATGATATTGTTAGAACCAGGATCTAAGTTTCTCGCGTATTTGGAGAGTTACAGACTTTTCCGCCGCCGTACCCTCACTTCAACTTTTAAGCTAGAATCGACAGCGGCACGCATTTTTATGAGAATGGAATTTGTACAGCAATAAAATAAATAGGGGACTTAGAAATAAATTCCGAACCAATTCAATAGCAATTAGACAATGCGAGTTAAAACTAACAGCGTTGGTAAAACACAAATGTTTTAGAGTTCCGATACTGTTACAAAACGGTAAAAAAGCGGCGGTATCGGCCACGGCGACACTGCACCAGAGTTATTCGACAAAAATGCTAATTTTCAAATCTCGAGCCACGCTCGCCCGCAATCGGTGCGACGCAGGGTTTTTTTAAGTATTAAATCTATATTTATCCCCCCTTTTTTAGGTTCAGCTGTACATTATCATCCGCCGTGAGTTATTTCCAAGTTATCTGAGTTGGTTGGCGTGTTGGGCGGTGACTGTTGCAACTTGCAAGCGGGGAAACGTACCTTGTTACTCCCTGCGAATTAAGACAGCCATGTAAGAGCGCGGTAGATTACTTTTTGCTATGATACAAAGTGTGTATGAAGTAAATTTATGGTTTCTTAGAAATATGCGAATGTTACACATTAAATTAAAACTAATTATTACAGATTTTAAAGCGGATTTGGTTTAATTTTTAAATTTTTGTAACCTCCTGAAACGACATTTCAATTATTTTACAGATTTCTTGGTCAGTTTCGTTTCAGTCAGCCCCGCAAACACGTAAATATTAAGCCAAATCCGCGATAAAATCCGTAATAAATAGTTATAATTTAAGTAATTAAATTCTTTGTTTTGATTAATTTTTGTTACATTGAACGAAAAATATTTGAGTCCAAAAAATAAATCATGATTAAAATCTAAAGGAGAATCCCGTCATTCCCTTAGCCTCAGTGCCGCAGTCGAAACCAGCCAAGATTCAGGAGGCTGTAGGTTGGATTATCGCACCAAAACCTCTCCGCAACTCAACAAGTATTTTGTTGTTGAAGCTCAAGACTTGTATCTTAGTGTGAGGTGATGTTTTTTTTTTTTTTATAATATCCTGGCTTAATGGCGGCATTACACCTGATGGTAAGTGCCAATGCCGCCCACGCAGAGTATCCATTGGCATCGGACGGCAGTCCCATGCCAATGGAAACAATTATGCCGGCCTGCTAAGGTGCCTCTTCACACCACGGCGAAAGGACCCAGGATTGTAGGAAGGAGGGAACACGTGAGAAGGCAAACAATTCCACAGCCTGACGGTGCAGCACAAAAACGAATTCGAGAACCGTTTGGTTCGCGCCGGGATGGTGTGGACCGTCAAGCTATGGCTTCGCAAGCCAGCACGCGTGGTTCTGGTAAGGAATGGAGAGGAGGGGATCAAGTTGAACAATTCTTCAGAGCACTCACCGTGATACAGGCGGTAGAACACGCTTAGAGAGGCGACATCCCTCCGGAGTTGTAGCGACTCTAAGTTGCTCGTAACGTCTGCATCATTCACAATGCGGATGGCCCGCCGCTGCAATCCATCCAAGGCATCGAGCAGGTACTGGGCGGATCCATCCCAGAGATGCGAGCAGTACCTACTCCATACCCGGCCGGACCTGCGCTTTATATAAACGACAAAGCTGACCGGGCGTGAAAAACCGACGTACCCTGTTCAGGACTCCAACCCTGCGTGATGTGGCAGTTATTACGCCCTCGATGTGATTCCTTGGATTGAGATCACAGCGGATATCCACACCAAGGATACTTAGGTCATTCCGCATTGAGAGGGGAGCACCCTGAAGAATGGGGAGGGGAGAGAACGGGGATTTTTTGCACGTGAACGCACTCACCTGGGTTTTCTTGGCATTGAACTCAACCATATTCCTGGAACCCCATGTAGAAATGAGATCCAAGGTCCGGTTGAGCTCAATGACAAGATCTTCGCGTCCCTTCACAGTTTCGACTCGGCAACCTGGAGGCCCGCAGTGGTATCGCCCATGAACCGTGCTGTCATCTGCATAGCAATGAATGTTGCCAAGCGACAACAGGTCATTGATATGCAGAATAAACAAGGTGGGCGACAGCACGGAGCCCTGAAGAACTCCGGCATTTACCGACATGAGCGCCGAAGCGTGTCCGTCAATGACTACACGTATTCTACGCCCATGCAGAAAGCCGGAAATCCACGAACACAGGTTGCCGGGTAGACCGTATGCCGGAAGCTTAGACAGAAGTCCACGGTGCCAGACCCTATCAAACGCCTTGGCAATGTCGAGGCTCACAGCAAGAGCCTCGCCACGCCGGTCAATCGCCTCACCCCAGCGATGCAGGACAAACGCTAGAAGATCACCCGTCGATCGATTATGACGGAATCCGTATTGTCGGTCACTGATCAAGGAGTGATCCTCCAGGTAGCGGACCAATTGAGCGTTTATGATCCGCTCCATGACCTTACACATCACTGAGGTGATGATGATTTTGCTTGGGAGTGTTAATATTATATAATATTTATTAATGTTTTAAAATGTAATGGGATGCTGTTTTAAATATTCGTAAAGGTTGTTGACTAGCACAAATTATTTGATTCGATAGAAGTTTCTGGTGAAGATTTTTCAGTCGTAATTTCTTTAAAAAAAATTTTTAATTGACTTATATGTCAAATACATCTCGTTACCTCCCCTTCTCGTTAGACTAAGTAGAGACTAAATGCCTCTTTCTTTTGGTCAAATTACAATTAGCAATTCTTCCTCAATTTAATACTAGACGTATTAGGAGTTCACCAACATTCCTGGTGGTAGGTCTCTCATATGTGAGGTAGGTACCACCGAAATGTCTTTTTCCCCCACCAAATGCAATGAAAATACACTGTGTTCCGGTTTGAAGAACATTGTAGCCAGAGTAACTACTGGACACGTTGAGACTTAACATCTTATGTGTCAGGATAGCGAGTGCAGTGGAATGTCGAGCATTGCTTTGTAATTCGAGGTGTTATATAGTTTTGCTACTATTCGTGACCGATCCTGTCGCTTAACACCATGCAAATGGCATGCTCGTCTCACCATTCACTGTTATAAAAAAATATAAAGATGCACTTAAAACGCGCCTTTTACAAATTAAAATATCCACCTTAAAACATCTTGCGCCGTTAAAAATTCACTCAATTAGGCATAGCTTCGGCAGAATGTCGCGAATATGTCTCTAAATAACAAGTATCGGATAATGATCGCAACATATTTCTTTAATTACATAATTTACGTTGGGCCCGCGTATCGTCCGATCAACAGCAACGGTAGCAATTTGCTGATACTGCCTGCTGATTTCGATTACACTTGAATTTATTAACGGTACTGCATTTTTATGCGCTAAGTTGTGTTATGATGTTGCTCTTAAGGTAGGCGACATACCTAGAATTGGTATTCTGGTTTCTAAATGTGTGCGTAGGAAGAAAATCCGTAATAGGGACCCTCGCAAATATATCGCTTTTCGGGTTACAACTGTATGTTTATGTGGATTTCACAGCACCAAAAATCAGGTGTAAAAGTGGTTAGACCATAATATAGTCCATGTAACATATTTACCATCGAAAATTTATGGGTCTCTTGTTTTCAAAAAAACATTATAGCAACACGTATTACAGACAGCAGCAAGAACAATAGTAGTTGCTTATTGGTTAGACAGATAACCTGTTGGTAGATGTCCCGTTCTCCCAATTTTCTGGAGTTGACTATCGATCCCTTATTCCCATTGAACAAATTGAGAAATCTGTATCTGTATCAGCCCATATACGTCCCACTGCAGGGCACGGGCCTACTCCACAATCAACACACATCAACAAGAGTGGTTAGGCCATATAGTCCACCACGCTGGCCTAGTGCGGGTTGGCGGACTTACATACCATAGAAATTTTTATAAATCGCTATGGTATGCAGGTTTCCTCACGATGTTTTCCTTCACCGTTTTAGAATTGAGAAATGCGTTTAAACAATTATTAAAAACCATAGAGGGGGATGAGAAAATGATATTATTTAAAAAGTGGTAGAGCCACTCTGAAATTATCATATTCTAATCAAAAAAGCCGTGTTACGTGTTCCAAAGCCGGTGAATGGAGATTGCTGCATTCCCAATACACTCCCTTCCTTTTGCCTTCCTTGTCCTTTCTGAGTTTGAGATGACAGCAACGCATCTATGGCTTTAGTGTTGTGGACTTGTATCAATGGCGGTAATAAGATACAACCAGGATTGCTCGTTTGCTAGACCGAAGGAAAAATATAATAATAACAAAGAAAAAAAAGTTGGACTTCCGGAGATGTAGTTGGATCTCATGTAATATGTATAAAAAAGTTACTCATTTAAAAAACGTTTCTAATCATTAATCACGCTGAAATCGAAAACAAAAACATCAAATTCAATATTCGGGATAAATTCAGCAAAAGATTTTTTTTCCATCAATATATTTTTTTAAAGCTCCTCCACTTGTTATTGCGCTATAGTTTTCACAATAACCGCGCTCCGTCGACGTTTCTCATAAACGCATTTATGAGAAGTTGTAAAAAATATGTCGCGATAACTCAACAATTTATGCGATTTATTCATGAATTCGATTGACTTCTTTCAGCGTGTCGACACTGCGCCGTCGCGCGATGTGTGCGCCACTTAAACATCACCTTATGACAAGTGTTGGACAGTAAAAACCGTTTGTCTCTCATGAAAATTGTATGTTAGACGCAGAACACGGTGTTACATCGCTTCACGATCCATCAAAGGCTCGTTAACACTAGTCCGGACCCGAGCGAGACGTTTTTTTTTCCTAAAACCAGTCGGCAGTAGTGTTGGACGGCGGTTTTTGTTCCCCGATCGATTGTCGGTAGTAATTGGTATGGGAGTAGTCGATGTTAAACATGATGTTAGACGGCGAGCCGAGTTAATTATTTTCGAGTTGTAGGCGTTCGAGATTTTATCGCGTGTCGAGATTGGTCCGTAATACAAAAAGGAAATGGATCATTTCGAATGCAACAACGCTTTGTTTGGTTAAAAACTTTCGATTCGTTTGTTTTCACTATTAACAAATGATCGATTTGATCTAACCGGCGGTAATTATGAAGCTTGATTAGGCCGCGGGTCGCGAGGGTGGAAATCACGCGACCGCGCCCGTCGCGAATATCTGCGATCGAGATCGTTAAATGAGCTAATAAATTTTGCTTTTATTTTTCCCGCGGAACGTATCGGAGATCTTTTGCGGAAGAGCGTTATCTGGTTGATCTGTTTCTGGGAATGTCGCCGGTTCCGCAAATCAAATTACGCATTTGTAATGCGAAATTCGAACAGCGCGCACGAATCAAAGAGCGCGTGTCGCTATCGCGCGCGGCCGCCATCGACATTTTAATATTCGATCTATAGCCGCAGCGATGTTCTCGATTCGTATAATTAAAATCGAGATCGATCCGATTGGACGGCGGATTCCGTCACGTTATTCATCATAAGTACCGCCTACTTTTGACGCCTCCAGCGGTGCGTCTACGCAACATTTGCTGTTTATTTATTGAGATTTTTATCGAGTTTATCTGTGATTCCGCGCCATGTTGAAGGCGGCCATGTTGACGGAACTATTAGCCTTATTGAATTCTCGTTTTGTTAATGAAGGCGTTGCGGCTGCGGCGTGGTCGAGTGGGAGAGGGAGCAGGGGGGGGAGGAGGTTAGTGTTATGAAATCCCATGTGTTTTTGCCGAAGGCGCGACGGTGGGGAGCGGCTCGTGAGCCGTGCAACGTATCGTCGCGTTTTGCATAGATTTAAAAACTCGATAGTTATGCAAATGTCGCCGCTGCCGTGTTTACTTGTTTCTGAGTTACGGCGTGCCGAGGTAATACACCCCAGCGCCTATCACAATTAGACTTTTTAGAGAATTTGCGCTTTTTTGTTGTCGCGCGTTTGTGCGGTTGTGATAAGGGCTTGCATGTTCGCGGGACATAATCATATGGGCTCGCAACAATATTACACACTTCTTACACAAAATAAACGTTCATTACATTAGGTATATTCATAATTAGGCCCTAACTAACACAGTTGATTTTGTATCTGATTGTAAATGTCGTTTGCTGTGTAATAAATCAACGCTACTAGTTTTGAATACATTATAATGTTTAATTGAGTTCTGAGAAAATCATATCCCTTTCGATGTAATTCTTTAATGACATAATATTGATATAAGTTCAAATATTATACCTTTAGAAATATTGTAGATAATTCCACATGGAGTTAAATAATTAATAGGGGAGATGTAGGCAATGGGAGTCAGTTGGCAATGGTGATCACCTCAAAATAACAAAAACCGAACGCGACTAAAAGATGCTACTATACCTACACGCTAGCATTACGTCATTGCCGTGCGCGACCGGTGACCCGCTCTGTTCGCGCAACGCGCTTGAGAGTAATGGGTGTGTAAAGCTTTTGCGCCATTTTCATCTAATTTTTCGAGTTTATAAATCTGAAGGTAAGTCACTAAATAACAAATATTTATTTCTGTACTTGTAATACGTAATAAGCGTATCATTGTAGATTGCAACTCAACAGTCACATTGTTATTATAACTTAAAATTTCTCGTCATGATTATTTTTTTCGTCTCTTTGCCCATGTAGGCTATTGGAGTCGGGTGATCCCAATTACCTACATAGTGATCCCCATTGCCCACATTACCTTACCTCAATAAAATAGTATTATTGTTTGTTTGTAGATGCCGAAAGTTCGTTCTAAAAAGACTAATAAAGCCAGCTGGAAGGTCCATTCAAAGCTGCATATAGAAGAGAATGCGATTTATTCATGAAGAGCCAACTTTTACAAAGAATAACACCCTATAATGTTGCTTTGTTGGTCAAAAAAGCATTCTCCAATGTTGCTTCCATGAGCAAGGGCGAAGCTGGATTCAAAGCAACGGGTATATTTCCAATAAATCCCAATGTTTTTCCAGACGAAGACTTTATGGCAGCTGAAATCCTTCAATTAAAGCCTACTGTTGTTCAAGATCGTGTTGACTCTATTTCAAAATCGACTTCTGCTAGTGCTGTTGATACTGTATCATTCCTAACAACTGCTATTGAGCCAGAACAAAATATTCCTACTCCAAATACATCCATATTTTATCTCACTACTTTTGAACCAGCAAGTGCATGTTTGGCTCAATTTGAAATACCATCATCTTCTAAGAATCTGCCAAGTATTCAAAATTTTATTCAGATGCCTAAGAAAGTAACTGCTGTAAAGACAAGACAACCAAGAAAAAAACAGCACGCAACGATTTTAACGTCTACACCAATCAAAGACGTCCTTGTTGAAAAAGAAAATAAAAGGAAGGCAAAAAACAAAGGAAAAGGAGTAGGAAAGAAGAGCAAGCCACAGAAGGTCAGTCGTGAGAAGGTTAAGAAGAAAATTTTGCAGGACTCCAATGATACTTCGACGTCAGACGTGAAAACGGACGAGTTATGCCAGGATGACGATAATGACGATGCAAAAGATGCAGGTAACTTTTGTCTAGTATGTGGTGAATTCAGACGAGACAATGAAATATGGTACCGGTGCACTTCTTGTGGGCTTTGGGCTCATGCCGACTGTACTGGTTGGGACTCTGCACACAATTATGTGTGCGATTTGTGTTGATCACCATTAGCCACATGTTGATCACAATTGCCAACCGATGTTGACAATGGTGATCGAACTTAACTTTTTTTAATTTTTTTATTGTGCTTATATTAATAAACCAAATTGATGAAAGTTGATCTCAAATGATAAGTAAGAAAGTAAAGTTTATAAAAGAACAGAGCAATAAATAGTTGATTTATAGATATGGTTTTTTTTTACATTCCCGCTTAGGTGATCCCCATTACCTACATCTCCCCTACTCATTACTCGCCTTGTAATCTCTCCTATAACCATCGTAACTAAGTTCAACCTTACTCTTTAATTTGAGATGCAATTGTTAACAATCTTACTGCCGCATTCACAAACATTTAATATTAATTATTAAATCATTACTTTGTGTACATATTTTGACGTGTTTTTTTTTATTGCAATGAATGCTGAGACTATCATGCCATTCTCCTGATTATAAGCGACACGACCGCTCATGAACAGAAGCAAAACCAAACAACACCATGAATTACAAAGCATTGCTTGGCATTCCACTGCACTCGCTATCCTATGGGATGTTAATCCTCTATATGTCCAGTACCTCGGCATTTAAAAGATCTTCAATTGAATAGTAGGTAGTCGAGACACATGGTAGACGTTCCAATTATTGCCTCATTGGTATTGTCACAGCTTACAATATATTATCGACAAAAAATGTATGTAATGGTCGAAAAAAAAATATTCAAAAATTATGAATACATATATACATATTATTCTTCCAAACACAATTTAATTTGATATTGCTTTGTGTGTAGTCCAGTTTAGTGAAACTAAAAAAATCATGATACGCCAGAACCAAATTTTTTGATCGGCGTTGTGACAGGCTCGCGAACATTATGTAACATACATCCTGAAACATAAATAAGATCGACACACTATGTTAATAATTCCTTTGTTTACTCCTTTTGGACTAAAAATAATCCTTTCTAAGATACCCGCACTCTATAACATCTTGATCGAAAATAAGCTAATTATCATAAGAGTACTTGTAGAACCTGTACCTAACCCTCTAGGAAGGAGCCAAGTGTGAATTTAAAAAGTAACAATGGCCCAAAGGCTTGGTAAACATACGGTGATGTGATGCGTGTACCGCTAGCGAGCACGGTACAGGCGTGGCCGACATTTGCATAAACTGTTACTAATTATATTACAATTACTGTACTTTGTTACGCGCCCAAACGTATGGCTTGGGACGACTTGGCAATGTTTTATTTTTATTCACAAATATCATCTCAGCCACAGGAAGTCCAACGCTAACATAGGCCTCCCCCAAGGATCTCCGCATCGACCTGTTGGAAGCGGCCTGCATCCAGCGACTTCTTGCAAATTTAGCCAGGTCGTCCGTACACCTTGTAGGCGGGCATCCGAAATTTTGCTTGGCGGTACTTGGCCTCCACTTTAGAACCTATCGGCCCCAACAGCCATCAGTTCTACGCGCTATGTGCCCGACCCATGTCCACTTCAACTTGCTAAGCCTATGTTTTGATTATAACATATTGAGACTGAATATCTTATGTCTCAGCAAGGCGAGCGCAGTGAAAAGTCAAGCATTGCTTTGTAATTCAAGGTGTTATTTTTTTTGCTACTGTTCATAAGCGGTCGTATCGCTTATCATCATGCAAACAGCATGCTCGAATCGCCATTCATTACAATACAACAAAAAAAGCAAAAAAGAGACTTCAAATAATTGGATCCCCGGAATTCTTTCTTACCGAAGTGATTCTGTAACACAGTTTCACCTAACTATGCCGACTCAATGAAAAGCCTGGTCCAACCTTCCTAAGCTCGTATCTTTAAAATCTAAATATAAATAAAAACTAGAAATTTGGCTCATAATACGATTCAGGTAGCGTTGAAACTGCCTAGGAATAGAAGGCAGTAACAAAAAATAAAATAAAATCCTACAAAGCATTATTAAGCAATAACCATATTTTTATGACTTCCCTTATGATTAACCGAGTGTAGGCTATTTATCTTTCGCTCCGCCATCGCTCATGTTCAAAATAGTTTTCACAAATGCCGTGGGCGTAGTAATTACATGAAAAATGGTTCAATTTCCTACGGTTGCTTATCAGCCGCGGATCGTACGTACTTATGCGTTTTGTTTTTAATTAAAAAACAGTACGCAACACCTTATGTGCCGTGGCGACATTAGGAGTGGTGGATGCGGTATCACTGGAATATTTTTGATGTTTTATTATTTGGAATATCTTATCAATTCAAATTCTGAAGTGTTTACATTAATAATTCAAGTTACTTGCGTTAATAATACTTACTCATTTTAAAATGATTCCTTTACCTATTTAATCACGTAATGGTATAATTATTATTTCTGATACTTAATTTGCTTTAGTACCGTCAACAATTTTTATATTTTATTTATTTTGGATTTAACAATAAAACGCAATATTAAATCCTACCGCGGTCTTAAAGGGTACTTTTCATCTTCTCAACAATTTGTTAGAACACCATTATAACTAAAAACTTTCAGACAAGATCCAACATTGCATAAACATTGGAATCAGGCGCCATCTCTCGTCGAGATAGTAAATTAATATTCATATCAACTAGCGCCATCTATCGATATAAATAAGGAATTGTAATAAGGCGCGCCGCATCCATCCTTCGCGGTCTCAAGCCATATTGTAACACCTTATGAATATTAAGTTAAACATCAATCATAGTCGAAGAGGTTCAGATCCCAGGCGCGATACACTCGTTCTGAAGGGGTTGCTTTCATATTTAGCCAACGCGACCTCAGGGAAGTGGGTTAATTAAGTGTCTAATGAATGCTATATGTGAAGTACCTGTTTGCACGAGGGGACGGAGTTGGTTGACTGAGAGGGAAAAAATACCCTACGGGGACTGGAAATATTGACTAAAATATTTTTGATGGGATGATATTATTTTCTCAAAGTATTTTAAACTTCTGCTTAGAACTGTTTAACCTTTTAACAGTTAAACTACATATTATGTACATATGAATTAGTAAATAGAAACCGTTACAATATTATTTCCAAATTTTCGAATAACAGTCTTTTTTACACCATTCATACTCAATTAATCAACATTATCAACAAATAAGAATATACAAAATATGTAGCCTAGCATATTATACCACAAACACCACTAAAAACAAAATGTCTCCTTCCTAAAATTCCCGAATCCGGCCGTGACGTCGCGCGATATGGCAGGAAAAGTATGTTATGAGAAATATCATTAGTATACGGGTGTCGTACTCTATCTCAGATATTAATTATTATTTTTTATGTTAATATTTTTGAGGCCTAAATAATATTCAGGATAATATACTGTAACTTAATAACGACAATTTGGATATGACGATTTACAAAATATAATAATGATATATTTTCTTTTTACTTCCCGAGTCGGGCAAAGTGACATTGGATTTTTCTATTCATTATCAACCCGAAGTCAGGAATTTGTGCGCGATATGGCGGAAGGCTCGCCCCTATCACATCATGGGACGCAAGATACAAGGTGAAACGTGGGTGTCCTGGCATCTCTGCCTACCCTGGGAAAAAGGCAAGAGTTTATGTTTCTTTTTACTTAAGATTATTCATCTATGAATTTATCTACCCCATAGTTTATATGAATATCCTTCTGTAAACATGTTACTTGGTTTTATTTTAAATCACTATTTAAAAGATAAAAACCTCTTTGCTTACTCTATCCTAAGATATGACGTTGCATTCTTATGCAAAGGCTCGGAGTCGCACTATCACCATAAATACTATCTTTATTATTGCGATTGCAAAGCATTTACTATTGAAATTCTTATAACTAAACTCTATTACATTATGACTTGAGCAGCATTTTATGTAGAAGTACTAAAGGTCGAAGTGGTTAAACCTTTTGGTTTATGGAGGAATTTTCATCGTAAATTGGCAGTCTCTGGATTAATGTGAGAAACAGAACTGTGTTTAGGAGCAGTCTATAGAAATACCGGTACCAGCAGTAAGTTCGGGTCCGGCTGCCGACCGCCCAAGCTGCTAGATAAAGCACCACAAGTCTTCTTTTACTGTTTGACCCACGAATTGAGATTGAATCTGATGAGCAGAGTTATAAAAATCTCACGCAGAAGTATTATATTATGAAGCAGATTTGAAACGACCATATTTTTATAGAAGAGTTAATCATGCTCCTGGCCGAGTTAAACAACCAAGTTATTCTTTAGGTTTAAAAAAAATACTTTCCGGCAGTAACAGAACAAAATGTATACCTATATTCATATTTTCAACTAGAAAGTTATCCATCCAAATTCCAACCTCAATCCCAAACAACACATGCTTTAAAAAACATGAATCTAAATAAAAAGTATGTTAATTTTCTACCACGCGGACATATTTTTTCGCGGTGGCAACCCCGACACGCGCAATCGTAGATATACGGGCTACATTATTATCACGAATGGCTCATACCGACACCGCACAGCTGTAGCGCTATCGCGGCGCGAGGACATCTAGATTTATTCGTCATGAGACAGGACGTGGACACTATAAGGAAATGTTTATCTACGTAGTAAGCTCGTTTTTGCAGTTCGTCCGTTGATAGATAACGGCACGATTTGTCGCTGAAATTCCAACGCTTGGTGGTCTCGGCGCTTTCATTTTAATAGTTAAACCTCCATTGTTTTGTCATTTCATTGTATATGTGAGCCTTTTTGTTTGTCCGTTTTGGGATCGTGATGTGTGAGGAATTTATCGTTATGGAACGTGGAGGACATATTTTTTACAGGCCTATCTTTTTGAAAGTACTATACATTCAAATCCAATATATTTTTATATACTGGTCAGATATATTTCAAAAGGCACGTCTTATTATAGATTTACACTTATCCTAATCCATTAATATCTGTGATGTATGTTACTATCTTATTCAAAGTAGTTTTGTTGCAAATTACCTTTGATTTAGCTGATTGTACCGACACAAGTGGATAGAAATACAAAACAGTAGTATTGAAACAGGCGTGCACTCAAGTCGCAACGCTGGGCGTAACTCGATAGCGGTATCGAAGTGGCGATATGTTAATGTGCGTCCGATCGTGACGCACGACGCTCATCCTGCCGCGGACACTTGCAGCAGATCACCCGCTTGATAGCTATCTGGCAAATACTTTTATATTCACTTACCCTGTTGTCACAGAGCGTAGGATTTATTTTGAACTTCAGGTTTAAGTTAGATTTTTATCTTTGATATAATCGCGCCTGGTTCGGTATAATGGCTCAAGTCGGATTAGTGAGTATCACGATGCCCTCTACGCGGTCTTTGTTCACCGTTAAAGTTTACTAGGCTAAAGATTCAAATAGCTACTTTTTAATGTGAGGCATACATAGTCCAGGTCAACAAAGATAGGCGCCTTAACCATGAGGCGAGAGGTCTAACAGACAGAGGCTAGAGTTAATAACACATCTAAATGTACCTATACATAAATTCTCAAAATCGACGTCCACAAGCAAACAGAACAAGTGCTTATTTATTTAAAGTCACCATCTACACAATCAAACAGCCACTCCCTAACCACATCATATTGCTCGGCAAACATCATCAATTCATATAACAAACACGCACACTCTTATTAAACACCTATGATATTGTCGCCGATAACCACAGGCCGCGCATGACAGATGGACGGTACAACATCACCGTACAAATTCAAATAAATCAAGATGGCTGCCCAGATAATCGCGCTAGACTGTGTCACTCAACTCTTTGTAACCACGTTTTCTTGGTAGCTTTTTTATTTCGAATCTGGCAACACCGCGCTAATGGCCATTATGCGTAGTGACGCTAAGACGACAGAGCAGATAGTTTTGTCTTTGGTGAGATTAAAGAATGCGGTGAACTGTTGCGCCCGCGCCGCGGTGTAATGTTAGATGGACATGCCTTTGTTAACAATGTCACAATGTTTGTGCTGCCACCTATTGACGTTTTTGAGAGCTATAAAGTGTTAAAGTGGGTACTACGGCTCTTTTAATGTCTACGCTCTTCAATTAGTATATAAAAAATAATTAATTAACTATTAAATAATTTCCAAATTGACTGTAATTATTGCATGTCGCTATTAGTGCTGTCCAATCAAATTTTATAATAACTATAAATATTCAGATAATATCTTACGTTAGTTTCATATCTACTTAGTGAATCGAGGCGTTTTTATCTGCAGGATCTTTTGAAAGCCCGATGCATTCTCTCGATAGATAAAATAGCGTTAGATTATCATTTGACGAGATTCCTGAGGGCACACGAGTCCCGTCCAAACATCTCTGCCTGCATCAGATTAATTACAAGAATATTCATTTTAATAATGCATGAATACATTATCTTCGTATCGAGTAATCTGGCGAGTTTGAGGTGTAACTCGGTCACCTTACTTTTTGGAAACCACAAAGCCTCTACCATTTGCTCTGATTGATTTTTATTTCGACAGGCTTGTGAGAATGATTGTTTTTTTATTATGTGTAGAATAAAAGATAATAGAAATGCTAATCAATTGTTCTAACATGTCTTATAATACTTCAATCCTTTTGTGCACCGTTTGATTCTAAACGTAGGTTTACGTTGAATGTTGTGACAAATAATTTGTAATTATACGATTTCGATTGTCCTCATTACTTTCGTGTTTCCCTCTCTCTCTGTGTGTGTCTCTCTACTGTGCTACTATATGTTTGATATTAGGCAAGGCGAACTGGAAATCGCCTTTACTCATTTCCGCTCATTAATGTTATTAAATTAGCAAATGATTCCAACAGCTTCATCTAGCATAAAAAAACAACATGCATAGATGATATCGATAATCAGTTGATTAGAAGACATGTCGATTAAATGCACGGAGCGGAATTAGTAAAGATGTCATGTAATGGCATCGGAGCATCGTTGAAGAGCGGTGGTAGCGGCGGCTGGGCCTAGGTGATCGCTCACACTCGTCACACGACGCGTCACAGATGCGTATCAGGCCGATTGTGACGCGACCGATGCACGACTATTTTAATTGGGCCCCGATCTCTGATCTGATAACCGCGGAACAAGATGGCGCGTTTTGTTTTTTCCCGACCCGGGCACGTGTTAACGCTCCCCGACATCGTTACAACAAACATTTCACAATTTATGACACGCTAAAACCTTTGAAATTCGTGAGGTCTTTGCAGTCAAACGCGAAACACGTCATCGGCGTAACAAGCGCATTGTTTTGCTCTCAACGAAAACTATGCGGGCACCGACTTTCAACAAATACTCGTATTTTGCATGTAACCCCCTTGTGCAAAGCAATGACATGTTTATAAGACAAAGGGCAAAGATGAATATCGCCCTAACGAATCGACATTCAGTTTCGCAAGGCTGCATAAACGACACCGAGTCACGCCATCTATCTGATCGAACGTACAACACTCGGCGCGAACAATCACAGCTCTTATAACTTATTTAGCGAATAACAGAAGCTGGAACGCGAGCAGGCGACTAACGAACGGCGATAAGCTCGCGAGTCGCGTTCGGTATGACGGTAACATTAAGCTGGCTGCCGGCAGATAGTGGCAGCATTAGCGGGCCAATCGCGCGTCAACGGCCAATCGTAATGACCAATCAGCGCGGACGCACACTAGGATAGCGTGACCCGAACGCAATCCGATCCGAGCAGTATTCGTTACCGCGAGATGGCGGTCGGCGCGCGCGCGCACCAATCGTCGCGTCCATCTCTCTGTCGTGCTCATATAATGATCTTCACAGGGCCAACAGAATGAAGTTGAGCCCCTCATTAATTGGCGTTTTGAGTCGAGATCGTTGCGCGAAAGATAGGTTAATTCCTCGCTCGCTGGAGATCGTTGTCGCTCAAAAAAGGAAGGTGAGCGAGCGTTTTCTGGAAATCAGATCCAATTACAACGGGGCCCGTTAAGTTTTTGTTCTGTTTGGCCCGCGGCCGGCTCACGATACTGACGGACGAGCCGCGTAATGACGGATCGACGGCCCGATGCATGCGCGGCTAATCTCCACTGCATTTCTCGCATTTGTTGAAACTAGTGCCCCACCCACGCGGGCGCATTTACATAGCGCGAGCACGTCTCAATTAGGAGCGCTAATGTATGCCTCGACTCGCGGCAGCCGATCTGACTGACGTCGACAGATACAGGACGAAACGTGACGAGTGACGGCTATCGCGAGAAAACCGCTGCCGACCCGCATCGCAGGGCTATTAACAACACTAATAGGTGCCGATACGCCGGCCATTCTTTTTGCTTCCTCACTTTGCATATCCATTTGCACCGTCCACTTTGAAGTGCTCAACGATACTGTCTCTATTTTCAGGTGAGGACGAGGAATGGGGAAACGAGACCGAGGCGATGCCGGGAGAACCTCGCACGCCCAGCTCGGGGGGCGACAGGCCCGCGTCCAGCGGCGCCGCCTCGCCCGCGTCGGGGGGCTCGCCCGCCGCCTCGCCGCCGCGCCTGCGCCTCAACACCAGCCTCGCCACCGACCCGGCGCTGGCGCCGCAGGCCACGCCGCTCAAGTGTGAGCCGCCGTCGCCGTCGCCGCCGCCGCCGCCCGCGCCGCAGCCCAGAGACTTCATAGCGCTGTCGGCGGCCGCCTTCCCCGGCATTTTTTCTGCAAACGCCGCGCCGAGCTATGTGTGTAAACCGTGCGGCATCAGATATTCGTCTCTGAGCACCCTCCAAGCGCATCAAGAGCACTACTGTTCCAATAGGAAGCCGAAGGCGCCGGAGAATACAGAATCTGCAACAGACGTGACAGTGGATGAATCCAGCGGTGACGCGAAAACTCCGCGACCCGCCGGCAAACAATACGCTTGCACCTTCTGCTCGTACAGCGCTGACAAGAAAGTGAGTTTGAACCGACACATGCGGATGCACTCGACGTCGCCTGTGAGCAGCGGCACGCCGGCGCCCACGCCCGCCTCCAATGGCGAGGTCACCGAAAGTCCGCCGGCGCCAGACCGCTACTGTGCCGACTGCGACATACGCTTTAGCTCCATAAAAACCTACCGAGCGCATAAAGCTCACTACTGCAGTACGCGGCAGGTGGTAAAACAGGCACTACAAGCGATAAGATCAGGCTCGGCGACCTCCGGCTCGGCGCCACCGTCACCCGGAGCGACGCCTCCAGCACAGAATCAATACGCATTAGCGTTACCAACGAACCCGATCCTTATCGTTCCATACTCCTTATTACGGAGCGCCAGTACTCTGCCGGGCACCACGCTGCCCGACCCGGACACGCCGTGCTTCTTGTTACCCAACGGCACATTCCAACCGTTAAGTCAAGCTTTACCAAATATAAATGCAGACGGGAAACCGACTGAAGTTCTCAAGTCTGCAAACAGGCCACGAGAACCTTCGAGAGATGGCGCCACGCCTTTAGATCTTAGCGTACGTCGTTCACCAGAATCGGTGACTACTGACGATCATGAAAAAGAGAACAGGATACGGTCGGCCACGCCGGAGCAGATCGTGTGCGCGCCGTCGCTGCCGGGCTCTCCGGGGACACCGTCGCCGTCGCGGCGGTCGTCGTCACCCAGCGGGGAGAGCTCGCCCAAGAGACGACGGCGCAACTCCAGAGGACCAACACCGAAACCACCAAGCGTTCCTTCACCGCCAGAAGATAAATTCACAGCGGTAGTACCGCCACCGATCATACCTCCAGGCTTAGCGTTACGGCTCGCTTCGGAGCTGCCCGTAACCGCGGCGTCTCCGCAAGTGTTAGTAAAGCAAGGAGTGTCCAAATGCAAAGAGTGCAATATCGTCTTCTGCAAGTATGAGAATTATCGCATCCACAAGAGACATTACTGCTCGGCCGGGAGCGGGGAGGAGAGGGCCAGTCCCGCTCCTCCCGAGCCGGGCCCTCCGCCGCAGTATCGCCAGCTGATCTGCCTCGCGTGCGGCATCCACTTCAGCTCGCTGGACAACTTGACGACTCATCAGTCGTACTACTGCACTAAGAGAGAGACTCGGTCGCCGCGCAGCGTGGCGGAGGTGCCGCGGCCGTCGTCGGGCTCGGAGGGCGGCTGGAAGTGTCCGTGCTGCGACGTGGTGTCGCCCACGGCGGCCGCGGCGCAGCGCCACATGGAGGCGCACGCCGGCGTCAAGGCGTTCCGCTGCACCATCTGCCGGTACCGCGGGAACACGCTGCGCGGCATGCGCACGCACATACGCATGCACTTCAACAACAAGAAACCCGCTGACTTGCAGGTGAGCACTGAAACCGTATTTAATATTCTTTTAATTTTTAAACTACTGATTACTTAAACCATACCAACCAATACATCATTTGTTGCTCGATAATCTTCTTAGTACAGTTGTGTAAAGAAATTATTTCATTTTTATTTAACTTTCATTCCAGAAATGGACCTACCAAGAGATAATACATAAAGAAGTCATGACAAGCAATGACAAATAAGATGGTACTGGGAAATAATTAGTAAACGCGATAAGATTAGACAAAACGCATAAACGAGCACAAGAATTACGCGCCAAACAAATGTCCATCAATATAAAGCATAGATAAAAGAGAGAGTACTGATTACAGAATCCTGTCAATTGCAGGAGGAAACCTACATAGCGTGCGTGGTGGAGGAGGAGAGTCGGGAGGCGACGTCGCCGAGCCCCGCGGCGGGCGGCGAGCGCGTGCACCGCTGCAGCAGCTGCGCCTACACCTCCACCTACCGCGGCAACGTGGTGCGACACGCGCGCCTCGTGCACGCCGCCGACGAACCCGACGACGACCACGCCTCCCCCGCACCACCACCACCACCACCCACCCTCGACATCAAGAAGGAACCCGACGCAGAACTCGACGAAACACCCAACTACTGCAAATCCTGCGACATATCATTCAAATACGTCAACACTTACAAGGCGCACAAGCAGTTCTACTGCACGGCCAATAACCAAGACGCCGCGGCCAACAACAATGTGCCGGCCCCGCCTCCCAGAGTCAGCGACACCCCCGTACTGTGAATGAAAAAACGTGTCCACTATCGAAATGTCATCGAATAGTAATAGCTGTCGACGTACCGACACGTAACAACTGAATCTATTAACTTATCCAATATTGGACATATTGCTAGCGAAATAAAAGCTTAAGTTGCTTCAAGAATTCATCTTGATATTTAGATAAGTATGTATCCTATCGTCTTTTTGGATTAAAACCGTGTGCAATAAATTTAATATTAAACTTGCATATCAATTGCAAATCGATGTTTTCTAAATTCATTCTAAATCGATTATACTGTATATAAACTTTGAAGTTTTTGTTAAACTGTTATGTAAAAATAGAAAAAATGTTAACCTTTCTTGCATTAGTATACGTTAAGAATTACCAAAATGTAAATACATTGTAAAGATATTATTAAATTGTAACTAAATATTATTACCATTTGTTTCTAAGATATTGTTCTTTCTTTGTTGTTAATTTTTTTAGTGTAGGACAATTCCATGCCAAGCAAATGCTCATTTCCGTTGTAAACCGACCAGTGGTTTCCCTAACTCTTGGTACCAACAGAAGCTGTAAGCTTATTTCTAAAGTTAATGTTAAAACATATCGAGGCTACTATATTATTTCAAATATTACAAACAGTAACCAAATTATTCAATACTTTTGCAACTTTTTTTCACAACCTATTATAGACATGTTTGTATTAATTATTTTTCTAAATTACTATATTTCCTGGATAAATATTGTTTCGCCGTTGGTTATGATGTACTCCCCGAGTAATATTTGAGTCGTAATAAAAAGTGAATACCATGTTTTGTCTATGCCAAAGCATTGCTAGAATAATCTTAGTATGCATTTATAGGTATCTCACTAAATATAAATTAGGTTAAGTGAAAACAAGACTTGTTCCGTAGTTATACATACGTACATGTAAACTTGTATTCGTTGTTTGTGATCGTCTATGAAAAAGGAATGAGTCTCGAATTTGCATAGGTACAAACAAATTATGCTGATCTTCCATATCTTATGACGTAATCACTTTCATGCAGTTGTCGACGAATGTACCTAATAAATTATCGTTATATTTCTGTCATTTTTCTAAACCTGTCCGTTATGGTTTACCTTCCGCAAAACCTGTAAGGGCTTTCGTCGACGACTGTACCTAGATTAGACGTAAAAATCATGACATAAACCAGCAATTAACGCAGCATCTGATGTTACGTGCCATAACTTTGTGTTCTCATTATGGAAAACATAGAATTCTAATTGTAAGACATCTCGAATAAAAATTTTCATCGCGAAAATGTTGAATGATGCCTTGATTTTGTCGCGACAACGTTATTTCTATTTTTCGCCTTATTTTGTATAGTAAAAATAAACAGAAAAAGAATGTTATTGTGCAATTCACACATGGCAAAAGTGAAACTTCAAACAATCAGATTAATATAAAGTATCAGGAGTATTGTGATTATTATAAGATTTTTTTATGTTTGCAAAGCTCAAAAATAATTTTATATTTTAACTCAAACTTGTATCACTTTTTCCAATAATTTAATATTGAATCACTCAATTGATGACATACAATTTCTATTGAGGGGTGTGTTACTGCGGGTAGATATATAAATACGCCTTAACAACAGCCTGTGGGTAGACGTATCCAACTACAGTAACCTCCTCCATTCTCTGTCCCCCTAGTACTTTTTGCGCTATGAATAATATTGTGCATATTGATGACATAGGTTCAACAAAACCTCCTTTGTTGTTCTTTCGCCTTAGTACGTTTTGCGCTATAAGAAATATTGCGCATACATATTAATGACATATTATGTAAGTTCGACGAAACCTCCTTTGCTTTTCTGTCGCCCTAGTACTTTTTGAGCTCTGAGAAACATTGCGCATATTGATGACATAGGTTTAACGAAACCTTTGTTTTCTGTCGCCCTAGTACTTTTTGTGCTTTGACAAATGATACGCATATTGATGACATAGGTTTTAAGAAACCTTATATAGTTTTTCTGTCGCTCTAGTAATTTTTGTGCTCTGGAAATAGTACGCATGTCACAAGCAGAACAGAAGTTTCATTTCAAAAATAACTTTTTTTCCATTTCAGAGGTTTTGTTACCATTTAAAGAATCGGATATTTTCTTTTTCTAATAATAAATGTTTGTTTATACTTCTTCCGATTAAGGTGTCGAAATTATCTTAATTACAAATAGCGACATTTATCTTCTTTTTTTTCTATTTTTTAAATTGTTTACTTTGTGTGATTTTAGTGTATTTGTTTAAGAATGATATATCGAAGTATGGCAAAAAACAAAATGAAGGCATCATTCCTGTCATTAACTGTACGTTAAAATGTTCTGATTGCGAATTGTAATTAGCATAAAGTGATAAACATATAATGGAACGAAACAAAATCAATAACTGACTTAGGCGTATGTTGATATTGTAAAAATACCGCCAGACAATAAATTATTTATCACATATTAATGAATATCTGATGTTTTATTTCATATTCCGTGTATCCTATAATAATAAAATGATTGATAATTTGCGAACTACAGACTTACTTGACATCTTAAATTGAACTATCTTGAGTTTGGGATTGGAACTTCCGACAATAGAATACAAAACACTCAGTGATATAAAATATTCTGTATTCAATATTCAATATTTACTCTTAACCGCTAATAACCGGCTTAAACCGGTTCAGTCAGGACTGTACTCGTCTGAAGAACTTTTATACTGCTCTTTGAATTGATCGGTGTCTTCTTCCTGGCCATAATAAAAGCCGTCGTCACTGTCATCCTTGTAGCCTATTGACTCGTCATCCTTATCCTTATTGGCCCAGAGGATCAGGCCTCTCCCATTAGCCAGGTCGGGATTTTCCTTTAGAACCCTCGCCTTATACTTGGCATATGCAGAACCGTACATGTCGGCATTACTTTCGTACACTTCATTTGTATTTTCGTATATTTTATCCTCTCCCTCGTCACTGGATAGGTCTTCTCCTGATGGTACGAAAATTGTGCTTTTTAATACTAGCATGACAAAGTGCAAAATAGTTGAAAGCTTATAATCTTCGATCAAATGTACACTAGATTATAAGTCGGCCTAAAAACGGCAGATTTATTTTGATTTAAGTATGGTCAAAAAACATTATAAATCCTAATTCAAAGGAATAAGGTTTATTGTTACCTGAAGTTGATTATTATAATTTAAGACTTTTTGCTACATCTTGTAGTTCGAAATTCAAATGTGTAAGTTTAAGCAACCTCGGCCACTTTAGGCGTGTGATTTTGTTCCAGACCCAGTATCTAGTATACATATATTTGATCGAAGACTTAACTTCAAGTAGAGCATTTAAATGTATACTTCTTTTTTTTGCTCTGAATGGCGAGACGAGAATGCTGTTTGCCTGATGGTACGCGATACGACCGCTCATGAACAGTAACAAAACCAAAGAAAACCGTGAATTTCAAAACTTGGCATTCTACTCAACTCACCATTCTGAGACATAAGATATTAAGTCTCGATATGTCCTGACTGCAATGTCCTTCAATCCGAAACACTACAATGTATTTGCACTGTTGTTTGGCGGGAGAAATAGACATTGCGCTGGTACGTACCCAGGCGGCCTCTCACTTATGAGTGACCTATCACCACTTCAGTTACTTCAGTAAAAATCATAAAAAATACATACCAATATCAACTCTCTGCATAGCTCTAATCATGTCCTCTTCATCAATGCTACTTGGCTCTGAGTCAGGGTAATCATTCCTCCAGTTATTCTCATCATTGGAGTCATCATCATCATCACCTCCATCATCTGATGGATTCAATTCTCCATTGGAGTTGTATGAATCAAATACCAGGTCGGTTTCAATGCTATAATAAAACAGAGTTTTGGTTGATCTCTGATAACTCAAAAATTTGTTCAAATATTATAATTTTAGAACATAAGGCTAGATTAATCTAAACCTTTTCTAGACCAAGGCATGTGAAGCAAAACAACATAAAGCGAGTTGTCAGATTAAACACCATTTACACCAGGATAGTTCCTCAGGGCAAGAATCATATGGCGTTATCACATGATATAACCACATAAGATTATCATGTTTGAAAAATTTACACCACGCAACTTTTTTATATTGCATTTTAATAAAAAAAAAATTATTTGCTCAACCAGCAACAATGAAATGATTGAAATAAAACTATTTTTTACATATTTTATTGCAGATTTGGTTTATTTAAAAAAAAATTTTAACTTCCCAATTTTTCAATTCAATTATTACTACTTAAAATCGGTCTATTTCAAATTGTAAAATTTGCATAGAACTCAGAAACCATAATGAAATGGCTATTAAAATATGCCATACTTAACTACAACAATGAAATAATAATTAAAATATGCAATGCATTACAATTAAAGTTAAAGCCTGTTTAGAGGCCAGGTTTTTTTTTGACGTGACAACGTCTTAAATTAGGTTGCGGCTGGGAGTCACTTATGAAAAAGTGTAACGCCCGGTAACGTTACGATGAGTCACCGAACGAGAGAGAGGCCCGCCGAATGCCTTGCGTCTCTCTCCCACTCAACTATGATCGGTCTGCCGCGCGCGCAGCACTAGAGAATTAGGCGCATTGAATCGGCGCATGCTTGTGTCTCTGTCTTTGTCTTTCTCGAACGTTCTTGGCGTTGGAAAAACAAGAAAGCGTCACAATACAAGTTCACACGTGTGGTTAAAGTATCGTCAGCTGTGTCTGTAGTGAAAATATGGAGTGCTTAGATTCGTCATTACATGTACAATGTTTTAGTAAACAAAATATATTTCTATAGTTAAAATTTGTGCAATTCTTATTTTCATTCAATTCCTTGTTCCTATTGTGCAATTTAATTATATTCATATCAATAAATATTCTACCGAGAAAAAGACGTTGTCACGTAAAATCTTCGCCCGTAAAACCGGCTTTACAGGCAACCATTTTTTTCTTAGCATAAAAAATACTGGTACTGGTATACCTTCAGTATGCCAGAAAAAAAAAATACTAACCTCACATAATTATCAACTTTAGAGATATCAAAATCCTGTTTTGCAGCTGTGTACACATCATATGCATACTGGATGCCATCATCAGTATCATCTGACTTGTGCAAGTCTACCAGATGGAACTGATCCTCCTTGTCAACATCTTTCAATCCTCGACTGTAGTTCACAATCTTATAATGACTCTTCATAGACACTTCTTTGCGTTCTTTTCTTAATTTTTCAACAATATCTTTAAGATTTGGTGCTGTTTGAACTTTTAAGTCAGTATGCGGCACCAATTCTTTGATGTGTGTGGGTTCCTATAAAATTATGGAAATATAATATACATATATTGTTGATCAGTGTAGCTATGATTGAGAAATTTAAACTTAACTAGAAGAAAGACATGTGCTTAATATTATTTCATGAAATATTGGTCTTATTACATAGTAGGTAACTTAACTTCTCATACAAAACAGACCTCTTATATTTTTAAATTGGATTCTACAGCATTGGAAAGTTACTACAATTTATAACCCAGTATCTACTTGTGCTCAGTGTAATATTTAAAATATGAAACTATTTTCGGACTTATCTAATAAAATCTGGGGCGCAGTAGTTCATTCAGACTGAATATGGTTGTGTTTCAAAATAATTACTATAGCACATTAAAACTTAAGATTTAAAACTAGCGGTGCGTAATAGCCATACACACTTTAAATACTATCTGACCCGACGATTATATTAAATTTAGCATCTTAATTAACCCCTAATATTCAAACAACATACAATTGTACTAATATATAAAGATAAATCTTTAAGAAGCAAATATGTTTCGATACCGGACTTTCCACAGTGCCTCTGAAAACGAATAACGATGGTGATAGTTCCTTTGCGTCTGTTTTGATGCGTTTGCACGTAATAACCAAAGCATCTTGCGGATTATCTTCTAGTCTTCTTTTAACTCGCAAAATTGTAGGTGCAGACATGTTTTGGAATATTTAATTAATTGAAAACAAAATCACAAGAGTGCACACAAGAGTGTTTAAGCGCAGTAAACCACAGTAAACAACAAACCCCCTTATTCATAAGAAATCGCTAATCAACCATAATAACGTAAATTAGTTAAATATTTTTAAGAGGAGATAAAACGTTGTTTACGGTCAACCACGCATAATTATTCATAAGATTCCTTTTGACGTTTAGTATCTAATACGGCAAATTAGGCCGTGAATGTTGCCACTATATGGAAAAAAATTGATTTCATTCCCTCATCATTCACTGTTCAGTGCTATACTCTGTAATTTCAAACAGATTTTGTCTATGGAATCCAAAAAAGACAACGTATTTGTCTATGTTGTTTGTTTTGTTTTTTTTGAACATATAAATTTATCTTAAAATGTTGAAATCGGAGTGCTTTTGAGAACTAATGTAGTGATCTTTGTGGACGGCGTTATTGTGATATTTACGCATAAAATGCGAACTGGACAAAAGTATGATTATTTGTTGTAGTAAGTATTTTAAACATACGTCTTCATATTGTATTTCCCTAAGGCTACATATTGGTAATAACATTTGTTTCTTTTTCAGCACTCAGAAAATAATGGATTTGGCTATATTAGAAACATAATTTACTGACAGCAAGGTTGTCGGTAACAATATTTTGATACAAGGATAAGAAGAGAGGTTATATCTTGCCGGATCACCCGATATATTTGTTGGCTCAGAAACTATTCAAGAAACAAAGTGTACTTAAGCAAATAGATTTCAAGAAATTTCTCCTGAAAATATACCATTATTGGTAGAACTCAATTACATATTATATTAAACTTTACTATACTTCTCATCAGAAAAATTGAAACACCTTGCAAGTTGAACGTTGTGTAATGATTATCAGAAGAGTGTGTTTATATTTAATTTGAATTCGGAACATCAACTCATATTAGTCACTACTAAACAACATTTGACATTTATACCTAAATACACATATTTTTCTTATAATCTTCACACAACATTAAGTTATAAGATATTCCAATTTTTCTTATGAGATGTATATTTTATTACTAATATAATATAGAATTATTTGTTTACTAATATAGAATTTTATACAAAATAATCCCATTGCATTAGCTGCCGGACAAAATAAGCATAATATAAAAATACCAATAAGTGCTGTCAGATCTATTTTTGCCAACATTCCCATTACCTCCAATCCTGAATTTATACTACTACAATTATTAAAAATGTGATATAAAGAACTGCTGTAAGGAAGAAAATTATGCTATTAAATAATCCTTCAACCAAGTAGTGTATATGTCTTACATTGACAAATGAATTAATATACACATTTTCTCTCACATGCATACACACACACACACACATCCTAACATACATATTTCCTATTATTAATAATGTTACATAAATAGTGTTGGAGTTATATTAAGTTTTTTTTTTTTTTAAATGTTTTTTCATAAATTGTTAACCTTCCACACACACCCATTGTTGCAGGGTTGAGTGCCCAAGACAGGGGCTTGTTACTTTGGGACCCAAATATTATATAGTTAAATAAATGTAATTTTTCAATAAATAAATACATATTGTTACTAAAATACCTGACCATATTTTATTACCCTATATTCAAGGATATTGTCCGGGCAAAATACACAGCAATATGATTATTTGCAACATACTTTTATAGATACTAAGGTATATAAGGAAAAATAATTGTGTAATAAATATTATAATTTTGAAATAATATTTAATTGTCTATAATTACTTTAAAGGTGCATTATTTGAAAAATATATTTGATATAAATGTAACTATGAAAACTTAAGAAATAAAATGTAGTACATGTAGTGCAAAATTTTTATTTACAAAACCTCTAAATCTATCTACATCATGACTCAAATTGAAAAAGAATTTGATGCTTGCATTATTATAGACCAAAATAATGATTTGTTTTTAACCACATGATGCGGGCAAGTTCCAAAAGGTTGATGTGAACATAATTAAGAGACCAACAGTGGACTTCTGTGGCTAAAATGAACAAACAAACTTGTTGGGACGTTATATCTTTGGTAATTGGTACTAAGTCCTCAATGCACTTCAATGTTGATGACTGATCAAAAATATGTCTTCTTATTTATCTTCTACTTGCTTTCATTTCTTGCTTTAACCTCTTCAAAAAATGTTTTTATGTTCCATGGATATATAGATGGTACAGCACCTCTCTCCAAATATTTGTGTTGTTGTTCAACTCCTGAAACAATTGATTTTAACATTGAGATCAGAATGTAGCCATTCAATAAGATAAATTTGAAATTATGAGGAAAAAGGTTTTGATTAGGTTAGTTCAAACAAGCTGTGTGGTTGTTTTAATGCAGAAACTTGAAACATTACAGTAACTTTGTTTCTCTAATTAATCGTAAATAAGACCATTTCGAATGCACTGTGGCCTGTTGGTAAACGGGCTAGACGCGGCTGCCAACATGGACACGGTGGTCGCGCTTTCTAGTCCCAGGGCAAACCTGATTTCTCGGAATCATGTTTTTATTGATAGGGAATCCTCATGGCATGCATTAAAACATCGTGAGGAAACCTGCACACCATAGCGATTTGTATACATTTCTATGCTACGTAAAGTAATCCGGCACCCAAATATAGGCTGATATAGTATAGTATCAGTTCGGCTTACCTGTGTATTTACTGATAGTTCCGAAGCCATATCGAACACTCGAACTACATCAACATCAATATTCAATATTCACTACTTTATATATTTTTATGCCGACGGATATTTCGACGGCCAACTTAGAGAACTTTTTGCACAACACATTATAATTAAAATAATTTATTATTTATAACTTTAAATAAATAACCAGTGATGACAATTGACAACGCTAATTTGACAGTAAAAATCCGCCATCTTTCTGCTTAAAATTTGCTTAAACATGGGTCCCGGCCATTTTAAAGTTAGTGCGCTATAATATAGCTGATTAGGGATTTTTGACGGTTATGAATAAATTTTAAGTGACAGTTCATATTAACGGCAACTAAACACTGCGCTAACTTCTTTTGCATAAGGGGGAAAGAGTATAATAATTGGTAAACAACAATTTTCAAATGACAGTTAACTTAGAGATGGTCAACTCGACTTACTAACTCGAGATAACTCGAGTTGTGCCAAATTCGAGATAACTCGATTTAAATTATCCCTAATTCGAGTATGAAAATCGCTGTAGATGAACGCATTTTGGTACGAAAGAGTAGCAAATATGCATATTTGAGTTCCTTGCTATTAGCACTGGAACACTACATTTTTTGGGATAAATAGTATCCTATGCATTACATCAGGGCATCAGCTACATACATACGAAATTTCATCAATATCGCTTTGAATTGTAAAGAAGTAACAAACACTTGGCGGCTTCTCACATATGAGACACACATACCATACCAGTACAGCCACATACCAGTAAAATCTATAAAAACCTTTTTAATTCAATCCTACCTACGAAGTTTAACACTCGGTTTCTTCCTTTCAACTCGAGTTGTGCAACTCGAGTTCAATTCAAGTTATTTGAATTTCCGCTCGAGTTAACTCGAGTCGGGTATATCCCGATTTGGCACATCACTAAGTTAACTGACGTCTGAACAGATTACATATTAACACAGACCAATAAGAAACATATTAAAGATAGAGATATATAATACCAGCATTTGCCCGTGAGTTCGTCTGCATGTATATTTTACCCTTTTCTACCTCTTAGAGGTTGATTTCCAAAAATCCCTTCTTAGTGCTACTCTACCTAGCAATAGGAACCCCTGTGTAAAATTGCACGTTCCTATCACTAGTAGTTTCGGTTGAACGTTGAAACGTCCGTCAGTCAGTCAGGTTCCTCTTATATATATATATATATATATATATATATATATATATATATAGCATAGATTAAAATTATATACAGAGATAGATGCGCAACTCCACTTTTTTTTAATTTTCCGACGTGTTTTCGCCATCAGAGGGCGCGCTAGGCAAACGCGCGAAATTTCATATTTGTTATTCCAAATATTTCAAAATGTGTATCTTTCGTAATCTCTTGTAATTTTAACAAATATCAAGTTAAATTGTTTTTTTTTATTAACTACGCAACCATATACAGTACACCACATACAAGATACAAAAAAAGTTTTAAAAATGCAGATAGTTATTGAGGTTTGTTTTTTTCATTCATTTGCGGGCGGCGGACCGTTAGCCACCCTAAATATAACGTAAATATTTACCCTAATACGTCAAACCTTGAGATAAGCGGTTACGCCAATAAGGACAGGAGACAAGAGACTGCATCTCTTTTTTACATGAATGTTTTCTATAAATCTCTTTCGTTTTTGTGTAAAAGAGATAGAACGTGTGACTCCATCTATTAGTTTCTCCGTCTACGTTAACAATCTTGTGCATCGTCTTCGTCTGTGTTCTTGTGTTTTAGTCTGTGGTTAACAAAGCCAGGCCAAGCTGAGTGAGTGGCTGATTTTGGTTTGTGTTTACCTCAATTGTTAATTAATTATTTATTCAATTTATTCTTAGTAAGGAAATTGTTGTTAAGAAGCGTGTAATATTTAATCAACTCTCCCTAATTGCTTATTTAAGAAATATTCCCGAATTTTTTGGACACAATGGCGTCAGATGATAACTGGAGAACACAGGGGTTCAGGCAGAGTGTGGTTTCCAAAATGTAAGTTATTATGTTAAATTTATCACTTGAACATTAATGTTATTGAGGTGTACTGTTATGAAATATTATGACAGAAATATCAACAATTTCAAATATTCATACAATTTCAAAGAACTCGGACGTAAGAAAACTCATTAAGTTCGTAAATCACAAATGCATTTATATGTTTAGACAAACACTCTAGCTTACACTGTCTTTATTAGGCTTGTGGAACTAACAATGCACCACAATATTTTCAGAGAGGAAGTTATCCAAAGATCAGGCATGCAAGTGGCACGGAACAGCAGTGAAATGGAGAATCATGTGTTCATGAAAGCCAAGACCAGGGAAGAGTACATGAACATGGTGGCCAAACTCATCCTGCATGTTAGAGAGATGTGTAAGTTACTATAGTAAATACTAGCATATTTTTTTCTAAATGATGTGACTGTCCTGTAAACACAGGACCCTCAGTCTTCTGTTTAGAAGTGGGGTGATACTCAGAACTTTTTATTGCGATGAATGGCGAGATGAGTATGCTATTCATATAGTAAGTGATACAACTGTTGCTGGACATTAGCAAAACAAACATGAATTATAAAGCAATGCTTGGCATTCCACTGCACTCACCAACTTTAGAGATAAGATGTTCAGCCTCATTATGGCCAGTAACTACTCTGTCTACAATGTTATTCAAACCAGAACACAACTGCATTTATACTGCTGTTTGGCAGGAGAAAAATATGTTGCAATGGGACTTACCTAGGCAGCCATCTGCAGTACTAATGGAGCAACTATCATATAGAAATAGCTAATAAATAATGATAATAGCCTCTTGCTAGTTGGAACAGTTATGCTAACCAGATTAAGATCAACTGAATCTAATATGTGAAACTATTTCTATTTGTAATCCATTATTTGGTAAATGTTGATTAACTACTTTGTATTGCTTTGTCATCAGAGCTTTTGATCAGTAAATCAATTTAATTTCATAGTATCTTCAAAAATGTATCTCTTTTTCTGTTAGTCTAAATTTGACCTATGAGAAATAACTAAGGGTTAAACCACTTTTACACTAACAGCCTCATTTACAGGTGGCAGTGATAACTTCCACTATAGGGTATTAATTTAATCTTTAATAGTATTCTTTAAGGATAGGATAAGTATAGGATAATGTATAAAAAGCAATAAATACGAAATAATACAATTAACAGTCCCATAGTTTCAAAGTTTCCTCAATTGCATGTTGCAGTATCACCTATATGATTCATTCAATCAGAAATTGTCCAAACTTGAGGAAATTTAAGTGTTTTAGAAAAACCCATGTGAATTTTCCTAGATGTACAGGTAAACCTAGATTTCATCAAATATTACTCATAAACATATCTATTTAGCATAATAAAATAATGTTTTGTTAACTGTAAGTCAACAAATATTTTATTTTAAATATATAGGTGTTTGGAGATAATTACTAAGAATATAAAAGATTTTCTTAAAAAACAAAAGTGTATCAAAATTGATTTATTTATTAGGTGAAAAGTACAATCACATACCAATGAATTTAAAAAAAAAACTTAACCTAAGTATATGACTATACTAAAGCAGACACAGCATTCAGTTAAACTATCTACATACTTTACTAACTTTGTTTTAACCAAAGGCGAATGCCCATTTTACTATGAACCTAATAACAGTGTGAAGATTTTTGGCCCTTTTTGAAACCTAACCAGGCCCGAAGTTCTTGAAGAAATAAATATGTAGTCTAATAAAAATATTTTTTTGTCTTCAGCTCTGTGAAAAAAATGTAAAATGTGTTGATAATTATTATATTTTATAAAAATCAAAATGTTGTTGGAAAATGTTTAAGGGCAAAAATGCTATAATGAATTTTAAGCAGTATTGGTATAGGGGTCAACTATAATTGTACTAATACTATGAATGACCATTCTCCTTTTAATTTAAACAAATATATCAACTGTTTTTGCCGTTAATTACGGACGGCTCCACAAAGCAGTAGTTATAAATGTATGCTTATATGTGTGTAAAACTGCGGGGTGCAGCTAATCCCAAATATCTAGACTTTCCTTTAGTATGCGATTGCACCGCTTCAATTACAGGTATTTGATTGGTCAATCTGCATGGCTAAGTTCTCTCTGGAGTTTAACTATTGACAGACAGTAATATGTGCCTATAATTTATGAACCTATTTCTTCTATGTGGTATTCCTTACCAATGTTGTATTATGGTAATTTGTGTATTTTTTAAATTGGTTGCACCAAGATATACAATTCTGCTTCTACAAGAAACATTGTCATAGGTATGTATTTACAAAATATGTAGTTATGTAGTGTTCGCATCCCATGTTAGATACAGTATTATAATTTAAATAATATAAATTATTAATGTGTAAATTTACTCTTCGTTTTAGTTCCATGAAGTAGTTATTCTTTGGAAAGGCAATCAATCATGGAATTAGAAGAAGTGGTTTGTTGTTGAAGACATTAATGAAGAGAAGAAGCATTGGAGGATTGAACACCCAGCCAAGTGTATGCAAAAGAAAAAAGATGCAGTCGAACCAAAGTTAGAAAATAAACCAATGAAAAAAGGATCTGAAGAGACCAATTTATAAAATCTGGCAATGTTATTGATTCATTATGTCATTCATTTACTTTAAAGTAATGTACTAAATTTAAATACAAATGATAGTTGTATTCTCTGGCTTAAATAGTATAACAACAAAAACATTTTTTTCTTTTTTGTGATCATTTATTACTGCTTGTCATTAAATATAAATTATTGGTGTTTTTGTTTGTTTCAGCATGCAGAGCAGCAGAGGAATGCAGCATTACTTCAACAGATGCTCATAATAATACTGAAGATATTATTGAAAAAGCAAATGAAACAAATAAAGGTAATTTAAGTATGTAACGAACATTACTATTTTTGGCTACAAATTAAGTTGATAATAACATAATATGTTGTACATAAAATGTTTCTTTTGCAGATGAAAGCATTGTCTCTCCAATCACGAGAAAAAGAAAATTAATTAAAGAAGTAAAAATAACTCCAAATAGTAAGTATTTTTTCCTTTTTATACTTTTTTGAGACATAGGTAATTTTGGAATAAATGTTTTCCTAATGAATATTAATTAATTTTTAGGTGGCAGGCGACAGCAGGGTGAGCTAGATGCCGTTCAGAAACGATGTGCCATAAATATTCAACAAGAGCGAAAATTACACAAATTAAGGATTCAGAAGGAGAAAATATCAATAGAAAGAGCAAAAAATATGTTAGAGTATGAAAAAGAAATTCATAATTTGCAAATTAAAAAATTAAAGCTAGAGATTGAGTTATTACAAAATAAAAGTATTTGATCTAAAACTACAACTGTTTTATTACTACACAAAACACAAACAAAAGCCTGCTATGAACATTTTTAAAAGCAGAGAACTGCTAGATGCTTTATTATTCTCAGTAGAAACACCATATATTCGAAAGTCTAAATATGGATAAAATAAGTATCGTAATTTATAATACCCATTTTAGTATCATTAATTTAGTATAATTAATATTATGTTTTCCTTAAATCTCTTGCTTTTTACGAACGCGATTAGCAGTGTAAATGGATCTTTTAAATATCATACTTTTATGATGCCTAAATGATACATTGGCACTTGTTCAATATATTAGCATTCAATTCATTTTATTAGATCTAAATTCATAAGTGGTAATATGTAGTACAAAAATATAATACCCTTTACAAATCTACAGCGTCTTCTAAATTCTTTTCACCATAGGAATCAAAAGGATGTTTTATATCTCTAACTAGCTGTGCCCGCGACTTCGTCTGCGTGGAATTTAACAAAAAAGTTAATTAGTTTATTTAGTTTTTTTTTTGTTTTTGCATTTTTATTTTAGTTATCAACCTTTGTAACGAAACCATACCGCGATCTAATTCTACGGTGGCGCCATCTCTTAGCGAGCGGCGGTAAACTCCCGTTACACATTTATTTTCAGTTTTTTGTATTAACTTTATTGAAACATTTCTTTATATACAATATTTTGTAAATGTGATATTGATTCGTTGGTGGGAGAACTGGTGGGAGGCGCCCGACGTGACGGCCCAGTGGTGGCATGCGCGTGAGCTGCGCGCGGGCATTGCAACATTACTTTATTTTCTAAAATAAAAGATTTTTTCTAAAATAAATGTAGCCTAAGTTGCTCCTTGTTATATCAGCTACCTGACAAAAAAGTCCCGTCAAAATCGGTCCAGCCATTTCAGAGATTAGCCGGAACAAAGAGACAGACAGACAGACAAACAATTTTTAAAGATCATTTTCGGCACAGGTATCGTGTATATGTAGAAGGACATTTTTTTAAATGTTCACTTTAAGGACAGACACTTCAATTTTATTTATATGTATAGATTACTTTTCTTGTACTTATCATCCTAGGTTCGATGTCGACATCTTCAGTAGAATTATCTCATTCTTCGCTGCTGTAATCCATTGCGTTATCATAAATAGAATAATGCAAAATACAACGACGTCAAGTTTTGAAATTGGTGGCTCTATGCTCTTGGCTGCGATATGCATCTTAATAATTTTGGGTGTTATTCTTTCAGCCCAACCAAAACAAAACCAAGGTGCACCAAACATGCAAGGACCAAATCAGAATCAGCCGGGTCCAAATACTCAGGTCCAGAATCAATCAGGCCCAGCATCGCAAGGACCCAGTAGCCAAGCTGGAATGGCCCCAGACCCAATAAATGCACTACAAACCCTCGCATCACAGGGATCCAGGAACCAAATGATGAGCATGGGACCACAAGGCCAGATGCAGCAGCAAGGGGTCATGGCAGGTCAGATGGGAGGCATGCAGAGCCAAATGGGTCAGCAAGGTCCCATCGTCTCCCAGGGTTCTCAAGCACAAACCGCCACTAACTTACTCCAGACATTAAACCAGAGACCGCAAATGAATATGCAGATGCAAAATAAAATGGGTATGGGGATGGTGGGAAACCAGGGTCAGATGGGCAGCAACATGGGCATGGGGACAATGGGGAACCCAATGGGAAGCCAGTTGCAGAACCAGCTCGCCGGGCCTGGCATGCAGGGGCAGATGATGCCGAATATGTCCATGCCGAACTCAATGCCAGTTCCGATGAGTGGAGCTACTACTATGGTGGGGCAGATGCCGTGCAACCAGGTCGGGATGGGAGGTCAAATGGCCCCCAATAACATGCAGGGACAAATGCCGGGACAAATGGGTGAGTTGTTTATGATATCATATTCTTTGCTTGAAGTTGAGAGTATGAATTTGGGATCAGACAGATGTTGCATAATCAATACAAAATCCTAATTTTTAAATGACTTTCAAAACGTATCATATTGCAGAGAATATGAATGGAATATATATATTATTATTATTTTTGTTTTGTTTCAGTAGGCGGAATGGGCAACAACCAGATAGTAGGTCTGAACATGTTGCACATGCAGGGTCGGGTGCAGGGCAAGCAGGAGGTGGGGGCCATGCTAGGAGGCGCATACCCTCCCACCAGGGCGCCGCCACCTAACCAGTTCTTACGCCAGAGTCCGTCACCGTCGGCGCCGTCGCCTAATATGGGCGGACCCAGCCCAGTATCAATGGGTATGTATAATATTTTATATTATTTCAGAATTCAGCGTATATCAAGACTGCTACCGATAACTAAGCCGGGTGGTAATTTTAGTGACTTCAGACACACTGCAATTTAAAAAATGTGACGTTTTTTTCTGAAATGATTTTTATTTTTAAAGACGCTATGGTACACAAGGATTTCGATTATTATTTTAGCAAATACTATGGATTTACCACTCAAACACAATGATATCTAAAAAATCACAAAATAAAATTGTCGCGTTTCTTTGCGAAAGTAATGCAATAATAAAACATTTATTTTTCTATGCAGTTCTTCTGGATCAGCCCATATACGTCCCACCGTTCTATGCAGTTACCCATGCTCTATCCTTCTCAGTAGTAGGTACATGTACAATATCCGGCAAACTTCTAGAGCAAATGACCTTGACTGCGCAGACCCGTATTTTAGATCTCTTTGGTATGAAGATCGGGGCGCGACGGCAGAGGAGATCGTATCGATCGCCTTATTGGTCGATCAGTCGCACCTTGCGCCCCGCACCGCATTCACGTTCCGCTTGCTCCCGAGTACACTTGCGTGCAGTGAAAAGTGAATCGCCATTAGTCGTTGAAGTTATTTCTTATAATTGTTTGTTGATTTTATTGTTATTCTGTTTGTTGACTTTATTTTGCATTGATACAATTTTATCAGACCACAATCTGCATCTTAGAACCGACATATTGTGTCTGCTGTTGTAAATATATGTATAAAATAATAATATAAGTAACATATATAAATTTCAGCTTTGCTGAAATAAATTATTTTTTTATAAAATAGTTTTCAAATTATATGAAATATAGTAGGAACCGGAATAAGTGTCTGCCATTCATTTTTTCTATAAAACATATTATATACTTTAATATATCAAAAGGACAGACGTGCTGCGATCACGTTTTTAAAGTAAATTTTTATGCCTTTTGACTTCTAGGCACCCTCAAAGGAACCCTCGATGGGAATAGCGAACCCCTATTTCACCAATGGCAGGTGACACAGTATACCTGGAATTACTATGTAGTTTGTTACTTTCCTCTAAGTCTGCGGAACACTCGCTCTTAGACTATATTTATTAACATGTATTTTTGTGGATGTTCTAATAAATAAATAAATATGTTGTTTTTCATACCTTATCAAACAGAGTAAACATTTTTTATGCACGTAAGTGTACGATGCGCGAACTTTCCCCCACTACGTCAACTAATGCTCAAAAAGTTTGCCGGGTATTGTACATGTGCGTCTATATTTAGTTTGATGTGTCCTACCTAGTGCCATGTGCGTACATATTTAGTTTGATGTGTCCACCTAGTGTCTAGTATTATATAGTAAGGAGTGGTATGGTATCGTGCAGGCGTGATGAGCAACACGATGCCGTCGCCCATGTCTGGTCTGGGCGGGCTGGCGGCGTGCGGCGGCGTGGGCAGCCCCTCGCCCTCCGCGCCCGCGCACCTCGCGCACCACGTGCCGCCGCAACAGAGGTACCACCACAACACACAACGCACCACCTACCCACTCCTATCACCACCACACACCACCTACCCACACCTATCACCACCACATGCCACCTACCCACTCCTATCACCACCACACACCACCTACCCACTCCTATCACCACCACACACCAACACTCACCTACTCACTCCTATGCCTCGGCTACTCCAAGAACTACATTCCCCCCACCTTTAATTGCTCAAAATAAATGCTCAAAAAGTTTGTATTTAATAAGTAGAAACTTTGTTGATATACGTATTTTAAATAATTTTACCCAGTTTATAAGAGTGAAAATATTGTATGATTTCCAATAAATAAATCGTAGCCTATGTTGATCATGGATAATGATTGGAATGATGTAAGGATTTTTCAAATAGGTCCAGTAGTTTTACTTTCAGCGTCTGTTCAATGCAAACAATATTAATATAGAAGTACAGGTATAAAAAAATGAGCAATCTATGAAGAAGGCTTAATCTACGATGCTTCGTAATCGTCCTTTACTAAACGACCTATGTAGAAGGGTTATTTTGACCATCGTTTACTACACCTGGTAATTGACCTTCACATATGTATGCAAGAAACCTATGTAGAAGGCTTATTTTCATCATCGTTTACTACACGTGGTATCTATTGGTGCAGGGGTGTAGGCATGGGCATGGTGGCGTCCCCCTCGTCGTCGCTGAACACGCCGGTGGGCGCGGGGGTCGCGTCCCCCAGCGGAGAGGAGGCGGCCTACAGGGAGAAGGTGAGACAACTCTCCAAGTACATCGAGCCGCTAAGGAGAATGGTGCACAGGATGGTCAGCGAAGGAGAGAGTGAGTATACGTTGTTTTAACAACATATTATATCACTTACTGGCAAGGGTGGATCCAGCTTTTACGCCAGAGGGGTGTCATATAGTTCATGTCAGAACACTGAGTCCGATTTCAATACCCCAATTCGTAATAAGGACTTTTTAAACTTTGTTATAGCCGTGATTTGTGAACACACACACACTTTTTACTTTACTTATCGACATACAAAGAATTAATTGTGCTTATAAAATTTATCAACAAGATTATTAATAAATTTTGTGAATCTGGAGCCAGCCCAGGGGGGGGGGGTCATGACCCCCATGACCTCCCCCTGGATCCGCACTTGCTTACTGGTCGGTCGCTCATATCTGAGAGGCCGCCTCGATAGGTACTACCGCAATGTCTTATTTATCCTGCCAGATGGCAAAAACGGAACAAATGTTGGTACTTTTTTTTTATTGCGAGGAATGGCGGGGCGATTATGACATTCGCCTGATGGTAAGAGATACCAGTCATGGACAGTAGCAAAACCAGACAGAATTACGAGTTACAAAGCAATACTTGACATTATATCCAACACTTACTCTGGCTACAATATCCGTCAAACCGAAACACAACATGCATTAATACTGCTATTTTCCCGGAGAAATAGACATTGCAGTGGTACCTACCCAAGCTGCCTCTCAAACAGCAAGCAAGCGAAGTGTCGGACGCCCACCCATAAAGTTGACGGACGGCCTAGTTAAAACCTTAGATTCGAACCTACGATTTCCCATTACAGCACAATCTGCTCCAAACGATACTATCGTACAATAAAAGATAAACCGACTATCTATTTATAAAAATGACCATCGTTACTCACAATATGTCATTAAGAATTTAATACCCAAAGATGTAAAGTTTATCGGCGAATTAATTTAACTGTTGTGAATTGAATAATTTTATTACACCAAATTATTAAATGAATTAACTATCTGTGAATGTGGATCACTTCCACAGAAGCCAAAATTTAAACATCTTAAGGCTTTCAATGAACTTTTTGAATTGTTTTAATATCACTGCTATCGAACTAGTAATTGTAACAATTGACGACGATATAAATCTCGTACATACTGGAAAACTCTTAGTAATAGAACCTTGGCGCTGAGTTGACAGTTTAAACTTGACTTAATATATGATTATGTATGTTAGTATTTTTTTATTTGAGCACAAATCTAAGGGCGTCCACTTCAAATGCGACGGCAAGTGGCCTGTCCTCCAGACTTGTTACCTAACAACCCAGATATAGCCCCTTAAGTTCCTCTCTTAATTAAACTGGGAGGAGATACGGTTGCGGAATTCTCACGCCCCGTTTAGGGTTTGAACGGTATTATTTATTAACCTAGCGACCCCGATAGCCCCTTAAGTTACTCTCTTAAAGGAGATATGGGTGCGGAATTATCACGACCCATGAAGGGCGAGGAAGGAATTTATCACTGCCTACCCAAAGTAAACAAAAGCGTGGGTTTATATGAGAGTATACAGGATATACAAAGACTGCTACCGAAAATAAAGCTGGGTGGTAGTTTTAGTGACTTCAGACAATGCAACTAAATTTTGTGCAAAAAATTGCGACGATTTTTTTTTGTTATTTTTTTTCTACTCTCGTATTAGGGTGGTAATTATATATTTTTTTCTTAAATAATTATGTAAACCCTTTTATTTGTAAACACGCTGCAGTACAGGCTTTAAATAATTATTTTAGCAAAAACTATGGATTTACCACATAAATTCAACGATATTTAAAAAATAATAAAAAAAAATGTCGCGTTTCTTTGCGAATTCTTTTAGTTACGTTATGTTTGTAGTGACTCAAACTACCACCCAGCTTCGTTCTCTGTAGCACTCTTGATTTACCCGGTATAGATTAAATATATTTCAATTACGATTTGACACTGCTTACCCGGGAATACCACTTGCTCGTATCATTGTAATTATTTTTCACTTATCGTCTGTAATTATTTTATTATCTACGTGATCCCTGAACTTGCAATGTGAAAACCCAAGCCAATTTCGATATCGTTCAGTTAATAAGTAATTCTTATTTTACACTCGCCAAGCTCTGGGGTTTTTATGGGGAATTGTGGTTTATTACCATTAAACTAAACTAGTAGTTTAATAAGCCGTATGAAACGTTATTCAGCGATGTTGTTAGAATCTTCACATTTATTTTTATTTGTACGAAAATTTTATTTGCCTGATTGTAAGCGATACGACTCTTGCATTAAAGCTGCTATATTCCTACATTTTCATGCAAGAGCGAGTTCATAGCACGGTTAAGATATGCAACTTTTTAGTGAGAATTTTACATTACTTTATAGATTCCGTTATCTTTTTTTCATTACCGAAATCATATTAGATTTTTTTGTTATTGACGTTAAGTACAATCAAATGAGGTAAAAAAAGACAAAATATTAAGAAGAATTGACTCTTAGAGTAACCTCTCAACCCAAATTAGGAATAAAATGTACACCCTCAAAATTGGAAAATTTTAATCGATTGTAAACACTGCCTTATCGCCATATTCGCGGCTGCAATCTTAACTAATAAGTATATAAACGCGAGACGCGAGCGAAGAGCGATCATTTGACAAAAATCCTTGGAACATGCGGTACTTCTTCATCGGTTTGTTAGTGCTGAGCGTGGCCGCATACGTCCAGCTCCGGCCTCACTGTGCCACCTGCTCGAGACGCAGCAATGTCCTCAACACCGCCATCGCCAAGATGACGGCCATCGACAACGACATCTACAAGGTCCTCGCGCTCTTTAAAGACATTGTCCCCGAAGAGACTGTCGCTCAAGACTGCTACAAGTTAGTCTACTACCTACCCCACATGGAAGGCAACTTTGAAGTCAGAGTCAAGCATAGAGTCATCGCCGTTTTGGGACATGACCCCAAGACCCAGGGCTGTGATGCCACCTTCGTAGATTTGAGGATCTTGCCCGACTTTGTGGATGCTCATGAAGGAACTTTTGACTTCAGCGGTGGATACCTAACAGTGGAATTCCCCTACAAATATAACCTGGAAGAGTCTGAAGGGGGCTGTAATAGCATGCATATTGACTCCACTGAAATTCATCTGAGGAGGGCGAATTAGTGATTTCGATAGACATTTAATGAAGGGAAGATTGTGTGCGTGTAGTAAAGTTATTGCCAGAAATTATTGGGGTTTGAGACAAACTAATGTGTCGTGAATAGCGCAGTGTTATGAAATGAGAAATAAGTTGTGTTCTTGTATATGCACAGAGTTTACCATTGTGGCTAATAAAAATGTATTAGTTATTAGCAAACATTAAAAGTTTCAAGATTATCCTATTTATATTTTCTTTAAATGTTCTGAACGATTTTAAGGTTGCATGAAATTGAAAATTTATATCGAGTCGTGTCGCAGATATCGAGAGATATTTTATGGACTCGGTACACCCAGACCCAAAATAATGGCATAAGAGCTATCTATACAAACATTTATCTCAATCTAGTCACTAGGCGAACAACCCTAGACATCTCGTTTCACAGTCTGAATCGTAACTTAGTGCTACTGCTACCTACGGCTCAAACTTGATAAATACATGCATATCAAAATAATAAATACTATTGGTATTTTTTTATTTTTATGACCTCTGACCTAAAGAGAGTGATTAATTGATTACGAAATTATTTAAATAACATGCCGTGTATGAGATCTTTTAATATTTTTGGTAAAAGTCCATAAGTTTTGGACATATTGAGACATGACATAACATCTTACGTCTCAGGATGGCGAGCGCAGTGGAATGCCAAGCATTGCTTTGCAATTCAAGGTGTTTGGATTTGCCACTTTTCATGAGCAGTCGTATCGCTTACCATCAGGCGAACGGCATGCTCGTATCGCAATTTAAATAATTTCATAGCAATTTAAAAAAATCCTTAAGATAATCGTATCTTCGAGACGAGAACTCTCCCCGTGTAAATCGGGGTTTATTGTATTAGGCAACATCTTGAGAAAGCGTTGTTGTTAAAAACCTGAATAAAATAAAGAAAAGGAAGTCGCTGAATGCAGGCCGCTTCTAACTGGTCTATATGATAATCCATGCCGGAAGCCTGTCTTCAGTAGAGTCCTTCCTGTGGCTTAGAAAGAGAGAATTAAACAGACAAAATATTTTAGCCAAATTGCAAACCTAGTTTTCTGAAGTCAGTTAAAGTGGTTTTCGCAAGATAAATGAACACAACTACTCATCATCATGCAATTACAAAAAAATATTAATTTAATATTTTAAACACCCAACAGTCACATACATAGTCCTGACCTCACACAAAGATCGAGTCTTAGGTGTCAGGAACTTCGAGAGACTTCGGGCTCACAAACACCCAGCCCCTGAAACAAATATCCTTGGATCACACAAACATTTGTCCGGAGTGGGAATCAAATCCGCCGCCTAACGTTTCACGGCCATCATTTAACCAACTGCGCCACGGAGGCTGTCACTTTAAAGAACATATCGCACCTTTAGAATTTAGAGACCTCAAAAAAAAATTCTTATTTTTTGGGAAACTTTTATTAATGATTTGTAGCACAAGGAATTTTGTACTTATGGAAGATACATCGAAGTGACCAAAGTATAACCATTTCTGTCTTTCACGCGTCAATAGGCCCTTCTTTAATAAATGATTGATGGAGATTGTCACTTCGAGTCACCAGCCAGTATATCATATACTTTAATCATTAAAAGCCATTTTGTTTCGATTAGGTCACTTTAATTCTAAAGGCTAAAACGGTGAAGGAAAACATCGTGAGGAAACCTGCGTACCATAGCGATTTATAAAATTTCTATGGTATGTAAGTCCGTCAACCCCCACTAGGCCAGCGTGGTGGACTATATGGCCTAACCACTCTCAATCGTATTCCGATTGCAGAGGAGGCCCGTGCCCCTACATTGGGACGTATATAGGCTGATTCAGAATTCTAAAGATGCGATATCAGGACGTCAGTATAATGTATCCTTCAATTTCAGACGTGGAGAAGTTGACTAAAATGAAGAACCTACTGGACATACTGTCGAACCCTAACAAACGCATCACTCTGGAGACGCTGATCAAGTGCGAGGTGGTGCTAGAGAAACTGGACTTCAAGCGGAGTGAGGGCGTCGGCGTTGTTGTCGGGCTGCCTGGGACTGGGAAGGTAAATATCCTGCTATTTTATACCAATATAGCAAAAATAACCCTCATTAGTTGAGAGAGAGGACTGCAATACGAATACCTATCTGTATCAGCCAATATACGTGCCACTCCAGGGCACGGGTCTACTCTACAATCGAGAGTACGATTGAGAGTGGTTAGGCCATTTTTTTTAAATACCTTTACTATATTATAGTGTAATGTAATAAGTGAATAATAAATACCGACGTAGTAATATTTTGCATTTCTTTTCGTTAGTGAGATTTTTATTGCTATGCATGGCGAGATGAGCATTCCATTCGCCTGATGGTAAGCGATACGACCGCTCATGGACAGAAGCAAAAAAAAAAAAACAAGAATTGTAAAGTAGTGCTTGGCATTCCACTGCCTCGCCATCGTGAAACGTACGATGTTGTCTCGTTATATCTAGTAGTTGCACTTGTGGCAAGTCTCCCATATGTGAGAGGACACCTGGGTAGGTACCATCACAATTACTATTTATCCCGCCAAACAGCAGTATAAATTCACAGTTATGTCGAGGTGCCACTGCGGACAGAGTTTTTTTTTTTTTGCAAGCTGACATTACATTGACATCGAGGAAAAAGCGAGTGACGACTTGTAAGAACATGTCCTATTTACTGCACATATAGAATAAGCAGAATAAGTAGAATAAGCAGATAAAAATATTTATGTGTGTTTCCAGGAGCAGATATTCAACCCGTTACTAGAAGTGGTGAACAACTGTCTGCAGTCGCCCCTCGCCAACCACACTCTCAAGCGGACCTTCGGATCTACACTGGACGCGCTCAATGGACCTGAGATCAAGTAATTATTCTAACTGCTCGTACTTCACTATATAAAATTTAAAAAAAAATTAGAGAAATAGTGTCAGTCCATCCTGTGACCAAGAAAGCAGTAAAGTAATCGAAAGGTCGGGAAGTCAAAAATGTAAAAATTAAACCAAATCCGCGACAAAATCGGTAAACAATAGTTTTATTTCAACAGAGAAATAGACTCAAATATAAATTACAGGTAGTAAAAGTGGCGGCCTTATCACTAACGACAATTTGTTTCGGACAACCTGATCCGGTGTTTGTACTGGCATCATGTGTAATTAGTCAATTTCTAACTTTGATGTGTGTTAGAAGTTACTCATTACAAGAACTATGAAGGTAAATTTGAAGTCTTAAATCCCACTCTGTCCTGTAGACTGGTATTACGAACTCTCTATGTATTTAATACATTGTAATTAATCAGAATAATAATTACGTGTTAATTTAATTACAGAAACTTGCCACCACCACAGAAAATAGCTAAGGTTGAGGAACCGGAAATGGAGATTCCAGACGTACTTCAGGGTGAAATAGCTAGGCTAGACTCCAGGTTCAAGGTAAGCAACATTTTTTATCATATTACCTGCATAACAATATTTAGGTACAAGTACACCTTGGCTTTTACTTGCTTATAGATCATATTTCTTAACTTTCAAAGTTATTCTTGTGATCCAAGTATGGATATCCCACTTCGCGAATTTGATTTCGCTGTTCTTTTAGTAGTCACAAATTTATACCTAATAATATACAGGGTGTTCTATGGCGGTGTCATATGGAGGCTATTCAAACATTTATACTTTCTCTTTCTCTCTTTGCAACTTTGAATTGTCGAATGTTGGAAGCCGTTGAGTTGGAATTAACGCGTCATTTTGTTATATAGCGATGATATTTCATTTCAAATTACCAAATGCATAAAAATGTATTGATTTAGTTTGAAATGTAAAGATATTTTGTAGGGAACTCGTGATAACTTTGAATTATAGAGTTTCGATCTCAGGTTTGGATTGATGGTAGTCGACTATAAACACGAAACAAGTTGTATTAAGCCTGCGACTGTCTCGGAAGTATTGTGGTTTGACGGATTTCAAGCAATAAAGTAGCCTAATATCATTGGAATAAGGCTTATTTTGAATCAAGACCACAATATGGCGCTTATGACATTAATGTAATTATCTGTTGTACACAGGTGTCGCTGGAGACGATGCAGCTGAGCGGCGGTCGCGGCGCCATCTCGCTGACGGCGTCGCTGGACGACGCGCGGCTGCCGTGCGTGCCGGCCGTGCACGTGTGCGTGCCGCGCGCCTACCCCGCCGCGGCGCCGGCGCGACTGCGCGTGCGCGCGCACCACGCCTCCGCCTTCCTGCAGCGCGTCGAGCACGCCATGGACGCGCGGTGCGCCAGGTAATGCACTAATATATTATTATACAGAGTATATCAAGGCTGCTACCGAAAATGAAATTGGGTGATAGTTTTAGTGACTTCAGACACTATGGAACTAAATTTTGTGCAAGAAAATGTGACGATTTTTGTTTATAATTTTTTTTCATATTGGTCGTATTTGGATGGTCAATACATAGTTTTTTCTGAAATTATAATGAACACTCTTTTTTTTTATAGACGCTATGGTACATAAGGCTTTAAATTATTATTTTAGCAAAAACTATGGATTTACCACCCAAAACTCGACGATATTTAAAAAATAATAAAAAAAATAATTGTCGCGTTTCTTAGCGAAATTTTTTGTTACGTTGTGTTTGTAGTGACTAAAACTACCACCCGGCTTCGTTTTCGGTAACAGGCTTAATATACCCGGTATTATCACATATATATTTTAGATTTTGTTCAACAATAGTACAGTCCCAAATGCAGCTACCCATTCATTTTGAGTCATGACTAACAACAGCGTGGCTCAATAACTTATTTATGTGCGCAGAATGATTATCTTTTTTTAACAAATATTCTATCATAATACAAACAAGCATTAAAAGAAGCGTTGCGAACAACAACTTATATCAGCAACACTACACCTGAAATTCACTAAATCGCTGCACCACTTATGTCAAAACACTTTAGGCGCATTCCCCCATGTCCATATACATATATATGTGGGAATAGTTCCGTAAGGGGTCAAATTAAACAAAGATCTTCTTGGTAATATTAAATATATTATCGTCTTAAAACTTGTCTTCACTTCAGCCGTCCTCTACGTCTTCCACGTCTTCCAGACTGTTCTCTTCTATTCCGTCCTTGCATACTTCAACATCTATATCATTCATCCTCTTACTCTTTCCATCTTAAATACTTTCATTAGTCTTCTCTTTCACACAAATCACGTTCCATATCAGTCATTCGTCTAACGTTTCATTTTACTCATCTTTCTTCTTAACATTCAAATCCTACAACTCGGCCATACTGACACCTGACTGCCCTCAGTCAGATCTTATTTACAACACCTTTCATTAAAATCACAACTAAATTCAACATCATCAAACAAATTTACAACAAATCTTACAAAACATCTTATCCTAAAACAAAAACAAATAACAAATTACACCTCTTACAATAAATACAAAACATCCACATACAAAACAATTTTGATTTTTCTTTCTTTTCCTCTTGATAATTATTGTCCAACTATCTTTAAATCTTCCGGGTCGGTCTTCAGTAAGATCATCGTATTGGTTCATCAATAATAGCCATCTTACAAAGTCGTCCAAAGGCTTTGCTCGTGATACAACCTCTTTTCCCATCTTTTTTGCTTTCGAGAACCTGGTTCCTCTATTACTTCTTATTGGAAATAGCTGCAACTTAATAGACACATCTTCTGTGTCCATAGGATTGTCAGCTTCCATGCAGAAAACTTCCTTTTGCTGGTTCTGCAGTTCTTCGATCTCAACCTCAACCAACAGTATTTTTGCTGATGTTTCCTCGTAAACGTCTTCAATATTTTCGTCATTACTCGTCTTAATTGAATTTATTTCAACATCGTTGTTGCATTGTGTACTTAGAGTAATTACCTCTAGAGAGATTCACGCTGTAACCGCACATGAGACATCAATAGCTATATCTAGCAACACAACGAAATAAGCGCCATATTGTGGCCTTGATTTAAAATAGACCCTATTACAATGACATTAGGTTGCTTTATTGCTTGAACGACGTCGCTTTGTCTGGCGAAATTCTTGTTTCGCCCAACAACAAAACGCGGCACGTCACATGAAATAGAACATTATTTTGCATCTCATTCTGACATAAAGAAATTCGTATCGGTGTGTCTCATTTTTGCGATGTACAGTACATTTAGGCTCTCTCTAGAGGTAATTACTCTAAGATTGTGTACAACTGACAAATACGTTGTCATGGAGATCGCAGTTGTCGGGATTCACACCGTGAGCGCTAGGTTTGCTCTCGGTGACACTCTTAGTTCGCAAAACCTCTTTGATACAAATTTCGCTTGGAAACTCCTTTAAGATTGCTGCTTTGAAGTCTTCGTACGTCTCGAACGGATCCTCAGACCTCAACCATAAATCTGCGGTATCCGTTAGACACTTTTTCGCAACAATCAGCGTTTGTCTCGGTGTGAAATTGAACTTTTCACAAACGTCTTCAATGTCCTGCGCCCATTTAACTGACGAGTATGATATGTCCCTCCCATCAAATTTAGGACATGCATCCCAACTAAACTGTCGTTTTCGTCTATCCATCTTACATCTTACCTCTTCATCTTTTCTACTTTGCGTCGTCACATACCAGATCCCGGCCAGCTCACGTCGTTCGTGCCGGTTTTCCAGTTACGTCTTCTTCTTCTTTTGACCCGAAATACGGAACTATCCCGGACGAGCCCCCAAAAATATGTGGGAATAGTTCCGTAAGGGGTCAAATTAAACAAAGATCTTCTTGGTAATATTAAATATATTATCGTCTTAAAACTCGTCTTCACTTCAGCCGTCCTCTACGTCTTCCACGTCTTCCAGACTGTTCTCTTCTATTCCGTCCTTGCATACTTCAACATCTATATCATTCATCCTCTTACTCTTTCCATCTTAAATACTTTCATTAGTCATCTCTTTCACACAAATCACGTTCCATATCAGTCATTCGTCTAACGTTTCATTTTACTCATCTTTCTTCTTAACATTCAAATCCTACATATATATTTAAAAAACATTGGTTCCAGGTTACCAAAAAGTTGCTCCGTGGGCCAGCTGCTGGACGCGTGGGAGATGAGTGTGCGGCAAGCCTGCGCGCCCAACCCCACGCCCTACACGCCCGTGCCCGCGCTCGGACTCTAACCACTAAACCATCGGTACTCATTCAGTTTTACACTTTGCTAATTGAGAGTTTGAGGATGCATTAGAGCATGTCACTGACCATATGGTGTTTTTAAGCACTCATGCATAGGGTGTCTTTTTTTTACAAATGTATGGATAAACTGATCGTATTGTACAATATCAACAAACTCACCGAATAATAATGACTTATTTACAGTTAAAAATAATTACAAATATTGACCTTTATCTACGTAATGCTCCCGAACATATAAAAATCGGACATTAGCAACAGTTTTTTGGATCTCTATTCTTCAGTTGTGTGTGTCCGTGGACTCAATTTGTTTTGTTATAATCCTCGTTTTATCAAATATGTATCATACACAGAAAGTTATTTTTATTGTATGTTATTTTAATTTTATATTTATGCTCGAGAATTCTGGGTTTGTAGTACCAAGCAAATCCATATGTTATTTAAATCGAAATACTCTTACAATGTAAAATGACCGACCTGGGAATTGAACTCGCCGCATGACTCACTGCCCATTGACGCAGATGAAACACTATATTTTTATTATTTTAGTATATAAGCTAGTAATTATTAGTGCATGTCGATTTCAGATAATTTTTTATATAAGGGATCCTCTTGATTTTAAAATATATTTATTATGAGTGGTGGGGGGTATGACGATATTAATTAAAGGCAATCAAATAGTTTGAGTCTAAAATTATTTCATTTTAGTCTCCGTGGGGTATTGGGTTAAACGCTGGCTGTAAATCGAGAGACCAGTACGCTCTCTGAGACAAATTATTTTGCCATCTACAAGTATTTGTTTTGTGTCTGGGTGTTTGGGAGACTGAAAAGTCTCTCGTAGTTTCCTATACCCACGACACAAGACATGCGTGCCAGTGTGGGGTCAGAGCTATGCATGTAATTTTTAGTGATACACCCTGTATGTGGTTTCCATATCGTCATATCTCGAACACTCTGTATAAACAAAAAAAGTTATGTTACAGGTGTGATAATTGATCTGTGATAATTTTAATATTGTAAATTGTGCAGATGTAATTAACATTTTATAGACAATTGTATTCAAAGTTTTAATAGGAAAATGTTTGTTCTGCTTGTACGTTATTACAATGCGGCCATTTTTAACCTTTGTAAAGTTCCGTTATTTCAATGTTTTATAATAGGTAAATATTTTGATGTTTTAAAGAATATGAGTTGTTTAATGACTCGAATGCACAATCGAATGACACAATGCAACTAAAATATCCCTACAAAAAGACCCATATTTTTTTTATTATAGCGTTCTGTTTATATTAAAATATTTAAAAATGAAAAGAATATACATTCCTGATTTTAATAAATGCATAATAGGCATGATGACTGATTTTGTAAAACTACTTCAGAATGTTCGTATACATTAACAATACATAAAATGAATTAAATTTTTGAAAAATAGTAAAGATTTGCGCCAAAAATTACGTTTTAAATTTCACATTTTAACCTTTGCTCAAAAACGCCGTAATAGTAATGGCGTCCGTGTGTGACGTCATGCTTTTGTAAATGCTTGCTCGTGCAATGTTTACGTGTATAGTGTGATATATAAATGTTATTATTTTTAATAGTAATGCCGAGTTTTAATGTGGATCGATGATGTGTAGTTGCGCTATGTAATAATACATCGATACAAAATCCGAGCAATCTGTTTATTAATGTTTCAATGGATAAAAAAGTTAGAAATATATGGGTAAAAATGGAAAGGCAAGATCTAGGATCTTTATCATTAAATTCGTTGATTAATTTCCGTGAACACTATTTTGACGGAAATAATAACTTTATTTACAATGTTCATAATGTTTGACGTGTCCAGAAAATAACATATCAAAATTTGAAATTATTATAAATAACAATAGCGATAAATATCGGAGCTACGATTCATTTATTTCCTTTCGGTATTATTATGCCAATCACTGTGTATATGAGTACTGAAAAACGTTATTAATGTTCCAATTAAACAGTGATATGGAATACCGCATAGTTCCAAATTTTGAGCTATTTGCGATGAATCCTTATTCCATGACTAATGTTCCTGTTTCGTAGGTAGTACAAAACTGATTGCATTACTAAATATTAAATAAATATACTGAATAACATAGAAATGACCAAAACTAGCCAACAAGTTCGCGTTATGACTATGTAATATTTACGAAAGTGGCACGTCACTCGCTTCTGATTGGCGTTTCATTTAATATGGCGGATCCTTAGGTTTTATACTTTTATTTTTGCAAAAATATATTTAATCTTAATTAAAAACTAAAGCAAATGTTTATTTTGAGAATCCTTCTATTATACATTATTATGTTAAACCATAATTTCATTAATTCGTTGTTACTGTCATCATCCCCATTACGCAACGGTGAAATTAATTATTTTAGGAAAAACTTCTATGTTTTATTCACACAGACAAAAATATTGATGTTTTCTTTGTGATTCAAAATACCAACCTGGCTTCGTTTTGGATTGCAATCTGGATATACTCGGTATGTAGGTGAACTAAGTCAACGAAAACGCTATCATATTCTTTAAAATATCAAAATGTTATCCTTTACCGGTAGCTAAATAAAAATTGATTTCTTTTTCTAATATACGAAGTGACGTCATGAAATGAAATATGATTTAAGTAAACAATTTTTCAATTATTTGCAAACAGAGGTCCCTTCCGATGCATTTGTTTTATAAATATGTTTATAAAAGCAATAAAATACAACATGATTTTTAAACTTATTGTTTTATTTTAAATACATTTTCTATACATTTACAGTTTATTCTTAAATAGGTGGGTAGTTTTATATATCTGCCGCCATCTTGCTTTTTCTGTCTAATGGTAGGTACAATGTGTTCTTAATATTAAAATAACGTATGCGCTTAGTTCCTTTTACCGCCAGATTTATGTATTAGAACCAAGTCTAAAGTTTCTATAATATTCAGAGTATATTTTAAGACATGCTTTGACAGGCTAATAGAAATCCAATTAAAATCAAACAAAAATTAATTATGAAATGCATAATATTACTGATTATTAAAATAATCTAGGTCCGGCGGTTCTAGGACCTTACATTAGTAATTGGACTAAAGTACAGTGATTTATAAATTATCTTAATATCTGAAAATATTAACATAGTATTGTTTAATTAGCGACTTCAAAAAACTTTGGTGTTCAAAGATTATGCCTTCAATATACTGGCAAGGACATCAAACAATTTGATTGAATTGTATTCCATCCATTTAATTTATAACTAGGTGGGATAACGCGTACAAAACGTGTGTGACAAGAATAGCGTTACATTTGCCATTATTTCTCTTTGTCACGAAATAACCTTAGCTTTTCCCTAGCTATATTGTTTATGCGGCACCAATTACTATGTAATTTAGATACATTGGGGTGCAAATAGATTTTTTTTCGCTTTAACCGCTCCACAAATGCCTCAATGTACAGCCTATGAAATCAATCATGGATACCAGTCGCTCAAGAATGCCATACACTTGACATTATAATGTGGCCACAGTTAGTATGTAATTTGGATGTGTACATAGATTTTATTCGCTATATATTTCATATAACCGCTCCAGCACAAATACCTCACAATGCAGCCTATGAGACCAAGACAAATTATGGACATCACTCAGTCAAGAAGTAAGTATACATGACATTTGTAATTATTCAGCGAGTCATAATCTGCGTAAGTTCAGTGAAGTCGACAAGTGCAGCATCACAAGGAGAACTGATAGAGGTGTGAGTGTTGCGAGTGTTGCGTGGTGTGTTGCATGTTGTGTTGCATGTTGTGTTGCATGTTGTGTTGCATGTTGTGTTGCATGTTGTGTTGCATGTTGTGTTGCGAGTGTTGCGTGTTGTGTTGCATGTTGTGTTGCGTGTTGTGTTGCATGCTGTGTTGCACGTTGTGTTGCGCGTGTCGCGGCGCGCAGGCGGAGTGTCGCTGCGTGTTGCCGCAACACGACCAGTGCCGCGTGCCCGGCCAGCCCGCGTGCCCGTGCCCGCAACCTGCAACATAACCGAGAAATTACTCAAATGTAATTAAAGCAATGGAATTCATAAAATATCAAATATTGAAATAATGTTATATTAGTTTCTATGCCTATAAATATTTTCATAAGGCAGTTTTTACAGAGAATGGGCAATAAACTCTAATGTTAAGCGAATCAATTTAAACATACTCTTTTTAATCGACTTAAAAAAAGAAGGTTATCAATTCGACTACACGTTTTTTTATATTGCTATTTCCAACAAGACTACATATTCAACGACTGCAATTAATTGTTTGTTGATTTTAGAGAAATCCGATGTTCATCTATAGGCCGTTAGCTAACAGAATACACTACCGACTACACATGGATAGTTTACCTTTGTATCCGCCGGGCATGGTGGCGCCACATCCGCAGGTAGCGTCCTTCCTGCCGCCCGAGGAACAGAACGAGCAGCAGTGGTACTGCCCCGTGTGGGTCTTGGACACCCGGGCCGCGCAGGGGAACGGACTGCCCTGTAAATATAGCAAAATGATGTATTTTCGTACGGCAAAGGCAATAAACTACCCTGTCCCGTATAAATACATTCAAATCATTCCTATTGGCAGTATAATGTTTATTGTTTGTTGACTGATGGTAAGTTCGGTGTCGTTCAGTCAAAGTGTTAGCTTACGAAAAACAATTTGATATTTCTTAACACATTATTTATTTTTTAAAATGTTTATTCATGTAAGCCGAATTGTGTTTCTCTTTAGGCAGAATATTTTTTAGTGTATGTCCTTGTTATCAAAAAGTTAACATATTGAAACAGTACTTTTGCTAGACTATTTCCATTTTTGCCGGTCACACTGCCAAACACTCCTGTTGATCCTATTGATTCCCTTATAGTGTTTCTCCATATCTATTCTCTTCGGGTTGTACACGCCTTGCTATTCCATCTGGTATTACCTTGATAGGCTTGTTGTTGAGCGTGACGGCGAGCAGGTATGCGCCGGGCGCGGGCGGCGTGACGGCCACGCTGTAGGTGCCGTCGCCGCGGTCCGTCACCGCCGCGCTGGCGGGCCGCGCGCTCGAGTCCTGCCGTCGGAAGTACCCTGCCACCTACACAAAATACCATGTGTTTGTATCAGCCCATATAGCTCTCAATGGAGGACACGAGCGTTTTCTACAATTGAGAGGGTTTAGGCCGTGGGTATAGTCAGGTAGGGGTGCAGGCTGTGCGGGTTCACGGACTTACAATAAAAAATCTTACAAATCGATATAGTGCGCGGTGGACTCCGAAAACTCGGAGGTGTGCCCCGCGTCTGGCCCCATAACAAACTACCATGACACATACACATCAGTTATAAGCACGACATATACTCGTAAAACCAGCAAAGTATCAAAAAGGGCCAATACCCCACCTATACCTATACCTTGGTGAACCATACAACACTCTACAGCGACCCCATATTAACTTTCACATAATAAAACACTGGAAAAAATTCTCGGCAGTTAAAGAAAGAAATCCCCGCATTGTCCACTTCATACGGGTCAAATTAATAACTAAAAGCAAATAATATTTTTCTAAGCGCGGTTGAAAGTGTTGGTTCAAGAAAAAAGAGAACTTACATTGTATTTTTTTACGTTATTACTTTTCCGATTCGGAAATAACAAAATACTAAACTTACTACATACTTTAGAAGCTGTAGTAAGTTTAGTACATAGCCAAAGGCTGAGTAGAAACGTTCACATTTAAGAAGAGACTATTTAGGCGCCTCCCCTGGGTTCCTCCGCCTTCCAATGCGCCGCCAGCCTGTAGGTCTCGTCGCCGCGACCGCACGGGCCGCGCCGGCGGACACAGGCCGGCAGCCGGCACGCACGCTGCGCGCCACCACACATCGCGACTCTGCAACCTCCCGACGACGGACGATCGCTGAGCGACACGGACGCTGAACTGTTTACCCACGAGGAGTCGTGGTTTAGTGGTATGTTCGTTCTACCGCAGTAGAACAGGCGCCCGTGACCTCAGGATCTGCCGCCACGGAAAATTTCGCGAAGCGGGGTCGGTCGATGGAGTGACCCAGAGGAGACATCTTACGCTCTTTTTGATCTGTATTTATATTATCGTCCAGAAAAATTTCTATACCGCGATGCAGAATTTTCACGTCATCAATGACGCGGTACTTGCCTATTGGCTGCTCAACGCATGACCATAAGTCGTAAAACGGCGTATGACTTAGGGACTTCCCCGGCTAGCCATGTGTTCATGCTAATGCAACCTCAATTAAACTCCTGACGCAATAGAATATAATATCTATTGAACGTATCCGTTATGTGAACACCAACATGCCATGGCGATAGAGCTTCCTAAGTTACTTTTTCACATATAACCCCCTTTCATACCAAGGCAGATATTATTTTGTTCGAGCGAATGAAAAGGTAATTAAATTAATATTGACCTGTTCGCCGCCGCACCAAATCCTTTCCCCACTGCTGTCGCGAAGCTCGAAAATTGCCTCGTGCTGCACATCCACCCTCAAATCTTGGAAACCTACAAACAAGTACAAAGTCTTGATCAATATGCCTGGCAAACGAGCAAACAGGTCACCTGATTATGAGTGATTACTGCCGTCTACTAGTACATCCACTAAGTTTGGCACATGGAGGTGTTGGCGGCCCATCAGATCGGGAGGGGAAAGAGATAAAAAACTATGGGAAAATGGAAGGGGTGAGAGTAAAACTGTTGCTTCACGTTAATTTCTTGTGAAAGAGTGGTACCGCCCCAGACGAACCTGGGAATTTATGCTGAGACATGACAACATTGAAGCTCTGCTACTATTAATAATATTTAGCGTAGTTCATGTGTTTCTCTGACGTCCCTTTTCCTTGCTTATCTTTTTCCATTTAAACATGCTCACAATTTATCTAAGTACTAGTACGAGTTGCGTACTTATAAATAAGCAGCAATTTGTTTGCTGGTTTCCTGAACGTATGAAAACTAACATCGGCTACCTTGGCCTCCGAAACAAGATTTATTCAGATGTCCCTGAGCAGTCTAGTTAATTATTGAAGTTGTAGTTATTTAAATAAATTATAAGTGATCTTGTTTCCAACTGATGGTTTTGAATATTCTTGGAGGAAGGCTATGCACGGCAATAAGCTTCCTAAGTAAATAAGTGAGAGAGAAGGATAACTGGGAGAAGTCTGTGCACAGCAAAGGCTTTCTGTGGCGGAAGGGAGAGAGAAGGATAATTGGAAGAAGTCTACACAAAGGAATAGGTTTCCTGTGGCTGAGGGGAAGAAGTGAGAGAGAAGGATAACTAGGAGAAATCTATGCACTGCCAAGGCTTTCTATGGTAGAAGTAAGAGAGGAGGACAAACTGACCTTGCGTAGTAAGATGGCAGTTGTCCGGATCGGGCGCGCGCGTGAGCAGGCGTCCGTACAGCGTGGCGTGGTGCGCGGCGGGCGCGAGCGGCGCGAACCGCAGCTCGCAGCGCGCCGGACTCAGCGGCGCCAGCTCCGACACGCGCTCCAGGCGCCGCAGCACGCAGCCGCTTAGCGATAGCAGCTCTTCTTCTTTGGCTTCTGATAGCAACTGGTGCGGACAAATTATATTGATTCAGATGTATTCATGTCTCATCATCATCATCTCAGCCACAGGAAGTCCACTGCTAAACATAGGCCTACCCCAGGAATCTCCATATCGACCTATTAGCGGCCTGAATCCAGCGACTTTCTGCAACGTTAGCCAGGTCGTCCGTCCACCTTGTAGGCGTCTGACATTTTGCTTGCCTATACGTGGCCTCCACTCTAGAACCTTTCGGCCATAATCATTCGCTCCATCCAGGCCATCAGCTCTACGTGCTGTATCCGACCCACTGTGTCTGTCATACATGCATTCCGTTACGCAATTATTATTTTTTATTTTGGTTCACAGAACTCGTTACAATTTTATAAGCTATAAACTTATGGAACTATTATAGAAATTAAAACAATAGATGGCAACCTACTAAGTGTGAACACAGCATGCTTAATCAGAATGTAGGTTGTGTTGCACATTAAATTAAATTGCATTTCAAGTCTGACAAGAAAGTGTAGAATTGGAACTAATGTTTATTGTAATCTTATAACCCTAAAAAACTTTGACATCTGCCAGTTTTGGCGGTGATAGTTCATGGGTGGTTGTTTATAATTTCGTTATTAATAAGTTTCCTATCAAATAAGCTATTAAAATTAAGTTGGAGGTATTCAAAATGAATAAGTCTATTCGGAGTTCTGCCAGAGGTATTATTTACAATGTTTATCGGCGGTGTCTCGCGGAACAAAAAGCAAGAATCATTCTCTCAGATCTCGACAATGTATATTAAAGAACCGCGGAAATGACTGGTATGTAGAAGTTTATTTTGCAATATTTAACTTAATCTTATGTATAGTCATAAAACTATAATCATTTTTATCGCTTTTATAAAAGATTCAGTGATATTTTGAACTTCTCTTTTCGAGTGCATAGGTTATATTTATGTTTGTTATGACATTAGTATTTTATAACTTTCGTAAACCATTTTGATACTTGTGATATATGTACTTGGTTTTTAAACAACATTGACATACTAATGAAAGATTGAAAAATAATCGAATGCATAGGGGCACTCAGTGGTAAGGCTCCCGCCTTATCACTGTGACTTGAATCCCATCGAGCTTATATGGGGAATAGCAAGCATAAAATCGCAGCACATAATATAGATAATATTGATATTAAGGTATAAAAATGTTTATGAAATGTAAAATACATAATTTATATATTTTTTTATTTAGTTAATAAATGTATACAATACCATATTACAGGAAGCAGCTGAGCGTGCTTTTGAAGAAATTTCTATATTTTTTATTTATTTATTAGGAAAACAAACAAGTGTACAGATATATTACAACTTAAAAGATCTTAAGATTAAGGTAGAGTACACTCCATTACGTTTTCACGGATTACTTAAAGTAATAATGTAATTAACAAAGGTACAGTAGGGACAATTACATATTTAATATACAATCACTTTACGTGTTTTGGCGCATCAATAGGGCATATATAATTTGTTTTTTAAATACATCTTTTTTAAGAGCAAATATATCTATGTTAATAAAATTATCATTATAAATTTTAACTAGTCTATGAAGAGGCGCCCGTTCTCCCGCGTTTGTACGACTCGTAGTTGTAGCAAAAAGCGGATAGACGCGCACCTCTCGCCTAATTACAGTTCTAGGTACAACATAAAATATATCATTAATTAGTTCTGGACAATCAAAATTATTGTGTATTAACCCATGTAACATCATGGCCTGTAACAGCAAGCGTCTCGACTTCAGTGTCAGTATCTCGTATTTAGCCAGAAATTCATCATACGGCAAAATAGGTTGTCTCTTGTTGTGGCATTTATATTGCAAGGTCTTAACAAACTTCCGTTGAATTTTCTCTATCTTCTGATCATATTTAGCATAGTATGGATCCCATATCATACAGGCGTATTCAACCTGTGGGCGTATCAAAGAGTTGAAAAGATAACGATATGTGCTTTTGAGTTTAAAATCAGATGATGTTCTCATAACAAGGTTATACATTTGGAATGCTTTGACAACTATTTTATCTATGTGTAAATTTAAATGCAATTTGCAATCCAGAAGAACACCCAGATCGCTAATTTGAGTCTCCCTAATTAGTTTTTCATTGCATAACGAGTAATCAAAATTAATAGTTTTCTTATTTTTTGTGAAGTTTACAAATTTACATTTACTGATGCTTAGTTTCAGATTATTTTTATCACAATAATCGGATAGTCTATCTAAATCATTTTGCAGAAGACGGCTGTCATCTAGGGTTTTGATGGCTCTGTATACCTTGAGGTCATCTGCATATAATAAGAATTTACTGTTATGAAAGCACTCATTAATGTCATTGATATATATGATGAACAATAAAGGGCCTAGTATCGACCCCTGTGGGACCCCAGACGTTGCCAAAAATGAGTTAGAATGGAATCCATTACATGCCACAGTTTGCACTCTATTGCTAATGTATGATTGAAACCAACGTAATAAGTCCCCTTTTATGCCATTGAACGAGATCTTGTTTAATAGAATTTTATGGTCCACCCTGTCGAAAGCTTTTTTAAAATCGGTGTAAATTACATCTGTTTGGGATCTAGTATCCATATTTATAAATAGATAATTTGTAAAAATAATTAAATTGGTTGTTGTAGATTTTTGTTTCACGAAACCGTGTTGTTCAGGTATAATGTTATGTTTAATGAATGGGTAAATTACATGATGTATAAGTTTTTCAAACAGTTTAGCCAAGGTACAGAGCAGAGATATAGGGCGGTAATTTTCTATATTTTGCTTGGAACCACCCTTATGGATGGGAACAATATTAGATTTTTTCCAAATGGTAGGAAATATACCAGCCCCTATACATTTATTAAATATTATAACTATTGGCTTACATATTGTTTCTGCAGACCTTTTAAGAAAACAGGGGGGAATTCCATCAGGCCCCGGACCCTTAGTTACATCTAGCAGGTGTAATTGCTTACGAATCTGAGGCAAGCTCAGTTTAGCGGTTGAAAGAGAGGTGCTGTTGTTACTTGAATGCTCATTATCAGGAAGCCAATTGGGTGTTATGTTTGTAGGTTCGTATACAGACTGAAAAAATCTAGAAAATAAGTTGCATATCTCTGAGGGGTCACTTGATGATTCATTTTTGTAGAACATACACGATGGGATTCCAGACTTACGTTGACGATTGGCTATATATTTCCAGAAGTACTTAACGTTATTAGGAATGGAATCTTCAACATTGTCCATGTATGCACGAAAACATTTAGTGCATTCTGTTCGAAATCGGGCCCTATATAAGGAAAATACTTCATAGTCCGATATATTTTTATATTTTTTCCATTTGGCCCAAGCTTTTCTTTTAGAATTAAAAATATGTATTAATCCTTTGGAGAACCAAACAGGGAAGCTATGTTTTTTTGGTTTCGACAGGGGTACGTGCTTTTTAATAATACGAAATATATTATCGTAGAAAATATCTACGCACTTTTCAGCGCTCATATTATTTAGAGCAGCAGGCCAGTCTATTTCGCCAATTTCTTTATTAATTTGGAGGTAGTCTGCCTTTCGATAGTTATATTTGGGGCTAAATCGTGGGGGAGTAAATTTTAATTTGAGATTCAAAGAGAGCAAGGTATAAAATGGAGGGTGATGTTGATCAAGGTGAAGCAGATCCTGATTGGGTTTCAGAACATTACAGGTAGTATTAGACATCAATAGATCAAGTATGCGTCCATTTGAGTTAGTCAAGTGGTTGTACTGTTTAAGATTATGAACAATCATGAAATCTTTCAACCGATTGCAAACAGCAGATGTGCCCGAGCAATGTAAGTAGGTCGATGTAGTACTAGGATTTGTCCAATTAGCTGAAGGTATATTATAATCGCCTAGCAAAACTAGATTATCAATATTAGTCGACATGACAAGATTATCAAGGATTTCAAAATGTAAGTTATAAGTTTCAAGTGACGAGTTATTGGGAATATATATGGCGCTGATTAGTGTATGTGTTGTGTTATTATGGCCTGGAATAGCAACAATTATTTGTTCAAAATATTTGTCACAGTGTGTGTAAGTCGGGATCATTATCGCGACGGGGTTATATTCCCGTAAAACAGCAATTAGGACACCTCCGCCGTCAGACTTGTTGGTTGCAGATCTATTACGGTCACAGCGAAATGTAATGTAACGGTCATCTATAAACTCACTGTCGTTAATTGCAGGAACTAGCCATGTCTCGGTTAAAACAATTATGTCAAAACAGTTTGATAAAATGTTTACATATAAAGTGTTAAGCTTAGTACGTATACCTCTACTATTCTGATAGTATAAACTAAGATCACAACGATTCGCAGCCATTGTTAAAATTGTTTAAATAAACGTAATACAAAAGAAGTAGAAAAGTAATTAATTAGCAGTGTTAGTCTTAATTTTACATATATCATTAGTATTTTTAACCACTATGATGGGAGATGTTTCGTTCCGCCTCACGAGGATACTGGAATGTTTCACCCATACAAACTTGTAGCCGCACTTCTTGGCAACATCACGGGTTTCACGCAATAGTTGCTTTTTGTAGAGAGTGAGGTGCTCGTTGATGTAGATGGATCGACATGTCCCAGATATGCCCACATCCGCGGAGGTAAGTCCTTTCTTCAGACGGCATGCGCTGAGTATATTGTCTTTCAAGATTCGGGTACTAAGCTTAGCAATAATATTTTTGGGTCTGTCGGTTGAAATGGCATGAGGGACACGATGTACGGAGATAACTTGTTCTTTGGTGATTGCTATATTGATTTTTTTACAGATAGCATCAAGTAAATTGTTCAAGTTTTCGTCACGTCTTTCTGGAACATTAGATATTTCGATGTTGCACTGCCTGGATTGTTGCTCAAGACTTTCAATTTTTGCCTCCAGGCTTTTTATTACATCTTGACCCAAGGATTGATCTTCCAGCTTCTTGAGCCTATCCTGATAATCATCATATTGGTTCGAAATAAACTGAGTCGATGATTTAATTTCAGTTACTATATCCGATAATTGGATAAAGCTCTTTTTCATAGCTACATTCTCAGAACGGAGACAATCTATTTCCTTTTTTAAGTTCATTGTATAAACTTCTAGGTCACTTTTTATTGTTTTTATACTGTCATTAATGACGACTAGATTAGTATCTAAACTAGTTTTTAACTCAATCAGAGTGTTTTTAATATCGATGTAATCAACACAGCATTCAGGTTGTTTTCTTTTTCGGTTAGCAAAGTTCACGTCTCCCTCAGATGTTTGCATAGATAGCTGCTTGGCAAGATCCGGTTCTGAGATCGATTGCTCATAGAAGATTGGAAAAATTCTTGTCAACACGTTATAAAAATAGAAAAAGAGTATTATGAGAGGGAATTTACTCTGTACAAGGAGATAGATAAAATTATAGTTAATGTCCAAGATGATGAAAATAGTAGCTCGGAATCTGATGATCTGGTTGATTCTGGAGACAACCCAGTTCAAGAAATGTATAATGATTATACTGAAATAGAGTATTTAGAAGAAAGTGACTTAGATTAGATTTTATACAATGATAATATAGTATACAAAATATATCTTTTATTTAAATCATGACTATAAATATGAAAAATCCCTTTAAATTAACCAAGCGAAATGTTTTTGTGACTCACAAATACAGTCGACTCTCATTAATTCAAACCTTCGAAATTCGAACATCTCTATTTCAAAGTTATCACGAGTTCCCTACAAAATCTCTTTATATTTCCACCCAAATCAATACATTTTTATACACTAGGTAATTCGAACTAAAAAATCAACGCTATATAACAAAACGAAGCATTCATTCGAACTCAACCACTTCCAACTCAGCAATTCAAAGTTGTAGAGAGAGAAAGAGAAAGTATAAATGTTTGACGATTGCTATTTATTGAATAATAGTTTATCAACACTTAATAATTCGAAGTTTTATAGTGTCTCTCGTAAATTTCAAACCATTTGATATTTCAAACACTCGATAATTCGTAATATTTTAGGAGTCCCTCGAGTTTCGAATTAACAAGAGTTCACTGTATTTGCTTCAGTTCTGGGTGTTTGTGAGACCACAAAATCTGTTGTAGTTTCTAATAACTATAATACAATTCTACATTAACGTGGTAGTTAAACACTTCTAAATATTTCACTGTTTAACATCTAGGTAATGTGAGACCAACCATCCTTGATATCTACGACCTAATTATTTTTCGAAACCTTTCGACTAATCTTCGATGTCATTATAAACGAATTTCACAATATTTATTTGAATAAAAAATATATAATACATATTAGTATCAAAACTAGCAAACGCAACTATACAGGGATGCCATATAAAAGCGCAGTGGCGCCCCTATTTTTTTCTACACTTTCTTGCCAGACTGTAGTTAGGATCGAAATAGACCGTGGCACCCCATTTTGCTAATTCCATCACGCGACGATATTAGCATATTATGACATGTGTTGTGTGAAGATTTTACAAGTAATTGGATTGGGCAAAGGATTTTTCACTTTCTTATATATACCGGGTATCTCAAGACTGCTACCGAAAACGAAGCCGGGTGGTAGTTTTAGTGACTACAAACACATTGCAATTAAAAATTTCGCAAATAAACTCGACAATTATTTTTTATGATTTTTTAAATATCGTCATTTTAGGGTGGTAAATCCATAGATTTTGCTAAAATAATGATTTTAACACTTTTATACCTTAGATTATTTATTAATAAAAGGGTATACACCATGATTTTAGGAAAAAATGTATTTACCACCCAAATATGGTCATAGGAAAAAAATAACAAAAAAATAATTGTCGCTGTTTTTTGCAACTTTTTCTGTTGCATTGTGTCTGAAGTCGCTTAAACTATAGGTCTACCAGAATCTCATGGCATTTTGGGAAATTTGAATTTGCGCATCGCAACACTGGGGTAATTGGATGAACAAATTTTGATACTTTCAATAATTGTAATTTATTATTATTTCAAATTAACATGATTTTTTTTAGTAAAACTTTGTAAATAAAGTACATAATGTTTTGAGTATAAATATATAGATAATTTAAACATTAAAATGACTTCAAAATTTTACTTTTTGATTAATAGCCAATTCAAAAAGGTAAATAAGATTTTTTCAATTCTAAATAAATAAATAATAACACCCAAAAGTCACATACATAGTTCTGACCCTACACTAAGATCGAGTCTTGTGTCGTGGGTATCAGGAACTACAAGAGACTTTTCGGTCTCACAAACACCCAGACCCGCAAGAAATATTTGTGGGCCGCACAAACATTTCTCTCGGTGCGGAGATCGAACCCGCGGCCTCTCGTTTCACAGGCGGCGTCTAACCAACTGCGCCACGGAGGCTAACATTTTAAAAAGCTGTCCAATTACAATATACATACGTGCCTTACGGGTATTTCCAAAACGTAGATAAAAATGGCGGTACCGAGCCACCAATTTCAGTTTAGTTTGATTATGAGTCGTTTTTATTTACATAAATATTAGATTCCAAAAATATTATATGAAAGATGCAAGATTGTAAAATAAAAACGTATAATTTGATTTTCAGTCTTCTTTATTTCATTAACACTTTAGTCAGAGCTTACTTCTAAATACTCTTCCTGTACATCTTCTGATGAAGACATGAAGATAAAGTATTAATAATAAACCGTTCTTTATCTAAAAACTCTGGAAACTCCTGAAAATAGGTATTCAATGCATTACTGTTTAGTTTCAAAACATGATAACAAATTAAATACGATAAAACACATGTATAAATCTAAAACTAACCAAAAAAATTGTAGTATAGTATCAAAACTATTCACTCCGACTTGTTTGTTAAAACGACGCCGATTTTAAAATCGACGATTATGTATAAATTTGGCCAATTTATTCACAGATCTGGCGATAAACCTTGTGAATAATGTGTCGCACTTGTGATCGTAGAACTAATTTGTATATTTTCGCTAAGGAAGTATAGAAATCTTAAAATATTCACATCAGATGACATAACTCAAGTTTTGAAACAACTGTTGACTGACGGTATTGCCATATAAAAATCATTATGTTTGTTTTTAATTTTATGCCATGAGATTCTGGTAGACCTATACCACCCGGCTTCGTTTTCGGTAGCAGTCTTGATATACCCTGTATATTCCGCACCCTTAATTGTTTACCTTTGCAAATAAACAAAAACAAAACACTACCTATCTTCCAAGTAAATTGAAACCATCCAAACCTCCTCAGCAAACTTGACAGCGTCGGTAGCGTGTTGCGCGTTGCGTTGCAGCTGCGTGTTCGCGTCCTCGACGCGCTGCCTGTAGCGAGCTCGCGCGCGCGCCGCCGCCGCCCGCAGCGCGCGCCCGTGCGCCTCCACCGCGCGCCGGTACTGCTCCGCCCATGAAGCTATCTCTGCCTCCACGCGGGATGCTTGCGACTGTAGAAGTCAGAGGATATAATAGTGCAAGCTTTGCCAGTATCGTAGGTAGAAGATTTATTGATTTTCAAGCAGGTGTATGAATCCCAAAGCCCATATTACACAAGACAAAATGAATCTCCTTGATTACGTAACGTGGTTGGACATTAGTGTAATACAATAAGCCATTGAAGCTTAATCTTCTAACAGCTGTTCTCTATATTCTATTTATCTCTGAGAAGGGGCTAAAATACATATCATTACTATGTCAGTACAATTCTACACTTCACATCTCTGTATATTTGTTACTGAATCATAAAAATTAAAATATCGAATGATATCTCTAGTTAAAGATAGATACATTATACAGAACGGGTTTCAGAGAAACAGTTATCAAAATTTGCTGTGACATTGTATTTTTAACGCTAAAAATATAATATAGTATTGACATCAACTTCATAGGCGTGCATGTTGAGCACCCTGGCGGCGCGCTGCGCGTGCTCGGGCACGTGTTGCGCGCGCTCGGCCGCGTCGCGCAGCAGCCGCGCGCGCTCCGCCGCCGCGCGCGACGCGTTCGCCAGCGCGTGCCCCGAGTGAGCGATCACGCAGCAGTCGCGGCACACCACCTGACACACCATGCGAGTCTCACTCATAGTAAGTTTAAGCACCGCCGCACATGCTCACACTCTCATTGGCCGTCACGAGCCGCGTGCGGGTGGCAGTGTTTAAAACAGGTGCAGTACTAAACTCCGCATTTGCTCTCACTTCCTGCGTCTTGCGTCGACACTTGAAAGAGCAAAACGCAAATACGGAGTTTGTTACTGTACCATAGGTTTTAGATACTGCCACTCGCACGCGGTTCGTGACGGCCAATGCGAGTGTGAGCATATGCGGCAGGGTTAAATACTGGTGGTAGGTCTGTCATGTGGGAGACCGCCCTGGTAGGTACCACTTCAATGTCTTTTACTCAACTAACAGAGTAAATTCACTGGTGTGTTTCAGATTAAAGGATAGTGTAGCCAGAGTAACTACTGGACATATTGTGACTTAACATCTTATGTCTCAGGATGGCGAGAGCAGAGGAATACCAAGCATTGCTTTGTGAATCAAGGTTTTGTTTGGTTTTACTTTTTATCATTAGCAGTCGTCTCGCTTGCCATCAGGCGAACCGCATGCTCGTCTCGTCATTCATTGAAAGAAAAAAAAAGGGTTAGTTAGTATGAGTTCACTGCTCAATATAATTTTTCACCCAATTTCCTTAGCAAAGGCTGTCACGTAGGGATTTAATTGATTGAACCACTGACCTATTATTATATTAATCCCCCCACATTTAATAGTAAACATTGCTTTTATATCAGCAAAGTAATTAATGCCACAACAAAGTACGTGTCTTTTACACTTAAGAAAGTCAGATAAAATAATATTAGAATTTATTTATGAATAAAAAAAGATTGAATAATTAAGTTTAAGCTTTAGAAGAGAACAAAGCCAACATTATTGGTAAAGTTAAAACACAGCGTATAAAATACAAAATAACATAGCAAACCAACCTGCTGGCACGAAGCGCAGTAGACGCTGAGCTCTGCCCTGGGGTGCTGGCTGCAGTACTTGATGGGAGGCAGCTCCAGCGGCTGCAGTGAGTGGCGCGCCGTGGCCTTCTGTCTGCCATGCGCCTCGCCGCATGAGGAACACACGCTGACCAGGCACTGCGTGCATTTACTCTCCGCCTGAGAAGACGAAGTATACATCCATCAGGGTTGTGACGCAGCTAATTGTGGCCATGATCTCATCAAGCCCGTTTGTATGGTTGACGTCCCAATTGTGACGTACATCGATGCTGGATCGATGCCGGAAGGCTGCGCGTATCCGTTGCAGATCTATTGGTAATTATATACCTGTGTAAAGTCTACCAAATACAGTTTATACCGCATCCTGTGTTTTACTGTTACAACATTCTACAGAGTAATCCTTGGAGTACGATATGGGACTGGTATCGATCTTAAAGGTATGGAGGGCTTGATTGTCACTCACTGTTTTTACTGACCAACGAAAACAGTATTAGTTTACTTATTGGTTCGGTGTTGATATAGAGTCCGTTGTCTCGGGATCTCTATCTTATTCAGTTATGATAAGTTAACTACTGCACAAAGGCCTAAAATTTTATACCGACCTCTTTGAAGTTTCCTGCATACTCTCGTTTAAGATCTATTAATTTAAAGTCTTTGTTATAAAAATAAAGTAAAAAAAAATATATTTAAAAACCGCTTCTTTCACCGCGTCACAAATTGTTTAACTTAACCTTAACCTGAACGTGAATGAAAAATTCTTTGTTCTCATTATAGAAATATTCGTCTAACAGTTTTCAAAGCAAATCGTTTAATGTGGCATCACGTAATAGTAATTTGTTGAGCCGCCTGATGGCCACAGGGACGCATCGTTGGATCCCACGTGTTGCGCTCTCGAAATAATTCAAATCCATTTGTTAACGACAGACACGTTTCGTTCCCTTAATTGTACTTTTGCGGGCTTAATGAATTTAGAGCTTTAAGGGTCAAGTCACGGAATAAATTTCCGCTGTATTGTTCAGGCGGGAATGTTTTTTTTTATTATTTTAAAACCTTTAATTTTCAATGTTTGTATTTTCAAACTGGGAATAAGTTGTGGCTTAATTCTTATTCAGAGCCTTGGCAAAGTTGCTTGGCTTAGTATGACTTCATTTTAACCAGCATTTTACCACCAAAATGTCTGGTTCTCTCGAAAAACAGCAGTGTGAATGCGCTGTTATGTTCCAGCAGTGTTTTGTAATTCATGGTGTTGTCTAATTTTGCCAATGTCCGTGAACGGTCATGTCGGCTATCGTTTACCATCAAACGAATGGAATACTCGTCTCACACTTCAATACAATAAACAAATTACCAGGGGTCTCAAAATTTTGTTTCAGAAGAACCCCAATAAGAAACATACAACAACAGAATCTTTAGACAATTCAACCACCAATATCAATCTCACCCTATTATCGCTATTACAGAGATCACAAAGTACTCGCACGTTGTCGTCCTGCTCGGCTGCCATTTTCCGCAGTAAAACATAGTTGAGTGGGAGGGCTGATATCCCTCCAAGAGGCAAGGGCGTCTCGTGATTGCATGTCGGACAGACGAGGAACTGCACGCTCTTGCCTGATATCTGGAATTTAAATTGAATTCTTGAATTGGATTGCATGAAGTATTCATTATTTACTTGTACTAGTAACCTGCTGAGAAAGAATTTTTTAATTTGTTGTTTGTTTTTACGCATATTTTACTAAACGAAATCGATTAACAAATTGTTTCGAATGGCAATAAGCATGTTGTCCGTGCTTTATCAGTAATACCAGAATGTATTGCAAGAAATCCCAGGACAATATCGACAACTTACTTTCCTAGTGAATATTCCGTATTTCTGCGGTTTCTGCTCCAGACTGGCTTCTGACCCAGAATGCCGTAGATCGCTCTCATAACCTGAGCCCGCGGAGCCCGCGCCGGACCCCGATCTCGACTCGGCAGCATCCAGCTGAATTGATACTGTAACACAAAGTCATTATTATCGTGCAATTTCATCATCATCATCAGCCTAAACTGTTGTCCACTGCTGGACGTAGGCCTCCTCCAAGTAGCGCCATTTTATCCTGTCTTCGGCTTGTCGCATCCAGCATCTGCCAGCGACCTTTCGCAAATCATCACTCCACCTAGCCGATGAGCGTCCAACACTACGCTTGCCAAGACGCGGTCTCCACTCGTCGTTGTCACTCGGTCTCAACACGTCTGCTCCAGCGGTTGTCGGTTCTTCGACAAATGTGACCAGCCCACTGCCACTTCAGCTTGCTAATCCTATGTGCTATTTCTACGACTTTAGTTCTCTGTCGGATAAGATCGTTACGGATCCTATTCTTCAGAGAGACTCCAAGCATAGCACGCTTCATAGCTCGCTGAGCGACACTGAGGTGGCGGACCAGTTGTGGTGCAATTTAGTACCAGGCAAAACTTACTAATAGTGAACTATTATATTTTAATTTTGGCTCGGAAAAGTGGCCGCAGGAACACTTAGGAATTAGTCATAAGATTAATCAAATCTTTGAAATGTTATGTTCAGACATAAAATAAGCTGCTGATAATAGCTCCATTAACCACATGTTACCATCTTACGTCATCAACGTATATACTTGTAATAACAGTGATATACAAAAATAGTAATGATAGTGGGGTCAAAGTAGTTGATAGAGTGAAAAACATTGTGATCCGTGCGAAATGTGAATTAAAAGAGGATATAGTGACTAAGATTGATAATATATTGTTATATTTGGATGGTTTAAAAGGATGGATACTGACGAAAGATATCTATGATGCTAAAATTTACGGTGGATAAGGCCGTGGACCTCCCAGGTGGTCCTGTAAAAACCAGAGACAAGACCTATAAATGAAAGTCAAAATACATAGTTCTCAAAACCGACGAGTATGAAGAAATTGATGACACTTGAAGCTTAAGTATGTGTGGGTATGTATAGGCCCTAATAGGCCATAGCATTTAGCGCTCTATAATCTCTGGTTACCCCAATAAGAACCACGCATGAGTTTATGTATGTGTGTACAATTGTAGTGAAAATACTCGTATTTTGTACGGAAGAGACGCCCAATTCACTCACTAGACTTGGCTTTGAAATGTCGACCTTCACTAATATGAATCATGTTTCTAATATTACATTAAATGCTTACGAGTCTTTACTACTATGCGGTGATTTGATTATATTTGAATACACGTCGATATTTATGGTAAACTCTAATTTTTCTATATTTGCAAATTATGACCACTTGTGTTGTATATCTGCCTCCTCTTTCTGGTTTATGAGCGTGATGATTTTTGTAAATCTAAAACAAAGAGTTATTTGTTTACATTTATTAGTTGTAACTAAAACACTTTTTACCAGATACACTAAAATTATAATTAATCTAGACAGGAAATCGTCTGCACAGGCCACAGGCGTCTGTTGAAGGCGGTCTGTATCCAGCGATTTCGTCCTAACTTTAGCAGTTCTTTAATCCACAATTCAAACAAATTCGTTGATAGATGGTAAAAAGAAGTTAAAATATTGTTAGTATTTTGTAACGCACTCTACTAAGTATAAGTTTTGACAAACATTTTCAAATTGATTTTCGTATTTACTAACATCTTCCATCTTTCGTGTATTTATAACCAGTTGTAAAAGTTGTTCTTGTAATGATTACACAAATATATTATCTTAACAATGCCATTAATCAATCATAACAAAAGTTAAATTGCACAATATCCATGATCTGCTTTGTACTATCTTACAAAACCCAACTAAGAAGAAAATTTTCTACCGCAATGTTCAATATTTAATGCATTTCACTCAAAAAGAACTGTATTAACTTTATAGATCAAAGAATTCGCAGACATTAATACACCACAAGTGTATAACAGAGCGTTTGGAAACGAATAAAAAATCTGAATAATACCAGGCTGAATGTTTATTAATTTCACATCTGGTTTGTGTTGGACTATTGTTTTTGTTACGGTGTGGCTACCGTGAATCAGAGTTGAATATACTGTGTGATTTCACGGAAACATTGAAGGCTTTTTTTGTGAGTCATGTGACATTGTTGAATTTTTAGAGCATGGTGTGAAAGTATTTTTTTAAGCATTGTTTAAGGGCACAGTTACAAAGCTGAGGTCTCGGATTCAAATTCCGGGTTGGGCAAAGTGATATTGGACTTTTCTATTCATTATCAGCCCAGAGTCAGAAATTTGTGTCCGATATGGCGATAGGCCTGCCACTTTTCATATCGTGCGACGGATAGCAAGCAAAATATGAGGGTCCTGGCACCTTTGCCTACCCCTTCTGAGAAAGATCCGTGAGTTTATCTATGTATGTGTGAAACTAAATTACTAATATTAATTATGGGAAAGTTTCTGGACCAATAACGCATAAAAAGCTGAATATATGAAATTCTGTAAACCAGTTTACAGTCTACCCATCATTCCCTAGATTAAAATACGGGCAGTGTTGATATATGATCCAGGCGAACGTAACGACAGTTATTACTCAATCTGTTAATATTATAACTAACATATATTAAATAACAGTCATACCCACGGTCCAGCTTGCATAGTTAGGTGAACACGTGGCTTCATATTGAGAGAATTGGTAAACGCGTAAGTGGCTGTTAATAATCTCAGGCGTGTATTAAATTCGATGTCTGAAAGTTTACGGAAAACGGTTGAAGGAAAATATGGGATTTTAAATCTTTATTAGTCGAAACTTCACCCTCAGTTGTCCAATGTAGTGGATATTTGTTTTATCAGCTCATATAAGTACGTCCCATTGCAGGGTACGGGCTTCCGCTATACGAAATTATGATTGAGAGTAGTTAGACCATAATAATGGCTGGTAGCGGTTGGAGACGTTGGGCTGAAGATCGAGCCCAGTGGCGTGCCATAGGAGAGGCCTATGTCCAGCAGTGGACGCGAATAGGCTGATGATGAGACCATAATATTTATAGGAAACCATTACATAACATCAGCTAAGTAGCACTTGCTTGTTTTTCTTATTTAGTCTCAACAACATGAATGTGTCATCTAGGTGGAGTAAAGACTGGTCAACGATGAGCCCTTAACATCTAAAAGTATTTTGCGTGAGATTGTTTTTTCGCTCCCTACGTAAAAGTCTCAGGATTATTGGATTACATCATTGATCCACACCATAAAAATCCTAATCCTATTAATAAATCATCACCAGGAGCCGTCAATCACATCAATTGGCAGCCAGATGTTCCAATAGCTGAAAGATGCTGTACGTACAAAGATCATTAGAACGTGTCCATAGTGACGCGCGCCCGGGGTGGTTTGTTTATTTATATCCACCACATTAGACTGGTTCCGGTGTTTTACTTCGCATTATTAACTGAATGTTGTGCATTATATGCTTGGGGTACATTGGTTTTTAAGTAGGTGTCTGCTGTGAGATCAGTTATTTTTATTTTTACGTCATTGCATACGTCTAGTCATTCGACTCTAATTCGATGTTTTATATCGAAGGTATTACGAAAAAAAATATTAGACCCATAAAATGTAAACATTATATAGATTATCATTTTTTTATTCTACCGGTCCGGAAACCCGTTTTCACCTGAGAAGAACGGGCAAGAAAATCTAGTGTTGCTCATTTTTATCTAGAAATGTTACAAGTTGGTTTAAATTAGAGCAATTTATCAGTAATTGGCATAACAGTAAAAAGGTGTTTAATGTTTATTTTTTTGTAAAGCAGTAATTTTTTTTAAATACGGCTTTGTCCGAATGCAAATCGTCCAGAACGAAAAAGAATTGGTGCTCTCTGCTTCGCCAACACATTGAGTGATTAAATGACAAAAACTTTTTTCTTTACAAACTGATTTGTTCCCAAAACAAAGAATTCAGTAAGTCATTACGCCTAGTAATAAGAGGACAAATGGAATAAAATTTTAACTGGTATGCTATAGTCAATTAATGGTCAAACTGCTAACAATTTCTTAGACATAACTTTTGAATACAATACCAAGAGGAGCATGTAAGAACATTCTGCTTAATTTTTCTCCTTCTCCCAATCTTTACGATTATCATCAGCCGCAAGAACTTTACTGCTGAACAAGCGCCCCAAAATTTATAGATTCCTACATCTATCAGCTTCTGCGTTTAGAAACTTTTTAGATCTTCATCATTCAAATACTGCCGAAAAACGAATCTTCCTTGACTATAACCTACTTCGTTTATATTTCTCTTTTGTTCTCTTTTACTGCATTGAACAATGCGACAAAAGAGTATGAATATATTGAATTAAATCGAACGAAATAAATGGTATCGATTTGTGATTACACGATCATATTGGCTATGTAGGTCACAGTCGCGATAATGCCTTAGTAAGGCTTCCACTTGGCTTCTTCATCTATCGAGGCTATTTTAAAACATTGGGCTTGTCTTTGGGTATGGCGCGGAAATGTGCATATTGTTTTTTTTTATAGACGACATGTAACATAGAAAATTATAAATCCTCTATAATAATGTTATTTTCAAGTCTTAATTGCCTTTGTTAATTTCATTGTTTGGTTGATAAGTGAGACGCCTAGATTCTTCTTTGCCACCACAAATCTATATCTACATCTTATTTTTTTTGATAATCCTTATTCTAGGTCAAGAACTAAAATACCCCTAAACTACTTTAGAGCAGCAGCTGAAAATAATACACAAATTCTCTTAAATTATTTTTGGGACCAACTATGAAATTCTAATCAATACAAAAAAAATGTTTTAATCTGCAAAATGTCTGGAAAAGCTGTTATTTCTTTCGTGATTTCAGTTTTCGCTCCACAGTAAAAGTTATTCATTATGTATGTAGTATAATAATAATTCCCCTTCCATAATTGTATAGCTATGTAAGCCAAATCAAACTGGTTTTAAAAACAATAAATTTAAGTGTCTGGTTATTGAGAAATTCTATCAAGAAATATATTGTTCAGTAAACGTCAGGAAAGCAGACAAAACCGCAAATAAAGGAGTACCCTATAAACTGTTTAATGGTTCTTCCAGATGCTAGGTACTTAGTAGGCCAGCAGTAAAAGCGTTTTATTAACATCAAACTGAGAACCAATTTATAAAGACCATTTAGGAACGCTATTTCTTATAGTGAAATATTATTTTGCGCAGGTCATTTAGATTGGTCGGTCGTTGTGCAATCCTCGTTTTGAGAAAAGAGTGCATTTTAATGGGTCATCGATAGATTGGACTGTTATATCGTTAGTTTTGGGTATTTAGAAAGCTTTTAAATTTTAGTAAGGTGATTGGAGGTAATGAATGAAAAAACCCTAAATTATCATTTAATGTGTGTCAAGAATGTTTAGTAATTATTTTTTAATACCAATCATTTTTTCATGATTCTCACCAGTTATAAGCTCACCCTAAAGCATTTATAACAAAATTAATATGATTATTCTTTTAATTAGCATAGTTTCTAATCATAAATTTAAAGTCTATAAAATAAGAATTTCAAGAATTGAAGATTTGGCTTTCGCAATACAATGTATAGTTAACAATATTATATAATGACACACATTGATGACTAACGGAGATGAGCGCAATGATTAAGCAGCCCGTTTTTTGAGCTAAAGGTTTCAGGTTCGCTAACCTGAAGAATATTACTTATCTACATTTATAATAAAATAGTTTGCGATATTTCAGGACCAAAACAAAAGAAACATGAAATTATTTTTGCATGATCATGTTTTTCTATACGAACCTGCATCAACCTCACTCCACACTTCGGCCTCTTCTTCCTGATGCATGCTCTGAAGGCATCTCGTACAGAAACTATGCAGGCACGCCAATAACCGAGGCTCCACCAGCTCTTTCCTGCATATTCCGCAGTTCCATTCCTTAAGCTGACTCTTCCTTCTATGGGCTTCGATGTACGCCGAAGTTCGGGGTGGGATGGATAGCGCCTGGCTGATCGGTCTTTGTGCCTTTGCGTGCAAGGGGCTGTTCCCCGCACTAATCGATGATGGCTCCAAAGACTTCCTCTTATCCTGCCTCTTCCGCGAGAAGCTTCCGAAAATATACATAATTCGATCCACTTCCATTTTCAAATTTTGTTTTGTTTTTATGCCATTACTTTTTAAATGTTTTAGTTTTCCTTTATTTTATCGTACATTGTTTTTTTGTATAAGATATTTTTCAAATTGTGTTCATTATTTTTTGTTTTAATTAAAAACTTTTTGATACACTGTTTTTAACGATTTGTTTAAATAACAATTATTAATAGTGCATTGTGTAATATATGCCGCGTCGTGTGAAGGGCACCACGTCTAAAATAGACGTGTACGCGCAAAGCCGGCTGATCTTAGACTGATTCGTGCTATGAGCAATGTAAAATGGGAGATTCCCCTTCGAAATAAATATTTAGAGATAGTTTTTGGGTTACTTTCAATTATTAACGTGGCATAGATAAATAGGGCAAGCAACGCACATTAGTAGATGGCTACCTGTATGAGTTAAGGAATAGATTTGTAAAATTTATGAATGCCTTTTTCAACTTGATTTATGCATGTTGCTTATTATTATCGTTTCTATAAATGTATACATAAGAACAAAAATAGACTTTCAATAATTAAATACACTAAAGATAAAATTACCTATTCAAGTTTAAAACTGTGTGGTCATGGCAAATAGAATCATCAATGAAAATAAAAAAGTATTCAGAAATCCCTGCTGTTATAAAGACAATGTATTATGTACTATTAATTATTACAATACATATTTAGAGCTTAAATTTCCCCTAAACATTCATCTTTTTGAGGAGTCTTATCAGTCTTTTCAGCATTTGATCACCGCGTGTAATCATGCAATCTATCGATGTTTCTGTCCACACCTTTAGGCAGCGAGACCTAATTATTATATTTAGCTACAAAGTATATTTTTAACCGAATCAGCAGCTCGCAAATAATAATAATCGATACAACAGTTGTACAGATTCCCGAATGAAATAGCATCAGTTAGCAACCAATGCAGACCTTGGGGCTTGTGTTACCTTGTGGGATTGTTTGACCTTATGAATAGATAAGAACTTACTCCTTCAATTTAGATTCTAGTCGATAGGTACACCAGGACCAGTTCTGTGGCAGAAGTTACGTACAGGCCACGCATTTCTTGTCTATACTTCTATATTAATATTACAAAGAGGAAAATGTTGAGAGGAATAATGGGCACGTAGAAAAAAATTAAAATATTTATATCTTCAAACATCATACAACAAGAATGAATATTATCCTCCTAGCGCCCAGAAATTTTTGGTACTTGTAGTCATTATGACCCAATGGTCCTTTTTGAAGAACATAAATGTAAAACTCGTTACAGCCCAAGTTTTTTTTTCACGTTAGTGTTATCCATTTGATGTACGTACGAGTAAGATTTTCAGTACTACGTTGTGATAGCCCATAGAAGCTTTTACAATTAAAATTATTTTATTGTAATTCGTAATGAAAATAGTACCTACTTTGGTTTGTCCAAATATCAAATAGTAATACTTTTTGAATATGTATTTTCAAAAGGTCCTTGGGCTGCAATCATAGTCGTGTCCCAAAAACGCTTGGGCGTTTATGATGAACTCGATTATGGGTGTTTCAAAGGCGCTTGGGCGCTAGGAGGCTATAGTAACAATTTACAAGTGGCAGTATCCTTAAAAACAACATGAAACGTATTAAAAAACAGTCAGTATTAAATATTAAATTGCTTTAAGACAGAAAGTTTTGAATGTTTGTATTGAATATGCCCTGGAACTATTGGACCGATTAGAAAAAATATTTCACTCTTATTTTACTGTTGGTAGGTCTCTCATATGTGGGAAGCCGCCTGGGTAGGAAAAATGTAGTAGAAAATAAAAATTGTTTTTATCTCCCGTAAATATATCCCAAATGCTGCAGCAATGTACAGGGGGGTTACTATACACTCCGACACCAAGACGAATGTTTGAACATCGTACATAAAACTGTACGAATATGTCTAAATACTTTACAAAACGATTGAATCCTCTATCATACCTAACCTTAGACTATGTTAGGAGTGAGTGATAAGTTTCATAGAGAATTGTATTGATTTTTAGAAGTAGATTTTTTTACCTTCTTTGTGGACGTCAAACATCTGAACATTTGAAACCCATGTCGAAACATAGTGTAACCCCTCAGATCTAGTCACTGATCTAGCATTTATAAAGCTGTCCGCTCTCATAAAAAATATAAATACCTACTTCCCTTCTCATACTTTATTTGAGTAATCACGTGTGGTGCATGTCTCATTTGATTTCCTACGTTTGAGGGACACTCGACAATGTTTTACGACGTCTATTTCCGTCAACACTCCAGTCATTGCTCGTTTCCTTGACGTATTTCTACGTCATAATTAGGGTTCCATGCACAATCTTCCTTTGTTATCGGTATAAAACTCTTATGGGTAGCCTTAAAGTTAGTGGATTTGGCGTTCGAAAAGAAGGCATTATCTTGTATTTTATTGCCTTCTTGATGGCTTAGTAAGTATGATACTGGCTGTGAAAGTGTAAGAATACTGCTTTGAAACAAATGTGGGATCTATAAGACTCTTTTTGTTTGCCCTAAGTCGTAATGTTTTTTTTAGTAAATAGCAGTACCTAGTATAAATAATACACACATGCATAGGCCTGACCCCACACTCAGATCGAGTTTTGTGTCGTGGGTATCACGATCTACGAGAGACTTTACGGTTTCACAAACACTAAGAAAGAAAGAAAAATATTGATAGGATAGATATTTGGTTATAAAAATTTTGCAATTCGCATAACTTAGTACCTACCTACCTTATATTAAAACAATATTATTTTATGCCTGTGACTGCCTCGGTGGCATTATACCACTGGCATAGTTGTAGGTACTACGGTACCAATGATTAAAACGTTGAGGTATGAAATACGAAACCCGGGGCGGGCAAAGTATTGGTTTGTTTTTGGATTTTTCAACTCCTTATCAGCCGTGAGTCAAAACCTTGTGCCCGATATTACGACTTTGCTCCTGTCATAGACATAAGGTGGAACGTTATTGTCCTGATTGCATCTCTGCCTACTCCTTCTGGAAAAAATGGTGTAGGTAATATTTATCTATGTACGTTAATTTTAATTTATATAAGCCACTCAAAAGTAGGCATGAAACAACTGGCTTAATCATATGGAATAGTTTTCTTTACATTCTAAAAGACTAAAACCATTAAGTAATAAGGGATTTATCTAGGATGCAACGTTTTTTTAAATAAATAACACCCAACTGTCACATACATAGTCCTGACCCCACACTAAGATCGAGTCTTGTGGGTATCAGGAACTATGAGAGACTTTTCGGTCTCACAAACACCCAGATCCAGAAGAAATATTTGTGGGCCGCACAAACATTTATCTCGGTGCGGATCGAACCCGCGGCCTCTCGTTTCACAGGCGGCGTCTAACCAATAGCGCCACGGAGGCTGTCTAAATATGTGTTTTAAAGAAACCATATTTAAATTCTTATTCCATTAAGTATTTATTTTTTAGTAGCAAAAATATGAAAAAGTACTATATTAGATGAGTTACATATAAAATTGTTGGTTTAGGCACATCGCATTTTTCTGTTGCCAGTAGTGCGATTCACGTAACTTTTTGACGCGCCGATCAAGTTGCGATGCGGTTACAATTAAGTTTACGCTTTGGTACAAAATGGTATTCTTGTAAGTGTTTAGCTACGCGTGAACTGCGCGTGAGCTGCGCGTCATCTGTACGTCAGACTTATCAAATTTGTTTGAAATTGACATATACGCGCAGCTTGCGCGCAGCAGTAGAATACGCTAAAACGTTTGCGTGACGCGAACTTGACGCGAGCGTATTTGACATCGGTTGTCAAAATTACGAGAATACGAAAAGGACTGTTTTGATCGAAACTTAACCGCAACTGCACTGCAGCTGAACTTATTATAATACGTGAATCGCCCTACTGTTCGACAAAAAATAAAGTCCACGTTTTATTTTCCCTGCAATTAAGGTATGTATAAAAATTTAATCAATCCTCGTAATAATTTATGGCTGTGCATTCATACCTTTATGCCCTGCACGATGCAGACCATTCAATTGAAACAAGGAACGGAAGTACGCGTGTAAACATTGGATATTTCATGATGCATTCGTTTTAAGTGTGCTCAAGTGTGCACCCGCGTATTTAAAGATCGTTTGTAGTGGATGTAATTATTGTTTTATAGCACTGCTTTACAAACATGCAGGAGAAATTGAAAATAATCGAAAGTTAAGAAAATATACTTTCATTAAAATCAAAAGAAGCAAAACATAAAGTAAAATAAAACGCATCTAAGTAGTTTCTATTCTTGCAAAAACAAACATAAAAAATACTAAAAACATTTAATTAACGATTACCGTAACATTATTCAAAAATGGAAGTAGATTCCTCGATTACACTTTAACAATCATAAATTTTACCACAAATGAGACATCGCAACGTAATATATTTAAATCTGAAAATGATTATTAATTACGGCGACATTATTGCGGAATTGTGTAAATGGAACGCGCGTCGCGGGCGGCCAACATTTGGCGGGAAAAGTAATGTCAGCGCTATTTCCGCGCTCGCGAGTGCGCGGGACCGAGCGCCATCGGAAACTGGGATTACGCTCTAAAGGCTTTGTACAAATACTGTACACACTTCCGGTGTGTGATTTGCCGAATTCAAGCAATATTCATGTACAGGTGCGTAGATAAACGTATTAAACATAAATGTAAATCAGCAATTTGAATGATTTAAAAATTTGATTAGCTGGGGAAAGAATACCCATCATTATAAAATACATACATAAACTCACGCCTATATCCCAGAAGGAGTAGGCAGAGGTGCCAGGACATTCACATATCGCCCTGTTTGTTCCGTCCCACGATATGAAAAGTGGCAGGTCTGTCGCTATATCGGGCACAAAATCCTGTCTCTGGGCTGATAATGAATAGAAAAATCCAATATCACTTTGCCCAACCCGGAATTCGAACCCGAGACCTCAGCTTGGTAACCGTACCTTAGTACAACTACGCCACCGAGGCAGTCAAACAATGCTCAAAAAATACTTTTACACAATGCTCTAAAAATTCAGCAATTTGCAAAATTGCCCGACCCGGGATTCGAACCCGACCTTTGTAAACGTGTCATAGTACAATAATATAACTACGCCACCAAGGTCCAAGGTAATAGTTATATCTCGTTTTCTATATTACCTATATTCTTTATACATCATATTATGTTTCATCTCATAACATGACGTATAGGTATATACATATATTTAATTAGTTCTGCCCACCGCGTCGTATTGATTATTTTGTACGGTCTACTTGTTTTTTCAATCAACTATTTATTTGTACTGAACTGCGTAAGGTTACAAACGATTTTATTACCTCCTGTAACGAATCGTTTTTTATTGGACAAGGGATATGATCTACATGAATTAACATAACAATATTAACACACAGTGGTAGCCTTCAGACTAAATTGTATACACCAAAATGTTAGGTAATAATAAAAAAATATTAAAACAGTTACATAATTAGAAATGTATAAGAAAAGTTCATTTTCATGCTACATGGTGTAGACACTAGATTGTACGAGGGTCAAAATGAAGGTTCTTGGAAAATCAAAAACTGAGCAAACTATCATGTTAATCATTTTATTATAACTTTTCAACATACCGTCTATTCAGATCAATCCATCGCAGCATCCGATGGAACCACTGAGAAAAGCACTTTGCGCACGCGGCCGTAGGGGTCTCTTCGACAGCCTTATGAAACGCAAAAAAATCACGACTGCAACAAACTTTAAAAACTCATTTCCAGTCAAATCGTACCCAGTGTTCTGACAAGATCTATAAGACCCCCTGCCTGGCTTGAATGATTGGTCTTCCAGTCAGGTGTTTGATCGACCATCCCGAGCGTGACCGACACTCGGGATGGGACGTTGGCATAAATTGTTCAATTGTTGTTGGCTGAGTGAGTGAGACACAGACAGTATACTACCGTCACTGATTTGTCTGGGTAGAAGATTCACTTTAATTTGTTATAAAATACTACTTGCTTCTTTGCTTGACCTTATGAGGAGTTAATGATTTGCACAATAGTTATGAGGCCACGTGCTTTATCGTCCATATCGAACTCGCTATTGGTGTGAGCACATCATCCACACGCTTTGGAAAGCCGCCGTGGTGCAGTTGGCTAGACGCTGCTTGTGAAACAAGGGACCGTGGGTTCGATTCCCGCACTAAAACAAACTTGGGTGATTGTGAGACCGCCAATTGCCCGTAGTTTCTGATATCTACGAGACAAGATTAATCTTAGTGTGGGGTGAGCACTGTGTATTTTGCTGTTGGGTGTTGTTTATTTATTTATTACAGCGTTGGTACTCATCGATCACGATGACCCCATTAGATCGCGTTTATCGACGGCAGAAGAATATTTAAACCATGATGTTAAGCTCCTAAACGCCACAGCATATTTAATTTGACATAACACTAATGCTTAAGTATGCTATTTACCTACTCCGTTTCACCCAAATTTTACGATTTTCAGTAAAGTAGTTTTGTCTTATAAGAAATTGATTAATTGCTGAAATATACTGGTAAGTTAAAAGGACATAGATATAAAAACCGTGCTAAGCACCGGTGAAGACTGGCAGAGATAAGATTAAAAAAACATACTTACTGTACTGGTGGTAGGTCTCTCATACGTGAGAAGCTGCCTGGGTGGCTACCGCCGCAATGTCTATTTCTCCCTTCAAACAGCAGTTTAAATACACTGTTGTGTTTCGGATTGAAGGACATTGTAGCCAAAGTAACTACTGGATATATTGAGATCTAACATATTATGTGTCAGGATGGCGAGCGCAGTGTAATGCGAAGTATTGCTTTGTAATGGGGATGATGACAGTAACAACGAATTAATGAAATTATGGTTTAATACAATAATGTATAATAGAAGGATTCTCAAAATAAATATTTGCTTTAGTTTTTAATTAAGATTAAATATATTTTCGCAAAAATAAAAGTACAAAACCTAAGGATCCGCCATATTAGATGAAACGCCAATCAGAAGCGAGTGACGTGTCACTTTCGTAAATATTACTTATATAGTTATAACGCGAACTTGTTGGCTAGTTTTGGTCATTTCTATGTTATTCAGTATATTGAAATTATATTTTTTTTTAGTAATGCAATCAGTTTCGGGCTACCTACGAAAAAGGAACATTACTCATGGAATAAGGATTCATCGCAAATAGCTCAAAATTTGGAACGATGCGATATTCCATATCATTGTTTAATTGGAACATTAATAACGTTTTTCAGTACTCATATACACAGCGATTGGCATGATAATAATACCGAGAGGAAATAAATGAATCGTACCTCCGATATTTATCGCTATTGTTATTTATAATAACTTTAAATTTTGATATGTTGTTTTCTAGACACGTCAAACATTATGAACATTGTAAATAAAGTTATTATTTCTGTCAAAATAGTATTCACGGAAATTAATCATCGAATTTAAAGATTATTTTTAGCCATATATTTCTAACTTTTTTATCCATTGAAAAATTAATAAACAAATTGCTCGGAATTTGTATCGATGTATTATTACATTGCGGAACTACATATCATCGATCCACATCAAAACACGGCATTCCTATTAAAAATAATAAAATGTTTATATCACAATATACACGTAAACATTGCACGAGCAAGCATTTACAAAAGCATGACGTCACACACGGACGCCATTACTATTACGGCGTTTTTGAGCAAAGGTTAAAATGTGAAATTTAAAACGTAATTTTTCGCGCAAATCTTTACTTTTTTTCAAAAATTCAATTCTTTTTGAGTATTGTTAATGTATACGAACATTCTGAAGTAGTTTTTCAAAATCAGTCATCATGCCTAGGTGTTGTTTGGTTTTGCTACTGTTCATGAGCGATCGCATCGCTTACCATTAGGCGAACGCCATGCTCGTCTCTTTATTCATTGCAATAAAAAACATACATTCAAGACCAATAAAATAAGTAAATAAAGTATGTTTATCCACATAGGCAGTAGGCACTCGGCTTCTTTCTTCGAAAAATTAACGAAGTATTTTTTGTAGTAATATGCTTATCACTGTGTTAATATTGTAGTAATATACGCATCAGTCATTTAAACAAACCTGCGTAGAATGCACGAACGAGTTATAAAATAAGATTAAAGCTATCATATTTACAATCGCATCTGTCGTGTAAAATACTATGTACAATAATTAAGAATTTGTTTTTATATAACACGAAAGTCTTACTACATGAAGAACAGTGAATATGTTGTCGGTAAACTTGGAAGAGAACTCGTAGCGATTGCATAAAAGATTATGAATGAGAAGCTTAAAATAGGATTATGATATCATTTTATTGTATCCACATAGCAATAACAAAACATTTGATAAAACAAAACGCAAAATATTGTTGTCAAAGTCACGCTATCGCTTGACAAAACGTTCCAGTACTCTGTGGAATGTCAGTTTGTTTAGCATGGAGGCTCTATCTCTCTCGCTCGCACTTTAAGCAACAAATTGAGGAAACGTGCTGGAGTAAAAAAGCTGGCTGTATTTGACTTTGGTCTGGAGCATCGCATGGTTGCAATAGAGCGTCAAAATTATTGTTCTTTTCTATGTGTCCCAAATAATGTTTATTTATAATAAACTCTCGTTAAATATGCCAGTGCTCATTACCGCGTGAAGTGGCGCGAACGGCCTGCGAACCGATATGTTCAGCGTAAATAAATTATGTTTGTTTTCGTGTTTGTGCGTTATTGTTATTATTGTTTTATATTTTCAATCGGAAATCGCTCGGTTGGAGGAAAATTATCATAAATTAGGTATTTATTGAAGTTTTCTCGATGAGTTGAATGAAAATAAAGGTGGATTTCACACACTTTGATTGATATAATTGCAGAGTTTAGAATAGTGCAGTCTCATGCAGAATCTCGCCAGTTTCTGCCGAAGGTGGTGGAAAAGAGTGACGATGACACTGTAGTGATATACAACAGGGTCCCCAAGACGGGCTCGACGAGTTTCGTGGGGGTAGCTTACGATTTGTGCAAGAGGAACAACTTCAAAGTGCTACATATCAATATAACTGCAAATAGACATATCATGTCTTTGAATAACCAGTACAAGTTCGCCCAGAACGTTACGAAGTGGCATGAAGTCAAGCCGGCACTCTACCATGGCCATATGGCTTTTCTTAACTTTGAAAGGTAAGAAACAATTAATTTTCACCCTTCATTGTTACTTTGGATCCCTTTAGTATAACATGATTAAAACATAACTTATTTAAAAACATTAACTAGTGAAAAAATAAAGAAAATCCTTGCTTCACTTTTTGGGTACAGTTACTGTACTAATTTTGTAAATAAAATGTTATTTATGTCAAACAATTATTTGATGTAGGTAACTAGAATGTTATAAATAGATATGTATAGAATTTGCCTTGTATGGAAAGTGGAAACTGGTTAGTTAATGACTCAGAGTAACTAATAATGTTTTTAACAATTTCACCACCTGTTAGTGGGCTTATTTAAAAGGTTATATATTTATCACATTTAAATAATAAAATAGATTTATTTTTAAATATACTAAAATAATAGTTACTTACTTTATAAATATTCTTTAATAAATTATTAACAATGTGATTACAGTAGTTAAATTACAATATGTTTTGTAAACAACATACAATATGATGTCTTTCGTTTCAGAATTCCCTATTTTGTATGATTTCATTTAATATTAGCAGCCCTGTCCGGCTCTGCTCTTGTGCCAATATTAAAAAAATCTCAATGGAGCTACTGTCTTCCCCTGCTTTTCTAATAATAAAGTGGACACACATACACTATTGAGCTTTGCACACATACTTACTTTTTTTAGACCTTAAAGAGAAACAATCCCTTTATACATAATTGTAGGGTATGATTAACTTCAACCATTTACATAGCAAACAACAAAGCTCTCAAAAGGAATAAAATTTTCGTTTTGCATTGCATTGTATGCATTTTTGCTATTGTTCAAAGCGTTATGTATCCTATAGCTTTCCTTGAAAACTCCAACATACCTATATATTTTTTTAATTCGTATCATTAGTTGCTGATATTAGCAGCTATAAACCAACACAGTCTTTGATTATCATAAATATATCTAACACAATGTAATTATCTAATTAAGTGAACTGTATGTTACTATGTCAAGTACACACGGGTGGGTTCTAGTGAACTAATCGCACCAACTAAGGTTTATCTGAGGTCAGCTCTTGTACACACAAATATATATTTTGCAGCTCTATATCCATAGCTGTTTAAATGAAGTTTTAGTTGATCAAGGATTTTGATGTATTTTTTTTATTGCAATGAATGGTGAGCAAGCCATTCATCTGATGGTAAGCAATATGACTGCTGAAAACCAGTAGCAAAATTCTACTGTACTCACCATACTGAGACATAAGATCTTAAGTCTCAATATGTCCAGTAGTTACTCTGGCTACAATGTCCTTCAATCTGAAATACAACAGTGCATTTACCCATCTGTTGCACAGGAGAAATATACCCAGACGGCCTCTCACATATGAGAGACTGTCCACCAGTGAAATAAAAAAATAATGTACAAACTTTACTACAAAAACTTACAAAATTAACTGCACATGGTGGTTAGTGGGATGCCCTTTGGCTGGATGGCAGGACTACTTGCACAAGGGGGCCGGCAGCAACTGGATGCATAACATAGACTAGGCTCTGTGGTGTATCTTGGAAGAGGTCTCTGTCCAGAAGTGGACTGCATCAGGCTGATAATAATGATGATGGTGGTCAGTGTAGATTAAACCAAATAAAAGTGTACACAAAATTATCCTGGGCTGAGTAAGACCACAAATGTATAGACTAATTCTGATATATGTAAGAGTTTATGGGTCGTTAAAATAAGAGAGCCCAGATTAAAAGAAGCTCTAGCATCAGCCGATGGCGGAAGAACCATCGTATTAATTACGTATTCAAATGACAGTCTGATGACAGGCAGCAGAGTCATCAACCCAAGAAATTACGTCTTGCATTTGCCAACCAGTCTGCCAAGTATGACGAGTATTGGCAGTGCTCCAAAAATGACTAGAGGGAGGTCTATGATCAGCAGTGGACTTCCTGCTTCTATCATACATACATACATAAACTCACGCCTTTTTCCCAGAAGGGGTAGGCAGAGGTGCCAGGGCACACACATTTCGCCTTGCATGTTCCGTCCCACGATGTGATAGGTGGCGAGCTATGTGATTGTGATTTTTTACTCTGGGATGATAATGAATAGAAAAATCCAATATCACTTTGCCCAACCCGGGATTCGAACCCGAGACCTCAGCTTTGTAACCGTACCGTAGTGCAACTACGCCACAGAGGCAGCACCTGCTTCTATCGATGTTTATAATTTCCCATCATATGTACTGTTTACTTCTTAGATGTGTTTTCGTATCTTTAATAAATAAGTGCACGCAACACTCCAATAGGCTGCATACATAGTCCTGACCCTACACTAAGACCAAGTCTTAGTCGTGGTGATCAGAAACTACGAGAGACTTTTCGTTCTCACAAACACCCAGACCCGAAACAAATACCTGTTAATCACACAACTATTTGTCTCGGTGCGGGGTTCGAACCCGCGGTCTCTCGTTTCACAGGCAGCGTCTGCTGCGCCAACTGTAGTTATTATAGAATTACACTTTGTTACAGATTGGGAACAACTTCGAAACCGATATTCATAAACCTTATAAGGAAACCGCTGGATAGACTGGTATCGTATTATTATTTCCTGCGCTACGGAGATAATTACCGACCGCATTTGGTGCGGAAGAAACATGGCGATAAAATGGTGAGTCGTGTCATATTAATCCTGATATTTATTCGTTTCAATATAGATTAAATATACTCAATAGTAAAACACACAGCAATCACGCTTTTTTCCCAAAGAGGTAGACAGAAGTCCAGGTCACCCACGTTTGGCTTTGTAAGTTCCGTCCCTGGATGTGATAGAGGACAAGCCTATCGCCATATCCGATACAAATTCCTGATTCCGGGCTTATAATAAATATAAAAATTCAATTTCAATTGACACTATCCGACCCGGGAGTCAAACCTGAGACCTCAGCTTTGTAATCATACTGTAGTAGAACTGCGCCACCATGCAGGCAAGTAATAAGTAATAACAGTCATCTCGTGATGATTTGTTGGTGTATGAGGGTATATCCTTACGAGGGACTTTTTGGTCTCGTAAAATAAAAATAAAAAACATTCAAAACAAATATTTATTGATCACACCATACTGTATTTGTTTTGACGATCAAATCTGGAGGAGGATGTTTCTCGCCTTCTATCGGCTTCTTGCTCCATGGCAAATGTATGTGTTATCAACAAATATTGGTTAAAACGATAAACCGTAAAAACCCATAGAATTTATTTGACTACTAAATACTGATAGTGTGTATTTATGTAAGTAATGTTGTTGAGTCTGAGCTTTACTACCAAAGCGTGCGTGGTGGCTTGCTATGACAAGACGCGGTTGCCAACATGTGCATGGTGGATACAGGTTTGAAACCTAGGGCACACCTACGTTTTTTCATAGATCGTGGAGAAAACCTGCATATCATAGGGATTTGGAAGAATTTCTATGGTATGTAGGGTTCACCAACCCGCACTAGGTCAGCTTAGTGGACTATATGGCATAACCACTCTAAATCGTACTCTAAATTGTAGAGTAGGCCCGTGCTCTGCAGTGTTACCTACATATATGGGCTTATCCATATACAGAATGTTGGTTGTCACAGTGGCTTTAATCGACTACTGCCACTAAAATGGCATTAAATATAGCATGAGCCGCTTGACTTACTCTCCTAGCCACGAGTGTACCAGTTTTTTTTTCTGACCCCCTAAGGCGACTGAAGCCTCTCAATGCCTGGAATGCTCTCAATAATTCTAAGTTTTTCAATCCGAAAACCCAATTTTAAATTGCTTGGTATAGTAATCAAAAACCATATGGTTGCCAACCCACACATGCTGCCACTAGACGAATAACTTGTTCTACCAACAGCTACGAATTTCAATTACCGCGTAATATTGTACACTGTCCAATAAAATAATGATGTGGCAGCATGTTTAGTTTGAACAGGGTGAGAACATTCAAACCCGGCCTTGTGTATTATTTATATGGATGATGTCACGGTGCAGTATGCGCCGGGCCCTTGGTGCTAACTGCATACTAAACGGACTGTTTGATAACGATTAGGCCGGACGCATACTGGCCTGCAATACGAATTTTATATGTATCTGATATTTGCCCATTGTAGAGTACAGGATTATTATGTTCTTATATAGTTACGGCGTAATGACTATACTGATCTGATGGTAAGCGCAAATGCCTTCCAGACATAGTATCGAATAGTATCAGACGACAGTTCCATGCTATTCGATATAATTATGCCGGGCTGCATACTACCCACCCAGGACCCTAGATTATAGGTTCTTCTAAAACACAGAGTTAGTTGCAAAGAGATTTTAATACAATTGATTTATTTTACTATTCTTGATATTGCGATATAGGAAACTATTAGAACGAGAGAGAAGATAGTGTAATTCCGCGGCTGTAATAGAGACAGAACCAGAAAAATGTACCGCTCTTTTTGTTACTAATTTTTTGTTCGCAATGCTCTCTTAAGTATAATATGTACGTAGGTATTATTATCTGGTCCTAAACTCAGTACTGCGCTGTATAGTATAGCATAGTAGTTGTGTTGTTTCCATAGAGTATTGATAACGTTTGGGCTAACCACACACGTGGTAATATTTATACATTTTTTTTGTACTGCCATGTCATCATCAATAATCTACCGGAAACTGAAAATTATACGAGGTTAATGACCTGTTAACTACAAATAAAACTATAAGGCCAAATCTATTAAAAATAGTAAACATTGTCGCATTTATACTGAGTACAAATTGACACTGCAATTTGTATACCTATTTCTCAAAGATATATGTATATTTTTTAAGAGTTTATTTGTGTCTGTTACAAAGTACCTATTCATCTCAAAAGCCTTAACTCACACAAATTACAACAACTTTTCTCCAGACATTAAGTCATCATCATCATCATCAGCCTATATTGGTATCCGCACATATGCCTCCTCCAACTTGCGCTATTTCACTCTGTGTTCGGCTTGTCGCATCCATCCATGTGTATCCAGCAATTGCTAGCGACCTTTCGCAAATAATCACTCCACCTAGCTGGAGGGCGCCCTACGCTTGGAAAGATGTTGTCTCCACTCACTCAGAGGCATTACCTAACGAAGTTTAATGTAGAGATTACTTGCTGTTTAGTAAACCGGCTCGATTGATAACCACTTAAACGCAAAAAGCCTTATCAACTACTTCACAGTAGGCGCCACAATATATTGAGATCTAAGGAGCACACTTCGGTCAGTCTATCCACGTGACTTTTTTTAGTTGTTGTTTTTTTATTGCATTGGTCTGACAAACGAGCAAGCAAGTCACCTTATCTGGTTACTGCTAACCATGAACATCCATAACGCTTAGACAATTCATCGATGAAGCGTGGTTATCACGCTGATTTATACAATTAGGGTGATCAGCTTGAAACTAGATACACTCGGCTGAACCAGAAACGGGACAGACATGAGATTCACTAATCATTTTGATGTGATTTCCATAATTTTGAATAGTGGTCGCAATCATAAAATGGCTGAAACCGAATTGTATGAGTTCAATCTAGAATTTTCCAACATCGTAGATATGTAGATATAGTCCTTTCCTCCTTAGATTATATAAAGCCTTTCCTCATAATCCAATTCCTGTAAACCGGGATCGAGAATGTTTTTAATTTTTTTAAACAATTTAATTAAAACCGAGGTTTGACATTCCTCGAGTATCATCACTTATACTACTAATAAATTAAAGAGTATTTCGTGTATTCACCAGACATTTGACGAGTGCGTTGAGAAGGGCCAGCCGGACTGCGACCCTAACAACATGTGGCTGCAGGTGCCTTTCTTCTGTGGACACGCCGCTGATTGCTGGTTAGTATAGAAACTATTGATTAACGGTAAACAAACTTTTTTTTTACGGGCCGCAGGTTGAGTATAGTTGCTATTGCTAAACGAGATTTCGCATTTTTTGAGGCAGCTATCCTTGGGTAAAACCTATTGTAGTTTAATGTTCAGAGTCACTTTATATAGTATATCAACCGTAGTGTAAGTTTCTCAACTGTAGTATAAGTTTATGTTTTCGATCAAGTATACACTATGTTATAAAATTTACTTTAGAGTCTATTTTAGTGTTAGTTTCCTTATAAATATTCTTTATATTTAGCAACGGCCCTTTTATATTCAAGGATTTCAATCATCTTATTAGCTTAAGTTTTCTTGGATTTAAGCGAATATTACTCATTGAAATAAAACCTTTTATTTTTTTACATATCTTTCAATATCCTTGTTTATGTGTGTAACTAGTGTGGCCGTCTAAGTTTTTGAAAAGTAATCTATTATTAATAAAGGTATGTTTTTCTCCCCTACTTTCCAGGAAACCCGGTAACCATTGGGCCTTAGAACAAGCGAAACACAACCTAGTCAACCACTACTTGGTAGTAGGAGTTACTGAGGAAATGCTAGACTTTATAACAGTACTGGAGGCAACACTACCAAGGTTCTTCCGAGGAGCCACCGAGTACTACCTGAGCAGCAACAAGTCGCATCTCAGGCAGACCAGCTCCAAGATAGACCCCTCGCAGAAAACAATAGAGAAAATACAACAATCAGTCGTCTGGAAGATGGAGAACGAACTTTACGAGTTCGCTTTAGAACAATTCAAGTTCGTCAAAAGAAAATTATTAGTGAAAGAAGCCAATAATGTAGCGCAGATATACTTCTACGAGAAGATACGGCCTAAATGAGGAAGTTTAGTGGACTGTTGACTTTATTACATGAGCGGTAAGGTAGTTTTTGCTGTGGCAAATCATTCCATGATTGAGGATATTGATTGGTAAGTGTCTTATTGAGATAATAGATCGATGGACTTTAGAGATAAGTATTATAGAAAACCCAAGTTATTTATTGATCTGATAATATTAAATTGTCTTAGATGTATGTTTAAAGTATAAAGATATTGGTATGAATGAGTTACGGTAGAAAATGAAATCTGATGATGCTACTCATTAGCAAAATCGTTCGTGCGTCGCTGTTGCGTGATATTACATGTGGAATTTTAATAAATCCATTTAAATCAACGCTTGAGGTGAATAACACTGAATTTTTTTTCTATTTCATTTGACGCGCCTTCAGAATGCGGACTGAGGAACCCGACTACGAGTTTGTAATAAATTGCGAACAAAATATTGGTATGGGTGTTTCATTATCTGTAATTATTTCTTTTCTAATGTTTGTTTATTGTACAAAAAACCAAATTATATTTATTTTGTCTAGATCTTTGTTAAAATTATTTTTAAATCTAATGTTTAAAAGTTATCATAAAATCCTGAATTTACAGTTTGAAGGACACCGTCACTTTTCATTATTCATATTTATGTGTATAGAATTATTTATTGTGTAGTAGTTATGTGAGCGGACTGGTTTTCGTGGTTTCTTCACTCCAAGACTTGTATCCTTATGACTATTGATCCGACGAGGCTAGGGCGCCTAAGCCTTAGGAACCCGGACCCGCTCCAATGCGCTGAAGAGGTTCACCGTGGGGTTTTTGGTTGGTATGCCGGTGTAGGAATTTTGTTAGGGACGCGACTCAACGGTCGCCTGGATGTTAACATCCATTCCGAGTGGTTCAGCGTTGAGTCGTAAGACTGGCGAAACCAACATAACCGCCTGCCTTTCCCCCCAGGCTGCGGTAGCGATAAACCGTTTTTCCCCGCGAAAACAAAAAAAAAAGCCTTATGACTATTGGGTGTTATTTTTTCATAGTGATTAAATAAAACAATGCAATATCAATTACAGATACTGAACCATCCATATATAGATTCTTAGAACATTACAAGACTAATATGGACATTCACATAATCCATAACAAGGATATTCTTAACAAATAAATGTTTGACATTGCAAAATATGTACCTCATGTTTTGTTCGGAAAACAAATATATATTTACTTATTACATGCCTAACTACCAGGGATTACAAAATAAATAACCTACGATGTTTAACAGCTTAAGTAAATTTGCATACATATTTAAATTCATTTGCTAGGTAAACATTTTATAAGGAAAATCGCTGGTGATATTTTTATCAAATCTATTATTAACTTTAATTTACTATTTGCTAGTTACTACAAATTGACGTCATATTAAATTATTATTTTTAGCAAAACTCCTTCCACATGACCCAATTTGGTTGACAATTTATTCGAGTTAATTAAATTGTGACATCTTGAGAGTTACTCAACTTGTAGATTTAATCACTTATAACCAAATTTTCTTTTATCCACAGTCTTTTGCCAATGGCATCAAGTTTACTGGGGAAAATATAACAGAATTTTCCTTGGAATATTATATACTGGCAATAATAAAGTTTCAAGATACATAAGTTGTGTTCCTCAGTTTTCATTCGACCATCGAAAAAATATAAAGAAAACAAAAATTCGATTCGGTTTAATCAAAGCCAATAATGTAATATTATTTATATTTTTTATGAATATCACGATTACTTATTTATAATGTGATTTTAGGTTATATTTAAGTTTATTATCTTAAACGATCTAATTTATTCGAGACGCTGCGCTCACAAATGGTTCTTGAAAAGACATTATTTTTGGTACTAATTTTTGTATAATTTCGCTAGGCTTCATAGTGCAGTTTTTTCCAATTACAAATTAAATTTATTATGATATCCTTTGTCAGTCTTACTTGACTTAATTTTTTAATCTGTCATAACATTATTGAAATCTAAGTGTTTATATGAAGAGTGAGGTTACTTCAAACGAACATACACACAAACAAAACTGCCTTAGTTTTAGTGGAAACTCGCTATGGTAATTTTCATATTTTATTCTGTGTATTTAATATAGATATATCATGTATAAGTAGTAATTTTAAATATTATATTGTGTGTCCCAAATTGCGACGTTAGGTAAGTTGTTACTGTGTTAAATTAAAGGCAGGACCTAATTTCCTATTGCTGCTCAGATAAAAGTAATTTGAATGATGAAAAATTACAATTGGAAAAATGATCGAATATAGTACACGGAGTAAAATGTGAAAATTGCAAGATTAAATTATAATTTAAGGTACTCACAATTACTTAATTTACTCATTTAGGTTCGTTCAAATCTTACGGACATGATGCGTGGCGATCCGTACGAAGATAAAAACAACTTTTTAGTATAAATTGCGTTCAACCCTTCTTTTCCTTTTGACTTCAATGCTTTTAATTTCTATAAAAAATGTACATATCTATCTACTAAATATAGTACGTCTATATCTGCTATTGCAATAAATAATGTCCGTAAGATGTGAACAAACTGTTATAACTTAATAAAAAATGTGATATTTTTAAGTCCATCCAACGACTTGTTGACTCAACTTAATACTTATATGTTTACGTTTTGTTTATTTTGTGTAATTGTTTCTTAATATTAAGGCGTTTAGTTTATTTAAGAAACCATTTTGTATGGTCCATTATTTTCTACTTTTATGAATTATATTTGAAGCATCAACAAATCGTTATTGGCTACAGAAAGATTGTATTGTAAATATTGCCTATAAAATTCCTTAACTGTAACTATAGGACCAAGGCTTGTCTGATCTTTATTTGAAACATTTCACGTTATGTCATTTTCAACAATCCTAGTCCAATACAGGACTATATTGTTTAAAATTTGATTTTGCAATATTAATCCTCATTTTGTAAGTTCTGAGAGCAACTAAACCTAGGAAGAATAAATAATAAAAATATGTCGGATCCAAAAACCTTCAATCAATAAACAACTACGTAATGTTACTTTATACTTTATGGGAACAAAAATGTTATTAAAAACAGCTGAAGTTCATATTGACAAAAGCTATTTGAGGAATAATTTAAAACTGAATCAAAATCCTCGGAATTAATATTAACAACCTATCAGGTACTGGGTATGGGTGGAAAGGCGAGCTTAAAAAAAAACAACAGGCGAATTGAGAACCTCTCCTTTTTTTGAAGTCGGTTCGATATTCGACTGTTAAAGTTTTCATGCGGTCCAAACATGGGAAACGTATTGCGTTGTTATTTTCTACAATATAAAATTGGTCATTATAATTTTAAATACCATAAAAATGAAAACGAACTAACTGTACCTCTACCAGAAGTAAATACCTGTCGGAAAAAAGAAGACTAATATTCGGACACAATACTAAAGATTGAGTGAAAGAGGCTTATAAATTTACTTCATAATGAAGAAAAGCAGCTAACGGAAAATTAGAAATTCAGGCAACCCAATACAGAAAACTGGTGTAATAATATTGACAGTACATAATTATATCGAAAAGAATTGAACCGCGCATGTACCAGGACCGCAAGAAAACCGTAGAGCTAAAGGAAATATAAAGATATTGCTTAGGACTGACAAAGACAAAAATAGAAAATAGTCTTTGTATAATATTTCAATGGGTGTAGGCAAGGAATATTAGTGTTTAGAAATTGTGAGTATAAACATTTCTGTATAATTGTACCTATGTACGTTGTTCTTTATGTTAACTATTTTTTGTATCCTCATAATGATAATAATTGTTGCTGTCATTTATACGCTTCAATCTCTTTGCATTTTATGTAAACCAAGCGTTCTTACCCACTCCTAAGTAAAATTGTAGCGATTTTGAAAAAAATTGCGTGCTATGTCAAAAATTGCTATTATAGTTTTCAAGTAAAATTAAAGACCATAATATTATGTCAATATTACAAGGAATAGTAATTAAAGTTATGCCTGATTTTTAGCATTCTAGGTAGGTGCCTAGTATTCAAGTCTACAATTATTCTAGACAACGCCAGATTACCCAGTTTAGTATTTTGTTAACTACTTCAACTTAAAGAGGCCAATTTATATGAATTATTAATCCGGTTCGAAAATGAGTCAGCAATGTACAATGTACACTTGTACCTCACCCTATTATTTTGTCCGAGTGAATCATTTTTATTTGCTTTGGCTATAATTTATGAGCTCAGTTGAACTCTTTATTTACTTGACGCTAAACTTTCAAGACCTTGTTTAGCAAGTTGAATGAATATTGACTTTTATGGCCTTGAACATGTTTATACAAGCTGTTTACTAAATTGTATACCAAGACAATCACTACAATACAATATCAATCGATGTGTGATAAAATTCGATTGCCGGTCGGAACAGTTTTGCCGGCCTATAGTGGTCCCGATTGTTACAGCATATGTATATTGTAGCGTTTATATCAAGACTGCGACCAAAAACAAAGTCAGTCAGGTGGAAGTTTTAGTGACGCAGACACAATGCAACGTAGTTTTCCTTATAATAGTAATGTGGTGTACATTACTAATTTAAACTTAACTTTCATTTTTAAAGATGCAATGGCACGCAAGAGTTTGATTAATATTTTAGTAAAAACTGTAAAATGTATTTTTCACCCAATCATCAATGCTTAAATAATTGCTAAAAAAATAGTCGTACTTACTAAAACTACCACCTGGCTTCGATTTCAGTCACAGTCTGGATATATTCTGTATGATTAGAATATTTGCAAAAAAAATCTTCTTGACTTTATTATTTCTGCTAGCCAATTTTACTAATGTTGATTGAGACACTGTACAATATTCATATTTACAAAACTATACAGCTTGATATTGATATCTGGTATTTAATTTAAACCACATGCTCCTAACCATCCCAGATAACATTGTACCAAGTTCGAACAAAAACTGCCGGATAGTTTTGTCAAAAATCGCGATTTTAGATTTCAAGGCTATTGATCAACCCCTATAGATACCGAGTCTCTTACAGGTCAGATAAGTTTCCGAACTGAACTGAAGTTCAGCTAAGCGGTAAAAAATCTCGTATCTATATGGGATGCCCAAAAATAGCAAGAACTAAAATCACAATTTTTGACAAAACATCTTCTCATATTTTTTTCAAATTATGTAAAATGTCACCTGGGGTGATGAGGAACATGTGGGTTAAAATAAGTACAATGTGTCAATATCACCCTGTATATTATGTTAAGCTAGTAATGAAATGTATTCTAATTATGTACTCCTAAGTTTGGTATTACGAATATTCGCATTTCATATTTTTAAGCCAGAATATATTCAGTTCTTGTTTCATTATTCGCTACGCTTGTTTAGTGTACGTTGGAGAACTTTGAATACTATATATTTTTTGCAAATGGCTATGATACACAGGTTTCCTCACGATATTTGCCTTCGCCGTTATAGTGATTGGTGTTTGACTATTAATGCACACATGATTCCGAAAAGTCAGAATTGTGGGCTGGGATTTGAACTCGCGACCACCGTGAGCACTTCGGCAGCCGCGTCTGTGCCTCCACTAAAAGGCCACCACATACTTGTTGTATTATTTCCATGCAATCCATTACTAAATTTCTCATTCAATTATACAATCATTTTTGCCATTCGCGAATTATTCGTAATATCAACAATTTGTATATACAAAGCATTTAATAGTTGATAAGTAAAATGTTCTTCCATTTATTTCTAATTACGACCGATGTATATAACCTATATATTTATAGTATGCGTAAGTTTTATAGAATTGTGTAAGTGGCAAGTGTATCAGAGTCGTGTGATCGAAATGTCGAAATCGGCTTTAAAATTACTTAATACTCTATATGTAGGTGATTGCAGGAACTCTTTAGGTAGCAATGTCGGTGTCAATGGTCAAATAGACTTCTTACATTCAAACTTTGTAGTCCAAAATGAAAACAAAGTTTTTGGCGAACATTTTGGGTGAGTTTCTTGGTTACTGGAGTATTCGGCCTAACATTACTAATTAATATTTTTGGCTCTACCAACAACTTATCAGTCATAACTCAGCATGAACGGGCTCTTCCGAAGCGGTAGCATTCCTCACAAGAGATCAATGTGAAGCTTTGTTGTCGCGTTGCCGGACTCCTAATTCTCCTTTCTTCTTTTCTACCCGCTCCCCTACCCCCTAGCGGCAGTGATCACCTACCATCAGATGGCTTGATAGATTGTTTGTCGGACTTATGGAATAACAAAGTATATATTTAACATTATACTGGCCACTTCCGGTATCTACGTTCCAGTCGTGCTACTTCGTCAAAAAGCCGACTACTACGGATATTAATTAAAAATTGTGCTAAAGTGCTGTTCTTCGGATGAAAACCTCCCTGAGATATGTATATTACTATAATGTATATTACTATAATCTATGTACCTAAAAAAAATTCAAACTACCGGACATTCTCTGGTAGTCCCTGGTTTGACTACTTTGACCATTGCACCGAAGAATTGCCATTTAAAACATAAAGATGGTGTATATTGTATGTATCTTATTTAGACTACTATACTACCTGTATACATCAAGTTGTATCATCACACTTAGAACAATTTTTAAGGTATAAAAATTAGACAAAAAGTAGCGTATTTTTTTCAAGCGGTAAGGACTGATTTCTGTATTCATTTATGTAAATAATAAATCGGGTATAAATTTTGTCGTTGTCACACAATCATGTGACATGTGCTATGATTTTGAGACCAAAATATTGAAAAATCATTGTATCCTTGTTTTGTAAAAATATTAGAGAAATCTGGAATCAGCCTACATTATTTCTCAATCATAAAATTTTAATAAATTAATTCTATAAGTTTTTACTGATAATGCTCCAGAATTTGTTTATTTGGACTATGAATATCATGTTTCGTTATAAGAATAATAATATAGTCCTATTGAATAAATATGTTATGATTTCAGTACTTAATTTGATAATCATAATTTACCTCAATATACTACAAAGCTAATGATGCTTGAAATGTGATTATCCTAATGGATGCATGTTGATATGATTTTTCACTTTTAATATTGTTTAGAATCTCTCCACTTATTAATTTATCAAATGAAAATAAACAATAATAAATTGTTTAATATTATTTTATTTTTTATTTTGATCCTTCAAGCCGGATTATGTAACCCAATTGGTATGCGTAAAGATACCAGTGTAAAATTGGAATGTTTGAGATTAAACTTTAGTTATAAATTGATTTTTGTAATTTGTGTAGTTTTAGATGTCTTTTAAATAACAGTATTCTTGTAGGGATTTATTATGCTAAGAACACATGTTTTCATTGGTGCTCACATGAACTTAAAACTTAATATCTTCATCTCAGTTTAAGAATATTTAATAAATTGATATAGGCTTGCATCAATAACAATAAAATGTCAACATATAAGGTAATATTTAAGTTTCAATAAACAACCATTTAGAACCTTGTAAGACATGGCAACGAAACATTAATAAGTGATTACTAACACCTGTGTCGCACATGTATACGAAGTAATGGAAACCGACAATTGTATTTAAGTTGTTTTCACAAACAATGAAATGGCCGTTAGTGTAATGTCGCCGTGACCCTAATCGTTCGTTTCTCACTATGCAAACATGATCAGTCACGCGGATGTCTCGAGAGTCCTGCATTTTATATTGTTATTACTCACGCAGTTTCATTGAAGTGGGCGACTCTTTAATTATTCAATTAATCGTGCTTCTCGCTCGCACTATCTACAAATGTATTGTTAAGGTGAGACAGAAGATGTTTTGGTCAGGTGTAAAGTCCCGCCTCGTCCAGTCGCGAGCGAGCAGTGAACACGAGCGGTCGGCCCGCGATGCCAATTAGATGCAAACCGCTAGCAGAAATGCTATCACGACGTCACAACTTTCGAATAAATAAAAAATATGATTTCGTATGGAAATTTTGAAAATGAGTTAAATGTTATGCTGTAGAAGATTTTTATGTTTGATTTGTTTTGGATGTTCGTTTTCGAAGGTCGCGTCCTTCAATCGATAGACTATTAATTGCCGCGTGTGATTGCCCGTGGCGGCAGACAACGGAACAGTACGTTTTGGATGTGTGTTTAAGTGCCAATTAATAACTTAGTATAATATATTTTTTTATAAGGGACCTTGGTGTTTAAAATTCGAGAGAGACTTTCATTAAAATCCGCATCTTCATGGAATATGGGCATCTGTTTAGACACTGGTCAGTGTTTATCAATATCTATGACTTATTTAGGCGACGCGACTGTTGCTTATAATAAATTTAAAATACACACACACATACACACATGATTCATAACAGAGCATTATTGACATATTTAAACGGACTGAAGATAAGCTCAACTCTTCGACTTAATGCCCTGACTGTCACATACATTAGATTAATGATATACATCACTTATCTAATGTAAATATTACTTTTAATGTTATACTAATACATCATTTTATAACAACATTTATTTAGAAAACCTTTTATTGAGATACATATAGTAAGATTTTTACGCACCACGTTGGGCGCCAATATGAGTCATACGAGAAAGTATCTACGACTTATTTTTTTAAAATTAAACCTTTAACAATAATCAAAGACAATTAACATTTTTAAGGTACAAAGTAGAAAATATAATGAAATGCTTATCGAAAATAATAAATTATATATTTCAAATGTAAAAAATATATTCTTAGAATCAGATAATGTTAGGGCTAACAGAATTCAGTTTACAATAAGATAAAACATTAAACAAAAACAGGGAATTTCTTATTTATTTATTTAATTTTCGGAAAGCTTACACACTAATAACAAAAAATATAATATCTTAATATGTAATCCTATTGCTAACCACAAGCCTGTATATTCATATATACAAATAAGAATACCTAACCTAATACACAATAGAAAATACCGTAATTATAATATCACACTACAAATATCCTTGTATAAAAATTTATATGTTTGAGTTCACTATGAATTTTGAACGGTTCAAAGTAACTAAATTATCAAAATAGTTTTGAGCTAGCATGCCTCTCGCTTTTCCCACACTTGTACAGAATAGGTCATTATCAAGATTCGTTGGCAATTCATTAAAGCTATTACTAAATTACTTCTTAAACTAAATTAAAACATTGTTCTAAGGGTACCTACCCAAACTAATCTACGCCTGTTTCTTGGGAAACCTGTATCATCACAATTTACATATAACAGCTTTGTGAGCGAGGAAAAATATTCCTTCACGCCTAAACATAATCTAGATTTTTCTGATATTATAGCAGATGTCGATATCGTGATCTCAATGTTAGGAACTTGCAATCTTTTACTGTAAATTCATTTTAGACAGAAATTATATTCCTGTTCTAAAAAACAAGGGTACAAGGAAATAATAAGCATCCAGCGGCATTCAGTTTTCCTTCTTTGTCTGCATCGGTGGTTCAGTTGTGCTACGGTTTCATTGCTAGATTGAGATCTCGGGTTCGAATGCCGGATTAGACCAAGTTATATTGGGTTTTCTATTCATTATCAGCCCGGAGTCAGGAGTTTATGCCCGATATGGTGATAGACTCGCCCCCTATCACATGGTGGAACGGAACAAATAACGCGAAACGTAGGTGTCCTGGTAGCACCTCTGTCTACCCCTTCAGGGATAAAGGATTGAGTTGATGTATGTAGTTATCCTTTTTTCATTCTTATAGTTTAATTCACGGTTACTTATTGAACACAGTATTATCACAGAATACACACATTACACAGACTAAGAAGATAATATTAAATGTACCTAGCATGTGATTCCCAATGGTACTTATTTAGTTGTTTATTTATTTATCTGTTATTCATATTTTTTGACAAGTCTTTATATATTTAACTAATATTACATTTTAACTACTAATACATGTAAATTACTAACTACACATCAATCATATTCAGAATTATATAAAACTAATAATATCATTATATAATATATCCGCTTTTTCTCTACCAGAGTAAAATACATGCGTACCCTAATTCTTTATTCTAACTATACATCAGCTTAAACTGACGGTGGTATCACATGAAATATTACTGTAGCTACGATTTTAGAACAATAATTGACAGCCTCCGAAGCGTATGTGTTTGGGCTCCAGTTGTGAAACAATATTCCGCGGTTTGATTCCTACACTATAATAAATTATGCTGTGATTTATAAACATTTCTTATTTATTTATTTATGGTACCTACACCAGCAGCTTACACACTAGAGTGAATTTAGAGTGTAATGGCTCATTTTCAAGAATAGTTTCTCACCCGTTTTCGTGAATCGTATGGCATTATCGTATACGATAATCTCTACAAGATTGACAAAATCTCTGCGCATTGTGCTGGTACAGGATTTCCGTATAGATTATACACACCCAGTGAAGCGAGAGTGAAGATGATGTTATTACGTAGGCGTGACAGAGACAGAAACAGAAGAAATGGTACCGTTCATTTTTGTTACAAACATTTTGTTTGCTGTGTCCCCTCTAGTATTACGAGTATATCTCAATGGTTCTCAGACCTTTAGGAACCAGTAGGCTCAATTCTGGAAGTGAACTATAGGGCCAGGAGTACATGTGCGATAGTTAGGTTATTTATTATCGTTTATAAAGTCTCAAAAACCCTGGCAGAACAAAACAATGAAGAGCTGGAGACCACGGGAGGCGAGCAGAGCCGAGGCGCGAGTGCATGGGAGGGGCGAGCCACGCCGCCTGGCGCCGTCTTCCCCATGCAGAACTCAAGTCATGTCAAGTTCGAACCGCCTAACGTGCCTGTTATATTTGTACTCGGTAAGTAACATTACATTTTGTCTATTGCATTAGTCTGACGAAGAAGGAGGTTTAGGGGTTTTTAGCTCTATTGATTCAACACAGTCATAAAGGCAGTGCGTGGTGGCCTGTTTGTACACCAACCACACGCGGCTGCCCATATGTTCACGGTGGTCGCAGGCTCAAATCCCAGGGTATACCTCTGATATTTCGAAGTCATGTGTGTATTTATATTATTTTCAATCACCACGCACTATACCCTTTTTTTTTTTGTTGACGCGGGGAAACCGGATTACCGCTAACGCCCCACCTTGGGGGAGGGTAGAGCGATTATGTTGGGTTCACCGATAGGCATACCAACCAAAACCCCGCGTTGCCCTCTTCAGCGCAATTAGAACGGCCCCGGGAACCCGAAGCAAGAGCGCTCCAGCTTCTACCGGGACCATCCCTGCACAATGCCGCTCAATTTGCGGCACGTACCATAAGTATGTTGGAGGCTAGGAAGCCTCCTCATTTCCCGGCAACAGGCAATTGCTTCCTCCTCCTCCTGCTGCCGAACATCTCGAGGTCGCATTGTACGTGAGTACAATGGGCGCAACAACAGCCCCCCACTGCGCGCCCGCGACCTTCACTTCCCCATTAGTCGCCTCCTACGACAGGCAGGGGATACCGTGGCGGGATTCTCGAAGCGCCCCCATACCACAGGGCGCACCACGCACTATACCCTGCATACCATAGTAATTTTTGAGAATTTCTGTGGTATAGTCTGCCTACCCGCACTAGACTAGCGTGGTGGACAATATGGCCTGACCCCTCTCAGTTATGCTTTCGATAATAGAGGCTCCTGCTCTGTAGAGGGACGTGTATGAGCTGATACAGTACAGTATAAAGGTCCGGTCGCACCAATATACGGGAACGAGAAACTTGTGTAGTGTAGTCGCTATCTGGAGGAATACGGTGATCCTACCTAGCTACCTATGTCCAATTCAAATTAACGGAATAATCGTTTTTTATCAGTTTTAAGAACCCCGATGACAGAATCAAAACAGTATTTTAAACGTATTCTACATTTATTGTCGCGCACATTATCGCGTTATCTCTTACACTTACGCTATTATTGCTTTCGATTCAAAGTTAAAGATCAGTTGAATGAGGTAACGGTCCTAAAAGTAAGAGGCGTACCGCAAATCGTTATACAGATTTACTTACTCCCGCGAACACCATCTTAGCTTTTGGGGTGCAGTCCTATACAATAGTTACAATTTGATTCTACGTAAATTCTGCGATATCAGGAGGTCCTGGCAGCGGCAAGGTGACCCACTGCGATAACCTGATGCAGGAGCGGCGCGGCGTGGTGCACATCAACATGACTGACCTGTTGCAGCAGTACGCTATTGGCAATGGTAGGTACATTTCACATTTGTCTAATAATTTAATTTTTGCACTGAATTGCGAGATTGTCATGCCGTTCGCCTGATGGTAAGCGATAGGACATTTTTTTACACTGGTCCGGCATAATGACTACCCTGTACCTGATGGTAAGCGCAAATTCCGTCCAGGCAGAGTATCGAATGGCATCAGACGGCAGTCACATGCCATTTCCTACCCGGCCGGACCTGCGCTTTATACAAGGGATATAGTTGACCGGGTATGAAACCGACTGCTCATGGACAGTACCAATACATTCACTACTAACAAACAATAAAGAAATAACTTTTATTGGTGGTAGGTCTCCCTTATGTGTATGTAAATATATTGTAGCCAGGGTAACTACTGGACATATTGAGACTAAACATTATGTATCGGGATGGCGAGCCCAGTCAAATTCGAAGGATTGCTTTGTTATTCAAGGTGTTGTTTTGCTACTGTTCATGAGCAGTCGTAATGATTAACATGTAGCGAACGGCATGCTCAGACGAGCAATAGCTAGACAGCTATTCATTGCAATAAAACATAATAATAAAGAAATGAATAAAATCATCAACTATGCAGCGGCTTCACGCGCCCCTGGCATTGCCAAAGACCATGACCGGTGGTAACCGCTTACCATCGCGTCGGCCTCCAGGCTGTCTGTCTACGCAAGCATTTAAAAATAAGGGCCGCGATTAAGTGACTGCAGTATTTCTTTTATTCTATGTTTATTATGTAGTGATATGATTAATAATATACATACATACATAAACTCACGCCTTTTTCCCATAAAAGGTAGGCAGAAGTACCTGAACACTCACATTTCGCCTTGTATGTTCCGTCCCATGATGTGATAGGGGGCGAGCATATCGCCATATCGGGCACCAATTCTTGACTCTGGGCTGATAATGAATAGAAAAATCCAATATCACTTTGCCCAACTCGGGATTCGAACCCGAGACCTCAGCTTTGCAAGCGTACCGTAGTACAACTACGCCACCGAAGCAGTCGTAGAATAATGTTATAGGATAATATGTAACTATGTATGTAATTCATGGCACTTTCTCTTCTCTTTTTTATATTAATAAAATGGTTGCCTAAGAAATTGCTTAGTAGGATAGGAATTAGGATTAAGATTTGGACGTTTTATATGCATTTTGTGTTAGTGTATTTTCGTTTGTAGTACAAAAAGAAAAAATACTTAGTAAATTAATTTCTTAATATAACTAACGGGCAAAGTTCCATAGTTTCCCTTCACCTTGAAATCATTACAAAGAAAACCTAACAGCTGCAAAATTTCTCAAGGGACTGCAATTTCTAAGTACCTATACAATGGTAAAAATATATTTGCAATGATAATGGGCTTGCAGTCATGAGTCAAGTGGATGGTGATGTGCCATCGATCGACCTCGGCTCGCTTTGTAAAATCTTTAGTAAATAATAGGTTCGTTTTCGCATTTGAATCATATAAACTTACGCATCTAACTCCGAAGAGTAGGTAGTGATGCCCCCTAAAGTCATCCACTGCGCAGAACTTGATAGTAGATCGCTCATATGTGAGAGGCAGTCAGGGTCGGTACCACCGCAATGTCTATTTTTCCCGCCAAATAGCAGAATGAGTCTCTGTTGTACTCCGGTTTGAAGGACATTGTAGCCAGAGTAGCTATTGGACATAATGGACTGGACAAACTCAGGATGACGGGTGTTTTGTGGAATGTCAAGCATTGCTTTGTAATTCACGGTGTTGTTTGATTTGTTACTGTTCATAAGTGGTCGTATCGCTTACCATCAGGCGAATGGCATCGTCTCGCCATTCATCGCAATAAAAATAAACCTTTTTCGCCACACGATGTAGAGGAGCATTTTTTTTTGCCATACCGGGTGCCAATAATAGTCCTAGAAAACTCATATGAGAATTCTCATTCCGATAAATGCGCAATGATCCTAAAATGTCACAGTTCGCAGCCCATTCCATAGGTTAATGATACATTTGCATCACGTTACATACTTATTGAATTGCTGTAGGCAAAAAGTGTCTTGAGGCATTCCTCAACAGTCATTCCTCAGAGGCAGATTCGCTAGATTAGTTTCTTGCTTCCATATGATTAGTTCATATCTTATTGTTGTAGTAGTTTATTACATGATCCCTTGTATCATTTCAATGACATCGAAGAGTCCAATATTTTTTGCTTGTCCTCATGCCTCTGTTATATGGAATCAGCGTCATCCACCTTTTAACCTATATTGGCTTAAAAACCGTTCCTCCTGCCTTGAAATCCTAATAAAACAACCAGTTATCGGCTCGACGTAAGTCATCAGCTTTTTCGGGAACAATGAATTCTAAGTTGAATACTTTAAATTAACTTACTCCATATATTTAATAGTGAATTAATTAAATATTTAATAAAAACATGCGTAGAGATAAAAAAGACATTGAGCAACAATTAACAATAAGATTTAACCAGGTAATTAATTAATTTAAAATATCTTCTTTTATTTTCTATAGAAATTTTTACTTTTTTTTTTTTTTTTTTTTTCATTTTAGCTTTAGCAACCATTGCAGAAAAATACACTTGAATGCCTTAAACAGCCTATAATCATAAACATCGCATTTGAAAACAAGTAACAACCACTTATTCTCCATATAATTATACTACTATTACTTAGTTTACATATACTTCAGGACATGGGAAACGACACGTGCCAGCGTCATCCCAAGGTTCTTGAAAACTCACTTATATATCCCACAACTGACAATAAACTCTATGAAACAGTTATAAGGTCGGTAATGCTGTGGAAAATATATTTCTATTTATTCGTATTCGATACGTGTTTAATAATGCAAGGAATAAGGTGTTCTAAGCATGCTGAATTTATACTAAATTGACCGATCGAAAGCGAACTATTTCTAGAAGTTACCGTATTTAGGATGACTGTCAAATGTTATGATGGAAGATTCATATTTGTTCAAAATTAAAGACTTATTTAAAGAGTAGGGTGCTTCATCAATAAAAATGCGTGAGGCAAAAGTGTATTTCTTCAGATAATAGAGTCTTACTACAGGTCGAATTAATTGACACTACTGTCTCATCATCATCATTATCTCAGCCACTGGAAATTCATTGCTGAACATAGGCCTCCCCCAAGGATCTCTACATCGACCTGTTGGAAGCGGCCTGCATCCAGCGACTTCCTGCAACCTTAGCCAGGTCGTCTATCCACTTTGTTGGCGGGCGTCCGACTTTTTGCTTGCCTGTACGTGGCCTCGACTCTAGAACCTTCCGGCCCTAACGGCTATCGGTTCTATACGCCATGTGCCCGGTCCACTACCACTTTAACTTGCAAATCCTATGAGCTATGTCGGTAACCTTTGTTCTTCTACTGTCTCACAAAGAACCTATATTACATGGTGGCAACTCAACCAAAAACCAAAATAATTAAATGATTTATGGGTGTTACTTTCATATTATTCCCAGCAATAGGTGATAATTCTAAATGTTAAACTTGTATGATCTTATTTCTGAGACATTACGAGATAATACAATCAGCAATAACAAGGGATATCTTAACTCAAAACTAGACTTGTTATACAACTTTTCATACGAATGTATTCCCTAGATATGCAAGACTTCGGCACGTTATCCAGCAAAACGGTGACGGAGGTGCTGATGCTGGAGATGAAGATGGCGCCGACGGCCAAGACTTACCTGGTCTCCGGGTACCCTCGCTCCATGAGGGACGTCGCTGAGTACTCCGATAAGGTAATTAATATGTACTTTTTATGATTTATGTGTATACCAAAATATTTCTGTACTTGGGGCCTTAACAAATGTAATTTGGCAATGCATTTTTTTTAAGCTTAAAACATTTGGCTGTCACGTGACTTCTGTCATTGCAATATGTTTGATTTTTCCGCAGGCGTTCACGCCAATAGAAAAGTGACATTTGTCTAGAGGCCCATAAGTAAATTATGCCTGCGTTCTCAAAGTTGTAGTCAAAACTGCAACTCAGTTCGCCGAACTTACTTCATTTCGTAAATTTGGAAAGGGCGAGGCTGTTGCCACGTTGGACTCAAAATCCAGCCCTATGCAACAGCATATGAGACGTTTCAAATTGTACTATATCACATCAAATGTATTCACTCTCGGTATGTTAGCGGTTTGTAAGAATTTCTATATTTAAAGTCCACCAACACGCACTAGGCCAATGTGGTGGATTATATGGCCTAATCTCTCTCAATGAAATGAAATGTATTTATTGGTCACGTAGGCAATTTAAAAGCTCTTATGACAAGTCAATACACATAGAAATTAATCTCTATATACAATATATTTCCTATACTTAGTATTTTAATTTCTTCGTTCGTATCAGCCCATATACGTCCCACTGCAGGGCACGGGCCTACTCTACAATCGAAAGTACGATTGAGAGTGGTTAGGCCATATAGTCCACCACGCCGGCCTAGTGCGGGTTGGCTTTTAAATTTTAATTTCTTGCTTTAATTAATTTATTTCTTTTATTTATTTATTTATGTAATTTATTTATTTTAAATTAATTTTATTTTTATTTAGAATTTGTTTTATTTATTTGTTTAGTTTTTATTCTTATTTTATTTAAAGTATTAGTTGTGACTTTATGGTAATTTATTTTTCAAAGAAATATAATATGTGCGTTAGTCAAATTAAATTAAATTAAATTTATTAGTGGACCATGAATATTATAATTGTAAGCTCGATGGTAGATGAGACCCATGCTCTGCAGTGGGACGTACATTTATGGGCTGATACAGATACAGATGATATCCATACATGGTGAAACTAAACAAATAAGTCGATTAGAACGTTATGTCAACATTTTGACTCCATGGCTTTGCAATTTCAGCATTTCAAGAGATATAAGTGTCAAAGCAGCCTTAAAAATTAAAGCTATAACAATACGATTTGTGCATAAAGCATAGATTCACATCGTTAATGGGTCTTCGGAAATGAACCTCCAATCGACCCTGAATCAAACAACTTCCTTGTCCACCAAGACTTAACATTTGTATACAATTCGATGGAGCTATCGACTGCCAAGTACGCATTTAAAGGACGTCATGTGTGTCAAGGCTCCACGCATTACGTTTTGTAAAACTAAATAGTTTCACATATATGTCTACTGTCTAGTAAGTTTAGTTGTTGTTAATAGTTATACAGGGTATATCAAGACTGCTACCGAAAACGAAGCCGGGTGGTAGTTTAAGCGACTTCAGACACAATGCAACAGAAAAAGTTGCAAAAAAAAGCGACAATTTTTTTTTTATTTTTTTTTTCCTATGACCATATTTGGGTGGTAAATGCATTTTTTCCCAAAATAATAGTGTATACCGTTTTATTTATAAATAATCTAAGGTATAAAAGAGTTTAAATTATTATTTAAGCAAAAACTATGGATTACCACCCAAAAATGACGATATTTAAAAAATCATAAAAAATAATCGTCGCGTTTCTTTGCGAAAATTTTAGTTACATCGTGTTTGTAGTCACTAAAACTACCACCCGGCTTCGTTTTCGGTAGCAGTCTCGAGATACCCAGTATATTGTGTCAAAGGTATTATAGTAATTGTAGTTGAATTAATTCTGTATCAGACCATATACATCCTACTGCAGGGCACGGGCCTCCTCTACAATCGAGAGTACGATTGAATATTATAGGTATAGTCCACCACGCTGGCCTAATGCGGATTCGTGGACTTTACATACCATAGAAATTCTTGTCATTCGCTATAGTATGCAGGTTAAACGTCACCGTTTTAGACTCGATTGACTATCAATACACATATAGCTCCGAAAAGTCAGAGGTGTGCCCTGGGATCTGAACCCGCTGGGCCTTGTTGTAATTGCAATGCGATCAAAAAATTTATACGGTAGATAAATTACTATATTTCGCTGGTAGTTTGATGCAGGTCGCATCCAACAGGTCGACGTGGAGATGCGTTATTGTCAGTATAAATTATATAATAGTTAAAAAAAACTAAAATACACGCTTTAATAAGATATACAACTAAAAAAGTAAAAATAATTGATACTGAATTTAAGATAAGAAAATGGAGTAAAATACATATATTTTATTGTTACAAAGCGTGGGGTGTTTACAACAATTACTTATCCTCCTGCATATCAATTATTTTTACTTTTTTAGTTGTATATCTTATTAAAGCGTGTATTTTAGTTTTTTTTAACTATTATATAATTGTTTTGACTAAAAACATCCATCTACGGCTGTATTTCCAATCAATAACGCCATCTGTTGGTCAGTAGTAACATTTGACACTTGAAGAATACAATGTTAACGCCATCTAGCGATGAATAGTGCAAACATGCATTATTGACGTGATCACGCCATCTATTAGTCAGTAGCAAATTATGTTCATCTATACGCCACCTAGTGGTCAGTAGCAATGGTCATCAATTATAAGAATAATTAATCCTGGCGAATCTAATCAGGATAATTATATATTTTAATCGAATTATTGTATTGTCATCGGTCTTTGACAGGTGTGCAAAATTTGAATGAAATCTGTCCGTTTAAAGTGGGTCAAAATCGCGTCTTAAGGAGTCGGTTACAAACAAACATACAAACATACAAGTGAAGCTAATATAAAGCGTGTAAAAATGAGACCCAATTGCGTAGGGCACCTAATCTTTCAGTGAATAGTATCTATACCTAAGCTTTCGATAGTGTTATTAATTTTTTCTGTACTAATCATTTCCTTCCTAATTGTCTAAATTCAAAGAACTTCTATTTAATCTTATAATATTCGACATAACAGAATCTTTACTCCTAATTTTACTTTATTTCCTTTTCCTCCACATATTTTTTTACTATCTATCTAATGTAATTGACCTCCTAATTGATTGGTTCGTTCCCTTAGGCACTATAACGGCTATTGTTTTCAATTTATTGGTTTTATGGCATGCACTAAGCACTTTAAGTAAATGAGTGTGCTGTACAGACCAAGACACATAGACGTAGATATCTTTTACTTGGCCTGACCATCGAATCCTCGCCTCTAGCCCTCTAATCTTCTTAAGAGAATAGCAATTGCGGCCACTGTGGTCTCAGGTCCAGTAGGTCCTGGACTGGGCTATAATAACAGCTAGTATTGTCTGTCTCCACCCTTACTTTTCAAAAATATGTAGTTTATTGTTTGCATGTTGTGTTTACTTCTAAGTGGTTGTGCAACACGCACAAAACTTGTTTAAGTGTTGTAATATGTCATAATTATTGTTTGTATGTTTTATTTTGTAAGTGGTTGTGCTAAACGCACAAAACTTGTTTAGGTGTTGTAAGATGTCATAATTATGTATTATTGTAACAATTGTTAGTAAACCTTGATAAATAAAACAATCCCATTATGTGAGAAGGTTGAAGAATAAGTTGAACTAGCTTTCCTATCATTTTTATCATACTGGTGCCCAACTTCATGTTGGCATTTTGAAGAAACTCATTTGTCTAACTCTTCATATCCAAATCTACCGAATAATAGAATAACTATGTATTATTGATCTTGCCTCTACATCTCACGGAGCCAAAAGTTTATTTACTTCATAATTTCGTTGGCATTACTAGCCCGTTCTCCGTTCTAATTCAAAAGTATATGTGAACAACAAAAATGTGAGACACCCGAAAACTGTTTTCTCGAAACAAGATTTCTGTTTTCTTGTAACAAGACGTAATTTAGCATGTAATTGTGGACACGGACTTTGGATATGGTTTTTGAATCAATTGCATACTTAAGATACGTCAAACCTTACTTAACTCAGGTGGTAGGTATGCAACAGGTCATCTGAAAATGTAGCATCGCTTTGTCTCTTTATCATCATAATAATCAGCCCATCCGCGTCCACTGCTGGACATAGGCTTCTCCTATGGCACGCAACTGGACTTGATCTTCAGCCCATCGTCTCCAACTCCTCACTCCACCTGATTGGAAGGCGTCCTACACCACGCTTGCCGAAGCGTGGTCTCCACTTGAGAACTTTGTCTATTTCTGCCGTAAAGCAGAAGTCTGTAGGCACTGCTAATGCTATGTCCTTATTGGACCAGCGTGATACTCACCATCAGCCTAGCAGGCTCTTCTCAGTTTTATTGCTAAAAAATAAATTAAGGTTGAAATACAACTAGTTTTTACAGGGGGGTTACTCTATGAAACGATACGAACTTCGAATGTTCGGACGCCGTGCGTAGAATTTCACTAATGTGCCTAGATACTCCACAAAATGTTGGTTTCTTCTATAGAACGTCGCAGCCATAGACTAAGTTCGGAGAAAATGATAAGTATAATAGAGAATAGTATTGATTTTTAGAAGTGAGGTGAAGAAAATAAACTTATTTATGCTTGCAAAAGCTTTTTCTGAAAGACCAAGGGTGCAATGACTAATCCTTTACATTCAGTAATGTTTTCCACAAGGGTTTCTTTACGTAGAATTCAGTTGTATTGACAATAACAAATTGAAAGCCGCCCAAACATCATTGTTGTCGGCCCGATAATGAATCGGCCGGTATCGAGAAAGAATTGATTTACAGCCAAATTATTAGTAAGCCGAAAATCGGTATCATCATCTATAAATACGCATTGAATACAGCTGCGTTAACAAAAAGAATGATTGAAATGAAGAACTATTTATACTTAGTTGTAGTCCACCAGAAAATTAAAATTGACCTAGAAGTTAAATATAAAAATGAGTGTAACAATAGGCGATCTTATCGCAAAACAGTGATTTCTTCCAGACAACCTTCAGATGGATTAGAGTGACTATGATATGGAACCTATGTATATTATAATCATCATCAGCCCGTTGCATTCCACTGATGGACATAGGCCTCTCCCAGGGTACGCCACAGAGCCCAGTCTGCTGCTTTATGCATCTCATCATCCCAGTGGCCTGATGGCGAGACGAATTGTATAAGAGGGTTGGCAGCAATCTATGTACTTTATGTTCAATTGCAAATATTTAACATTTATGTATTGATTTTTTTTTTATTGCATTGAATGGCGAGACGAGCAAGCCGTTCGCCTGATGGTAAGCGATACGACCGCTCATGAACAGTAGCAACATTCCACTGCGCTCGCCATCCTGAGACATAAGATGTTAAATCTCAATATGTCCAGTAGTTGCTCTGGCTACAATGTCCTTCAATCCGAAACACAACAGTGCATTTAAGCAGTGTTGTTTCACGGGAGAAATAGACATTGCGGTGGTACCTACCCAGATGGCCTCTCACATATGAGAGACCTACCACCAGTAAATTGATTCTTATTTTAGTTGCTTTTCTTTTTAATAGTAAAGATATAATCACTTGTTGATTGATAAACTTTGATTCCAATACGAATATAAATAAATTAAATGTTGATATTTAATCACAATTTAGCAATCACTTACATAGTCCTGAGCTCACATTAAGATCAATTAAGTCCTGTGTCGTGGGTATCAGGAACTAAGAGGGACTTTTCGGTTTCAAAAAACCCAGATCCGAAACAAATATGTAGCTGTGGATAGCACAAACATTTGTCTTCGTTCAGGGATCGAACCTGCGGCCTCTCGTTTCACAGTCGGCGTCTAACCAACTACGCCACAGAGGCTGCCCAAATTAAATGAGAAAATAATATATCTCATAAATAACTGCTAAAAACATCTAGTCTTACCTTTACATTTTATTTATTTTCAGACGAATGACCGAGACAAATGTCTGTGGAGTCCATAAGTATTTCTTTCGGGTCTGTGAGACCGAAATGTCTTTCGTAGCTTCTGATTTGTTCTTAGACTCGTTATTTTTAACTACGTTTTTTTAAAGCATGTGCAATATTTAAATTCATAAATCATAAACGTTTTATTGTAAAGAGGAGTTTTTTTTTTACATCCTGCCGGCTCCCAGTTCAAAACATCATACAAAACAACCCTCCAAACAAGACTTAAATTATCATAATGTGACGTCAGGACTATGCATGTGACTGTTGAGTATATTTGTTATTATTTCAATAAATATCGTCTTGATTCTATCACCCATATATAAATCCTAGGCGATTTTTTAGTTGTAGTGTTATGTTACAAATTGAATTGCACAATAAAGTTGTGATGGTGTCCAATGTATGAATCATCGGAAGGAACCGAGGTCATCCATGGCGTCGTGTAAACAGCCACTAACAATTATATGTCACGTTTTATTAAAAACTCATTGGTACGCGGTGACGGAGGCTAATTATGTCGAATGTTATGTGTGGTAATGGTAGGAAGGCGAAGAGAATTTAACAGTCCAATTTATCATCCAACATTATCTTTATGAGAAACATTTTTTTTTTTTTTTTTTTTTTATTGCATTGAATGGCGAGACGAGCATGCCGTTCGCCTGATGGTAAGCGATGCGACCGCTCATGAACAGTAGCAAAACCTAACAACACCTTGATTTACAAAGCAATGCTTGGCATTCCACTGCGCTCGCCATCCTGAGACACAAGATGTTAAGTCTCAATATGTCCAGTAGTTACTCTGGCTACAATGTCCTTCAATCCGAAACACAACAGTGCATTTAAACTGCTGTTTGACGGGAGAAATAGACATTGCGGTGGTACCCACCCAGGCAGCCTCTGACATATGAGAGACCTACCACCGGTGAAAAACATTTTAATGTGCAACGCCGTTTTATAAGATTATCAAATATTTTTAAGAAAATAGACTTTTGACTGAATGTGCAAATCTTAACATCTCATGTCTCAGAATAGCGAGCGCATAATACCAAGTTTTTCTTTGTTTTTCATTATGTTTGGTTTTGCTAATGTCCATAAGCAGTCGTATCGCTTATCATCAGGCGAGTGGCATGCTTGTTTCATTCATGGCAATAAAAATAAATAATACTTGGTATATGTCTAACAGTCCCCTATAATAAACATTTCCAATTCCTCCTATTATTTACTTCATGATTAATTTCGTTGCGGGTTAGAGATAAGTGAGACATTTCAGGAGACTCGCCGAGCTTCAATGCTCGTTGTCATTACATTGTGTGAAACTATTGATACTGGCTTACAGGAGTTTTAGTGGTGGATGTGAGGGCAGGACAGTCTCCACGAATTTCTCTATATCTGAAAAATGACAACTTTTCACCTAAATCTTTAGAATTTGGACTATGTCAAACAGTCCTCTATACCTGAATAATGACAACTCCGTCCCACCCAAATGATAACCCCTCACCTAAATCTTTAGTTTGGAATACGTCGAACAGTCCACTATACCTGGATAAAGACAACTCCCTCCCTCCAGATCCAGACGATATCCGGCGTGATCCTGGTGAGTTGGCGGCAGCGCGTGCTGGAGCGGCAGATCGAGTACGGCGCGCGGCTCGGCCACGTGGTGCTCAGCCTGGCGCGCATGGAGCTCAACAACTTCTACAGGAACGTCATGCCCGTCGCCGACTACTTCGATCAGACCAACATGCTCATTGCCGTGAGTATTACTGATTGTATATTATTTAATCAACAGAAAAAGCTATTAAGCTCCCCTTTGGATACCCCGTGTAAGGTCCAAAGGGGTATGTCTTCCATTTTACTCAAGCTGTAAAGCTCCCCTTTCGTGAGTATTCTGTATCTGTATCAGCCCATATACATACGTCCCACTGCAGGGCACGGGCCTACTCTACAATCGACAGTACGATTGAGAGTGGTTAGGCCATATAGTCCACCACGCTGGCCTAGTGCGGGTTGGCGTGAGTTTTACTACTTGTATATTTTTTTATTCAAGAGGAAAAGCTTCCCTTTCAATAGCCCAGGTGAGGCCAAAAGGTCAAGTCAGGTAGGTCAGTATCTCTGGCCCTGTCCAAACGTGGATATTATGGCCGAGCTGGGTCCGTAGCCAATACCTCCGCCAGTACACATTACCTGATGCTTATATTGACTAAAGACGACACGAAATAATCGGGTATTTGACTCCATTTTGTTATTATATTTATTAAAAGGTATCCATATTTAAAATCTAAGAAACAAAGAATTTTGTAAATCAATTCAGAATTAAACAAATTAGAAGGCTAGTCTTTTAGTGGGAGTAAACGAAAAGAGATGCAAAACAAAACTAGTGACGTCACTAGGCTTACTATGCATTATAGTGAGACGGCAAGATGATATCCGATCTACACTTTCACTATTTAATTTAAAACACTCATATTTGTCTCATGTTAATTACGTTATCACTGATTTGACATAAATATTTTATTTTTACAGTTTTTTTGTGTTTGTACGCAAAATAAAAAAAACGATCTTAGTCAAATACCATATTGTGTTAGCCCATAATCGCTCAAGCTAAGCATATATTAGGGCACCTCTGCAACATAGAGTTCGATTGAAAAGGGTTAGGCTATAATCCACGCTAAGTGCGGGTTGGCTGAATCGACGGTTAAATACCATTGAAAATCGAAAACCTTGTTTAAAACTATGTTACACAGATGGTCTCACTATTATAACAATTACACGGTAACTTGTTTAAAACTTCAAATGTACTGAAGGGTCTATCCTTAATTTTGAAATCAATGTTCTTAAAGAATATTATGCAGTTAGTACACGTTTAGATAACATGTAATTATTTCACAGTGGCACGCGTTGTGTGGTCCGTGCTATAAATATTTCTCGCCGCTGTATAATAATACTCGTACATTGTAATATATTTTTAGAATTCTCCTACATCTGTTGGCGTTTATGTAAGAATCAAATCAAATCAAAATTATTTAATGATAAATGTAGGAAGATACTGTTTTAATATACACCATAACGGTGAAGGAAAACAAAGTAAGGAAACCTGCATACCATAGCGATTTTAAGTAGGCGTTAAGTCCGCCTACTAGGTCGCACTAAGTCAGCTTTATGGACAATATGGCCTATCCACTTTCAATCGTAATTTCCAGTATAAAGGAAGCCCGTGTCCTGCAGTGGGACATATACATATAGGCTGATATTGTACAGTATAAAAAATATAGATAAAAATTAATACATTTTCGATTCCGGGTTACTATTAGCCCATTACATCTTTAAAATCATTTTAACCATATTATTTATATATTTAAATTATTATGCAATATGGATTCCAACTTCTGACCACGCAGTGGGCTGCGGCAATCGGATATGTACATACAAGCAATAATGACTCTACTTACAAAGATAATAAAGCACAATCTCTTCTAAGCAAATATTGTTACATAAGACTTTTTTAATTCAAAACATGGTATTCAACTTCCTTTAGCATGTAATAGTATATTTCGACATGTGACTCATCCGGCCCATTAGCTCAGTTGGTTAGAGCGTCGTGCTAATAACGCGAAGGTCGCGGGTTCGATCCCCTCATGGGCCAAATAAATCTTTTTGTATTTTTTTTTGTTTTTAATTGTTATCTGATACTATCAGTGTCTTAGTATTTTTTTATTATCATCATGTCAATATTTTAAATGATATTGATGTTTTAAAATTACTGTGAAGAATATCTCTGGAAATATGAGCTTCATTAAAATAGTTTTCGGTGATTTTTATTACACATTTACTAATTTCTGTAATAATATACATATCTGCTTTTTTAACAAAATTTATTAATTTATATATACTAAGTTTTTAAAATACTAATCACAATACATATTTTAAATTTCGCCTAAAAGTGAAGATTCCATTTAAATATGACACTCAAAATACATTTCCAATTAAAACGAATGCAACCGAGCAGGTTCAAAGTTGATTGCCCTTTATATTCCGCGGTAGCCTACGTAGCGCAAGGCTCGATGTGAAACAAAGTCGCTTGGGGGTTACTCTATACTTCGTCACGATGACGATTGTTCGAGCATCGTACGTAAAACTATAAGAATATACCTAAATACTTTGCAAAATGTCCGAATCCTTTATCGTACGTCGTAACCTTAGACTAAGTTCGAAGTGAATGATAAGTTTCATAGAGAATATTGATTTTTAGAAGTGGAAAAATGCGAACGTCGTGTCAGAGTATTAGAGTAACCCCCGTTCGAGCCCTGCACAAATAACTGTGTGATTTTTTTGTATGATTTTTGTTCATACAATTTGTATCCATTATCCATATCGATAAAAGGGTGATTCGAGATTGCGAGGCTTATTATAATGTTACGACACTAGTAATGTTAAGAATACGGACGAAAATATTACGAATTTCGTTGGAAATAATTTATTTTATCGCAATAATTTCTCCTCGGGCGTCCCTTTCCACACAACGTCCACATTGCCTCTTAATGTATTTGTTAATAGTTAAATATTTATTTTCATAAAGAAAAAAATGTGAGGAAACGGGAGGGTACTGCCTTTCTCAATAACCAAATTACCAAACACATTAACGGCCTTATACAAAGGCAGTTTCAAAACCCATATAGCTATCGAATTCTTTACTTTCTTCATCCGTCCATTCATCAGCCAAAGGAAATCCACTGCTGAACATAGGCCTCCCCCAATGATTTCCACAGACCTGTTGGAGGCAGCCTGCATCCAGCGACGTCCCACGACCTTTACCAGGTCGTCTGACCACCTTGTGGGTGGACGTCCTCTCCGCTACGTGGCCTCCATTCGAATTTTTTTTGTCTTATTCGCTCAATCTGTATTATATCTGTATATACGTCCCACTGCAGGGCACGGGCCTCGTCTACAATCGAGAGTACGATTGAGAGTGGTTAGGCCATATAGTCCACCACGCTGGATAGCCTTCGCCTTCACTCAAACTGAATTCAAAATTCGTTTGAAAGGAACAAAAATTCGATAGCTAAAATAGATTTTAGAAAATTGTCTATGAATAAGTCCGTAATTTTTTATCCATGACTTCATTCAATTATTAAAAAGAGCTTACCTTAATAAAGCACCAAGTAATGTGTGGTATAAGAAATTACAGGTTTAGAAGTCTGTACTTGCATAATTTATGAGCAAATTGCTAGTTGTACGCGTACTTACATCCACCCGCTGAAGATAATGAAGGGCTTAATAAACCCACATTGCAAATTAACCCAAGGCTGGGAAGTGAGTGATAATTACGGCAAGATAGTAGAATAAACTATCTATTTAATTATTAATTGTGACGGCCATATACAGTTTAAGAAGTATTTTAGTTGTTTGTTTTGTTTGTCACTTTTATGAGACTTTAGACTTCAGTTTGAGCGAAGAAGACAAAACATTTGACAGTCTTTTAAAAATTGCGATTAATGGCGAGACGAGCATGCCGTTCGTCTGATGGTAAGCAATACAACCGCTCATAAACAGTAGCAAATCCAAATAACACATTGAATTACAAAGCTATGCTTGGCATTCCAGTGCGCTCGCCATCCTGAGACATAAGATGTTGATTCGCAATATGTCCAGTAGTTACTTTGGCTACAAAGTCCTTCAATTCGAAACACAACAGTGCATTTACACTGCTGTTTGGCGGGAGATATAGACATTACGGAATAGATTTTAAAACTGTCTATTAATAAGACAGTAAGACTTTAGCGGATAGCCTCTTGTTAGAATATCGTAAGGGGAGTAGGACTTAATTACACCTCTAAGCATTCATTTATCAATCGAAAACAATGATTGATTTATGAATATGCATACTCTCAATAGACAATGTGGTGACTGGTGGTCAATGCCCTGGGTATCAGTAACCAAGCATGCTTATAAATACCAAAAAATGTATAGGTAGGTACCATTTATCATTGAATATATAGGTACAGTAATGGTGAAGAAAAACATCGTGACGAAACTTGCATACCATAGCGATTTATAAGAATTTCTATGGTATGTAAGTCCACCAACCCGTACTAGGCCATCATGGTATATATGGCCTAACAACTCGCAATCGTACTCTCGATTGTAGAGGAGACCTGTTCTTACAGTGGGATGCATATAGGCTGATGATGATATAGTACCGTATATAGGTACCAATCTAAAGGAAGAAAAAACCAAGAATGGCCACTAACCACCACTCACAACTAAAGACAACTGGAGAATAATCTGGACACTTAAGGAATTCAAGTACATTGGTCACAGTAATCGATGGGCATCAATAAAACAGAAGTGGCGTTGTCGCGTATCGATCTGTCCGGCCGACGGTCAAGCGACAATGTCAATCCATCAGGGCCGCGTGCGATCGGAACTTGTTGGTAAACATCAGTTGCAAGCTCGCTGATGATATTCCAGATGCATACGTATTTGCCAGTAGTTATGAATACTATGGCTTCCTCCTCTCTCCTAAATTGTTGCTGTGCCCAACAGGGTCCACATTGTACCTTTTTATAAAATTGTAACATCTTTATAACATGTGTTGTGTAATAAAGATATTGAGTATTGTTAGGCCAGGGTGGAAAATAAAAACAAAAGATGTGGTGAGTCTCACTGTGACCCTGTATGAGACTGTTTTTGACTGTACAAATGATGCTTACATATTAAGGTGATACGTGCCTAATTGCTAAATCATTTCATATTCACATTTCGCTAAATCAGATCAAACATCTGATAATGCATGCGTGAAGTTATATGCTGGCATACGAATATAGTTACGTAGTCATCACGCCTGCATCTTAAAGGGCAGCCAGAGGCTATAGAATATAGGCCGCCAATTTGCTCCTGAAATATTACTTTCGCTTTGTCCATTTCCATTAACCGATAAGAACATCGGTTCAGGGTATTTTTGACCTGAACTTGTTAAGGTGATCAACAATTTCGCACTTTTAGATTCCGACCCTTTTATCCACACTCACCTTTATTATTTGATTGATTAGTCTGCTTTTATCCATCTTCTCTACACGATCAAAACATCGTAAAATTATTTTCTCAATTGTAGTTCGATATAATATATTCGAAACAAAACATAAAACAAAAAATTCCGTCATGGAAAAATGACAAGCAAGTTTCACCATAATATTTTACTAATTGAATTTTATGATTTAAATCGTCCAACGGCACGATGAAACGTAACAATCAAATTTAAATCTTACAACAAACAGAATAAAGTTGTGTATCATAGTGGCTAACTTTTCACGAATTACTCCGTAGGCATTCATATTTGATGACTCCTAGAAAATGTGTGACAAACCTCGTGTTTACAATCCATGTATTTGTAATATGTTTCATTGATTGTTTTGAAATCGTTAAATGTCTACCTCAGCAAGTTTTATCTTTCTATGTTTGATTTTGTACATTATTACAAAATTCTCTCAAAGCCAAGTCTTCTATAATAAGGCTTCATCTAAATCATCTACACTGTCTACACCTACATCATAACACATTACAGATACCAATAGCAATAATACTGTATCAGCTATATACGTCCCACTGCAGTGCACGGGCTTCCTCTACAAACGATAGTACGACTGAGAATGGTTAGGCCATATAGTCCACTACGCTGGCCTAGTGCGGGTTGGTAGACTTTACATACCATAGAAATTCATACAAATCGCTAAGGTATGTAGGTTTCCTCACGATATTTCTCTTCACCGTTATAGTGTGAGGTGATTGACTATCAATACACACATGGCTCCGAAAACACAAAGATGTGTCCTGGGATTTGAAACCGCGACACTTGTGAATATGTTGGTAGTCGCGTTTGGTCCGCTATCAACAAGCCAACACGCTCACGCACTATAATAATATGCAACACTGTAAATAATGGAAAGGGGACGTTGTATGATGCCATATAGTTAATCATCTTTGTTATTGAAACCCATCAAGCCAACTATCGTCATCCGTACAGAAGTACACAGGTGGAAAAAATTTGAATCAGCAGGCGAATAAAGCGGGCGCGTGCTTAGATAAATGTTGCATGAAACAACGCCTTTTTTTTCGAAGGGAATGCAAAGGACACTATCTGTGCTACCAGGACACACAGTCACATTTCCTGGTGTATTCCGTCCAACGATTTGATTGGGGGTGAGCCCATCTCCACATAGGGCACAAATTCCTGTCTTCGGGCTAATAGATAATCCTGATTGAAAAAAATTGAGTTAAATGACATTTTCTCATAAATAATCTTACACGAACCGTTATTTGCTATGTATTTCCATTCGATGATGAAATGACCTAATGCCAATTCTTTCCTGTACCTGTCATATCCCTAACCATTTCACTGACTTGATTCTCTGGCCAAACTCATGGATGGCAAGAATCATTTAACAGAAGGTCGTCCATTAAGCTCAAAACACATTATAGGTTTTCGTCTTACGCATAGAGTAAAGAGCGGTAAGTACGGGGCCAACTGACCAATCAGGACAATGGAACGTACAAGGTTCTTTCTATGTAGTCTGTGGTCACGTCTTAAGCGTATGACCTATAATGTGCACACAACAAAAGAATCCATTGTTCAGATCGCTCTAAGACGCGTTGCTCTAGTATTTATGGCCGCTTCTTTACTCTATGCATAAGACGAAAACCTACAATGTGTTTTCACCTTTACTCCAACCTATTCAAGGTGTATCAAGACTGCTGCCGATAAAGAAGCCGGGTGGTAGTTTTATTGACCAAAAACAAAACGCAACTAAAATTTCGCGATGAAACGCGAGATAATTTTTTTGATATTTTAAATGACATCGTGTTTGGGTGGTAAATCCATAGATTTAACATTCAAATTAATAATTTTACAAAATACCATGTATTTACTATCAAAATACGACCATAGGAAAAAAACACGTCGTAAACGTCTCTTTGTTTTTGTAACCTTTTTAGTTGCTTTGTGTCTAAAGTCACAAAACTACCACTCGGCTTCGTTTTCGGCAGCAGTCTTGATATACCATGTATAATGAAATCACCCCAATTTCGCATCAGCCATGCACCCCTATCAAATACCAAGACGGTACAAATACGACAGTAGATCTATAATTCACGGTGTGGTGAGAACAAACAAGTGTACAGCGGACGACCGATGTAAATTTGATGAGGCCCGCGTCAGACTCAATAACAGCTGAAGACGAGGGCGAAAGTGGGCGGGTTTAGAGACCTGCATTGGTAATAATATTTATTATGGAATATGACTTGGCCTTTAGTATTGTGCGGATGGACTAATCAATATAATCCCTTTACTAGTCCATTGCAATTGGAAATTATCCTAAAACTCATCAGTCACAAAAGGTTCAGTGCTGAACGTAGGCCTCCCCCAACCATCTTCACATCGAGCTGTTGGAAGGAGCCTGAATTGAGTGATTTGCTGCAAGATTAACTAAAAAATATTTAACTCTACGCGAAAAAAAATCATGTTAGGAGGGAAGCTTCGTACTAAACATACGTACTTCGGAATTTATCCGATGAGATTTCGCAACGGCAACATCTTTGAAATCGTAAATCGCTTACGTTCTGGAGATAGGTATACGTTTCTCTTGTATTATTTTTATTAGTCCCAAATTGATCCAACCAAAAATATATCATTATTTCAATATAATAAGAAAATACATGACGGAAGATTGCTAACAAGAAAATATTGATAGTTGGAATAGTCAGACCAATTTAAACGCTTTAAGTAGTCGTTTAGCATCTAAATACTTCCATACGTAAGTAAACATGCACTTGCATGTATTCACGAGTCCCTGACTACCGATGTTTAAATATTTCGTTGAACAAATTACCCTTATAACAGTCGTATGGACCATTAGTAATGGTTAAGTGAAGAGCCCGGGGCGTGGCGGACTTTCAAGGAAGTGTTTATGAATTTTTAGTTGGAAAACACTTGGGCGACCCAGATAAATGGCCGTCTGTTTGTACAGCCACCTGGGGACTCACGGGCTTGTGATTTGTTCTGAGCAGCAGCGTTTTTAATCCGATTAAAAAGGAAGAGATATTGATTCGTTTTCGTTGCTCTACATTACGTCTGATTAAACTTTTGTAAAGTCTAATAATTATAGTTAAATAAGTAGGCAAGATAGCATAAACGCCGACAAACAAAAACAAAATTTTAGCGAATCAATAAAAAAATATGAGAGAAATCAAGGAGTGCGCACTGTGGCACGTAACTAAAGAAACTTCAGGCTTGTATATTAATGTAGACCGTTGTATTGTAGATTAATCAATGTTGTCATCAGCAGGCATTTACGATAGGTCTCTAACTTGAAATATCATGTCGCTGTGGAAATATTACGGGAGCCTATAATCAGAAGGGGATTTTATGTGGATACAGATTTTTATGGTTTTAATAAGTTTTTACAAAATATTAAAATCACCGGTTAAAACGCGACGAGTCCCATCACAATACACGGTCGTGTGTCGACAAATATTGAAAACTTGGACTTATGGCCACCGGGTCGCATTTATGATTTACGAGCCGATGACCTCAATACGTGTGTGGCCGACCTCGTAATTAAATACTTCACAAATTACAATTGAATTTTTTAAACGTCCCCCCAAAAGTTATTAGTTATGGGGCAATTAGATCAGCCTACTTTTATGTCTTCTAATAGATAAGTGGGCTTTATGGCTTACAATTTTAGGTTTTCTTTCTACGGTTATGGTATGGCTTACAAAATTAAAAGTAAGGCTTATGATAACATATTCCTTGGCATATTGTACTGTTCTGTACCAGGCCACATGTTTGTATAAAACATATGCCCCCCTGCAGGGTACGGGTCTCTTTACAATCGAGATTACGATTTGGAAGGTTTGTTATTGGTAAACTACCCAGTCTTTAACCTATAATGAAATGAATCAGAGATACAACAAAAATCTATTTCGTTTTAAAATTACAAAACTTTGATGTCAACGCGGCAAACAAGAAAGCAGACCATTAGCAGCTACCGTTTTACGGCCTTCTATGTTCTGAAGTATGTCAAGTAGTGAAACTAGGTGTTTTCAGGTGATTTAGCGACTAAATTCTTTAGTGTATTTGTTTTGAAATGTTAAAAGTGAACAAACTGAATTCAACCCGCTTCGCCTGCAATTCTGACGTCAGAATTGTTTTTATTTGTCGTGAACAAATTGAATCGGCTGCTAATGACTTATCAATATCAGTTCATATAGATACTGCAGGGTATGAGCCGATTTTTATACTGTGCTGGCCTGTTATTTGAGTCCTTCTATTTAGAATTTTAGTAGAATTTTTTGGTGAAAGATGGTACATTGAAGCTATAAGTCTAATATCAATAAATATAATAGTTTCTAAGTATTGGAAAAGCAGCAGCGTCATGCATTTTTTTCAGACTAAATAATATCTATTTATTACACTATATCCAATATGCACATAATATTTACGCAGTAAAATTTAAAGCAAATTTAGAATGAAAATAATGATTGGATATGTTCAAAAACATTTAGGGAACGTAAAAAGGCTTAAAAGAAAACTTTTTTATAGGTAAATGGAGAAAGAAATCCCGAAGAAGTCTACAAAGACTTCAGAGCAGCAGTACTCCAGATTCTGGGTACAACAGAAGACCATTCCACCATGAACGGAGTAACAGGGGTAGGCGTGGGTGCTGGTGGAATCCCCGGCGAGATCGTTGGAGTAGAACCTGCCCCGGCTGTGGACGTGGAAAGAGAAGAAAGAGAGGAGATTCTAGAAGACCATATAGAAGATGATGTGATGGACCCGCGCCCGCATCCTGTACCGATACCCATAGCCGTACCAGTGCATTTAGAACCAGAACGAGTTGTTACTCCAAAGGTGAGATTTTTTATTTCATATTGAAAAAGGCAAAGATTAGTTGATAATTTTCTTATACTTATTTCTACAGCAGAAAAATTAATACAGTAATAATACATAACTTTACATAATAAGCTAAGCAATACCATATATCTGATTGACATAGCCATACCGAACACGCACAATATTCAGTCCAATACATCAGATAAACTTACCAAATACCAGAATCTTGCAATAGAACTAAAAACCCAATGGAAAGCTAATACAGTCCATATAGTACCGATTATTATATCCTCAACCGGGATAGTACCAAAAAACTTAAAGCAAAGTCTAGAAATATTAAAAATACCTCCATATGTTGTACATGTTTTACAAAAAACCATAATTTTAAACACGTGTCGCATTACTTGAAAGTTTCTGTCATCATCATCAGTATCATCCACATTTACTATAATTTAACCTGATGTGCTTGGCTACGGCCCGTATATCAGGTGAATTTGCCCTTTTATGGAGATAAATCAATATAAATTAAAAATAATAATAATAATAATAACTCTTTATTATAACACCATATACAAAGGATAAACAAAAGACAAAAACAAAAGAAAAAAGAAGAAAACAATAGTTATAGAAACATAACGTTGGTGATATAACTGGCGGTCTTATCGCTTTAAGCGATCTCTTCCAGACAACCGGTTGGTAAAGGAAAGATCCAATGGTTATGGACGGTGCTTATTATTAACAATAAACTTACATGCAATATAAATATATAAATACCGATATAAAACGAATAAATGCAAGATATGATACACTTAAATACAATATAATACATATACATACATATATACATAACAATAATACTGAATGGTGATAAATCTATTGCGAAAGGTAGAAAGCTTTCACCCTTGATTTAAATATTTCCAGCGAGGACGATCGCTTAATTGTAAGAGGCAAAGCGTTCCACAGCCGCACTGCCTCAACAGTAAAGGAACGGTCATAAAATGACGTCCTATGTGCTGGAAACTGCAACATCAGATTCTCTGATGACCTAAGAGAATGTGAATTAGCAGTATGTAGGAAATTAAAACGTTCCTGAAGGTAGCGCGGAGAAGAGGGATTAAACAGAACACTGTAGAGAAGAGACAGGATATGAGCATTTCGGCGACGACGTATAGGGAGCCACTTGAGTAATGCCCTTGAACTAAACAGTTCTAGAGGAATCGGGATTTTGCAACTATTTGTGAATGTGTATTGTCTTTTATAGATTGTTGTTGTTTAACCAACTGTCCAAAGATCTTTTTAGATAACAATTAGTAAAAAATTGGAAAATTTTAATTATGTTAAGTTTTTCGTTATATATTAAGCACATACAATATATTAAGCAAAGAGTTTTAAAATTGCTAGAAATCATTCATATTTAATATACACAACGACAAGTCCAGTTGACAACATGAAAGCAGTAATAATACAACCACTAATGCACCCTAAAACCTTTAAGCAAAAACCTCCTAACTATCACTAAAGATTCGCTATCAAGGGTTGAATATAGGTTAAATGACACTGAAATTGCCATACTATCAACAATTTGCTGGTGTCTGTAATTATTTAGAATGGAACCACGTGGAATAAGCTTTAATTACACCATGAAATAGCTGGATAACTGTGGGTACACCACTTACTCATAAAAATATTATTGTGGTTGAGCAACACTGTCATGACTCAGCACAAATTAGCAGGCTCGTACGGGGTGGTACCAATGTCTCAGAAAATCGACAGTTTCCTTGTCGCGTTTCGTTTGGTTTTCTGAGATTTCTGGATGCCCAATACCTTAATAATTTCCTCTTCCCATACTTTTTCCTTCCCGCTCCCTTCCCGATTTAATGGGCCGGCAACACATCTATGATCTAAACGTTGTCAATATTTATGAGCGGCAGAGATCACATACCATCAAGTGACTTGTTTGCTCGTTTGTCGGACTTAAGCAATAAAAAAAACAAATATAGCAATGCTGGTAGTTCAGTTTTTAGAGAATTGCTCAATTAGCTTACAACCATACCCGCGGAAGGATAGGCAGTGTTGACAATTGTACCACCTAAAATTCGTCGAGCTTGTTTTCATCCCAAGATTACTTAGCATCACAAAAATGACCTGCTAACATATCGCCTCTACGATTAATAAAATTGGGCAAGTCACATACCCTTCAGTTGAACCTTCGAACCTTTATATGAAGCTCTGGATTATAATGATTCGTAAATGGTAAAATTAGTACAATGTGTGGTTTGACAGGCAGTTTATCACTCTTCAAAGGGAGAGGTCGGATGTGCCTTGACCTAATAGTATTTTTCGTTAAATACTATTTTGTTAATGTGTTTTTTGGTTAGGGTAAGGGTACGATTATAAATACCTTCTTCTTCAAATTGTATCATGTGTATAAACTTTGACTATTTAACACGTTTAATAACTAATATGTCGTGGACTGATTTAGGTTGTATTTTTTTTAACACCTTTAATTAATGATTAATTTTGTAAATATTATGGTGAAAGCAGTGCTGTGATCTGGCACCAATTGATAAAATTATGAATGTTGTTTTTTCCAATAAGGGGTATACACTTAATGATCTCAATACCTTTCGTAATTTTAGTTTTCTGTTTTTTGCTCTTGATATGCTCTTGATATATTTGCTATCAAGATCAACAGCCTAAATTGAAAAGAAATACGCTCCACACAGAGTGTTTAAAAATTATTCTGAATCGCTTTATTTTTTAACCACCAGCCTCAAGTGATAAGAGTACAAGGAGCTGTGACGACCCCAGCAATAGTGTGGGTGGTGGGCGGTCCCGGCAGCAACAAGGCGACGCTGTGCCAAAGAGCCGTGGCGCAGAGGACTGGCTGGACGCATTATAGGTGACTTGTAGTTTAATTTTATACTTTATCATTAAACTTAGAAAATTTTAAGAAGCGGTTTGCTTTATATTTTTCAGGAACATGCTCAGCTGACTAAAGCATCCGCTAGGTTTAATAATTTAGTTTTTAGTAATTGGTAAACATCATCTTAATATGTCTTGGAAGTAGTTACTTTCAAATATGCGGGTCTCCTTTACAGCTAAAGTAAAACAATATGTAATTACTTCGAACGTGTATCTTCAAAAAATCCTGGATTCAAACCCATTTGATTTGTCCATCTAATACACAGCCAACTAGGTCATTCAGAAAGGCATCCTTATTCCTTACAGCTTTCTACATTATAAAACACTTTTTCAACCGATCTACATAGCTCATCCACAAATCATTACACACTCCATCAGTCTTCTAAAGCCTCTTCCACCCCGCAGTCTAGGCCAGCGTCTCCGCGCGCTAGCAGACTCCGGCGGTGGTCCAGCGTCAGACGGCGCGCTGGCCCGCGCGGCCATCAGCGGCGGCGAGCTGGCCTCCACCGAGCTGGTCTCCAAGCTAGTCAGCAACGCACTGACTGAAGCCTCCAGGAGTGGACGTGGACTCGTGCTGGATGGATATCCAAGGGATCTGGAACAGATGGACGAGTTTCAGAATGAGGTTAGTTTGTAAATTGCTGGATTTGATAGGTCCTCTTGGATACTTCTAGAACAGTCCAAGTTAATTGTCAAGTAATAAGCAGAAGCGAACTGTCATAATGGTATCAATATGTAGTAGAAAGTGTCGGAGACAGTACAGAATACTAGATTTAAAAAATATGATCCCTGTATTATGTTTAAGCATCTCAAAAAAACAATTCTAATTCACATTCTAACTCTGATCACATTCTAGTTCAAAATATTATGTTTCATAAAGTTTTTATTATCAAGTTATCGCTTACTGCGTAACACCTGCTATTTACATAAAGTCATCAGTTATGAACTAGGTGCCCTGCTTAGTTAATGTCTTATATGAATACTGTTTTCTCGTCCTCTTGTATATATTTGACAAGGTTTGGGGATAGGATAGTGAGCCGATATGTAAAAGATTGATCGGGTCTCGAACTCATTCCTGGTCTTCTACCAGACATTGATATCTTTCGACGACATAATTATTATTAAATATCTTCTGATACATTCCAGTACCGGGTCCAGCCTCGCATGGTCCTCCTAGACTGTTCGAAGCTGCAGCTGGGTCGCGGCAGAAGAGACGACTCCGTGGCCGCCTTCCGGAGAAGACTCGAGGTGTTCCGGGAACTCAGTCTGCCCATGCTGAAGACCTTGGATCAGGAACATCGGCTTGTTATTGTAAGCGATTAGTATATTTCGTAAGATTTAATATTCAAAAAGTATATATTTTTTTGTGTGTGCTTTTAATGATTTTGTCTATAAAAATATCTTAAATAAAGAAATAAGACTGTCGGATATGTATCTATTATCAGTGTATAGATTGACTTATTTGATTTTTGTTGATAGTTGTGTCTATACGCATATGAATGGTATTTTCTTTGTTGGCCAATATTTATTTGAATTCCATTTAAGGTATTTTTTTATTCTTTGTTATAATTGACGAGACGAGTATCCCGTTCACCTGATGGTTAGCGATAAGACCCCTCATGAACAATAGCAAAACCAACCAACACCACGAACTAAAAAGCAATGTTTGACATTCCATTGCCCTCGCCATCCTGAGACATAAAATGTTAAGTCTCAATATGTCTAGGTAGGTAACTTTATAAGAACGATACGAACTTCGAATGTTTGGATGTTTGACGTCCGAATAATTACAATTCTAAAACTTAATACTATTCTCTATTGTACTTGTTATTTTCTCCGAACTTAGTCTATGGTTGCGACGTACGACAGAGGAATCCAACATTTTGTTGAGTATCTAGGCACATGAGTTAAGTTTTACGTATAGCGTCCGAACTTTCGAAGTTCGTATAGATTTATAGAGTAACCCCCCAGTAGTAACTTAGGCTACAATGCCGTACAAACCGAAATACAACAGGGCATTTACACTGCTATTTGGCGGGAGAAACAAATTGCGTCAATGTATAAAAAAGTCACAAAAACCCCTTATATTATCCAGGTGGACGGAGACACAGACTCTCCCGAAGTGCAGGCGGAGTTCACGCGAATACTCCTGGAAGAAATGGGGAAGGCTGACGTCATCGCCAGGATTCCCAACTCGGAGCAACCGCGACCTACACAGATCACGAAGCCAAGAGCTGGTATGAAACATGGACTATTATACTTAATATTGGGTTTTCTTCATTTATTATTAAATTAGTATTATTATCTCTTATGTATATACTCTAGGCTCAGGGATGCTCTTATCTAGTGGTCATGGCCTGTCTTAGTATAGGTGGTACGAGTGCGCGACCTCGGCCCCCGAGCTACTGCAGTCACCTTTACTTTTTTTTTTTTTTTTTTTTTTTTTTATTGCCTAGTAGGCAGACGAGCTAGCGGCCCGCCTGATGGTAAGCGGCTACCGCTGCTCATGGACTTCCGTAGTGCCAGGGGGCTAGCACAACAAAGTCGCTGCCTACCTCAAGGATAGAACTCTCCTTAAACCTCGTTTGAAGAAGGACAGGTCATAGCGCTGAGGAAACACCGATGCAGGGAGTTCATTCCAGAGCTTGCACGTACGTGGTAGAAAAGAACGCTGGAAACGTACCGTTCGGGAGCGGTACGCCTCCAGGTGGTGGGAATGAACTCTACTGCGGAAACGTGTGGTGCGATGGTACATAGGCGACGGTGGTACCATCTCAAACAACTCTTCGGAGCACTCCCCATGGAACAAACGATAGAACACACAGAGAGATCCGAAGTCTCTCCGCAGTCCTAACGGTTCCAATTTGTCCGTGAGATCGGGATCATTGACAATTCGACAAGCTCGTCGCTGCAAGGAGTCAAGTGGGTCGAGCTGGTATTTTGGGGCACCTGCCCAGAGGTGGGAGCAGTACTCCACGTGGGGCCGGATTTGCGCTTTGTAAAGCGTCAATCTATTGCCCGACGTAAAGTACCGCTTGGCTCTGTTCAGGATTCCCAACTTTTTGCTCGCCAGTTTGGCTTTGTCCTCCAAATGACTCCTAAAGTCGACCTTGCTTGATATTTCGATGCCAAGGATTCCAATACTCTCGGATCCTTGGAGAGTAACTCCTTGGAATTGCGGCGCCATGACAAAGGGGTCCTTCTTCGCAGTGAACACGCAAACTTGTGTCTTCGAAGGGTTAAATTGAACTAGGTTCAATTTACCCCATTCGGAGGCCCGCCCCAGAGAGCTCTCGACTTCAGACACAAGTTGAAACCGTCTTTCCATAATGGAATCCCGAGAGTGGCTCCGTTGGCCGATGTACCGCGCGTCACTCGTACTATCATCTGCATAACAATGCATGCCGTCAATAGACAACATATCATTGATATGCAGGATAAAGAGTGTCGGCGATAGCACCGAGCCTTGTGGAACACCAGCATTAATGGTCTTGGTCTCGGAGCAACAGCCGTCAACTACGACTTTTATGCTCCGACCATCCAAAAAGCTGGCGATCCATTTGCAGAGCCCCTCAGGAATTCCATACGCAGGTAGCTTCGCCAGAAGGGCGCGATGCCACACTCGGTCGAACGCCTTCGCAATGTCAAGGCCGACCGCAATCGCCTCACCCCCACTCTCCAAAGCTTCCGCCCAACGGTGCGTGAGGTAAACAAGAAGATCACCAGCCGAGCGACCGTGACGGAAACCGTACTGGCGGTCACTAATCAACTGGCGATCCTCAAGATACCTCAGGAGCTGAGTGTTTATCACTCGCTCCAAAACCTTGGAGAGTAGGGATGTGACAGCAATCGGCCTGTAACTCGAAGGGTCCGAACGGTCACCCTTTTTGGGGACAGGGTGTACATTGGCGACCTTCCACGAAGCCGGAACCCGGTTGGCTTTATAGGAAAGACGGTAAAGGCGTGTGAGCACGGGTGTCAACTCAGGGGCGCACGTTTTAAGAACCACTGCGGGGATACCGTCTGGCCCACTCGACTTATGGACGTCTAGAAGCTTGAGCTCCCGTCTGACAGCACGCTGGGTGATTTTTATGTCAGAAAGTCCCTTCCGTGACTGCAGTATCCACTCCCTCAGGCCATACTCTCCTTTCCTATAACATCCTCTACCCACAAATCCTATTTCCTTTCCCCGGTTAATGACGGGCAGCAGCGTCATTAACGCCAGTCCCCTACTGCGCTCGCCAACCCGCCTGCCAAGCGTGGCGAGTATTGGCAAATACCCCCACAATGGCGACACAAGTAGAGACCAGGCCCCCAGTCCCCGGCAGCCCCACTATTCCTGGCGATGGTAGCAGCCATGGTTAGGGTGGGGCAGGGGGTGCTAAGAATCCCCGGGTTGGCCCCGGCTACCACCCCCGACGACGACTGGCCCTGGTAACACACAACATACGCACTATGAGGACAGACGAGAAGATGTCGAAATGGAAGAAGAGGCTTTCAGAGGCTGGCTGACTTTCTGAAGGAAGAGGGACTCTTTGCGATGAACTCTTTTTTCCAGAAGCCGCCTCACAGGAAATGGACCTGGCTGAGTCCTGACGGTTCTACGAGAAACGGGATAGATTTCATCTTGACGATGAATAGACGGTTGTTCAGTGATGTCTCTGTGATCAACAGGGTGAAAACCGGCAGTGATCACCGAATGGTTAGGGGAATGGTTACGGGAATGGTTATTCACTCTCTAGTGATATTTGATTTTTCTAGTCATTATCAGCCCAGAGTCAGGAATTTGTGCCCGATATGGCGATAGGCCTACCTATCACATCGTGGGACGGAACATACAAGGCGAAATGAGTGAGTTTATGTTTGTATGTGAATAAAGCTTGTACCATCATCCTTCACCAGACATGTCAGCGGTGCAGCAGTTCGCGCACGCCATGTCCCGGCTCGGCAACGGCCACGCCAACGGAGCCCTCGCCAACGGAGCCCTCGCCAACGGAGCCCTCGCCAACGGACACGCGCGCCACGACACGCACGCTAACGGGTTCATACCCATGCATAATAACAAGGTAACGCATAACAACATCGCTAATAACAAGGTAACATCATAACAACATCACTAATTACAAAGTAACACATCATAATACTAATGACAAGGTTAATACTTTCACTGCGGTAAAGAAATCAGTGACTTTCAGCAGGTGCGGTGGAAGTCCAAAAAGGCCCCCACTTGACTTTTATAATATGCGCGGCAGGCCTATTCGACCCGACACTACTAAGTGGCAATAAAGCTCTATTATCTTGGTCAAGGCTCATGGTATATACTTACATATTTTTTTTATATTTTTATAATCGTCATGAATCACTTATCTATACCTTAGCGCCGCCTCTGGATTGTTCAAACAGTAAATGAGAAATTAGCAATCGAAAGTGTCAGGTCGATAAGGACCGATACCGCACTAAAGTGTAATTTTTGTAGTGGTGGAATAGTGAAAGAAAAGAAAATATCGAATTATTAATTTCATAAAATTTTAATATGCAAAAGATGTATTAATTGCATACAAGCCAAATATAATTATAAAATACCAAAAACTAAACTTTAATTTACATATTATGTCCATCTTTGTAAAACATATTTCAATTTCATCTTTTCGGACCTTTTGGAGAAGGTGTACAGAGGTTTTTATTTTTCTGGTATTTTCTGTAACAAAATGTTTTATTGGATTGTGCTTATATACGTGCCCCATTCTAAAGCATACACACAAGATGTTAATGATTTTACAAATAAGTGTTAAGTTAAAACCGTTATCCTTCTCCACATAATACAAGTAGGTATGCGCGTCCTCCCAAGATAGCATGAACAACACTGCTGGCGGTTCGACACGTATGCATTAGCTCAGTGCGGCAACAGGTCGCTGGCGGTCATCCACCAAAACAGGCCCGCCCCCGCACTGAGACAGCTTTTTTCGCGTTTTGTGCGGCGGAGGTCGGAAAAGCCCTCCCAAGTTTTTAAATTGCTTTATTCTACATTGTTAATCACAAATCGAATGCTATATTTGTCTCTGTTGTACTCGTTAAAATGTCCAGGAAACCGGTTCCGCACCAGCGAGAAGCACCTATTTTTTCTGTCCGCACGCCGGTTTGGCACAGCGTCGGGCCGATTGTGGGTGATCCGCAGTGAACGTGTTAATAAACAATAAGATACAAATATATAAATAAGTAATAACAACTTGTAATCAATAAATTGTTACAATTTACTGATGGTAGGTCTCTCATAGGTGAGAGGCCGTCTGGGTGGGTACCACCGCAATGTCTATTTCTCCCGCCAAACAGCAGTTTAAATGCACTGTTGTGTTTCGGATTGAAGTACATATATTGTAGCCAGAGTAACTACTGGACATATTGAGACATCCTAAGAGGATGGCGAACGATCAGGAGAACGGCATGTTCGTCTCACCACGCACTGCTATAAAAGAAAGTTTAGATCATCATCTATTATTTGTTGGAGTTTATTGTTCATACATATGTTTTATAGATAATGAGTCGCTGGTTGGTATTTCGCTCACAAAATATATGATTTTCTATAGGTATAACTTATACATAATTATCTCTTCCAGGTGAAGCCGATAACGAACAACGTGTCTAAAATCCCCACGATATCTCAGATGACGCACGACGATGTGAGGAGGATGTACGAGCAGAGCTCTGGAGAAGTCACCATGAACACCCACATGTGAAGTGTCAACTAATAACTATAGCCATCGCTTTTCTGTGCTAGCTGTCCCAACAATTTCAATTAGGGATTGTTTGCAATAATGAGATAGTACTTTCTAGAAAATTCTAGATTATGATTTGAAAAGAATAAAAAGATTGATTAAAGTAAATGAAAGGAGAGTGGTACGAAGCTATGATCGATGAACTAATTAGATATCCATCAATTTTGTAGGTATGTGACATGGAGATAGGTGTGAACTGTGAGTATCTGGATATATTGTCTAGAAAAACCCTTTATATTTTAATATAATTATTTAATAGATACATCAGTTGAAATCTAGTCTTTTGGTTTAATAGTTGTGCAGTAAAAATATCATAAAATTTCTTGGCAAGAATTGCTACATCTGTAAACTGATATTTTTGGGACACCAGGCACATAAAATAGTGTGCAAGATAGTTGTTGAACAGTGTCATCTATTGATAGGTGTGTGTAACTTTCCCCCAGAAGCAGGTCTTCGGGTATAGAAATTGAGGTATAACCTCCCCTATTTAATTAATTCTCACTTCCCCACCCTCCTCACATACTGCAGTATTATGCAGTCTTAGTGTAGTTGTAAAACAATTTGAAATGTGCCTAATACGTTATACGTAAGAGTTAAGGAAACTGGGAAACAAAATTTTTACCGTAGATTAATTATTACACTGGTAAATTAGGTAGTAACAAATTCACTTAGAAATTAATATAAACAGATATTGAAATTGGTTGGTTAATGTACGTATTGCAAATTATTTTTTATTGTTTATAATACTTTATGAAATACTAGTATTTTAGGCATAAAATCAAATAAATAAAACGAGAATTCACATTAATTTCGTCGGTGATGTAATTGACATGACCAATTTTAATTATCTTCATAATATCCTACGTTAAGAAACGGTTTAAAATTTTAGAATAATTTTTGTACGATGTATTTTCTCACTAAAGTTGTGTTGTCCGTAGAAACGTATAAATAATTAGAATAACGAACAACGCACACAAATATTAAGTGCCTTAGAGTAAGATATATTATTTATATTATACAGTAGATCATATTTACAATTTGTAGAATAAAAATATGTATACGATTAAGATATTTGACGTAAGTTAGGCTATTGACACTTAGTATAATATGGCTGTCGGTCTGTGGCCGTATGTTCACAATTTACAGAGTAATCAAAATGATATTAATTAAGTACTATTTAGACCACCCTATTTTCGCAATTTCGTAGTCATTGCGTTTGTATTTTAGAGTATTAATCGTATAGACGGAGCGCTGTCATACATTTCAGTCTTCAAAAACGAATAATTTTTTTGTTCATCATGTTGGTAGCATTGTTATATTATTGAAAATTTTACTAATTATTTAACAAGTTTCTATAAATTCCGTTTGTAATCCAAAGACTATTTAGGAGGAAAATTCCGTCTAAACCTATTTTAGTGGAATTCAATTTTTAGTGGAATCTAAAACTATTATTACTTTTTCTTTTTTAAATAATTAGTGCATGTTGGACTACCTATAAAATGTCAGCCAATAGGAGCGCATGCAAAGATGGGCAGGGACCACCTTTTTATCTACATTTTTGAAGTACCAGCGCTGCCTCTATATTATAAATACTTTAAGGTCATATAAATATTTTAGAATATGAATTTATAACGCTATCTACAAAATAATATGAGTATTAATATTCATGTATTGTATTGTTTTGTATGTAATAAATAACAAAATAAACGTCAAACAACTATATTTTTCTAAGCAAGGGGAAATATACGCATGAATTTGATGGTGTAGAGACAAATATGTTTCACAATCATATAAATGAGAAAAGCGAACATAGGGATGGCCCTTAATATTAAATAATTAATTTGGAATTGTAATGACTATATAATAATAGAAATGTATTACAATATGGTCACAAGAAAAGTTTATAAAGTTATACATCATTGAAGTAGAAATAAAAAAAATCTACATAAACACCATTACACAAGTATAATGCATTTCAAATAAGAATAGGAACGTAAATGACCTTTAGTTGTCAAACATCACACGAAAAGTATGGTTAGCAACAAAACAATATTTACGCATCAATTATATTTTTTTTCACATAATCAAATTCCTGAACATAAATTAACTAAATAAATTGAAACAATTACAAAATGTTATATGGACACATAAACAAGAATATTTAGTCATAAATAGCTTAAAAAAAGTATAATTTTTTAATTTTTTATTTACTTCATGTACAACTATTCGCCAGAAAGTAACTACACGACATTATTCATTTAAATTTTTTTTTTACGAATTATTAAATATTAAAAATATTATTTTTATTCAACAAAAATATTATTTTAAGAAATCTTGTTTTGCTCACCCTACCTAAATTGTGCGATTTGACAGCTACTACGAACCAATATGGCGTCGGGTCAGTCCTATTCTTAGTTGAATCGCATTATAATTTAAAAACTTACATTGACGATACTGACTATGTGTTTACAATACCAAAAAAAATATTGGCAATTTTTTTATAAAACCACAGTGAAACTATCCCATCAGCTACCTATCCAGCATAAGCAAGATACATATACATAAACTTACGCCGTTTTCTCAGAAGGGGTAGGCAGAGGTGCCTGGATATCTGATCCACATTTCGTCTTGTATGTTCCGTCCACAATGTGATAGGGGACGAGCATATATATATTTGTATGCGATTATATATGTATGTAAGTTTAGTGACGTGTTTGTATTTAATAATTTATTGTGTATTATTTATATGTATGTTGGTACAGGGATCTTAGTTCGTCAGTGTCTGTAAAATTAGATATTTTTTGTAAAGAATGTACCTGCGTACTGTGAGAAAAGTGTATGAATATCGGAACATAGCGTAATTGAACTGTAAGCTGAAGAATGGGTTTTATAATAATTAATAAGCACCTTATTGTAAATGTTATATTGACGCTGCAGGCGTCCAAACTCAATAAATCATTTCATTGAAATACATAATAAAAATATGTAATACACGCATAAACATAATTATATGAAAATAAATTATAATATTTAAATAAGGGAAGAACAAACGTCAAAGGTTTTCTTAATGGCGTAAGTACCTGATGTGCTTATTTTTTATTTATCTGATTTTGTCTATGTTTTTAATTTTTGTTTTGTGTTGTATTTTATGTACATTTCTTACTAGCTAAGTCAGCGCGCGGGTAAATTTGGAACTAATGTTGTCGTCATGGAATGTGGCCAACTTTTTAATCCTAATTTAACTGTTGGAAAAAAAAACTGATTTATTGACAGCATAATTACAACTGGGCATATTATATTCTAATTTAATATGCTTGAAACTTGATTAAAATTGGTTCGAACGAATTCTAAAATATTTTATAAATTATATATTGTCAATTTAGTTCCAAGGATTAAAATTCTACCTTAGACTGCCGACTAAGGTAATCACAAAATTACAATTACTATAATTTATAATTTTGTGGGGGTTTTATTTATATATTTTGCAACATTAAAAGTGATGTATTTTTCAAGATGGCGCCTGCATGACAACGATTATTACGTAATGAAACCAAGGCCCAATTCGCACACACTATTCAGTAATATCGTACCTAATAATCACTTAAGTACAAAATCTAGTCTATTATCACATCCCTAGTCTATACCTAGATATATCACGTAGTTACTATCACTATACAGAGGCCAATCTAGATTTAGACTTAGTTGGAATAGATATAACGAAAATTTAACAATGAATTTTTCACATAAGTGCACTAAATTTTGTAATTAAATTTAAATTTTATAAAACAACTTATCGGTCAGTTTACATTTTGTTGTTGTTAATATTTAAAAATGAGTACTTACATTTGTTTTCTTTTTCTTTATAATATGTAAGGGAAATGGGCATCATTTAATCTAGTAATACTTAGTATGACTATGATATAATGCAACGGACTGTATTTCACTAAATTTGTTCGATACCTATCTAAATTAATTGCCGATAGCAATTCTAAAGTTAACGGCAACATACATTTGTGTAAGTAAGTAGGTAATTAATACCATAATTTACTAATACGGCATATTTTTATGATTCTCGCAAAATAATAAATTATTAATGTGTGAAAATTGCATCTATCAATGCAGGAATATTTATTTTAGTTTGAATATTTTTTTATTTTTATGCTATTACGTTTTATTATTGTTATATTTCCGCTAGGAATATTTTTACAATGGAATTGAGATTGAATGTATTATTTTTGTTACGCAATAAATAAAGATTATCTTTTGTCAACAATATTGCATTTTAATCAAGATAAACACATGTTCCTGTTTATAAGCTTTCTCTTATGCATAGGTCTGGCAAACGAACAAGCAGATCGCTTGATGGTAAGTAATCACCAGGGATGTTGCGAATGTTCGCATCCGCATCCGCAAATGCGGAACTTCCGCATAAATTTTGACATCTGCATCCGCATCCGCATCCGCATTAATCGATGCGGATATTTATGCGGATGCGGATGTAATACAAAATGAGACAAGACAGAAATTTGGCGGTGCCGGCGAATGGCGCGTGCCGTTCGCACGTGACATTGACCAATGGGAGCGAAAGAAATATTGAAATGATCCAACACGTATGTTGTTGCTATGATGTTAGATTCTTTTAGTGAAAATGAGAGTCGACAACTACCAGAAAATGGTAGCACTGAAGCTGTATTCCAAAAATAATTTCTTTCTTATCCCAATAAAAAAAGAGTCTATGTGGATGAAAATCCTCTTAAGTGTTTATCGAGAGGAATAAAAGATATTGTTTCCCATAGCACAAAGATTTTTATCCACTCCACTACGTAGTAATCCTAGCGAAGAATTATTTGCAGCGAGGGTTTAATTTACCAACCTCTTCCTAAACGCCTTGTCATCAGAAAAGGCGGTGCGGCGTTATGCTTAATAAATGAAACGGTGTTCTTTTGCGAGCTCTTGGGGCTACTCAAAACGAAGGTAATGCATTTAATTATCAATAGAGAAGATGGCTAAAACCTTGCACAAGCATGGGATCGAATTCTACACTTAATTATATCGGAACCCAAAAGACCAACTACCCGACATCAAGACACAGTGGGCTTCTTCTGCGTAGATTGAAATGCAAAAACAGATTAACGTTTGAAATTAACTTCTTAATTTAATAATAGTAAATTACGGGCAATTAAATTTCGCCCTGTGACCATGAATCCTTTAAAGTAATCGAAATATCGGGATGTTAAAAAATATAAAACATTAACATAGATAAATCGATGAATATTAGTAAGCGGTAAAATCCGTAAATAATAGTTTAATTTCAATATTCAGTCATATACTATACTAGCGGTCGGGCCCGGCTCCGCTCGGGTGTATATGTTATGGGCCAAGTGATTAATCGAGCATTATTTAATGCCCGGGCAGTATGAATAATGCCCAATAAGAGCGGGCAATGTAATTATAACCAATCAATTTATCACATTGCCCGGGAATTATGAATAATGCCAAGTGCCTATTGGGCAGAGTGATGTAAAGCGAATCAAATTCAAAACAATGAGCCCAAGTGGTAGAATTTAGAATAGGGCAGCACGAGGGCGTGGGTTGGGAGTAGTGGTGGGGGATGGGGAGTGTCGCACCTCTCCTGGTACCATTCCCATGAAAAGGTAACGCACCATTCCTGAGAAATATCTATTATAGCAACTTAACCCTTAAAACACTTGTTGTCAATACAAATTAGCTTCTGTATATATCCTTCGTTACAGCGGCGGGGGCTGCTCTCCCTCCGCGCCTCCGGCTTTTTATATACACTCTAGGGTCGGTAGCCAAAAGACTACGTGAAGTCGGGGTGTTCCGAGTCGGTTTTGGGGCACAGTCGACCTAACTGATCCATAAAGTGGGTATACAAATATGATATGGCTCGGCAATATTCATACTGCCCGGGCATTATGAATACTGTCCGCATTAATCACTTGGCCCATAACATATACACGTTTTAAAATGGCGGTCAAAATAATTTATTCTGACTATCAGTTTAGAATATCGACCAATCGGACCACGAAAAACGAACTTTCCTCATTTTTGCTAGAAATATCACTACTGCTTTCCTCCTTTATGTCATAGCGTGATGATATATAGCCTATAGCCTTCCTCAATAAATTAACTACCCAACACTGAAAGAATCATTAAAATCGGACCAGCAGTTCCAGAGATTAGCGCGTTCAAACAAACAAACAGTCTGCAGCTTTATAAAATTTGTATAGATTTACATAGGATTTTAAACATCCGCATCCGCATCCGCATCCGCGGATGTGAGCCTTTGAAAATCCGCATCCGCATCCCTAGTAATCACTGCCGCCCATGAATATCCACAACGCTTAGATTATGGGTATTTTGTTAGCCCATCAAATCGGGAGGAGAGAGAGAAGGAAAAATGATGAGAAGTGGAAAGAGGAAAGAATCGGGTATCCGGCAATTCCACTCACGGAATGAAATGCGAAAGCAAAGCTGTCGTTTTACGTCTTCATAGATTAGAATTATATACAGAGATACGTCTTCTTCCTGTGACACAATGGTACCGCTCCGGACGAGCCTGCCAAGTCAAGCAAGTCATGGCTGATAACTAAGTACTGCGTGGACAACAGCGTCTACCACTGCCAAAGCGAGAGGTTTACTCATATAATTATAGCACCAATTGAAAACACCGGGCAAGTGCGAGTCGGACTCGCGCACGAAGGGTTCCGTACCATCATCTATAAAAGACAGCGCCGGATCTAGGTTTTTTTCGAGGCGGGGCAAAAACTGAAAAATGCCGCCCCCCCTTGCCTATATTTTTATCTTAATCATCATCATCATTTTTAGCAACCAGACGCCCACTCAACACAGGACATCGGGAAAGAACGTCATTTTACCACCATGTTAAGCATTTTTACACGCTTTATATTAACGTCACTTTTGAGGGTTAACGTCACACACGTCTGTAAGCTTTGACTCTACTTTTCCTACACGTAACCCCTGGGTAGTGCCAAATGAGTGACACAGTTCGTGGTGGTAGGACTTAAGTGTCCGTCTAGGTAGCGATCACCGTCCACGGGGCGTAAAGACCGTAATAGTGATCTGATAGTGATTTTGTACGTATTTTTGATCGCTCTCGAAGGGAGGAGTGTTGACCCGCCGGCCAAAGAGATAGTACAGTACAAGAGACCAATCGTGGCTAACCACCACGAGGGGCTGCCTCACCATGTCGCACATAATCTTGGGCGGGTACGTCGTGCCGGTTGGTGACCGGATGTGGCCGACATTTAGCGACATGCCGACCCTTTCATGCCGGTGCCCATTCGGCCTACTTAATGCCCGGACTTTGGCTTCTCGATGCCTCTTCATCAAACACATCCCTTCAACTTCATTACAGCGCAATTAAACAAAGCAGGTCTTTCAGTAGTGCATAACCCGACCATCGCGTTCACTATGGAGTGCACCAACATCCGCGAACTCCAAACGATCTTAATGCCGTCCACCACCATCTCGAGACGGCCTAGTCTGCTTTGCTCTTCTTGATGGAGACGCGGATTCGTTGTCCGGCCGAATATTCCTACCTGCTGTACCCCGGTTATTCGCTTGAAGAAAGTTTCAAGCCTAAAGTCGGGGTATGCTTGTATGTATATTCGGTTGGACATCTACTGTCACCGTTTAAGCTGCATGGAGGGCCCCTCCTTCTCCGCTTTGTGTTTGCACGTGAATCTTGGTTGCCTGAGCCGCATCGACGTGTGCCTTTACAGGTCTCACAACGGGGAAGATGAGACGACGCGGCTGTTCAGGTATCTCAGCCATGTGGCTGATGACGGGCGGACGCAGTTCCCGTCGGCTGAAATGGTCTTGGGGGATTTCAATGCACAACAAACTGTCGCTGGGCTCCTCCAAGACTGGTTCAGTTGTACATTTATCCTGGGCTGTTTAAAAATAACAATGGTGGTTGTATCATTGAGATAAAACGATGTATGGCGATGGCTAGAGGGGCAATGGAGAAACTCAGGAAAATATGGAGGAATCGTACTACTACAAAAGCTACTAAAGATCAGGCTTGTCCGAGCACTTTCTCGTATTTCTGTATGCCGCTGAACCATGGACGTTACGGGAGAAGAAAAATGTAGCTTCCCTAGAGATGAGGTGTTGGAATGCTTGGAATATCAGGTCCGAATTCCACACAAACGTTTCAAGAACTCGGCATCAAGTAGCGTCTTTCCGAGATAGTACGGCCCCGTATACTTCGAATATTCGGTAATTTCTCACGACGAATTAACGACTCCATAGAACGTCTTATGGTTAATAGGGCAGAGTAGACTGAAATAGACCTCGTGGTAGGACACCATACACATACATTTATACACGTTATACATACGTACAGCGGCACAGATATTATGGCGGATATTATAAGGATAGCCTTGTGAGGCCTCAAAACTTCCAGGTCTGATTCAAACTCAATTTCCTAAAAACGGAGTGAATACAATACCTTTTTTTTAATCGATATCTACGGGGAGATCATAAGGTGCATGTCGAGGTCTCCAACCTTCCAATCTGACGCACGGGGACAATTATTGTCCGTACCGCATAGATTTTGCAGCCAGGTTGGATGTATTACGGACAATAGGCGATGCGGATGAGCGAGTAACACCTAGTTGACTCGCCGTGCCACCCGGCGCACTTCCTAATATGGCTCCTCACAACTCTAAAGACTATAATCAATGTTAATAAGTGTTTTTTTCACATTTAAGGAAGATTTTTTTACAATGTATCACTATCGGAATATTTTATAATATCCAAGTATAGATATTTAATTGGGAGTGTCCTACCCCGAATTGCCCCCGAACCAAGGTCTTGTTGCACCTGTTGCACCTGAAGAAGTTCTCTATAGTCTTCGTCGCATGAAGAACCGGAAAACGGTAGGGCCTGACTATATTCCGATAGAGGCGTGGAAGTCGTTGGGGCTTCATGGTGTGGAGCTTCTTGCTGCGTTATTTAACCGCATCCTAAATACCAAAAACATGCCTGACTCATGGCGGTTGAGCGTGATAACTCCCGTGTACAAGGGTAAAGGCTGTGTTCAAGAATGCGGTAATTATCGTGGCATTAAGGTCATGAGTCATACCATGAAGCTTTTCGAACGCGTCATCGAGTCCAGGCTCCGCCAAGAGAGTACTATCTCTGAGTGTCAATACGGCTTCCGTCCTGGCAGTGGTACTACCGACCCGATATTTGCACTCAGGAAGCTTGGCGAGGCATACTGAGCGAAGAAGACGCCACTGCACATGGCTTTCTTGGACCTGCTGAAGGCCTTCAACTGTGTGCCGCGACAGGCAATCTGGTGGGCGATGAGGGTGAAAGGGATACCAGAAGCCTATGTGGACATTATCAGAGACATGTACCTCCGATCCGAGTCCTTCGTTCGGACCGCCGTTGGCGATACGAATCCTTTCCCGATTGATGTGGGTGTGCACCAAGGCTCGGCGCTGAGTCCATTCCTCTTCAGTGTTGTGCTCGACGCCATGACGTCTCACATCCAGGACCCTGCGCCCTGGTTGTTGGATGTATGCCGATGACATTGCACTGGTGGAGGAGGACCGGCGACTTTTGGAGCGCAAGGTCAACCGGTGGAAGGAACGCTTGAGAGCGGTGGTCTGAAGTTAAATGTGGCGAAGGCCGAGTACATGGCTTGCGGGAGTATGGACCCCCAAAGCATCGTGATAGGGAACGAACTTGCCGTGAAGACGGACAAATTCAAGTACTTTGGGTCCGTACTGCATGAGGCTAAGTGGAGGGAGATCTCGGGCATACTCTGCGACCGCAGGATGCCGATGAGGCTCAAGGGTCTCACCTATAAAAGCATCGTGCGGCCGGTGCTCCTGTATGGGTCTGAGACGTGGCCTGCCCTCAAGCGGCACGTCCAGGAGGTCCACGTCGCGGAGATGAAGATGCTGCGGTGGATGTGCAACGTTACGCGTTTGGACAAAATCCGTAACGAGCACATCCATGGCAGTCTTGGTGTCCGCGATGTGGCTGATAAACTCCAGGAATCCCGCTTGAGATGGTATGGTCACGTCCTAAGGAAACCGCAGGAGTGAGTCGGTAATGTGTGCCTGAGCCTCAATATTCCCGGACCTCGACCGCGGGGTAGACCAAAGAAGCGCTGGCTTGATGTCGTCAAGGAAGATATGAGTGTCAATGGCCTTACTATTGAGGATGCCGAAGATCGGGTGAAATGGGGGAGAATTTGCCGGAAGGCGGACCCTGGCGCCGGCCGGGATAACGCCAGGTAGAAGAAGAAGAAGATCCAAGTATAGATGTTTAATAAAGTGTTTATTATTAAATTGTCAACGTGGAAACGTGGGAACATATTACCGAAATATTTGAACTATTCTTAATTTTCAAACCCCATTTTTTCAGTGTGTAAAATATTGCCTTTTATTATTTCAGTAAATCAAAACAAAAAAATTGGCCCAGATTTGCCGCCCCTTTAAATTTGCCGCCCTTCGCTCCAGCCTACTCAGCTTACTAGTAAATTCGCCACTGCCTGTACCACATAAAAGACGTTCGATGGTTAATCAACTAAAACTAACTACTAAACACAAATTGGATATTTGAAACTAAACGTAATTGTTGAGATGGATAAATTATTATACATTCCAAATATTAAGTTTTCATCTCTTTTTCACGCGCCTCTATCGCATAATCACTAAATCGCGCACGGCGAAAAAAAAGTGTAAGTGGTGTTACTTTATTGATGAAGTTTGTAGTTGTCTCCCAAGATTCAATATGCCGCCCCCTGAACGTGCCGCCCGGGGCACGCACCCCGACTTGCCCCCCCCTAGATCCGGGCCTGATAAAAGAAACCCTGAAAATTACGTTTGTTGTAAAGGAAAATTAAAGGCTGGCTTTAATGTTTGCTTTATTTTTATTTAATTGCTTATTTTGATAGTTAATACACAATTAAATATTCTGTGAAAATATTAAGAGCCTACCTGTTACCGTTATTAATATTGAACAAAAAAATACGAAAAAGACATGTTTATTGTATGGGGACCCTCCTTAATATTTTTTTTTTATTTTTAGTTTTTTTATTATTATAGTGGCAACGGAAATATATTATTTGTGAAAATTTCAGCTTTCTAGCTATCACGGTTTATGAGATACAGCCTGGTGACAGACAGACAGACAAAAAGCGGAGGCTTATCTTTTAGGTAGGGTACTATAAAAAATCAACGAAATAGTAATTATTATTTAAATATGTAGTATTTCACAATAAATAAATGTTAGTCATCACACTTACAATCACTTATACGATACAATATCTGTTGATAGAGACGGAATTTCAAGAACCAAAGCAATATATAATTACTTGCTAATTGCTTTATGTAATTTTTAATGACAATGTGGGTTTATTGTAAACTATTTAAGTTGTGATTTGTCCAATTACACATTTTATTTTATTAAAGTCAACACCATAGTCAACACCTTGCTCCTATTATGTGCTTTCTTCTGGAAAATTACGTAAAATCAATAATGCAACAGTTTTCTTTTTTAAATTCGTATTCCATGTTTGGTAAATCCATAGTTTTTGCTGAAATAGTAATTTAATCCCTTGCGCGCAATGGTACGTCTTAAAAAAGGGAGTACACCCTTATTCTATGTATGTACTCTATTTACCAACAGGAATGTGGAAAAGTCGGTTTCAGAACGTTCATTCCGCCAAGATAACTACCCTCATAATCGCGGTTATAGTCTGATTTATAACTTTATTAGATTACATCATATCTACGCGAGTTATTCCATTATTGTTCTTGGCACGTAGAATGTGCAGATAAGTCTACAAAATGCACTAAACACGCCAATAAATGGCCAAAAGGCCAGCGTTTCTAGGTTAGGGCGGCACCGGCGAAGTGCTTCCCGCCCGAGTTTTCCCGCGCTACGGAGGTCGATTATCGGCTGTTTGGCACAATTTCCATGGCCTTGACCGAGCTCGGGACCGCAGTTGGTCCGCATTGCTCGCACGCGGAGGACGTGTCGCGTGTTCTAAATTTAAATCCTTTGGATTGTACGCGCTTCACTGAAAAATGGTAAGTCGATCTTATATAATTTTATTTCTGTGTGTTTATTGCAAATAAATAATTAGATGAGTAAAAAAGTATGATGTTGTGTTATAATAGTGCGTGAATTTCGATGTTTTTCTTCAGTTTTCAATAATACCGGTGTTACGTCACAATCAGTTGAGAATAGAATGAGATAACGCAGATTTTTTCATTAAAAATAGAATGTATCGGTGATCGGCTGTTTAATCTATATAGTAAACAAAAGTAAATACATAAACAATATAACTGGTTACTAAAGTAATTCAAAAATACGTACTCGACTTTTAATTTTATTTTTTCATAGCCACTGAATTTATAGTTATAAAAATTAGCTTCGTTTTTCATCGAAATAAGTAGAATAATAATTAGACTAAACTTTGCGTAAGTACATTCAAATATTTTAAACTTTTATTTTATATTGTTGTCCCAAAATAGCATCTCATAGTGGGTTACTTCATTACAGCAGACGACGGCAATATAATGTCTTTGTCATTTTGGAGACCTTGACATGAATGAAAAATATTCTTGGATTATACATTAGTTTTATCGTAACCTCATCCAAGCTCTGTAAATTATTTACAGAAATATTCAGCTACATAATACATTATAATTTATGTAACTTCTGCCAAAAATCTTTCTTTTTTATTTTTTGCTAAATCTATACCAATGTTTTTATAAAATATTTAACTAACCATCCAAACATTTATGTAGGACAAAATATCAGTCAGGCAGTTTTTATTTTTTTATAACGATTGGATATAGTTACTCAGTAAACAAGTATGTTACGCTTCAAAAACTTCTCATGAGTAATAGTTCCATAATAATCCAGATTCTGGGAGAGTAGGAATTCCTTAACTTTGATTAAGTTTTTCATAGCTCGTTGACATAAACCATAAGTCCTTATAGAAACCACTAAATATTCATGTAGCAAATTTGCGGATGGCACCGTCCGTTCCGTCGCATTAATCAGTTTCGTGAATCCCCCTTCCCTATTCGGCAGTTTCCTAATGCCGTAGAGGTCAAACGACTGTCGTTTGTCCCTATAATATATGCTCTATGAGCCTATATATAGTATTGATTTTATCAATGAATCTATAAATAAAAAAGTATGGAGACGTATAAATTTAAACTAATTATACTTTAAATAGAATTCTAGCCGGGATTAAGAAAGATCTCGTTGCGTTATATTAAAATAATTGTTTTATTCAACTAAACCGCTGTTTGCTTGTTTATGCTATTTTAAAAGAAATTTGATAATGTATTCCCAATTGCTTATGTTTATATTTTTCCACAAAATATGATTTAATATATTTTTTAAAAATGTTGTCAATCGGCCACAATTTGGGTGTCTCTATTTAATGTTTTATAATTGAAACATAAAACCGAAATGAAAAATAATGAACAAAAGTAAAAAGGTCATTAAAACCTAAGTATAAGTAATAATAGATTTGAATTATCATCGTTGATTAGATTGCGCGGGGGTATTAAATCCGCATCGTGTAATTGATAAGAATGCACGTGTTCTCGCAAATAAACAAATCTTATGCAATAATAAAATTTAGTTCGTGGAAGAAATTTCGCAGCATTAATGCAGTGAAAACTAACCTTCGAACTCAAGAACTTTGGCTAGCAGAAATCTTAAGCATCTCCATGCTTCGGAAAGCACGCTCAATCGTTAAACACAAAGAAAGGGTTGTAAAATGGTATAATATTACATTGCATAAACATTGTATAATAGTAAAGCAAACTAGAGAAATAATATTACGAGTATTGGAAACATGACGTCGTTAAAGTACAACTAGATAACAGCCTCCGTGGCGCAGTTGGTTAGACGCCAGCTGTAAAACGAGAGGCCGCGGGTTCGATCCCCGCACTGAAACAAATATTTGTGTGAACCACAAGTATTGTTTGAAACACAAGTATTTGTTCCGGGTCTGGGTGTTTGTGAGCCCGAAAAGTCTCTCACAGTTCTTGATACCCCACGACACAAGGCTCGATCGTAGTGTGGGGCCAAGACTGTGGATGTGACACAAAAAAAAAAACAAACAAAAAGAAATTTATTTGCTGAATAAAACGTCATATGAAAATATAAAAAATTGTATCAAACTTCATAAATTCATAATAATTTATCCCAAGATAGTAAAAAATATACATGTAAAGTCCGCCAACCCGCACTAGGCCAGGGTGGTGGACTTTATGGCCTAACCTCTCTCAATCGTACTTTGGGTTGTAGAGGTGGGCCGTGGCCTGTAGTGGGACGTATATGGGCTAATACATACATTAGCTATTGGTTGAATTTAATAATTGTTAACGTAACTGGTTACGCGATGTCTTATGTAGCTTCAATTAATTCTATCATGTCTCCTAGTACAACCATAAACTGCGTGTTAATTCTAACAATAAATGTGATACAATTTAAAATGGCTTTTAAACGGCGATTAAAATAAATTGCTTGGTATTGTCTATACGGCTTCAAGTATTTTTGTTTCATTGTAATTAAAAATTTCAATCGCATTCCTGTCCAGATGTATGATTCGCATCGTTCGGTGTTCGACAATGTATGAGTTTTTTATTTGAAAAATCATGTTTTAGTCAGATATGGATCTCGAAAAAAATGATGTCAAAAACCGGAGATGCACTACATCATTAGCCCAATTATTTTACAACTTCGATAAACATCCAACCCGGATTAGACGTCTCACTGAGTCCACTGAAAAGAAAATTATATAATACTAATATTTTGAATTTTTAAATACTTGGTTATGTAAAGCTAATGTCAGGTTTGATTGCGAATCCAATGCAATTCATTATAATTAAGATACCGGCATAAAACTTTGCACGTTAGCTATAAGTAAACAATAAACGCACTCAAAGTCCCAATAATTCAATAGAATGACGTGTCTTCCAATCGATAAACCGATGACCCCAGTTGTCGCCTTGTCACCTATTGATCATTCACTATGACAGCCTTTCTTAGATATTAAAAACTAACTAGGAATCATATAAAACTCAATTTTAGTTCAAAGAGAAATCTCCTAATATGAAATATGATGCACAGAGTTCAATATAATTTTTTTACGACGTAAGTCGCTGTTGATTTATTAGGGGAAGTTTTAATTTGTGTCGTCTTATAGCTTCTTCTTCTTGAAGTTTGGCGGCCAGTTCAGCATACTGTTCCTTATCTCTAGCGAGGCATAAAAAATCTGCAGCGATTGTATTGTGGTCCATTTTAGCTTCGCGCTGTTTGTGCTTATATAGCCAGTCCTCAAGAAATAATTTTAGTCAATATTACCCAATTTGGGCAAAAGTGGTCAAATACAGCCCATCGTCTGTCACTGTCAGTCAATGGCGGAAGCAACCTTACCAAAACTTTTGGTAGAGCTCAGCGAAAAAATGGAATTAGTCACATAAAACACTCTTGCTTAACCCTCACTCCACTTATGCACCTTTACACAACTATGTTAAGTAAATACCTTCTACTTTAAGCAATAAAACTATAATGCAGCAAATGAATGAATATAAAACGGGAACTAAGTATTTGTTATTATAAAATAAATAAATGAATATATCCAACAGTCACATACATAGTCTAGAGCCCACACTAAGATCTAGTCTTGTGTTTTGGGAACCACGAGAAACTTTTCAGTCTCGTAAACACCCAGACCTGAGACAAATACTTGTGGGCCACACTAACATTTGTCTCAGTGCATGGATCGAACCCGCGACCTTTCTTTTCAGTTGGCATCTAAAAATTAAACCACGGAGGCTGTCAACTCGATCGCAAACTTTTCTCTTGGCTAAAGATTACTATAAAATTGTGGACCCAGCAAAAAAATGTTCTTAAAGATAGATGTAGCAAAGGATAGAAGCTTATCCTCCCACAAATATTCGCAGATGCAAACGGAATCAGACGCAGTATCACATAACCTTGTATACGCTTTCTCCAAAATAAATCCAGTAGGAACTCGTGTTCCCTCGGGCATGAACGTGCATTGGCTCTCAACCAAATGCCCTGTGATGTGTCAGTGGTTATGAAAGCCTCGCACGGGTGCTCCAAGGTTCGATACGTGCTCGTGTTGCTGTGTGCTGCGTGGTTGGAGGCGGTTCGATTCGCGGTCGAAGTCATTTTCGAGGTACTACTTGTAGATTTGTAACTATGAATTAGTCTTTGAAGTTATTTGTTAGTAATTATTAACGATATCACATACGGCCTCATTCATAAACATTTTTAAAACCCATTTTAGTTATCGAATGTTTTGTCCCTTTCAAACGACTATTGAATTATAATTGAGCGAAAAAGATAAAAAAAATCGATAACGAACGAACTAATGAGGCCATTTGTTTTTACCCTCAATATAGGTGTCTAATTTTGATGATAACAGGAACGACGTAATACTTTTGAATATTACAATTTAAATGATCATTATGACAGACAACGACCATGGCACGTCCCTGGCTCTTTCAATATTCTAATAATATAATAATTATTTACCTAGGTACCATCAAATTAGGGAAGACCATTAGGGTAGTATCGATGTCCATAAATTCATGACGTGTGTTTGTGACGACGAAAGTGTATTTTCTCGGGATGTATTTCCAAGTCAGTAACAGAATGTTCGTTATTTTGACCAAAAATGTTATTTTAGTATTGAATAAAAACATTTCAATTAATGATTCCTTAAAACACTCAATAGGACAGTCAATAGTGTTGACCAAGTTTGTTTCATTATTAAAACCAACTGTTTAATTCCACATCAGTTTTTCAATTATCTAAGCCTTCAGTATATCGAACTTCAAAAGTTCGATGCTATAAGTACAGTATTCTATAAGTTTGTACAGTTTTACAGAACATTTCATTTATTGTTTCAAAGAAATACTTTAATAAAAGAAGTACCTACATATGTATTATTTACGACAACTCTGACTGTTTCTATAACAAAAACTAATAAGTACAAATACAATTGAGGTAGGTTCCCATAAAATATGACTTTCCCCCACACTACATCCAGATCCGAAAAGATACTTTAATTTTAATATAAGGAGCGAAGATCGAACCCGTGTCCTGATACTTGACTGACGATTTTTTTAATCAAAATCCTGTCACGATTGTCACTAAATTACATCGTAAAAAATGAAAATAAGAAAAATACATAAACAAAATAACAACGAAACAGCAACGAATCGCACGAAAGACAATTATTTTATTTTGGCGCGTGAGCGACAAGGGCGCCCTCTGCGTAGGCCGTAGAGTCACGCGGAGGAACCTCGACTGGTGTCAATGTGAGACGATACGAAAATAGATCGCATCAGCTGGGCTAAGGGAGCGTCCACTCGTAAAGATATTTGTTTCTTCTCAAGTTAAAAGAATAGGGAAATAAACGATTAAAAAAGTCGTGGAACAATGGTTATAGCTCATAAATTCACGCCATTTTCCCAGAAGCGGTAGGCTGAAGTGCCACCAGGACACCCACATACACACGTGTATGATGTGACAGGAGGCGAGCCTATCGCCATATCAGGCACAAATTCTTGACTCCGAGCAGATAATAAATAGAAAAATCCAATATCACTTGGCCCCACAAGGGATTCAAATCCGAGACCTTAGCTTTGTAATCGTACGTAGTATTACTACGCCACCGAGGCAGAAAGAACATAGCTTTGGCTTCAATCATTTCTATACTTTTTTTTTTAAGAGGAAAAGCTATTAAGCTTCCCTTTCGGTACCCCGGGGGAGGCCGAAAGGGGTAAGTCAGTGTCTATTGTGGCCGAGCTGGGTCCCTAGCAATACTTACGCCAGCATACTGACTCAAAACCTCTCGATAGCCCTCACACGCATTGTGGGCAGCACCGGACATCCCAGGGCGAAGGGCGCCCCGATTTACGTCCGCGAACCGCCCCGCGCAAAACCATTGCTGGGCCTTATGTTACCATTATGAGGCCCCAGATTACCTCCACTTACACCCCCCTTTCGGACGCCCGCCAAGCTGTTATAGGCGTCCATGACGGAGACGAGGCTCCATCACACGTCTCGGAGTCGTTATACGCGAGGGCGCACGGCCCCCGCCGTGTGCCCAGTGACTCCGATGACCCCTTTAGGTCTTCTCTTACGACGGGCAGAGAATACCGTGGCGGAATTCTTGTACCCCCAAACCACAACGTAAAATCATTCCTAACCTGCTCCTGAGTAAAGGCCCACCACTCTGTTAAAATAGATAAAACAAGCTTATAGCGAATAATATCGCCTACTACAAAACGTAGATCTCTAATGATGATGATAACTGATCTACAGCAGCTCTGAGCCCATATCCAATCTGTTTAACTCGTATTTTGTACCATGATATGTTGCCGTTTTATTCTCCTTCTCTATCTCTTCAGCCACAGGAAGTCCACTCCTCTCTTTCTCTCTCTCTTTTTCTCTCTCTAACTCCCAATGATCTCCATATCGACCTGTTGAAAGCAGCTTGCATCCAGTGACTTCCTGCAACCGTAACCAGGTTGCGGATTAATCACATAAAATATGTTCTATTAACACGATATTTATAGTACGTTCTTATAGTATTTAATTCAGCTAATTTCAGTCAGAATAAGAATACACTGGCATGCATATAAACTAACATCATCAAACTGCAAGTCATCCTAAATCGAAATAAAAGTGTAAAGAAATACTATAACACCACCTTTACAGCTGTGGACGTGTGAATTTAAACATTATACAGTGTCGATGCGAACATACGTCACAACTTGCGGTGCCGGGGTTATATTTATACAGGAGGCACCAATACTATCTGTATCTGTAATACTCTAGTACACTGAACTCGAGTATTTTTACAGAAAGAACAGGCAAATCACGAAATAGAAACGTGTGGAGAACTGATGCCAATATTCGGGAGGGTAAAATTGTATTGCAAGTGTAAATTATACCAGTATCAAAATACTAGTTCGCTAATGCGAGTAAATGTTTATTCTTATTTTGTGGTACTAAAAATACCGTGATTATAACTCCGGATGCACGTACAGCAATCACGATTCCTGTATAGCAATAATTATGAATCCAAATTTCATAGAACTCGTTGACCCGTCCGTAGTACTTATTGATTGGTTATTGGAATTGATAATTTCTAAATTATCTCACACATGACCATTACCTTGTTTAAGTAGGCACGTTATTGATTCGAACTTTTCTCATTCAACTTTTTTGTAATCGCCTCATTAGTACGAAAAACTACATCCTTCGCTGCTAATCGACTATCGGTCTGTGGAAATTGGCATATACACCTCCAAAATATTATTTAGTGGCACCATATTGAGGAGTAAACTTATAAAGACTGAAGATGGTAATGATGATGAGCGTGAATTGGGAGTGTTTAAGTCTAGAGAACTTAGATACTATGTCCTCTGTGAACTAAATTACATTTACAGATGATGGAAAACAGGGGTGTCTGAGTGGAACAAAGGTTACAAAGGTCTGTGTTTCATATAGTCAACATAAAAATGCGGACTTCTATTGATTTGCCGCAGTCTTGGCAATTCGTTCCGATCAATATTGCGGCAATTTTTACGGCATATAAAGTTCGCCAGCCCGCCTCAGGCCAGCGTAGTGGAGACTATATGGCCAGTCTCAATCTTATTCTCGATTGTAGATGAGGTTCTCGACCCTGCATTAGGCCGTATATGGGCTGATACAGAATATTCCGGCAAATCGCTACAGTATTTTTATAATATACAGTTAATATCAATTGTAAAACTAGAATACAAGTTCTTACTGTAATGCTATTGTTGAATAAATATTTTTCTAAATGTTCACACTCCGTGATAATTTATTCCAACATTCTTTATAGTCAAGAAAACCTGAACGAGGAGGTTTGGCGTCCCGGGCCATGGCCTTTATATGAATGCAACAGTAAATAGTGTTAGTCCGTTTTTATTTCATAATTAAATGTTGTTTATGTTCATTAACACGTTTAAAACGTATGTTGTAGTGTTTATAATAGGATCTGCAACTACATACTCAATAATGTTATGAATATTTTTTCATGAAAGTCTGCATGTTTGTAAACGGTAAGGGCAGTTACCTAAACATAAACTTTTTAAATCTCATCAAAAACAATGCAGTAACCCGCAATGCAGTAAAAGTGTTGAATTTATGCATAATATTCACGCCATCGAAGGTATCTTCTAACTTGCAAATGTATAATCGATTTAATAAGCCTTATATAACTTCATAAAAACATATTAAAATGATTAATCTAAGCCTAAGACAACGGTTTCAGTGCCAAGAGACAGTAAATAATGGTTCAACTATTAAATGTCCTATTTCTGACTTACATATTAATGCACTGTATTGAGATTAGAAATTTAGCCAAAATCGTTTGAATAATATCAAAGATACCTAATTGTACAATTACAATTTCATTCAATAATGAAATTGACAATATTAGACTTAACTCTATTAGACTGTATATTTTAAAGAATAAACTTAAAATTCTAGTCAAACAAATAATGCTCTCGATTCAAACAATGGTACGGAAACGGTATTACCTTGAACGATATGAAATACTCCATTCAACAAAACTATTTAAAAGCAAACAATTTGTCAGTTAGACTGTCAGGCATCAGTCAGGTGTCAAAATTTCCGTAAAAATGTTTCTGAAATAGAATTAGAATGGAGGACAAGCTGTGTCACCCGTGCGAGCAGCCGAAGATTGACAAATTACCGGCGTGTCCATTGTTATGCCGATCACCGAAATGCAAAGCCTATCAGGGGCCGGTTAGATATTTCCATTAACTTCATACCTATTTAAAAAATTGCGACATGTAAGTCAGATCCTACCCTTATCAGTTACTTGAAGGGTTATCTTAGCATATTGAAACAAAGAGTTTTCCGATATTGTAAGTGGAAAAAAACAGTCAATGTGTGTTACTAGTGATGGAATATAAGTTTATATGATAGGTTGATAAGGATTACACCAACAAAAACAATTAGTCTGCATCTATTAATGATCTTGTCCTGAATATTTTAGGACCATTAGTTTTCAGCTCTCGTTCTCTCTAAATAGAACCATAGTTTTCTCTCTACAAGTCTCAAAAATTAACGGATGCACCAGTTTATACAGCAACTTTAGAACTTAATCAAAATCTACTGTTTTCGATAAACCATAGCTTTCATTGCTTTAAATTTTACCCAATGTAATTGTTTTATCAGTCTTCGTGGCGCATTAAGGCCCGGCGCCCATTATCGGCATCGGCAAGGAAAAGGATCCTTCGGCATCCTACATGCAAGCGCACACTATCGGCAATTATGCTTTGGCATGCTGCAAAGTTCTTAGGGATGACGAGGCGTCCTTAAGGACGCTGTTAAGTTTTACGTTGTTACGGTGTGTTTTAGTGTGTGTTAATTATTTATAGCTAATTATAATAAGTGAAAACATAATATACGGATGTAACTCTAAATAAATACAAGTGTTTTCTTTGTAATTACGATGAACTTTGATACATATTTTTTTGAGAATCCGAAGTTTTATATACCTACGTATGTATGGATGTTTGTTTGTTAAGGTTTGGTACCACCGATCTCAAGGGGGCAGCACTTTCCATATATGCAAATTTTACTATAGAGTTGCTACTCTTCTCCATTATACTTACTTTACTCTTTGGTGTTGTGTGAGTCAAATGATGCAAATGGCGGATGCCTCCCCTCGCCCCGCAGAGCAAATTATCCCCCGAGTGTTGCCTCGGCGCCGGCGGCGTACCGAAGGTTGCCGAAGGATGCCGAAGCATCCCGAAGCATTCTCAAGGCTGCCGATACACCAGCCTCAAGCATACCGAAGCGGTATTTTTGTTATTACGACCACATATCGTGGAAATTTCTACTTTATTGCCATTATGTTATAGTATATTGCTATTTGCCACCTAAAATCCTCAGTCGTACCGATGCCGATAATGGGCGCCGGGCCTTAGACGCCGGCTGTGAAACGAAAGGACGCAGGTTCTATCCTTGCACCGAGGCAAATATTTGTGGGATCCATAGGTATTTGTTTCGGGTTCGGGTCTTTGTGACACCGAAAAGTTTCTCATAGTTTCTAATATCCACGACACAAGACTCGATCTTACTGTGGGATCAGGACTATGTATGTGACTGTTGGATGTTATATTTATTTATCTAATAAATCGATTCTGATTGCAGGCACCAATCGACACATCAAAGAAGCCGATCGTGTGGGTGCTGGGCGGACCTGGTTCAGGCAAGGGCACGCAATGCGAGAAGATCATCGCCAAGTACGGGTTCACCCACCTGTCCACCGGCGACCTGCTGCGTGCCGAGGTGAAGAGCGGCTCCGACAGGGCCAAGTGCCTTACATCCATTATGGAGCGGGGTGAGTTGATATGATCATTGTGGATAGTGGAGTAAGAATGTTGGCTGTAGTGGTTACTAGTTGAAGGTCGCGAAGTTGCAGATTTACGTGAATAGGAAAGTTAATTTGATTTGACTCTCAACGCGCTATGGAACGGACTATGCTCGGTATTTCTCTACGAGATCGAATAAAAAATGAGAAGATCTATAGGAGAAGCTGAAGTGACTGTGGGACGGGCACTTAGCGCGTAAAACTGATGGAGTTGGATTAACTCCATCGTAGTTTTTGGTTGTACATGCAATAATAACAATAAAGTAAAAATATCAATTAAATTTCAAAACAATCCATTCGGCCCTGTCACACCTAAGGCTGTTTGTCCACCGCCGCCGTCACCGGACCGTCACCGAGAACGAGATGACGGCGCCGATTTAGCGGACATACATTTACTATGACCATGTGTCCACCGCACCCCCGTCACGCGAGAACCGTCATCCGGCCGCCGATGTTTCGAGTACTTCGGCGTGACCGCTAGAACTCGGTACGGTTTTATGACGGGCCGATGTGCCGGCAATACAAAACACGTTTGTTCTTGTCCACACAGTACCGTCGCACCGGGCCGTCCGCCCGGTTTTTGTTATGTCTATCATAAAATTTGTGAACAAAAAGGCTAATGAAATTCAAATACGATATTTAAAAGTTAATTGGAGTAGCAGAGTCCAAAAATTATTTTAATCGCCTACGCCTTCAATCGTACAAAAGCAGAAGAAGCAATTGTCGCCGCTTAAAACTGGCCATCCTTCTAGTTTGTTTTATTTTTATCAAAAAAGAAAACGCGACTACCGCGTATGATGAAGCTCTAGAACTAAGTGGAACTGAGCCACCGATTTATCGGCGCGGTGGACACACGATCGCCGTCACGTCATCTTAAACTCGGCAAGAAATAATCTCGTTCTCGGTGACGGTCCGGTGACGGCGGCGGTGGACAAACGGCCTGGCCGTTTGTCCACCGCCGCCGTCACCGGACCGTCACCGAGAACGAGATGACGGCGCCGATTTAGCGATACATATATTTACTATGGCCATGTGTCCACCGCACGCCCGTCACCCGAGAACCGTCGTCCCGGCCGCCGATGTTTCGAGTAATTCGGCGTGACCGCTAGAACTCGGCACGATTTAATGACGGGCCGGTATTTTTTTTTGTCTATCATAAAATTTGTTTAAAAGATAAATTAAACGATATTTATATATATCGGCGCGGTGGACACACGATCGCCGTCACGTCATCTTAAACTCGGCCTGAAATAATCTCGTTCTCGGTGACGGTCCGATGACGGTGGCGGTGGACAAACGGCCTAAGACTTGAATGTAGAAAACAACAAACAATCAAGAACCTAAAATATATCCAATCATTACTATCTCAAACTACTTTCGACTCCAGGTGAGCTGGTGCCCAACGAGGTGGTGCTGGAACTGCTGAAGGAGGCGATGATGGCGCGCGCCAACGAGGCCAAGGGATTCCTCATCGACGGCTACCCGCGCGAGAAGTCGCAGGGCATCGCCTTCGAAAACACCATCGCTCCAGTTACTGTAAGTTGATCAGTCTTGTATATATGTTTTCGTTGTCTGGAAAAGATCGCTAATAGCGATAAGACCGCTAGTTGGTAGATTATTTCAAAATAATGTTTACTTTTATGTAATACGTTACTATTGAATATCGCTGCATTTTAGGAGGTATTATGTCCGAAAAACGAGCATACCAGGTCATGTTTATTTATTTTATTTTTTTATTTTAAATCTTTATTGTACACATAAAAAAAATACAGCATACAGAAACAAAAAAAATATATAAAAAGTACAAATGGCGGTCTTATCGCTTAAAGCAATGTCTTACAGACAACCATGGGATGGATTTAAAAGAAGGAAAAAGAGAGGGCAGTGTAAAATAAATAATTAAAAGTCTGGAAACTAGATAAAACTCATATTATCTATATATATAATCTAAACATAAAAATACACCAAAATAACATACATACATACATAATAAAAAGCATAAATACACACATATATAATACTACAAACATATACATATATAAATATATAATAAATACAAATTTAAAATTAATTAGAAGTAGGAAATAATATTATCTACTAAAATCTGTTTATTTAGAGAGAGAGAGGTAATGTTCTTTGATTTGCCTCTTGAATGAAGACAGCGATTGCGCCTGTCTCACCACAACAGGAAGCGCGTTCCACAATCGAACTGCTTTGACAGTAAAAGACTTGTCCATAAATGTTGTGGTGTGCACAGGCATTCTCAGCCTAAGATTCTCGGACGACCTCAAGGACCTCAAATGTGAGTCATGAAGAAAAATAAATCGTTCTTTAAGATAAGATGGGGTGAGAGGATTGAACAAAATATTGTAAAGAAGACAGAGAATGTGAGTATTCCGACGAAGCCGTATAGGTAACCACTTGAGCTTAGCACGAAACTCAGAAACATGGTCATATTTGCGAAGACCAAATATGAATCTTATGCAGAAATTTTGAAGACGCTCAAGTTTATTTAGTTGGTCATGTTGTGGTGATAATTGCCGATCGGGAACATCCACGACGCGAGGCTTCCATTGACTGACTAATCACAACACCGTGGCTCTACCTGCTTCCAAATGCTCTTGTGTTTTACCAATCTTTCGTATTGTAAAAATATATTTTGGTTTTCTTGTATTACTTTTAACCATAAACATCACTGACAATTTTGATTAATCTAAATAGTATGAAATAAAATGTAGTTTACCTACCTACTTTACTTTATTATTATCCGTCAGAATTAAATTATAAGGCATCTAAATTAGAAAAGTCATAATGCTGTCGGGAACAAATTAAACTAAATGAGTTCCCCCGGGATGACGCGGCGTGCTCTACGATGGCAATTATATTTTAAATTGGACAGATATTGCTAAGCCAGCCGTGAAAATCTAATAATGAGTTAGCGGTATAGAGTAGGTAATCTGCCGCGCTGGCATCCGGCAATCTCACTCATCGAATGAAACGCGAAATAGTTGGCCATTTTTTTATATTTTGTTTTTCGATCAAATACTAGATGCAGGGTCCGGAACAAAAACACACGCTAAAAGTGGCCGAGTTTGCTTATACTTATACATTTGAATTTCGAACTACGAGATGTAGCAAAGTGTTAAATTATAATCAACTTCAGGAAACATAAACCTTATATTCCTTTAAATTAAGATTTATCGTGTTTTTGGACGATAATAAAATCAAATAAGACCACACGCTTATTTGTGCTCTTATTTCTCTTGCCGTTTTTTAGGCCATTACTTATAATCTTGTGTATATTTGATCGAATTTTGTTGCACATGATTGTAGCAAATGAGATAATCATTTCAGATATCCTTAGGGAAGACCTAGGGTCGGCAGCTTCTTACTGCTGAATATGCAAAATCTAAAAAAAGAACGCGAATAATTCCACCTAACCCTCATACTAAAGAACCCTTGACAACAATTTTATATTCAATTGCAGGTGATAATCTACTTCGAGGCGTCCTCAGAGACGTTGACCAAGAGGCTGCTGGGCCGCGCGGCGAGCTCCGGCCGAGCTGACGACAACGAGGAGACCATCAAGCTGCGCCTCAAGACATTCATGGACAACAATGACCTGGTGCTCGCGCAATACCCTGACAAGCTCAAGAGGGTGAGTAAACTGATGAACCAATAGGATTGTGGAGGAACACTGTTGCTCTAAATACAGGCTATGCTTAGTTTGAGTGCCAGGGGACCAAATTCTTTGTTATTGTATAAGTTCTTTTGGGAGTTAAATAAATTAAAATAAAAACTTACTTAATCGTGGTAGCTTTTAAAATAAATGAAATGAAGTATCTAGCTGAGAAGGTCAGCAGCTTGAATAGATAAGGTAAAGTGCGGTAGGTACTGGCTTAGTAAAAAAGTGAATATCAACTTTCGCTGTAAGTAGTCGATGTTTTATTAAAGTTGCAGTAGTATTCAGTCATGAGAATTACAAGGCTTTCCTCATAATGAAAAACGTAAAGAAAATATTTCTGGCAGTTCAGTCCCTCATACATTCTCGTCCCTATTTGCTCGTTCCTTTTCATCTTACTTCAGGATGTCAGTTTTCCAGGTTTAAACACTTATATATCTACTTATAATTCTACATAGAAATCTATACTAATATTATAAAGCTGCAGAGTTTGTTTGTTTGAACGCGCTAATTTCTGGAACTACTGGTCCGATTTGAATGATTCTTTCAGTGTTGGGTAGCCCATTTATCGAGGAAGGCTATAGGCTATATATCATCACGCTATGACCTATAGGAGGAAAGCGGTAGTGATATTTCTAGCAAATACGAGGAAATTTTGTTCGTTTTTCGTGGTCCGATTGGTCGATATTCTAAACGGATAGTCAGAATTAAATATTTTGACTATCTATTATTATTATTATTTGACTATATATTTGTTTTTAAAACATGTATGCACCCGGGCGGAGCCGGGCCTGACCGCTGGGAAATAAAGGTAGTTTATGTTATTTTCCAGATAAACGCGGAACGCTCCGTGGACGAGATCTTCGCGGAGGTTCAAGCGATCCTCGACCCCATTGTGGCCAACTAGACCGCGCGCACAAAATAATATTTTTCTACACCAATCTGTACATATTATCCATAATTTATACGCATTGTTAATTAAATACAGTTTATTTTACGCGTTTTATTGAGAAGTTATTATTTATTCTTGACAAATTTTAAGATAGGTGTGATCTTGGAACATAGTGGAATTGAATGAAGTCTATGGCTGCAGAGAAAGAGGCCTATCTATATTTTATTGTGGATATGATGGGCTGGAGTTAATTTTTATTTGTGGGTCGATTAGACAGTGATTAGATAATAAAAAACAAAGCCAAGAGTAAAGTGCATCAGGTCACTATGACGATACGTTTAGTACATCCACTTTTTTACCGTACGGCGCGATAGAAGTATAACTAACAAAACATATAAGCTTGTCCATGGCACGGCAAAGCTAAATAATGACGCCGCCGCCGTATTCGCGTGTGGGTATGCCTATAAGCTCTCATAGTGATCTATATAGCACAGACAACCGGCGAATTAACCGTAGATTTTCAGGCCGCAAAAACGTGTGGTTACAAGAGGCCTTACATTCGACAATTTATGGAGATGACATGGCTAAGGTTTTAACCAGGAACCAAATTATGAATATCATTTATAGATTTAGTAAATTAGTTACTTTTTTTTTTAAGGTAATTTAGTTGAGCCCAAACTGCTTTTAAGTTTTAGGTTCTGACTCGAGTTGTAATAAGCGTCGTTCTATCGCTAATAGCTCTATGAATGAAATTTGTTATGCGTTTGTTCTCCTATATGTCAGGATACAGTGCAGTAATGATTTCGAAATTACACAGTACTGTTTTTAGTATTATTCTTTGAAGTTAGAACTAAATTTTCAACTATATAATCCCCATTCGTGGGGATTTTCAAAAATGATGATCGAAAATTAATAAGAAATATTGTGAAATTTTCACATTGTTTCCTATGTTTACATTCTTACACAGGATAGCTTACCTTTTACAGTCCATACCTTTTATAATGGTGGTTGAAAATGTTGACACCGCGGCTCAGAAAATATTTTTAACTGAACAGCGCCATCTCATGGGTAGTATAAAATTTATCTATGAGAAGGTTTTTACATGACGTATTTTCGTATTATTCATCAAAAACCATTGACTACTTATCAGGACTTAATCAAAATTTAATAAAAACAATTAATCATTAAAATATATTCATTTTCACATAAGTCTGTTCACTTGGAAAACATTTCAGTCTTACGCAACTAAGGCCTGACTTTTCAATTGACCAGTAATTTATCCATTACATGAATTTTATTTGACAATTGAAAATCGGGCTCAAAATACAAATTGGTATAATAATTTGAGCTTAAATCAATATATTCTTACTGGGTCCTCAACTATGGTGTCATTAGATAGTATAACTTGTATCAAGAAAAACAAAAGGTGACGGATACAAAGTCAGGATAAACCCTTATGAACTGAATTTGTGCATATTTAACTATGCTATTCACTGTTACTGTAAGTGCGTGGTGGCCTGTTGGTAAACGGACTAGACGCGACTGCCAACATGTTCACGGTGGTCGCGGGTTCGAATCCCAGGGCACACCTCTGACTTTTCGGAGTCATGTGTGTATTGATAGTCAATCACCACGCACTAAAACGGTGAAGGAAAACATCGTGAGGAAACCTGCATACCATAGCGATTTATAAGAATATCTATGGTATGTAAGTCCGCCAACCCGCACTAGGCCAGCGTGGTGGACTATATGGCCTAACCACTCTCAATCGTACTCTCGATTGTAGAGGATGCCCGTGCCCTGCAGTGGGACGTATATGGGCTGATACAGTCATTCACTGTTACTAGCTTAGATTTATAGCAAAGAAAAATTTTGTGAAGAATTCACAATAATTAAATATCCCCCAAGAATCGTGATGGCATACCATGACATGATAGTTGTAGAACGTGCGTATACGGGCTGGATTTTTTTGTATCTACTGCCGATCATTTACTGTGGGTATTATTATTAAATGGTGGAGGGTAGATTAGTCTCCCTAATCAACCATTCCGCTGCTAACTCCAGTATTTAATAGTAACGTTTATAATATTGGTTATATCTTGTTAACAGATATTAATTCATGAGTAGATTTGCCGCGAGTTCATCTTTATGAATAACGTCTAAAAGACAATCTCTCTGAATCGTATAGAAGATCTGTGCATTACAATTACAAGGTAGGTAATTTAATTTCACTATGTTTATAGTGTTGAGGTGGCAGTGGGCAGTACGCATCGCCTACCTTTCTGCCATGTCTCACTGGAAAATATTTAATTTTAAATCCACATGCATGCCCAGACATTCCACATAGACGTAGTTAAATGAGATTAGAGTGCCCCCTTTGCTATGATTAACCTTTAAAGACAAACAAATCTGAGGTACCTACTTTTGAGATAGATAAGTTGATCCATAGCAACATCTTTACCATTCATATTAGTAACAAGTGTCGTCAAATAATGACACCACAGATGAGAACTTTTCTCGCTTAATACAAACTAAAAAAAATATACTCCTACTTGGCTAAAATCCTCCATCCTCCTTCGCACCTAAACTAAAATATTATTTTTCACTTTGAATAAATTCAGACTATTCTTACTTTAGTCAGTAAACCTATTAATAAACTTAATACTTAAAGTATAGAATTCTAGTGTCTAACTATGGGCCTAGGAAATAGTGCTTGCTCCTGTTCCCTCTCCCTCTGGCGTACCGCCACTGCAGTCTCCACGAGCAAGTACAAGCACTTGAACTGATCCCGGTCTCTCCCCTCCGACATATAAGGCACCACCTGGAGTTATAGGACTCCGTTAAAACAACCAATTTCTCATAAAAATAATTTTACAACTCCCAACTGCAGGTGATGCCGGTATTAAAACGTATAAAAAACTTTATTAAAATGAAAAAACAATTAATTCCATACGCTTTATTACGAAACAAACGACAACAAAAACTTTCATTCTCTTACAAAATGATCGTTTTCACAGAAAATACAGTTTTAACACCGACTTCTCCTACATTTATTTACACAGCGTAGAGTCAAATTCTTAGGAACTAAATCTAAATGGAATATTAAAAACATATTTCAAACAAAATGTGTGATTTGTAACAAATAAAATGTGTGAAATTGATCTCCTTTTCATTTAAAATATGAGAAGAAAAAATGTACTGAGCATTTTTTATTAAGGCGGGAAGAAAATATTAAAGGTAGAAATTGATGGGTTAGGCAAAGCGATCATACGGCCAATATACCATGTCTAGAATTGTAATGTAGGATAACATTTAAATAAGCAACTAAATGAAATGGTTTATAATAAACACATAATCACAATTTTCAAGTTAGGAACTTTAAAATATCAATAGCCCCAATCGATCTTTCCTCGATCCAAACGTCATAAAATTCAAAGAGAAAATGAAAACCATTTCAATTATTAAACATTTGGGTACTCTATAAATTCGGATCTTACTCACAATTATGCTCACAATACAGTCTATACTGAAGGTAGGACAAAATCATTAACAAATATTGAAGTGCTTGCAAACGTCGCGTACTCTTGTGCAACCTACACCAAAAGCATAATCCCAAGGTCTAAGCACCAGTATGGCACCACATATCCGTAGTGGCGACCTCCAGCTCGACAGCGACTGGCGGCGGCGGCGGCGGCGCGGGCTGCGGGGGACTCACCTGCATGCGGCGCGGGCGGGGCGCCGCCCCCTGCATCGACATCGCCGGCACCGGCTGCAGCGAGTGCCACGTGGGCTCCTCGTCTCCTGCTGGGGCTTGCTCCACGTCCTCTGTGGTCGTTACTGTCACCACTGAAGCCGTGCTGGGTTGGAGATAGTAAGATTGATGGATAATCTGATTTCGTTTCTGAATGTTTCGAACGAAATAATTATTGCTCAGTTGCAACAAGAAACTTTGGTGACAACGCTTTACATTTGACTTGCCAAATCGAAAAGATACTTGATGCAACTGAACCCCTAACTAAAGTTGAATCAGAAGCTAAAAAGTTTTCGTCGCTAACAGTTGAGAGATGTATCCTTGTCTGGTCTACGAGTTGAATGCACCTGAATGAATGAAAATTTATAAACATGCAACAAACGAAATTCTTTCGACTTCACAGTCTTCTCAATCTCACTATGTTACCAACTCATCCATCAGTACTTTAATCTATTTCAATATGCACAACTTACTGAACCCATCCTACTCACTCTCTAGCAGCGGGATGCAGGTCGTGGTCCTCGGGGCCGTATCTGATGACGGACTGCCACACCGAGGGGTCGTACTTGACCTCCTCCTCGCTCACGGCGCTGGAGTAGCCCTCCTCGGCGTCGCCCAGCTCGTCACCATCACTGCGGTACACCAGCAACCCATCGCCGTACTCGTGGCTTCGGACTTCCACGCCGTTCTGGTGACAACCATAATACCGACCGTAATGATAATTTTTATATCAGAAATTCTTGACTAAAAGAAACGGAAGAAGTTTGAGAGGGGGTCATCAATAAGGCCTGATAATGAATTCAAAAACAAATATCTAAGACACACAGTACAGCACGTAATTTTAATATTCTACAGGGTATATCAAGACTGCAACAGAAAATGTTGCAAAAATAAAGCGAATTTTTTTTTTGTATTTTTTTCCTATGGCCATATTTGGGTGGTAAATACACTTTTTTCCTAAAATAATAGTGTATACCCTTTTTATTTATAAATACTCTAAGGTATAAAAGAGTTTAAATTATTATTTTAACACAAACTATGGGATTTACCACCCAAAAATGATGTAAAAAATCATTAAAAAAAATTGTGGCGTTTCTTTGCGAAATTTTTAGTCGAATTGTGTTTGCAGTCACTAAAACTACCACCCAGCTTCGTTTTCGGTAGCAGTCTTGATATACCCGGTATATTATTATAGAATTGACATCCTTAATATTAAAACTATTTTAAGCAACGTAACATATCAAAAGGAGTAACAGCCATTAAGGGAGCTAAATCAAATTCAGTTTAAATTGACTTCCACCCACCTCCACCACAATTCCGTCCCATGACGTCACTGTGACGTTCCCAGGGCCCATGCCCATGGTGGAGGTAGAGGCCCCCGTTAGTCCCACCATGGGCCCCACTCCAGTGACGGCGCCTAGCTGCTTGCGCCCCCGCCGCGATATCGTGTAGTGCAGGGGGTCGTGTCCCTCGCGCCGGATCATCTCGGGCAGGATACGACGGCGAGCGTTTATGAACCAATTGCACACCTATTGGGGACAATAAATTATGTATTGCCGCATAATACCTATATATTAACAAAATATTTCCATCTTAATCTCATCAGTCACATGTGTAGTTCGGGTCAAAAGTGAGATTTTTGAGATACGCGTATACCAATCTTCCCTTTGCTGCTCCCGTTCTATCTTTTGCCCTTTCAATTAAAATGTTGGAAAATTAGAAGTTTGAACTAGTTTGTAAAAAATCAAAGCAGCAGAAATTACTTACAGTTAAGTGAGCCGTTTGCTCGATTGTCACACGTATTTAATGAAAAAACATTAAAGGAAAAACGAAATTCCACGATTAAAAATTTTAAAACTGACCTGCAACACAGTCAAATTCGCCTCCTGGCTGAGCGCGAGTTTCTCAGCATCGCTCGGATACGCGTTGTACCTATGGTCGTAGAGCCAGCGCTTCAGTATCTTCACGGAATGTTTGGGCAGGTTCCCGCGGCGCTTGCGCACCGAGCCGACGATCACCGCCTGCGGGGGCGGCGGGTGGCGGATATGCGGGTGCATCATCGGATGTGGATGGGCATGGGGATGTGGATGGGCATGGGGATAAGGATGACCGTGGGGATGCGGGAGGGGTAATGAGTGTGGAAGCTGATGGCTGTATGGATGTGGATGGGGTTGTGGAAGCGACTGGCGCGCCGCCGTGTCCGTGTCCCAGTCGTTGCCGCTTTCATTGTCGTCCGTCGATGATGTTGACGGGAAGCGGTCTCGAGCTGCCAGGTAATCAGAAAATGTAGTTTAATTTTTTAGTTATTTTGGCGATATGGAGGAATTCAGTTGAAAGGCTGCATCGGTCGAAGTAATACAAGTATTATGAACAAATGAGCGTTGCTTTATCAATGAATAGGTAATAGATATAAAAATAATAATTTACAAACATTTATGTTTTTAAATATAAGTTACTAACTCGTTAGTACAACAACCAGGTTGGTTGAACAACAATTTACTCCATTTGAATAAAGTTTTGTATCTTAATTTGTGTTCAGAATTATTAGATGTTTGGATTAGTAAACTTTATTTATTTATTTACTTGGATTTAGTTCTAATACCTAGTAGGTGCCTTTAACAGAGTACACTTTCGTTTATAAAAGTATTAATAAAGAATATTGAATACTAGTTCGAATAGAATTAAATAAATGTAAAATTTAATATGGCTGAAAGACGCTACTTTTGCATATATATTTTTTTAATTTATGTGGTTGGTAAATATTATAGGCGTTTAAAGATTTCTAATCCAAATCTATCTATAGAGTTACAATAACACCACTAGATTAATTAGACTATACTTACGCAATTTGATTTTCATAACTTTAATCACTGATTTACGCAGTCTGGTAGATAATAACTGTCTGTGAAGTAAATTTCCCGCCTAATACGTCACTGTCTCCTTTCAAAGTAGACGCAGTTGGTAATCGCAATACATTACTTAAATAAAATGGATAATTAAAGCAAAATATTCATATAAACTTAAATGAGATGATAATCCTAACGCGTCGATAGGCGAAATGAACCACATTTTGGTGTTTTTAATTCAAAAATCGATGCGGAATTCGTGACAATTGACAACGACGTGTGTCGTTTGTCATTTTGATTAAATTTTTGAAATTTGGAAAAAAATGAATTTTATTACAGGCCAGGTAATTGTTTTAGGAACTTATCTAATTACCAAAAAGTTTCTAAACAATGCTATCAAACCTCTTTTATCCAATACGTATTGGAAAATTGGTTTTATTTAAACAGTCATCATCCAAACAAAGAAGTGCGTGGTGGCCTGTTGGTAAACAGACTAGACGCGACTGCCAACATGTTCACGGTGGTCGCGGGTTCGAATCCCAGGGCACACCTCTGACTTTTCGGTGTCATGTGTGTATTGACAGTCAATCACCACGCACTAAAACGGTGAAGGAAAACATCGTGAGGAAACCTGCATACCATAGCGATTTATAAAAAGTCCGCCAACCCGCACTAGGCCAGCGTGGTGGACTATATGGCCTAACCACTCTCAATCGTACTGTCGATTGTAGAGTAGGCCCGTGCCCTGCAGTGGGACCTATATGGGCTGATAATGTTAATAAAAAAAAAACAAACATAAGGATAAAAAGGGATTAGCAATCTATAAATAGATTTAAAACTACGCCATGTGTGTGTCATGGCCTCATTTTATTTTCTACTAGCTGTACCCGCGACTTTGTCCGCGTGGAATTTAACAAAACCTTAATTTTTCTAAAATAAAGATTTTTTCAAAAATAAATGTAGCCTAAGTTACTCCTTATTATATCAGCTACCTGACAATAAAAGTCTCGTCAAAATCGGTCCAACCATTTCAGAGATTAGCTGGAACAAACAGACAGACAGACTGACAGACAGACAGACAGACAGACAGACAGACAGACAAAAACAATTCTAAGGTCATTTTCGTTATAGGTATCGTGTATATAACGAAATGTAGTTGGTCATTTTTTTTTATTTTCACTTTACAAACAGACACTTCAATTTTATTTATATGTATAGAATATAGATTATCTCAATTTATCCCTCAACTTTCCATAAGAAATCATTAAACTGAACCTACGATTTAAGCTTAAATATCAAAATTCAGGTAAAGTGCTAGAAAACGAGTTAACATTTATTATCAAAAGTTAAAACAAATCACAAATTAAGCTAAAAATCACTTGGCGCCTTCGACGATTTCTGTTGTTGGCGTTTCGGTGATGGAGACAGGACTTGGGGCTGAGATGGGGGTCACGGCAGGGGCTGACACTGCTGATTGGGCCTTGGGCTCCGAGGAGTCAGTCCGTCTCTGACCTTTTTCTATGGTATCTGATAAAATTTCTTTGAGGGTTGTTGCTAATGCCTTGGGGTTGCCCGTGCTGTCGAGCTGAAATCAATCGAACATAGTTTGTAAATCACGACTTTTAGTCTGCAACTTTGGGCTATTTCTAAATTATTTTGTGTCTTATTTTCATTACAATTGGTTGCTTACCGTAACAACATGGCCACCAAATCTTTTGTGAACATTTTTGACTTTGTGTGCCGCCTCTCTCACGATCTGCCGCGCCGCGTTGATCTCTGATTCAGGCCGGCCTAATTCTGATAGTTTGTTCTGTAGCCTTGTCGCCGCTACCTACAATGCAGAGCAATACCATTCATCATTCATTAATGTGTTTTTTCCTTCGAAGGTAGCTATGGAGTTAGTGTTACATAAGTGGCAACATATACATATTTTTCCCATGAAGATTACGTATAGCCGCTCGGTTGTAAGCTATCTCGAAATTATAATATGTTATCTCTATAGTCTTTTCTATTTTAGAATTGGTTCTCCTAAACAAGGATTTTTCATAACTTTTATATATCAACATTCTCCATGAGAAATATCTGTATCTGTCTGTATCAGCCCATATACGTCCCACTGCAGGGCACGTGCCTACTCTACAATCAAGAGTACGATTGAGAGTGGTTAGGCCACATAGTCCACCACGCTGACCTAATGCGGGTTGGCGGACTTACATACCATAGAAATTCTTATAAATCGCTACGGTATGCAGGTTTCCTCACGATGTTTTCCTTCACCGTTTTAGTGCGTGGTGATTGACTATCAATACACACATGACTCCGAAAAGTCAGAGGTGTGCCCTGGGATTCGAACGCGCGACCACCGTGAACATATTGGCAGTCCGTTTGCCAACAGGCCACCACGCACTTATGAGAAATATAATATAAAATATTAATCTCTGATATAATGATATAAAATATAAAATATTAATAAAATATTAATCTCTAATATATATATATTTATGTATGTATATTATGTGTATGTATGTATATTTTTATTATTAATTAGTAATTATTTGTAATTCTTATATTTTTCCTTCTTAACTACTATTCTTTACACTTTAAGACTGCCCTCTATTTATCCGTTCATAAAATCCATCCCATGGTTGTCTGGAAGACATTGCCTTTGAGCGATAAGACCGCCAATTGTACTTTTAAGATTGTGATTTTCGTTTTATTTGTATTTTATTTTTGTGTGCAATAAAGTGTATAAATAAATAAATAAAAAATCTCAATGGTCAACATCTGACTAATGTAGCTTTAATCTAAAAAATCTACATATTTAATAATTAGTTGTAAATTTTTGATTGGAGAGACAATGCTCATGGACTTTAAAAGTAAACTAGAAAAACTAACTTCATTATCAACCTCCAGAGCGACGACCTTCTCGGGCCATTTCACTTGTCTGTTGAACATATTGGACATGCGCGGGTTCTTCGGGAACCCGACCAAGATGAAACCCTTGGCGTCCTGCTGCGACAGCATCGCTTCTTTTATCAGGTCTACTATTAGTTGCTGCAAATAAAAACTGAATGAGGTTCAGGTAATATGGGATGGAAGTTTTTATTACTATTAGCTTCTTCTTGAAGAGCCAATTCTTCGCTTTACTCGCTATCGATGTAGGGAGAGGAATCCTGAAAGACGTGTGGAATTATCGGCCGTCCAGGCAAGCGTACAAATAATGACGCTCGGTTTGCAGCGATTTTATTCCTACGTAGGCATAGGCCATGGCAGCTCAAAGTTCTCCTTAAACTCTCGAACCTTCCTTTCGTTTTTGGACGAATATGTACCTATTGTTGGAGTCGAAAATAGGCTTCAAATCTTCAGCTTGCAGTTAAGCTAACTAAACATCTTCATCGTCTAATGCAATAACTAGTAATTTCTGGTTTTAAGCTGTTAAAATCGAAAGGTGAAACTTGCTTATACACCTTCACCTGTTTCACCTTCTTTATTATTATTTCTAAGTCAATTAACGACAGTAATCTGATAAAAAGCAGTACGTAACCGTTCACATTAACTTACTTCAGGAATATCATCCTGTGCCTGTAGTTTGTCGGTGATGAGGCGCCCCCTGGCGGTGTCCTTGAGCGCCTCCTCGCGCACCAGCTCTCCCGGCCGTATCATGGTGTAGCCAGTGATGTTGGAGATGGTCTGCGCTACCGTCTGGTTGCCCGCGCCCGGGACACCGTTCACGAAGATTACCGGTAGGTGGCGGATGGGTGTCATGTCGTATACCATGTCATTCTACGATTTATGGAAGGTACAATAAAGTTATAAATTTTGTCTGTATGCCTTTCGTTACGATTTATTTATTTAATATTATATTATTAATTTGCCTCTGCCTCTAAATAAAAACATGCGACAGTAGATTATGTCACAAGACGCATGTAGTATTAAAAACCCAATCAATCTGTAATAAATAATTAGCAGATATAAGTCCAGTAAAGGACAATCTTCTACCGCTTTCAAAATTTGGTAATACAAATGCGCTCAATGATCACTGAATCCAAAAATAAGAGTTCGTCAATTCATAAACTCATGCCTTTTTCCCAGAAGGGGTAGGCAGGAGTATGTGTCTGGACATCCACATTTCGCCATGTATGTACCGTACCACAATGTGATATGGGGACCATCACCATATCGGGCACAAATTTCTGACTCCGGTGATGATAAATTGATAGAAAAATCCTATATCACTTTGCCCGACCTGAACTACATAGCATAATAATTATTCGTGATTAAAATAATTGTTTATCTTATTTAATTCTTATTTATTTTATTCAATTGTTTATTTTATCTTGTTGGGCGGGTGCCTAGGGCGCCAAAGACATAAGGATGCCGCAGACTGTATTTTACAGTTTCTATATGAGTTTAAATAACAAACTGGGGATGAATGTAAACAACGACTGTGCTCAAACCGGCAGGGGCAATGGTTGAGAAAAAAAGCAACTTCATGATACTTTTCGTCAAAGAATGATAAATTACTTACTTCGTCAAACGCCTTAGAAAAAAAACAACCCATTTCTACACCGATTACACTACCCACAAACTTGTTACAAATATAAATATGAAAAGTTTTTCCCAACAAAACCAGTGTGGTAAAATGACATTTCCAAATCAATGACAGTCTTTTGAACGTGCGTATAGATTTGTGACGGATTTTGAAAATCAGACAGTGTTATTGTCATGAAACCTGTGGGCTCAGATGATAACAGCATTTTCAAAATAAACACTGTTCATCTTAAGATTAGGTATAGGATACTTTATATTTTAGCCACAATGACTAAAATCCAACCAACCAAAATTCTAAGCAACATGAGTTTTCCAAGTTGATTAACGACCGTCCATACAAAATGCATCTCTTATATAACTCACATAATTCGCTTGGGGGAAAAATAGTCTTAAAAAAAGCTGAGCATTGACCAAAATATTTTAAGTTGATATGCTAATGTAATACGTATCTAATTGAGTTCTGTATTCAATTAGTTTAGCATTATTTTAGATATTGTTCCTCTGGATTCCCACAGCCCACTAAACACATATCTTTCTATAGGAATAGATCTAGAAAGATATAATTCCGAATAGCTCATTATTCTAGCGGAACATGATGTTACAACTTCCGACTTCTAATGTTAACCATATCATTATGCTGTCACATACGAGTGATAGACAGGCTACAAGGTTTTGTCAGCGTTGACTGTGTCGGTAAAACTGTTACGGCCTAGTCTTGTGAAGTTTTACAGCGAATCATTTTCATTAATAAACCATTTGGACGTGAAATTTGAACAACAACCTTATTTATAATATTAAAGTGAAAAATTCTACTCTTTATCATGACAAGGCTGTTAAAATACATATTGAATCTAATAATATTAATCATCGTACTTTTAACTTTAAATTCACTACGGACATCAGCTAACCAAGACTGCAAAAACAGTATTGAACCGCCTAAATACTATCTGATAGAGAAATGCCATAGATCTAAACTGGGTATAGCAGCATATGGCAATTTCACCTCTCTGACAAGTTGCCAAAGACTAGGTTTGGAAAAGAAGGGCTTGGCACTGAACTTCAGTCCACCAGAAGCTAGAGAAGGGATGGATCACTACAGCTGTGAGGTATTGAGATGTGCTGAGACGGAAGGTGGGTGGACATTGGTCAATGATACTAGATTTGACTATTATAGTCTCTACGCAAGGCCTTTACGTGAGTATAAAATATGACTTGTTTTGAAACTACTTATATCCTGCCTTCGTTAATTCTATTTGATACTATTCCAGCCTTTGCTAGTCTTACTTTTTGCACGATTTCCTCTATTTTACTCTATTTTTGATGTAGGTATTTAAACACATGATGATTAATTTTCGTAACTTCCTTAGCAATATATCATATAGGTAGTGATACTTGATAGAGTCGTCTGTAATATGCATATGGAATGAAGCGTATCTCTATCTACACTTTCTTTTTTTCGCGTCCACAGCTGGACATAGGCCTCTCCTATGGCACGCCACTGGGCTCGATTTTGAGTCCATCTTCTCCAACCGCTACCAGCCATCTATCGGATACCATCACTCCACCTCGTTGGAGGGCGTCATGCATTACGCTTGCCGAGGCGTGGTCTCCACTCGAGAACACGTCTACCCCAACGTATGTCGGTTCTCCGACAAAAGTGACCAGACCACTGCCACTTCTACTTGCTGATCCGTTGGGCTATGTCGATCACCTTGGTTCTATGTCGGAAACCTCATTTCTGATTCTATCCTTCAGGGAAACACCGAGCACAGCCCGCTTCATAGCTCGTTGAGCGACTTTCTTTTAAGCATTCATAAATAGATTTACAACCTTATTGACATACAGTTTCTAAATATACTTATTTTTACTATAGAATGTTTTGTCTTCGCTCAAACTGAATTCTGAATCAAAATATAATTACTAAAATAGGTTTATAACTTTCTATGAATAAGGCTGTTAATGTTTTACAGCAAATGAAAACACAACCTGCGTGCCAGCTACGGGAATGTTTTACCTGCTCCCTCAAACAAAGAACTACACGCAAGCACACCACGAGTGCAAGAATATGACGGGAGTGCTAGCTGACGTCATCACAGAACGCAGGACTGAGACACTCGGCCAGGTGTTGTTTGAAGCTGGTGTGAACGTCGCTTATGTAGGACTGAGGAGGCATAACAAAAGTTCCTTCAGCAGTGAAATGGGTAGGTTTAAATAAATACAACTTTGAAACTTGGTAAGGATCATAATTAAAGGAAAGTCTTCGGTCTTGTGCCGTTAGTATCAGATGCTACGAAAATCTTTTGATTCTCGAAACAGCGTTTTCGGAACAAATTACATTAAGGTTTCTCATATGTGAGAGGCTGCCTGGATAGGTACCACCGGAATATCTACTTCTCCCGCCAAACAGCAATGTTAATGCACTTTACTGTTCCGGTTTTAAGGACATTGTAACCAGAGTAATTACTGGACATATTGAGACTTAATATATCATGTCTCAGCAGCTTATTGCTTTGCAGTTCATGGTTCTTTTTGGTTTTGTTACTATACAGGAGCAGTCATATCGTTTATCGTCAGGCAAATAGCATGTCCGACTCACCATTCATTGCAATCAAAAAAATATGGATCACATAAACATATGCGTCCAAAAAAATATGTCTTGGAATTAAACAACGCCTTTAAAAACTGTTATGATCAGGAGTTCATTAAAGGATCACAAACTCTTGAATTAAAATTTTCTTTTATTTATATTTAAAGCTTAAAATCTTTCGTAAACCTAGATACCTGTCGATACTAAGGAAACTTTAGTCTCCAGGCAGCTCAATGGATTGCTCGACTTATCGTGCCTGGGCCCCTGGACATCCCAACAGAAACTTCCACGATCACAATTGTATGCTGATCACAAGGCTAAAATTTTGGAAGACCACATCGTGCAGCAAGCCTTACAGGGCTTTGTGTGAGCTCTTACCTAAAGGACCGTATAAAAAAGGATCGATATTCGCTTCGAGAATTAAAAACGGTAAAACTGTAATTTGTAATTTATTACTTTTCTGTTTAAATCTCTTTCGACTTATTAATCAATAGATTTTAATCGTAAATATCAATGTATACTCATGAGTCATATTATACTTATATTCTTTAACGTAAAGACATGATTTCAATTTTAAAATGTTAATTTACAGATACGGAATCAGAGGAAATCCCAACGGAGAAATAAATTATTGTAATAAATATTATATTATATCTACTGATTATGTCCTGTTTTTCTTGTTCATAAAAATACTCCTTTAGTTCCTAACTTATTACGCGTAGGTCCAAGGCACAATTTAAAAAAATGATAAATAAAAAGGTAGATCTCAGAACATTAATGCTTTAATAGTTAGGTATTGTTCTGATTAGGTACTGAAAGTTATCTATAATTATGTATAGTTTTGATTAGTTGTGTGGTGGCCTGTTCTTAGCAGATCGTGCGCGGCTGCCACCGCCTGTACAGTTAGTAAGTGGTGGCGCGTACCCCCAGCGCGCAGACCCGGTCTTCGGAGTTATTTGTGTACTGACGCAAATTAATGACTGGCTTGGTGGCGCACTTTTGCTACGATACGATTACAGAGCTGAGGTATCGGGTTCGAATCCCGGGTTGTTTTTATTTATTATCAGCCCGGAGTCGAAAAGTGCCCGATATGACGTTAGGCTCGCATCACATCGTGGGACGAAATGCACAAGGCGAAAAGCATGAATTTATGTAAGTAAGTATAATGTTAACAACAATTATAAAGAACTTTAACTCCGCACTGTAGGAAAATATTGTGACGTAACTTGCTTGAGGGTGTTTAAAGTCCGCCAACCCACACTGTGCTAGGTAGCAAAACATTTTAAAGGCTTTTGAATTGAATTCTTATATCCAGGCTGGATTATTGCTAATATTTTAATATAATAATTTAAAATATATAATAAATAACATTTTTTAATACAATGTAAGCAGTCGCAGTAGGACCACAAAAAGATGGGTTTGGATAGGTGGGACAGAGACTGGCGGGATCGAGCCCTGCACAGAGCCCTGAACCGTAATTAATGGAAAGAGGGTTGAGGCCTTTGCCCTGCAGTGGGACAACGCAGGCTGATGTACAGTTAGTAGTAGTACAGTGTTTTTTATTTTTTTATTGCAGTGAATAGTGAGACGAGCATGCCGTTCGCTTGATGGTAAGCGATTCGACTGCTCATGAACAGTAGCAAAACCATGTGTCTATGACTTTTTAATAACCACGTAAACGCAGTCGCAGGTTTCTCTGTTGAAGTCTTTAATAACTATTTACTATACATTAATAAATAAATTAAATGATGCTTATTTTACTTATATATGACAAATTCATGGAGTTATTAAGTACAATTAAACACTTGCATTAATAAAACGCAGCTTCCATCGATAGATGACATTTGACAGTTCTCATTTGTCAATTTTATAAGATTTATATTTTTATTTATTTCCACAGTTTCTTTCAAACTGTGGTGGTAAGTGATAAGTTTTATGCCTAAAAGTAAAATGGGTCAGGGTAAGAGCCAATTCACAGAGGATGAACTGCAAGACTATGAGGTAAATAACAAAAGATCCATTAAATAAATATGGCCTATTCTACCTGTGTGACTAATGCCTGCTATTTTTTGTAGGATCTCACGTATTTCTCGAAGAAGGAAGTGTTGTAGTGAGTATATATTTTATTCATATTGTATGATATTCAATATTTACTGTATTAATTAAGAAAGAATAAAGACTAAACTATTTTCACGAAATGTACCTACTCGGCTTAATCGCAAGTTTTCTTTTGTTCCTGTATAGAAACTTGAATTAAAAGATTCAGTTACGTGTATCTAAACTTTTCTGTGATTTTTACCTGCAGAAATTGAATCGCGAAAGATATATTTTAATGAACTATACACAATGAAACTATTCATTTAACTTCATACAATAGCTCTTTAATAGCTGTGATGTTATCATTGATACATTGCAATGCATATGGTACTACCTATGTAATTATTATCATTTGGCCTTTCTCAAGAAGTCAGGCTAAATTGGTTCATACTGTTTTATCATGTTATTAATATGCTGCAAGAGTACTTTGTATATTAATTGCATTAGTAATTAAGCACACAAGAGAAAGGTACAGTTATATATTAGAATTGAGGAAATTTATCAATGAATTTGAACCCATGTATAATATAAATTGACCACAACTACTCTGTAAATGTAGCAAAACAATGAAGAAGAATAATTTAATAATAAGGCTACACTAATGGAAGAGAATGATGTGGCTAATAATATCCCAATTTTAAAAAGTAAAAGTAAAACCTTTTGGCTTCCACTTTTTAAAATTGCATTAACAATATTGAACCTGAGTCCTAAAGCATCCAACTATATCTATCTCATTGTCTGCAGCGCCCATCAGAAATTCAAGGCATTAGCACCTGAAAAAGTTGGGCACAACAGGAATGCAAAGTTACCAATGGCGAAGATCCTGCAGTATCCAGAACTGAGGGTCAACCCATTTAGGGACAGGATATGCAAAGTGTTCAGCTCGAGTAATGATGGAGACTGCACCTTTGAAGACTTCTTGGATATGATGTCTGTGTTTAGTGAGACAGCTCCGAAGGCTGTGAAAGCTGAGCATGCTTTTAGGATCTTTGGTAAGGGTTAAGAGATAAGATCATAAGATAATTATCACTCACAGTTGGTTTATTAGTTATTGCGTACAAATGAAGTAAAATAAATTTAAATATTTATTAATACAGAGATTTGAAATTGAATTTCCTATTTATAAACAATCATATTAAATAGTAGTACTTTGATCAAACAAAATTATTCTTAAGAATTATAACTATGGACTATTATAAATAAATAAATAAGAACCAATAGCCGCAAGCATAGCCCTGACTTCACACTAAGATAGAGTCTTACTGGCTATCAGGAAGATGAGACATGAAATAAATATTTGTGTTCCGCACAAACATTTATCTTGGTGCGAGGATCGAACCTGCAGCTTCTCATTACACAGGCGGCGTCTAACCGACTGCGCCACGGCGCGGATACTGTCATTACCCATATAAATTCATTTAAACTTAATCTTTCCTTAATTTATTACAACTAAAGAGTTTCAACCCAAGTTAAAAAAGTCAAATAATTTAAATACAATGAAATTGGTTCCAGATTTCGATGGTGATGACATGATTGGTGTCTCAGACTTGCGGGAAGTGATTGAGAGAATCTGCGGACCGGATCACAAGTTGGCTGACCATGAAATACAACAGCTGGTCCAAAATGTTTTAAATGAAGCAGATCTGGATGATGATGGTGCACTTTCCTTCGCTGAGTTTGAACATATCATTGATAAAAGCTCTGATTTTAGCCAGTAAGTAAAATTTAAGTGTCCTAATGTGTTGAGAACTTTTACATCAATAGTAATAAGATTCAATTACGCTAGTTCAGTCTGCTTAAAGCCAGATCTATTCTAGCTTACTGATGGTATTTTAAAAGTGAGAGGCCGCCTGAGTATGTAACACTGCTACATCTATTTCTCACACCAAACAGCAGTGTAAACGTTTCAGTGTTAAGCACGGGCCTCCTCTACAATCGAGAGTACGATTGAGATTGGTTAGGCCATATAGTCCACCATGCTGGCCTAGTGCGGGTTGGTCAAAGAACATACCTAGTAGATAATATATTTTGTTTTTCTTTTCAGCTCATTCAGAATCAGGCTGTAGGCATGTGGCAATGGAAAAAACTGGTAAAGAACATTATAAGTACACACAATATTTAGTCACAAAGTAACTAATCGCATAATACATTTGTAGTGATACTATTTAATAACTATTTACTGTGTATTATATAACAATGGATGTGTTGTCTTAGACAGATTATAATAATTTAGTGCAATAATGATATTAATATGTTTTGAATTAATCATTTTGGCAGTTCCATTGGTCTAGTGATAGCCTGTATGGGTTATGAAGTCTGATATCTTGGGTTCGATTCCCAGGTCAGGCACTTTGATGGCTTAAATTGTGATTTAACAAGACTCGTGTGACTTTCGTGGATCGGAAGTAATCTTCAAGAAAAGTGGGGTGCCACTAGAACTATCTTTAAACTACACAGTTTTATTGATTTAAAATATCTAATTAGAACAATTTAGATTATTAGTTCTGTTTCTCATAATTAGACTCATAAAGTGGAATGAACTATGTATCATGAAGTTATTCACAATAGTTTTAGTAATTATCTATAAATACATAGTGTTCAATCTTATTGGTCTCGATTGATAATCTCAATACATAGTTAGTTTTAGAGCCTTTAAAAGCGCTTAAACATTTTTATAATACGATTCTACACATTGTTAATAAATACGTCATATAGGCACAGTAAAACCACTATATTGTTTGTATAAATTATCTGAAAAACTAGCAAAACCACAATCTGAATACAGTATTATGTAATGAATTGAAATAATCATCACAATTTAAATATAATTTTAAATGATCTTCACATATTCGTAATCTCTGTAATATGTAGCAAAATGATGTAATATTTGTATAAGTTAGTTCTAATTAGAAACTATTATTAGATTTTTTATAGAGGCTGGAAATCTTATAGCTTTTATGTGATTTTGTTACAAATTTTGATATTATCTTTATTATGTAGGTAATGAATTTTTATCACACATAAAAAATTGGAAATCTATTTTTAATTTCTAAAGTAATTTAAGAAATTTTATCGGCTGTAATATTTTTTTTAAATCACATTCAGTTTGGTAATCTTTGTCCCATACAAATACACAGATAGGACCTGTACTTTTTTTTACTCCATTTTCTGATATCACAAAACTACCTATATGAAGCCCACTATAACTTTAAGGGCCTTTCTAAGCTGGATTATCTGCCCAATTTATGGTTGTTTCAGAAAAACATAACATACCTTGTGTAGATTATTTTAAATACCCTCACTACACGAGAGTCATACTAGGTAGGCTATTTTCTGTTTAATGTTTTATTTTATTTTACAGTTTAATGAAATTTCATGCTATGTGATAAGAATTTATTGCCTACCTACATGTAATAACTTGTGATTTAATGTAATGCATTTACAAAACGTCTTCCTTTTTTACACTCATATAAAATATCTTATTCAAATATTTGCCAAATGTATTTATTTATGTCTTGAGTGTTGTGAAATTATATTATGACAGCCTCCGTGGCGCAGTTGGTTAGACGCCGCCTGTGAAACGAGAGGCCGCGGGTTCGATCCCCGCACCGAGAGAAATGTTTGTGCGGCCCACAAATATTTCTTCCGGGTCTGGGTGTTTGTGAGACCGAAAAGTCTCTCGTAGTTCCTGATACCCACGACACAAGACTCGATCTTAATGTGGGGTCAGGACTATGTATGTGACTGTTGGGTGTTATTTATTTATTATGTAATGGAGTTGATGTGAAATTTATTGAGTTTTATGAAGATTTATTTATATGCATGTCTGTCTGTCGGTATTAGCCCATATACGTCCCACTGCAGGGCACGGGCCTACTCTACAATCGTAAGTACGATTGAGAGTGGTTAGGCCATATAGTCCACCACGCTGGCCTAGTGCGGGTTGGCAGACTTACATACCATAGAAATTTTTATAAATCGCTATGGTATGCAGGTTTCCTCACGATGTTTTCCTTCACCGTTTAAGTGCGTGGTGATTGACTATCAGTACACACATGACTCCGAAAAGTCAGAGGTGTGCCCTGGGATTCGAACCCGCTACCACCGTGAACATGTTGGCAGCCGCGTCTAGTCCGTTTACCAACAGGCCACCACGCACTTTATATATAAGCATGTATTTATGATAAATATCTGTATTTATGTGCCATATGCTTGCCTTGCTATCAGTTTATTTAAGTCTCCCATGGCAATTTAAACAAAATATAGTATGTGGATTGTGCATGATGACTAACATTGAACATTTTTACCTTAGAATTACCTTACACCTGTTGGACTAAATTGCTACCTATTTAAACTTTTACCTGCGTCTCCGCGGCGTAGTTTATCATACGTCGGCTGTGAAACGAGAGGCTGCGGGTTTGATCCCCGCACTAAAATATTTGTGTGAACCACAGGTATTTATTTCGGGTTTGGGTGTTTGTGACACCGAAAAGTCTCGAAGATTCTGATACCCACGACAAAAGACTCGATCTTGAGTGGGGTCAGGACTGTTTGTGACTGTTGGGTGTGTTTATTATTTATTTATTGTGTGTGTGTATATGTAATCAAATATGTGGCCTAACCACTCTCAATCGTACTGTCGATTGTAGAGGAGGCCCGTGCCCTGCAGTGGGACGTATAAGGGCTGATACAGAATCAAATATGTAACGAAACATGTAGTGGGCTATGAATTGATGTGTGTGATGAACGTAATTATAAAGCAATGTCTCTGCAAACAGATTGTAACCTTAACTCAACTTATTTAGAATTTATGCTTTATGAAAGAAGAAATATCATAGAATGCGTATAACACATGAGTTTATTCTATATTTCTCTCTCTCTCGCTCCTCAGCCCCAGGTAGTCCACCGCGGAACTTAGGTCTCCCCCAAAGCTCTATTCTTATGATTAAATTAAAATGTCTTTGAAGTCTGTAGGAGAATGATTCACATTATTATTTTGTATTGTGTGTTATATAAGCCATGTTCCAAGATCATTGTGGCAACTAAGCATTGATTTTACGTCAATGCAACTAAGTAACTAAATAGTGCAATGAAATGCGGTTGTATAAGCAATGCTATTGCATTGAAGCCACATTTTTTGATATTACTCATAATATTTTATTGAAACTTTACTAAAATATACCTTTTTTATGCATTTTAATGTTACACAATTTACTTATATTTTGTAGAAATATGTTTTCTTAGCTTTTACAGTATTATTTACAATAAAAAAATAGTTCTATCTTTACAAATACAACAATCTATTTTTACTAAAAAATAATGTTTTCATTGTGTAAATTATTTTTGTTATAATTCATGAGAAATCATTATTATTTTCAATATAGTGATCATTATATTTTAGGTTAAATCTGTGAACAAAAATTAATAGATTTGTAGTAGATAATTTACTTCTCAATCCTTAGTTTACCTCTATGATCTCAATTTATTATGATTTATCAGTGTTGTGAAATAAATTCAATATATTCCACATTTACTCCATTATTGATAGAAAATTTTATATACTGGGTATATCAAGACTGCTACCGAAAACGAAGCCGGGTGGTAGTTTTAGTGACTACAAACACAATGCAACCACAAATTTCGAAAAGAAACGCGACAATTATTTTTTATGATTTTTTTAAATATCGTCATTTTTGGGTGGTAAATCCATAGTTTTTGCTAAAATAATAATTTAAACACTTTTATACCTTAGATTATTTATAAATAAAAGGGTATACACTATTATTTTAGGAAAAAATGTATTTACCACCCAAATATGGTCATAGGAAAAAATAACAAAAAAAAATTTGACACTTTTTTTTGCAACTTTTTCTGTTGCATGGTGTCTGAAGTCGCTTAAACTACCATCCGGCTTCGTTTTCGGTAGCAGTCTTGATATACCCTGTATTTGTATAATGTTTAGTAAATTTTTATGTGAAGGTGTTGTTTTTATTCAACCTCTATCCAGAAACATCCTGAATAAACTAAACATAAACCCTGTCCCTGTATTGTATAGATATCAGTAATATAACATCTTGAAATGATGTTCAATCACATTTTAGATAAGTCTAGTATTGCGAAGCTGTTCATTTAAAGGATGTCAAATATTCATACTAAACATCAATAAAAATATAACAAATAAAAATCTATTATTCCTTGTCAAAAATATATGTTTCACACACTAAGTTATATATAAACATTTATCATTTTACTGTTATCTTCATTCATTACTTCACATTACTGGGTTGTAACAATGAAAGCTTTGATTTATTTTATAGACAAGAACATAATTTGCACTGATTAAAAAATAACTCCATAAAAATAATGGAATAAAAAACTTAAGTTACAGATTGTGTGTAAAAAAAGTGTGTTAAAAAGGTTGGGCCAAATCAGATTTTGTAAGTATGCATGAAACATCTAACTGGGGAATTAAGAGCCTTTAGAATATGTTAACACTTAACACATATTTATGGCAACAAACTACAAAGGACATACAAATAGAAACATTATGATAAGTATAAAAAATATTTATTAACTTATTGGTGTACAGCCCAAATAAAACATACACAAAAAAATTACTTAGTTCCTCTAAGTGATCACTTATCAGTTCTGTAGGTAGCCAGGCAGTTTCATCCTCATAAATATCCAAGTAGTGAAGAAGGATACCAAGATACATAAGAATGCTACTGAAATTAGCAGAATTCTATTCAATTTAGGAGTTGAAGGGTTGTGTGTGCGGTCCAGAATGATGAATCCGAGTCCACCTAGTGAGAACAGGAAGCTGGAGGCCAGCCCCTCCATGATATACTGGCCGTTGACGCGGTTCGGCATAAAAGCTACAGGCCTACTGTGCCCATGCTCGTCGGTCGTCGACCCGACACTCGGCGGTTCAACTATCACATCGTATATGATTCCTATAACAAAAATATTATTTAATTATCGAATCCGACAGATTCCAATAGGAAAATCATTGGAAATTATTTAAAACAAGAAACTAACCTCCCGTCACCAAAAAGTACGATAACAGCACCAATGAAAATGTCGTCATGGCAGAAGGCGCTTGCAGCCATGTCGGCTTTTTGATTTTTATATTTGGAATTTCGAGAACTGTAAACGGTAATGCAAATATCGTCTCCATTTTAAAATATTAAATACAAAACTAACGAAAACTGAACGATATCGCCTGTTGACGTCGATGACGGTTTGGCTGTCAACACAGCTGTCAAATCGCAAATGTCAAGACTAAATTGTAATGTTGCTATCATAATTATCATAAGAAAGATTTATAATTATATTTATCTCTTATTTGACGTAAAATTAAATATAAAAGGGACATATTTACTTTAAGTAAATAAAAGGTTTATTTATATAAAGGTTTTTAATCATAACGAATACAAAATGTTGGTGTGACGACCGGCTGATGTTGCCAGATCATATCTCAAGTTTCAACGTAGTAATAACGTTTCATTCCACTACACATTTGTTTGAACTTCCAATAAATTTTATCTAAATAGATCAGATGTGTTAATGTTAAATAAATGAATATATGTGGTAAAATTTCCTACATAAAACAAGAAGATAGAGCCTGTAGTTATTGTTAAAGTTATTCAAAGAATCGAACATTAATTTTAAAAATAAACGTAGAAAAATATGAAAAGTGTCCTAAAAAGGAACGGAAAAAATAAAAATGACAAACCAATGACAATCTAGCAGTTGTCTTAACTGTTGTCATTCCATTGGCTAGAAAACATAAATTCGTGAATTCTAACGTTTTCCACCAATCAGATAACAAAGAGTTGTTTGTTGCTTCTTAACAAAAAAATTGGCAGATGTCAAATTACACGATTCGATTTTAGTAAAATTACTGAAAAGTTTGCTCCTGCGTTTTTTAACATTTGTGGGCACCTGGCCATTTATAAATTAATAAATTCGCGCGTTAAAATGTTTAAATCGTGTTAATTCCACGTGACAATATCAATATTCATTGAATAAAATCGTTAACTTCGGTGGCGTTGTGAAAATATGTGTTAAAACTCGCAAAATGGTATGGACTGTGGACATATCACTCATTTTACGATGAAGGGTGGACTGTGTATCATTTACACGTCTTTGTTGACAATTTCTGTTCTGTCCAGGTAAGTGTGTAACGGTTTTCCGGCGACTTCATTATATAAACATAAAACGAGCAACATCTGAAAGAAACATCGATTGGTTTCAGTTGTGCGCTGTTCATTTTGGTGGTTTCCGAGGCTCTCAATGCTGAGAGTGGTGTCGATAAGGATGTTGATCTATCAGGACTACATAATGTTAGTAAAAAAGGTGGGAAAATCAGCGAGAACGATGTCAGTGTGGAGCACCCTGAGAGACAGCCCCCTGAGGGTGTTGGCGAGCTTGTCGAGGAGCCGAAGACTGCCGATGATCATGAGATGACATTCACCGAGTCATTGTCATTGAACTCTGTTACAACTGATGGGTGAGTCAATAACCATTTTGTTTGTTTGATTGAAGAGTGAAAGTGAGTTTTGTGATTACATCTCATTGGCCTTCAGTACTATTTTCATCACAAAGCAATTTGTACATTGGAAGGGGATTTATTGAAGCTTGAAGAGCATTTAAAATATCAGTGTTTTGAATTGTTTTATAACTATTCAACTCACTGTGTTCATAGTGTATTCAAACTGTAGTGCTTTTACACTGAACACATTTTTATTTAAATTAAGGAATGACTTGTTCATTATGAAATGTATTCAGTAAATGTTTTTAAATTTGTGAGTATGGAAAATTCCCTATTGTTCACATATACTTATTAATATTAATAAACCTATTAACATGGATACAATCAAAATGTAATGTTTAGTTCATTTAACAATGAATAAAATAAGCTTTTGTTTAAATCACATGCACGAAAAATCATCTATATCAGATACAATATAGCTAGTTTAAATATTGTGATACCTAGAAATAAGCAAGGTAATTAAACATACTGATCATTTTTATAAAACAAAAATATGTTAATACTGCTGTGAATTTTCTAATGATCTATATAACCTAAAACACAGAACTAAACATTATTCATATAACTTAAGTAAACCACTATTATAATAAATTACATTAGAATTTAGAATAAGTCAGGAATAAAAAAAAGGAATATAAAAATACTTTTATACCAAAATACAATGCAGCTAAGAATGCAATTAAGGGGTTTAAACAATGAATAAATATGAATTTCATCACTATAATCTTTTCCATGGTTACATATTTGTATAAACTGAAGAAATGTTTCACGGCACACAATGTAACTGCAGTTTGTTTAGCTGCTCACATATTTGCATGTGGTGTCTTTGATTCTATTGTTTTAATATTATAAGTGGTTTGTCCTTTTTTTTTCAATTAATTTTCATACAAATTCTGTATCTGTACCAGCCTACATAAGTTCCACTGCGGGGCACGGGCCTCTACAATCAAATCAAATTGGATTGGATGGATATATTACCTATTAATATCATAGAAATTATTTGATAAAAATTGAGTAGACTTAATTTGATAAAGTACATCTGATTTTCATTTTTAATTGGTGAAACATGGCTTTTATAAAATCATTTTTCATTATTATTTGCCAGGGGAATTTCAGTAATATACTTTTATTTCACAGTTCTGGCATCATTATGCTGGTAGACTTTTTGCAGCATTGAATTTTTTATGACGTACATTGAATCATTACTTCTTGATGAAACTACAAAGCATAATAATCATTGTACAATAATATTTAATATGAAAAATAACTTTGAATGAGTCACAATAAGTCATATTGATTTTGGAAATTGATAAGATCAGATAGTAAATATAAAAAAAGGTTTCCTCAATAGCCAAAGACCATGGATAGCACTTTATATAGACCAGTATAAACTGAGGCAGAAGTGTGAATTTGATCAAGTAAACTTGTGGTCATTTATATCCAGCAATAATTGTAACACAAATGCAATTTTTTTAAATTAATTTTTATGGGTTTGATCTGCAGAAGTAAGTAAATGTTTCTGAAAAACCTACATACCCTCTGACTTGAGTCATGTGTGTATTGATAGTCAATCACCACACACTATAATGGTGAAGGAAAACATAAGGAAACCTCCATACCTCTGCAATTTGTTTGATTTTCTAACGTATGTAAAGTCTGTCCACCTGCACTAGGCCAGTTTGGTGTACTATATGGCCTAACTACTCTCAATCGTACTCTCGATTGTGGAGGAGGTCCATGTCTTGTAGTGTATATGGTACTTGTATATGGTTTGATACAATACATAACCTAAATTTCAAAAGTATAATGCCATGATAAAATGTTACTAGTTTTTGTTCTATGTAATAGATCTATCGTAAGTTAAAATAACGTGTTTCCAACGACAATAGGTTCCCGTTTCTTTGTAACAATCCCCAGGCATGAAGCGACGTCCCGCGCCGCGTCACACCGTTGTAATGTGTGTCATTAGAAAAAAACCGTAGTATTTCCGTTATCATCAGCTGGCTTGTCGGCACGTGGCGCGTACCTAAAATAACAGCGTGACGTCACAAAGTGGGCGTGTCCGTGCGAGCCCGCGCCGCGGTCGTCCCTCAGCTGTCGGAGCGTGGTGGGAAATAGTCAAGAAATAATGTCGATGGAAAATATAATAGTTAAAAAAAACTAAAATACACGCTTTAATAAGATATACAACTAAAAAAGTAAAAATAATTGATACTGAATTTAAGATAAGTAAATGGAGTAAAATACATATATTTTATTGTTACAAAGCGTGGGGTGCAGGATGATAAGTAATTGTTGTAAACACCCCACGCTTTGTAACAATAAAATATATGTATTTTACTCCATTTACTTATCTTAAATTCAGTATCAATTATTTTTACTTTTTTAGTTGTATATCTTATTAAAGCGTGTATTTTAGTTTTTTTTAACTATTATATAATTGTTTTGACTAAAAACATCCATCTACGGCTGTATTTCCAATCAATAACGCCATCTGTTGGTCAGTAGTAACATTTGACACTTGAAGAATACAAGAAGCTTATACCCAAATGGAGATTGCATTCCGTATATAAAAGTGAAGCACAAAATTTTTACCTTGAATGACGTCGCTGATGCCTGCTATCCTTTTCTTTAGCGTAACAATGAATGAACTTCACGTGAACTTCATTCATTGTCACTCTAAAGAAAAGGATAGCAGGCAACAGCGATTGCATTCAAGGTCAAATTTTTGTGCTTCAGTGTTTTATACGGAATGCAATCTCCATTTGGGTATAAGCTTCTTGGAAGAATACAATGTTAACGCCATCTAGCGATGAATGTAGCAATGGTCATCAATTATAAGAATAATTAATCCTGGCGAATCTAATCAGGATAATTATATATTTTAATCGAATTATTGTATTGTCATCGGTCTTTGACAGGTGTGCAAAATTTGAACGAAATCTGGCCGTTTAAAGTGGGTCAAAATCGTGCCCAAAGAAGTCGGTTACAAACAAACATACAAGTGAAGCTAATATAAAGCGTGTAAAAATACAGAGTTAGCATGATTAGGAATTTTATAACGATAAAACGGAATTCAAATTATTTAAAAACTTATTGACGACTGTAATGGTGATTTTGTATTTTCTTATTTTTGTAAAGGAATTTCTGGGTATCAACATATATGTATGGATAGTATTTATTGCAGAACAGAGCCCGCGAAATCCCACGTTTTGTGGAAAATGGAGAGGATGCCTGTATTGATAAAAACATTTAACCATAATTATTTTAACATTGCCTGCCTGCCCATTGCTGAATGATGTCTAAATATGTTATAAATGTTTGTTTTATCATGCTAATTATTTGATAAAACATTTCAACAAATATTTTATCTCCGTCCGCAGTGAACTAGTACGCAGTACGTAGTACGTTCGTCGAATTATCTTTTTATAATATTGACAATGAATGGGGAAGTTTAATGGCGTATTCAAATAATTTATTATGATGGAAATATCTAATAAGTTTTGAGTACGGATAGTATATCTAAAATATAAAATAGTGCTGAAGAATGTCCATTTTAGCGCTCTCTTTTCTTTCCATGATTCATTTCTTTGAACTTCTTTCTTTGAATGACAATCCTTTCTAGCAAATTTTAGTACCAAATTGAAATTATTAAGCGAAATTCTGATTAAACTTAGGAACCCAAGACATTAAACCGCGCATTTATATTCATATTGAATATATCAGTTTTATTAACACGTATTTTGAAATCTCTAAACCATAAAAAAATAGAAAAATAATTTGAAATTTTGAAAAAAATATGCACAATTCAAATTGTTTTGTACGGTCTATTCATACAAATGCCAGTATACATACTAAAGTAACACGATCGTTCTCTGTCGACCTTCTAACCAAATGTTTGAACATTTTCGACGACCGACGTTTTTAGCTTCCTGTTGTCGAGGACGCTAATAGACTACGATAATACTGTATGTAGACCGCGGAGAATTGATTTACGTCGAGTTACATTATTTTAGTAGTAAATGTATTAAAAATTAGAAATAAAAGTTATAACTTATACAATGTACGAGTAAAGACTTGCAAGCATATTCCATGTCGATTGTTTAATAGGTTTAAAAAATACGCACTCTGTATAAATATTTGAATTTTGCGGGTAATAAATTCAAATATAAAATTTAATATATGTTTTTGAGGACAAGTTTACACTATTTTTTATTATCTTGGTGATTTATAAGGCTCGGTATTAAACATTGTTAAGTTTATTAATTAAACCTTTTTGTCAGGGCCCATTTTATCAGTATCAGTACATAATAATAATATGCATAAAGTTATAAAATCAGCAATATGGCAGCCGCATGTGGGCTTATAAAATAATATTAAATCTGAGCCGTTCCTCGCTTTGTTGTTTATCAGGTTGGTAATTTTTTTATATTTCGATACAATATTGTACTTGTATCAAATGTTATTCCTAAAACTAAAGCTTCATTCTTAGTTCCATAATAATATATTAAGACGATTATTATTGTTGAAGTTCGATAAGGTTTTCAAGGCTTAAATAGTATGTTACGACCCGTCTCCCAAAATATATTTGAATCGACAGCGGAAAATAGTTAATTCATATTTGTTTGTTTGAAGTGATTGGTGGCCTGTTGGTAAACGGACTAGACGCGACTGCCAACATGTTCACGGTGGTCGCAGGTTCGAATCCCAGGGCACACCTCTGACTTTTCGGAGTCATGTGTGTATTGATAGTCAATCACCACACACTAAAACGGTGAAGGAAAACATCGTGAGGAAACCTGCATACTATAGCGATTTATAAAAAAATCTATGGTATGTAAGTCCGCCAACCCGCACTAGGCCAGCGTGGTGGACTATATGGCCGAACCACTCTCATTCGTACTGTCGAATTGTCGATTGTAGAGGAGGCCCGTGTCCTGCAGTGGGACGTATATGGGCTGATACAGATATTTGTTTGTTTATACTACATATAGTATATGAATCAATAGTTTCAAAGTAAATCTTAATTACAACGCGAGTAAATTAGAATGCTTTTAAAATTGTAATATCAACTGTTATTTGTCCTTCAACCGAACTCATTGTTTAAATCAGCGGCAATGTTGATTATGATCGTTGGAATAATCGAGTAATTGCCCGCTAAGCAGACTTGGCAGGCACGCTATAGAAATATTACTTTCTTAAGTCCAGACTGTTTGTTACTTTTATGGTCATGCTACAATTTCGCTTTCATGTATTCTATGACGATAATACTAACCGCTTTATTCATAGGCGGTTTTAAAACCTATTTTAGTTAACGAATATTTTGTCTTCGCTCAAAGTGAAATCAAAAGGGACAAAATATTCGATAGTTAAAATAGATTTTAAAACTGCCTATGAATAAGATCGTAAGGCATTATCTACTAGCAATATTATAATAGGCAAATATCTCCAGTTTTCATAAACTATCTTTTCACAACGCAAAATCGTCACAAGAAATCCCGCTTCGGATAATCACTCGATAAGCTTTCGACATTTTTTCTGCTAATTATTAGAATTAAATTGATATCATTACGTATGAGTGTTATAATTTGCTCATTTTTTGTTATGAACAAATAAGAGCGTAAGTTTTTTGTTGGTGATCGTTGAGTACGGTAAATGAAAATCGAAAGTGCGGGTACGGCTGATGCTGAATAGAATGATTTATATTGGTTAACGAGGTCCCCTTAGTCATTGGTCTAGTGGCAGCTTCCCTAAGCTTGCCACAGTAAGGTCTAGGGGTTAATTCCTTGGACAAATCATTATGATCTGAAAGGTTTATGGAAATCTGTGTAATTAATATTTACTACAGGAAGCACGAATGGGTCTTGTATTCGTATTTTACTTTACTGTACTGTATTAGCGCATATTCGTTCCACTGCAGGGCACAAGCCTCCGCTACAATCGAGAGAACGATTGAGAGTGATTAGGCCATTTACTCCACTGCGCTGGCCTAGTGCAGGATAGCGGACTTTACAATAGAAACTCTTTCGAATCGCTATAGTATGCTGGTTTCCTTATTATGTTTTCCTTCACCGTCATAGTGCGTGGTGATGTTCGATCAATTCGTATCGAATTCGTTTTAAAATAACTTATGGAATGACGTCATGTGTTCGTTCATAAACGTCCATAGTTTGTACGTCAGCAATAGACGTTCAATTGTTTTTCTTTGTGAAAACAATTGTACGTGTATGACTATGTGGTATCGTAAGCAATTAGCGACAAGCGTTCCCGTTTGTGAGTCCCACTGTGTCGGAATTTAATTTGTGTCTCGACGATCGTTTACCCCTCGTTTGGCTGATAACGCGGCCTTTGACTCGCCTGTGGAATTTAAAACAATTTTAACTCTGCCATCAGTTGAAAACAAAACTGTCTGCATAGTGTGATTGCATTGACGCGTTTCGACAGTGTTTAAAAACCAATCAGATAACTAGTTTTTATGACTGTCTGCCTAAAATATATCATATTTTATAACAACGTTTTAGAATTTCAGTAAAGATAAAATAAAGGAGAATGGTTTTAAGGTGTTAGAAGATCAGAAAAAGTATCACATATTGGTATTAAGAGAATCAAGAGAAATTAATTGGACAAGCTGACTTAATTATTTCGATAACTTTAAGATGATTAAATTTGGAAATTATACATTTTAACCACAAACCTTTGGGATGGCTTAATAATTCTGACACAATTTCAAATAGAATATTGATGTGGAAGTTGGCTCAAACCTCCTTACAAAAGTTAAAGGAAGATCCATATATCCAAAAGGTTTGCAAATTATTTTCTGTGAGGCACCGTCAAACTCTAGATTTTTTTGCCGTCATGCGTGTTCCCTCCTTAGTATTTAATAGTGAGAAGAAGCATCTAAGCAGGCCGGTATAATTGTATCGAAGGACATGGGACTTCCGTCTGATGGCATTCGATACTCTGCTTAACGGTATTTGCGCTTACCATCAGATGATGTGTAGGCATTATGCCGTGCCAGTGTAAAAAATCATCCTTACTAATATTATAAAGGTGAAAGTTTGTATGTATGTATGGATGTTTGTTACTCTTTCATGAAAAAACGGCTCAACAGATTTTGATGAAATTTGGTATAGTGATAGCTGACACCCTGGATTAACACATAGGCTACTTTTTATCCCGAAAAATGTAGTGTTCCCGTGGGATGAGTCAGGAAACCAAATATACATATTTTCTACTCTTTCAAATTCAAATTGTTGGCACGGGATGTCCTCTCCTACGGAAGGGAAATATAGTCGACGGCACGCGGGAAATATAGTTAGTAGACACGCGAAATAATATGTTCTTGATGTGGATTGGACTCAAAAACTATCTGCACCCGGGCGAAGCCGGGCCCGACAGCTAGTTTTAATATAAAATATTCGAGACATATCGACGTGCGTACCTTCACGGCGCGGCGCCACAGCGATACGCTAATGACCGCAATAATTACTCTTCACATCCTGTCATAGTTTTTGACACGAAAATAATTTGTGATGGCCGCTACAAGAATAACACTCAATGCGGCCTAGAACAACAGGTGTAAGCTATCTGCACAGTCCAGTTTAATTATCTGTGAATTGACTGGTGATTCTAGATAATTCAGTGTTCCTCGACATAGATAGACTCTGCAGAGGGTGGGATGAAATATGTTGGGAATTAGAATTGAAGCAAACGTCACTTGAAGCAAATGTTTATTGTGAATTGATATTCATTAAAATATTCGATAATAGCATGTGTAATCTTGATTTAAAAGAGAGATATGACGAGTATAAAAATAACGAGGATTTTTCGGTGTTTTGTTTCGAGTGTAGTTCCAAAGCTAATGTTTATTGTTGACATATAACACTTGTCGATGTCGATAATAAGCATATTTTCAAGTATATAAGTTTAAAAAAATCACTTTAAAAGTTGAAATCTTGTAAATCTTTGTACTAGGTAGTCGTAAATACGAGAATTAGTTTTGTTGCAGATTATTGGGTTCCTTTGAATTTTTAGCAGATATTTTGATTTATGGTCTATGTAGGCTCGGTAGGACCGCCATCTTATAAACGTAGCCAAGGCAAAAAAAATTAAAACGATAACAATATACAATTAGGCACTAATTGAACTAATACACCACTTGATGAACAGTAAATAGTGTCGCTGTAAACACGACAATGAATATTGTCATATGTCACATGTCATAACACTATGACGCGGTTCGTTTTGGCAATGTTATTGTCGAGGTTGCGTTTACACATGAATAATAAGAGTTGATTGTTGAATAATTGCTGTTATTCTGGAGCGAATGTATCGCCAAATAACGTTACGTCGAGTTTGACTATTGTGTGATTTTCAAGGAAATAGATCGATATATAACTGACGGATACATAGTCTGAACAAACATTAAGACACCAGGTTTCTTTAATGACTATACTACGAAGTATGAGAGACGGTCTCCTAACAGCCAGATCTGAAACTAATATCACAAACATCACATAAGTATTTGACTGTAAGAGTATTTGCATGAGCGATATCCATTTATTTTTTTAGACCTACAAACTTTGATAAGAAATATTGAAGTCTTGTAAATGCTTGTTTTGTTATGGCTTTTTAATTAGCAACTTTGTGATCGTAGCGCCATAAATTTTGTAAATTTATTCAATTGATTTAATTGACTGTTGGGTGTTAATATTGAACGTCGACATGAAACACTGTGTTCTTTCATTTAGTATTAAAATGGAGAACATAATATTTATCAAGCAAATTATTATCATAGAAAACATCTAGCCAGGAGTTCCATTCAATGGCAAAACTGAATCTGAGCATTAATATGAAAGAAGTGTGTCAGCACACAGCTTGTGTGACATACGTGTGAGTGTGTGTGATTTAAATATTCAAAGGTTAACATTGAAACGTCCGCTATCGATCAGTTGGATATAAATGTAAGTTCACACCCCGATCTCTCTTCATCCCGGAACATCGGTCCAGTTGGAGCCGGTGCGGCCATCCAGTTTGAAAGTGGCCCGGGCGCGGGCCCCGGCGATGCCGTTGTCTCTTTCCGCACATTGTAAAAGGTATTGCTTAGTGCTTGTCGCAATCGGCCGTTCAACTGTCTGGGCTGGCTGGTGCTCTACTATTGTGTGCATTGCGAATTTGTAGCGAGTTTGGTTCGAGTTCTATAGTTTTTCTTTAAATTGACTGGCTGATCCTCTTGATAGTCTACTTAATTTAAGTTCTGATTTAAATACCTATAGATTATCTGACGTGAATTCTTTCGGAAGTAATACGGTTTCAATGAAATAAGGGTTTTGGGATTAACATTTTCAAATTGAATTTGTTATTTGTGGATGGGATTTAAGATTTCACAGTTCACAGCACATAAAACTAGCAGTTTATAAATGGTAGTTATTTCATAAATTATGCGTTTATATGAAGTTGGGTCAGTACACGTGACGTCTTCACTGATAATATTTGCTGGTGGGTGAACCTGACCTTTAGATCAAAGAGCGCTTTGATAGAAGATCTTATTATAATAATTAAATTTGAAGTCGTATAATGTGTTGATAATGATTTGAACAGACACATAGTACATGGCACGGTTTGCGACGGCCGAAACAGATGTGTGGGACGAGCACCCACGCAGCAAAAGTATGGGAAACCTAAGGACTATGGATGCCTATGCGTGTAGTGTTATTTTCTTGAATGACATAGTGCACAGGCGTTGTGGTGAAGTATGGCGGTTTAAATCCATTGAAGAATTTAATTTTTTTCCATATACAGAACGGTCTACTAATGTTTGAATATTAACATGAATACACCCGAACATAATTATTTTAAAAATGAATATACATTTCTCTTAGCTTATTGCTTTTGTTGCGTCAATCCATTACGACTTTTTTTTGTTGTGTATTCAATGTATACCTTATCTAAATTAAAATCTAGTACTCGAAATAAAGGTGAATAAGAAAAAACTCGAAATTTCCATAATACATATTTGGTATTTTAAACAATGTTGTCTTTTATGAATGTCCTACTAAAAAGATGTTTCTGTGTAAGCCCCTTTTAAGAGGTCGCTTTGAAAAATGTTTGAAGTAGGCCTGTATTTAGCAGTGTTCTTTAGTTTAAGAATAATTAATGGCTACCCTTTAATGGTAATGATGGGATGATCCCAAAAAGAACAGAATGGAACTGGACTGTCGATTGTGAATATTATGGTCATATTTCTACGTTTAGGTGTTGTGAGATGCAGGTGTTTTATCGTGAATCAATTGTGTTATTAGAAATTTTCCTGCATACAGTTACTAACAGGTAAATTTATTAAACATTCTGCGCTTGTTTCCTTCAAAACCATATCAGGTGTGGAGAAAACCCATGTACATAGGTACATACATAAATAACAATGTTATCTATTATTTCTTAATGATGAACTGTTGTTAATTGCTTTATGATGAATTGATTGAAAATATAATTTGTAACCAATAATAATTCTTGATTGTAGAATTTGACGAACTTTTCAATATTTTATCGACCCGGCTCAAAGGAATGTAAGCGTTAACACTAATACTTTCTTTTCTAAAGGCCCAAATAGCACTTTATATTAATTCTATATGTCTTCAGCTCGCGGGGATCACTTTCCATCAAATAATCTGATTACCCTTACATTGCTCGTACTAAAAATAAAATTGGCTATAAAAAAAATTTGTAGTGACTAACGATGATTACACGCCCAAACAAAATAACTGTTATTCAATATTTGAACGGGCATACGTAACTTAATGTTCTCCATTCAGATCTGCAGGCAATATTGACTAGATCCGATCAAATTGGGCTATTAAGCCTCCGGCAAAGGAGTATGGACACATTACGATACACTTTTAAAAAGGTAGTCGTAGCCGCGGCGTTTTTGGGCGCACTACCTAAAGTGCGGTTTATATCTTTAATATTTGACGTTTTTTAAATCTTTTCAATATCATAGTAAAACGATGAAATATGATCTTCAATATAACGTTTCAATAGGTCTGAATGATCTTAACTTAATGTATTTTATATCAATTACTCGTATATTGGAAGTAATGGTTGCGTATAAAGTTCATGCATTTTGTGTATCGATATGAACTGAGGCCAGTAAATAATTATATGATACTGAATTGGATATATCTGTTGAATTCGTTATTGTTGATAACAGGGATTTTTATAGGCATAATGGAAACAAAGAGTAGGAATTTCAAGGGCCAGCTCGGCAGATGGATATTGGAAAAATGGTGGATAATCCAAAACCTATGGGTTGCTCTTAATCACATATATTTTTAGAGGTCAATATCTTGCTATTTAGGAATACAGTTCAAGATGATTGCATCATAGTAGTCAGTAGGTAATAATTATTTTCTTATTATTCCCGGAGACCCGCTCAACTTCAATGCTCGGTGTCATTACATTGCGTGCCACTGTTGATACTTACAGGGGTTACAGTGGTGGTTGTGAGGGCGGGACAGTCTCCAATTATTGTCTTATTAATGAACTTTCAAACAAAACGCTCGCTAAACGCATCGTGTAAACATACCCTTAAGAGGAATGTATCCGAATGTTTCTACGTACTACGAGTATTAGTTGGAAGTAATTATCGCAGATCGTTGTATGTTACATAACCGAGACAATTAATAATAACAAGTCGATGTACTCGTAAGTTTTACGATGTATAATTTTGTTGATGAATGGCTGTTCGATTGTAACGAGTGATGGGCCCGTCAATGGTCCGTGTTTGTTATGAAAGATTGTTGAGTGAAATTGTTGCTTGATTATATTGTTTGAGGTAATGCAGATTGAACTACATTACGTATTTAGAAAGCATTTCTTTTAAAGTTTTTATGTTATATTTTTTCTAGTTGAACTTATTCTACGGCTGTGTGGATAGATATGTTCATTGCCTGTGTTCATTGCCTGTGGATATAGCAAAAATATTTAAATTGAAAGTATCATCCGCCTACCTATCCATTATGTCATAGAGCACTTATTTCAATTTAAAACAGCTAATGATGAAATTTTAAAACTTATTCAAAAGTTGTTTTTCAGCAAGTTGTTGCTGGATTTGGGATCGAAATCTTACGGTCTAAAGCTGCCTTAGACATTAGTGTTGAATTCGAAACATGAAGCGACATTTATCTGTGCTTTCAAATGTACTTGCAATATTTTGCAATGAATGAACTTGATATATTCAAAGTAAATATTGAAATAGAAAATGAAATAAACTCGAGTAACCGTGGTAGCGTCACGGAATCCGATTAGCAGCCTTCAGTCCAGCTCAGCTGGTGTCCGATACGGGGAAAGTGATAAATTTAACATTGTTCAAACTAACGCAACTTTTTGCCATTGCTACACAGTTGCATTCCGAACAAAAGCAGGAGACAAAATAATACTTAAACACACAGCATTTGAATTCAAGTTTGAATGGCAAATTGATTATAATAGATTTTCACGCGTTTCAGCGGCTCTTGATAACCTTTGCTCTGTAATGGAATTGTTTCCTCGTAAAGTGTGAGAAGTTGTTCAATAGGTTTTTAATGGGGGTGTTGTTGCGGTTCTCTTGTTGTTTGTTTTGTAAAGAGTCTACGTTTTGTGAAATGTCTAGTGGATTGTTATTTGTTGCTGTGCTGATGACCGCTTCATGAAGATAGCGCAATGGACATGAATTTTCAATTGTGTCCTGGTTTTGTGTTCTAAATCATGTGAATTGTTTTTGTGTAAGAGATGGCTAGGAAGTTAGTTTCCTTATGGGATAGTCTATACCATGCGGTATACATTTCGGCTTGTTTTCTAAAAAAAATGTTCTTTAGATTTAATGCCTGTGTTATTTAAATTTTGCCTCTCCACCTGTCGTGCTTCCTCTTGGGTAATGAGGCTTTATACAACCACCTGTTGCGAAATGCAAAATAACCCGTCTTGTTTGCCATGTTCAAAATATTTTAAAGCGATTTGAATATCATCTATGAACGTATTCATTTCAATAATATTATGTTTATTGTGATAATAGATGAATAATGTAGATAGTTAGTGTCATTTCTATAATTATTATAATTTGAAATGTCCAAGTAGCAACATTGGAAATTCAAATAATCGTTAATACTATGCCACAGTCAATAAATAAAGCACGCACTTAAACTAGCCACTTAATATACATTATTGCTTATCATCGTAAAGTTTTACAGTATTTTCACTAGTCTAGAACAATCACGGCTTAATGATCCACTTAGTTTCATAGTGTTGGCGATTTAACTGACATCGATTTTAAAATCGATTATTCGCAATTGATCTTGTAAGTTTTAGCGCTATAACTTCACACGTGTATTCATGTAATGCAAAGATTATAGTTAATAGTTTCATCTAAATATGGATGTAAAGTAGAAATTCTTCTTATTTTAACATCACGAGAGCGGAGAGATACCGTTTTGGCGCACAATCGGCTTTATAATTGCTAATAATTATTTCGTTTTTTATTTTGCGTTAAAGTTTATTAGTCGTAGAAGTATATAGCTTTGCTGCAACGGTCTTTTGGAGGGTATAATTTTTATACGGAATAGGTCAGGCGTTACCAAATATATGCAACAAATATGTGATTCTTAGGCATCGTAATTATTGCACCTAGCATAAGATGAGTTGCATTCATAATTAATCGATTTAATTGAATCGATTACCGATTAATCGATTTGCAGTGCAACTCGACTAATGTAAAAAGTAGCGAGTAGCGCAGTAATCTGTCCGCAGTGTTATGTTATTCAGAATGAATAGTTTATTTACGATTGTGGCGGGGAAAGCGATCCACTTGTTAGATGTGCTCCGTGCGGAATACAGCTGGCGTGTGGGAAAGAGCAGGGATTGTGGAGGCGCGACATCTGGTGGCGAATTGATGCGTGAATTATTCCCCTTTTATTGAATTTGGAAAAGGTTTCGTCAATAACTAATAACAATGTAATTAATAACGTCTTGCAGAGGTTACTGGTTTCTTAATCGTCTTTATGCTCACCGTAAAACGTAGCCTGTCAAACGGTTGGACCAAGAATGAGGCAACTAGAAATTTTATTAATATATAACGGTATGAATTGAAATTACTTACCGTGTAGGCACAAAATGCAAATCATGTATCCAGTATTGCAAATATTAATATTAAATATTGTGTATTCCATCACCCGTCGATTCTCATAAACGATTTATCGAAATAGGTATTTATTAATAAGCAATATTGGAACTTATGGAAAGTTGCGGCTCTGCGCTGTGTTTAATCATTTAACAATACCTGTCTGGCACTTGTTGCCAGTTTCTCGTATCGGACACGATTTTGAAAGTGAAACGGACGTGTTTACGATAATAAATCTCTCTAAGTCTTGCGGTTCTCAATATATTTAATCTTTGGCTCAGTTCCAAAAATTAAATTAGTGCAAAAAAATGTGTTTATGTAAGGAATGTATTAATTCGAAACTGCTGTATAAAAATTTGTAGAAGCAAGTTATGTTGCCAAAATTTTATTCTGCATTGTTTATGCAAGTATACTTGAAAATAAGTACATAGTGTAATATAGTGACACCGCGCTGTACCTATTATTTACAAAATGAAAGAGTTGACTTTGCCAAACCGATGAAATCTAACGATCCGTAAAAAACTGAATATTTTCATACATAACCAATGCATATACCAATGTATAACCCATAGTGTTAGGCAGAGACTATATATGAAGTGGAGATCTATAGATCTCTACTTCATATGATTCTAGCATCTCACTTTCGCTTCATCCACTTTCATTAATCTCTTCGTGCGTTCTGATTGGGTCTGAATACATACTTCTGGCTTGACCCTTGTTTAAGATGTCATAGATTTGCTTGAAATTGACATGATGTAATAAGTTTCGAGTGGGATATCGTTCGGTCATTTAGATTATAGTAAGTTTAAAAATACATTCTTGAAAGCTTCTTCCTGTCTCCGATTTGATCCGATTGATCTTTTGACGCGTGCAATACATTCCCTCCAACCAATCGCTCGTTTCTACCATAAAATATCTTGCATGGCAACAGGGGGGCGAAGTCACCAATGTTGAGAACCGCTGCACTAACAGTAGGCAGTGTTAAGGTGAATTTTCAGCTGGCCACACAAATCAGCCGTCTGTAAAAAGTCTAATTAGGTGACGTTGCTACAAAAGGCTTTGTAGGGTGCGGTTAAGGCGGGGTGCAGTCGAGAATATGCATTGAATGTGAACTATTTGGTCGTTTATTGTCGCTTGTTAGTTTTGCTGTTCAGTTTATGTTTATTTGTATTTTGTGTTCTATTCGTGTTTGTGAAAGAGGTGGGTTGTGTTGGACTTATTTTATGTACTTTAGGAAAATAGGATGTAGGTAAATTTCGATCCGAGAGTGTATGGACCTATGAAGTATTTTTTGTGATAAGGACGTGCGACCTAGAGTTCGCGCCTGGATGTTTTTATGATCAACAAATTTTGTTTGCAGTGCGAGTGGGCAATGACCGATAAATTAATCTTGTAGTTTCTGATACTACACGACGAATCATGCATAATTAATACTTTGCTGTCGAGTATGTCTGTAACTATTAGCTCTATGTTATTTATTAATCATCCGATCTCTATGAATTTCATACGACATTGCGCCTTAAATATCCACGAGTTTATAAGGCCAGCATAAAAGCGTTCCAGTTGAGATGTGATAGCGAACGAGCGCGGAATCACCGCAAACATCTCCTGGGTGGTCTCTAATGAATGCAGGTCTACTGAGCACTTGGATTAAAATAAATGATTCGCAATGCAGCTTTTACCGACCGCGTAAACCAAAAGCGCCCAGAGAAATGGGCCTTTCTCTGCCGCCCACACATTTAGCTGACAAATGCGTTTGAATAACATCGCGAGTGGTGCGCGCACGTAAGAGGAGCGCGCTGTACCCGCGCCTCGGTTCAACTGTTCAGACTTCACAGCATTGATGTGCGTTCGAAAGTTCATTTGTTTATGGTGATTATGTTGTTGGGACGCCCGGCTCGCTGGATTGATTGGCTAATTACGAAATTGCTGTTTTATTGCGCCTATTGACGTTTATGTCTTCGTTAATTTTGTTGTTGCTATCGGCATAAGTACTATTTTTACTCGGTTATTTCAGTGATAAGGGTCATTAAATTATATGTGATTTGTTTTTATTTTTTGCATCTACAAATTACTTGCCGTTGATGATACTAAACCAGAAATTTTAGGCAGTCGTCCCCATTTCCGCATCGTACGTATGAGACGCATCACTTCGAACTGATCGTAGTATTCTATGTATAGGAATTCATACAAGTGCATACACTGTTGTGCATCGTACGGATCGCACAAATCTGAATTCCTATACTTACGATGCGAACACGGTACAGTTCCGCCGTTGGAAATGAGCTTCCCTTATTCTGGGTTTCGTCATATATTTATCTTGCTAGTTTTATATGTGAAGAGTGTTGTTATGAGACTATCAGGATTTTTATACATACTGTATCAGCCCAAATACGTCCCACTGCAGGGCACGGGTCTCTTCTACAATCGAGAGTACGATTAAGAGTGGTGAGGTCATATATTCCACCACGCTGGCCTAATGCGGGTCAGTCACGTTACTCACTAAACCACGAAGGATGTTGGTTCAGATGAAATTGATAAACAAAACAAATGCATCTGCAGTGTGTAGTCACGTGAAAACGTGATGTTGTTATGAAATCACTCCAATGTTGATACTGAACATTAGTTACGTGCCACGGGTTAACTTACCGAGTGTGAAAACATGCTATGGTTTTACTTCTATTATTTATGGTAAATTTTGTATTTTTGTAAGGTACTGATTACCTAACCTAGAAAATCACCTAAAAATCGCGTGAAATGACAATCTTTGATTGATCATTTATTGTTTCAAGCCCAGGTATCTCAGAAGGATGAACAACAGACCATGAGATTAAACGAAATCAATATTCAATTTTGATGTTATTCATGCTAGAATCTAGTAGTTGAATATCAGAATTTTCAAGTCATTCATTTTGTTTTCGGATTTGGGTTAACTTATCATTGAAAAGAAACAGCTGATAATTTATTTATTTATAAAATCCTTTTTTGCACTGTACAGAAATAATAAAAAGATATTACACAATAAAAATAATAGTACAAGTGGCGGCCTTATCACACTAGGTAATTTCTTACAGGCAACCATGGGATGGATATAGTAACAGTTTTTAAGAAAATTTTACTTCCTGAGATTCAAGAGGTGTAGATTTTGTAACTACAAATTCAATTTAATTTCACTGAGCGCTCTTCTACACCTCTAGTACTTATAAATATTTCAAACTTTTTATCAAAATAGCATGTCTGTGTATTTTGGGATGAGTTTGAATTAGACACGCTGGTCAGTAGTCGCGCGTGTCGCATATTTTTACGAAGCTAGATCACTACGAAGAATGCCTACTAATCTTACGTGAATTAGTTTGTATTTTTTCATACTGTCTAATAAGATAAGAGTTGAGAAGCTAAATTGACGCGGCTTATAATTAAAGATAGTTTGTAGGAATTCAGATATGCTTATTACGATATAATTGTGGGTATAAGTTATGAATTGGTAAGTCTCGGACACAATACATCGTGGGATTCAATCACTGATTAGATTTTGTTCTAATTCTACATTATAAAATCTATTTTGTTTTTTTTTTTAATATTTGAAACTGTAGATTTAAAAAACATAAAAACGTAGAACCTACCAAAATACTACCCCTATGAAAGTTCTATTCTATATATCACAGCCAGTTGACAATTAAAATCTAAAATACCACTTCAAAGTCCCGGGGCTATATCAATTGTCTAGTTTGGACACCGCAATAATTTACAACCACGGTTAGTATTTACAGTTGTGCTTTACGGTTTTCCACACCGGACGTTCTCCAAACGTATTTATTTTATTGCCCTATAGATTATCGTTATAATGGATTTAATGGGGTTGATTGGCGCGAATGTGCTGGACCTTGATTATTGCCTGATTATGGTAGTATAGGGATTCATAAAGACTGAGCTATAGTGTGGATTGTGGATGAGTTTAAACTTTAAAGCGGTTGCAAAAAATGGTGGTACATTCACGTAAAGAGCAAACGCTTGTATCGTCAACAAGTTGGTATTTGGGGTTTGCAACTTTTTGGGCTGATTCTACCTATTTTATTTGAAATAGGCAATTGGAAAGCTCTAGCAAATTAATATTTTTCAGCGCGAAAACTGTTTTCAAATTCAAGTGTCTCAGATTGTCAAATTCGATTTTCAGATAGATGGATTTGGATTATGCCACTAGACTAAAGTTATAATAATTAAATACAAGAAAACCTAATACATCATAAAGAAAGACATTTGAAATATCAGAAATAAATTACAGCATACGAGTAGAACACGACAAAATGTTTGAAACAAATGTGAGTGAGACGCGGACTGATGGCGGGCAAAAGCCAATTGGCAATAAAATCCATCGTATCTATATTACGTGTAAATGAAAACACGGAATGGACCTATTTAATTATAGAAACAGCAAGTGCTATGTACCAACTGATATATGCCCGCTTTAAATTTCACTTTGAACTAAGTGAAAACTATTTTCTCCTCGATTCTCGCTAATATTATAAGTAAGTGATTTGTGTGTTTGTTTGTGTGGCTGTTGCTATTTTTATGTTATTCCAGCCAGTTGGTTTTCTAGCTTAATGTTTGTTTTACCCTATATTTCGTGTTCTTTGTCGCATGAGTATTATTACCAATTAAATCCTCTTTGTCAAGAACAATCCAACACTTATTAAATCTCCTTCGGGGTATTCTTTTCTCTATCAAATTATATTTTTAACAAGTTTATTTCACATTTGTGTATAATAAAGTAGACTGCAAGAATTAGAAATGTAATTCATTTTTGGGGCTTTATTTCTACCATCATATGTATGAACGCAGATCATATCAATATTGCGAAATTAATTGACGTGAATAAGACAACTTCATAAGACTAAGCTTCCGATAGTTATGTAACTCCATAATAAAACAACTTTATTACAACAATATTAAACATCTTAATTGCCGTTACTGAAGCACCATGCAATCACGAATACCACCAACCCCTGTCTTGAATGTCAATTGTTATTGTTCGGCACTCATTGTCAGTCACTATTAGCTTGCTGTTACCGGCTACAGCATAACCAAAATATTTATATAAAATTCATACATACACCGTAATGGTCCTAAAACACGTGAAATTTATCGTATTCAATTACCTTCGGACATATTGCAACTGCTTCACGCTCGCAGAGGTCAAGATTGTTTGTCTTCAATACAGAAATATACCCAAACGTTAGAACATCAATAAAGATTCAATCGAACACACGGAATCATCCAACCAAGTGATCCTAACTCACCAATTACTCGCAACAACTGCGTCTAATAAATTGCAATGATTGAACGAGATGTGGTGACAGTTGAAAACCAGCCTGTATCTAGGAAACGAGCGAGTTTATTATCACACTAGCCGTATGAAACGGTGAAACTTGTTGGTTACAACCTGCGGTGTATAATGTTGGACGAGTTTGCTAATTGGTCGTGTGATTTTACTGTCGCATTCGTATATCGAATGCGTCGTAAAGTGGACTCATTTCGTTCGCACCTCGCAAATGTTTCATAAATCATGATAGAGAACTGGCGGTAGTGGTTGTTTGTTGTGCTAAGCGGGTAGTGATGGCCGGTCATAGTCCTTTTCTTCTACTAATGGAAATTGATTTGGGGTCTTTACGGGTCTCCCCGCTTAGTATGATGGATAGATGAAACGGATGCAACTGTTTCTTTGAAACACCTCACATTTGTTAAACATTATATACGAAAGTCCGAAGGTACTTTCAAGATTCGTAGATGACCTCATTTTGCTTTACCAGGATTGAAAATATCACCAAGAACTTCTAAGAATTATTTAATGTTATCTGAACGCTCGTTCAGATATTAGAATAGCACATGTTTAAGCATTTTCAACAGTAAGACGCTCTGTCTATTGACTATTGGTTATTGGAGAATACAAGATATTTTCAATGATAACGTATTAGTTTATACATTGAAACACTTAATAACTCGAGAGACGGGCGTCTGAACCAATCTAGATACAATAAAGCCAATTAATTGAAGAGTATCATATAAGCCATCCCGGACTATACACTCGCAAAATTGATTCTAATAATTTGCATCGTCTAAGCCTTGTATTATTAACTACTAGCTGTCGGGCCCGGCTTCGCCCGGGTCCAGATAGTTTTTGAGTCCAATCCACATCAAGAACATATTATTTCGCGTGTCTACTAACTATATTTCCCGCGTGCCGTCGACTATATTTCCCTTCCGTAGGAGAGGACATCCCGTGCCAACAATTTGAATTTGAAAGAGTAGAAAATATGTATATTTGGTTTCCTGACTCATCCCACGGGAACACTACATTTTTCGGGATAAAAAGTAGCCTATGTGTTAATCCAGGGTGTCAGCTATCACTATACCAAATTTCATCAAAATCTGTTGAGCCGTTTTTTCATGAAAGAGTAACAAACATCCATACATACATACAAACTTTCACCTTTATAATATTAGTAAGGATTATAGCTGTGCTTGACAAATGTTTGTACATTGTCGAAGAAAATATTTAGTTTAGTTCTAGGTTGCTATTTTTAACACCTACGATTCTAAATATATGAGGATCGTCAATTTTTGTTTTGTTGCGTTTCATGATTTCATAATAAGAGTAAAGTAAATATCGTGTGGGAATGGTAGTGGGTCTTGTGTTCTAAGTATTTTTTATGTTTATGATAATAGAGTGACTTTACTTTAAGATATGTGATTATACTAAACGAAGCAGTGACTATATGCGATTGGTCTCAAAAATGGTAGGCAGTTGGACAAATATTTACTGAACTGATATTTAATGCAGTTCTTTGCATTTGTGTCGCGGGAAGTGTTTAAAAGTCACCCAAGATACAGAAGTAATCCAACTGCTGAATGCAGTATCAAAAAATGAGATCATTTTGGAACATTTGAAAAAATAGATAACGGACTTAATCCAACGCATCCCATCGCTATTGTACAAACAGCTTTTGATGATCCAATGATGTGTGGTGATTTAATGGCAAAGCGGTTACTTTCTCGCAGGAAGCGGCATGCACGCGTAGTGCTCGCTCTCTTCTCACTGAAGCTTTCCAAATTGATTGTTATTATTTATTATTAATATTGGAAAGTTCAATACTCATGCGCGTAATGTATCATGTCACTACCGTTAGGGTAATGGAATCGGTTCCAGCGTTTATGTGAAACGGAATAATAGTGCCAGTTGCGATGGACCGAGAGGTCGCAAGCTCGTGTCTAATCGATGCAAATGGTTGTTTCATGATGTTTGACCTATTTGCTAAAATGATTGTTATAAATGGTTATAGGTTTGGACCCAACATCAAAAAACGTTTTTGTCAAGTCAGTGGGTTATTTGAAACTTTTAAAATCTTTTCTTGCGATTTACAGCGGAGTTGGGCTATGTTTGCGATTTCTTTTAAATTTTTAATACTGGTTTCAATTTTAGTGATAAATACAATATTTATTACTGGAAGAGCTAACAGCCGCGCCGGTCCAAGTGGTAAAGATAGAGCAGGAAAACCCTGATACCGATCAATATGGCAAGATAGAACTAACGAAACTAGAATGTTTATTTTTGAAAATTAATCTACTTATGATATCCATGTGTTTTTACAGTGTTTTATGAGGTGTAGCGTGGGACGTCGTTAGTCCGACATTTTTATTGTTGTAATTTGATTGTCTACCAAGTGTCTGACGTTGACCTTTATGTGATTATCTAATCCTAGTATAATTACGCTTTTCGCACTGAATTATTCATATAAAATAAATTTACTTTGAACTTGAAATATTTTTGTGTGGGTAAGAATGATGTATGCGAATATTGTGCGTATTTATTTATACTATCTGGGAATTTCAAATCTTGAACATACATGTGTATGGCTCATCGTCAAATGATCATTTAAGTCATTCACATGCTACTCTGTTTTGCACAAGAAAGATAAATCATCAACACAAATTTCCTATTAAATCAAAATGTATCCACAATCTAATTGACTATATAGGAAAATTTATTATTTTTGTTCCAAAGTGCTCATGTGGTTATAACTTAGTAACACATCTCCCTCTAAACTCTAAAGCTTTGAACTGTGCTTGCTTCCTCCACCCATAATATAAAGTAAGATTATAACGCGGTAGTGCTCTTAGTGAAACTTTAACAGTTCATTTTATAGTTAATAAACACTTAATATATTTGCAACATTGTTCGCGTGGGTCGTAATGCTGTGTAAATAGCAAATCGTTCTTCAATAACTTGCCATTACAACAGATTTACAGTATCTGCATAAGTACAGGTAAATGTTGGCGACGTTGGTTCTGGAGCTATTTTAAAAACACCAATGCTTTATATTCTGATAGTAAATATTGGTCTAACAAGTTGGCTTGAGTGGGCGTGGGCTGGTCATTACCGATGGAATGACAGTGGAACAGTGTTTTAGTCAGACGGGTCTTATATTAGCCTTATTTAGAGGGTTTTAGCTGTGTATTATGGAGGGGTATAAGATGTTATAACACGAGAAGTAAGCATTATGTTTCTGCCTGCTAAAAAAATATAAGTTTAGTTTGATTGATCACGTTATACTGTGTGAACATAGGATAAGATAAAGTAAGTGGTTGTGGATGGATCTTGGTTTGTTGCAAATATTTTTTGAAGCGTCAAACGACGATAAAAGCATATTCGAGCTTTGAGATTTTGAGTTATGACCCCGTAATTCCTGCCAAATAATAAAATTTCTATGTGAATTTCGATCGTCCTAACATGTAATTTCCTATTTTTAGCATCTCGATCGAAACAAAAGCTTTTATTCATAGCAAAAAAAAACTTCGTAACCAGCTAACTTTATTTCACAGTATTTTTATCTATTGGTTTGCGAAGGTTGTCAGAATTAAGTATCGATTGATTGAACTATGGGCACACAAAACGTTAATCACTTAACGATTAAAAAAACAATGTTAATAACTTCACTCTCGCACGTAAGGGTTGAGATACACTGCATTCACAATCTGTCCGAGAGAGTCTTACAAGGGAATTTGCGATTTTTGTATGATAATTATTATTCATTAAATAAATTTGTATCTGATTTAGTTTTTCGTCTACACTCTCATAATCGTAATTTTTATGACTGTAGCACAATGAACCTTAGAATATTAGATGTGAGGGCAGTACCGCCAAGGTGTTTCCAAGGCAAAAATATTTCCTGTTACATGCAGGTTAACAGCATTGATGAATAGGCTAAGTCTGGTCTGGTCGTTAGTATTTTAATATAATTTGTTAATGCTCATTTAATTGACACGTGATTTCGAATTTAAAATGTAATTTAATAACACCATAAGACAATAAGTAAATTAGCAACTAAACGGTGTGCCCTAGCCGCGTGCAAGTAATTATCAGTGTCGCAATCATCGGCCTCAATCAATACACTTCCTAATCATTAATCTTCATTAATTCCTCGGCATCGACGCGCATCCCATCTGCTTTCACTGGCGCATGCCGCGTTCCTGCCTGCTTGTCATTTTTGTGACGATTGTCATGACAGCTTATGTCATGACTTGTGTGTCAGTGTAGTGTCATGTGATGCTTCCCATAAAGGACTGGTAATCTCTGTTATCTAAGATCCTATTGATAAGTTACGAAAACTCTGTAACGTATACGAAAGCTATGGCGATGGACATGCCATAAAATGGCTAAGATATGGATATGCTGTAGAGGACGGAACATCAACGTCCTGTTTGAAAATTCTTGTGTCTAACACTACAAACGCCAAGGCCATCAACTACTAGGAATTCATTCATTCATGAAATACCAATATGCGATTGAATGGGTGTTGAGCATATCTTTGGCCGGATAAAAAGAAGCTAAAGTATCAAACAAAAGTGGTAGTGGTCGGATCATACAGCGCGCAGAACTTCCAGCTAGAAAATATTTTCTTCATGTACCACAAAAATAGCAAATAATGCATCATCGATTTACTATCATTAATCACAGATTCCTACATGATTCTACCATTCGCACGAACCAACAATTTATATTCTATATTCTTGTTCTGATGATAATTATCAACAATGCGATCATAGCTAAACAAAAAATCATATATTTTACACCTATAATATTATTTATAATATTTATTACATCTCGTCACGTAACCGTATTATTCAATTCGGCGTGGACAAGGCAAATAAGTAATACTTTTTTTTTTCAACCGTCTAGTCTGCGTGGCGAAAGTCTATGATGTAATTTTATTGACTGGTAAATGGAATGTAGGCGGCCGGTATCAAAGACCCGACGGAATTATGGTGAATTAATGATATTTAGTATGAGTTATTGGACATTTGAATATTTATATTAAGTTAGTGTGGGTTTCAGGAAAGATAGAGAGATGGTTTTTGATGATTAGATGCTATTGAATAATTGGGAAGAATCATGTACATTCCGTGGAGATAATATGCCCAGCAGTGAAGTTTAAAGATTTGCAGTAGATTGGAAAGGAAAAATCTGTATCGGCATTCAATACAATCAAACATTTTTTATTATCTTGGACTTCTATTCATGAAAAAAGGAAGAACAAAATTATCTACTTAGAAATAAGTATCTACAGACAACATGTCCATAACGGGTTGTTAGTCGTGATAATGTGGATGTTGTGACGAGGAGTTGCGAGATCGATACAGTTTGGACACGCGCCAAGCTCAACAGCCTCTACGGGTACAATAATATTGATTCGTCACGCGTTTACAACGAGATGGGTTGAAGATTAGCTGGTTTTAAAGAATATATTTATTTACATGGGTTGTTGTGATCCCAATTATAGTGTATTTGTTATTTTAAGGTGAGGACATATTATGGCCACACATTACGTATTATTCGATGAAATATATAGGTTGAAGGATCAATTTTCGCGGATTGCACAATTCAAATAACACTTTTTATTATTGCAATGAATGGCGAGGCGAATATGCCATTCGCATTTGCCATAAGCGATACGGCCGCTCATGGTCACTTACAAAATTAAACACTAGGAATTACAAAGCAATGCTTGCTATTCCACTGCGATCATCATACTGAGACATAAGGTGTTAAGGCTCAATATCTCCAGTGGATACTCTGGCTACTTACAATTTTACAAGTATGATATTTTTAGTGAAATTGTAATACGGAAGGATGGATTATAATGGTGGAAAATCAGGAAAGCCAGTTAATATGATTAAATAGTTTTGTCACGAATGTGATGTGCGATTGTTGAAGTTTTCACAATGGTTTACAGAATTGCGTGTCACTGCGCAAAATAGTATGAATGATTTCTATCCGTATCAGTGCGATTATTGTGATATCTGATACATTATTGATGAGTGTGTTTTCCTCGCATGGTATTTATGGCCTATCATGTAATGGAACCAATTTTAAGGAACGTTTCGAATGGTTTTTATGCGACCTGGCAGTGTTTTTGAATTATGATTTTAGAAAGATTGGTTGGCAGCTCTATATATCTAGACCGAGGCGCCAAGGTCGGCTGAAAGCACTGGCTTGGAAGATATGAGAGATAAAAGGCCATACAGTCGAGTACATAAACGACTGGGTTAAATGAAGGTTGCAAAAAAAAAATCGGTTATTGAAATGGGCGGGATAATGCGAAAAAGAAACAAAGATTCGGTGGTCCTGTTATTATTGCCTTGTATAATTGTTTCGTCAGGGTAATCCATTTTCAAATTAGCAAAATAACAAATTAAGTGGTAATCACATTTCTATTGTATAAGAAGATTAGTGCGCGAAATGATAACAGAATCTTACGTCTGCGTTCCTCGCTAAGTGAACAATGTAAACAACACATTATTGTTGCGATCGCTTTGGAACACCCAGACAAAGAGTGGAATGTTTGAGAATTTCCGATTCAGTATCCATTGAACCACTAGGAGGTTAAAAACCTGGCTAGTTAGACTAGTGAAAAAACAATGCTAAGAAAAATGAATGTTTAACCTAAAATCGATGATGTGAAAGACCTGCGAAGCGGCGTAGATTTATTGAAAAAACTGATGCTTTTACAAGTTGAGATGTATGGAAATAAATTATGGAAATGGTTAATTTCATTTTGTCTTACCTACTTCTGCAACTCCTACGTCAAATAATCACTTTATCGTTAGATATGGAAGAATACGCATCCCTAATTTGCAACTAAGCCTCCTCCACGAAGAATTTTATTATCTATCTCTACATCATTAAATTATTTAAAAGACAGCTATATAACGTTTAGAAATGATTAGCCAGTTAATCAATTACCTGAGATTACTAATTGACCATTGCACGGACTTATTTCACGTCAGAGCGCGCGGCAAGCGGCCAAATTACGCGCATACTCGCTCGCTTTTCAACACTACTGCAAATGCATTTACGCTAAATAATGGCTCAAAATCTCAGTAAAAATCGGTGCCTCATTTATAACATTCACAATAATATATTGGCGTATCCGTGGGAATAAAAACCCCCAACCAATAAAAAGAAAAAAAATATATATTGGTGTATCGCCCCTTTGGATTAGAAATCACGACTTCGGCCTTGTAATATGTTAAATAATTGTGTAATTTATTAATTGACCTAAATAACTGAAATAATTATTTAGGTTAATTTATAAATACTCCCTGTATTCATATAACTGCATCTTCATGATATTATGATACCTACTTCATGTAATTGGTACAAGATATTTTTAGGATATTTTCAAGTCAAGACACAGAAAAATATTTGTTGAAAACACCTAGCATTTGTCTCGTTTATCTCGTGTAACAACCAGCTTTTCATTGGAACACGTGTATAATCTATTGTTATTTTCCCCGATCTTCAAACGATAATATATAATTACTAAAGGACACGTCAGATCATAGATAAAATTGTCATTCCAACTTTCCACAAATCTTGTATCTTATCGTAAGTGTATTATAATCAATTTAATATATAGATAATAACATTATCTAAATGTGTGAAAATATCTAAAGTATTTCAATTATCCCTGTTTGGATTTATCTAGTAATTTCAACAATCACTCACCGTTTGTTTTGTCTGTTCTTATATTATTATCGTAAATTGAACATAAATCTATATCTTGTTTTATATCAGAACTTATCATATTATGATTTGATTGTAACCTTGGGTCTGTATCATATCTCTTACTGAAGTTGGACGCCACTGGCTTCGTCATTTTTTCGGACTGTTTTGTATGTTTTGTATTTACGAAAAAAATTGTTTATTATTTTACGAGCCAATAACACATTTATTTTAGGAAATAATTTGTCTTTAGATCTGTTACCTACTAATGAAACCATAACATGTACATAACTATGCAATCAAGTGCATAGTCCAAATTAAGCGGAGTGAAGAGACCGCGTTAAAATTAGCACATCTCGCAATGAGTCACAAAGAAGATGTACTGTAATCGTACTGAATCTAAACATAATGCCCCTTGTCTTTGTACTGAAATGCGACTGAACAGCGGTATTTTACGAACAGGCGATGTGTCACCAAGACCTGCTGTTGAAACTGAGTGATCAGAAATGACATGATTGTTGTGTAGAGGTGGTAATTTGGATCCTAAATCTGGAATGTTGGTGCTAAGGTGTTGGGCGTGAAATGGCATCATAAAGGAGAAGATATCAAAATCTTTGTGGGGAAGCAGACGAGAACAAACGTCAATGGCCCAACCATTAATGTATCTTGAAGTTCTTGTTATTGCAACTGAAATGGACCTAAAATCAACAATCCAATACTAATGATTAGCGTCTATATTTAGGAGTTGATGAATATTCAGGATTAGTATATCTGTATCTATTGTTTGGTTTTATTTATTGCTCAACTTTGGCCTACTCCATGGTGTTATTACGTAAATTGCCTTTTAATCTTACACCATCGAGCATCACAAGTAAGTTTGCAACTAGTTTGCCAAGTTTCGCCTATGCCAAATGAATAATGCTCCTACTGACACACTCAGCGTGTTGATGACCTTACAGCCTTAATTACGTGTTTGTATTGAGATGAGATCGTTGAACCGTTTCGGCGCGTTGGATTATTTATAGATTCAGGAAGTTACTTTCGTCCGCCGGCGCGTCATTGCGTTCCGATGTTTTTTCTTCTTTGTCTCATTAAATTGCGACGTTTTTTATTTTAATTTAGACTAATTTTTATATGTTTGTTCATGTACGTATATAGTCTATAGATCATTGCGTTTATTTTTGATATTTTTTTCCTATCGTTGTATTTAGGTGGTAAATACATAGTTTTTCCTAAAATAATAATGTAAACCACGCTATGGTACGCAAGGATTTAAATTATTATTTTAAATCAAATCAAACACGGTAATATATAAACACCACAAATAAAATTTTGTTTTTTTTTTTGCGAATTTTTTAGTTGCATTGTTTCCGTAGTCATTAAAATTGCCACCTGATTTCGTTTCGGAAGCAGTCTGGATATACCCTGTAAATCTTTTCCGAGTATGGCATATCAAATGCAATGTTATACCTACAATGAATAAATGTTTCGAAAGGAAGAATTTTGTATTCATAGAATTCTAAAAGCTAACATATCGTTCAGTACATGTGAAATTATATATATCTATACTTAATGCTTTCGAGTGTTGTTGCTTTAATGCGCTTTGAAGAAATCCATATTCTTCATCCCAATATTTCAACCCCAATTATTTTTAAACTTTCTGATTCATTTCAAAGTGGGATAAAAATATTTCTGGTGTTACTCAGACTTGCTGATTTTCAGTGCTTTTTTATTTTTAATTTCATGTTATTTTGACCCTGGTTCTTAAGAATTGCAGCGTTGGGTGTGTAGAGTCTGTAGTATAAGAGGAAACCTGGTGTGTAATTCTATGGACGAGATAGAATTAATGTATTGTCGAAAGTTTACGAGCACATACGGTTTTTATTTGATTTACAATTACAAGATCGTTTGTACTATCAACTTTAATGTCTGTAGTCTTTTTAATTGCATCAGATTTGACTTTCACTCGATCATTTTCATTCTCATTGTGATTTTATTTGATAGATGCGAAACATGTATGTATCTTGCCTGGACACAAAGAGATTTTATGTTCTTCATGTATGGTTTTATTTTAATGTTGTTAGATTTGATTTTAATATCACTTGAGACGTGTTCGGTGATTGACGGCTCATCGTAATTAAAATCTTATTTCCTATTAATCTTTCGTCTGGAGTACTGAATAGATTAATAGGAATAATTTAGTTCTTATTCCGTCCGTGTGTTTGTATCGCTCTTGGCTACATAGCTTTCTATTGCTGTACTGGGTTGTTGGCGTGCATTTAATTTGTGCAGTCTAAAATGAAGAAATCATAGGTTCGATCCCTAGGTAGGGTTGTCAAGTATATCTTTGATTTCCTCGTAAGTAGATTACGGTAGATCAGTCACAACGTCCTTTAGATCTTTTACCTCACGTAAAAAAATCTGTAAAAAAACATTAGCTCAATACCAGATAGAAGGTATTCTATCTGGTTCACATTTTTTATGCTTGAGCATTTCAATAACTTCGCGTGCATTCTCGCGCTTTATGAAAATGGCATTAATAACCAGTCTTGTCTAACCTTTACTTTACATAATGTAATGCCATCATTTCGATGTGAACTTTACTCAAACAATACTTCATAATTTATTCTAATACTAAGTCTCGTGATAGCTGAACGAATTTACCAAAATTAGCCTTCAAAGTCCAAAATCCCCGTGTCTTTCGCTTGATCTAAACCTAATAATCTATTGTGTAATGTTAATGAGTAATATTCTTCTGTTATATAAAACTTTCTCTTACTTTCGACTTATTTTTTCTTGTAATAATTCTCTGTAATTTGTTTATCAGCATTACACCCATAGATTGATATTCTCACGCTATATGATATCTTCTCTGCGCCTAACGGATGCGTATGACTGATATAGAATTTGGTGACTCAGTGAGTTCGACCCAGATTTTAGATTATAGAACTGGAGGTGTGTCGGAACTGGTAACATTAATCTTGTTCTAAATATATTTCCACACATTGGCTATAAGTTTAATCTTCTTTAACGTCCTACCCTAATTGCACACTTACGTGCAACATGCAAAACATTTATGTACAACTTGATAAAATTGCGCTCTGATTTGAAGTCGGATTACTTCCATAACCTTCATATTTCTGTATTTTCTTGTACATTTTCTCCATGCAGTTAAGTTTTCTGTATATCTGGATATCTTCCTGATTACCCTATCTGAGATCGAATTAATCAAAATCCCATCAATGGCATTTAACCTCCCGTCGCACGACACTGCTAAACACATTGATTGTGTAAGTAATCCGATGTAATAAGATCAATGTTCACGTGTCCGTCTCGTGTTACAAAACGTGTGCTTGCACTGATACGGAGATTACACTGCGCGAGCTTCGGGATTACCGTGGACGTCTGTAATAATGCAGTTATGTTCCATTGGTATAATGGCTGGAACCTTCAGGGACATATAGCAGATTCTATCTCAGGATAAACATATTTGTAGAATATGCGTTGACGATGCAGGAGTTATTGTAAAGTTATGAAATACCTAATACTAAAGGTTTTTAAATTTAACTTCAATTTCGACTGGACTGTGGTGGACTATATGGCCTAACAACTCTCAATCGTACTCTCGATTTTAGAGGAGGCCCGTGCCCTGCATGGGACGCAATATGGGCTGATACTCTTTCTCTCTCTCAATTTCGAAGAGAAAAGCTATATTCGATACTAGGAGTTGTTTAGACTAACATCAATACACTTAAAAACAAGTATAAGGCTAATGCTCTTTATGCTCGATTTAATACATATTATGTTCAGTTGAATAGATTCGTTTCTCTTCGACTATAGAAGCACTAAAACGTTGCCATTCTAACATTGTTGCATTTTGATTCGGATGTCGCAATACAAGACTGACGCATCAATAGAAATACTGAAAGGTACGACATAAATAACAGTCTATGAATAATAAATTCAGCCATTTGGACGTTCATTCGGCTGTCGGGAAGTAGGAAATGTTCGTTTCCGAAACAATTTCCGATTAATACAACATGGTCCGTTTTGCTGTGATTGTGTTTCGATTGTATTGAAAAATTGGATAGCTCGTAAATCCAGGCGAGTCCATAAAATGATCTCGCAGATATTACATTCACATTTTGTATTTTTCTTTGAGAATATCTAGTTGTAGCAGGTTTGTTCTTGTAGAGAAAGCTGCGTTTTTATCGCATATTACCGCAAACGAGTAAGCAGCTCAATCAATAGTAATCGATCATTGATCACTTGCAACGCAGTAACACTTGTAAGGGCATTGCCAAGGATTAGTTGAGAATAAATAAGATACTTGGGTGCATGCACTTCCGTTTCCCACAATATTATTTAATTGCAATAGGGCCCTATTTTGATAATTAGGAACCCCAAATTCCAAATTGCTTTGTAAAAGATAGCAAAAAAGGGTTTTGTCCGCCTTGTGTCCCATTGCTGTAGTGTTGTGTAGGGCAAAGGCTCTACTTTTTCCATTTAATTGTCTCCGCATTCTGCATGCTTATCAAATGTCGCCTCAAATGCATTTAGCTCCTTTCGCCACCCCAAATTGGTCCAAACTTTGTTTTCTCACCTACAAACAAGGAAAATGCCTAGCACAAACCAATCTGAGTAAAATGAAGGTACGAGGATTTGATTTAAGTGAAAGTTGGCGGCACCCGCGGCTCGAGTCACGTACGCAACCCCTGTCTTTGCTCTTGACTGATGGTACCGATGCTGCCCACCTCGACTGATTGATGGCTCTTGTTTTTGATATCAAGAGTGGAAGATACGTAGATTCTACTTTACGTTTTTTAAGGTATTGTTTGGTCGTGGTTTCCGATGTAATGTCAAGTATGTGTGCTAAAATTAGTGTCACAATTAATAACTACATTTTTTCTTTGTATACGTGACACTGGCCGAATTGTGGTGTGATAATAAATATAGATCATAAAATAGGAATTGAAGTTTTGTCGTAATTCATTTTTGCAATTGACGCATGTTTCATTTTAATTTGTGGTAAAAAGAAATATTAATATAATATTCTTGTCATGATTTTATTTAAGTCATTATAATATTTTAATTATTGTCGTCCGGCTCACTAAAAAAAACGACGAAGAAAATATTACCAATGTTCTTTATAAATATTTGATTAAAAAGGTCGCCGAATATACAGCTAAACGAATAACTCAGGCGGAGTAAAATTGTGGTAAATAAATAACTCCAAGTAACATCTTTTCCCGCCTTTCATAATTCATCTCCGGATTATATTTTCAGATGGAAATGTTGAAAAAATACACCGAATAAAACGCAAAGATCTTGCCATATCCTGACAGCTCTTCGGTTCACAGAAATAAATTATGCAAAAGAATTTGCGTTTCTTTTTCGTAAAATATTTTGTTTGTGTTGATGTCTTACATAAGGCGTGCTGCCAGAGTTGATATCAGACAGGTGGCAGAGAAAAAACGTTGTGTTGAATAATTCGACAAAAGATTAAAGCTAAAATGCATTGCATCGGCCTAATAAGGATAAGTCTTTCAAGAAAAGGTGACGTCATCTCACCACATTAGGTAAAACATAATTCAACATATATTTGCTACCATTTAAACCGATAAGGTTTACTAAAATCTGCTTTAAGAAAAAGGTAGACAATGGTAGGCAAAATCTAGTAAAGAAATTAAAAGAAGTAAATATTTTCAAAAGAGCAGTAAATAAGGCGAATCTGAATTAGTTGGCTTTACTTCCAACTGAGGAAATATAATATTCTAATTCCTAATCGTCACAGCGCAGCTGAAAAAAGTCTCTATCAAATAAATCTATAGGGATTTGTCAGAAAAGTTCTGCGTGCAACGTTTCTTACCACCTTTATTATTGTGATTTATAGAATTACAATCGCTAATTAAACAAGTAACATTTAATTAGATTTAATTGGACATAAACCTCGTAATAGTTATCTTAATAGTATTAATTAATGTTAGCTTTCATTAATGTTTTAATGCTAAATCTATAAATGTAATTTAAACTTAATTATTGTATCTAGACTTTATGTGAAATATAATTCAAAGCAATTTCTCGGTGTTGATCGCGACTGGCAATTTATTTATAACAATGCTCTTAATTTGAGTATACAATTGAGAGTGACATATTCGGACTTTGCCACTTAATTTAGCGAAACTATTCCATGGAAACCTGCATACCATAGAGATTTATAAAAATGTATATGGTATGCATGTCCACCAACCTGCATTAGGCCAGCGTGGTTGACTATATGGCCTAACCACTCTCAACCGTACTCTCGATTGTACAGGAGGCCCGTGCCCTGCAGTGGGACGTATATGGGCTGATACAGATTCCATGCCTATTAGACCGCATCAGTAAGACTATGGCTACTTCATGTTTTGATATTGTATCGGGAAATAAGCAAACGATTTTATACGCCAGTCAATCATCATTGGAGTGACGAAATGAATCTTTTATATCAGAAGCAGGTATGCCTGGTATTTGAGAGATAAAAGATAATGCTGTCACATAGTCACATATTATGTACCTACTAGCGGCCCGGCCCAGATTTGCCCGACAGCAAACATATTTCTTTACTATGATATGTATGTTTTATGCATATAAACCTTCCTCTTGAATCACTCTATCTATAAAAAAACCGCATCCGTTGCCTAGTTTTAAAGATCTAAACACACATAGGCACAGACAGACAGCGGGAAGCCACTCGTTTCATACTATGTAGTGATAATAAGGTAGATGCATGTTAAAATATTTAGAAAATAAATGTACAGTACACCAGAAATGCATTAACTAGTTTACCAGTTAAAATTGGTGCATTTCCCATATAGTAATGCATAAGAGCTCGTTACGAAACATCATGCGAGCGAAGTCAGAGATGAAAGTTAGTATAAGTTAAGTGTCTAACAAGCCGCCGATCAGTATAATGGCATGCGATTACCTCCTACGAACAATTACCACAGTTGATTGCAACCAGCACTGCAATCATATCCACGCTAACCGTTCTGTTATCGGCGCAAAGTGAATACTGTTTGATGAACGGTTACTGTGATTGATAAAATTGATTTGTACATTTATTTGCTGAATGGTCTAGTTTGTAGGTCTTCTATGTATATGTAAGTTAGTAAGGTTAGGTACAGGAGTTCCCTTGAATAATGAATTATGTTATTGGAATGCTGACTAATATTGCCTACATTTCAACAGGAATTGTGTCTGCTTTAGGTTTTATTTATTTAACCTTCATCATCCCACTGCTGCGCAAAAGCCTCTCTCCCCTTGTTCCATAAGTCGCTGTACCAAGCAGTTTCAGGCCACATGTGCTCAAAAGCTTATTTTGTTCATATTTGATAACTCATCACTACACTATTTTCAGTCCAGTACAAGAAGTAATTTCATCAACTATTTGACTTGCTACTTTGGCATACACATTTTTCAATATATTTATCATCTCAAACGCTTCACTTATACATTCAACTTACTCGAAACAGAACTACTGATAGCTAAGTCACGTACGGCGTGTTGAAATATGCACAAGTTACGTGACGTCGATACACTTGGTGCTCGGGCCAGCCTATGCGGTCGGTGTGGTCGGGCCGGTAGCCTAGTTACTTGCCGGCCCGTGGAATAAGGCCGGGACGTGTGACGTCACACCTTAGCAATGCTATGTGCCTGGAACGTGAGGGTACTTTGAGTTGGAATGGCAGTGATGAGTTGTGATTGTGGCTGGCGAAGAAGCGATAATTGGGAGATAAGCGTAGAAGAAGTTGCGGTTTTTTGGCAGGGAATTAATGTAATCAATGAAATTGTTGGATGGATAGGCAAATATGGAAGGTTTTGAGGAAGAACTAAATAATGTGATGATAAATCAAAGAAGCCTAATTGGGAATGAAGGTATTGCTGAAGTTCGCACACAATGGTTTTGATTGGTGGTTTAAAGAACTAACAGTTGAAATTGAAATCAAAAGGCAACCCACGAATCACAATTTGATTCACACGATGTAGATCGCTATCGTGTCAGGTACAAACAATTAATCTGTACTATTGTCAGAATTTAGATGGATAATTATCGGGACAAATTGTTGATGTAAAGATTATTCCTTCTATTCCACACTGAGAGGATTAAATTCAACTGAAATTACACACCCATGCACAATTCCCTGAAATGAGCCTTTGGAGACGTGTAGCTAGCACCTTTACCAAAGCTAATGGCTTAAATGATGACCATTCTTAAAAGAATAGAAAAAAGATAACTTAAAAAGATAAAAGAAGCTTGATGCACAAATCGAAAACCATTTGTCTTGCCTAGACTGCTCGTGAAAAAAGATAAGTGCTAATAATTTGATACGAGCGTTCGTCAGCCCCGGCGCTCGGCAGTCTACAGCGATAAAACAAATAAACAGTTTATAACCTCATGATCAGGCGAGTAGCGCGGGAGAAAGTTATCATCCGTTTACAAAATAATCTATCTGTAATAATAAATTGTATGGAGTGTAATCTAACCGCATGTCTGTTTGCGCTGAAAAGCTTGGTGGATTCTGATGCTGTTCTCGCAATCGGGTTTGGAGATTTCTATTATGCTTAAGTGTGTGTTTTCTTTGTGAACTGAGGTTTGCAGATATATAATAAGCAAGGACTATAATTTTTAAGATTATTGGCCATGTAGTAATAATCAATACGAAAAGATTTTTGGTGCTCTACAGGAACCTAACATAAAAGAATCGCTCTGTGTCTTACAAGCAATTGGTATCTTCATGCTATGCCCTTATTTTTGTTGACTCGTACAACCGCCTTAACCAGTTTACTAGAAAAGAAATTTTCCAAGCGGACCGTAGTTGTTTCGCTAGTTTAATATAAATCGAAAGTGCAATCATTTTGAAGCTAATGTTGCATTAGCCCGGGGGTCACGGCGCGACCGCGCCTTACGTAAACCATTGTTTCGCGGTAATTAAGCTGGTTCCGCTGCAGCCGCGCGGGCCCTCCGTCCGTATAAAGGAGTGCACGTCCTCCTCCAGACGGGACGTATGATTCATAATTAAGTTTACATTTAGGTGGCATTTGTTCGCTCTGAGACGTGTAATCGGAGTGGGCACTTGCGTGAGTCACGACAGATATTTTCCTTGGAGCGGCTGAACTGTTAACCTCGGATGGTGCAATGGGAAGCATTTGTGTACTTTCTCGGCAGAACATGCACGTAACATTAGGACGAAACGGTTGAACTGAAATCTAGCCGTATTTATGTTTGTTCCCGTCTATAAAGTGTTGAATGGATTGTTTGGGAACTAGTTCGCTTGTCGTGGTGCGTGTTTGACATGGAAAGTCCTTGTGAACCTGTTAAAGCTTTTATTATGAGCTTTGAAAATCGGAAACATTTGTATCTGAAAGCGTGTTAAATCATTTACCACTTAGAGCTTAGATTTAACCTACCATCAGCTAGCGTTTATTTTATCATAATGGACGTCAAAATCTCCCCTCTAGGAAAGCTTGATTCGTAATTAGAATCAATTGCGCCTTCCATTCGTGTGGTGCCACAAAGCTGTCAAATCTCCTCTCCAGGAGAGCTTGTTTCATAAGAGAATTGCGCCTTTGCTTAGTGCAGTCGCCACAAAAAAGCCAGTATTTACTCCTGTTGATTTAAAAATGTGCGTAAAAATGCGTGCCACCACTCCACAGCATATAAATAAAGAAGCCACATCCGGCGCGACTGCATGTCCGGCCGGATGCACCGCATCATATCTAACACCACATATAGAAACGCTATTAAGAGCTAATAGGTGTTTGTGTAAATAATTCGCTTCCTGGTTGTCTTGGACGAAAATATTTGGATCCTTTTTCGGTCCAGTTATTTTTGTGACTACTTATGTGTTTCCTTACAGAGGAAAGACTGCTGGACTAATTAGGATGAAGTTAAATGGGGAACTGTTAATGTGAAGCACCAAATGTGGCATTAACGGAATCAATTCGTTTTTCAACTTGTAGTAATATCTTCATGTAACATGACTAAATATTTCATCATTATTTAGACATGATTTGCGCAAGTATAAGAGCTTCTTAGCAACACTCGTAATTCTCTTTCGCACCATAAAGCTTTATCGTCACTTTCCTTACATTTAACCTCTGTATATTGTGACGAAACTGTCGAAGCATTCATTTTTATAACGTTGATACCATAATATTTTGTTAATACCTAATCCAACTCTGACTAAATTTAACATTAAATTGATTGTATTACGTTTTGATAAGAAACACTGTATTTGTCAATGTTTAAAAAGGTACAAAGAAATACAAATTTGTTTTCACTTATAATACCACAAGAGCTTCAAAATTATCGGGTATTTCCCGATAGGTTCGTTGCAAACAAATGAAGGAGTCAAAACTTGACGACTTTATTTGTTTGCAGGGAACCTTGAGGGAAATGCCAGATAATTTTGAAGCTCGTGTGGTATTCGGGGGATTATTTTTCCGTCCCAAATTTTAATTTCAAACTCATTTTCATGCAAAATCTCCAATTTTCACAATTGAATTCAACCTGTCAGTTTGACGTGTGGTTAATTTGACTGGATCATGTTTTGTTTTTTATATATAGCAACTACCAGAGAAAATTTTCAAAAAATTATCAGTATAATACCATGTAGGTTGTACCACGTGACGTCGAATGGTGCAATTCTATTGGTCGATATTTGGGTCGGAAAAATAATCCATAAAATTATTGTAAGAAATTATATGGGTCAGTTTTTTCCGATCTTTCCAAGATTTATAAAATAAAACAAATAAATGAGTTCATTATACTTGTGTGCCTAGGTTATACAACCTACTACGCAATAAAGAAATATTGAAAATACTCTTATCATAACTATGAAATAATATTAATCACTCATTTATTATTCAGGAAAATCTGAATTGCCGTCAGTTTTGACGTCATCGTTGCTATCTGATGTCAAACAATACACTCGAAATTCGTCACAGTATTTGCCTTTATGTATAGTTCACGTAGAAATGTAATTCTAGTAGGTATTGTATATTTTCAGGTGCGTAAATATACTTCAATGGGGATTTGATTATTATTTAATTTATTTGGTATTAAATAGTCTACTGGTGTCAGACATACGTGGACATTTGTGGTTCGATACATATACATACGTACAAACATAGATACATGCAGAGATGCTACTTGGACACCCACATTTCGCCTTGCATTTTCCGTCCCACGGTGTTATATGGGGCGAGCCTATCGCCATATCGGGCACAAATTCCAGACTGGGCTCGCCCGGGACCCGGGATTCGATCTCGAGACCTCAGCTTTTTAACCGTACCAGGTACAGTCGATGCGTCGATTTTGTGGTTGTGTGGATCAATAGTATAGTTAATCATGTAAATCAGTGGTTCCCAAACTTGTTTTGTCTACTGCCCACTTTGAGAATAAATATTTTTTTTAGCGCCCCCATTTTTTCACCAATCACCCCCGAGGTCTCTACACAACGCCCTCATTTTTTCACCAATCACCCCCGAGGCTCTACACAACGCCCCCATTTTCTTTCTGGGTCTCTTAGCGCCCCCCTTGAGACCTGCAGCGCCCACAAGGGGGCGTTATCGCCCACTTTGGGAAAGACTGATGTAAATCATAGGTTAGTTCGATAGTAGTCATGTGTGTATTGATAGTCAATCACCAAGCACTATTACTATGAATGAAAACATCGTGAGGAAACTTGCTTACCATAGCGCTTTGTGTGAATTTCTATGGTATGTTAAGTCCGCTAATTCGCACTAGGCCTGCTTGATGGACTATATGGCCAACCCCTCTGAATATTACAATCGATTGTAGATATCCGTAACCTGTAGTGTGACGTATGTGGGTAGTTACAGTAAACTTAATATAATATGTAGGTCTGCCATTCGTTTAGTGATAATATCATTTAATCATTAGACTTTAATAAAAACCGCTGGTCGGCCTTAAAATAGTATGCCAATAACTGAATATTCTGATTTGAACCTAATGCAGATGAAATGAAATAAAAATATTTATTGAATCCATGTAATATCATACATTATTAGGATTCTGTTACTTTTTTTTTACACGCTTTTTATTAGCTTCACCTGTATGTTTGTATGTTTGTTTGTAACCGACTTCTTTGGGCGCGATTTTGACCCACTTTAAACGGCCAGATTTCGTTCAAATTTTGCACACTTGTCAAAGACCGATGACAATACAATAATTCGATTAAAATATATAATTATCCTGATTAGATTCGCCAGGATTAATTATTCTTATAATTGATGACCATTGCTACTGACCACTAGGTGGCGTATAGATGAACATAATTTGCTACTGACTAATAGATGGCGTGATCACGTCAATCAAGAAGCTTATACCCAAATGGAGATTGCATTCCGTATATAAAAGTGAAGCACAAAAATTTGACCTCGAATGACGTTGCGACTGATTGCTATCCTTTTCTTTCGAGTGACAATGAATGAACAAAAAGTCATTTTCATTCCGCACCCGCGCCGCGGAGCCCGCCTTCGTGCGTCGGAACCCGTCGCGGGGGCACGCGCGGTAAAGCGCGCGGTGTCCGCCAGCGGTAACATGACGGTGATGGCATAGGGCACCGAGACGTGGCCTCTCACTTTGGACTTCATTAGAAGGCTCAAAGTCACTCAACGAGCAATCGAGAGGTATGCTCGGTATTTCCCTACGAGATCGACTCAGAAAAGAGGAGATCCGTAGGAGAATAAAGGTCACCGACATAGCGCAAAGGATTCTATAGATGATTCATAGCGAAAGGTTCTAGAGTGGAGGCCACGTACAGGCAAGCAAAATGTCGGACGCCCGGTTACAAGGTGGACGGATGACCTGGCTACATTTGCAGGAATTCGCTGGATGCAGGCTGCTTCCAACAGGTCGATGCGGAGACCGTTGGGGGAGGCCGATGTTCAGCAGTGGACTTCCTGTGGCTGAGATGATGATGATGATGAATATACTTGAGCAAAAATAAAGATTTTTTACTTAGCGCAATGTTATTGCCAGCCTTTCCGTTGGTGATATGACTGATACAGATTTTACCCTTAAGTTGTTGACCATCAAATATGGTTCCAGTTTCGAAGATAATTTGCCATAGACCGGTATCGAAACTTTAAAATATTTGTACAATGAGTTTTCATTTTCTCTTAATTTACTGAACTTTACAATAAATTCTCCGCCTAGCAACCTAAATTCAATTAACAGCCTTCCTGGCTGTCGTTTTTTTTTTGCTAGTCGTCGTTTTGGTATGTAATAATATATTAAGCTCTCCATCGACACGACTGTACATGCACACCTTTAAAATTGAACCAGCGACACTGCGTAAATCCGGTCTCCGCGACGGGTACCCGCGACGGGGACCGTCGCGTTCTCACGGAGCCCGCCCGCGTGTCCACGCGAGGAAACGCGCGACGGTTGCCCGTCGCGGGCGCCCGCTTAACGCAGTTTCGGCCCTTACATCATTCAATAAGATGTTTTGTAATGCTCTGCAACCATACTTTAACGACAATCATAATTATAACAATAGATTGTTCTTTATTTTTCAGTTGTTATAAGAGTTTAATGTTATAATGATTTATATTTTATAATAAGGCCTAACCACTCTCAATCGTACTCTCGATTGTAGAGTAGGCCCGTGCCCTGCAGTGGGACGTATATGGGCTGATACAGATACCGATATTTTATAATCAACTCATTATCTTTGTTTTTCGTAAAACACTCCGTATTTTCCGTTCCTAGTACAAATAAAGCTTAATATTGAATATCAATTATTCTCGAAAAACATGTTTATAAACCAACGATGACATTCGGAAAAACATGTAGTGTAATCAATTAGTGTTCATGAATTTGCGCACCATATTTGCCTTGGTGATACAAATTCAAACATTGTCACACTTAGCTGGGGTTACCATCTGTACCATAAAACCTTCATAAAACATATCGCAATGAATATTGAATCTTTTATTTCATCAACATACGATATGTCCCCATTCTGTACAATACAATTTAAAAAGTTCATTAATGGCGCTGGCTTGGATATGCTCTTGGGCATAACTTCCACGATTTGGTACCCTTTATTTACAATCGGCTTTTGAAAAGGTATATGTATGTCTACAGTTCTAGTATTTAAAAGGTAAATTCTCATTTTTTTAGCCTATATTTTGTCCCAATGCTGAAAAAAGCCTAGCCTTTTTCCTCCACTTGACCCTGTCCTTGGCGAGCTCTTGCCATTATGGCTCGAATGTATCCAACTGTCTTTCCGAAGATACCGCGGAAAAAAACAATATTACAACAAAAAAATGTTTTGAGCCGATGTGTCGGTTCTTTAGAACTGAAACGTAATAATATATAAACGAATTCCTCTGATCTTATAACTGACATAGAAAATAAACAAATCATCTTGCGATTGTATTTAAAAATACATTTTATTTTTATCTTAATCTGATAAATAAAATGCTGGCAACCCCAAACACCACTTGTCAACATTTACAAGTATGTGCAAATTAATGATGGGTATTGTGTGCGCGTGTGTAAATAGTTTGATAGTTTGTTTTTTTAACATTGTTGTACATGAACTTCAAGTGTAATTCAATCAATATTAATTTAATTCTGCATCGAGTTTTGATCATAAGTTCAATTTGCTTGTTACATTCATATTTATGTACGCTAGTTTGTTCTGCAGTGTTAAGTAAATATGGCGTCATATTGTCACTATTTCTTTTGGGACTAGACACATTCCGCATTAGTATTATTCCATCATTGCTAACATACAAGGCGAAATGTGGGTGTCCTGGCACCTCTGTCTACCCCTTCTTGGGATATAGGCGTGAGTTTATGTATGTATGTATGTATGTATGCTAACATTCTAACCAACAAAAAGCGAAGTGTCGCAAGCGGCAAGACGCTCACTAAAATATTTGGTTAAGTTATAGTATACTATTATAAGATTAAAATATAGACGACGATTTTTCCATCCTATTTCTCTCTTTCTTTCCCCTCTTATTTCTAAGGTTATACAAGTATTCATTTGGTACTTCTGATGTTCGTAGGCCGGGGTTTTTATTATAATATCTAGAATAATACAGTTTCTAAGAATGAATAATGCTGAATAACCTTCGTAGAAGGTGTCTTAAGTGTCTTCCCAAAGTCAGGCGATTCAAGTAGTTCGTCGAGTGACCGCTGTCGCCCTAGATCACGTATTGCCTGTATGACTATAATAAACAATACATGCTTACATAACACATAGGATTTTACGACTAATAACTCCACAATGTTTCGAAGAATTAACACCATCTCAGAAGAGTTGTAGTAAGATGTTGTGACATTTTGAGAATGAAATCCACGATTCACTGGTCCAATATGTATGTTTGAAATCATGCTTTTAAGAATTTGTTGTATCTATTCGTGATAGTCATTGTTAGTGTTTAGAATTTTTCTATCAACGTTAACAAACATGATTCATTCATGCTTCACGATGAAATATTTCTTAAATACTCATCTTAAATTTTCGCCAAGTTCTTAATTTCTATGTAGGTACATGTGGTTTGTATTCGTTCGTTCTGCACATATCACCTTACTTTGAATAACATATTTTTTTTTGTAAACTTAGTATAAAGTGAATGTATAAGTAACAATCAATCATATAATAATGTGAATTTCTTTACGAGTTAAAACAAGAAATCCTAAAGAATCACAAAGACCAAGATTGAATTTGTTGCTGAATAAGGATCGTTAATCCTGACAGGACACGCATAACGTATGTAGATGCGATAATCTCTAATCTTAACACACGTTTGTACACGATCGTCTCGGCCGAGAGCGCAATATGTAAAGAAAGTGTCGAGAAACTACTAGCATAAAAACGTTATTAAACAGTTCAGATTGCATCGATTATTAAATTATAGCCGAGAACTGTTTTAGCATCAATCATGAAGGTGGGCGTTAGTAATCCACTTTTACTTTTCCTTTCGTTTAAACCAAGTAATTGCCTTTTTAATATTTCTTATTAGACGCTATGTGCTAGGTATTACCGTCTGTTTAATGTTTATGTTATTGATCCTAAAAATGCGTGGTATATGGCGATTTTGATAAGACTTTGGTGTATCCAACAATAAATTAATCAATATTGCAGATAATGTCAAGAAAGATAATTGTCTTAGTATTATAATTGAGTCATTCTAATGTTCATATTATGACTTAGGGAAGAGCGTTTTCAATGTTCAACCGGCAGGTGGCACTGACAAGCAAGTATTTCCAAGGAAAATCAGTGTCTAGCGCCTGACAGGTCAACGGGAACAGCTACGAGACAAAATGCAAGTGTCATGTTATACAGACAACCGACCTCAAATAGCAGGGCAAGGTTGCGAAGAAGACAGCATAGACAGCCTTATTAGAAACTGCTCTCCAATAATGGACACTAGCCAAATGTCCCGCTATCCAAGACTATATTTGAACTTTGTATTGTAATATTTACAAAATTTATAAATATCAATAGGCCAAAGTCTTTGCTATGCGAGATTCACGACCTGCAGTAGGAAGCATATACATACAAAAAAGTTTGAAAGATGCTACAAACTCCGCAATGCGATTTTTCTGCTGCATAGCGTCGAAGTATTTTCATGCGCGGAAAGAAAAGTTTGAACTCACGTGCTATCCGTCAAAATTTGTAAACCTCATGTGTCAATTTCCTGGCAGACTGCGAATTTCTCGTGCTTAACCTGTTTGCAAGGCTAGAAGAAAAAAACACAAGCTTCACACCCTAATTCCAACTTTAAGTTCAAGTTGTAAAGTTTATTTTCCAAAGCATTCAAGTCGGGAAACCAATTTCGCTCTCGACAGCCGACGTAGTTGCCTCTGTAATAATTCAGTACGGCGCGTGACCGCGTGGCGGATGGACGTGTGTCGATATTCGAAACCGAACACGATTCGCGCGATCGAGTAGATCATAAGTTTTTATTTTTCGAAAATCAAACTCCGACGTTGTCTATGATATATCAAATGTGCCTATGGTGTTGGACTTTAATATAAAATATTATTGGAAATGTGGTAGCACTGTTGAATCGTGAGTTTTTCATGCGTCGCGTCGTGGGAAAATCCTTTTGCGTGTGTTTGGAAAACTTACTTAGTGTGTTGACGAATGAAGATTCATTTTTCCTTTGCTTATTTATTTTCTATTTGGTTTATTATTATGTGTACTTTGAATAACCACTATTTTAAAGTATTGGACCAGTTTTTCCGCCGTCAATATTTTTTTTAGTTATTCGTTTTGAATATTCACGACCTTGGGTCTACGCGAAGTAGAATTAGGCTTATGTGTCGTAGAACTGGCAAATCAATTCAATTTTTTCTAAACTTTTTATGTATGTATAATGGTACTAGCGGTAATCACGATTTGATGCTTTTTATAAAAGCCATAATTAAAAAAAAAAATTGTGCTGCGTGGCGTGAAACCAACTGTTTATATCAATGCAAATGCATATTTGTACACACTATGTTTCCGCGGATATTTTTCCAGAATGATCATAACATTGTATTTAATTATCAAAATATTTTGTTCCTCATTACAACTCATTAGTTCATTAATATATACTACGTACTTTTTAAATTACTGATAATGATATTTAATATTTCTCCAAAGTTATTATTATTTGTTATGAAAATTAATTACTTAAAAAACTGACCTTTTCTAATGTTCCATTAATAGATTAATCTTAAAAATGTGTTTTTTAACTAGGTTTTCAAACCGCACCTTCTTGATGGACCGTATAAGATAGAGTGTAGGTAAGTAAGTGTTCTGTGTCTTTCGGAAAACTAATCTCACAATTGAGACAAGTTGACACATATCATAAGTAAATTGAGGACTTCAGTAGCTTATTTTCTTTATCAATAATATCTCTATATGAAACACACTTTAAAACAGCATTCTTCTATTGTAAATATATCTTCATTTGCTCCTAGATATACCTATATACTTAGCCCTATTACCAATATACTTTGAAATAATTATGTAGGTAAAGGCTGTCATGACATCAAACAGCGGGAGATTACAATCTGTCGATACTACATCTGTACGGGAATACCCTTTACCGCTTTAAATAAATGAATCAAAGAATCGCATATTATGGTCCTGACAGAGTACAGGGTCAGGAACCCTGCAATAGCAATCGAATGTTTGTCTTCTTTGGTTTTTTTTTCTCAAACTGAATGCAAAAGTCGTTCGAAAGTTAACAATCATACGATAATTAAAATAGGTTCTAGAACCTTCTCCGAATAAGAACGTTAGTCTCGTATCACGCATAAGTAACCGAGACTGGCGTGGTTATCAAAAACTAAAAGAAACTTGTGTACAAGACAAAAAAAAATTTATTTTAGCATAGCCTGTCAAATAAATCAATCCGTATTTAATCTATTGATTAAAAATGGAATTTAAAACATCCCCAAAGTAATAAAGCGGATAATTTCCAAAGCCACCACGCTTGGATATTCATAATAGCTGATCGTGTGATGGCTATGTTAGAGTAATGCGCTGACAAACTTTCAGCTTTTATAAAATGACGAAAGTCTGGCGGCCAAGGGCTCTCTGTATATAAATCAATCAATCATAAATCACTGGCATGACATATCGGCGATAGTAATTGTATTATTATTAATAATAATAAAAAAAAAACATCGATAACTTATAGATTACGTGGTGGCGTATGATTCGCGTGTTGAATTTGTTATAGCGTTCGAGTTGTATTAATTTGCATAAATATTTACAGTGCATGCTCGTATAAACAATAACAATGTACAGTTAAGCCGCGTTAGACTGTCCAATAGGAGTTATATTAAAGATTTATATGTTTTATCAAAGTATTTTCTTCTACCTATTAATCTATATGATACAGTTTTTTTATTATTAACCAGCTCTTGCTATAAACCAACCCCGTCGTAAATATTGATATTTCCTCCTCCTTGCGTCGTATTCTTCAGCATTGAGGTTCGTGATCTCCCTTCTGTATCATCCTCTCTCGAACGAGCCTCCTCAATATAGTTCTGTCCCTGGCGATTTGAAGAACGCTGTAAAACGTGGAGTCGTAAAATATTAATATTTATGCACTATTAATTGGCAATAGGAACTTGGGAATATAAAAACGATGCAACTAAAATAACTAAATATCAACTCAGATGTTATCCAAAGTTGTATTGTATTGTATCAACCCATATACGTCCCACTGCAGGGCACGGGCCTACTCTACAATCGAAGTTCAGATCCAAAGTTATCTGCATATAACATTTTGGAGGTTTGCCAATATTAAAACCCCCTGGGTCTCTGGCGCATCAGCATATAAAGTTGTTAAAACATTATCTTATCTGATTTTTGATAGTGATAAATCGTGTTTAGCATGCTAATGTGTTGTTAAATAATACTTTTAATGCCGACATTACGATTGCAGCAGATTTTCCAACTTGGCAAATAAGGCGACGGAATTATCAGTAGGAAATACACTAGTCTTTAGTATTTATACGCTGGTTGTAACATCCATGTAATCAACAGCTACTCATAATACGGCAATGCTATCTATTTATTGATCTAAATGTATGTACATAATCAAGATAGACAGTCTTTATTTACAGCTAAAGATTATTTTTCCTAGATTTAATCTAGTATATGTATTTTCGGTTCATGTAACATTTCCGTGTTCTTGAGTGGAGACAGAGTCTTGGCAAGCGTAGTGTGGGACACCGTCCACCTAGGTGGAGTGACGATTTGCAAAAGGTCACTGGCAGATGTTGGATCGACAAGCCGAAGACACGGTGAAATGGCACGATTTGGAGGAGGCCTATGACCAGCAGTGGAAAACAGTACAGGCTGATGATAATATTTCGGCAGTATTTGTACCCAATTTGCCAAAATTATTCTAGTGGAGCAGACGATGGTAATTACCAAATAGTTCATTTTAATAAATATTGCAAGAACCTAATGCATATTTGGGAAAAGCTACCTTAATTAAGGTAAATAAGGCGCAGGTTAGGAAAGTTGATGTAACACCAAATAAGAGGCCTACACACATTTTGTGCCAAGGATTTGCCTAGTATGACATGCATCGTGAATTATTCATGGCACCATCGATTCGGCACAACATTTTTACTGCAAACGATGCGCAGATAAGAAACCTTTTTGAATAGGAAGTGATCACAACCATAAAATAATCGCATGTACTATGGAATTGCAGTTGCTGTAAGAGTTTAGACAAGGTAGAGGCAATAATTATTGGGTCTTCGGTTGTCTCACTGAAAAAAAAACAACTGTTATTGTCAGTTTTGTGTGATGCCGTGGTATCGTAACGATCTAGACCACATATTCACGCTGTCTTCTAATTTAGATATATTTTTTTATAGCACCACGGCAAATGGACTACATTTTGCCTGATATCTAGTTTCGAGTATTTCAGATAGATACATTTAACTTTCCTGTTGCGTATCATTCGACAAGTGTGGTTGACGAATGCCCAATGCTATCTGGTGACCTATTTTCTCGTTGACTGGAAATTTCAATTAAAAAAAACGATGTCTATTCAAACACAATCAGGCATACCCAAAACACACTCGAGCTGGACCTAAACCCTTACCTTTGCTTTGCTCACGACTGTAGGTTTTCCACTGTTGTGCACGGTAGTCAAACCCATGCGACTATATACCACTTCGACATTCAATTCACATTCATTTTCCAATAATATAATAATAAATTCTTCTAGAATAGGACGCCCATTTATTACAATGCAATAGTCCGTTCAACTCCTTTAGATAAAATACAAATAAGTATAATATTAGATAGCACAGCTTTGCGAACTCTGTGTGTCCTCATTAAAATTCATGTTTGTCGTGATATTTTTGAAGTTCTTGAATTTTGATCATGTTTACTTTAAAAATACTATATTTGGTTTGTAGTGTTGGAAGAGTTGAAAACCTGCGACTTAATTTGATTAACCATAGAATTGGGAATATTTATTGTGGGATAAGTGATGAATCTTTTACAATATTTTCTGAATTGTTGTTGTTTATTTTTGGTGGACTTACTCATTTTCAAGTAAAATGTAGACTAACCCAAATATATTTAAATAATTAAACAAATAATTATTATCCTTTACGGAACAACGTATATCTCTATAAATCACATTAGAGGTCAACAAAATACACAAAATAACATAATTTAAAAAATATTTCTATATCCCCCATTGAGCGTTGTTTTGATGCACCGCAGTGCGTGGTTCCGCGTTCAATTCAATTAGAGTTTATATCTCGAGTGGCCTTACCGTAATGGGATACGATGCTTGATTCCTAATCTCGGCTTGTTGCGATCTCTCTTCCTTGTATGACAACCTTGATTGCATTGTATTATTTGCATTGATGTCAGGACAATTCATTAGTCAAGTTGTATTATTATCATCACTAGACAATCTCTTGCTGATAATTAAGTCTTCCCAAAGGATGCCCACATGTTGTAAACGACCCTGATTTGCTGTTCTCCTCTTATCACAAAGAAAATTACTTTAGCAATTTTCATGTAGAAATCAGCTAAGCATTTAGTCCTCTCCTCTTTCCTATCTATTTATTGATGCACCAAAAAATCACCTGTTATAATTTATAATTCAATAGTGGACAAGATAATAAATAATAGAATATTTCCTAAGCATACGAGTACTCTACTAATGTCGGCCTAGTTTTATAAATAGATCGTGTAGTAAGGATATGTAAACATGTTATTATAAGATTTAATACGTGTCTACTATGGTAAACATAGCGATACGATATCAGATGCAAGCTGAACTAGATGACCTAGGTCATTAGTTCAACTTCTATATGAGTAGTAATTACTGAGCAATATGAAAGTGAAAAGAAATGTAATCCAGATAGATGCTATGTCAGAGGTTGTTGTAAGGCTTTTAAAAAACTAGTAGATCAGTCCAACCCACACTAGGCCAGCGAGGCCAGCTGTATGGCCTAAGAACTCTGTATCGTACTTGTGATTGTAGAAGAGGCCCGTGTCCTGCACTGGGAGATATACGGGCTGATACAGTAGGTCAATCATAAAAAGATAAAGCTTGCTGGTCATACTGCTAGTAAAGTGATAATTTAACGGGGAATTACCTACATTTCACCTGATTTCCAAACTTGCTCCTTTCCACTACAAAAAATGCTCTTTATTAAACCTTCAAGTCTAGTCAACTCTCCAAATACTTAATACTTACATGCAGTACGAAAACAATGTTTTGCCTTTACGTACACCTTATCTACAGTTTATATTCTTGAAATGTAAACTCGAAACGAAGTTACTGGTGTGTGAGTCAGTGTTTTGGTCATGTGGTCAGTGTAAACGATTTTTCTGCAGTGTTCAATATGACGTTTATTATCATGATAATATAATGCAGATATTGTTTTTTGGCAAGCGATTGATGCAGCAACTTAGAGATTGGATATCTGCACTAGAGGCTGAAACATATATTTAGTTATGTGTGGGTGCTTAAGCATGAAGATTGTGTATTTCTAAAATGATCACATACAGAAATAATCCCATAATAAATCCATGTTGTTTATTAAACAAAACAAAGAATACAATATATTTTATGCGATAATTGTAACTTGAAAGAACTTACCTTACTTAATATTTCATCAATCCCGTCTCTGAAATTATGGCAACGATTACCTAAGTGTTGGACACAGTGATCGTTAGAAAATATTTTCATAGTATTACACCTAATGAGGTGTTTGCCCTTAGTGTCATTTAACTAGTAGTTACACACTGTTTAATGATACACGTAATTAATCATCGCCATGGTAATTCATGTATTTACATATTTACGAAATAATAATACCTTTAACATATTTTGTTTATTATAATTTATATATTTTCGCCATAGCAACGAACCTGTAGATATAATGTCTACAGTACAATAATGTTTTGCTAGTATGTATTTTACCTTTCTAACATTATATTGGTTCTGGACAATATATAATTAAATTGAATTTTAAACCCATAAGTTACGCAAAAATGGCTAAGTAAAATTAGCACTTTATTTTGCATTCTCAATATAAGGAAAAGTGTCTTTAAAAAACTGCGATTTTACGACCAGATTTTCCCATAGCATTTTTCGCGCAGAATGTATTACTGTCTACAGTACCTACTGACATCCTGCAATATTTGCATATCCAAGCACTTATCGTTTTTTACCGGCTCTACATCTTGTGTATAATGCATCGTGTCGAACGGGAAGCACTTGATTTTTTTATTTATCTCTACCGCACTTTCACTTTCAGTAACTCGGGAAATGGTAAGATTTTTCACCCCGTACTCGAAGAAAATACATTATTCTTTAATATCATTACATGACACTAGCAAATCGAAATTCGTATAATTAAAAATCCAAATCTTATCCAAACGTTGTCTGGAAGAGATCGCCGCTGTTAGCGATAAAACCACCACTTGAAATACCGATTTATTGGTGTACAATAAAGTGTTAAATAAATAAATATTCATCTTCTAAAGTCTAAACTCTAAACGATCGATTGCATTCAGAAACTCCAAAACTGGAGTATTGGTGTAAGATTGGTCTAGGAAAGCATGATTGTGAAACTTGAGTCCTAAATCAATTACAAGGTTGGGTAATCCATGTGTGTAAGTTTTAGGGACATCGCCTCAGGGTTAAGGACAAAGGAGCAACCATTCGTAAAATTGCAAGCTCGGAGGAAAATAAATCTTTTCTTCTACATGCGCAATTACCCAATAATAATGTGTGTTAGAAAAAATATTTTTTCCCTGGTTTTGGTTATTTAACACGTGTAGTTTGTAGTACAATTATTTGAAAATATATAAATATGTTGTTAACAAACTATTACACGAATTCCTGAATAAATATCTGAATTTGTCTCATTTGTCAAACCCTCAATTTATCATTGTAATCCGACCAGTCCGAAACCTGAAATCAAATCTACCGCAGATATTATGAAACGTAAAACAGGCACAGTGCTCATTTGTCATTAACACAAAAGAAAATTGCGTAGACGTTGGACAGTAGCCGGCCCGCTTGAATTCATTGCGACCAGTTAGTTTAAATTGATTGGACGTATATAAATTATCGATTTGAAATTCACGCTTAAGCGTAAACGGCACGAGCGCTTATTAAGCTCAAATTGACGTTGGCGGCGTGCTGCAAATCTGGATTTTCACTTAGAAAAGCACTGATAACCAGTACAAGTGGCCCCGTTTGGTATACGCTGCGTCGATTTGAGTACGACTCGCGTTCACACGATGCGCGGCCGTGACGACTTCGTGACGTGATAGAGGCCCCACGACTGTGGAAGTAGTGTGTAATTTTTTGTAGCGTAAAGTAAGCAAAGAAAGAATCATCAATAGCAAAGAAATGATAGAATGATAGGTCCTTAGTGACAATATATGTATACAGAAAGAAAGAAGAGGAGATGAGGAAGGTAAGGAAATAGTTATCAAGGCTCTAGCTGTGTATAAAGAAACAAAACGCAATAGAAAATCTTTTACTTCCCATCAATTTACTGCAAGACAATTGGTCAAACCTGATCGAGCCGGTTTAATAATGCCATTGTCAAAAGTAGCTGTAGCACCAATTGCAAAACTTAAGCATCGTTTGTTAGACTAGTTCTTAAGAATGATTTTATCAATCAAGATTAACAATGATTGAGAACAAGTGCAGATTGCAGTGTCATTTGCATTGAAAGAATTAACCAGTGTTACAATACAAGGTGTGTACGATTGCATCAGATTATGCATTAGTTAAGAGTAACGCTTACTGATAACATTAATTTTGCAATCACACTTATAAACCTCTCGTTATCTGACACTTGATTTAGTAATAATATTATCTTTAAGAAATGCTCCTTACCTATCTATCACCTTTCTAGATTGTTTTAGTATTGATAATCCCCGGACATAATACTATTATGCACTTAACATACATGATTAATGTATACAATCAGGATGGCACTATAGTATTAACCGGTAAGACAGCTATTTCGCGTCGGTAGATATTTCATCTGGATTGCACTGGTCTTACCTTCAGAGGAAATGTTATAATTAATACTATATACATATAGTATTAAAACAAAAGACTAACAAATCGTCCCCGTGGTGTGTGAATCTACCTTCATCGCAGAAGCGCGCTCTTCTCGTATGGCGGCGCGTTTATTTAACACATTAAAATTATTTGCTATCGCCACTCATGTATGATGGAATGTTTAGCGCCTGTTAGAGGCGTCTGTCTGCCTAATGATCGTTTTCAAGGCTGGACGTTCCGAGAAATATTGAAAGTTGATGCTCTGTACTTGGTAAAAGTATCTGAAAGAATGAATGTACGGTCATATGACAGAGATGTCGAAGTGACGCGCTGGTTGTTTATATAATGGAGTGTCAACGATTTATTAAATAGATTTACTTGAGCTATAATATCGGTTATCAGAGACTATACTATACCCTATAAAAACCTGTCACCGTATTTCGAACAAAGTTATACATAGGTCATAAATGGTTTCTTTGGAAAAAAATCGAAGAATCCCTTCAACCAGGTCTCTAGAACAACTATCACGATATTACTAGCAGTCTCAGCAAGTATAAGTCGATTTATGAAAATCTATCTCACAGAATTGTATCTAACAGGAACATACCATCTGAAAACTCAAGAAAAGAAGCGGCCTACGACATTAATTTATCATGAGTCGTGGTATTATCTAACTAATAAGTGCATATTTTCACGATTTCGCTTGTCATTATTTCCGTATCGGCCGATGTGTGAAGCGAATGTGCTAAACAAATCTATGCGGCTTTTAACACGCACTGGCGAATTGATTCATTCGCATATAAACGACATGTGCCATAATATCGCTAAGCTGCCAATAAAACGGAAATTACATTTGCATCGATTAAAATAGATGTCAAACACTCTCTCTCGTAACATCTTTATGTCGGTAATAATATTAGTTGTGTATGAAGATAAAGGAGTCAATGGTTGGACAGGGCCTTTCCAACAGCTTAGATAATTTATCGACTATGTTAGTCTGATGCAGGCAGACCACACATATCTATGTTTTTTTTAGAACTAAAATTAGGTATCTATATACCTAATTTTCCTTTGACATTGAAGTGATAATTAACTTAAAATATTCACGTAACTTAGAAAATTCCAACATGTGTTTCCCGTGCCAAAAACTTCCCACCTCCATTTAAGTAATCCGGCCTTTTCTGAACTAGGCTTTCACTTCATTCAGCTAAATAAAGTACAAATATTTCTATGGATTTGTACGTTATACCAAAAAAGTCGTTGGTCTACTCGAACAACAAATTCATCACATTGTTCTTTTAAGTCTGTTTCCACCTTGACTAAACTTTTGCTTACTTAATTTACAACATTGTTAATTGAAGTATTTACTATTATAACAATTGAATAAGCACTGAATATAAAGCTGTAACTACTCGAATGGATCAAACTAAAGCAGACAATACGAAGACGTGCTACAAAGCGAAGTTATTAATACCAATGCGCAGGGAACGAGCTATCATTGTTCGACTCAATAGCACTGCACTTACAAAGCATTTGTTTTATTGTTTCTGATGTCTATTGCTGGGATTTATCTATTTTGAGAGGTATTTGCGATTTACATCTTCTTTTTAACCAACAGCAGGTTACGCATGTCGGGAGAATTTAAGTTCTTCAAACCGGGTAGTTGTCTTCCATGGGATGTATTATCTTCATTCGCTATCTATCTCTCGATTTACAATGAGCGTCTAGCGTTATATTGATGGTAAAAAAAACAATTTTGCGAATTTAAATTGAGTTAAAATTGAACCTAAACCGCCATATCACCCGTAAAAATAGTTTAATATCAATGTATAACACTCACGCGATGATAAACTATTTTGCATCGCATGTACAAAAAGTTATAGAATTTTATTAGTTCGGTAATAATCAACTTCAAAGGGTATTGCTTAGGGTATGACTTTGTCACCGTGTGCTAGAATGGGTTATACCGGTAAAGCAAATATTTCAAACCAATTTATCTCATTACAACTGTTAACCTGTAGAATTTTAATATTTGCATTAATTTCCTTCGCAGCTAGCAGCCCTATTTAGAACACGTCTCAACAAGCTTATCTCGCCGTTTGTTCTGAGTGATCTGACGGCCGTGTTAATTGTCCTGTTGGTATTAAATGATATTGTTCTTGGTTATTTCAATAGATAAACTGCTATGTAAATGCAGGTTGCATTGGCAAAAATGTGTGCCATGAAATATAATTTAGAATTATATAACTATAAGGCGTTATCTTTTTCTTCTAATCACAGTTATTAATTTACAGATTTCGAAATGTAAGAAAAAGTGCGTGGTGGCCTGTTGGTAAACGGACTAGACGCGGCTGCCAACATGTTCACGGTGGTCGCGGGTTCAAATCCCAGGGCACACCTCTGACTTTTCGGAGTCATGTGTGTATTGATAGTCAATCACCACGCACTAAAACGGTGAAGGAAAACATCGTGAGGAAACCTGCATACCATAGCAATTTATAAAATTTCTATGGTATGTAAGTCCGCCAACCCGCACTAGGCCAGCGTGGTGGACTATATGGCCTAACCACTCTCAATCGTACTTTCGATTGTAGAGTAGGCCCGTGCCCTGCAGTGGGACGTATATGGGCTGATACAAGAAAAAGTGAAATAATAAATAACATCCTGCATATTACACATTAAACATTCAGTTTGTTATATCCAACTATAAGATTGCTTCGTCCAGAAATTATTCAACTTCTAATACTAATTCGCCAGATGAAATTTATCAAATTCTCCGAATTTTATATAGTTTTTAAATCAGGTATGGAAGCCTAGAATCTGGAAAGGCTATACATAATCAAGTTTGCTCTAGTATAATGTTTATCGCCCGCCGCCAATCGTATTTTAGCGCTCCGCGTCTATATTTTGCGGTCCAGTCAAAGTTGTCAAGATAAAATTAATGCATTCATGTTCTTATTTTTTAGGATCGCTTTTTGTATTTGCTGTTTACAAAACATGTCACGAGTTCACAATTTATTAAACACACTATGGTAATTGAGGTTTTATTTATGGCCGTGTATGAACCACTGCTGAGGAAAAGTCCGTCTTTACAAGCTTGACAAGGTTGTACTAGATTTTACCTATTATGTTCACCTTAAATTAAAATTAGGGACTCCCATATATTATGGTTTCCAACTTTGTTATGTTTCACCGTAAAATTGACCAATAATGAATATTTGTTTGTAAATAAATAAATTACTTACATCACGGCACACATGACGGTTTGTTCGAATAGATTTCAATATATTTTAGATATCTAAATTTCAGCAAACGGTACACTTGTATTGAGTAAGTGCTACGCTCTCTCGAGTAACAGCACTCGTATCTTCATTTGTTAGCGGCAATTTCCTGTCTGTAAAAGCTTTGGTCTACTCTTATTACGAGAGGGAGCAATTTAAACAGTATTGGGTCCTTAAGTGATGCGTGAAGAAGACGTTGAACAATTTTGTTTTATGTTGTGAGATAATTTCGTTCCAGTCGATACTCCATCTGGGTGATAATGCATTTACTATTATGTGATGTGTAGGCACTTGGTTTTGCTAGAATAAATGAGAAATGTCTAAGTGGTTTTTGTCTCAAGATCATCTAAACTTATGTATACAATGCTGAGAACTCGATGATGATCCATGTTTGATGTTCTTGATTAGATTATAGTCTTAATATGTACTACCTAATCCTATCAATATTATCATCTTTTGAGAATTACCCACGGCTTAGCTTAGCTTCAAACTGACATACGCTCTGACAGTTCACAGAAGACGGGATAATGTGACATGATATAAACCGCTTGCTCGTTTGTCTATTCAAAGCTTTAAATAGCGATAAAATATAGCAAACGATTCGCACACTCCGCTACAAATCCTAGTCCAATTTAGGAATCATTTAATCTATATCGATGATAGCCACCGCAGCTGCGGCGAGCGTGCGAACGAAACCGCGCGATACCTACCCACCACTGCCCAGTTATAATTTCAAAGTGAAAATCCACGCGCTCCGCACCGCCCACGGACTCGGCATACCCGGCCGGCAGTATTCAGGCCACTAGAAAACCTTGATTGTCAGACTGTGGCCATTTTAGGTCCTAGTTGGTACCGTTTATTTATAGATATCGTTTACCGCGGCAAGCATTTGTTTATCTGAGACAGTTACGCCGCGCCGCGACGGTGGGAATTCAACGCCTATAAGGCTATAAGCCTGGTTAGTTTCACAAATTCCTGTGATGAATGTTGGGCGAGTTGCTGATGAAATATGTGAGTCAAATTGTGATTATGTCCGCAGATAGGAATTATTACGCTAAGGAATGTTTGTGAAATAATTCAAATGTTTGTAGGCAATTTAGGTGTATTGGAACAGCGTTGCTAAGCGGACCTTGCATTCCTTACAGGATTACAGAAATTGATTTCCAGATATGCACGCCTACATCGCAATGACGTGTCGCATGAAATTCGATCTATCGATTTTAAGCTCGCATATCATAATCCATTATGCAAATCTTAACATTTTCTATCAATACTATCGTCAGTGACTACATCATTTCTTGATCTGATAATTTTTAGACCATTATTCAGATACAAATTGTTATTAATGATCTAAGGAATAATCTCGAAATGACCTTTTCGAAGCGAAATATATCAATATTGCGAGCTATAAAGATAATAATATGCATTTCGTATAACGTTATTTGAACTTAATCATGGATGGAGTTGAGGGTACTGTATTTAAATACTGATATGTAACAGCACTGAGTTTTCAATGTTTAAGGACAAAGATGATGAAGCGAGACCCATAGTTATTATCACAAATAAAGATATGTTCCAGGAGAAACAATATAAACAGTATTATGAAGTCTAGGATGTTAGTGGGAAGCTTGGCGTCATTTAGGTTAATGCTCAGTACGTGTTAGCTATGTGCCACTGGAACCAGGCCGAGTTTATCGAATTATCTTGTTTTACACATTTTCATGCCAACGTAGATGTTTTTCTCGGCGTCGCATCGTTAATTCTTTTTATCGCTCTTTGGAAAACTATTACGTTTGGAGGTCGTTTGAAATGTGGTTTACTCAGATTTTAGCTTTGGTTTTAGCTTACATTCTTAAAACGATTGCTTTGATTAATACCCTTAAAATTGTACTCGTATACCAAGTTTTGGTTTATTAGATCGTATGAATGACATTTGTAATAATACCGACTTTTGTTAAAATAACATTTTTAACACAGATTAAATTAAAACAGATAAATCTAGTACAGACTTGATTTATAATAAGTAGAATGCAATATTATAAATATCTGAAACAGAAACTAACGACCCTTTCTCGGTAAGGAGGTTGGTGGACACCATAAAGTTGTAAATGTTGCCTCGAGTCATTAATAATGGTACTCGATTTTATGGTGCGTGACAATATCTATATTTAATTCTAGACTATAAATAGTCATAACTGTTATAAATCTGCTGCAGTCATAATATAAATTGTCCACAAATGGCTGGTAACCTTGAAGTTAAAATAATTAATTGTACGGCTGTGTATATAATGTTTTCTAATTGTGAGGTCTACTTGTTACTGTTGTTTGCGAAGAAACCAGTGCTGAAGGTTTTTAATTATTGACTTCAAGTTTTATCAAATCGATGACACAGTAAAATATATGTTAGAGCGACGTTTAAAACACCTTGAAAGCCCAATAAATTTCAAAGTATAGCTATGAATAGTGATAATTACATTCTGAATTTAACATTATCATAAAGAGTTTGATATTTCTGTCTACACTCGTTGAATCATATACATAGAAATCTCCTCTTTTACGATTTTCCAAACTCAACAACTGACAAGATCTCGTGAATGTATATTACTAATATAATTTTTTTTACGTTGTGATGAAACTAATTCGTAATCAGTGAAGAATTTTAGTCAATTATTTCAAGGGTAATTTATTGTTTTGGTAATTAAGCGATTGAGACCAAGGCCTGGTTCAATGAAGTTTAAACAAAATAATATTTACGAAGCAGCCATTGGCATTATAATTATAATTATAATTTAATCAAACTTGTGACCGTTAGAAATTAGAGGACTTAATATACAGTTTTGATCAGTAATTGTTTTTGAACTTTAAGTAAGAAAGATCTTGCACAAAATATCACTATGTGTGAAATAAAAATAAATGTAAATAATGTTTATGAATTTTACGTGCTGGTGGATGAACAAAAAATGAATTTTGGCGAGGCGCAGCTGTAAAAACAATCATAACTATCATCATAATCATCGTATCAGCCCCCACGTATCCACTGCTGGCCATAGGCTTCTTCTTCATAACTCCACTTCTGCCGGTCCTGTGCTTGTCTCGTGCACCGTTTTCCATGAAACCTAACGATGTCATCTATTCATCTGGCGGGTGGCCTGCCTACTTTCGCCTTTGTCCCTCTAGGCTTGAAGGCTAGGTATAAAGAATAGAAGACTCCAATGGAATCGCATCAAACAATTCGGCATGGGAGTATTTCTTTTAAGTAAATAACAGCATTCTTGTTAATTTTCACGGTTCCCTAGTGAAAAGACGTAATGTGAGAAAGTGTGCAATGCCACCACGATAGTGTTGATATCGCAGTGATGACGGATGCTGCACTCAACCTCTGCCGCTCGTTTTGTCACCATCTCACACTCGCCACTTATCATCAGGTGACCTCCTAGCCTTGCTTGTGACAACAGATGTTACGCATCGATCACAGGAAGATTTCTCCATATCTGTGCAATCAAATTTTGAAAATGATATTGTAAATAGCACATTATGTCATGACATTTCGTATGTTTTCCCTATTTGTTTTATTGCAAATTGTCTGATCTCAATTCGTCGTTGCAAATGCCACTGTACAGCAATAGGTGTTTGACATTTTGCAATTATTCAAACCTGAACACATAGGTTGATCCAACAACCAATATGCATTGGCATATTCAAATCGAGTTTGCTCAGAGAGTCTTTCGTAAGACCTTCTGAATCGTCTTTACTGTCAAGAAATTTCTTAAAAATTCCCTCAGATTCATTAACTAATTAGAATGCAACATAAAATTCTTGAAATAATGGGGAAGACCCCGGACGGTACGGAGAGTACGTACTAAAACTCTTGTAAGGGGCGTTGAGGTAACAATATAATACAAAAATAGAAGGGGTTCGAACGTAAGCTCCTTATATTTTATGGGACTACGTTCTTACTCTTTACGCACTACTATTAGAGTGCTCCCCCATCGCACCTTTTAGGAAAATGTCAAATATAAATTGCTGTAGCACCATTTTCCTCATTTCCAAATCTGCATCGACTTACTAACCGCTTAGTTCAAATATTGAGGCATTAGGTACGCGAATTTTGTTTGGATATGCAATCGCCAATAGTAGGTCATTTTACTTTGGTTACTACTAAGTCGATTTATGAATATTTCACGGTCGATATTTTATGGAACTGGTGTTGATATTTTTCTATATTTACTTTGTCCAATTTCGGTAACGTAACGATAAATAGTAGATCAATTTTAGATCCACATCTGCTTTTCCCTATGCGGCGTTGGTGCATTTGCCAAACTATCGCCAACATTCCCTCCAATATTAGTCATTAAGGGAGTAATTAATTGGCCTGTATGTTGGGCGACATTCGAGCCGGTGCAGCGAGTGCAACGACACATAATGCTCGAGTGGCGGCGCGATGTTGCTGTGTTGCACTGCCTCTGTGTAAATGTTGTGTTGTTTCATTATGTCGTCGCCCACGGTGCCTGTGTCGTGGGCGGGTGTACTACCTGATTTAGCCGGCTTTGTAGGGTTGGCTGTTGTGCGTTTATGTGATGCTGTTGCTAATTTGGCATTGTGCGTTTTGTGTATTATTGGTAGGAGATATCTGAAGGTGCAGGAAACAATATAAACTTTGCTGTTCCATTAGGTATCATACATTATACTGACTTGCAGAACTGTTGACTAATGTATGCAAGGTTTAAATTCGACGTATCAAAATAATATTTAAAACGACGACGCGACGGTATATTATTCCGTCTGCTTTTTTTTTTGTATGATCCATAAGGTACAGAATTATTCTTTGATGACAAGCAACAGCCCTACTACTGACCTACTTCAGTGAGTTTCCACTTTGTCCCAAGCGGCGGTCGTTCGAGGCGTTCAATTATTTCCAGATTGATATACAGGCCGAAAGGCAGCCGTTTTTGATTTACAAACGGTGCTAGTACAAATTCTTGCAGTATTGATTAATAATTGCTAAACTGCCGGCTATCGGTGCCTGATTTATTATCTTAATTGATTGAATTTCTACGTTTGTCGGCATGGTTTATGCGTTGCGCCTCGCTGCTTGATTACCGGTGTCAGTTGACAACTTTATGGTGAACGGATGAAATGTTTTACAATGTTTTTCGCGCTGTTATTTGCTGGAGAAAGGCTGAACGATTAATCGAAGGGCCTCAATATAATTTTCCAGGTTTAAAATGTATTTGATTATTATGACTGTATTCATTTCTTAGATTTACGCAAATGTTACACATCGTAAATTAAATTTAACCACACCCGCGATGCAATCCGCAAATAATAGTTTTATTTCAATATCATGGCTATGTCGACAATGGATAGTTACAATAATTATGATAGTTCTATTGTAATTGATATGCTACAATCTTATATCATTTATCTAATCTCATGCACTTTATTCCTCGATGAATTTTATACATATCAGATAATAATTTTACTAATGTTAACCTTGTGAAGTTACCATAAGTGGGTAAGCCCTTAGAATCGAAACCGGAATTACAGTTGTCACAATACTAATGAGGTTTTAGCTTCTTGTTATTAGGATTGTGTTGTAAATAGAAATTAATTAATACTCCAGTATCTACGCGGTACCTTTGCGTGTATGCATCGAGATTGTCCTGTTGGTAGTGGACAGAGATACAAATCTATCGAGATCACTGTTGCAGTTTGTGTACACTATTCATTCTTGTTCTCCTGGCATTTAAGTATTTCAGCTTAATTCTTGTTCTACATGTATATGTATATGTATTAAGCAAATGTACATGTGTAATGTGGAATTTTATATTTAATTTGAGATCATCCATGGCGCAGTTGGTTAGCCACCGGCTGTGAAACGAGAGGCCGCTGTTTTGATCCCCGCACTGAGATAAATTTTTGTGTGCTCCACATTTATTTGTTTCGGATCTTAGTGTGGGTTAGGACTATGTGTGTGACAGTTGGGTGTATTTATTTATTCCAAGGATTATTGGTTTCATCGTCTTTTATTTTATTGGCGATCTGGTGTACTTCGAAAGCGTTTGCCGAACGCCTAATAGATTAGGTTAGGTTAGTGACATCGTAAATTGGCTGAGGAATGAGAGTGTGTCAGAGTGTTTAAATAAAAATTGTCTCTGGTCTGGTTATTATGGTATAAAAATCTGTTCTAGTTTTTGTTGCACACGACACCATTGCCTGTATGTGTAGTAGGAACTATAAGTATTGAGATTAAAATATTTTTCGGATTTCATTGCGATTGTTTTTTTTTTTTAATTTGATGTCTTTACAATCTTCATTTTCATTAGGCAGACCGGACTCGATTTGTTGAGAGGAAAAAAATAACCACATTCATCATATAATCTGAAAAATGTTTTATTTCAGCGGCAATATTCGCGTAAAGATAATAAATAATTACTTAAGACTATTAGATTTCAATATTTCACTAATAAAAGCAGCTACACCTAAAGTTGAATGATTCTTGAATCGTGTACAAAACAGGTATGGCAGTAGGGCGTGATGTAGTAATGGCATGGTAACTAACTGTCTGGGCTTTATACGCGAGTAACGATGGATAATGTGGTTGTGGATATTTTTATAGTAAATATTGTATGGCTTTTTTTCTTAATGGATGTGTTTTGAATATGACCGTTCTTTTCAAAAGAAGACGAAGTATTAGATCATTCTCTAGAAGTTACTTTGCAACAAATATACATACATATAGATCCACACGTCAAACTTATAATCATTTGAGTTGAAAGTCACAAAATATGTTTTTGCATGCTTCTAGTAAAACGAGTTTGGCTGCTTATACTGCAAGTAGAAAAATGTTAAATGCTTAATCATTGTCAATTGACGATCGATATATTATTGATTGGTTCACAATAACATATTTAACGTAACAGGGACTTTATAACCCATGGCCTTGTCCGTCTGCGACACCCGCCCACATCAATTCCCTGTGAGGGTTGATAAATGATATCATTTATTAACAGAGAGACCTTCGAAAAACTAATAACCTAAATATTATTTATACATTAACTTATTCATGGTGTTAACTGTGGTGATGTAATGGCTTAGAAATTGACTGAAACAAGTGAGAACGGGTTAAATCCATAGACCACGATTAATGTTTCAGCGACTCAACTTTGCAATATTTGTTTCCGATCTGGGGCCCTACTATATTCATCCGAAACGAAATACGAAACTTCGGACGATCGAAGTTTTTTATACGATACGAATGTATCTACTCTGTAAAAGTTCGAATTTGTATAACGTACATCGTAACTATAAGTCTATGGTTACGACCATAATTCAATAACGACCATAAGTATATGTAGGTACATTCGTATCGTACATAAACTTTGATCATCCGAAGTTTCGAACTTCGTTTCGGATGAATATAGTAGGGCCCCTGGGTGTTGGGAAATCAAAAAGTGACTCGTAATTTCTGACACCCACGATGCAAAACTAGGTAGTGTCTCAACTCTCATTGTGGGGTCAGGACTTTGTGTGAGACTGTTGGGTTTATTTATTATTACATTGAAAGATTGAAAGCTTTGCAATTCTAGAAAATAATACTAAAGGATATTGGAACCGTCATAGATAATATTTGCAAGTAAAGTTCTGATTGTAACTTAAGCTTGAAACTAAATTTTATATTCATTTTTATAATAGAATATTAATACAGATTTTAGACTAGACAGTCGCATCTACAATACAATTATTTGTATTTGTATTGTATTGTATCAGCCCATATACGTCCCACTGCAGGGCACGGGCCTACTCTACAATCGAGAGTACGATTGAGAGTGGTTAGGCCATATAGTCCACCACGCTGGCTTAGTGCGGGTTGGTATTTTTATTTTTTTTTTATTTTATTTTATTTATTTAAGAGACAAACAAACAGTTACACATTGAGACTTATAAATAAGTGATTTAAAAATAACTATAGAATTACAAATGCGCAACTCACAACGTTGTCCACGGTTTATATAAATTACATGCTTAACAACGTGTGAAAACGGATGAAAACAGTTAAGGATATATTATAATTAAAAATAAATATATTAGAAAAGTGAGAGAATTAAACTAAATTGACAAAAAATAACACAAAAAGCCAGAGTTTTTATATATACAAAATATTTAAACCCCTTCTTATTACAACTTGGCAGCCACAATAATCTGTGTAATTAGTTTTTTATATTGCCCATTAGACATAGCAAATATATCTAGATCTGTAAAATATTTATTGAAATTTGCAGCAATGCGACGCAGAGGTGCGCGTAAGCCAGCATTTGTCCGGCAGGATGAAACAGCGAAAAAATTATATCCGCGCACACTACGTCTCATTACCGCTCTCGGTACCACATAACAAAGTCTGTTGCTGATACTACTGCAGTCATACCTATTATTACAAATGTCAAAGAGAAACGTCATTTCCAAATATAATCTTCTGGACTTCAGACTCAACATATTGTAGTTTTTTAGTGAGTTAGAATACGACGAGAAATTCTGGTGACATCGATATTTCATTGAAGCAAGAAATTTTCGCTGGACCCCCTCTAGACTATCGACATATTTGTTGTAATGTGGGTTCCATACTACTGCAGCGTACTCTAATTGGGGTCTGACCAGGGACTTGTAAAGGTGTAGATAAGTGCTAACTTGTTTAAAATCAATTGTGGACCTCATTACAAATCCAAACATACGATAAGCATTATTGACAATTTTATGGATATGTTGATCAAGATGTAATTTGTCATCAAGCAGTATTCCAAGATCCTGGATAGATTTCACCCTATTTATGATGTGTACATTTAAGTTATAGTTAAAATGTAGTAGGTTAATGTTTTTCGTAAAGGATATACTCGAGCACTTTGAGGTATTTAAATATAGTTTGTTCATTGCACAGTAATCTGTAAAGCGATCGAGGTCCTCTTGTAGTTCTTGGCAGTCCCTAAGAGTCCGTATTGACTTATAAATTTTTAAATCGTCGGCATATAATAAGAAGTTAGAGTACTTGAAACACCTATCTACATCATTTATAAATAAAATAAACAAGAGAGGGCCCAAAATCGAACCTTGGGGCACACCCGAGGTAACGTACGCAGACGATGAGTGGAAACCCTTAATTACAACTTTTTGTGATCGATTTGGTATTTGTATGGAACATATAAAAATATTTCTCTATAGTCATGTCGTACGTCATAAAGGGGTGGGTAGAACATATTGATTGAGAAGTGTTGGCCTTTATAAATGTTACCGTAAGTTATTGTCGAAGGACATATTACAGTTGCACCTGGCTAATATTTAATTAAAACTCTGTGTTTATACAAGTGTATGTTTATTTACATTATTAAAACATTAATAAAATATGTTATTTTCATGTTTCTATATGAATGAAAATACTGTGAGTTGTAAAATACATTTTGGGTTACTATATTGCATACTTGCGTCTGTTTTATTGAAAAAATAAATACCAAAGACTTTTAATTTTAAGATAAATAAACATTAACCCAAATTAACAATGTCTAAACGCGTGGTAACTGTAAAAACTTATTTATTAGTCGGTCTCTGTCCATGGGCGTAGCCACGGTGGGGCAGAGTGGGGCGCTTGCCCCACCCTGGCTTTGACCTGTAAGGTACCTAACCAACTCTAAAAAAAAAATATCTAGGTAAAGTAGTAGGCAGGTGAGCAATAACAAAGTATTTAGGATAATTCGAATTATAAACACAGATACAGGGTGTTATAGAAGAATACCGTGGGTACAGTTTGCTAATTACATATGATTTAAGACTGCTGCCCCACCCTGATCCCATGGCTGGCTACGATCATGTCTCTGTCAGACAACTTAGGTCTGATTTTTCTTATCGGGAACAAACTTACCTTTGGCCTTTTTTTTCAAAACCATTCAATAAACATTTGATACTTAGCGATAAAAAAATACTCACACATCATAAAATACTTCACATCATAAGGAAGTTTATCATTTCATCTAAAAATCGTCCAACCAGCAGCACCAATAGATACCGGCGTCCCACAACCATTGTTATTTACTGCCGATCCCTCGAAGCGGCCGCGACCAGTTCGGCCGTTGATCCCACGCAGGGAAAGCTGGCCCTCATTGGCACTTGCCGTTTATTACACAAGGCCCAGATGTAGGATTCGGCCTAAGTGTGCCGAATGGTGCCTATAAATCCCCACTACACAGGGGCCCTACTCTGTAAATCCGAAACGAAGGGCCCTACTATATTCATCGAACGAACGAACGAACGAACGAAGGACCCTACTATATTCAACGAAACGAAGTTCGAAACTTCGGACAAACGAAGTTTTTTATACGATACGAATGTATATATATAACGTACACCGTAACTATAAGTCTATGGTTACGACCATAAATCAATAACGACCATAAGTTTTATGTAGGTACATTCGTATCGTATATAAACTTTGATCATCCGAAGTTTCGAACTTCGTTTCGTTGAACATAGTAGGGTCCTTCGTTCGTTCGTTCGTTCGTTCGATGAATATAGTAGGGCCCGAAGTTCGAATCTTCGGATCATCGAATTTTATGTACACGAATGTACCAACATATACTTATGGTCGTTATTGACTTATGGTCGTAACTATAGACTTCTGGTTACGATGTACGGTATACGAATTTGGACATTTACAGAGTAGGTACATTCGTATCGTCATAAACTTCGATCGTCCGAAGATTCGAACTTCGTTTCGGATTTACAGAGTAGGGCCCCTGATCTTAGGTTTTAAACTAAGATCTAGCTTGCTAACCTATCTTGTTTGCAGTCGATGCTCGGCCAGGTAATATTGCCTGCCTAATGGTTATTTTAAGTATTATATTTGGTAGTAAATAGGGTTTTAGTTGTTTGGTATTGGAGTTAATGTTTCGTACTTGGATGTTATTTGATCCTCTTTGCAATGTTTATTGCTATTGAATTAATGGTGGTGTAAAGTGGGTTTTATTAGCATTTCTCATGTTTGTGGTACTTATTTTTGAATTAAAATTTAAGTGGAAGAACAAAAATATAATGAAAATAACATGTTGCTATATTTACAAATGAGGAACTATGACATGATCGTAAAACAATAGGGCGTTTGAATTATTGAAAGAAAATGAATATAATTATATTTTTTTGAACATGCAAGTTATCAAGAAACAATTAGCCTAATAAAATTACAGTATAAATATTTGGTCGAATTGGAAAAGAATGCAAAACTAAATACTGAACATAAATAATAAATGTATTACTGCAGTAGCATTAATAAATAAATAAAATCATCGAAATGCTAACGAGTCTTTCGACCTCGCTGAATCATTTTTTCATTTTAGGCGCAATGTTTCTGAAAGGTTGACCCGAAAACGAGAAGCACTTGACACGTTTATGTCCCAGTTTTTCACTCATCAAAGTTTTGTAGGCTGTGAAGTCTTACATTACTGTTGAAATACATAATCTTTTTGTCTCAGTAAGGACTTTGTGTGTGCCTATTAGATTTAAAAATAATAAAATGCATAACATTGTTAAATGATTTAATTAGTTATTTTTACCAACTTCCAAAACGAAGGAGGTTCTTAATTCGTCTGAATCTTTTTAATGGATGTTCACCTATTACTTGAAGTTCAGGCGGAACTGATATGAAAAATTCTTCTTTTCCCTTTCTATATCACATCTAGGGATATTTGTAAGCTCCGGTCAACTAGCAACAAAGGTTACTTCTTCTCAACCCTTTAGGCATATGAATCGATATATTTATTTTGAATATCAAGTATTTAAATTCCGTTAATCCTATTTATATTTTATTTCATATTTACTTGTAGTGGTATCATTGTATACTTCCAGGCCAAACTCCACATGATATTCTTCATCCCAAACCGATATAAATAGCGTCATACTCTCGTGAAATTGAAAGTGAATTTTGATTGACGCAGGCCGTGGCTCGCGCTCCTTGCGTTATCGAGGCCTGTGTAGTGTACTCGGTCACTTACACACGCTTCTGTTTTTGTATGGACGGGTTTCTTGCGGTTTCTGAAGTGGTCTATTAGACAATCGACATTGGTACATTCGTTTGAAGAGTATTCTGTTAGGAATAGAGACGACTGAGTTAAAGTTTGGGGTCAAGTATTTGAACATAAGTCAAATACGAGTATATTGGTGCAATCGTTGTTTTAAGACTGTTGACGATTGTGTTATGTGGATAAAAAGCGATTGAATATTGAGTTTTTGTCAAGTATTTTACGTATTCTATGTGAAAAGGGGAAAAATATGAGGAGGGAACTTATAAAAAATAGCTTGTATAAAATACAATTATTTGAAACATTTTATTTGCATGTGTGCGTAACTTTGCACTTGTCATGCATACCATTAGGTGAAGTGTAAATATTTTTAAAATGTAACTTCAATTTCCAAAACCTACATTCCGATATCGCAAAATATCATATTTTATCCGTATTTTTAAATATGAAACTGGGTCGCGGGGATAAGGAGTGCAGGTCATAATTTATATGCGCATACTTAGTGCGACCGGTTTCATTGTCTGCCGTGACATATCCACATTGATAATTTCTTGCGGCTTTCTAGACGTTTCTATATCGACTACGCTATCACTACTATATAGAAATTTAATATGCACAACTATTGTTTATTTAACACTTGTCGGTGACAATGTGTCGGCACATGTGTCGGTCAACAATGGAGGTGACAGTTAGATTTGACTTTGTTATTATTCGATAAATAATTTTATTTCGTAAAAATGGGTTAATTCTTTGAAGAAAAGAAAAGTCTGTAATACTGTTCTCTATGATACTCATCACTTACTCCAAACTTAGTGACTGCCTCGGTGGCGTAGTTGTATTCCGGTACGGTTACAAAGCTGAGGTCTCGGGTTCGAATCCCGGGTTGGAAAAAGTGATATTTGATTTTTCTATTCATTATCAGCCCAGAGTCAGGAATTTGTGGCTCGCCTGTGGTGGCGATAGGCTCGCCACCTATCACATCATGGGACGGAACATACAAGGCGAAATGTGGGTGCCCTGGCACCTCTGCCTACCCCTTCTGGGAAAAAGGCGTGAGTTTATGTATGTATGTACTCCAAACTTAGTTTATAGCCACGACGTACGATAGAGGATTCGAAAATATGAAGTACCGAGGCACATTCGTACAGTCTTACGTACAACTCGACGTCCGAGTATTCGAACTTCGTTTCGGATCATAAAACCATTTTTTACGGATTTTATCGCGGAATTGGTTTAATTTTTAGACTTTCTAAACTTCCCGACGACGTTTCGATAACAGCTTTCGTGGTCACGGGGCGGACTGAGATATTTAGGCATCTGCTCAGTGACTTAGAATTTAACTCTTAGGTATTTAGTCATCCGCGTAGTGTCTGTAAGAATTAAACTCCAAAAAAATACATTGTAAACTCTATGTAGATATTCTGAACTACAATAAATGAATGATCAGAGTGTAAACAAATGTGATTGTATGGTACAATAACTCTGTATGCGTATGTTATTACAAACTTAACTGTACAACTGTTAGTTGTTGCTCATTGGCAGCGTTAATTACGATGCAAGGCTTACTGCTAGGGTTGCCATCGGATATATAAATTAAAAGTTAAAATCGTGTGAGGTCTTACAATCTAGTACACATTAATCATACGTTAAAAAAATCTTTAATATCCATTGATATAATAAATAATTAAATAGACATGATATAAATTGATAGATAGATATAAATCTATTTCTGTAATCGAATGTTTTATTTAGTCACTTTCGAACGACTTCAGTTTGAGCGAAGAATACAAAACATTAGAGAACTAAAATAGATTTCTAAACTATCCATAAAAAAAACACCGAACAGTCACATACATAGTCCTGACCCCACACTAACATGGTCTCGTGTCGTGGGTATCAGAAACTACGAGAGACTCTTCGGTCTCACAAACACCCAAATTCGAAACAAATGCTTGTGGTGCACACAAACATTTGTCTCGGTGCGGGGATCGAACACGCGGCTTCTCGTTTCACAGTATGCTATGAATAAGAGTGTGGCAACCCTACGCAGTTTATAATTCGATACTGCATAACTGTAGGCCATTACCCAACAGTAACGTGACTCGGTAGTGTGCACTCATGTGATTCGTCTCATTTTTGGGAATACATACATTACTTTTGCATGATAATGTCTTTGTTTTCAAAACAAGTTTTAAAACCAGCTGGAATTTTTACAAGTGTTCTTTTATTCAGCACCTGTATTATTTTGACTTTTTGAAATTCAACAATTTTCATATGAACAACATATTTTGTTGTCTATACCGAACTGCTCAAGCTCATGTGTCATTCATTAGTATTTCTCCTGTTTGTCTTTAATGAAGAATATATATAAAATAATAAACTCACAACGATCATTATGTTCACTGAATTGAACACGCTTGTCCATGAAATTGGACCCTGGATTCTGCCAAGATAACATAATGTAGATCCAGTAATAACCTTTCTTATGAATTAAAAAGCATTTTCTTGAAATAGGTCTGAAAAAAAGCGCAGATAGATTGTTGAAATACGAATGGAGATCATTTAATATCAGAGGCGTCTTTTTGACGTTATTAAACAAGGAAATAAAATAAATGTAAAATGATCGCGTGAGATTACACATACTCGTATAAAATGAAAATAATACTTTTATTAGATGCGCAGACAATTAATACTTTTTTAAACAAACTGAGTCTCATAATTAATCCGGTGTTGACAAAGTTTATTATAAAAAGACTGAAACAAACCAGACATTTTACAAGTTCCGCGCAATCGTCGTCACAGACGTGGATTCAAAGTTAAACAGTTATCTGCAATGCAAATAGAATCAGAGAATTTACACTTGAATCGTGTGTACGTGTCATAAAAGTGAATTACGTGTCGTACGGTGTTTGCGCTACAAATACTATTCATGTGTTTGTTAACCCGACTGATAAGGGGGGAGAATGGGTGAAAATTGTACGAGCAGGAAAATTCGTACCGTTTCTAATGGCAGACTACGTCCAAGCATGATGGAGACTTGAGAGACGACTTAATAAAAAGATTAGAATTACGCTGGATGCATGTGCTGGTATCGTTTCCAAAAAATCGATTAATTAAAATAAAAATATCGCAACAAAAATCGTACCGAGTGTATAAAAAAATAGAGACTGCTAAAGAATTTTAATCTCTACAACACCCAGACCCGAAATTAACTCTTGTAGATTGCTAAAACGAAATTTAAAACTGAAGGTGTTCATCCCGCAGTATTCTAACTAATAACACTACGAGAACTGGCAAATAATATTACTTTTATATGATTTATAAAAGCATTTTTAAGTAGTAACCCAAAGTCCTCGGTCTCCCCACACTTTGCATAATAGATAAACGCGTGCACCTCTGGCGTAATGTGCGGGGCGCGCATCATTCAGCACAAGTTATGCGCACGCCACGCTCGCAAACACTTGCACATGTTGGCCAACTCATACACGAAGCTAACAATAATAAGCTTTTGGATAATTAAGGTTATGAGATAGGCTGACTGGATACTCGGCGTATTTTCACTGGTAAGGTCTCTTATATGTGAGAGGCTGCCTGGGTATAGCTACCCAGGCAGCCAATGTTTTTTTCCTACCAAATAGCAGTTTAAATGCACCGGTGTTCCAGTTTCAAGGACATTGGTAGCCAAAGTAACTACTAGATATATTAAGACGTAACATCTTTCAAGAAAAAAAAACATGCTTTAAATGTATAAAATGATATTTAAAAAAACCCCTATAAGTAAATAATATCATTCTTATCTCATAAATGTATAGAAGAACCTCTGTATCAGCTGCGGCCTGTGCCCTTCTTACATTTTGCATAATAGATAAACGGAGTTTACCCGTGTATCGTATGTAGTATACAGACGGCGCTCGAGTCCGCACGAGTAAGCAGTCGCTAACACATGTCACATCACAGCTAACTAGATATTTGTATCGGGTCTGGGTGTTTGTAAGACCGAAAAGTCTTGTAATGCTTGATACCCACGACACAAGACTCGATGTTAGTGTGGGCTCCAGACTACGTATGTGACTGTTGGGTGTATTTTTTTTAAATCACGTATTATCTTCATGAGATAGCGACAGGATTTGAATTGTAGGATCGTGGGTTCGATCAATTCAGTTTATGTGAATTTTTATAGCCTTTAGGTATATAAGAATAAGATGTAATTAGATTATTATAAATATTTTACGCTTGCCGAAATCTTCAAAAATATCTTTAAATAATTTATTATATCGTTATTTCTTAAAACGTAAAATTGATATTGTATTCATAACTGGGTCTACAAGCGCCTTACATAACTCCTTAGCTTATAATGTTCAATGAACCGCTGTGACCTTTATATGATCATGTATTCTTGTAAGACTAGTAGTGTTGCCTATGTAGTGTTATGATCCGTAAACACTTCTATTTACATCATGTTTCAATAATAATTTTAATAATCATAGTCTACCAGTCTTGTGGAAGATTCTGAACCAATAAGCAGTGTTAAGTTAGTTTAGTTTAGTCTTTGATGCTATTATTTACTTATAGGGCTTTTTTTATGCAAGCCTTTTTATATTATTATTTATTTTTATAAGAGATTGCAATGTTAGTAACCGTAATACCATGCCTACATAAACCCATGCCTATAACTCCTAAGAGGTAGGCAGAAGCGTCACTAGTACCCCTTACAATTCGTCTCAAACTTCCAATGGAGGACCGTATCGCCATGTTGAGTGAATATCTCAATTTTTAAGAACTCTATGAAAATTTTATATTAGACAACTACCATACAAACTTAAAGTAGAGCACATGGCTCATCACATCACAATGGTCCCATTCTTACCCTTGTAATAAGTAACAGCTGTTGTCTCCAGTCGTCACTTGTACTTGTAAAATCTCTTGTCCTTTTCTACCCATTTGTAAGAGTGAGAAAGAAACAATTTTTTTATGTTGAAGATTAAATTTTAAATAGAATTTATGTGGCAAAGCATAAGGAGATTTATTTTGAATGCTCGTCTTAAATATAAAGTTATTTGCTGTGCTTCGAAATGATAAATTTAGGATTTTATAAATGAATAAATTTATAGTTATGTTGTAAATGTGTTCACGGTGATCGCGGGTTCAAATCCCAGGGCACACCTCTGACTTTTCGGAGTCATGTGTGTATTGATAGTCAATCACCACGCACTAAAACGGTGAAGGAAAACATCGTGAGGAAACCTGCATACCATAGCGATTTATAAAATTTTCTATGGTATGTAAGTCCGCCAACCCGCACTAGGCCAGCGTGGTGGACTATATGGCCTAACCAATCTCAATCGTACTGTCGATTGTAGAGTAGGCCCGTGCCCTGCAGTGAGCTTCGATGCTCGGTGTCATTACAATGCGTGCCACTGTTGATCCTTAGGGTTATAGACTGGTACAAACGTAGCGTGGGATGTCCTCTGGCCAGATGGCGGGTTGCACAAGAGGTCCGGCAGCGACTGGATGCATAAAGCAGTAGACTGGGCTCAGTGGCGTACCTTGAGAGAGGCCTGTGATGTGGCCAGCAGTGGAATCTAATGGGATTATGATTATGCTGAGAAACCAAGCTTAGCGAAATGATTACACGATATTAAAGACAATTGTTTGTACCGTTTAATTCGTGGCAAATGTGTCGCAATCGTATAATCCCAATCGCTTTGTAACCGGAAAAGATGTGTGACATAACCCGCACCGACTCAAACCTGCGACCTTTACACAATCTGGCTGATCTATTGGGGTCGCAGGAAGTTTATTGCAACCGTGTCTTAGGTTATGATGCGATCGAACCTTTAAAATTATGCCGTAAATTTTTTATTTGAAATGGCTCAAAGAATTCCCAAATGTTTTTTTTTTATCCAAACGTGAGCACCATATTTAAGAAAAGATGGGTTTTAGTAAACGAGAACGCAGTGTGAAGATTAAAAAAAACGTAATGGTTCTCTAATATAAAGCCATTATTTGTAACAATTGCTGCAATTGTCTATTAACAAGTACTGGGGCCTGTAATATGGGTTCTTTATGCCACATAAATATTTAAATATTTTCTTACCAGACATTTGTTCTCAACCATGCATTATAACCCTGAAACCACAAGTGCTTATCATCAATATTATTCACTCACACAATTAGGTTATCAAATACTCTAAATTCACAGCAACAATATCCAATTTCAATACCTTATTGCAGGTTAAATCATTTCTGGTACAGACGAAACGGGTCGACGGGCGCATAAATATTTAGCCCCGCGGGGAGGGACGTTGGGGGGGGGGGTCAGTTCTATTTTCTGCACCGTTGGCTCATTATTGTCTATTGAATGGAACTGTGCCTGCTTTAAATAAGGATTTATGGACATTTGATGGTATTACGGTATTGCAGCCGCGGGCGAGTCGGTGCTGGGTTAAGGTGGAGACACACTGATGTGTCCTGTTGTGTTGTAGGCTGCTCGGCTTTGATAACACGAGCTGGGGTTTTAACCGAGCTTGGAAAATTGATTCCACTGAAGTTATAATCAGTGCGAAATCATTCAAAGTGTGCCGATTCATAGCTGATCATTATCATTTATCTCCTAAAAATCGAAACAATTATGCTGACCTACTCATTATTTTTGGTTGTAATGTATTACAATACACAAATGTGTTTCTAGAATATCATCCCAAATTAACTAACTAATTAGCCCAAATTATTTTGCACATGCCATAATTTACTGCCGTACTCAGAGACGATGAATGTCAATTAGTTAGTTACACTAAGAAACAATTAAATTGACTTGATTAGTGTATTATAATAACTAATGATGATTTTTTTCATAAATAGCAACCTAAATCTTAAATGGCATGCCTTTCAAATTAAGTTAACTAAGGCCCTATATATAAGTTTTAAATAAACTACGTAAGGGAAGCCTACAATAATTGGATTGTATGGACGCTTCGGTGTATTTGTATCTTTATTCCGCAACACGCGACTGCGGTTTTGATATTCTGAAATGTGAATGAGATATGTAGCGAGTGGTTTTATTGCGTCCATCTGTCTTCGTGTGATATATCGACGGCATTACATGTACTGTTAACTGTATGTACAGTTTTCGTTTATAAAATGCTTTATAAATTGTTGAGTATGGACATTGTCTCTACTTCAATAAGTTTTATCTTCGAGGTACTTTATGTAAATTATTCAAACTCAAAAAAAAAATAGGCGGAAATATAAATATTTGTCTCAGTTCAGATTAATATCGAAATCATCTAATTGTTTGATACATACGAATCAAATTCCTAAGTGGCGTGTGTAACTTAGTATCGTCCATAAAAACGCACTTATATATTCAAACATATATTACCAAATTATAATTGGTGTACCTAACTAACTCCTATCCATAAATAACTAGCACACAGTCACACGTCTCCATACAAATCCCTAAGAAATTCCTTTGCACAAGTCAAAAGCGACTTTGCCCAAGACATCAGCTAGAAAACAAAGCCTATATAGGAACAACAAAAGGCCGACAAACAGCGGCGACCCGCGACCCGTTCGCACATAAATTAATATATTCAATTATACAGCGCTGATGCCGCGCCCATTCAACTGAAACTTATGTAACGCCTTGCTGCACTGTGGCGTGAATCTGATATGTCTGGGTGTAGGTGTCTTATTTGATTGGAAATGTTTTATTATGTACTTAATTGTTAAGATACTGGTAGGTCTCTCATATGTAGGCCGTCGGGGTAGGTACCACGGCTATGTCTTGCTCCTGCGGCCCGCTTAACAGCAGGTCACTGAGAAACAGAAAGATTTGACTATACTCAGTCACGATTGATACTTGGTGGGTTTATGCGCGCAACGCGAGAATCCTATCACTAATGGCAATTGGCGCTGCACCATAGTCCACCAGTACATCCTATTCACCCCGGTAAATTTTATGAATGACCGCCAAAATTTTCGAGTTAAGGACTGCCTCGGTGGCTTAGTTGTACTACGGTAGGGTTACAAAGCTAGGGTCTCTGGTTTGAGTCTGGGGTTTGGCAAAGTTATATTGGATTTTTCTATTCATTATCAGCCCGAAGTCAGGAATTTGTGCCCCATATGGCGATATGCTCGCACTGGGCATAGGCCTACCCTTTTCTGGGGAAAAGACGTGAGATTGCATTTACGTGCTATTTAAGTAAAAAAACATTATATTAGATACTAATATTTTTGATTACATTAGTACAAACGCATTTCCCTATTACACCCAACTCTCGATCCGATGGCCTACAGAGATCATTGTCCAAGCACCGCTGGCGGTTTTCCAACAATGGCACGGTGTTACGTGTCGTTGATTAATTGGCTCGATATGACACCGTTTCTGATCACAGTGTGACACAATGTTGCCTGTGTCGGTGTTTCGGGTGAACGTTGTCGCCGACGACTAATTGGTGGGCGCTATGGGCGACGCGAATTGTGTGGGTTTCTTTCAGTTAATTCATTTGTCTACGCTCTATACCAGGGGTCAGCAACCTGCCGCTCTTTGGATGTGAAGCTGCGGCTCTTTAATTCCATATACCAATACAATTTATTTAAAAAATAAATATTATAAAACATTTTGAGTCCATTAATTATGATTAGGCACAATTTCAATCTCTCAGCCACTTGTTCTCGCTTTTTACCTCACCTCTCCCCCGGGGCAGGTGTCATAATATTCATCAGAAAAAAGTGGCCCTTTAAAAACATAGAAATTTTTGTAAATTGTATTTTTTGTCTCTTCAGACTAAAAAGGTTGTCGACCCCTGCTCTAAACAATATAGATTTCCAAACACACGCAATTTGGGAAGGGTTTGAGAACGGCTCTTGTGATTGCGAAATTGTTGGACTGTGCAAACTGTAGCTCGATTTATAGTTGCCTTTTTGTAAATGACTAGTAAACAGTGAGGATAGTAATAGTTGTTCCAATTTGAAAGTTGAAAATCGATAAAAATAAGCTCAAAACATAAGTAGTAAAAATAAAAATAAATTATTCTTCCGTGTACGATCAAGTTTTGTAACATATTATTTTTGTAATTATTATATGACATTTGTCGCTATCATAAGTGCCGTATCTTAATTAAACACCTTTCCAATCTATACAAATATTTAACCAAAATTATCATGGCAGGATATAAGCCGCGAGTGAATTTGTGATAAACTGAATTATTATAAAATAAAAGTTCACCGAACTAAAAATCGTTTTAAATTTGCATTTGAAAAACACAAATTTGGTGATCACGCTAAGTGTCGTGGGAATGTGACGTGTTGATCAACAACAGTGAATACTGAATAGAGTGTGGTGATTTGTCGTGGTCTGTCGTCGCCGGGCGGAGTGTGTCGTGTCGCTGACACGTGACTGTCGTGTCGTGATAGGTGCATCGGTGCGTCGCCAATGCGCCGGCGGCGGGTGCAGGATGTCTCCGCCGCGGGCGCTGCTTGCGGCTCTGCTGATATGTCAACTGCTCTCGTACGGTGGCCACCAAGGACTCACCAAGATATTTTACACGTAAGAACTTCAATCAAATGTATACTAGATACAGGGTGCGAAACAAAATCAAAGGCCAAAAGTGGCCGAGGTTGCTTATACTTATACATTTGAATTTCGAACTACGAAATATAGCAATCTTAAATTATAATCAACTTCAGCTAACAATAAAACATATTGCTTTATATTAAGATTTAGCATGGTTTGGAGCATACTAAAATCAAATAAGAGCACACGCTCATTTGTGCTGTTATTTCTCTCGCCGGTTTTTAGGCCGTTACTTATAATCTATTGTATATTTGATCAAAGTGTAAGAATATCAATGGTAATCTGTATTTTATACTTGGGGACTTCGGCGTCGGATTGAAGACGAGATTTGTATTATAGGCCTTCTCCAGCCAGATAGACAGTTTTAAAACTGATTTGGGGCATCGAATGTTTTGTCTTCTTCGTTCAAACTTAATGCAAAAGTCGTTCGAAAGGGACAAAACATTCAGTAACTAAAATAGGTTTTAAAATTGTTTATGAATAAGGTCGTATATTTCAACATCCAGTTAAACTGTACTAAATCGTATATACTAAGTTTAAAAGTTAAATTCGAATCATGTTACCGCCACACATTTAAGAAGCTAACGCCCGAATACTGGAACGCCATTCAAATAATAAGTTGCTCTTGATAGCGCACGGCCCACTTAGCCAGTATATTTAATCGGGATTAACGTAGTTAAGCGCAAGTTATATTTAAGTTGCGTTCCAGTATTTGGGCGTAAGTGTACGGATTTAGCATCGTCAACATTATGATCAGTTGATGCCGTTCAGGTTTGTGTAATAAGATATTTTGTTGTTTTTGTCATGCTGATTATACATATTGTCGCAGATGCACAATTCAGAATAGTTGTATTTACAATGAAAATACGTTCCATTCATATCAATGGTAAACGTAAACATGCATTGTACATGTAATCATTATTACAGAATGACTCATTTCGTTCTGCTAATGATTATGAGAAATATTAGTAATTGTTAGGGGTAAAGTTCTCAACTATGACGAGCTATTACTACTTATTATTATTAGGTATTATTACCTAAACTTTAATCTCAAGCGAAAATAATATGGATGCATATTGTACAGTCAGCAACATAAGTCGCTACACATTCAAGAGATTTGGAATTGTCTTATCATCCTAAATAATAATTATTTTCAATATCGTATGGCACTTCTCGGCATAGATGAGTTTACATGGTTATATTTTACGAATACAGAGTAGTACGTACAAATTTTAATTCATAAAATGGTTATAAAAAGATGTGAAGTGTGCAGCGACTTATGTTGCTGACTGTACATTGATATAAGTAGTTATCGTATCGTCTTCGCATGTAGTTTAGACTTTAGATATTATCTGGAATTTACTAAATTGTATTAAAATATAGCACTCCTACTAATTATGACAGTAATAAAATTTTCCATACAATGAAATTTAATTAGAGCTGACCTCTTAAAAATCATCAATCATTATCGATACTTATAGAATCTAATATAATTACCAACTTCAAGTTAATGAGGAATATAGTAGATACTTGTAACCTTAAAGCTCTGTGTCAAATATTAGTGGTAATAGGTCAATGACCCCTTCAATTCACATCTAAACCTAGTCTGCATCAAACACCACCAACATTATTAGAATTAGAATTAGGTGTTAAACAATTACAAAATTAGCACCAACCTAATGGGTCCTTATGCTCAGCCAATAGTCCAGCACAAATGTTTGGACATTGGTGCAAACGGCTTTCACCGTGTGTATACGCAGAATGTAAATTGGCAAGTGCTAGAGAGATTTTGTTGCGAATCTATGTTAACACTGCTAAGTTTCGCGCAGATCTACCATGCAGTTTCACCACAACCACACTTTAGGAGATAACGCTTGATCGATATTGTAGAAAGTTCCTTTTGTTTTTATTGTTGATGAATTTTGAGATTTTCTTTTGGATGTTTGTTCAAACATTTGTGTTGGAGCGAGCATCGAACTGCCGGCCTTGTATTAGACAGATTCCAATGATTCCAATGATATTTTATAGTTTTTTTTTTTAATCTGTTGCAATGGTATTCATGGTCTGATCGTATACCAAAAATGTATGCTCATAATTGTGGGATAAAATAAATTTAAATAAACACCTATTTACGTTTCAGCTATATCTATTGTATTGCGTTTAACTGTAATGGATTTTCTAAATAAATTACATTATAAGTAGACTACAAAAAAGCAATTTTACTTTAAATAATTTGTACAAAATTATTGATATTTTATCTCCTACATTACATAAAAATTGAATTTCAATGTCCAATGAACTGAATGAAATCGGTCTACCCGCAATTCACTTACACGATTCAGTGGACAAAAGGATTGGGCGGTATTTATTACATTTATATTCTCCCACAAAGGGCATTTCGGACATTCATTTTGTGGAGCCAATATAATCCATTGGATTGGCAGAGGTCATTGCAAATGAGTTATCAATATGCGCTGGGGACGGTAAGGAAAATTTTAAGGATATCGGTATTCCTGTGAGTTTATAATTAAAATATTAATTGTGATGTGTAACAAACAACATCTGGGTTGTGACTAAATAGGGACCAATAGACGGCGATAACTAATAAATAATGATTACGTCATGTCAAGTCCACACAGATGACGTGTAGAATATAGGCAGGTATTATACCATATTCGGGTTCGAATCCCAGGGCACACCTCTGACTTTTCGGAGTCATGTGTGTATTGATCACCACGCACTAAAACGGTGAAGGAAAACATCGTGAGGAAACCTACATACCATAACGATTTATAAAATTTCTATGGTATGTAAGTCCGCCAACCCGCACTGGGCCAGCGTGGTGGACTATATGGCCTAACCACTCTCAATCGTACTCTCGATTGTAGAGTAGTCCCGTGCCCTGCAGTGGGACGTATATGGGCTGATGCAGATACAGATACATTATACCATAAGTTTAGCGTGAGCTTTCTTTTTGTTTTGATGTGTGCCATGGGATTTGGAACCGCGACCCCCGTGAACATGTTGACAGTTGCGTCTAGTCCATAACCAAAAGACCACCACGCACTGAATCCTATATGAATCGATTTTAAAATCAGTGCAATTATTTACATAAATAATCTATGATTTTGTAACACGTGACTTCGCTACGGACAATAAAATAGATATGGGCTACGGTGACTTGTTGCCCTTTGAAAAGTTGCAAAGTTGCTCTATTTCTATGAAAATAATTAGCATATCTTCATCTACCCGCATATTAAATAGCTATTGCAAGCTGTATGTCTTAATGCATTGTCCGTTCGGCACTAGAACAAGTTGGTCGTGACGGCTTTGCAAACCTGTTTCTTTTTTCGTATGTTTGTTTCAACTAAATGTAATAAGCTGATATCTAATATTACATTTTAGTTACAGTTACCAATAATGAAGTTGTGATATTAATACGAATTTGATGGTTGACAGTTTTTGAAGCACAGCCGATTCTTGAATTGAGATAAATGGTTGCATGATCAACTATTTTGTTTTTGTACTGTTTTGAGATTTTCTGTGTGTGTAACTGTTACTTTTTGCACTTGATCTTTAAAAACATTAACTTTTTATATTGCTTGAAAAAAATTCAACAGTTAAATAGGGACAATCCTCTTGGTACCAATAACGAGTTTAATTAATATTCATAAACCTTGGTTCAAAAACAGCCTAGTATTGTTATTTTTCTCGAGGGTATAGATCGCGCGCCAAATCAATTAAATGCATGTAGAATTTGTGTTGAATATTGATTTATGTGAAAATTTAAGACCTTGGCCCTATAAGAGATTGTTAATTGTTTGATAATTATGTGATACGCTAAATACTTCAAATTAGTTTTTCTAGTAATTCAAATCCAAACCAAAAGTTTTTGCGACTTTCCATGAACTTTCCTTATCGCTTACCATCAGGGGAACTGCATGCTCGCCTTGCCATTTAATGAAATAAAAAAAAAACATTTTCTAGTCTAGTAGTCCCACAAAATCAACTACTAAATGTAGGTCTTCTGCAAGAGAATTAAATAACATCAATAAATCTTTACTATCATAATTGATAACTATTGTTACTTATAAGTAAGTCTTGATAGTATTATTCGTATTTAAAACCACTGGTGCAAGTGAAGCTGCGCATCGGATAGGGTATCCAAATCATTGTTTCAATTGCTCTCAACGCGGTCAATGAACATAAATTTATTTTGAACAGTACATGTACAACAATGCGTTGTTGTCTTTTTATTGCTTTTACTACTGTTGATAAAGAGTTCGTTTACTGTTGTAAGTCACCAACTTGTTAGATGCAATATTTACATTTATTTGCAAGAGTTTATCTTATACGTGGGTGGGCGACATTTTCATATTATGTTTTACATAGTTTCGTGACTCATGATTTTAGTATCAAATGAAATCCTGAGTTATAAACCGAGCCAATGCTTGCTTTACGAATATATTTTGAATTTTAAACAGGTCGTTGACCCGATAAACCTCTTTTATTTATCTAAAACGTTGATTTTCTAAGTTACTCTTAGAACAGATTTGGAAATCTAAAGGAGGAACTCCTTAATATATTTTGTATAACTATGTAGTTTTTATAAATATTAGATTAAATTAATTTATATTTAAATATAGCTGCGAGACTGGCGTAACTGAATTTAATTAATACAAATATATCCTTGTTACCAAACCCGCATTGGTTTGTTATCTTTAATGCGCACTTTGTTTGTATGCACACATATGAGTGCATTTGTGTGTTATGAAATATCTGGTTCAAGGTGTCCTACTTGGAGGACCTGTGCCGCCTTAGTTAGTAACTAAATGTTGCAGTATTTGTAACTAGTCCTGGCTCATAAGTTATGTAATAATTTGTCGACTTTCAATATAATTTAATAGTTAATTTATGATACAATGTGCATTAGGAAAGCTGTGGCTAGATATAGCAGAATGTAGATATCGTATTTTGTAATTTAAGTTAGAATTGTCGCCAAGTCAAATTAATTATGTTCGGTCTATTTTCCAATTGAACGTAAAAGTAAATATTTATGTAAAATATTACATAATTTTGTAATGACATATCTTATGTTTCTCTAGTAGATACTATATGTAAAACATATTATACCTGCTCTATGCGAGAAGAATTTAATAAAATCTGTACCAAATATAATCAAAACCTTTACTTTGATGTTGCTTCCATTATTTATTCGTAGACAATTAACTTGATAGTTAATTAGCTCTGTTTAATTGTTAAACGACTCGCAACTCATTAAACTCAAATTACAAGATATTTTAAAATGATGTTTTAATTGTAGTTAAATTGTTTAATTGCTTTGTGTAATTCCGTCCATTATGTACCTACTGGGAATTACCCGTTTACTTATATTTCATATGATTATTTAAAAGTAGGTGTATCATTGTTGCCTACACAACGGTCATGCGAAATTAACCATCCAGTTTAAAAATGAGGACAATGCAATAAACTGAAATTGTTTAAGTTCATATTATAATGTTAGTAAATTGCAAGACTATATTGTTTATTTTTTGTCATTTCAGGTTACCTGACACCGGCCAGCCTCCTGTGCTCATATCGCTAGCAGATAACGCCAAACTGGAACTTAGTCACCCGGACGAGCTGCTGTTCGTCAACGAATCAGACGAACACAACGACACCAAGACCTACTCCGTCATCGACGACGAGCCTGAGGACGACCACGAGAAACCAGACGAAGAAGAGAAGGAGAGCACCGAGCCCAGGCTCGTCGTCAAAGCGAAACCTCTTCACGAAACCAGACTTACAGAAGATGCATTTGTATCGACCACTGCCGAGCCAGAGGTCGCGGAATCTCAGCCCGATGAACAGAAGGAAATAGAAACAGAGAACATTCCAGTGAAACCGGAGACGCCTCAGGAGGACATACCCTCGTTCTCGGAATGGGCACAGAAACAACTCGCAGAAGCCGAGAAAAAAGACACAGTACTGAATCACTCGAGTCAACCTAGTCATAGTAATACGAATTTTAGTAGTAAAAGCACAAAATTACGCTCCAAAAATTATGCGTCTCTGGCGTGCGGCGCCAAGATCGTGGCCGTCAACCCCGAGGCGGGCTCGGCCAGCTCCATCCTATCGCCAAATAGAGACGAGTACATGCTCAACACCTGCAACAGCCGCATATGGTTCGTCGTGGAACTGTGCGAGGCTGTCCAGGCCCAAAAAATAGAAATAGCCAACTTCGAGTTGTTTTCTTCCACGCCTAAAGACATAGCAGTGTACTTCAGCGACCGGTTTCCGACCCGAGAATGGGCCAGCGTCGGCCAGTTCACTGCGCAAGACATGAGGGATGTTCAAAGTTTCGATTTGTTTCCACATCTGTTTGGAAAATTTATCAAAGTTGAAATGCTTTCACATCACGGTTCGGAGCACTATTGCCCCATCTCTTTGTTCAAAGTGTACGGCACGTCAGAATTTGAAGTGTTGGAAAAGGAGAATTCCCAACACCCTGCTCATATAGACGAAGATGAGGATGATGAAATTATCGACGTGCCCGACGTCCCGGCAGCTGAAACGGAGCCGTCGAAGAATCTGTTCGGCTCCGCGCGAGACGCCGTCATGTCCATCATGAAGAAAGCGGCCCAAGCGTTAGTCAAAACGGAAGTTCCTAAGAACGTGTCGTGTGAACACAACGACACGTCTATAGATAAAGTGTACAAACGGTGTTGCTCTCCCAGCCATATTATTGTATGTGATAACTGCAGTGAGACGCTATACAGTGAAGTGTACGAACTCATTAGCTGTAGCTCTGACAAGTTAGTTAGTTTAGTGCGACAAGTGTTCCTCCGCGAGACTCTCAAGTGTACCGGCATATGCCAACAGTTCGGTTTAGATTTTAAAAGTACAAAGACTATAGAGTTTAGTGAAGAGCGCGTCGCTTACATGAACGCGTTGTTCCCGCAAAAGTATTTAGCCGCCTTGTGTAATATTTTAGCTATTAAAGAGAAAAAGGTCGTATTGAACACGAGTTTCGAAACTGAAACCAATGTTACCACAAACATCACTATCGATGAATCACCGCAGACTGTTACCGGCGAGACTAATGCCGAACAAGAAATAAAACTGGCGCCCGAGAAGCACAACGGATCTGACGACAAAATTAATGATACTGTTCAATCGGAGGAGAAACCAAGAACAATTCCTGAAGCAATTAGTGAGACGAGTACTATCACTATAGAGGAACAGAAAGAGGAAGGGGAGGGTACTGATGACAAAAAAGAAGAAATACCTGTACCAGATGAAAAACTAATTCAGGAACAACCAGAGATCACATCCGATGTAGGCAAACCTGCTGAAGCTAACATCGAACAAGAAAAGGATGTAGCTTCAAAGGCAGATACCAAAAACGGCAAGGCAGACGCTACGGAGAGACCTAAAGAAGCTGGCGGTGACGAAGTGGCAGACCAGATAATGATAGACAACGACAGCTTCATGTCAGACTTAGACCAGATAGCGGTGGATCCTGCCCCGCCGGGCGCCGCGGGGGCGCACTCCTCGCAGAACCAGAACCAACAGCAGAGCACATTGCAGAAGGAGTCCGTGTTCCTGCGGCTATCTAACAGAGTAAAGGTGAGTTGGGTACATTTTCTTATCTAATATATAAAATTCTTCTGTCACGGGGTGCGTAATCGAACTCCTCCGAAACGGCTTGACCGATTCTCATGAAATTTTGTGAGCATATTGAGTAGGTCTGAGAATCGGCCAACATCTATTTTTCATCCCCCTAAATGTTAGGGGTAGTCCACCCCTAAATTTTTTTTTTATTTTTTAGACAAAATTTGTAATTTCTATTTTTTTATGATACCACATACAAAAATACATACAATCCTCAATTTTCACCCTTCGACGATCAACTCTTATTTTTTAATAGCCATTTTAGTAATTTAATCATTTTTCCTCTCCGGTCGAAAACTGATCAATCGTCATTTAATTAGTTATCCCCGCCAGATGTCTACAGGTGTCACTTCTGACCCAGTAAACAGCACGGAGTAGGGATGAGAACGAACCCGGTCTCCTTTCTTTCTCACTCCCTACACAGTTGTCGGCCATCATTATTGTTTATGCATCAAGTATAGTAGTAACGTTGACAATTATTATTTTGCTATCTCAGTGTAACTCTCATATTAACTATTAATCATTCCTATTTTATATATAAGATGTATACGGATGTTTATGGAGAGAAGGGACATAAAGTAAAATGGAATCTAAGGTACGGGAGAGGGCTGGGATAGTTTGTTAGGACGAAATGTAAATGCACGTTATAAAACGGGATGGATAATAAAGAGAAGGGACGGGACGGATTGGGAAGAGACTGAACAGGCGGATGAGACGGGATTGAGCCGGACAGTAGGATACCTACGTCAAGTTTAGGCATACAAGAGTTTATACGAAAATCAACATGTATTTGGTGTGGAGTGGAATCAAAAAATATATGCACCCAGGCGAAGCTGGGTCGGGCCGCTAGTTTACTATATATGAAACTCATAATTAGTCAATATTCCAGTTGGACACCACTGCATGTTTTAATAAGGACATTGTAGAGCTTAAACCTAAAGTGTGTGGTGACCATACGTAGTAGTACTATACGAATAAGTAGAATCTAAACCTAAAACTAAAAGGGAAATATAATTCAGTATCATATTCGTAATTAGCTTTATAGCAAAAAAAAAAACAATATTAAGGCTAAACGTGATTGTCATAAGCTAATGATAGCTATTAATTTGACTTTATTTCTCAAACATAAATTATATCTATGCTGTAAACACTTTATTAAAGTCAATTCATTAATAGTATTTTTTGTTGATCTTAATTCAGAAATAGAAAAATATAATGCAAAATGTATATGAAAAAGTGACACGAACAGATTTCTTGTCGACTACAAAAACATGACACAAAACATACTCATCCATGTACTCTACAACAAACAGACAGTATGAGCAATGAGAATAAATCAAATAACATGTAACGTAAGATGAAAAGTAATTTATAGGACACAATCTTATACGTGCAAAATATAAAAACAGGAAACTATATCCTAATCGCAAATCTCCTAGTAAGATCACGCAAGTGTAGGGGCATCCCAATTTACTCATAGTAAAACAATACGACACAACTTTACAGCAGATATTTGTTTCAAACAATACGATATACAGAATAGGACAATTGTTGCAATCTGAGTTGACAATTTGGTTTATCATCGGAAGTACATTTTTTACGTAACGATATGTAATAATATGTGGACAATAGTTATAATATCTGTTCACTGCATTTGATATTTGAAATCATGTATTATATTCAAAGACATTTGATGAAATGATTAAAACTGGTTCCGCATACATTTAATATCACGAATTTGTCATCAAAGTTATATGATGTGTGATAAGTGAAATACAAAAGTTAAAATTATTTTATTTGCATTATTCTAAATGCTGATATTGTCTACGGAAATAAATCCCTTAAAGATCAACACTTTACTGGTGACAGGTTTATCATATGTGAGAGGCTGCCACCGTAATGTCTTTTTCTCCCGTCAAACAGCAGTTTAAGTGCACTGTTGTGTTTCGGATTGAAGGACATTGTAGCCAGAGTAACTACTGGACATATTGAGACTTAACATCTTGTGTCTCAGGATGGCGAGCGCAGTGGAATGCCAAGCATTGCTTTGTAATTCAAGGTGTTGTTTGGTTTTGCTACTGTTCATGAGCGGCCGCATCGCTTAACATCAGGCGAACGGCATGCTCGTCTCGCCATTCTGTATCAGCCCATATACGTCCCACTGCAGGGCACGGGCCTCCTCTACAATCGAGAGAACGATTGAGAGTGGTTAGGCCATATAGTCCACCACGCTGGCCTAGTGCGGGTTGGCGGACTTACATACCATAGAAATTTTATAAATCGCTATGGTATGCAGGTTTCCTCACGATGTTTTCCTTCACCGTTTTAGTGCGTGGTGATTGACTATCAATACACACATGACTCCGAAAAGTCAGAGGTGTGCCCTGGGATTCGAACCCGCGACCACCGTGTTCATGTTGGCAATCTGCTTATTCTTACATTATCAACTGCGTAGTAAACGTTTACCAACCGTTTACTCGCCATTCAATGCAATAAAAAAAACACTAATTGTGATTCGTTTCTCAATTTCAGACACTAGAACGAAACATGTCTCTGTCGGGACAGTACCTGGAGGAGCTGAGCAGGCGATACAAGAAGCAGGTGGAGGAAATGCAGAAGACATTCGAAAAGACCGTGCAGCAAATGTCGGAGGAGAGGAAAAAGAGCAACGAGCGAGAACAAAAGTACTTGGAACAAATGAGCACGCTGCAGGAGCAGATGGGACAAATGGCGGCGGCCATACAGATACTTATGGAGGAGAGAGACAGCTGGTTTGGAAATATGAATTTCTTCAAATTCATCGTGTTTCAAACAATCATTGTTGCAGTAATATTTTACTATGTATCCAAACGGCGGAGAATGGAACCGGTAATCATACCTGTTCCAAAGAAAACTAGAAAAAAACAAGATAAGTTCAGAAGAAAATCGGTTGAAGGTGTGAGTGGTCACGCGACACCATCAGCTAAGAAAAGGAGACCAAGTGAGGAAGCCTTGGTGATAGAAAGACAATTAGCAGAAGAAGAATCCAGAGAAGAGGATGAAGGCGAATGGCAAGTGGCCAGGAAGAATAGAAGAAGAAAGACTTCAGTAATACACAGAGCGGCGGAATCGGAACATAAAGACTGGTCGCGACACGACAGTATTGTGAAATTACATGATAATCCTATACCGTTAGACGAGGAAGAGTACATAGCTCCCGTATCGGAGCCCAAGGAGTTTATAGAAGCAGAAATTATTGACCCGCCCAGAGTAGAAGTACCGAAGACAAACGGGTCGTTCTTCAACAATCTGAAGACGAAAACCATGAAAACGAGAAGATTATCTTCTCCAGCATTCTTGAGGACTTTGAGTAGGCAGAGCAGTAGGAGTACGCCGAGTCCCGTGGTGAGGAATATCGAGCCTCTTTTCAATGGCAAGTTGGGCAAAAAGGCGGCCTCCGAGTCTCCCACGGGCAGTCTCTGGTCCGAGTCCACGGAACTCTCGCAGAACGGACAGCAAGACAGCGACAGCGGCGGCGGCAAGAAGAAAAAAAGTCTGAAGAATATATTGAAGAAAGTGTTTTGAGGACAATTATCTAGTTTTTAAATGATTCCTTATCGCTTAACTGAGTAAGCGCGTTGCTATTGTAATTTATTTCATGCGAATATTAATTTTACTGTTTAAATTATTGTATAAATGGTATTGTTGTTTATGTGTAGACCTCATAGGTGCCAATTGTGATAAATTAGGGAGCCTAATGTTTGTTGCGGTATGATTTGATTTTGTAAAGTTTGCTTGTTTGTTAGTGTGCATGTATCGAGGATGACAATAATGGAAACTGAAGGCGGCATCGAGTACTAGTCTCGGCGAGTGTTCGGTAACAAAGAAACGGCATTAAATGCATTCTTAACTATTTTGATCGTTTCATTTATATTACCTGTTATATCATGCTGCTGCGTCAATTATCGACGTATAAAATATTAATTCAAATGAAGGCATTAGTCACGTTCGCCACACTCCTCAAATAGACATAAAATATATTAACAAATTGCTTGTACACAGAATAAATATAAAGAGACCAGGCGATATCCTTTAATTTTCTGTTCTCCTGGTACTTTCACAATAATACAGTCCGCTCATTAGTGGAGTAGATGACAAAATATTCCTTATGAGACATTAGCTCTGCAAAACTTGAAAAGTACTAGGATACCATAACACAGCAGGAGTTTTGCTTATCTTTGTTTATCAACAATCGAATAATAAAAAATATCAAAAAATTGCGGGTACATACAATAAAATACAGAGTCAACAACCAATCTCCTTTATCTTTATGTTCTCCTAGTACTTTCAAGTCATTCACAAACCTAATTCACTCAATAATAAATGGTACATTGTGGAGTAAGTAGTAAACGTAGAGAAATTGTTCACATTAAAATCGTGAAAAGTACCAGGAGAGCAGAAGACAGCAGGAGGTATGCTTATCTTTGTTTATCAACAACCAATTTAAGTGCGATGGTGGATAAAAATGTTCCCTACCCTCAAATTGTTGATAAAAATATTTGAAGCGTGACGCGCGAAATTCAATTTGTAGCATATCATGTGATTTAATTTGAACCATATCAAATCACGAAATCGATATTATGACAGGTGGGTGTAATAAAAAACAAGGAAACATATTTGTTATAATTTTAATATCTCTCAGCTTACAAAATACAATCAAAACATTGATATCACATTGCACAATTCATTTATCACGCAAATATTTATCTTTTATACTTTATATTAGCCAAACACGTACACAAATATTATAAAACAAATATCTTCACAACAATCATTCATACAAATATATACATAACTACGCTTAGCTGACGATATCGTGAAAATTTAATCAGTATTTGCACTTAAAAATTGACTTTTCCGTATAATGAATGCCTAATATGTATTTGAGAGTGGTTATTTCCGCTCCATTGAAGTTGATTTATACAACTTTTATGCCAATAAATGAAGATGGACTAACAACGCAACGTATGGAATTATAAGTTATTGCCGACATCCATACGCATACTGTCGACGTAAAGTCACAGTGTAAAGCTAAGCCATTGCCAGTCAATAACATTCTTCACACTTCATTTGATGAAGGGACTGTGTTTTTCAACATCTGTACCCTATTCTAAAGCCTGTGTTAAATTATTATTACACATTTCTACATTATGATTTCTTAGATTGACGTGATTTTTATACAGATTGAAAAAAAGTTAAATTTCATTGCGGATTTGATAAAGTCTGTAAAGAATATTTTTATTACAGCATTTCTACATATTATGCTCATTCAACATAATAGCTTATTTTAAAAATTGATAATGTTATGTATCTCAATTTTCAATTTAACTTTCATGTAAATATAGGTAAACGAACCAATAGTAGAAACTCGTAAGTATATTGCTGGCCTTTGTACATGAAAATTAAACAATAGGGCAATAACTAAGTCACGATATTGTCAGCCAAACGACGAACAGTCCCTTAAATAAACTCTGGTTCTTTCATTATTTTAAAATTAATTATAGACTAGGTTAATAGCAAACTGGTTTTGATTCTTATTTTATTAAATGTTTTATTTTCAACAAGTTCATTCAATTTGAGATATAACTTTAAATCAATAAATACATTTTGGAGAAACAATATAAGTATATCTCTAGATTTGATATGTACGTAATCATATGGTACGCTATTTCCCTTCTGTTTTATTTTGTAATATAGAAAATTCAATACTTTAAGAAAGAATATTAATTAATGTTTGGTAGATTTTACATAAAGTTATTTTCCGTGTATTATCTTGATAGTACAGAAAATAAAAAAAATACATTTTAATTACTTTTAGTCTTTTGCCATTCCGTTATTGTTTCATTTAAGGGATATTTACACTTCCTAGCTCCAACTATTTTGTTTTCTAGTACGACAACTTAGAGTATATTTTCTATAATAGTCAGTTAATAACTAAAAGTACTGAGAAGTCCTGAAATGCTCTCTTATTCCTATAAGATGTGATAAAATCTTTACCTTAGTTTCTTATGACTGATGGCATATTTATTCTAAAACCTCTCGGTGGTGGTAGATGGCTTTTTACCCTAGGGGTAGCTATGGAAATATTCATTCTTTTTGCTAATGCAATTATCTTTAAACCTAAGACACTAAATCTTTACGGTTCAATGACTCTTAAATCATAAATCACGCCATAACAGTTAACCACAGACACAATTCTAAATAGATGAAGCGATTTCCCATAAATTTCAGAAAACTAAGCGCTTCAACGTGATAAAAATCTCTGTTATTACAAAACAATGTTCAATAAAGTAAACTCGAAAATCACTATTGAATTAAAATTCCATCAAAAACGGCAGAACGCGACTCAACGAAACATCTTCATACATCAACCAAACTCCTTTAAATTTTCAACTCGCTTCTTCTATTTAAATTCATGTCTATATGAAACTTCACTTAAAAAAATACCTTAAGAAATAATAGTAATAGACTGCAGGAAATCCTTCAAATCAACACATTTTACATCGACCAGTCCTTTTTGCCTCGCAGCGGCGTTGAGTTCCTTCACACATCGCTCCAAAACGTCCACATTGTAGGGGTCTTTGCTGTTGGTGGCTAGAACAGCCTCGTTCACTTCATCAAACAGTTTGATTGTAATTAAATGCCTGAAGTGACGTTTGAGGGTGTCTATAATTGACGACTGGAGCTCTGTGTCTCGACACACCAAGTTGAGTATGAAGTGACCTGAAAAATATCAGTAATAGAAGATTAGTATGATACACTTAATAATATTAATGTTATAATATTTTTATTATTGCAGTGAATAGCGAGACGAGCCGTTCGCCTGATGGTAAGCGATACGACCACTCATGAACAGTGGCAAAACCAAATAACATCATTAATTACAAAGCAATGTTTGTCATTCCATTGCGCTCGCCATCCGGTGATGTAAGATATTAAGTCTCAATATTTCCAGCAGTTTTTCTGGCCACAATGTCCTTCAATCTTAAACACAGCAGTGCATTTACTTGTTTGGTTTTATTTGTTTGGCGGGATAAATAGATATTGCGGTGGTACCTGCCCAGGCGACCTCTCAAGTCTTTTAACAAACAGCCATTCGTATTTCGTCTTACGTTTCATTCTACTCCTTTTTCATAATTATCTAATCCTGCATTTATTTAAGAGTGTCTTGGTGGTACAGTTGTACAACGGTACGGTTACAAAATTGAGGTCTCAGGTGCGAACCCCGGGTCAGACAAAGTGATATTAGATTTTTCTATTCATTATCAATCCCAAGACAGGAAATTGTGCCCGATATGGCGATAAGCACGACGCTACCACATCGCGGTACTGAACATACAGGGCAAATATGGGTGTCTTGTTACCACCTCTGCCTACCCTTCTGGGAAAAAGGCGTGATTAGTAGGTATATGTAAATTTTAAAAATATCCTTTTCTTTCTCCATACTATAGAATACCCTCACCTGTATCCCGGAGTAATGTCTTGACATCGTCCAGTACATCATCGTGCAGGAACTGCTTGGGCGGGCAGGAGAGGCCGAGCGTGCGGTCCTTGCTGTCCATGTCGAACATCACCGCTGAGTAACTGTTGCCTGCAATACATTATTCATAATAAATATGTCGCCATTGAGTTGAATTTTAAAAACGTAAAGCCAACGCCCTCTGTAGGCGTTCGACAGAATATACGCTGGATAATGAGTAGAGAAAAAAGTCAGGAGCATCTCAAGGGTCTGTGAGCTAAGAGAGCAAATATTATCATCTGAGAATAGTGTAATTGATCTGACACATCTCCACATACACCCACAATACAAAGCTACTACTAGCTGTGAAGCATAATGACGAGCATACACCCAGTACGATAACGAACTTACATCCTAGTAATTCGTTAAAAAAAATACACCCAACAGTCACATACATAGTCCTAACCCAAAACTAAGACCGAGGCTTGTGTCGTGGGTATTAGGAACTACGAGACATTTTGCGGTCCCACAAACACCCAGACCCGAAACAAATGCATGTGGTTCACACATTTATTTTTATCGGTGCGGGGATCGAAACCGCGGCCTCCAGTTTCCCGAAGTCTAAAAAACTGCGCAACGGAGGCTGGCAAATGTTATAAGCTGGGATTGTAATCAGTGTTGTAAAAAAGCTCGAGTCGGCGCTTAAACGCTCGAGTCGACGCTCAAGCAGATTGCTCGTGCTCGAGTCGGGACTCGACTGAAGCGCTCGACGCTCGAGCAGTGGCTTGAGCGCTCGGCTCGAGCTTGAGAGCGCGCTTAGATTACATAGTTAGAGAAACTGTAAAAAAGATCTGTATCTGTATCAGCCCATATACGTCCCACTGCAAGGCACGGGCCTACTCTACGATCGAGAATTCGATTGAGAGTGTTTAGGCCATATAGTCCACCACACTAGCCTAGTGCGGGTTGGCGGACTTACATACCATAGAATTTTTTATAAATCGCTATGGTATGCAGGTTTCCTCATGATGTTTTCCTTCACCGTTTTAGTGCATGGTGATTGACTATCAATACACACATGACTCCGAAAAGTCAGAGGTGTGCCCTGGGATTCGAACCCGCGACCACCGTAAAAAAGATAGTATAATTGAAATAAGACAATTTCAATTTTATTTTTAACGATATTTATATCATAATAGTAGAAAAATACTTATTTATTATTAGTATACAATATGCCATATGATCTACGCCATAAGGCCCAAATTACATTACAAGTGTGGTTTAGCTTTTTGTTTGTTTTTGGTTTTTGTGTTTTACTGGTTGTAAGTCTCTAATATGTGAGAGGCTGTCTTGGTGGGTACCACCGCAATGTCTATTTTTCCCGTCAAACAGCAGTTTAAATGCACTGTTGTGATTCGGATTGAAGGACATTGTAGTCAGAGTAACTACTGGACATATTGAGACTTAACATCTTGTGTCTCAGGATGGCGAGCGCAGTGGAATGCCAAGCATTGCTTTGTAAATCAAGGTGTTGTTTGGTTTTGCTACTGTTCATGAGCGGTCGCATCGCTTACCATCAGGCGAACGGCGTGCTCGTCTCGCCATTCAATGCAAGAAAAAAAATTAGCTGAAGTTTCTGTACAATTCCTGACTACCTACTGATTTTTCTTAGCAACTAAGTTAAATTAAATATCTACCTAAAATCATCACACACCTTTGCAACACTATAATTTTTTTAACCATGAGAAAAGTCACATGCTGGCCTGTATATTTTCGTTACTAAGTCTGTTCCTTCTTTTAGTTATGACTAGCTGAGCCCGCGACTTCGTCCGCGTGAAGTTTAACAAAAAAGTTAATTAGTTCTTTTAGTTATTTTTTAAATAAATGAAATTTTCTACAACAAATGTAGCCTAAGTTACTCCTTATTATATCAGCTACCTGACAAAAAAAGTCCCGTCAAAATCGGTCCAGCCATTTCAGAGATTACCCGGAACAAACAGACAGACGGACAGACAGACAGACAAAAAAAATCTAAGGTCATTTTCGTTATAGGTATCGTGTATATAACGATATGTACTTGGACATTTTTATTTATTTTCACTTTACAAACAGACACTTCAATTTTATTTATATGTATAGATAAGGCCAGCTTATACGACCAAAGTCAAAAGATAAGTAATACTCACCGTACCTACCGCCCCCCACAACTCCTAACATTTTTATTTATCACAATTTTTTCATCTATCCGTATTTAAAAACTACAACGCTTGAACGCTCGAGCGCATAACTCGAGCATGAAAGTCTAAACTCTCAACGCTCGCAAGCCTTAAACGCTCAAGCGTTTAACGCTCGAGTCTAAAACGCTCCAAAGCGTCGACTCAGCGCTCGACGCTCGACTCTCAGCGCTCATTTTTACAACACTAATTGTAATATTTAATGTCGTTAGATAGCGTTATATTGAAGTTGGGTATCATAAACCTAAGACAGATTTTTGTTTCTGATTCTGGTTCAATAATTTCAATTTCAAGACAGTTTTTTAAATATTTTATATTATGTTAGAATTTCCGTAATAATAAATTCAAGAGTATATTAGATGTAATTATTTGACAACGCATTGGAATTTATTATAGCATGCAATGATGAGACATGATAGCACACAGTATTCCGATAACGACGTCAAATACGGCGAAGAGAAAAAAAAATGTGAAGAAAGCTGAAGAGAAACATTGTATTGTATTTTAAATCCTAAACATTAGCAGTCCACTATCGGACTTAGGTCTCTAAGGCCCGGCGCCCACTATCGGCATCGGCAAGGAAAAGGATCCTTCGGCATCCTACATGCAAGCGCACACTATCGGTAATTATGCTTTGGCATGCTGCAAAGTTCTTAGGGATGACGAGGCGTCCTTAAGGATGCCGCACTATTATCCCTATATTATCACAAACTATCCCCCGAGTGTTGCCTCGGCGCCGGCGGCGTACCGAAGGTTGCCGAAGGATGCCGAAGCATTCTCAAGGCTGCCGATACACCAGCCTCAAGCATACCGAAGCGGTATTTTTGTTATTACGACCACATATCACGGAAATTACTACTTTATTGCCATTATGTTATAGCATATTGCTATTTGCCACCTAAAATCCTCAGTCGTACCGATGCCGAAAATGGGCGCCGGGCCTAAATCACAAGTCACAGAAGACCTTTTCCATGCAACAGTTTTAAAGCATAGTACAAAAATTTACATAACTTACCCGCTTTAGCCTCATCCCTCAAGAAATCCAACCCATCCTTGATCTGCACCACCAGTCTGTCATCAGTCTTCAGTTCAAAGTAACCTTTAGCGACCTCCAACATGGCGGGGTCGAGGTCAACGGCGGTGACCTTGAGGTCATCGTAGCACTTTCTTAGGAACATGCAGAGGCTGCCTCCGCCGAGACCAAGCACGGCCACGTTGGCCTCGCCTGAGCCTCGGCACAGGTGAACACCAACGCACATGAACGAATGGTAGAGAGATATGTGGCCGAAGTCCACCACTTGTTTGGTTTTGTTCTTCCTTTTTACTAGAAAGGGAAATAAAATATAGTTAATATGTGCCTGACTTGGTAAAACATCGTACTAGTTATCAGTGCGCCAGAAAACAAAACGTGGAAGTCCCAGAAAATCAAGAATCGGAAAACATTGATTTGATCAGAATTTGTTCTAATGAACTATTGATCACATACAGAAAGGTTTTGTAATATTGTTTGCGGTATAATCATTAATCATAACAAATCTTTATTTCACATACATACATACATACATAAACTCACGCCTTTTTCCCAGAAGGGGTAGGCAGAGGTGCCAGGGCACCCACATTTCGCCTTGTATGTTCCGTCCCATGATGTGATAGGTGGCGAGCCTATCGCCATATCGGGCACAAATTCCTGACTCTGGGCTGATAATGAATAGAAAAATCCAATATCACTTTGCCCAACCCGGGATTCGAACCCGAGACCTCAGCTTTGTAACCGTACCGGAGTACAACTACGCCACCGAGGCAGCCATCTTTATTTCAAAATTAATAAATACACACATCCGAAGCAAGTAATAAAATATCGGTCCCATAGTACAGACATTCAAGACTAACAGATAACTAAACGATATTTTGCGATACTACAATACACCCAGATATTTTTGTCAACATGAGAATATAGGAACTGACATTCTTCACAAGGAATTCCTAATCACCAATCAACATCACAAAGATCATCAACCCAAGTCCAATCACAAACTACCATGAAATCATCACTTACCAGTCTTAAGCTTGGCCTCTGACTGCACTAGGAACTGATTGTCGAGGAACACTAGGCGACGGTGCGTGGCGCCCTCTACATCCACGTCTTCCACCACGTAGTCTCCGGAGACCTTCGACGAACCTTCATGGACCTTCACCCTGCGACCCACATCACTGCCCAGCGAGAGGAACGGGATCTGAAGGGTATAGAATTATCTAACGTTAATGTGGTTTATGGACAAGTGCAGTGCCACAGAATACTAAACTATCAGAAATCAAGCTCTATACAAAACGCATAGACAGCATTCACCGACAAGAAATTCGAAATTCACCCGCTTCGAACACGCATCTTCTGATATTTGTGCAAAGATGGAGCAAATGATGTAAGATGAACCAACATTTGGTTCATATTTGTCGCAATTAAATTACAAGTTGGCACCGGCCGATAAAATGCTAGTTTCGGTAATAGATTCACCTCGATAATCTCTAACAATCTTTGTTGCTGGTCCGTTCGTCTGCTTGTTTTGCCACAATATAATCATTTTTGACTGGGTATTTTCATCGTGTCAAACACAATATTGTATTTAATCGGAAAACCCACTTGTGTTTAATACCTATGTAGTCTGGCACCAGGAATGCATCCACTTATACCGGAGGAATGTATGGGAAATTAACTGCTAACCATGTAATAACGCAACAACCCTTATCTGTATCTGTATCAGCCCATATACGTCCCACTGCAGGGCACGGGCCTCTACAATCGACAGTACGATTGAGAGTGGTAAACCCATACAGGGTATAACTCAAGACTACTACCGAAACGAAGCCGGGTGGTAGCTTAAGCGGCTTCAGACACAATGTAACAGAAAAAGTTGCAAAAAAAGCGATTTTTTTTTGTTATTTTTTTATATGGTCATATTTGGGTGGTAAATACATTTTTTTCCTAAAATAATAGTGTATACGCTTTTATTTATAAAGACTCTTAAGGTATAAAACAGTTTAAATTATTATTTTAGCAAAAACTATGGATTTACCACCCAAAATTGGCAATATTTAAAAAATGATAAAAAAAATTGACGCGTTTCTTTGCGAAATGTTTAGTTGCATTCGTAGTCACTAAAACTACCGCCTGGCTTCGTTTTCGGTAGCAGTCTTGATATACCCGGTATAGTCCACCACGCTGGCCTAGTGCGGGTTGGCGGACTTACATACCATAAAAATTTTTATAAATCGCTATGGTTTACAGGTTACCTCACGATGTTTTCCTTCACCGTTTTTAGTGCGTGGTGATTGACTATCAATACACACATGACTCCGAAAAGTCAGAGGTGTGCCCTAGGATTCGAACCCGCGACCACCATGTTGGCAGTCGCGTCTAGTCCGTTTACCAACAGGTCACCACGCACTTATAAGTGACTTTAACACCAAATCACGCACCTAATTTGTAAAAATAGTCATACACAAGATTTCTTAATTCTACTCCAAGACTCGTTTAATTAAGTCGTTGCTATCCCGTGTCGCTTAAGTTATATGCTTGCACAAACTCATCGTGTAGACTTTAGGGGACTGACAAGAACTGATGGCGTAATTATTTATTTTTGCATAACAAAAATATTTACTACAAAAGCAAAGGAAACCGAGCTATAAAATGAGTTATGCGCGTCGATACTATCTTTTATGATCTGAACTGGAATTTTAAAGAAACTGAAATGAAAACCCACGCGCGTAAGATTGTGTGCCAGAACGACCATTAAAAATGTAATTTAGGATATTGTTGGAGATCATCTTACTCTCACATTAAAGATATATAGTGGATGGAGTCCATGGAGAAATGGAGCAGGAAAAAGTAATTGGCAAACTGTTCCACACATTGATTCAAAGAAGTTGAAACCGCAAAACTATACATAAACCTCTAAGTGAGATATTCTATTGTGAAAATACAACGTGAGAGTACGTCGTACGTATGAACCAATCTTCAGAACATAAAGACGCACCGAAAAAATAAATTAGAAAGATTTTTACCAAACCTCGACAAAACAAAATGATAATTCATTTAGTAAAAAGTCTTATAGTACCATAAATTCACTGACCTGACCACTAAATCCATACGGTATAAGCATCTTGGCTGAATGCGCGAGTTCCTCCTTCACAGCGTCGAGACTGTCGAAGTGGTGACCACGTCTCAGCACCGCCACCACCAGCCTGCCGAACCGAGCTGAATCCTGCAACTGGCGCCGACCTGCTGGACTACCGAATAGCCACTCTGACTCCCTGCAAATGACATAACAGTAGATTCAGTTAGTTCAACCTTGAGGAATAGGTTATGACTGGTGTTAGGTTTCTCATATGTGAAAGACCGCTTGGCTAGGTATCACCGCAATGTCTATTTATCCCGCCAAACAGCAGTATAATGCACTGTTGAGTTTCGGATTGAAGATCATTGTAACCAGAGTAACTACTGGACATATTGAGACATACATACATAAACTTACGCCTTTTTCCCAGAAGGGGTTAGCAGATGTGCCAGAGCGACCACATTTCGCCATGTATATTCCGTCCCACGATGTGATAGAGGGTGAGCCTATCGTCATATTAGGCACAAATTCCTAATTCCAAACTCATTATCACCCAATGAATAGAAAAACCAACATCACTTGGCCCAACCTGGGATTGGAACCAGAGACCTCCGCTTTGCAACCGTACCGTAGCACAACTACGCCGCAGAAGCAATCGATGTGCTTTTCATATTCATATGTATATTCTAATTTTATCAATTTCAAAGATCATAAGAACTTGTAGGGTCTATGTACAGTAGTAGACATTAAAAGGCTGATGATGTGATGTGACAAGATCTTAGTATTTATCTACCCAATAAAAAACTAAGGTTTAATACCAATCACCGCCTCTTGTGTGACTTTTGTCATATTTATTGCGACGTGTCACCCGTGATGGACGAGTTAGGCGCGTGTAACACACATAAATAAATCTACTCGTTACTGCTGGGAACACGCGCTCCAGATATTCTGGTAACATCAAATTATTTCTGACAGCCTCCGTGGCGCATTTGGTTGGACGCCGGCTGTGAAACGTAAGGCTACGGGTTCGATCCCGCAGGCCACACCAAAACAAATATTTGTGTGAACCACAGGTTTTTGTATCGGGTCTAGGTGTTTGGGACCGAAAAGTCTCTCGTAGTTTTTGATACCCACGACACAAGACTCGATATTTGTGTGGGGTCAGACCTACGTATGTGACTGTTGTGTGTACTTATTTATTTACGGTTCAAATGGCGAACATAGGTAAAATGCTAAGGCACGATGTACGAGAACGTAGTGAAACAAGATGCTGTGGGTTCAATTCTCGCTTAGGGGCTGCTATTTGTAATTTTCAGGCATAAAAAAATTTGTTGATAGGAATTATAGCAGACGGTCATGTCATTAACAAAAATATTTGTGGTAAGTGTGACTGCCTGAGTGCGCACTTGTACTAAGGCATAATTGCAAAGCCGAGGACTCTGGTTCGAATCCCGAGTCAGGCAGTAATATTGGATTTTTCTATTCAAAATCAGACCGAAGTCAAGAATTCATTCCCGATATGGCGATAGGCTCGCCCCCAATCTCAACATGCACCACTGCCTACCCCTTCTAAAGTCGTGAGTGTATGTAATGGGATTGCAAAATCACTTGTACTTTCTGTCAACATATCGTTTATTATGCACGTGTATGACTGTGTTTATTTATAAAGTAAATAATAAATAGTGTATATATCAACCCATATACAATCGGGATTCCCCAATGGATAGTTCGAGTGAAAGTTCCGGGGACATAGTCCACCTCACTGCCTACCGCGGTTTGGCAGACATCGCGTGTCAACTAATTAAAATTACATACTCTAAACTCACGCCTTTTACAGAAGGGGTTGGCAGTGGTGCAACCCCCAAAGTATTGCCTTGTATATGATATGATATGCCCAATATGTGATAGGAGGCGAGCGTATTTCTATAATAATTAAAATTAATATTGCTAATAAGTTAGGAGCATTAACAGTATTTACTTGAGTATTTAATAATGCAAATTATTATTTTGTATAAGTGGTTTTAGTATAAAAGTAAAAACTGAGGAATTTCGATTCTACAAATTATTGATTCGAAAAAAATATCTTAATTTCTGTTTGTGAAAGTAATGACCATGTGCCCTATCGATCCTGAGCTAGTTATCATATTTACGCACTGCACTTCACGTATTGATACGATTTTTTTAGAAGAATTTATTGAATTACCTTTTTTTATTCAATTCATTTTAAAGCGGGCTAAAGGAAAGCTAGTGATACTAATATGTGTACGCTTAGAATCTGAGTATTATTTCTATGCGTGATAATTTAAATCTAAGTTAGTAGTCGCAGAGAGTGTGTAAGCGGTATAGTCTTTAGAAAATATTATTGTGAGTATTTTCAAAAAGTAACGCGATTATGGAATCCGAATAATTAATAAAATATTTGTTTAAATATAAAAGGCGTGTTACCTTATTATTTCTGTATCTTTTTCACGAGACTTCTCTACATTCGAGAGTACGATTGAGATGGGTTAGGCTGTTGGCCTGTTGGTTAGTTGATTATTTTTTGTAGAATTAAAACGTCGTGCACACTCTTGAAATTATAGAGATTGGACAAACTCACTGCTTGCTATACAGAAATTTACAAATTATTTTAATTTTAAAATATTTTAAAGATCAGAAAATCACAGTCTACTATTTATAGTTTGGAAGGCTTTATTATTATTTTTATAAATAAAATATACGCCTACCTTCCAAAATCCCAAATTAAATTTCTTACAGTCTTGTTAATATCAAACGCAATTTTATATTTTGTTTTATAAGCGTTAAAAAATAAAAAATGTTTAGATTTGTCACTGACCTCAAATCAAAAATATACACCTTTTTCAATATTTAGTGACACTTAGGTATGAATTTAATTATTTGTATAGAGTTACAATATTTCCTAGGTGTATAAAAGCGAGCACCTCACACACGGCCCACAACACTTCTGGAAAACGTTTTCGAATGTTTTCAGGCGGGAAAAGTGGGCGTGGTCACACCACGTGGTGTAACAGCGGGCAGTAATCCAAAACGAACGCGAAAATAATACGACACGCGTAAAAAAAGGCAATTAATGTCAAAAATAAACGTTGCAAAAATATCCTTTGCATTTTCGAATATCTAAAAATGATTTATTTTTCTTTAAATATATGCATTTGAATGCACCTGTGTGAAGGTGGACGAAAATGCGTTTGGAAAACGAGACATCGTACATTCAATAAAAATAAATCACCAAAATGCATATCATTTACTTTTTTCGTTGTAGTAAAATTAGTTACCTATTTCTTTATTATTGATAGTTGATGGCTGCAATAAGTTTATAGATGTTAACTAAATTTATAACAATAAGTTTGCCGACTAGGGAGGGGTCTCATGACGGAAAATATAATATGTAATACTAAAGACATGAGTAATGCGATATTGGTGTTTAAATCGGATGGCTGATATGGAGAAGAGATTATTAGATCTCCAGCAACTTCTACTGGTGGTGGTAGGTCGTTTATATGTGAGAGGCCGCCTATGTTAGGCTAAGGTAGGTGTCGTCGCAATGTCTATATCTTCCGTCAAACAGCAGTGTAAATGCACGGTTGTATTCGAGTCTGAACGACTTAACATACTTGTCTCCGGATGGCGAGCCCAGAAAAATGACAATCATTGTTTTGTTATTCTCTGTATTGTTTGGTTTTGAAGCTGTCCATGAGCCAATGTACATATCGCTTGTCCGGAAGAATACAGTATCATGTCAAAATTTGGCACTAACTGACTTAATAATACAGTTTGACTTAAAAAAATGCGAAAATCGCTTTCACCTTGAATTAACCAATCACGGAAGTTGCATCTATATAATTCTCGCTCTTTCTGTTTATATATTTTATATTTTCAAAACCTTTAAACGCTTCTCCTGAAAAAGTACGATTTCAGAGTTAATACAGTATTCTTCCGGACAAGCGATATGACTTCCTTCAGGCGAACGGCATGCTCGTCTCGCCATTCATCGCAAAACTTACTGGCCGAATGGACCGTGAGGAATTTTTACTAAGTTTCTGTGAGACTGTGAAATCGGACCTTGAATTAATACCCAATGTGGGTGTATACCCAACAGTCGCATACATAGTCCTGATCCTACACAAACATTCAAGTCTTGCGTCGTGGTTATAACAAACCATTAGAAATACCTACCGAAATCACTAACATCCAAAATCGAAATACATAAAATAGGTATTCATCCACAGGTTATCACACAATCATTTGTCTCGGTTCGGGGACTGAACCTGCAGCGTCTCGTTTCAAAGTCAGCATCTAACCAACAACTCTACGGAGATTACTATTTGTCCAGCACGTTTATTACGCTGGACTGGAAAATGAATGCGTCTGACAAATCTTCCCGATTGCAGGACCTCATTACCTACCTTTTAAACATCAAAAACCTGTGTCTAACAAAAAAAAATCGACGAACTGAGAAGCTCCCCCCTTTTTTAAAGTCGATTAAAAAGCAGCTGATTCATGGCTAGTTCATTCTAAATATAACGAGTCTACATTTATACATTCTATTTAAAACTTAAAACAGTAAACAGGTAGTAAGTACATCTTTATAATGTGTAGCAATATATTCGATATTGCGCAGTTCACGTGGAATCCGTTTGAAAACAAACAGATCCGTCTAGAAATAAAGAGGCGGGAAAACAAGCGTGAGTGTAGCAACACGACGCAATGATCCTTATTTTACAAACAGTGTCTAAATAAAACCGCCTTCGCTTTGTTTACGCTGGGTTGGAGGCGTGGCGGTGGGATAACCACACGTTGTTTTAAAATGTGGGTAGAAAATAAAATTAAAAAGTAATTAAATGCACCTAACAGGTGGTTATGGTTATTTTGAAGGTCTATAACTATTTTAAAAAGTTTTTTAATTTATATTTTAAAATGACTTATAATTAATACTATGAGTTTCAATTTCAGTATAGGTCGTTGTTTTAAATTCTATCTCTTTTTGTAATGCACCTCATCGAATGCAGCAGAGGACTTTATCCACTAATATAATATATAATTGGCCTTTCGAAAAAGTAGTTTTTAGTATACACGTGTATAGAACACAAATTTAATTTAAGATATTCCAGTGTATTCCAAAAATAATTCAAAACGGGACGCGTCCGTGACAGTTTGTACGCTTGGCCACTCTTCACTGTGTATTTATAGCGAGCGTTGAAGATGCCACGCGTACGTGCTTTTTATCGGGAGTGCGATGTCAGGTGAAAGGTCTGAAACTTCATGGTGATATGGAGATCATTGGGACACTTGGGTGGTGGTATTGGGATCGCAGCAGTGGCTCATTATTATTATATATACATTCATAAACTCACGCGCTTTTCACATAAGGAATAGACAGAGGTGCCTGGACACTCACATTCGCCTTGTATGTTCCGTCCCACGACGTGATAGGTGGCAAGCCTATCGCCATATCGGGCAACGATTCCTGACTCCGGGCTTATAATGAATTCAAGTCATTCGAAAGGAACAAAACATTCGCTACAAAAAATAAGTTTATATAAATAAATAAATAAATAACACCCAACAGTCACATACATGTTTTTATGAATAAGGCTCTATGTACCTTATTCTCTTTTAATGAAAAATAAATGAATACACCCAACAGCCAACATAGTCCTGACCCCAAACTAAGATCGATTTTTGTCTGGGTATCAGAAACTACAAGGGACTTTTCGGTCTCATAAACACCCAGACCCGAAACAAATACCTGTGAGTGAACCACAGGTTATAGGAAAGAAATATTTGTGTGAAACACAGATATTTGTTTCGGGTCTCGGTGTTTCTTTCAAAATGTCTCGTAGTTCCTGATACACACGTCACAAGACTCGATCTTAGTGTGGGGTCCGGACTATGCATGAGACTGTTGGTGTATTTATTTAACTATAATTGACTATTGGGTGTATTTACTTATTTATTTTATTTTATTCAGGACGTGGTTGCACAAGGTTTATTTTTCATGCAATTAGTCAATGTGTCGCCCGTCGCTAGCGTTAATTGATGGCACGTAGCGACAGGGCGTTGACGTGTGGGCGTAGCCATTACTGAATTGCAGTGAGCCAACGCGTTCCTCAGACTGCTATCTGTTATTATAATTTGACAGCGTGTTTGGTATAGTCGACTGAGAGCTGTAGGTGAAACGGACGCTGGTTCGAGTCCTGCATCGAGAACATTTATTTTCATGTATGATAATCCATTGCCTCCTGGCATAGGTTTAGTTAGGGACCCAGGTCGGCCACAATCCGCAGCGTGCCGGGCTGGGAGGCCAGTGAAATTGACATACCCCTTTGGCCTCCAGGGGTACCGAAAGGGGAGCTTAACATGTATAACAATTTTAATATATTGTAATGCAGTGTTAATAGAATATCGACCCATGGAAGATTGTTGGGCCTCGCCGGTCGTTACAATTATGCTCGAATTGAGACTGCTCGAAACTTCATAGTTACCATTAAGGTAGCACAGTATTACTAGTCTTAATGTTACACCATGTGATAAATCAGTGCAGTTTTGTTCCTTGCTCGCGTTTTCGTGCTTCTTACCAAGTACTGACTGCACAAATACTCATTTGTAATAGGTTACATTATGCCCCGTAACACAGGCAAGAAAGTGCTACCAAAACGAGGCAACTTGACATGGGTTGAATATAGCTTTACAACATATTGTAATGGTCGCTATGTGGGCAGATGCGATTTTTTTACCATTAGTATTGCAGAAAATAAATATACAGCTATCCATTGGGCATAGCATTGTCTTTCGTCAAAGTAAATGTGAATTTAAATTAGAAACATGTTATTATCGTTTGCTGTACGTAATGTCTTGTGTTTCACATAAGTATAAACCTGTCTGGAAATCTTACACCAATTTTATTTCTCGATCCTAAGAGCTTTATTAATTATCAAAAATCTGAACAAGTCAAATTAACTATATTGACACTCACCTGCCTTGTGGCACAATGAACACGGCGTATTTATTGATGGTCTGCGAGTGTTTCTTGTCGACAACATACAGGGTGTATCGCAGGGATTCCTCACCGGGCCGCATCAGGTCTAAGGATACCTGTTGATACAAAAAACATTTAATAATACTTTCATAACTTTCAGACATTATAGAATGTGAAATTATTTCATAAAATCTGTTATTTATTATGAATGCTACAAAGATGAGTGTTATGAATACCAGTACTATTAAAAAATGTTGCATTTCACAGTTTACTGGAATACTAGGCAACCCATTTGTTTATTAATCAACTTCTTGTGGCTAACAACAACAATGATAATCATATAACCTTGAAAATGGATTTTTAAGTCTTATGATGTCCAGTAGTTACTCAGAATAAATTATAACATAATACTTCAATTACACTGCTGTTAACCGGGAGAAATAGTCATTGCGACAATACCTGCTATCCAGACAGCCTCACACATGAAAGTACTACCCGTTGTATTTGTTACATTTGATAATATTGTGTCCCTATTATTTTTGTATTATAAAGGTTTTTTAATAATGTAGGTATCACTCTCAATCATACTCTCGGTTGTAGAGGAGGCCCGTGCCCTGCAGTGGGACATATATGGGCTGATACAGGTATCCCTATGATTTTGAAGGAATCATAAAGCATTGATCCCAAATGGTAATTGCTTATTTTTATCTTTAAATTAATTTAACAATTTTCAAACACTGTTATAACTTCTGCAATGTAATATGTATAACAATTTACTTCATTCTCTTCATCCAGGTTAGTCTTGGCCAGTCCGTTGGTGATGAATGCTGCATCCTGGGCGGACTTCACGTGACTTTGTAACTCCTGAGGGGTCTGCAGCCTTAGCATCTTCTCTCCAGCCATGCACACTTCAATTATCTATAATAAATAAATATATTTAATATATATAATATAAATAGATAAAAGGTTTATACCTTATAATTATTATTAATTGCATAAATTAAATAAATAATTAATTCTACAAACAAACAAATAATTAATTCTACAAAATAAATAATTCTACAAACCTACCATTTGAGGCATCACTTTAAACTTTGTAGCAACAACAACAAACACAGGTAGAGTGACACCATCTCCATTCTCAGCATTTTTCTCCTCAGCTTCATGGCATCTCACCACCCGGAACATCCAAGACTTGTCACAGAAAGTAGCTAGCAACTTCGCAAGTATATGGCTTTGAAGTAAAGATATACAGATAAATCGACCTCCAAGTTTCAAAACTCTTTTGATTTCAGAAAAATACTTGTCTATGGTTGCTTTTGTTTCCTCCGTATCATCCGGCATCAGCGCGTCCAATGTTCCTTTATCAAGAACCACATTAAATTCCTCATCTTCAAATGTCATTTTGGTTGCATCCATGAAAAGGAACTTCATATTAGTCCTTTGGGAGTTAATAGACTTCATCTGCTTGATTACGATCTCAGAAACGTCTATGTTTGTGATATTCTGATATCCTACATCATACAAATCTGCACTAAGGCTTGAGTTACCACAACCAGTAACAAGGACTTTGTCATTAGGTTTTATGTATTTGTGGAGCTGCCCGCATAGTTCTAAGTATTCGCCATACCTAAAAAGTAATGGTAATTGTAAAGAAATAAACTTATTTTCAAATACTGATAACAATTCAATTTTAATTGATCAAAACATAACCTACCATTCGAATGCCTTGTTTCCGCGTTTCTTGAAAAACTTATTCCAGTAATCTTTTTCGCTGAACTCCTTGTGGCTTTTAGGTAACAGATTCATTGCAATAATCGCGTAAATTCAATAATAATTGTATGATTTACGCACATGTACTGCAATTGTTTATGTATCAAATGACAGTTTTGAGTTCAATGTCATTTTTTTTCTTAATTCTCGCTTATAATAGGAAGGCAAAAAGCGCCAGCCCGTACAGCCTTCCGTAAGAGTGCAAACTCGAAAAATTGATTAATTTTATTGTGGGATAGTTACTAATAAATAATAATATTATCATTTATCATTAATCTTATCTAAAGCAATAATTTTTTATTCACAATAAATAATAATTGTAAAATTATCTTTGATTCAGTTAGCGGGTAGCGACTAGCAAATAGCCCCATTTTTTGTATTCGTTTCCAATGACTACAAATTACAATTGTAATAACATTTGAACTTTTACAAGCTTTTGTTTCTTAGCCAAGTAGTGAGTCATTACATTTAATTATTTTATTAGTTTACAAAGTACAAACCACTACATTTTTTAAAACATTGTAGATTTTTGTTACAATTTCCTTTGCCTGATTGAGAAAGTAAAAAAAAAAAACAAAAATGGTGGATCGTGTTGTGACTTGTGACTTGACTGTCGAGATTTTGTTTATTTTTTGTGTGTTGTATTTGCTGTGATTGGCTGTGATTGTGTACATATTATCTCCATCCCCATCTGTACTTAACATCAAAAAAATGTCCCAACTTTAAAATGGGTTTTAGGGATTTCCGCGAGTTAAAGTCGTGGATTCAATGCCATAAGTAGAAATAGTGTCACAAAAAGCAAAAAACAATGAATAAAAACAACCAGGAGAAGTGGAAGGCGTTGGCTACGATCAAATCATTTGATTATGGTAATTATTAATAATTTAAAACTAAATTTGTTCGTTATTATTTGTCCATTACCTAATAGTTTGTCTATTTCTGTAACCTTGGTTAAACGTTGACGACACATAACGGTCCCTTGAAAACAGCGTTTGTGATCATTTTCTTGACTAAAAATAGCAGTGCCAAATATGTATCTATAAAAATTCTCTACTTTTATATCAACATAATCTGGTACCTTATCTTTACCACAATCAAGGGCTCTTCTTAGTGAAAGTATGATGAAATCTTCATACTTGTTAGATTGTACTAGTTTAGTGCTTACGTAAAAACCTCTATCTTGCACGTGTTGTTTATTTAAATACGCATATTAAATGATTTTTTTAAATTGTTTACATACATTTTTTGCAGTATTGCGTTTTGTTATAAGAAAGATTTATAAACCAACGGCTTCCAACATGTTCACAGTGGTTATGGGTTGAAATCCCAGTTCTCACCTCTGATGTTTAAGTCATGTGTGTATTGAGTCAATTATTATGCACTTTAACTGTGAAGGAACACATTGTGATAACACCTGTATGCCATAGCGATTTATAAGAATTTTTATGGTATGTAAAGCCTGCCAACCCACACTTGACCAATGTAATGGTACAACGGCAATTGTACTCTTGATTGTAGAGGAGCCTTGTATATGGGATGATACATTAAAAATGAATGGTTCTATAATAAACATTCTATTTATTGCTTTTAATGGATGAAAATACAGTAGTCAATAGGGTTTGTGGGAAGGTTCAGTTTTTTTTTTTTTTTTTTTTATAATGGCCTGGCGTAGTGGCGGCATTGCACCTGATGGAAAGTGCCAATGCCGCCCAGGCAGAGTATCCATTGGCATCGGACGGCAGTCCCATGCCAATGGAAACAATTATGCCGGCCTGCTTAGGTGCCTCTTCACACCACGGCGGAAGGACCCGGGATTGTAGGAAGGAGGGATCACGTGTGCCGGCAAACAATTCCACAGCCTGACGGTGCGGCACAGAAACGAATTTGAGAACCAAAATCAGTGACCTTGTAAAGATCTTTTTGACAGCTTTCAAGAGTAAATTTGTATGAATATTCTATTTTATGTGTGGCATAACTTGGCTTTCAGACAAATTTTATTACTTTACAAAATGTACATTGTATTGTATTGTATCAGCCCATATACGTCCCACTGCAGGGCACGGGCCTACTCTACAATCGAAAGTACGATTGAGAGTGGTTAGGCCATATAGTCCAAAATGTACATACATATTAAAATATTTCAGATACAATTCAGTTCTTAGAATTTATTAGAATATGTTAATAATTTTAACAAGGTAATACTATAATAAACAAACATTTGTGATAGCTTTGCAATGTCCATGTAAAAATTGACCTAAAAATTAAAAGAAATTGGTACAAGAAATAGATATTAATTCAATTTGTTAGACTTTTTTAAATGTTAAAAACCTACTGATGCGTACATATGAAATTTATTTGATTCTAATTATTATAATTATACTAATTAAACACTATTTAATTTATTTAAATTAACAACAAATTAATATGACATTTTTCCTTCTTATACAATGCCATTGACTGATAAACAAAACAAGGCAACCAGTTACCACACATACCAGAATGTTCTAATGTGTTTCAAAAACAAATATAGGCACTATGTCTATTGATATAAAGTTGAGTTTTGTGTAGCAAGTTATGAATGAGCCATGTTTTCAAAACCACAGTGTTGAAACAATATGAGTAATTTTGTTTGAAAAAAGTAGACAATTAAAGGATTGCTCTTTTGCGAAGTTTTATCATCATGAAGGCTTAGATTTCATGTTAAAACGTGTCGCATTTATTCAGTCCCTTTTTCATTTCAAATTGCACTCTCATCTTAATTTAAATATTTTACTAGTGTATGTATTAAAGTGTGTAAGCAAAAGAGTGAATATTATTTCTTAAAAAGCATTCTCCTAATAGAATTTATCTAATATTTGGTAACTGCCGATGCAAGTTTCAATTAATGAACAAATATTATATTGTCAATAGTTTGAATGTATTGTACATACATAAACTCACATATCTTTCCCAGAAGTGGTAGGCAGAGGGGCTACCAGTACACCTAGATTTCGCCTTATGTGTTTCATCCCAAAATTTGATAGGGGCAAACCCATTGCAATATTGAAACCATTTCTGGGGGGTTATTGTATGATCCGAAACGAAGTTTATAACTATGTACATACGTAAAATTGTAGGAATGTGCCTAGGTACTCCATAATATGTTCAAATCCTCTATAGTAGTATCATAAATAAAAGTATTAATTTTTAGAAGTGGAAAACTTATAGTTTATATCCTATTTTGAACTCTCCAACATTTAATTTCGTTTTGGATCATAGCATAACCCCCTTGACACTGAGCTGATAAATAATAGAAAAAATCAAATATTACTGCCCAACCCAGCATTCAAACTCGAGACCTCAGTTTTGCAATCATACCATATTACTACTGCGCCCTTGAGGCAGTTTATCTAAAGCCAAACAAGTTTTATACATATAATGTAATTACCTTAATCTGTTGTGCAGATTACAGAAACTTTTTTGTATTGTTAATTAACAAACTGAATTATTGAAGCCTTATTGTCTCTATGGTACATTAAATATGAATATGGTATCTTTTCCAGGACCACCCATTACCAGCCACCATGAATCAATCATTCAACAGAGCATGCAGCAAATTGATATCATCAATGGTGCCACCACCACTCCAATCAGCCTCTTAGTCCAGTCCCTAGTTAAACAACTCTGCACACTCCTAGAAAAAGACAGTTTGAAAGCCAACCAATTATACAACACAATATGTGAAAAACTACACAGCATGAAGTTGATAGATGATTCATATGCCATGGGAGAGTTTGAAGCAATGAGGAGCCAGTATCAAAGAGCGTTGTACCAGCTTGTTACCGTTGCTAGTGGCTCCGAAATACCAATCACCTTACCATCTACATGGCCTATACTGGCAACACCAGGCTTAGAATGGTCAAGATACCACCGAGAATTCGAAGAGCTGGCATTTATCGCTGGCGGTGGATTCGGAAGCGTGTTTAAAGCTAGGCACAGGTTGGATGGTGTTGAATATGCAGTTAAAAAAGTTTTTATCAAATCATCTAATGTCAACTCCATTATGAACCATTTGGCTGAAGTGAAAACGATAGCGAGTCTTAATCACCCTAATATAATTAATTATAAAGCAGCATGGCTGGAACCTATGATAGAATCTACACATGTGAAGAAAAATCCCAAGCTCCAAATGGAAACCGATAGTGATGAGTTTACATTTGACTCCAAAGTGACATCTTCAGCATTACCGAACATAATAACATCATTCAAAACGCACAATTCTAAAGAGCTTACAAAGCAGAAAAGTGTGTCTGATTTTGTAATATCTTTCCAAAATTCCAACAGTTTTGAAAACCATAATAACTCCACTGATGACTTTGAAGAGACGGAGAGTGAAGAGGATTCTGTATCATACGATGAGAATGCTGTTTGCAATCTTATGAGTGACGAGTTCGAGAATTGCTCTCGTATAAATCTGAAATGGGCCACCTTGTACATCCAAATGACGTTTTGTCAGCAAACCTTGAAGCAATGGCTTGACGAGCGCAACAACCACATGGTGTCGAGTAGAAAGAACTCTGATGACTTGTCCCTACATTGTGATTCTCCACTTGAACATCAAGATATGAACTACCCGGTTGCATTTACTCATATAGACTTGCTGATAGATATGTTTACTCAGCTAGTGAAGGGTTTGCACTACATTCACTCCCGAGGGGTCATTCACCACGACATCAAGCCGAGTAATGTGTTTGTGGCACAGAACGAGGGTGGTCTATTGGTACAACTGGGTGATTTTGGCCTGGCTTGTCCATTACAGCAATCTCATAGTGGACTGGTGGTTGGAACGGAATTATATTCAGCGCCGGAGCAGTTGGAGGGCCAATGTAATCCTAAGGTATGGTTAATTTGGATAGAAATCATTTATATAATGAATGACGTCTTTGTCGGATCGTTAATATGAAGAATGAAGTTAACGTTATTTTGTTCAATCCCTTAGGCGTGTTTAAAGTTGTATCTTAATTAAGAAGCCGAATTATGCTCACCTTAACTGTGCAGAAAAGCATACCTATTTGAAATTTCGATAGTATTTGAAGTTGGCAGCCTGTAGCCTAAGTTAGATTCGTCATATAAGACGTAAAACGTGAATGTCAAAGGACTGTAGGAATTACAATAGTTATGATGCTAAAATTAATTTCATATGACTAATTTACCTAATCACAATTTCCAGAGTGACATGTACAGCCTGGGAATAATTCTTCTGGAAATGGTGGAGCCTTTCGGGACCAACATGGAACGAGTCAAAACCATCACAGACCTTCGGAAAGGCCAGATACCAGCTCATCTCACTGCCAACTACCCCAAAATAGCACACATCATCGGAAAACTGGTCCAACGTCGGCCTGCCAAGAGACTGGACACGACGCAACTTCTAGAAGAATTGAAGAACTTAACAGAAAATAAAGATGAGACCATAAAATCCTTGAAAGAAGAATTGGCAGCAAAAGACGATGAAATAGCCAAGTTGAAAATGATGCTCGCCAAATTGAACTATGATTCCTAATGTGTGATTGTGTGAGAGATTGTGAATGATTCATTTAGTTTATTATTTATCTTCTTTTGTAATTGTAATAATGTGTGAGGACAAAAAATAATGCACTATCAAGTCACTCATGCAAAAATAAATTAAGGTAATTCATATTTATGTGTTTTTGTTCTATACCTTATAGATAAATAAAAAGCTAGTACCACACTATTGTGACCCATTATAATTTCAAAATTTTAGGTCTGATGTTTAACTGCCGACTTGTTAACCTGTCTATCTATAAGTTGAAATTGAAATGGCTATCTTTAGTAAAATAATATTAATTATTTGTAAACCTAAAGCGCGTGGCGACCTGTTGGTGCCATATGCGTCGGCATATACTGTGACTTTTCAGTCATGACGTGTTTATTGATAATCGAATTACCACACACCATTAAGGAAGAACGGCGAAGGAAAACATCGTAAAGTAACATAATACATTATACATATCATAGTCATTTGTAACAATTTCTATGGTCCATAATTATCAAAAAAAAAAAACCGAATGCGTTATCGTCTATATTTGGAGCTGTTTTTCTTTTTTACATTTTATTATTGGACATGTTCAAAGATACTATTATAAATAAATAAAACCCAATAGTCACAAACAGTCCTGACCCCACACTAAGATCGAGTCTTGCGAGAGACTTTTCGGTCTTACAAACGTCTTACTCTCGGTAGTCGGTGCGGGGATTGAACCCGTGGCCTCTCGTTTCACTGGCGGTGTCGTGGTGTTATTTATATCATAAAAACATATCTCAAATAATGCGTTAAAATTTTATTTGTATTTCCTTTAGCCACACTTCAATAGATTTTAGAATTTAGATGGCGTATATTTATGTTAAGTACGACAACCAGCATTAGGCCAGTGAGGTGGACAATAAAGCCTAAACTTACTAATAATCTTGATTGTAGACCAGGCCCGTACCATGCAGTGGAACGTATATGAGTGATGCATACAAACATGATACAATTCATTTTTATGTTTTAATAAATAAGTGTATATACATGCATACATAAACTCACGCCTTTTTCCCAGAAGGGGCACACAGAGATGCTGCCATGACACCCACGTTTCGCGTTGTGTGTTCCACACCAGGATGTGATAGGGGTTGAGCCTATCACCATATCGGCAGCAAATTCCAGCTTTCTGACTCTGGGCTGATACTGAATGGGAAATTTCAATATCACGTCTTTGCCCGACCCGGGATCGGATCGAAGACTTCAGCGTTGTAACCGTACCCTAGTACCTACAACTAGTACTACTTGGTCTGTGCCTACAACTAGTACTACTTGGTCTGTGGCCTACAACTATGCCAACGAGGCAGTCGTCAGTCAGTGCAAGCCAATCATGTTAATATATTTGTCCATTTTTGTTTACTCAAACACAAAAATGCATCTACATAAACATACTGTGGATCGCTACTGTAACTTCTTGTTGATGATATTCAGAGTATATAAATCGGCCGTACGTGATTTCTAATGAACTTATCATGCTTAAAGTTGTATAAAAATAAAGGGTTCGTTTATGGTTCTTAGTTATTTGTGAAAAACTTACATTGGGCAATGGACACGTATTGTCAGTAATCCCTCGTTGTATGATCAGTAGAAAATAAAACATAGTGTGGTCGGTGTGGTCACTACGCACAATTAATATTTGTTTCGAGAAAGTAACGTTCTTATCTGTGTTTGTGTCTGTGTTTCACTATTAACTGGTTTGCTTTGTTATTTCCAGTTATTCCAAATTGCTTTTAAACCAATTTACAATCCATCACTTGACTTTGCGGGTAGTTAAACAATGTGCCATAATTTTGTGTGGGTTAAAATGAAAAGCCAGATTGTAAAGATATAAAAGTTTATTTACAAAAATACAAACACGCATTCATAAATTATTATTTTATCCTAATTTATATTTACAGTCTTAACAATAATCATAAATGAACGCAACACAACGCAGCCGCTGTTCACGTACAAAAGTGTAAATGGATTCGTTTAATTGAAAAGTTAAGAACAGCGTAAATATGTAAACATGAACTAATTCAATTTTTCTTCTTAGGCTCCTGGGAATAAACCGTTCACTAACTTGTTAAAGTCCGCAAAATCGTTTAAATATTTCGTCAAGGACCAATAAACTATTTTGATAATTTTAACATGTTCCGGCTCCAGTAAAATTGAAAATTGTATAATATTTTTTAAATACACTTCATAGAGCCAAAGGTCGTGGAAAACATACAGCCATATCATGTCCAATCATTTCTGGGTTTAATACATCACCTATATTTACATCAAAATTCTCGAATACTTTCATTTCTTGCGTTCTAATTATAGTTATTTATTGATTATAGACCCTGTTTACGTATCTACGGTGTGAGCTTCACTGAAGCTATAAAGCTGAAGGTTTAGATAATGTTGTCGATTGCATGAATTACTCCGTTGGTGGCTGGAATGTTGTGCGTTATCACTTGAGCATTGTTCACTTTGATGCGACCTGTAAAAAATAGGCTATGAGTACATCTTGATGACATCGATTAGATTGCGTGGTGGTTTTTTGATAAAGCACAGGGACGGTGGTAGAGAGTTTCGAATCCAACCACAATCCTGATGTTTCGGAGTCACATTCGGAGTCAAAGTGTATTAATTTTTGATAGTTAACCCCACGCATTTTAACAGGAAAATATCGTGACGACACCTGCTAAATATTTACCAGAATTTTTATGACATGGATTTCGAAAATCATTACTAATCGATCGGTGTGGACAAAGGCGTATGTTCTCTCTATCAAACTTTAGACTGTAGAGAAGACCCGTGCCTTGCAGTGAGACGTTTATAAGATAACTATGGCCACATGTTTACATTCTTCAAGCCATGGATGCTATTTTGTAAACTTTAATATACGACCCAATAGGAAAAAAAAATGTTTTCAAAAATAGTTTCGCTTACCAGAATTCTTTTGCAGTGTCAAAGGCTTGGCGTCCTCCATGGAGTTCCTGAGCTGGTAATACCTCATTCCCGCGCTGTACAGGGTGCCAGTGAGTACGTGTCGCGCCACCAGTGCTTTGGCCGCTGATTTATCAGCTAACTTGGTTAGTTCTGCTGGTGACATGCGAGCGAACGCCGAGTCGGTCGGTGCGAATACTGTGTAGGTTTTGCTGTCTAGAAGATTAAATAAAGAATATTAGAAGGAGTTTAGGAAGATTTGTAGATTGAAGTTGAGATAGCTTGTTATTTAGCAAAAAGTAAACTTTTGATCCGATTAATTTTAGCTTCTTGTTATTATTTTTTCAACTCTCACTGACTGGTAAACGCAAAAGAAACTATAGATTTATTTTCTATTTAGTCTTTTCTTTTTTCTATAAAACAAAAGATTCAATTGAAAGTTATAGCTGTCTATATTCCTTCCAAAATACAATTTAAAATGTAATGATCTCCATACCTGCTAGTGTCTCCGCGAAGCCGCTGGCTTGGATTGCTTTGAGGAAAATGGTGAATCTGCGATCTCTGTCCGCTTGCAATGTCTGTACGAGGTCTCCAACGGGCAGCGGGAACATGACGCGGTCTACTGCGTGCGCTATACCCTGAAATGATAGGAGTAGAAAGTAGAATTCAAGTCTAATATACAGTAACTTTGTGTCTGTCTAAGTTATTATATTGAGAAAATCCTAACTTCAGCTAGACTCAGATCTTCCTGCGCTATATTTGCGAGCTAAAGCAATGTCCCCATGCATATCTCGTATGCATTATGTATATTTTACTCTTTGCATCGAATTATTACCCAGGCAATTTATAAAATATCAGTCAATAATATAATTTTTGATACAATAGCCCATAAAAATATAGTTTTCCTTAGTTTTTTGATAACTCGCACAAATATCACATATACACGTCCATGGACATTGAAATGGAATCCATTACAAATCTCACCTGAGGTATATGGATGTCTTTCTTATCATCCAGCACCCTGGCTCCGTTGATGGTGGTGACGCGGACCTCGTTCCACTCGACGTCGTGCATGTCGTACTGATTGACTCTTAGCTGCGTGCCTGCTAGTGACACGCCGGTCATCTCGTCTTGGAGAGAGCCAATATCGAATGCACCTGGGATCACGTGGTGGAGCAGTAGCTGAAAGGATACGAGACAAATGAGCATGAATATTCCATTTGATTTTTGAACTATACTACAGATAAAAACTTATTGATTCTATTGAACACTACAGCAGAGGAAGGTTTTACTCTGTGGTTTTACTGTTATGGTTGCGGTTGCATTAATTTTAATTAAAAAGTAGGCTTTCAAGAATGGGTAGGTGATAAGAGCGCCAATTTATTATTAGGTGATACAATACGTGTGTTTTTTATCTACATGGTAAAAACGTCTTCGATTTTCCACAACAACAACTGGATTTTGAATAACCTTTTCGATATTTTTAGTCTTCCAGCTCTTTTGATCAAAGCAATATTATGATAGGAACGAACGGGTTTCCATATTATTACAGAAGGAAGATATTTACCACCCTAACAGGTACAAGTTGGCATAATGCCAACCAAGGCTAATCTCATGCTAAAATTTGAGAAAACATAAAAAGTATTTGCTACCGGTATTCCTACTGTGGAATGTACCCACTACAACTGAATTTCTCACGGTTTTTGTTACAAAAGTTACTGACCGTATCCGATGCGCTGTGACCACAGTGACATCGACATGGATATTTTACTTGTGGTATTTTATCAAAGTTCTACAGATTTCTATGAGACGTTTTTTTTTAGTTTATGTTAATGCTGATTATTGCAAACAAAAACTTTCTTGAATGCCATATGTATATTTAAATTATACAGACTCGAAAATAAATATTATGTGAATTTGTATGTATCTTTATAGTCGTAGGTGTTATTATTTTATACGAGAACTGTCGAGATTATATTCATTAATTAACATGATTTAAAACGATATTTTCAATACAATTTATAAAAATGTTGAAATCTTTCATAACTTACCCCGCTCAATAATCTAGGGTTGTCACGGAATTTCTCCTCAGCTCTATCAGGTCCTCCAAGCTGAACCAACAAGGTTCTGAATGCCTTGTCGGTAGGAGCGAATATAGTGTACGGGCCGGTCTCGTTCAGTATCGCGTCCAAGCCTGACTGCTTCAAGTATTTGGCCGTCGCAAACAATCCGTTCTCCTTCAGGATTTCTACAAGGCCTGGGTTCGCTTGACTCGACACACTTAAGCGAGGGCTAGTTTCTTCAAACGTTGGAAGGGAAGGAGGTACTGTACTTGAGCCTATAACTACTAAATCTTTCGGTGGAGTACGATAAGACGGTGTCGTGTTAATAGTAGTTGAGTATGTTGAGCTGGAGTAGGTATTCCTTGGTGTCTGGCTGATGCTATTCCTGCCTGATGGTCTTTCGTAGATCGGTGAACTAGATTTGCCAATGTATCTCTCAGTGCTTGTGACTGCTACTGTTGAAGGCACGAAAGTCTGTGTCTGGGGAATGGTGGCTCTCGACGATTGTATGATTGGGCTGTAAACAGGAGTTGGCGTTGTTTGGGTTATAGGATTCGTATGACCGCTGGTTCCATGATGGGTCGTGGTTATGAAGTTTGAGTAGCTTGATGGTGGATGCGAAGATGCTGCTACGTAATCAGTGGTTTCAGTCGAGGGACTGACCGTGGTTGTGGTGAAGATACTGTTAGAAATCTTCGTAGGTCCTGGTAATTGTATTTCACCCTTCTTTATTTTGTTCAGAATGTTCTCTACTTCTGGACCTTCTTCAGTCTGTTGACCATTGGCTTTCACTCCTTTCACTTTGTAAGAACCATCTTCCTGCTCCTCTAGGAACACGAAGGTAACTTTCTTTTTATTCTGCAAGTCACTTTGTATATTTGACACTTCTTCTAGTTTTCCGTTTTCAGCTTGCTTGACTAGTTCGAAGTTAGCGCCTGGGGGCAGTACTCCTTTAGTTAGTTCTTCGAATGAAACATGACTCTCTTTTTGAGCTTCTTTTGCAGCTGCTACAATATGAGCCAAATTGGGACTCTGTGCTGTTATAGCTCCTTTGGGTATAAGGTTGGGATTCGTTGTCCTAATTACTTCGAATTTTTGTCCATTCAGACTGATTTCCCGAGAAGTAAAGTTTTTGCTGTTAAAATCTTCTGGGTTCTCCGCCAACGCCACCTTGAGTTGTTTAAGGATGTCAGGTTTCTGCAATAACTCTGCACTCTTCGCTCTCAAGTTGTCATCAAAACCTTTGGTTTCGCTTTCTTCCAGAAGGTTCTTGATATCATTGTAGAGTTTTTGCTTGTTTCTGTCTTGAGGTGGTTGTCTAGGTTTCGGTTTTGGTCTAGGGGTGTATCTGCGGGTGGTTGGTGACGGGGGTGGGGGTGGCGGTGGAGCTGGCGTCGTAGTCGTAGTAGTGGTTGTAGTGGTAGTCGTCGTGGTAGTCGTGGGGTGCTCTCTCTCGTACAGTTCGACAGCTTTCCTGAATAAATCTGTCTCATGTGGTAAGATCGGGCGGCGCTTCTCTTGATTTCTATTCCCGTAGAAATCGTAGGTTTCTGTAGTAGTATAAGTAGGTAGGGATTTCGTTGCTTGTTTACTTATAAACTCTTCGTGCAGTTTTTGTACTTTTTCCTGTTGCTTTTGTTGTTGCTTCTCGACGAACTCCTGGTGTTTTTGGATTATTCGAGCTCTCTCTTGTAGTTCTTTCAACTTCTCCAAATTTTCCTGAGACTGCTGTTCGAATAAACTCTGGATGTGAGCAGCTTGGTCGTTTGAAAACACAGGTTGCTGGCCGAGTGAAGGTTGGAAGGGAAGTTGCGCATTGTTCAAGTTTAAGTTTTGAGGAGACAAGTTTTGCGGTGCAAGATTTTGTGGGGCAAGATTTTGTGATGCCAGATTTTGGTGTCCTAGATTTTGGGGCGCTAAATTTTGATTACCTAAGTTTTGCGGTGCTAGATTAGGCGCTGGTTGTATGGTTATTGGGTTTGGTTGGCTGTATATCTGTTGGTTTTGGGATGTAGCCACGGTTGGTAGAAAAGCTCCAGAGGTAGGTCTCTGTTGGCCGATGTTGACAGTGGGTTGTGGGTTTTGGTTGAAATTTTGAGCATTTTGTGAACCAGGCACGTTTTGGTACGTCGGCAACGTTGGCTGAGGTAAAATGTTCTGGGGCTGTGGAGGCAGTTGTCTTATGTTTTGTTGCTGGTAATTATTTGGTATTATAGGGTTGACATTCTGCTGGCTGTACTGGAAGTTGTTGTTTTGCAATGGCAAGTTATTCTGTAGGCCAACATTGTTCGGGATACTTTGTGTTGGTATCGCCTGTGCGGGGTGGATGTTACTGAACTGCGGCACATATGACTGCTGGACTTGAGGTTGTTGGTAGACCGACTGCTGGTACTGCACTGGTGGTGGAGAGCTCGTTAGCAAGGTCTGTTGCTGTTGGAAGTTTTGGAGTGGAGAGTTAAGTCCAAATCTTGTTTGATGCTCGTTGAAGCCAGGATGTTGAATGGGTGCTGGTCTTCTTACTTCAAAGTCATTTTCTATCTGTAAAGAGAACGAAAAACCTGTTACTATATGTACTAGTAAATTTAATATTGATTGAAGTACTTTCAAACTAAGTTGTGCAAAATGATACGTTATTTTCTTCCATTTAAATATAATGAAATTGAGTAGCAAATGAATTTTGTTATGGTATTTTTAATTGTGTTAAGTTTATGAGTAATTTTACTACAAAATCTAGATTAAATGGGCCGAATGTTACGGCTAAATAGAATAATCAAACAGCTGTGGAAATGGGGCTTTCGTTACAGTACTCGTATTTGTAATGGAATGAGCAAGTTTAATCGAAGATATTGCGACAGTTTCAAACTATTCGTTTGGACTAGTCATAGCTACTGATGCAATGTGTATTTCCATGTAATGCGCATAAAGCTCTATTATAGTCATTTTAATTAATATCATTTATAAGATACGGAAAGGGAGGAAAATACATATAATTATTAATGTCGTAGCAACTACGAAAATAATGCATTATTCAAAATTACTTTTGTGTATGATAGAGGTCTCTTTCTTCCCACTATCAAGGACGACATTTAGTTACAGCGGAAAATGCAGTACTTAGGTTTTGTTCAGTATACACTTAGCAATTACTAAACCCATCCGGTATTTAAAGCATCTAAAGCAGCAGTGATAAAGTTACAATACCTACCTATAGGTATACAATTTCATGACCTAGTAAAAGGTCCTCTGGACAGATATAAGTCAATGTCGGAATGAGAACGAGGTTGTGACCTTAGAGGTCGCGGTTGAGATTGATACATAACATTATTCCAATATATCGTAGGCGTCGTTGGTGTGCCTATTTCAATAAAATAAAAAATAAATAAATATCAGTAAACTGTATCAATTTCAAAATGGCGGCTCTCACTTTTAAAACTACACGGTTACATTGTAGACTAATAATAAATAAAACGAAAGCACGTAATCGAAAGTCCATCATTATACATATGTGTGCCAATATAGCTAGCAGAGGCGAAGAAAATTTTAAATTGATTGGTCTCATGGACAATCTTTTAAAATTTAACAGATATTTCTAAATCTACACGAATGTTTAATGTTCTACAAAAATGTTTATTGCATATAGGTTCACTTTAACTTTGAGTAATTAATGCCTGGTAGGGGTCAACGATCAATTATAGAATGACCATGATCTTGTAATATTTATTTTACAGGGAATAGGTCATCCCTATTCCTTAAATAAATACCTAAATCCCGATTGATATCTACAGTTATCGTTATTAACACCGAAACCTTTTGGTTTCTCTAAAGTTAAATAAAAGGAGTTTCATCAGAGTAAGACATTACGATATTCAAGCTAATTTCGCATAACCGCCGCATCTTTTCAAATCCCTTCACCACAAATTACATTGTAAACATTACAAAATTCAGTTTATGAACCGTAAATATTTCAACTGGTTATAAATTATTAATAATCTGTTTGACCGCAGAATAAAAAAATATTATCGGAAAAGCGTAAGGTTAAAATAAAAGAAACAAAATTTCATAACAACTTTGTAACCAATAGGGCTGTTTACGTAATTGAAATCCAGATGACGAAATATTTATGCAGTTGGGTTTTGTGTAGGAGGTTGTTAGTTCGGTTCCAATGTGGTTAAAATTTCTATAAATAAATATAAATATGGCTTCTGGGTCCGTCGATGTATATAAGATTTTAAAACAGCAACCGTGGTTCAATAATATTTAAAATTATTGCGATGTTTGCACATTGTATGTCTACCATTAAATCTTTTGTTTATTAAATGCCAAATTACGAGGGATATTTCACAAACTACATTAGTCAACATTGAGCACAAAATATATGTGTATAATTAGTATAATTTCTAGACGATCATAAAATGTTTTTTATTGCAATACTCTCTATAATTAAACTAAATAAACATAACGTTGTAAAGAATTAACGTAAGCAATAGTTCTTCTGAAATGATAGAAAAGCAAGTTATACTTGGATAGTAAATAATAATTTAAAACTTTTAGTAACCAATAATTAGGTACTACAAAATGTGTGCGGCGACTAAGGTGGTACAAAATATATTTTAGAGAACTCGACTAATCAGTAGAATTGTTAATAATTGTAGTATCCAAATGCATCCACCGGCGATATATATTTGCATGGTTGCAGTACTCAGTACTAATTACCAGCGCCTGATCTAGGGTTCTGACCGCCCTAGGCTAATTCTGAGGACGCGCCCAGGAACGTTACAATGAGCCTAAAAAGTGGTATTTAGTTTTGTTTTGTTTACAAGTGTGAAAATTTTGCATCATTCATACAACCTATAAAAGTTGTCACATTGATCTGCAAGCGAAACTAACGTTTTCCTTTAATCTGAACGATATTCAACCTTAGGGTGGCAAATCATTTTTTAGTTGACCGAACATAAGGGTAAAGGCTACTCACGCACTATACGACCAAAACCGATATACAGGGTGGGATTTTCAAGTGGGCGTGGATGGTCAAATCCGAAACTATGAGGAATAGCGAAAAATGCTCAAAGGACTTACGAGCCCGATTCTGATGAAAACTAAAACTGCATACTTAGATTTTTGATAAATCAATATGCCTAGCTAGGAATTGATATACGATCAGGATTACGGATTACTAAGACATCTAAGAAGGCAAAAGAGTTATCATGTTCTAACTTCATGGTAAATTGAATTTTATTGCTGAGGAGTTGAGGTCAATTAAAAATGCAGTCACTTGGTCACACTTCTGTTAAGATATTTAAAAAAGACGGGAGGCATCATTCTAGTGAAACACTTTTGCAACTGCTCAATTATTTATTTGAAAATTATAGTGAAATGTTTAAAATTACTCACTCACTCGACCGCCGACCGATTCTAATAACAAGTCAACGTTTGTTATACCTACAGGTGCTATTTTAAATTTCGTTTATTGTTATAATCTCAGGGACTCGTAAGTTTTTTCAGTTCACAGTTTAGGTTAAATATTTTGTCTGGGTCTAGTTAAAATATGTAGGGTAGATGCAATGACGCTAGATTAATAGTGCATGCGAAGATAAGATTTCAGTTCAGCGCGCCCCCCGATCCTCGCGCCCTAGGCTGCAGCCTAATTAGCCTAAGGGTTAATCAGGCCCTGCTAATTACGACAGGTTTCCCACCATAATGGACCCTGGACATAAGCCCGAAGAATATGAATAATCTAAAACGAAATTCACGTCCTTACGTAATGATATTTTTTGTCAAAGCAACACGGACTTTGGCATCTAAAACATCCATTGTGTCAATAGCCAAAGAATCAGTCAGTATGCACAATTAGTGACACTGCGTAATTTTGTATTATGAAACCAAATATTGTCTGAAATTGTGTTAAAAATATAATGTGACACGTTGGAGAAAACTAATAAAATCACATTTGAATTTAACAAAAACAAGAAAACTTACCGCATCTTTTTGAAAAACATATAAAGATGCAACTTTAGCTACGAAGATTGATGTAAACAATTATGTAATCCGTCATTTTTAATATGTCTTGATGCAATCATCAAACGAAAGTAGTTACCGTAAAAAACAAAAAAACATTACCGTGAAAACAATGACTTTTAAATTTGTTTTCAGCATTCAAGCAAGTAAGTTTTAACTTACATTCTAGTACTTATATCCTATTACGGCTTCTTATCGACTTCTTCTTATTTCAATATTTATGTACTGTTGCATTCTTTACTGTAACTTAGTAAAATACAGAGACGATCTGTATAAAGTCGCAGAGATATACTCGACCAAAACCGCTTCTAGGCAGTCATCTTTTAAGAGAGGTCTATGCTCGTCATAAGGAATTCTGTAGCTAATAATGTCCTAACAAATAACACATCTAAAATAAAAAAACTGGCCAAGAGTTTTGAAAAAACTTTAACAAAGTGTAATAAGTCATTTCCTATGAATTCTCGGCAATAACTCATAGTTTAGAAACTAGAGATCATTGTATCGGAGATGCACGACACATTACACTACGCTATACGTAACTGGTCCGTCAGCGTGCCGCATCAGTGACATGAAAGCGCATTCCAGCAGACGCGCGCTGTTTCGCAACATCTTGCTGTCACTACAATATATGTTTGAGTTTCTTTTTGTCGCTCATTTGTCATGTTTTTTAGATGTTAATGATGATGTAAGGGGTTTGTTACGATATCGGGGGTAGTGCCCCAGACGCATCTTATCAACTGTTTGAGTGGAATGTGAGTGATATACTTTGAGACTGTGGGGACTTGTGTTTTAGTCTATTCCATTAGCCTCATACAGTTTGTTAGGTTTAACAGTTATTATTCTTTAAACTCAAATTGTCGAGGATAAGTTTAATGTATGATATTTCGTCATTGAGAAAAAACGCAAGTCAAATAATGTGTGAATGAAATTTTATTACGTGATATCGCTTAAGAATTATTATGTAACCACCATACATTCTTAAGCGATATGACGTCATATAATTTCATTTACAGTTCACACACGATAAGACTTGGAACTTTCTGTCTATGGGAATTCCCTTCATTGAAACGAATTTTCTTTCTTTCATTATCATATTATCATTTAGAACATTCATTGGCAAGTTAACTTCTTGCGCTAAATGTGAGTGTTGGGATTTTGTCAGTGTTTTTAGAATATGGATGCGAATACGTAGAAAACTGATAGACTCCAAACGTAAGAACACAAAATGCAACAAACTTACATCATAGTTTCCTTATGACATTTCAAATAGCCAAAACTAGAACAATAATTACCATCAATACGTTAAATTCACAAGACAATGCGAGACGGTTACTGTCCTCACATCCGACATAACAGTCCATCGACCCAGAACGTGAGGTGTGAACTGTGAACTAGTCACTTATAAGTGGAAACGATACGCATTCTCTATTACCGACTATTTACAATGCTAAATATCTATGCAAAAAAGGAGGAAGGAACTCAATTTGTCTGTGTATTTTTAAAATATAATTTCTTTGTCACTGGGTTGGATTTTGATGATTCTTTTTGCGTGTAGACCCATTTTAATTTCATTGTTTTTGAAACTTGGTCTACTCAGGATTTACGAGTACATGAAATAACCTGTATGCATGATGTATAATTATTTTACTAACACATTAGTTCCACAGCTTGCTTGCTAATATTAAGAATCTACACAACATTTTCAAAACGAAAGAGACATACAAAATAATTATTCGATATGAAATACGAATTAGGGGCTTCAAAGCCCACCCCTTTAGAAATTAGTATTTTGACAAACCTGTGTCCTGTACCACAAAAAAATAAAAATGTATTACCAAAGTTTATCCTTTGAACAATACGATACATCTTTTCCCTTATTTAAAGGACCTGGACAGTTTCTGCCTAGTTACTTTTTATCATGCACAGAAATAAGGCAATAATGACATGAATATAAAAAATCTACTATTAATTATAGAATATGTCACATTTCTGTAGAACTTTAGGGAGTAAAATAAATTTTAATAAGATTTTGCATTGATATCTACTCATTTCCGCCATTGTTGGCCTCACATAAACGTTTTGTTCGCAGTAAAGCAAGTGTAGGAAAATGATAACACCTTTTCGTAAAATGATCCTAAAAAATCTATATGTAGGTAATAAGTTATATTCATTAACAATACTAAATATATATATATAAAGTCATTTTTGCCATATATACTTACACATAATATATTCTCCCCATTTTTACACATTTTCATTGCAACAACTAAACGCTACGTTATAATTCTTGACAGGAGCCGAGCTTTTGAGTTTTGTACGTTATCTGTGGTAAAATACGACTCTAGTAGGGATGTGACTTGGCTGGGGAGAAATCGATTTTTATATTATTTGATTTTATTTACCAAATAATAATCAATTTTCCAAAAATCGATTTTTTTAGTCAAAATAATCGATTTTTAGATAAAATAATAAAACAACCCAACTCAATAATCAAAAGCTACTAGTCTGTATGAAATAATTATTTATTATACAAATAAAATATTTTTGAGCACATTGGATTCTTTATAAATCAATCTTGTGTTATGTTAATAAATTACTGTTACTACAGAAAAGTAAATCTTGGTGATCTAGCAACCAATCATCTCTATAAATACTACAGTCTTTATTTGTTAATCAAAATTAAAATAAAAACTTACTAAATGTAAATAAACAAAAACAATCCACTTCTTTCATGAAAACAAAATAAAAATCTTCAACTAACGATACGCTTCACTAAATAACAAAAATCATCTCTATTTATTATTCAAAATTAACGGAATAAAAAGCTACGGATGCATCAACCTACTGCCATAAATCACTTGGCAAAGATTAGATTGGAAAAATAGAAGTTTGAAATGAAAATAATTTATTGAATCCATTAAAATGTTCAACATCATTTAGATTCAGTCATTTTTTTATCTACCACCCGGTTCGGAAAGCTGTTTTCACTAGAGAAGAACGGGCAAAAAACTCTAACGTTTGGGTAATCGTTTGCTCAAGATGCGATTCCTTATTTTACTAACAACATTTACAGCTTTAGAAAAAAGGCGCTCAGCTGGAGCTGATGAAGCAGTTATTAGTAAATGCTTGTTAGCTAACTTTGCAAGTTTAGGGTATGCTCCTTCATAGCTTTTCCATACAGCCAATGGGTTAATTTTTAAATCAGACAAAGGAGCAGCAATTTATAAATCCAAAGCTACGTAGTAAGTAATAAGTAAGTAGTAATTCAAAGCTGCGACTATTGAAAAAAATCGAAAGTATGAAATAGCGAAATAAAAAATCGATTATTCTTGGTCAACAAATCGATTAATAAAAATCGAATATTTTAAAAAAGTAATCGATTTGTTTTGATTGATTTTAAATAATCGATTATATTTTCACATCCCTAGACTCTAGCGCTCATTGAACGTTATTGTTTCTATTTTGTGCCAAGTTCAAGGGTTATGTTTGTGGTTATGTTAATTTGTGAACCATTGCTACAAGAACTGGGTTTGCCATTTAAAACGATGAGGTGCATTAACTGTGGAATAGCGACAGGGCGGTTAAAGCGACATGCTATCTCCACATTGTCAGTTCATTCCAGAACGACGCTTTCACGATGGATATCAATTGAGGTACTTAGGTCTACTTATAAAACATTACTAACGCTTTTCTCTTGATTATAAATAAGAATAGAATAATTTATTTGTATGCAAAATGTGAATTATTTACATTATGTTTTATTTCTATTGGTCCCAAACTATGCGTGCCTGTATCTTTGAAACCAAGCTATGTAATATTAACATCAAGGGAGATGACTACAAAGTTAACAGGGTGATGTAGAGTTAATTATCATGGAAAACATTCGTATGACTTATATTATACTGAACATAACTTATTTTTTTATTTTTGAATAAAAATAGCGACTTAAGTACATAACGAAGTTACCAAATAATATAATTATACAAATGGTAAACATATAAGGTAGTATGTAGTATAATTAATGATTATTGATAAGTGAAATTCAAAAACCAATTAATAGGTAATCTAGAACTAGTTGTGGGTTGGAAGGGGAGGGAGGTAGTGCCCCATCTTCCCTGGTACCACTCCCATGGAAAGATAATGCAACATTCTGAGAAAACCCAATGAAAGTAATCAAACCTCAACCCAAGCCCGTTCACCCTTATCCTGTTATTAAGCCAATGTAGCAGGTCGTAGATTTCAAGTAAACATATTGTAACATCTTATTGTAACCAAGTTCCACAATGAATATATTTGATTTGATTACACAGAAGAATAAGTATACATCTTTAATGTCTTCATTCAACCTAGGAATAATGCTTGTTGGCCATCCTTTTAAAGATGGACTTAGATTTGGTCCTTTTTAATGCTACTAATAAAGTATTCCACAACCGAGCAGCGTGTGCAATGAAAGATCTATCTATGTATAAAGCAGTTTAGGGTGGACAAAAAATATTTAAATTATTTATTGTAGTTATTAGTATTTAAAATGGATATTTATCACATTAGCAATGCTATGCTTATAATGTTAAACTTGTATAATGAAGTATATTTTTTTCAGCTTCCTGCAGATGGACATATTTGTCATTCGTGCTACCTATTATTAACTTCAGAAGGTACATCTGATTGGTTATTGGGCCATAACATGGTATGTCTTGGTTGTGGTCGATCAGTATAGAATAAAAAGCATCATGTTATTGAAGCTGGGAATCCACTTGTACAGAATTTTCATTTTGCTATATCACTTCAGGTACTTATTTTGATTAGATAAATATTTATTTTTATATTTTATGCAGTAAACAAGAACACATAAAATGCTGTATACACATTATTATTATTATTTATTATTTAAATCTTTATTGTGCACTTAAACAAATTACAACATACAGAAACTAATAAACAAAAAGTACAAATGTTGGTCTTATCGCTTAAAGCAATATCTTACAGACAACCACGGGATGGATTTAAAAGAAGGAGAAAGAGAGGGCAGTGTAAAATAAATAATTAAAAGAGAGGAAACTAAATAATACTCATACTAACTAAACATAAAAATACACCAACATAACATACATACATGATAAATAGCATAAGTACATACATATATAATACTACATAAATATATATAATAAACACAAATTGTAAAATTATTTAGATGCAGGAAATAATATTATCTACTTAAATCTATTTAATACATTATTATACATATATTTAATACATTATTATATACTAAAACAAACAAAATTGTTTTAGTATATAATAATAATAAAAAGATGTATTGAAGATTTAAATTAATATTAAGAATTATTTGTTTTAGGGAATAACAATGAATAATGTTTGCCATCCCTGTTGGATGAAGGCTAATAGATACCATGATAGATTGAGAGAAGAAATGAGTCAATCTTTAGACAATGTTATGCACCAAGAAGATACATTGATACTCAGTCCCGTGCCTCCTACTTTACCTCCTCTTCTCTCAGTTACACTACCATCCCGTAACTCATCTCAAATAAAATTGCCAAACTATAAAAGGGCGTCAAATACCTCTGCTCATTGTATATTTAACAGATGTAATCACAGGGCATTTTTTATGATTCCTAACTATATCAAAAGGATGTTGTTGAATGATCATCATTTTTATGTTCCACGTAATTCTAGAGTGTGTGAATCACATTTGTATGCAGGTGAGTGGAATGAGTTGCCACAAAATATCAACATTTCCTTATTTTAATGCCAACCAAATAGAGGATATTATCAACATATCAAATTCCACAGGGGAATTAATTAATTTTGAAAACATTCAAGATATGCCAAACCATGTCTGTCCTTATTGGACAGGACTTCGATCAAATGATTTCTTGAACCTTTTTAATGGTTTACCTACACTTAATGTAAGGAAACAAAAACGAGCTCTATATATTTATCTAAATTGCGTATAGGAGAAAGTAGTAGAAGGTTGTCGACAATTTTTAATATTCCTAGATCAACTTTAGAACTCTTAATGAATAAATTGAGAACTTGCCTTTATGATCATTTTGTACCACAACATTTAAGACTGCAACATATTAGTCATTCTGATATTGTTGCCAGGAATTTACAAATACCATATGCACTTTTTAGTGATCCAGAATCAGCCTTGGAGAGTAGACCTGCTATAGCTATATTTGATGGCACTTACATTTTTCTTCAGAAATGTTTAAACTATATGTTTCAAAAGAAAACATAAAGCTTACATAAGTATGATAATTTAGTCAAACCTTTTATGATTGTTTCTTGTGATGGACACATAATTGATGCTGTAGGTCCATTCCCAGTAACTCAGACTGATGCAGAAATGATGACCAGTTTGTTTGAAAATGAAAATGGGTCATTTCATAGACTTTTTAAACCCAATGACATTTTTGTTCTTGATCGAGAATTTCGGGATGCAATTACTACTTTAGAAAGTTATAATTAAAGGGTTTATAAACCAGAATCACTAAATGAAGGTAAAACTCAACTGTCTTCTTCACAAGCCAACAAAAGTAGACGGGTAACTCTTTGTAGATGGGTTGTGGAGGTCGTCAATGGGAGATTTAAACGGGATTTTAAATTGTTTAGGCAACGGTATTTTAATCAAGCTGTCAAGATAGCAGCAGCTATTCTAAATAAATATCATCCTGTTCTTGTAGATAGCCCACTGTGTGGGCAAATTATTCAAAGAGCATTGCGATTTATGAACGAAAGGTATTATTTAGGTGATTTTGTAAATGATTACAACTTAAATAGGTGTAGGGTCATGTTTACTAGAATCTATGGTAACCTACCGCAATTGGGGAATTTCCCTAGATTAACTCATGAACAATTGTTATTGATTGCTTTAGGGCCTTATCAAATAAAGCAATCGCGATCGTATTATGGTGAATATATTAGAGGGAATGGCGCCTATGAAATAGAAGTGTGTCCAGAACGTGATCTTTCTGAAGAACTGGTCTCACATATTGGGGGAAACAATCCTTATTTATTAAGAGGACGAATTAAATCGAGGCATATAAGTCAAAGGATACATTATACATAATATATTTTGTTCGATGTTGAACCTTCTAGCAACTGTCCATTAGATGCCTGCCATCTTAGGATATTATTGCAGCTGCTTGGTTGACAACAGAACAGTAGAATGTTGTTGTCATGTAATGACCACGATCCGGTATTTAAGCTGAGCTCTGTATCGGAACAATGTTTGTCCGCCAGCTTAATTTTTAGGCGATATTTTTGTACGTATTGTTGAATATTAATATAATATAGTCGCTCTAATGTAACATAGTTCTGACACCAGTAATATTAGGCTGGTTGATCTTGTTGCGAGGTTCGGGATGGCTATAGGGGAGGTTGGAGGCCACTATGAGGATCTTATTCTGAACGATTGGGAACTCAAAGAAAGAGGTTCTATGCTCACTGGTGTATATGCGAGTTATAAACAATACATTACACATACTGTCTGAGAGAGCGCTCTTAGAGCGTTCACTGCAAGTATTAGTTACTGTATACAGATTCATTGATTCATTGGGTGTATTCAGTTTCAGTTAAGTGTCAGTAATATAAAGATAGGTTCGGAGTGGGTATAAGGGTGGTTGGAGACCACGATGAGGAACTTATCCTAAATGATTGGGAACTCAAAGAAAGAGGTTCTATGCTCACTGGTTTATGCGAGTTATAAACAATATATTACACATTCTGTCTGAGAGAGCACCCTTAGAGCGTTCACTGCAAGTATTAGTTACTGTATACAGATTCATTGATTCATTGGTTGTATTCAGTTTCGGTTAAGTGTCAGTAATATTAGGTTGATAAAGCGAGGTTCGGGGTGGCTAATAAAGCGGAGGTTGGAGGCCACGATGAGGAACTTATCCTGAACGATTAGGAACTCAAAGAGAGAAATTCTATGCTCACAGGTGCACGCGAGTTATAAGATAACGAGCTGCGCCACGAAGGCTGTCAATGTATTTTTTAATAATAAATATTTGTTTTGATAAAAATGATTTTTATTTATTTCATCCTTTGGTGTATATTATCTCCCAAAGCACCCACTCACCCTTGTATTGATTGAGACTTAAATAATTATGCTAGGTGTGGGAGGATTGCAAGTAATCTTGGCTGCCAGTAGCTCATTTCACGCCGCGCCAAGTGTATAAAAGAGGACGCGGGTTCGATTCCCGCACTAAATGTGACAGACTAATGTGAATCACTTGTATTTGTTTCGGGTCTGGGTGTTTGTGAAACCGTAAAATCTCTCGTAGTTCCTGATACCCATGATACAAGGATCGGTACTAGTGTGGGGTCAGGATTATTTATGTGACTGTTGGGTGTATAGGGTGCGTGTGTTCATGAATAATCTGTTTGCAACTCACGAGTATAAAGAATTAGTATACGTAAGACTGCAGGGCACAGCCCTCCTCAACAATCGACAATATATATTGTAAACTTAATCTAAATCTATTGATGCATTCATAAAAATAAAGTACGACGATGAAGATGTTTTTTTTTTTTGAAAAAAAAATGTGTCTGCAAGGGCCCTGGATTCGTTAAGAAGACAGGTTTATATATTTCAATGATTTTATGTGTTTTAGTGTATTATATAACTAGCGGCCCGGCCCAGCTTTGCCCGGGTACAAAAATATTTCTGTACAATAATATGTACGTATTATACATATAAACCTTCTTCTTGAATCACTCTATCTATTAAAAAAAACCGCATCAAAATCCGTTGCGTAAGTTTTAAAGATTTAAGGCGACTTTGTTTTATACTATGTAGTGATTTCATAATTTTATATATCTTTTTAATTATTAATTGGGAGACAAAATCTATTTGTAAACGTATTTTATCAAGTTCAATAAATTGACAGATAACCTACAAACCTAACCTAAAAATAACATCTATTTTTGTAAATATCTAAAACCCCTAAAGTTCCTAGGCTTTGAAACTTTTAGTGTAATAATCTTGGAGCAAACATTATCCCAACAATGCAAAATTCATTGATGTACAGGACTAGGCACAGCGCCATACTGAAACTGTCCATGTCCTTTGATTCTGTAACATTTCCTAAAACCTCACCTACTTCCTAAAACACGTAATCCGGCACAGAGGACCTTGCGAAATTATGTGGCAACACTAACCCAGTTTATAATGACATGCATTTTAGTTCCACCCAGTTCCACCATATCTGGCATCGTGGGAAGTGATGTTGCAGTCGCGCTCTCCCCGTGAGAATTTCAGAACACGTACATAAAATTGGTTTCATGAGAATATGCGGCCAGAACGCGGAAACGCGCTGTGATGTACTCTCACAAATGAGTTTATAATAGATTGTTATGTGCGATATGGCACAATGCATGCAAATCTATGTTTGTAATTGTGTTACCACGATTGCGGAGTGTGGGATCGATTTGGTTTAGTATTTGATAGAAAGCAAGTGTTATGAAACGTCTAAATAGATTTGCACTTTTGAAATATAGGCTACTGGCTGTCTTCCGTTGTAATTTTATTTTACATCACTTATTTTATTCACTAGTAATCTAAGCTATGCAAGCTTATTCACAATGTTTTCCTTTGCTGGGAAAGGAGAATACCCATTTTACTTTGAAATTTAGTATCAATGCGAAAATTATTGTGCCTCGATGAAACCTACTTTTTGTGTAAGGAATTTTTTTTTTCAATAAATATAGACATAATTTGCATAGACATAATTTTTGACAGTGCGTGGTGGCCTGTTGGTAAACGGACTAGACGCGGCTGCCCACATGTTCAGGGTGGTCGCGGGTTCGAATCCCAGGGCACACCTCTGACTTTTCGGAGTCATGTGAGTATTGATAATAATCAATCACCACGCACTAAAACGGTGAAGGAAAACATCGTGAGGAAACCTGCATACCATAGCGATTCATAAGAATTTCTATGGTATGTAAGTCCGCCAACCCGCACTAGGCCAGTGTGGTGGACTATATGGCCTAACCACTCTCAATCGTATTCTCGATTGTAGAGTAGGCCCGTGCTCTGCAGTGGGACGTATATGGGCTGATACAGATACAGATAGACATAATTGCGACCCAGGCCCGGAGTTCGTGGAGAAATGAACTTGAAGTTCAATAAAAAATATTTTTGTCTTCTGCTCTGTGAACAAAATGTTAGATGTGGTGATAATTACTTTATTTTAAAAAAATCTGTCACCCGGGATAAAATAGATGATCCTTTAAGGACAAACGATAAAAATGCTATATTTAATTTTAAGTAGTATCAGTATCGGGAACTACGATGTTTTTTACCGATACTTAATACGAATATGAATGGGCATTGAGGAGCTCGGGGATGTGCGTACAGGTTGTGTCATCGATCACGTTTATGTCAATAATATTAGCTATGTGGATGACATGGTGTTGCTGGCTCCATCGGTCAACGCACTTAGAACGCTGATTGACATTTGTGAGAGATATGCATATAAACATGGACTAAAGTATAATTCTAAAAAAAGCGAATTACTTATTTTCAAGTCCAGAAATGTTAAACCAAACATAGAATTTCCAATCAGGCTTGAATGTGATACTCTCAACATTGTTAAAAAGTTTAAATACTTGGGACATGTACTAACCGAAGATTTAAAGGATGACTTAGACATAGAAAGAGAGCGTAGAGCGTTGGCGGTTCGAAGCAATATGCTGGCCCGCAGATTTGCACGAGCTTCGCAACCAGTTAAAATAACTCTGTTTGTTGCCTATTGTCAATCTTTTTACACAAGCAGTCTATGGTTTCGGTATACGCAGAGAGCCTATAACGTTCTGCGCGTGCAATATAATAATGCTTTTAGAATGCTGTTGGGGCTGCCGCGATATTGTAGTGCGTCATCAATGTTTACAAATGCCCGTGTTGATGGCTTTCATGCTATAATGCGGAAGAAAGCTGCATCGATTCTAACCAGACTTCGTGGCAGCTCTAACAGTATTCTAAAAATGATTGCGGACCGCTGTGACTGTCCTCTACAAAAGATGTGGGTGGAACGAGTTATAGGGTTAATAAAATAGTATTTAATTTGATTACTAACATAGTTTAATTTCATTGTATTACTAACATTTTATGGAATTCTTATTCTGAAATAAATTATGATTTGATTTGATTTGATTGGCTCCTTTGCAAATGTTATGAAACTTCTAAATAGATTTGCACTTTTGAAAATATAGGCCTTTGTAGCGATAGACAACCGCTGTAATTTTCTTCTACGTCACTTTTCTCTTATGACATTTTAAGAGTTATCTACGGTATGTAGTTTCTAAACGATATTTTCCTTCGCCGTGAAAATTCAGCTCTTGAAACCACAAGTTATGTAACTTAGTATATACAATTTAATGCAGTATGTATAGATATGCATATTTTACATTTGACCTCAACATTTGAACTCACAAGTGCATTAACATGATTTCGAATAGAAATATTATAGCAGTGAAAGTAAAATATGTGTACGATATTAGCCAGGAAGCACTTATCGGGGATACGTAATACCTATTTTTGTTGAGGAGTGCCGGTCGCGGGATAGGAACTGAATGGATTAAAAGACCATCATCGCGAATAAACTATATTGTCGGAAACTAAGTAACACACTACTACATCGACAACCGCGGAAGAGCACACGGGCCACGCCCGCGCACGCGTCTATCCCGGACAACAACCGACTCGACACTCTCGAAGGGCGACGGGGTGTGAGCGCGGGCGCAACCCATAGGCACGGTAAGGTACGGGAGCCCGTGGTGCGGACGGGAGCGATATGGGGCCCGCGGGAGCCGTAAGATGGCGCGCTATATCCTCCCCCTCCAGGTCACTAGCTCGTCCCGGATGTGACCTGGCCGGCCTTCCTCTACGTGCCTTTTGTATAGTCCTCCTTGTACCCTGATAAGGAGTAAGGGCGCTAGCATGGTATTTGCCAACTACCTGGCCGCGACTATCTTTAACGACATAAGATGTCGGACTCGCCACCTCCGATACCACGTACGGACCGTTACGTCGAGGTGCGAACTTTGCGGTAACGCCCTTTCTTGATTTGCTGAGAACATGTGAGTTTACGAGCACTCGATCTCCCTCCTGGATAGCAGGAGCCGGACGTCTATGCTTGTCTGCCGCTGCTTTGCGGATATCCTGTTGTTCCTCCACTCGATACTTTACACGTTGGAGTGTATGGCCGAAACTACGCAAGTACGGCGTTATCTGCGGGACGTAGTTCTCCTGGGACACGATGGCCCTCATATCATGGTCCACATCGATTGGCGACCTTAATTCCCGAGCGAACATCAGATAGGCTGCCGTCTCTCCTGTGCCACTATTATAGGCGGTGTTGAGAGCAAAACGAGTTTGGGAGAGCATCTCTGGCCATTTGCGATGCTCCGGTCCCAATAACAGGGCCAGCCTCTGCTTCAAATCCCGGTTTTTCCTCTCGGCGGGATTCGCCTCCGGATGATAAGCGGGTATTAGACACTGCCGAACACCCATGACATACATGGCTTTTTGCATCACGGCGGATACAAACTGTGATCCATTGTCGGACACAACTCGCCGTGGGACACCATACCTCATAAATATCTCTTCTATGAGAATTTTCGCGCAATTTTCTGCGGTGGCGTCTACTAATGCGAACAATTCTACCCATCTGGTGGCGGTGTCTTCCACTAGAAAAATCCACCTTTCTCCTTTGTCACCTTCTGGAAGGGGACCAAATAAATCCATCGCGATTACCTCAAACCTCTGGTGCGGTATAGGAGTTTGCAATAGTCCTGCAGGCTTCAGATTGGACGGCTTAAATTTAGAGCAAGCATCACACTTCTTCACGTAGTCGGATACATATGAGCGCATACCACGGAAGTAATATCGCTCCATCAACTTACGTAAAGTACGCTCTACCCCAAGATGACCTGCCGTTGGGGCATCATGAAGCTGTTTCATGACATCGTCCCTCCAAACCTCAGGCAATACCAATAATGGCTCCTCGGCTTCACCCTCAGGATCACACCGGTACAATACTCCTTGCGCCATGTAATAACCGCGATCGATCCAACGCAAAGCGCGTTCATCATCATTAGATTCGAAATCTTCGATCACCTTTTTACAATCTGGATCTGACAATTGGGCTGTACGAACCTCCTCAGGTCCTCGTCGAGGCAAGTCAACGACTATGGGGCAAATAGGACATTCTTCTTCACCTTCTGAGGCTTCTACTGCAACAGGCCTGCTCAAGTTGTCAGCAACTACATTGGCTTTCTCTTTCCTCATAATTTCCTTTTTCACAGGTGTAACACGATAGGGCGGGACGGATATTGGTGGACGGTAGTTGTTACCATTCCGATGGATCGCAAAAGTGGTAGCAGCTCCCCCTGGCTCAAAGATACCCTTATTGTCTTCCTGGGGTGCTGAAAGCTCCTTACGCTCGTGAGCCTTCAAGAGCGTTCCTTCATTCTCACGTAGAAGGTCTACAGTGGAACAGACGAGGCGAGTCCCGTCATCCTCGTACTCTAACATAAACGTACCTGTTTTGTCTCGCAATGACCACCGATCCCTGACAAAATCAACTACCATGCCAGCATCCCTTATGAAATTAATGCCCAGTAAAGATTCCGTAGCACCTGGCAATACCACGAACTGCGTCGGCACCACTACTCCCTGTACCTTGACACTCACTAGAGCAGTTTCTACAATATTGCTGCTAGTGTCACCGTTCGCAAATTTTAAATTGTAAAACACTTTTTCAAACTTATGATTATGTTTCTTTAAATAATCCCTTAAACTAACACTCGCGACCGATTGTTTCGCACCAGTGTCTAGTAATAATTTTCCTGTCTCGCCGTAAATGTCCACACAAATGACGGGCCTACTTCGCGGCGGACACGCACTCGATACCGCGGAAAAACTATGTGTAGCCGGAGAGGCGGACGAGCGTCGTCCTCTGCACGTCGCGCAGTTAGCGCGAATCACGCCTGGTGCACCACATCCGAAGCACACGATCGGCGCCGAAGACGGCGGCAATGTGCCCTCGCCTGTCCTCTGTCTGTTCTGGTCACGAAGCTTGGAACATTCATCCTTCACGTGGCCGTACTTTTTACAGTAGCCACAAAGGGGTCGTGACCGTTTATTCTTGGCATACGTATTCAATGCAGACTGGTGAGTGGCGGATGGTGAGGATCCATTAACTGGAGTCTTATCTGTCTTACACAATTTAGGTTCGCCTTCATGAAACAAATCCTCCAAGCGTCGCGCTTGGCACAATAATTCTGAATAAGTACTGAAAGTACTTCGCGATATTTTCTCTCTTATCCTGTAGTTCAATAGTCCGTATACCATGTCTAGCTGAATTCCTTCGTGCAAAGTATACGGAAGCTGAGCAATCAGAGCCCTCGCTCTGCACACGAAAATATCGGTGGATCCATCCTCTTGTTCCTTTGAGAACAACTGTTTATATATTTGATGTGGCGGGAGTCGCGGCCCATATGTCTGCCTTAGCAACTGTAATGCTTCTGACCAGCTCGTTACAGAAGCCTTTACACCTTGCCACCACGTTGCAGCTAACCCGGTGAGAAGCATAGGTAACCCTCGCAAGGCGATACCATCCTCTATACTGACGCACTCCTTATAAATTTCTAACGCGTCGATAAACGCAACCACATCGCTGTCTTGAGCGCCGTCGAACCGCGCCGTACATTTGGCGAAATTTCCTTGAAACAATGTAGGCGGAGGCGATGCATACGAAACTGTAGGACTCTGCGCGCGCAGCAATTGCGCAAGCTGCAGGAGCTGCTGATCGGTGATGACAACCGGAGTCGCCGCCATCGGCGCCGGTTGAGGCGGTGTTGGCTCACACGTGGTCGACGTGGTCGGCGTGACAACATCACTAGCCAACCCGGAACTTGGTCGCGATTCACTCTCCCCCTTGTCTTTAAGTCCATGTCGCGTTGTGGGTGCCATCATAATAACGCAATAACTTCCAAAGTTAACTTAGCACTAAGAGTCAAATATGTCGTCCATTAACTATTACGCAGTGCACAATTTGAAAAGTTCAACGAATAGTTCGACATAAAACACAAATAGTTCAAAGTTCAAACATAACACTATGCGTCCACACTTGCGTCTTTCAAACACGACACGTAACAAAAATAAACAAAAGTTCAAAGAAATAGTTCGACATAAACACTACGGTTCCTTATTAGCGACACAACTACGACGTAATATTACTCTAAGCTAAACAAAAGTTCGATAAACAATAGTCCGAGATTAAACACTTTAATGATGGCTAGGCGGAAAGTCCAATATACATCGTCCATAGCAATACATTTAACACTATTTTATAAGAAATTATGTATACTTATCGTCCCTTTTGTGTATGACGACACGAGTTAACGTGTATATACTCGTGGCTCGAACTCTCGAACATTCACGTTCACGTTCACGGCGTGGAGCAGTCCGAATACCGTGATACGTCGTATAACGTTATATACGTACACTATACACTTTTGATCAGAACTAAATGTTCACTCAACAACAAAGAAATAGGTAACTCGATAACAATAATTATAACGGCAAGTTCGAAGCCGAACGTTGGGCAGCCACTTATCGGGATACGTAATACCTATTTTTGTTGAGGAGTGCCGGTCACAGGATAGGAACTGAATGGATTAAAAGACCATCTTCGCGAATAAACTATATTGTCGGACACTAAGTACACACTACTACATCGACAACCGCGGAAGAGCACACGGGCCACGCCCGCGCACGCGTCTATCCCGGACAACAACCGACTCGACACTCTCGAAGGGCGACGGGGTGTGAGCGCGGGCGCAACCCATAGGCACGGTAAGGTACGGGAGCCCGTGGTGCGGACGGGAGCGATATGGGGCCCGCGGGAGCCGTAAGATGGCGCGCTATACACTTAACATTCATATTTAAGATGCTAGGTAATTCTTGTTTTCGTGATTATCTAATTTTCTTTATACATAATAAAAAGGCTTTAAAAGATAATTTAGGTGCTCAAATGTTTAACCAACTTCAAAAAAGAAGGAAATTTTCAATTCGATGAGATGCTGTTTTTACTGTTTCTTATCTTTGTTATATACATAGGTTTAAATAACTAAAACTCCAGTCAAATCGACCAAAATTTTTAGGTTAATCGCAGACGAACAAACGTAATCTGTTTGATGCACGCAGCTGCTTTTTGAGATTGATTATAACCCCGATAAAAGTAAAGAAAAAGCCCATAAAGAATAGACACTCGTCACGTCAATTATCACTGTGCAAACGCACAGTTTGCCAACAGTCTGTATGATTGTTATAACTTTCACCATCGCTGAGACAGGGTGCAACCGGTTCTGCGTGGAACTTTCGGTTTCATTATATCTTCCTTTTCAAAGGTCATCGAACGAGCGGCATTGAAACGCGGCAAAAACTTAGAATATTATCTGTGGTCTTTATTTGTGTTTGGTAATGCTTTTAAAGTGATCATAATATCAATCTAAGAAGAATTATGAAAACAAACCATTAACGAACCGACTTAAGTAAAATGCGTGTAGATAAACTTTTGACCCGATTAGTATGTTTAAGGTTTCAAATTTCGATCTTAAAATATGTTTTTTTTTTATTTCTGCCATTGAATTACCTTATTTCGCTTTTTTATGCAATGTTAGTATTATATCTTCCTGTTACAAGCAATATTTAATAGAACACTAGTAGGTACCTTCAGCATTGACAAGCATTAGATGGTTTTCTTTTGCCCATCGACACGATTATGTTGATTCATTCTTTATTTATTGCAATGTATGGCGAGACAAGCATGCGATTCGCTTGATCGTAAGCGATACGACAGCTCATGAACAGTAGCAAAACCAAACAACGCCATGAATTCCAAAAGCAATGCTTGACATACCACTGCGCTCGCCATCCTGAGACATAAGATGTTAAGTCTCGTTATGTCCAGTAGTTACTCTGGCTACAATGTCCTTCAATCCGGAACACAACAGTGCATTTACATTTACAACTCTTAAGTACGCTATCGGCATGTATGATTTCTAAATGACCTACTTAATTTTACCTATAGTTTAAAGATAAAACAAAGTTCCTTCCGCCTATAAGTACATACAATGAATAAAATACATTTATTAGTTACCGTCAAATTCAATTTGTATACAGCGTTATGTCTGATGCTAAAATACTATTACATAACATGTAAAAGAATGTATAAATATTTTGAGTGAATTATACAATCGCACTTTCACACAGAGGCCAATTAACATCAATTTTCACCTTGTCAATGCATTTTCTAAAGGATCGCACGAGTAAGGCTCGCCAGTTGAATGACAATACGTGTGTTTCCACAAAACCATGAAAGTTCGCTTTCATTTGTATAATAGCTTGCATTATTCATTATCTGTTATGTATGGCAGTGCTACTTTATTAAGATTTATACGCTGTTTTGCGGTTCACAATGCTTGAAGGTCGTTTAAAGGTGCATACATTATGAATAGTGCATGTAGTCCAAAATGTATTGAGATTGAACTAACCCTTTGCCCAAATGAATAGAATTCTATGGCTTGAACGGAGCACAGAGCAACTAGTATTACGATCAAGTTAGAAAATAGCTAAAATATACATGTGCAGAATAAATATCTTGGTTGGTATCCTTTGACTGAATGTTTTTTTAATATAGTTTGAGTGAAGAAGAAAAAATATTTGATAACTAAAATAAGTTTATACTTAAATTGTCTATGAATAAGGGCTAAGACTGTAAGTATTTACTTCTTACTCTTAGTAAGAAGAGATTGCTCATCGACAAATAATACTACTAACTAGATTGTTTATGTTGGGCGCAGTGTTCACAAAGAAATGGAGCAATTTGGTCGTAAGCAGCAGCCTAAGCACCCATTAAAGAAGGTTGTAATATCTATTACTTCATAACCCCTTCAAGCAGAACTAATCAAGTTTTACACGTAACAGGTTGCAAAATCCGGAAGATCGACCGAAACCCTAGACATATGCGCATTTGCATAACAACATATCGAATTGTCAAAACCGATATCATTCGGTCACTGCACTTTGCATAAGACGTTGCATAGTGCATGCTGAAATGAGGGCATGTGGGTGTTTGAAATTATATCATTCTTGAGCGCAAATTGTTGTCAATAAGATGAATAAACAATTTGGTAATTTTGTTTTGTTCATAGAAATGGGGAAAATATAGGGGTAATAATATTCAGCTTAATTAACTTAACACGCGCCTGGTACATTGGGACTTGGAACATATGTTATTGCAATTTACATGGACTATATGGCCTAACCACTCTCAATCGGCCTCTCGGTTGTAGAAAAGGCCCTGCATAAGGACGTTTATTGGTTGATACAGATGTATATCAACTTAGTTCTTCTACCAGTAATTTGGATTCTAAATTCGTAGTTAAAATGAAAAAGACATAGTCAACGCGAATGTAAGATCACATTCATTTTGGCATATTCATCTTCGGTATATAATCAAAAAATATAATTGATTAAATTTATTGCCATTCCAACCACAATAAATTAAAGTCTCGATCAACCTCACATTTAATTCACCTTATATTTTACGGCATTCCGTTGCTCAATCTCTAAAAATGAACCGCAATGAATCTTATTAATAAATGCCACTCCAATTGGCAATTTAAATATCTTATTTCTCAACCTTTATAAAAAGTACGAGTAAGGGATTTAATGGAGTCCATTTGAGCGATTTCAACCAACTGGTTCAGTTATGAAATATCCTCGTTGCGAAATAAATGCGACTGGATCTATATGGCGGGAAGTGTTTTTGCGTTCGGACTCGTTTCTGATGTAGTTTCGCTTTACTTGTACTTCGGAAATGGTCGGGGAAACGTTAGTGTTATGTACGCTATGCGAGCGGCATAATGTCACACAACATCCTGTGTAAATGTTTGCCAAAGGGAAATAGGTATAAGAATATAGTATATTTACCGCATTTGTATAGGTTTTGGAGACAATACACCAATTCTTAAACAATTTTCTGGAGTTTTGGAGTAGCATGAAATATTAATTGTAAATTTTTGACAGCCTCCGTGACGCAGTTGGTTAGTCTTCGGCTGTGAAACGAGAGGCCGCGGGTTTGATCTCCGCACCGAAACAAATATTTGTGAGAACCACAGGTATTTATTTCGGATCTGGGTGTTTGTGAGACCGAAAAGTCTCTCGTAGTTCCTGATACGCACGACACAAGTCTTGATCTTAGTGTGGGGTCAGGATCAGGTCAGTATGTGGCTGTTGGGTATATTTATTATTTATATAAATATCACATCCTTCTATTTGGTAAACTTCTGAGATAAGGATATGATAAGTGAAGCCTCAAAAATACCTTAAGCTATAGGTACTCCTTATAGGTCCCTCTACTCGCAAAAGTCGTGAAAACAATATACCAAGAGTAAAATCAATAAGTGAATCTAGTGAATCGCATAACAAACGGGCAGTAACCGCAAGCCGCTTCGGCCAAAGGTTGCGAGAGAAATTTAAATAAGTATCTGAGCGGTGCGCAGAACGGGTGAAAGTCGACTCACACGACACGCGAGAATCACGCCTTTAATTACTTAATGTAATAGATATTCACTATTTAGTCATCAAAATTACGTGGCAAGACGTAAAAGACTTGTATGAGACAGTTCTTTTAGGTTATGTCCGTTACTTTTTGGTTTGAATAGCAGATCAGGATATTTCAGATTTTTTAGTGTAATCATTTTATGACACTAATAAATGCGTCTTTTAAGTGGTAAAGGACCAGACGTGGATTTGTCAGATGTTTGCTTCTCTAAATTCCAGGACTTCGTTTTACCTCTATGTACCTACTCAGATTTCATCAATAGGCTAGTAATCTTAGGATTTATACAGGCTAATTAAGGTTATTCATTTATTTGTTTACTCAGAAATGGGCAAATTAATTTATATAAACCTTATATTTGTGATATTATTAATTTCCTGAACAAAAACTACTGTTACCAACCTATATTTAAAAGCACATTTTATATTGTGTTTACTTATTAAATAGAATGACATATTGACACCTTTGTAGTTACCGTCACGCCAGCCAAGCCTATGTTTAGATTAATGTACAGCAAAATTGAGGAAATGTACTATGTGGTTAATTAATAAATTCTAAAGATACCGGAATATAAGCAAGGAAACACGCACATTTAATAATTTTACTGTGACACGTGCATGTTGATGCTATTAATGATAGTGAATGATGTGTAAACATCCAACTAACTGTTTAATGAGCCCTGACGATACATTATAGATTCACATTCGTCAGGACGTTCAGGTCGACTGAAATTTACATAGGAAGTTAAATTAAAAAAAAACGAGGACTATTTTTTCATTTCCAGGAAGGCAAAAGTCCCGCAAAAACAAATCAAAACCGTTGGAATAAAATATGTGCAAATTTTTGTCGGAATTAACGAAATCCGTTTGTTTGGACCAGTGCGTTTCCTTCTTCTAAATTGCTTTGAAGTGTTGCAACACTGATCGCTTTTCCATGATAAATTAATAATAATATCATAATAATCCAACACCACTTCATTTAAGAATCAAAATATCAAAAGACAGTTCAAAAATCCTAACAGCTACAATACCTGATCTCTTCTAAGTTCTCCCTTCTAAGATATTTTGATATTAACCAATGGTTACGACCTCTGAACACGATACATGTAATTTAATGAAGACATAGACCGTGAATTAGCTTCAAGTTATGAAGTTTTATGCAACAGTTCATCGACTATAACTCGGGGGCACTTAGTAGGCAGTTTGCATGCTTATTGGAGCGCGTAGAATTATGGAAGGCTTTTTTTTTTGTAGGTTGAATCTTGAATAGATACATGAAAATTCTATCTTCAAATAATAAAGACTTGGTTTAGGATTATAATCGCAAGTGCAGCTTTTTATTCCACAGCCTGTTTGTACAAATATTAAAATTCGATTTATTTATTTCTGTATTTAAAATAAATCGGGATATTTTGAATGGTTGGTTAGCATGTTTTTTTTACTTTGTTACGGATGTGCCGGCCGGGCGCTGGCGCACCCCACTCTCTTTAAAGAATGATTTTAAAATTCTATTCTGAACCTTTTCCAGCTTATAAATTTAGAAATATTATATTACTCAGAGGTAATTCGATTGTTCTGATTTTAAAAAAATATCTATAAAGCTGTATGAATTAGTCTAACAAAATACAGTCAAATTGAGAACCTCCTCCTTTTTTGAAGTCATTTAAAATACAGTACCTTTAATATTTAAACTTTAAAAACAGACAACGTATTATCATTTAACAACAAAGGGTAATAAGCATCCGTAATTTAAGCACCTTTATGATACGATTATGAGCCAATTTTTTTATCAACAAGGCCTAATGTCCACAATAAAGATATTAATACCTTGTTCCGTATGATTATCTGACTAATTACAGTAATTCTTCTCATACCTCAGTAGCAAGGACTAACGCATTTCAAACGATCACAACTATGCAATTGTTTGGCCTGTTATCATAATATAAACAAAAAATCTCAGTAATATGAATGAATAATAAATACGCATTGTTCTAGTGTGTACGATGTATTTAGTAGTTTCGTAATTAAGATTACTTACTTAGATGACATAATTGAAATTTTTCTTTAAGTTGAGATTTTAAAAATGTTTCCTGATTTAAGTTTTTCAGGTTTCTAGCACGTAGGTATATTATGAATGTTTAAATATTTTAGTAAATTATGGCTAATGATTTTGAAGTAATTATAAGAAAAAGAACTATCCCTAATAATAATCATTAATTGTATTGAGGTAAACAATTGTTGGCTAATCTAATAAATAAAAAAAATTACTATAAAAATAGTCAATGTTTTGTGATTGCTAGTTATTTTTAGTTGTTTCAAGCAAGTAGGTAAACACTAAAATTTCCTACATAAATTATTCTAAATATTTGTAAATCATATTTAATCACATAGGTAAGACTTTCGTAGAAGTAACATTTCATTTTGTATGAATCATCAGGTGTATGATTGATCCTAATTAAAACAAAAAATATTTTTCTATTTATATTTAAAATTGTACGGCAATGCAAAAAATAATACTCTTGCCAGTGTGGCTAGCCTTAAAACTTACCCTCGGGCCGGTGATGGCGCTCACCGCATGCGCCAGAAGCACAATCTTCCACACGCCGCCTCTCATGCTGCACTCAGATAAGGCAGAATACCATCACAACACAACCACTGTCCAGCGCAAATCGGCGCCCACTACCTATTTTCTTTATTTACCACTGGCAACACTCGCGGCACTTCGAAATTTGAAAATGACAGCTGCGGATTGGCGGTTGTAAAATGGCGGACGCGCGCGGCGACGACTCTGTGGACAGTAGCGCGAGAGACGAGATGCGTTCGGTTTTACCACCCCTACTCCGTTCGCCCCTACTCGGGTTTCGAAAGGATTTTAAACAGATGAGAATCGGTGTTTGGAGTTCCGCACGCTGTGTAACAATATACAGATTTGATTTGATTTGATTTTCTTGATATTAAATCAAGGATCTATTTTAGACATCATATTTAATTATGAGAAAATGCGACTGCATATCTTGTATAATTAATTCGACAATTTAAAATTATAGCATCTAAATTACATGTAATTTAGTTTGCTTAGAATTTTACGGTGCGAATTTTTATTAATTTGTTTCATTTCGAAACCATTTCGCATATTCATTCTCCTAAGTAAAAGCAGTTAATGAAGCTTACCTACACTAGAAAATATTTACTTAAGTATCTCAAAACAAACATAACTATCTATTCAATTGTCTTTCCGACTATGGATCAATGTGGATTTTTCCCTCTTGCTCATTTGCCTTATTTTTAAATTATTTTTATCACTCATATCAATATATCACTGTTGAAAATCGTCACCAAATGTATACAGAACCCGTCTATTTTGCAGATAACTTACCAACCGATATGTAACATATTTAGCGTCAATTGTGAGACGAATTAATCGTATATTGCTGAAACAAGGTACCTCAGGTCACTACGGAAAGACTGCATACGATCTTAATTGACAATCAAGTAATTAATACCGCTTCAACCTATATTTTAATATGTATGGCGTGTTTCGTTACGTCGATGTAATGATTCGATGTACTTTAAAAATGTAGTTAATTATGCAGTAATTTTAAGAATAAGTAGGCCTATAACTTCTCTTCTGTTATTTTTGGTCATAGGTTTCGTAATAAGAAATACTTTTATTTTTACCGAAATCCTCGTTGATTGTATTTTAATTATGCTGATATTATGCTCTTAAGTATTGGTGTTTTAATTTCATGAAAAGATGTATAAATCTCCTAATTCGGTATTATGAATAAGTTTATCAATTTACGATTTTCCAACTTAGAAGCCCCATCACGTTTTCTTTCAAGCGACGTGATTTAATAAAAATTGCAGAATTGTATTACGTTTTCCTGAATAACAATTTGAAAAGTTTTCGCCCGGCTATGCAATTGTACAATGCAATTGCTAGCTGGATTGTAAAGCAATTTTTTGCGACCCAAATAATGAAGGAAAATATGTATTTATGTTAAACACCAAAATGAGCCAAAGTAAGTTATTGTAACAAATTGTTCTAATAACGAACGACAAACAATACTAAGGCATTTTATCAAACACATTCCGTAAAACGCAGAAAAAATTGCATTAAAAAATCGCAAATTGCAACAACCAAACCCTTTGCAATCCGATCCGTTTGTAGGAAATCTTATGGTAAAATCATTAATCAGGCGAGATATCTGCATTTTGTAAGCACGTTAACGTACCATGAACACAATGGCCAGTGGGGCTGTTCGCAAAATGAGCTAACCAGTGACGGATTTGGCGGGAAAACGCCATTCTGAAATACGTAGAATGTATGTATTTAATTTTGAAAAATGTGTCTGGTAATTGTAGTTATGACCGTTTTATTGTTTATTCTTTAGGAAATAATGACTTCTTACAAACTTGATGATAAGTGCGTTGTAATCTAAAGTCCAAAGAAACTGAGTAGGACCGAGAAATATCCATCTCTCGCAGGTTTTCACAATTATGCCAGCTTGCGCGAAACGGTACATATGCAATTTTACTTCGTTTGGTGCGTTACAACATTCTACCATACACGAATTATGATTCATTTAGCTTACACCACGAAAAAATGTAAGCTCTGGGTTTTGCTACATTTTGTAATACCTGAATTGAATCATACGTCGAGGTGACTATCGCTTCCATTGTCCAATCACAGCTTTAAAATCATCGACATAATTTCCCGCCAAGGGTCAGCCTAGCCGGTATGCTATAATATAGAGCTCGAGATCGCAGTAAGGTTGACAAAGAAGTATTAGACAACCTTTGTTATGAAGTTATTTGAGAAACGATAAGCTGCGGGTTCGATCCCCGATCGAAATATTTTTTTACGTTGGTAAATATTTGCGTTTACACAAATTCTTGTAGTCTCTGAAAATTGAAATAGGAATTATGTTATACAATTTAAATCATATTATAGAATTAGGATATCGTATGTTATTAATGATTAAGATACACGAAGATTGATATAAGCACCTAAATACTACTTACATTTAGAAATAATTCTATCATGACTCCTTTTCAATACAAATCAAATGTATAGAAAGGTAAGTAATGTAAAATACGCATCAATCAATTTGCATGCTCCGTATACCCGCGGCACGATGATACCCTAACACGCTATTCAGAAATATTTTATTTAGATTTACAATTGATATTGATCTTTTAAAATTGTTAAATTAGACAAAAGTTTCGGGTAGCTACTAGCTTATTGTAGAATATTCTTAAAATGATAGAAAGCGGCCACCGCATGTGTAAACTGCACTAAAGTAAATTTAAAAAACTAAGTAACAGAAAACGAGTTCCCTATTACAACCCTGGAAGACTGGAAAAGAATAGAAACATATCTCAAATCATCTAATTGATGTGGTTCAGTTTTACACCATTTAAACGCATTACGCGTTGCAACATGTGATATGTAGCCCGTCACATTTCAACTGATGAATTACTCGCATCCACGGAGTCCAATTAAACATAGACAATCTTATCGTTTCGTGTCTACTGGCTGGTGAAAGATATTGTCTATGATGGAGATAAAAAATATTAATTATTGGCAATTTATTCTTTGTTTGATATTGTGCAAATCTGAATTTTTTGAAAACTTTTTAAATCCCATACGATTCTCTGAGTATGTCAAAAAACAATGCAGTATGACTCTTGACATTTGCCTGCCCTTATTTAAAATGTAACCTAAAATAAAATAATTTAATTAAAAATTAAAAGACCGACTTCAATGTGCACTACAAAGTAATAAATAATATATATTTTATTGTGCTAGTATACATTGATTAATTTTCTTATTGACTAGACTAGCCAACAAATCTTAAATACGTAGGTAATATTTTGAAGGCGGGTCGCCAAGTGCCAAACGAGAACAAATTTAAGTAATGTAACACAGTTGAATATTACCTACTTGTAGATGTATCGTTGGCGCTCAGTTAGGTCCATATGTAAACTAGAAACAAATTAATTTAACATATTGATCCTACGTGTACATTTGTTGAAATTTCAATAGAATTAATATGTGTCATATGTGTGATCTAATTTTCATGTATTGCATACGATCAAAGATACAGTGGTCAAGGGTTTCAACTCCAGGGTACACCATTGACTTATTGGAGTCACTTGCATATTTATATACAATTACTTTAACAGTGATATGAATCATAGTGAGGAAAGTATAAGAAAGGGATGGATTGTTAAGTTTGTATGTTTCCCTCGATTGTAGATAAGTCCGATGCTCCACGATGTTGATTAAGAGCTGTTATATTAAGGACGCGCGATTTTTCTATTAGTTATCAAGATAGGGACTGGAATTTGCACCCGATATGACTATAGACTCTCGCCCCCAATCACACCGAGGGACAAAACACGCAAGGCGTAACGTGGGTGTCCTGGTTGATACCAGAAGAATCTCTGCATACCCCTTCTGGGAAAATGGCGTGTGTTTATATAGATTAAGACAAACTAATATTGCGTGTAAAATTGTGTTTTTTTCGCTAGGATGTTTTATACAAATTAAATTCAAGTGTAAGTCGTCGTGTTCGTCACTTGGCGACCCGCCTTCAAAATATTACCTACGTATTTAAGATTTGTTGGCTAGTCTAGTCAATAAGAAAATTAATCAATGTATACTAGCACAATAAAATATATATTATTTGGGTAAATCAACTTTTTCTTGCTTTGGACAACCGTACCAGGTCCCGGATTTGTATTAATATAAATAATACCAAAACGTATTTTCTTTATACATAATCAATGAATACACACTTAAATCAATGTATTTAAGGCAAAAATATATTTTTTATTATATTGTGTCACCTTCATTTGAGAGTGGTCCGGGGGACATTTGGGTCATTTTTATGTCAAATTCTGTGTCCCCTTCACCATTTCTAAACTAGAAACTCATCGACACCGAAATAAATCCTCAGACGCAGTGAATATAAAATCATAGAACATATATTTATGGTTTTTATTTTTAGGAAAACATTTTAAATTAAAAAAAAAGTTTTTATTTAATCTATTTTTTTGTGAATTGTTCTTGTCCCACAAAGTTAGTGCATTGTACTGAGTCATTCGGACAACTAGTCTTTGATTACAAATCCAAAACGGAGATGGCGCTGTAGTATCTGAGATAACAAGTAAGTCTGTCTAGTAAACAATAGTTCAAGCTGCCAGGTTGAATTAACGTCAGCGAAGGCGGCAGGCGGCCGAACATCGTGACGCGGAGTGGGTGTGTTTATTGTTTGTCCCCTGGACCGGCGCGAAAATTGAGTAAGTAGATTAGTTACATTAATCAATTGCTATTGATCAGTTCACTTTAGTTCTGCACTTTATGTTAACAATGTAATCAAGCACAGTAAATAAATACTCTTTATGAAAAGACACATAATTTAAAAATGTCACTCGGACAACCAGTCTTTTGGACAACTAAATCAGTTGTCCGTGGGATTTTAAAAGTTGTCCTTGGGACAAATACATAATCTTTTAATTTCACTTTTTTACTTAGTCAGTGGCAAGTAATTTTCTGGTAATGTATTAAAAACATTTTTATGTTTTCGTGACATTTTCTATGGTTGTTTATTACTTAGCTTATTTACCCAGTGATTTGTCTTCTTTCTAATATTAAAGAAATTTTTAACGAAGAAAGCTGTAACTTAAGCAATACTTTCTTAATTTGACGTTTTTCAGAATGGGATTGTCTGAAAAAGGAAAATCGAGACGCTACAGAGAAAGGTTGAAAAATGATCCTGTAAAATATGAGGAGCGGAAAAGAAAAAAAAGAGAAAATTATCACAAGAATAAACGCCTGATTTCAGATTTACAACCAGAAGAAAAAAAGATATGTAGGACTATTTGGAAACTAAGAAAACAAAACCAAAGAAAGCGCATGGTAGCTATTGAAAACATAGTTGCAATGACACTACCCAGCTCACCGAGTATCCTGCAAGAAGAAATTCTCGTACACCGGGATGATGCCGAACCTACTCCGCGTGAACAAGAATCTACGCCTACAAATAAAGAAAGAGGAAGAAAGAAAATTCGCCGTGACAGAACTAAGATGTATAAACAGACTTTGCGACTACACGTGAAGTTGAAACTTTGAAAAAAAGTATATGAAAAATATAAAAAAAGGTCTCATCGCAAAGAAAAAGAAATGAACAAATTAAAAGAAAAGGAAGATAAGGAAAATGAAAGCAAACGCGAGAAAGTGAAGACATTAAGAAACGCTATTAAAGATCACTACAGGAAATTAAGAGTGCGAAAAGAAAAAAACATGGTAAAAAGCATTTTCGAAAATATAGACCAGAAGGAAAGACGTCAAATAATAGGACTCCAATGCAAAATTAGAACAAAACCGGTTAATTTGAAAAGTGGTACAGAACTGGCAAAAAAAATTGAAAACTTCTTTCTTCGAGACGATGTGTCAAGAAATACGTCTGGTAAAAAAGAGACAATTTCGAAAGGCAAAGAAAAAGCACAAACGCGGTTTCTCTTAGAAACAATGAAAAATCTGTTCAAAGCATTCGAACTGGAAAATCCAGAAACAAAATGCTCTTATTTCTACTTTACGAAACATCGTCCATTCTACGTGGTCAAGCCTAGTGTAGGTGGAAGGGAGATGTGTCTTTTCAAAGTTCACACGAATATTGCAGCTAAAATTAAAGCATTGAAACAAAAACGGGCAATCAACGCAATAGATCTTAGTATGGCTATTGTAGAAACAGTTTGTGATAATAATAGAGAGGATTGCATGTATGGGAATTGTTCAGAATGCAAATATAAAAAAATGTACATAAATGAGAACCGTATTCTAGGTAAAATTCAATGGTTTGAATGGGTTAGAGCAGAAGAAGTTTATTTAAAAGAAGATAAAAAAATGAAAGCTGTAAAAAATATTAAATTATATTGATTACAATTTCAGAGAATAAATAAGTCTGATTCAAAAACTGTATTTTAATGTTTTTTTATGTATGACCTTATGTTTTTTTTTGTATTAAATATCCATCCATCCATCCATCAGCCAAAGGGAGTCCACTGCTGAACATAGGCCTCCCCCAATGATTTCCACAGAGACCTGTTGGAGGCAGCCTGCATCCAGCGACATCCCGCGACCTTTACCAGGTCGTCGGACCATCTTGTGGGTGGACGTCCTACATTGCACTTTCCGCTACGCGGCCTCCATTCGAGCACTTTCCGACCCCATCGGTCATCAGATCTCCGCGCTATGTGCCCTGCCCATTGCCACTTCAACTTGCTAATCCGGTGGGCTATGTCGGTTATTTTAGTTCTCCTACGGATCTCCTCATTTCTGATTCGATCTCGTAGGGAAACCCCGAGCATAGCCCTCTCCATAGCTCTTTGAGTGACTTTGAGCTTCCTAATAAGGCCCATAGTGAGAGGCCACGTCTTGGTGCCGTAAGTCATCACTGGCAACATACAACTATCGAAGACTTTCGATTTAAGGCACTGAGGTATTTTGGACGAGAAGACGTCGCGTAGTTCCTCGAACGCTGCCCAACCGAGTTGGATTCGACGATTGACCTCTCTCTCGAAGTTGGACCTGCCTAACCGGACCACTTATCCTAAATAGACATATTCGTCAACAACGTCAAGAGTCGAGCCCCCGACACCGATGGGGGTGGGCACAACATGGACATTCGACATGATCTTCGTTTTGTCCATGTTCATTTTAAGACCCACCTGTTGGGAGACTCGATTGAGGTCTTCGAGCATAGTGCTAAGGTCTTCCAGCGATTCTGCCAAGACTACAATATCGTCGGCCAACCGAAGGTGAGTGATATACTCGTCGTTGATGTTGATGCCGAATCCTTTCCATTGCAAGAGCTTGAAGGCGTTTTCCAGCGCAGCAGTGAACAGTTTCGGAGATATGACATCTCCCTGTCTCACGCCTCTCTGTAGTGGAATAGCCTTCGTACTCTGATCTTGTACTCGGACTGACTTGGTGGCGTTGTTGTATATACACTTCAACACTTCGATGTACCGATAGTCGATATGGCACCGCTGGAGAGACTGTAGCACAGCCCAAGTCTCGATCGAATCAAAGGCTTTCTCATAGTCCACAAACGCTAAACAAAGCGGCAAGTATACTCCTCGGTTTTTTGTATAACCTGCCGTAGCGTATGAATATGGTCTATGGTACTAAAGCCTTTTCGGAAACCGGCTTGTTCGGGAGGCTGGAAGTCATCAAACCTGCCTTCGAGACGATTTGTGATGACCCTCGAAAACAACTTATATACATGGCTCAGGAGCGAGATGGGCCTGTAATTCTTCAGCAAAGTGTTATCACCTTTTTTGAAGAACAGTACCACCACGCTCCTGCTCCATGCCTCTGGCGTTGAGCCCTCGCGGAGAACGGAATTGAAGAGCCTCTGAAGGACTTTCAGTATCGGCATTCCGCCCGCTTTCAGAAGCTCTGAAGTTATTCCGTCCTCGCCCGGCGCCTTGTTGTTTTTAAGTTGCTTCAGGGCCATCTCAGTCTCACACAGGCTGATGTCCGGGATATCATCGCTAAATATATCAAACCCCAATTTTCCTATGGACAACCGAAAGTCCATCGGACAACTATGATGTCCCCATATAAAAATGGAATCAAATCTCAAATAGTTTTATTTTAAACATTTTATTATGTAAATTTCATATATTGACGGGTAGCTAAGTATAAAAGCAACATAAATATATATATGTATTTAATATTTTCTGGTTTAATACTATGTAAATTAAACTTTTAACGTCATACAAAATTGATGGTTGTCCAAGAGACACTATTTCTTAAAATATCAGGAGAACTATGCGTAATATCTCAAATTGACTACTTTGAAATTTCGATATACACCCGACTTGATTTATATTTACAGTGTTAAATTACAGATAAAAAAATATTGACAAAAAAAAAATATTGAACTAGTTGTCCAGGTGACTGATTTTATAAGACTTCAGTGCGCTTACAAGCTAAAAATAGCCAATTCTGAAAGAAAAGTGCTCTGCTGTATGCAGATTCGTAAAGTAGAATATATTTTCTAACTTCTGAAACTATTGAATATTTAAAAAATCAATACTTGAAAAAATATGGCAAAATCATAACCTGTGCACTAAAAAGTTGATTGACCCATTTATTACTTTGTAGTGCACATTGAAGTCGGTCTTTTAATTTTTAATTAAATTATTTTATTTATTACTTTTTAGTTTTCATAAGCATTGTAATGATGCCAAAGGTAATCATATAATGAAAACTGGAATCAATGTATATAAAAAATGAACCATTATGATCCTTTATAATTTAAAAAACGAAAATTAATATTTTATGATTTTTAAGGAAGCTACTGTTCGTTTTTATTTTTTATTTCGTTTTTATGATAAAGAAAATACTAAAATCGGCTCAACCTGCTGGAGATATTGAGTACACTTATGCGTGGTAATCATTCGTTACCCCCTCACCTCTACACCTTCTTCACTTCCTATTTGTAATAAAACACATATACTTAACCTAATGGACGAAAAATCATTGCGTTTCTGCAAAGTTTTGTGGAGGTCTGCTCTCCAGATATGTACCTATTCATCAGATTGTCACCATGTTTTATGTATTATTCGTGCCGAAGAAAAGTTATTTCAAATCATTTTTTATTGTCGCAGATATTTAGTATTTATATTTGCATATATCCCCCCCCCCTTCCCACGCCCCTTTTTACTTTCCCGTTTCCATCCCCCCTTGTAGTAATAAACTTATACTGAACCTAATGTAAAAAGAATTATTGCTGTACTGTTCAATTTTGAGGAGTTCTGCCCTTCAGGTCTAAAGATATTCATCAGGTCTTCACAATACTTTTTTTCGTCTAACTTATCATATAATACTCTTTGACAAAAAAGTTATTTTTAAGTCAGTTAAGAACTGCCGCAGATATTGAGTATTAACAATTGTACCTATTTACCACCCCCTCACCCCCCCACCCCACCCTTTACCTATTTTCACCCACCCTTTGTAATAATATACTTATACTTAATCTTACGCAAAAAGAATTAATGCTGGATCGTTTAATTTTGAGGAGTTCTGGTCAGCGGATCCTAAGATATTCATCAGGTCTTGACCAATTTTATATGGGACCAACCCTGTATATCATGCTTTCCGACAAAAAAGAAATTTTCAAAATCGGTTCACAATTGCCGGCGTAACAAACATACAAAAAAAAAAATTCAGTCGAATTGATTACCTCCTCTTTTGAAGTCGGCCAATAAGTAAGTGGCGGCAAAACAACGCAAAATTCTAAAAACGCAAGGAATCTAATTAGAATTAGAATATTTGTGAACCGTTTACTACCAAATGCGAGGCCACCAAAATAAAATATTTAGATGCTCCGTCGATTAAAATAGGTAGATATGTTGTAATACTATATTTATACTTGAAAGGAACGAAAAACCTAGAAATGAGGATATTACGAAATTAGTATAATTCTAGATCTGGCCGTCTGATTATATAAATTGATAACAGTAATAAAAACAAGGTTTGAATGATGTGTGGAATTTGGAGCTAATATTTTTTTCTCTTGTTTTACTTACAGGCTTTTTATACATGACGGCTTTGCCAAGCGTTATGAATTAACATTTTTTTATATTACGTATTCAAAAGATCACTGATCTCGTGAGTCGTGACATAAGTCTACTTATTAGTTTAATTTATCATTCCCTAAAAATGTTTAACAAATAAACAACTATATGATATAATAAAAACAAAAAAAAATCAGTTTACAATACCTAAATACGCACAGGTAACTTATTCGTAATGCCAAGATAAAAATATAATTACTCGAATTTTTTGTTTGCAAGAAAGCCTACATTATTCGCCATTTAAATTCACACATGACCGGTTTAAAAGACCTTTGACCTAGTTCTGAAACGCGTTTACATAACCTATGGTCATTAAAGCACCATTTATAAAATTAACTCTTATATTGCGGCTATTTACGAGTAAGTATGTGTGACAAGGCAGACACAACTATCGCTATTGTTGAAAAACCAAATTTAGCTTTTGCATATCCACATTGACAATATTAATTTATTTTAAAAGGTTCATTTCATTTTAAATCGTTTAGTCCATAACAACTGGGTTCGTAAAAAATCACGTGGGGTGTTTTGATTACTATTTTACAATTGATTGTAATTATCGAAGATAACCTCTCTGGACTTATTTTAAAACACCTTCCTAATTGAATTTGCAGAGCCCAGGAGATCCTTTGGATTCACGCATATTTAGGGTTAAGAAGATAGATGGTGAAGGATTAACCCGCCACCCATAAACATCAGCAAATCCGCATATTTATAAAAATATTGACACTCATGACTCACTAAACGGGACGCAATTGCAATGCTTTTTGTTTATTGATAATCTTACATCTTTAGTAATATGGCGTACTGTGAAGTTATGCCACTTTATGTGACAGGATTACATAATATTTATTGTAGAATGTTGAACATAGCATAGCCAATCAGCACTAGGCAAGCGTGGTGGAGTATTTGGCGGTACCCCTCTCAATTGTATATGAGGCCTGGGTCCTGCAGTGGGACATATATGGGCCGATACATTATAGTAGACCATATTGCTTAAAAATCTGCGATGATCTACATGTGCGATGCTTATAAGGTTATCTATCAATTTTATTGCCGTTGATGGCACGACTGTTCTGAATAACGTATTTATCATATTAGGAAACAGTTTTAGTATTATGACAATGTCACTATGCACATTTTAAAATAGTCGCTCTATGAGGGGATTCTACAGTGACTTGTTGGAAGCGGCCTGCATTCAGCTACATTTTTCCTACACCTTTTATTAGGTCAGAGGGCATCCTTCCGTCTAACTGGTAGACTTCCCTGCGGTTATACTTAGGTTTTACTCCATTCTTTTAAAAAGAAGATGAGTAAGTCGTTCAACTGATGGAAGAGCACGCTGGCCTATAAAAAGGCACAATACGACTCAGAAATAATTAATACTAAGCACCGCTTGATAACCGCGCTCTTCAAAACGCATTAAGTCCCCTAATACTAACTTCAAAGTATCAATGACAGCCTCCGTGGCGTAGTTGGTTTAACACCGGCTATGAAACGAGTGGCCGCGGGTTCGAACCCTTCACTGAGATAAACATTTGTGTGATCCACAGGTGCTCGTTACGATCTGGGTGCCAGCGAAGTGAGACCAAAAATTCGCTCGTAGTTTCTGATAACCACGACACAAGACTCGATCTTAGTGTGGGGTCAGGATTGTGTATGTGACTGTTTATTTTCTTTTGTTTTATCTACAGGGTATATCAAGACTGCTACCGAAAACGAAGCCGTGTGGTAGTTTTAGTGACTACAAACACAATTCAAGTAAACATTTCGCAAAGAAACGCGACATTAATTTTTAATTATTTTTTAAATATCGTAATTTTTGGGTGGTAAATCCATAGTTTTTTTTCTAAAATAATAATTTAAACTGTTTTATACCTTAGAGTATTTATGAAAAAAAGGGTATACATTATTATTTTAGGAAAAAAAATGTTAACCACCCAAATATGGCCATAGAAAAAAAAATACAAAAAAAAATTATAGCATTTTTTTGCAAAATTTTCTATTGCATTGTGTCTGAAGTCGCTTAAACAACCACCCGGCTTCGTTTTCGGTAGCAGTCTTGATATAGCCTGTATAATATTCCTCAGACTTTTTAGACGTTTTTGTTTAGATATTAGTCTTTTATAAATTGAATTGTATTTTCCTTAGGGATCAGGACTACGTATGTGATCGGGTGTATTTATTATCAATTCATCGCATCGATCTATGAGCAACTCTTCAGATGTAATTCTTTGCTAGCTCACGTCATAAGAAAGCCCGCGTGAATATATTAGCATACGAGGCGGATGCGTTTCGTCACCGCTGGCGTAACAACATTAGCACAAATAACACATCTGTGTATAGAAATTGTTTTATTATACACGGCTATTGTTTTCCTTGGATAATAATAATATATCATTTATTTAAACCAACTAGATTCATAATAATTATTTCACACACAACTTAAATTAAATTATGACCTATTTAATTACAAAATGCTTTATTCAAAACAATACTTTGAACTGTAGGACAGGACAGGAGTCATACTCCAATGGCAATGGCTCAAGTACTGACAGTCAATTATGGCCTATCCACTCTCAATCGAACTCTCGATTGTAGATGAGGCCCGTGCTCTGCAGTGGGACGTAAATGGGATGATGCGATGAAACCAATCAGGTCGCTAGTATCAAATAAACTAAACCAAAACTCCTAAAGACATTCCTTTACAATTCTAAATCATTTGCATTGTAAATATCAATCCACATTTAGTGAAGCCTAAAACGCGATAAGGCTTATTCACACGGTGCTTTTGACTCGAGTGACGAGCGCCAACGATGCAAGCTTACATAACAGATGTCAACTGACAACTAAGCACGGATCTTGTATCTGGGACAGTGATTTGGCATTTTATGGGATGTTTTTGATAACAATTTGGTATGTTTTTGATAACAATTTGGGGCTGGTAGGTTTAGAAGAGAGATATGTAATAAAAGAGGTTGTTAAAATTATGTTGCTTTAGAAATTCTTGGGGATTTTAGGTACCACCGCAATATCTATTTCTCCTGCCAAGCAGTATAAATGCACTGTAATGTTTCGGTGTGTTTCTGTGTTTCCCAAGCATTGCTTTGTTATTCATGGTGTTGTTTCGATTTACTATTACTGTCAACTCCTCTGACCCTAATTCATTCCAATGCAAAAACTCCATCATAGAAAGAACTACACAAATAAAATACCTAGGAGTACTCATAGATAACAATCTTTCATTCAGACCCCACATTAAACTACTATCAGGCAGAATACGAAAACTTATGTTTGTATTCAAACATTTACGACACGTCGGTGATGCCTCCACTCTTAAAATGGTTTACCAGGCGTTATGTCAATCTTTACTTACCTATTGCATTACTTCTTGGGGTGGAGCTGCCAAAAACCACCTAATAATAATCGAACGTGCCCAAAGAGCCTTACTAAAAGTGAGCACATTTAAACCGTTATTATTTCCCACCAAAGATCTTTATGAATTTTGTCAAGTGCTCACTGTCCGTCAACTTTTTATCCTAAATACTATTCTTTTACAACATTCTGTAACAACTCCATCTAGCACCAACAAAACTAATCGCCGTAACTTACTGATTGCAAAATCTACTTCGTTTAATACATCCTTTAGTCACAGATTTTTTTGCTTCCTTGGTCCTTTTCTCTACAATAGATTACATAGAATTCTGAATATTAATATATACTCTGCTAAATATAATTTAAAGAAAACAGTCAGTGCATGGCTTCTTCACCAATGTTACGAAGAAACAGAATATCTCCTACATCCTCTAGCTTAACATATACACGAACGCACACACACACACACACAAACAGACACGCACACACACGCACACACACATACATATAACACAAACACACACTCACACACCATCACCCATATGCGCACATATTATGTATGCACGCACACATAAATAAGACTACTGACACACACACAGAAAAACATGCGTGCATGCATTTTATGTGCCTTAAATGTGGTGTCCCAAATGGCAATTATCTGTATTACCTTAGTATTATTTCCTTGTTTTGTTTAATTAACTGTAGAATTCCTAGTCTTTAATTATAACTACTTTAAATTACCCTAAAATGTTACAAATCTAAAATACCTGTTACCACCCATTTCAACTAGGCCTTGCGACATATGGATGGTAGCTGGTGCTTATAGTACAGGACTATCCTAGTTTAAGCATCAGCAGTAACTCAATACGCTTGTTACCTAGCCTAAGCAAATATATATGACTAAGTCAATTTATGTCTGTTAATCTAGGTTAAGGAAGGAATTTAATAAATGTTTTATTATTATTATTATTATTATTACTATTGAGCAGTCATAACCAGTCAATTCAATAAAAAAAACTTCGGAAAAGACTGGCTGAGCTTCAGTGCTGGGTGTCAATTTTTCTAATGCCTTTATTGATCCTGGCTGACAAGATTCACATTGTTGAGTGAATGCAGAGGAAAGTCTTAAAAATCCCATTTAATAAAGTAAATAATTAAAATATCTAAGTACAAGTTTTAGAACTTAGCATCACTGCTGTCAATCAATACAATATCGATCGAGAATGCACTATCGTTACGTTTGTATTGTTTGTATCAATACATACATAATATGTGTATTCAGTACTGGCACACCGGTAGTCCAGCGACAACCGGTGGCGCAAGTTTAATTGCGCTTGTGTAAGAGAACGCGTGCTAAATCTCTGAGATTGACAGGACCGATGCACATGCCATGACGGAAGCGATCAACACTCACTTTAATTTTAATATGATAATGTTTTTGTATCAGCCCATATACGTATATATACACTGCAGGGCACGAGCCTCCTCTACAATCGAAAGTACGATTGAGAGTGGTAGTGTTTAGGCCATATAGTCCACCACGCTGGCCTAATGCGAGTTTGGTTGGGGTGATAATGTTTTTTGTGTATAAAACTTTTATGTATCTATCAATTCTATCCATGTGTTCAAAAATATGTGTGACTCTATGTGTTGCATATTTATGTCGACTCGGAAAATAAACTCCGCAATTTGCATTTAAATTTTTTGTTTGAAATACTCGACACTGGCAGAATTGCCGGGTGGTGAAAACGCAAAACCCATTAAATAAGAACTGAACTGTTTAATGTAGAAGAAATATTGGTAATTTAATTTTAGACCTTTAAAATAAAATACAAGAGTTGCCGATGCAATAAACTTTGTCAGGACAAGAAATGAATATAAATGCAGTGATTTAGATTCAGATTTAACACGTCCTGTCTTCTCACAACTCATACCCGCTTCTACAAGATATGAAAATGCGTCAATATAGTACTTTAATTCAATTAAATACCTATTCTAATTTTGTATTAATTAGGGTCTAAACTATAATATTTCATGTCATATACGAACTAAAACTGCGTGTACTTCTCATTTCTTAAAAATAATAAACAAATTATGTAAGCAACCAAAAATACCTGCGTCGGTCAACGTCGACCCAAAAACTTTAAAAATGCATTCAATTTGTGCCCTTAAAAGTCTTAAAATGATTTACCTCAGTAAATACAGACACAATATTACGTAAAACATGTTTCGTTTAATCTGAATTACTTTTAAACCAATAAGCCATTTCCTTTTGGCCTACAATTTCGTAATTCGGCACAAAACGTTTACCAAAAAGACAATATTTAACGACTACTTGTTGTATTTATTACTGTATACTTAACTGGAATGACGTAATATTTAATAACTGCTTTTCAAAGATGGTTCTTTGAAGCACAATAGCTAAAGTTTTTGGTATTGTTCTGTTTGTTACCAAAACTTTAAGGATTGATGGCTGTGCCACTTATGAAATATCTTGCGTTTTGTGAAAAGTAATCGTTTATTTACTCGACAGCCTCCTTTATGTAGTTGGTTTATGGCCGGTATCTATTATCTATCTCTTTTTTATTTATTTTTTTATTGCGAAACGATCTTGCTGTTTGCCTGATGGTAAGCGTTACGCCGGTTCATGGACAGTAGCAACGTAAAAAAAACACCTTGCATTACAAAGCAATGATAGGTCTCAATATGTCCAGTAGTTACTCTGACCTACCACCTTTATGCTATCTACCTATGTACAACTAGAAAAATCATTAGATAACAAAGATTTCAGTTAACAAATATAGAGATCTATTATGATGGACACGACGTATAATAACGTATGGATACGTTGGACGTCATTATACGTTGTGTCGTATCAAAAGCTCAAATCGTGACGTACAATCACGTTGTGTCCGCGAAAGTGTTAATATTGAAATCTCCGCTCAAAAATAGTTTAAATAATCAACAGCCCTACATGTTTTTTGAATAAATTCCCAATAAAGTTATAACCAAATAAGCTCTAAAATCTATTGATTAAAATTTATTGCCTTTACTTCATGTGGACGTGTCTATTTCCAATTATTTGTCCATCAAATCCATTACCATAACATCTCAATTCACAGTAATCGAATCTGCTACCCAGAAACCGCTGCCCTCTCATTACCGTAACACCGCATTGGTCTATAATGAGGAAAAAATTGATTTCCATGATGGTTTTCGTCACGAACATTTCATTGCAGATGGAATAATGTTTGCAGAACTATTGGCAAAGGCTTACGAAAAGTAGGGTTTAGCGCAAGAATTTATTGAGAACTGTGCCTTTTAGAGCTATGTTCGATGTAAACGTCGATATGGGACAGTTTAAAAGCGTGGGAAATATTAAAAGAAACTTGTGAAACGTGAACTTTAAATTCATCTCTGTCTTCTTTCAGTCACAGGAAGTCCACTGCTAAACATAGGCTTCGACCAACTTAAATTTATTTGGTGGTATGATATTTGTGTCTGCCAGGATAGTGTCGACCGTAGTCTAACTTGCCAAATTTATGGGCCACTTGCCATTATGATCGAGAGTGCCATGATGTCACTATGATCAGGACTAGTATATATAGTAGAGTAGTGTGATCAGAACTATATATGTGACTTTTGGGTGTATTTTGTTAAGACAATTCTACCACCAATCAGGCTTTGCAAACTCAAGGTGTGGCCTCACCACCTCACCTGGCCTCAGCATCTCCCAAGCGTTGTAAGAAATCAAGTTGCTCAGCTTTCTCGCAGTTTTGACAAGGTCGCTGGTGAAAGTACCGCCATCAACGCCGACCCCGGCAACTGCAAATATAGAAGAGATGAAATAAACAATAATGTACATGTTTTGTAATCTGGATTTAGTGTTGTGAGAAAACAATAGGTAATTAATTTCGAACCTTGTTTTTGTTAAAGTAAAATTGAGACCCTTCCGGCCTATGATCCACAGTAGACTTTCTGTAGCTGAATATGATATTTTCATTGTCTACCCGGTAATCGAGCAAACAGTTCACCTGGCGGTAAGTGGTGATTTGCCGCCCATGTACATCCACAACGCCTGCAACATGGATGTGTTGCTGGGCTATCCCATCAGGAGGGGAGGGGGAAGGAAAAAAGGATGGTAAAAGGAAAGAGGTATTAGGCAATCTTACTCACCGAATGAAACTTCACGTCTAATTCCTGTGAGGCACGGGTAACGCCCTGGACTAGTCTGTCCAGTCATGACGTACATCAATTTTAGTGTGATAGAGGTCACATGAGGTCCATGCCCAGTATTGGCAATTAGTTTAAGGACTTTGTATATAAGGATATGTTGTAATGAAACTACTAGTTACTGCGTCAAATTGATTTTCGAAACTAAAACCTTGGCTCTCATAATGTGGAGCTTCTGATCTAGAAATCGAAGCTAGGAATTTAAGGTTATCAACCTGCTATTACAGCAATGAGGCGATTGTAATATTCAATAATTAATTTTAACATCCTAATAAAGATGTGATGTGATTTAAGAGTTACTAGCACAGTGAAAGGGATTTATAAAAACAAATCCATACATGGAGTTCGGCTGTCATATCCTGACGCATGCTTCGAGAAGCTTCTACATTATCTAGGCCAGGTCATAGCGAGCCAGGTTTGTGTAATATAAAATGATTACTGCAACGTTATATTGACAAAACATTTAATAATACGTACATAAAATATTTTTAATGTCCTATAAAATGTTTAGGTTAATTAACAAATTAATTTATATGTTTAACAATAAATTGGTGAAGAAATTCCGCGTTTGTAATGTATATTTTTGTTTGAATACGCAACAATGGCTTGCTCGATTTGGCAAATTTCTAGAGATTACGACCGTTTTGTGTGTAATTAATATTGGCCATGTCGTTTTTAAAAATATTATCTTAATTTTTCATCATCTTTATGCCATTTTTAAACTTTTCTAAATGTTATATTTTGTCACTTTACAAAATAAGTTGGCGAAATAGCGTAAGTGACAAAGACGTAACCACAAGATAATTTCATAAAATGCGTTTTAATTCCAATTATCCAGTAAATTAGATTTTTATAAATAGCTTTGTATTTCAAAGGCTACGTGAGACCTCGAGTTTCTGATACAACTATTGTAACAATTGAACTAATAAATGTTTTAACAGGTATTCTAAATTTGTAAGTTTTAATAAAACGGTGGTGCACTTTGCAATACGACTCATTTTTTTTACGTAGTTGGGAAGTTCTGAAATATACAGTCCCTTGCCATATTATTAGACCCACGCAGCAAACACGTTACTTTTTCAACATAAGAGTTGATATTGGTCAAAATTACGTGCTATTTACTATTTTGAGTTTTTGATACTATAATTTAATCTAATGCCAATAAAATGAAATAACTTTTGACTAAATATTTTATATACACAATAATTTGTACAAATGATAACACCGGTTTCGTTAATTAATTATTTTGCAAGTATTTTGTTGACCTTCCTTTAGCCGCCAAAAGTGCCTTAATTCTTCGAGGCATGCTTTTTATGCATTCTTGTATAGATTTTTGAAGCTGAGGATTGTTATACCACTCGAAGTTTAATTTATCTATGAGTTTTCTTTTGTTTGTAACTGTATATTTTGATATTTTCCTCTTCAGAAGCTCCCAGACATTCTCGATAGTGTTCATATCTAGCGAATTTCCAGGCCATTCCAAAACTTAAATATGTTGCTGTTGTAAAAAGCTTGTTATGCTATTTGCTTTATGGCAAGGGCCCCATCGTGCATAAAAATTGGTTCTTCTTCTTCAGAGAACCATTCTTTAAGTTGGGGTATTCATTTTGTTCTAAAAACTTTTTTGTACTGGCGCATTGTCTTCTCTACGCTATACAGGCGACCTGTCTGCCTGATATAACAGAACAAACCATAACAGAAGGTGGATGTTTTACGTAAGGGACAATGCAGTCGGGTTTGTATTTCTCGTGTGGTCTTCTCTGTACAAACATTAATTTTTCCATCGAAACTTGAAAGACGGACTCGTGGGAGAAACAAGCCTGTTATGATCAATTTTTTTATTAAATGTAGTTCGTTGATTAATTATATTCACTTCTCATAGTGAAAAATGTTTTATTACCTTTTCCCAATCTTCTATGGTAAAGTTTTTATATTTACGGGCTCAATCAAGCCGTTTCTTTATCATGGCCGGAGTCAACTTTGGTTTCCGCGCAGGTTCGCGCGTTCAATTTATTTTCAGCAAGACGCCGCTGCACAGCTCCATGAGAAATGAGTATTCCGTCAATCCTAATGTTCTTCGTTAATAATCGGACCGGAAATTTTCTATTTTGGATACAAATATCTCGGATTTGTCTGTCTGTTCTTAGAGTTGTAATACGTTTCCGTCCACACGCACCTTTTCGTTTTGGCGATAAAGTTATCACGCGATTACTTTTTTTTTAAATATTCTTCACCGAACTTCTCGATATGCCTGTCGCTTTAGCTATTTGGTATTTGGATAATTCAGTAGCCTTTAAAAGCCCCCGTACTTGCCCAACTGTCTTGGCAGAAAGATCATGATTTTTGCCCATCTAAAATATTTAAAAAGATCAAATTTTCGGTAATGTTCTCACTATACATGCTATATGATTACAAAAAACAACAAATATAATACTATTCTATCATAATGAAACTAAAATTCCATCACAAACTTACCTTTATTTGTAAAAACAACGCTTTTTAATTTCACCAGATTTTTAGGTTGTGAGTCAGTAAATTCACTCGCGAGCCTTTAATGATATTTATTTATTTTTTATTGTGTTGCAAGCATTTATATATTTAGCTAAATTTTGTTAGAATAAGGGATTTCAAAAACTAACACATGTTACGCCTATATAATGGCGCTAATGTCTTATAAAGTGAGAAAATCTAATTATTTTTGTTTGGGTCTAATAATATGGCAAGGTACCGTAGGCCAAGTGACATTTTGTAATGCTTGATTTGTATCTAAGAATATTCAAACCACATAACCAATAAATAAAGCCAATGGAAGCTAATTCAAATCTTGCCAGGCAAGCGGAGCTCAAATCAAATAAATCCTAAATTAAGAGAAAAAGTCCACCAAAGCAGTATCTAAACGTTTCGAAATTGTCTTTATTTTGCTTTCTCAACAAATTGATATTACTGTCGTATCAATTTGTAATTTGTAATTTGTAACACCGAAGCGGTTAAAACGATTGACCCAAAACATTGATGGCAGAAATTGCGAATATCAAATATGAGGAATAATTTTCTTATATTTGATATTCGCAATTTCTGCCATCAATGTTTTGGGTCAATCGTCATCAACGAATTGATGTTCAAAATACATTGATCATTCTCTTACTCTTTTTTTTTGTTTACTTATCTTTTTCAAAAGCTAGAACTTATTACGTGCGTCATAATGCCCAGTAAACATTGCCTAAGTGGCTACAAATATCCTTTGAAATGGAACACAATAGTGCACTACTTACTGGCTGCTTGGTGACATAGATTACTCATAAAAGCTCCAATACAAGAATCTATTAGACATGCTTCATAGTAGAAAATCTTTAAAATGCACTATCTTGGGAAATGATATACTAGAGAAAAAAAAGAATGTATTTTAGATGTTTTTTAGTATCAGTTAATTCATTGTTAACATTGTTATATTTCTTTACAATGTAATTGATTCATTGTAAATCGTTGTAAGCAGGTAAATAAACCGACTGAATAAAACTAAGACGGCGCAAGTCAAACGGAACTAATGGATTTTCACGCTGTTTCGTTTATTTTCGGTACGCAACTTACTAGATGTCATATTAATTTTGTAATATTCTGTTGAAATAGCAGGTTGTTGGTAATGAATGTTTGAATGATTCACCATTATCCTATTCCCTAAGAAGACACTATCCATAAGTTTTTTTATTGCAATGTATGATGAGACGAACATGCCGTTCGCCTGATGGTAAGTGATACGACCGCTCATCAACAGTAACAAAACCAAACAACACATTGAATTACAAAGCAATGCATGGCATTCCACTGCGCTCGCCATCCCGCTGTTTGGGGGGAGAAATAGACATTGCGGAGAACCTAGTCAGGCGGTCTCTCAGATATTATGAGATCACCAGTAAAAACAAACTACAAATAATAGGCCGCATCCAAAGATTTTCACAGCAATCTATTGCAAGTGGCCTGCTTCCAACGACCTTCTGCAAGTTGCAACTTTTGTCTTTAGTTCAAGTTTTGAATGTTCATATAGATATAAATCTGAATTTAAGACATCCTATTTCCGATATGAAATCTAGAAGTTACAGTTTAGTTTTCACCTTTTAATTAGAACATCAAACAACAGTGAGAATATATTGTACGTTAATTAATACATCGATTTTCATGACAACATAATTAGCGTATTTAATCGATGGTGTACCAAGTCTTACACATTTTAATACGATACTCTAAAGAAATATTTTCAGTGCAGTGTGATTATTGAGCAAGTCTGCTGTAAGACTTGCGACAGCACATCAGCATTCTCTTTATTAACAAATCATATTAGAAAGTGTTATAATGGATAACATTAAAATAGTAATTTTAATAACTGCACACGAGGCGATTAAGATCGATTGTGAAGGAGGTTACTCGATTGCAGATTAAGATCATCGATTTCATTGAGCATTCATCGCGGTCGATTAGTTTTGTTTGCGTTGAAATTATTTACAATTGATTTTTCTTAATAGCTGATGATTAATAATGAACTAGCTTAAACACTCATAAGACCAGGCACTTGTAATATGTTTAGCAAGATTTTGAAACGAAGACAAATTACATATTGAAAAATTACCAATAGTCACAACGCAAAATATTAAATAGAAAATACTTTTACAAAGGTGTTATTTTCTAATTGCATTGACTTGGTGAAATTTGCAGCGAAAGTGAACCTTGTTTTGTTGCCAATTTAAAATTATTCGCATAAATGCAATCCTTGAGTTAGACATGCGACGACAGCGGAATTTCTAGCATCAATTAACTTTTACCCTATTTGGGTGGCGAAGAATGGCGTAAGAACCATACGTGTTGGTAGAAAATAAAAACCTATGGTGGTAGGTTTTTCATATGTAAGAGGTCGCCTGGGTAGGTACCACCGCAATGTCTATTATTCCCGCCAAACAGCAGTGTAAAAGTACTGTTATGTTTCGGTGTGAAGGATATTGTAGTCAGAGTAACTACTGGACATATTGAGACTTAACATCTTATGTATCAGGATGGCCAGCGCAGTAGAATGCCAAGCATTGCTTTGTAATTCAAGGTGTAGTTTGTTTTACTACTGTTCATGAGCGGCCGTATCGCTTACCATCAGGCGAACGGCACGCTGGTCTCGCCATCCCGTACGAAACAAACCAAGGACGATGTTAGCAGTAACGTCCAGAGATTTTTAATAGTACAGACGTCGCAAGAAGCTAATGATTTAGTAATTGCAGCATTGTCAGATACACCAACTTATAATAAGCAACGTAATTGATATGATTAACATCTTCATTTAAGGACACATAAGATTAATATAATTTGATATCCTCTGTCAAGGTAGACAGCGTATGCCTTGACATAGGATATCAAATCAACTCACCACTGAATGTCAGACATTTAAAGGTCGTAATAGAGTGACCTCTAATAAAAGTCCATAACAGAGGGCAAAGGATTTCGAGCCTTCAGGAATGTTACTGACTAAATAAAACACGACTGCAAAATTGGCACTTCGGGTCACTTGGACCAAGATATCTAGAATAATGAAGATGGTGTAAGCTTAAAGGCTGATCAGGTCTGATAGGTCTACCTCACAGAATCTTCGTTACATCTCTCAAAAAAAAATTAAAACGTTTTGTACCAACATTTTTTATTGCGATGAATTGCATTGGCCTAAGGCAGTTGTTCCACCAACGACGAGAAAACGACTAACTATCGGCTATTTTCTCGCTCAAGAAACGTACAATAGATATATTTTCCGTGTGAACAAAAGAGATGCATATACAAACAGTTGATCGCTGACTGTTTACACTGCCGGCGAGCACTCGCTTCACTAGTTTGTCGCTGAGCGACAAGAGCTATGAAAGATAACACTCGCTCGGCGATACTAGCCAAGCGATTAGAACTCACGCCGAGAGAGCAACCAGTGGTCACTTCTCACTGTACTGTGGACTGTACGCTTGACTGCCTGCCTGCCTGCGAGCGAGTGATGCGAGTAATCGCCCGCCTCACTCGCACACTCGCTTATAGCCGAGCTACACAAATATCGGAACTACGCACTCGCTCCCCGCGTCTCGCTAACTCGTTTCTAGTTCTAGCTCTACTCGTTACTCGTTAATCGTTGCCGGTGAGACAAGTGCCTAATGGTAAGCGATACACTGGACAGTGGATAAACCAAAAACACTATGAATTACAAAGCAGTACTTGGCATTCCACTGCGCTCGCCTTCATGAGACATACGATGTCAAATCTTAATTTGTACAGAAGTTACTCTTGCCAGAATGTCCTTTGAACCAGTGCATTTACACTGCTGTTTGGCGGGATAAATAGACATTGCGGTGGTACCTTCCCAGACGGCCCCTCACATATGAGACCACCAGTAATACTTAAGTACAAAAAAAAAACAATTGATATATAAAAAATATGGCACTTGTTCGTGCTGCAGGCAATATTAAAAATAAACATATCGATACATTAATAGCATTTTAAACCGTGACCGTGCAATCAACAAACTTTTATAACGCTTTCTTTATGTACGTGAAGTAGCTATGTCATCGTGTAACTGTGAGAACACTCTGAAACTAGGGTTACTACTTGCTGTTACTTAATTTAGTTTTTTAGAGTCCTACATGTCGGTGGGGGCTTATGTCCAGCATTGGACTGCAACGGGATGATGAGTTGGTAAACCATTGCATTTTAAATGACTTTGTGGGGTATATAATATATAGTTATATGAATAGAGGAGTACATTGATACATAGATAAACATCATACCTTTTTCCAAAAGGGATAGGCGGGGTGCAACTAGTACGCCCACGATTCGATTGTTCCGTCACACGATGTAGTAGGGGGCGAGCCTATCGCTGTTTCCGAGACACAGATCACTCCCAATAGATACCTAATACAAGGCAGCGGTTGCGCCCAACACATTTAAGATATCAGATAGATATAAACCGATGCCAAATGTCGCGTCATCAGTGTCGTCCAAGTAGTGGACCCGCACATGTCGTCGCACGTTAGCGAAAATTACATTTTGGGAACATAATATTACAGTTAATAATGATTTGTTCAATAAAATGGTGTGCAAAAAACTCAAAACAATAAAGTATCTAAAAAAGCGCAATAAGTTTTCATCGATAACTAATATTCTTTAAATTAATTTGGTCCCAAGCGAGCTCAATTTATACTGGTTAACCTATCAATGTCAAACAGTCGAGTTCGGATGTAGAATCAGCCGTCTCTTTTTCGCATAGCAATAACCGTAATAAGCCATCTTTTTTTGGCGAAATCACGCGTTCTTCTAGTGTTTGACGCATGTTTATAATTCCCAGAAATATCGATATTGTAAAACAATAATGTAAATTAATTTTATTAAATGACAATGTCACAAAATATATATTGATTTAAATAAAAATTGCAAATTTCCATAATTACGTTATTTTATGTAATTTGAAATAGTTAAATTTGTTACCAAGGTACTTTTACAATATTTTTTTATTTATATTTGGCGTAATTAAATTTCCTTTTTTCCCTCTAGTTGTATACGTTTTCAAATATAATGGGAGGGTATTTATCATAAGTGTTAGTATACTAAGTTTATTGAGAATCAGTAGCACAAGCTATTGCACTAATTTTAACATACGTTGTATATATCGCCGCTTCCAACAGGTCATTGTGGAGATCCTTGGGGGAGGCCTATGTTCAGCAGTGGACTTCCTGTGGCTGATATGATGATGATGATGATGTATATATCGTCTCAAAAACATTCATAGTTCGTCAAGTGGGTTTCATCGTCACTTGTCGATATTACATTTACTACAGCCGCCGTCGGAATTCAAGAAACGGAATAAGTTATTGTAGCCCTTTAGGGCGTGAGGTTTAGTTATTTACTATTTCATATTTTTATCTGATCTTTTATATCAACACTTAATTTGGGTATTTCGCCATTATGGTATACAAAAATACACAGTGAATGATAGAAATAAAACCGTTACATACTAAAAAATAAATCTTAATCCTATTTAATCGTAGTTGGCGGTTGCCGGTTGGTATAATTTATTAGATCAGGCCGGTGAAATAATATTATCAAACATTTAACAAGTTGGTAATTACGTTATAGAAGCGATCATAACACATGAACTTACTGGCAAATCGAACTATCGATACATTTTTTTATTTATCGATTTATGCCTCATCTCTCCAGTGAAGTCCACGTGACCGCGCTGCAACCCGCCCACCCCCCGCGCCTTTCCCTTCGTTGGCGTTTTCGGTTCAAAACAAAACTATCGTAATGCGGTATCTATTGGAAGTGATCTGTGGTCCGAGACAAATTCTTGATCTGAGCTGATAATGAATAGAAAAATGCTACTTACCCGATCCAGGAATTGAACGTGAACCTCAGCTATGTAATGTTTTCGTTAGGCCGGCAAAGGAAAAAAGTTACGAATGCCACCACTTCACTTGTCTCCCTTTTAAAGATAATGCATTCACCTGGCATCGTATTCAACGAACCTGAAGACTCCTGTTAGTTACTTTTCATAGCAGATGAGGGATACCGTGCTGGAATTATGTTGTTCTGTATTAAATGTTCTGTTTTAAGATGCCTTTGGGTTTCTAGGTATTCATAGACAGCGATTAATGCCCTTCACATGATTCGTTCGCTCCTATATGTAATGCAAAAAAGACATTTAGCACCGACTCAGACGGATTACTCAATACTGCGACGAACTTCGTATGTTCGAACTTATAAGATACATTTTTCCACTTCTAAAAATCAATACTATTGATGAAACTTATCATTCACTCAGAACATAGGCTAAGGTTACGACGTACGATAGAGGATTGGGATATTTTGTAAAGTATTTGGGCATATTCTTATAGTTTTACTTTCGATATTCAAACTTCGTCGTCGTGTCCCGGTATAGAGTAATCCCCCACATCATGCACCTGTCATCATCATAGTAATTATTGTTAGATTGCTATATTCTGCAGATGTAGTAATAATAAATAAAATATTTTGTAATGTGGCAACCTTGGTTACAACCGCTATATCAAAAGTGAAGAAAGATGGATTTAGTGTTCAACGCAACACTTATCAATTGGACGTTCACACCATATTTTATCCCATTGTTCGTGTTTCTTATAAACTTGTGACATGCCAATGTCGAGACGTGTCAATATCCAATTGTTTGCATATCACATAATTTGCATTTTAATAACCGCACCATTATAATGAACTACTTTGCTTACTTTCTTAGTAATAATTGTTCCCACTAAGTTAAAAGAACTTAACCAAAAAAGTTAAAACGTCTTTGGAAATTTTAATCACGTGCAGTGTGTTAATTTGTTTAGCTATTTCAGTTTATTCAAACTTATTTAGATAGTGTTTGATTACAGAAATATATGTATCAAATGATACAGTGTTATAGTTCAGAGAGTGTCGATGAGACAATTAACAGACATTATTTTGAATAATCTGTTTTCTGGAGTCAGGAATTTGTGCTCGATATGGCGAAAGTTTCGCCCCTGATCAGGCCACGGAACAAACAAGGCGAAATGTGGTTGTTCTGGGAGCACCACTGCCTACCCAATTTGGGAAAAAGGAGTGAGTTTAAGTAGTTTTCTGCAATGTCATTTTCCTAGGATTAAAATGGGAAATAATCCTTGCTGTCAACACTCACAACATCTGAAGAATCGTATTTATATAACAGACCTGTAAAAATAAAATATAAGGGAGAAGGTTACAAAAAGCGTACATAAGCCTTGGGAAAATTAAACTTGAAACATCAGATTCTGTATTAACAAACGCAAGATTAAAATCTATCGGCGAATAAAATGGAATGCCAGTTGAATTTCAATGAGTTAAGCAACAAACTGGTCTAGAAATTCCTTTATTATTACCTGTTAAAGTTTAATACTATTTTAGTACGTAGGCGTGCCACGGCCAGTAACTGTTTGGGTGTAACTAATTGAAATCTACAAATACACTATCTTTTCGGACCTTTTCGTCGATTTGACTTACTTTAAACCTAAACATAGATTACAGTCGAATCTAGTAAAAGTTTAATTAGTCTTCTACAATGGTAATTCAAAATAATCATTCTACGGTTTATTTAGGTATATTATTCATTCATATACAGTGGTTCTTAACCATTAAGATACGAGGGACAATTTGATAAAAAAATTAACACAATGGCCACCCAATTGATTGACTGATTTGGTTGTTTGTTAATATAGTAAATAAACAAAGCGTTTTTCTATCTATCTTGGCTCCACGAACCATTGGAGATGCTTCCCGGTACTACCTGTGGTCCACGGACCATCGGTTGAGAACCACTGGTCTAGTTGGTATAAGTTTTGCTATAATAACACCTGTTTATACAAGATCTTGATCTTTAAAAACAACATTAAAATGTTTGGCGAATTATATCAGAAATTATTACGTAAAGGTGAATGCCATAATATAATATACGGCCAATGCATAGAGCACATTAAAAGGTATCTGGTTAATAATTTATTTAACTTTTACCTATTATGTCAGAGCTAAACTTGTTTAAATGTGTTATGAATATTGATTATCAGTTATATTATATCTATTTTTTTCTTTATGTTAATATTATTCACGGGTTGTTTTGCAGTATCTTATAAAAATGTTTGGACGCTATTATTGATAGGTTTATTTTTATTATTCGAAATACTACACCTCCGTATTACTTCTTTTTCGCAAGGACACCATAATCACCATATTCATTTCATCCACATAAAGGTAGTTAGAATTTTAGAAGCGTTACAAAAATGTAGCTGTCACAGTTAATCGTATTGCATCTAAGGGAGCAAGAATATCACAACTTCAAAATAATCTCTGATAAATATCTAACGCGGAAGAATGAAAAATCACATAAAACCGGGTATTCAATCGGATCCAGTACCTCACAGTCCATGGCTGTATTTACTGTGACAAAAAAAGTAAAATAGAACGTAACAAAACATGCAAATTAAAAAAAAAATACATATTTATCTGACGCAAAGTTAAAAGGCTTTTAAAAATACATTCGAAATTAACGCTATAATTGAATTAAGGACTTTCTTCTGTTATCTACTAAAAACGGTTAAATTATGCGAAACACAACAACAAGTTGGATGATCAAGCCAATGATTAGTATCGTACCTATCATTGGAATTTCGTTTAAGTCCATTGCTCGCTGACATGTAGTCATTAGCAATGTAATTACTACGGGTTTATGTAATGAGTTATCGAATCCACCATGTTGCTCCTTATTACGTCGAATGTACTTAAATAGACACGACCCAAGAATTCTTTGGCTTTAAGGGAGATGGTATCGAGGTATGTTGAGTTACGATTGGATATCAAGTTAAGTAATACTTGTATCAAAGCCTTATTTATTTATGAATTGTCAAATAGGTTTTAGAGTAAATAATCGTGGATCCTGCAAGGCACGGCAACTTCAGAAGAGAGGCAGAACCTTTTCCTTTAATATAAAATCTAAGAATGAGATTAAATATTTAATAGGGTATATTAATTTCAATAATTATTATACTACCTTCAACGTACATTATTAGGTTATAATACAAAAAGTTATTTATTTAACACAAAAACAGAAAATATAATCACTACCTATGTTCAAGTCTTATAATTTCAATTGAACATCAGGAATTGAAAAAACGACGTTAAAATAGTATATTACCGACATTTGGATTATATGCTCACCTGTATTAAAATAATGTAGAATATCTACATAATTTCTTATACATTTGTTCTAAGAACTCTTGGCTTATTTTCACTGGTTTATTATTTATTTTTTATTTTTATTATTTATTTTTTCACTGAAGCGAGTCAAATGATTTATTAACGGCCCCTGTAACTTGAACTACGGTTAACAGGTCATGTCTCGCTTAGAAATGTTTTTCTCACAAGCTGCGGCTAGACGGTAGACATTGACAAAAAAATTGATACCCACCTTCTAATGCATAAAATCGGTGCTCATACATTATTATGGAAACCTCGATTTTACCGAAGTAATAATCGAAACATCATATAAAAAGTAAAAATTAAATCAAATCCGCTAAATTCCTTATTTTTTTCACTGTGTAACATTCTCTAAATCTAAGGAATTACTACATAATTTCACGATGTTATTATTCATTGTTACAGTGAGTGTTGATTGACTATTAATTCACACATATGTCTGAAAAGTCAGATGTGTGCTCTGGTATTTGAACCAGCAATCACTTTTGGCACAATTGCTGCGTTTGGTCCATTGCCAATAGGCCACCACGCACTTTTTACAAGGAGTTCGGTAATGCCATAATAATGCAATAAGCGGAGTCAACAAGTTGAATAACATTAGATACGATCGTGTCATACTATTGTGTTCGTATCGCAATTCCATGGGGTTTTGTTCGCTTTATCAAACATCGATTCAATTTGACAAGAAATATTCTCTCAGCATTTTTCTTTACAGCCTCTGTATGCAGGATATCAGTTTTATAATACGTGTGTAAGTAGGTTTGACAATAGTTGTTTGTGCGCCGACCTTCATTGAGCTGGCCTAGAGTATTAATGGACCAAGGAATAGACTCGAATTATCAAGCGTAGGCTAGATCTTGCCTGCCATGGGTTTCACCAAGTGGGGTCTTACAGAAGGCAGAAAAAGTAAAGCTGTGAAAGCAGCACTAAATACCAGCCTATTTCTGAATATTTAATACTATACTAGTGGGTGGGTAAGCGCAAAATTAACATCATCAACTGACTAATCAAATATTCACTAACATACCTTTTCATCGATTCTGGCGACCTCTTCTTGTCCATTATGACATCTGGAGTAACAAGGATATTATAAGATCGGTGACGAGTTAGGACATAAAACAACACAACATTTGGAAGAACTTTAATAATTCAGTTTGAACAAATATTACCCATAGATACACAGATACATATAACAACCGTTATTCTAACATCTAGTTTTATGAAAATCACAAACACATGTTTTTCTAAATTAACTAATTCACATAAAGGTTCCTTATTCAATTCACTTTTTGGCTTCGCCTAGACTACACGAGTATATACAATGAAGTAACAAATTTACAATTACTAATGATAATTACGCCTTACCGTTCGGTATTTATCGCCTCCTAGTCTTCAAAATAATAACATTCGATGTATTAATTAGCCCTAAGCGATAACCAAAGAAATTAAAACATATTTGTAATAAGTTGTTAAAAAAATTGTCATGGCACCAGTGATGGACAGTTGAAAATAAAAGGCGTAAACATTGCGTGCCTTGGTTTCAAAGATGATCATTTCTTTCACAATAGTTTTAACTTAAAAATGATTTGTTTATCTGTATGAAATGAATCAAAAATATTGTAATTCAATTTTATTTATCTCAATTTTTATGAGAACTACGAATAGAGTGACACCTCCTTGGTCCTTTAGTATAGCACGTATAGGGTGCGGAGAAACGGAGGCGACAAACTGAAGTGGCATTTAGTCCACTCCTAGCGACCTTTTCAATTTAGAATTTATTTATAGTTTTACTTTCATTTATTCATTCAACAATCTGGTGCCTTCTGTAATAATATTTGTACCAATCGACCATAACAACCAAAGAAACATTTACCTTATAATCTACTTATCAAAATTAATATTTTGGGAATAACACAAGTCTTTACAATTAATTTGAGATTTCACTTACATTAACGAGAATTTTAGGAACTAAACACAGTTAATGACTGGGAACGCGTAATACCCAAACCCTAGATTATCTAACACAGAATCAAATTACCTAGATACATAGATATAACGATAGAAGATCTAACTACAGCGTTTTATCGACAATCAACGATAAACGCCGTGTGTGATTGTACCCTAAGTTACATAAAAAATTAAGTACGAAACATTTGGATAAAACTTTTTGCAATCATTTTTATACACAAATGAATGCAAAAAGCTCGATGTCTAAACATTTAATGTTTTACAAAATTCTACAATAATGACTAGAACATTTAGACTAGATACCCGATTTTCTATACAGACACTAGCTAAAATCTCCTATGCTCACGCCTTGCATTGCGTTTTAAAAAAACGCTGCTTTAAATTCGTGTATGGAGCTGAAACGTTTGTATCAACATCAGTTAGAATGTGAAGACTTATTATAAAGTGATTTTAATATAAGAAATGCATTTTTTGAATGAACAATGCAAATTAATGGCATATTTTATAAGATACCTTATTTTCCTACGAAAGTTCTGAGGCGGTATTTCATTACATAAGAAAAGCATTAGCACAATTAAATAAAACTTTGATAAAAAATCTTGAAATAAAAAATATGATCTAAAGTAAATAAATGACGTTTCTGATACTTTTATGCAAGCCCGATTGTAGTATTGATATTATAATGCGATGAATATAAATGATTTGAAATTATTTGACAGCATGCAAAAGAACTATAAAGATTTTTCTAGAAACGTTTATAATTTAACAATATTTTTCTAATCCGTACAATTATTTTGTGATATGAAGATAGACGTATACCATCTTGTACTATGTTTCAGTCGATATCATGATTTTATATTACAAATCATCATCAAATTAACTAACCTAACAAAAAAATACATTTTTGTGAAACGTAATTAAAATCTAATGAAACATGCCTATGTCTGGCAAACTGCTGAATATAATTTATTGCAGTAGTTTACCATTGACACAAAAAAGACAAGCTACATGTTATATTTATTCTAAATAAAATTAATTTGCCATTGAAAACAATTTGACCCTTGTTTAAATTTTAAATAATTTTCGCTAAATATTCAAGTTGCATTGCCTAGAACAGCGGTTCTGAACCTTTTAGTCACGAGAGACCATTTGACAATATTTCCGTTTAGCCAGTGACCAACCAGTTAGTTTGGTTGAACGTTAATACAACCATAAAATTTTAATAAATAAAGGGTTATATTTAACTATTAAAAATCATGCAAAAAATATTTGAAGGATGGCCTTTGGATGTCTACGCTCGCCACTTGCTTCCTTGGTTTAGAACCACTGGCCTAAAATTTTATAAAGATAAAACATCCAGGCAAACAAAGATCTAACAAATTATTTAATTTTTGGCACCGTCTTAAATCATTATTGACCCGTGATAAATTACGCATCTTCTTAAAAGCAACAAAAGTTCAAAGATAATTATAATTTCAATAAATAACTTAATACTATTTAAAAATAAAGTAGACACAATCTGCCTTCTTTGGTCAAGCCCCTGCGTAGAAATAAAGTGGTGGTTGGTAATACATTACAAAAGATTAATGTAAAATTAAAATTAATTTGACAAATCTTTCAATACAAGTTCAAACGTATTTAACAAAATAACGAATGTACACAGTAATTGTTAAGTTTTGAACATAGAGTGTAAAACGCAGCAGTTATTATTGTCCCATAATTGATATTTTATGAAATATCAACCAATAATATGTTTGACAGTCATGAACTCATACATCGACAGGATACTCGCATATTATACCACGACACTTTCACGTTTCAATTCCCGCTGCGTTTTATTCCATCATGACCAAACCTAAGACAATTCATACACGTTGGGTCAATCTCAGATCAAAATTGGTGTGTTTCGCAAAACAACGTCTGTGTTTCGCAGCTATGGAAAGTATGCACTGTTTATTACTATATATTATTAATCTATTTGGAAATTAGAAAGGGATGATATACGTTATACGTTGCGTCAGGCACATGTTGAAATAAGAGCGCCATTTCATGAAACGACTCAGCCGATTGTGGAACTTAAGTAATAGAAGAACGGAATGTAAAAGTTATGTGACTATGTCTATGGTGATTCTGATTCAAAAGCTCAGAGTTTACTTACGTCAGGTAAATCTTTAGGGATAAATTGTAATGACATTCCTTGGGTGACTGTTTCTGAATAATTATGGTGCAGAATTAATTATGATCTTTTTATTTTTAAGGCATTATTTGCTAAACGTTGTTACCAGTATGCTGATTTTTTTGCCCTGGTGTGATGTATTAAATAATCATTCTTTATCTTAAATCTTTATATAAATTGTAAATGTTGGCTACATTTACAATGTATATAAAGATTTAACTTTTTTTTAAACCAGGGTACAGTAAAATTTGCGTCCAACATTTAAATGTTTTGAAATAACACAATTTATATCCAATGTAAACTCATTTAACATTTAATACAAATGATTGACATCATACAAACATTATTGTTATTTAATTGCATTGAACAGCGTAATAGATTCGGCAACGTAAAGCAAGTAATCACTATTTAATATTCGCTACATTATTTCACCAGTTGTATAATCCATCAATTGAATAGCAAATAGGCCTCATAGAAATTGCTGAACTCTTCACCTAAAATTATATGTTAGTTTGATTGAAGTATTAGAAGTTAATAAGGTTCGCGTTTGCAAAATGTTCCTTGATTATATAACTGATGCAAGAAATTGTATGTTTGGTTGATGGATCATAATATATACTAATGTTATTTATGAGTCCCAACTTAGTTCTTCTTAGTATTCACAGAAGAGATATTACTAAACGTGTATGTATAAGTTAATAAGAAAAAATAAGTATTATAATGCATTTTCATAGTCTAAGAACCAGTGATGGACACCTTTTACCAATATGGCAAAGGAATCAATACGTTGGAAATACAGAATTATCGAAATGAACTATAAAAATGCTGATTTTATTACAAATGCCGTAATTTTAAATTGAGAAGAAACTGTTGCATTACGTTGCGTTATTTATTGGCAACAATAAATGCCATAGAATTGTAAGTGATGAAAGGACAGAGATGTATTGATGAGTTGCTTTATTTCTCCTCTTGGCTCAAGGTGTGGTAATCTGACGTAAGTAAATTAAAGACGTAGTAGGCGGGGTAGCCACGCTTGAGACTGAAACTATGTGTTAAGTAAGACCATTTGTTTCCCAAATGAGGTCATTAGTAACGAAGAAATTTGTAAAAACTAATATTTGCTGAAGAAATCTCATTAGCTCAAGTCTGTTAATCCCCAAGGCGATATGTATTAGTGTATCTATTACCTTATACAGTATACCGAATTTACTTTTACAGTTGATAGCAGGTTTAAATTATCTTGTATGTTAAATACAAAATTAAAACTTAATAATGATATTTCGATTGCAAGCGCAGCGACTGCTGCAACAACTATTAGACTGTTCGTATTTTTATGAAATTACTTTGTATCTCCGCTAACAACACTTACTCAGCAAGACAGTCGCCGCATTACAACATCTTAATGACAAACCAATTCATGTATTTACCTTGTTAACGATTGTGTGATACACAGGTAATTGTGTAGAGTCTGTGGATTACTCTGTACTCCGAATGAAGAATGTTCGAACACCGTATGTAAAACTGTACGATTATGCCTAAATATATTAAAAAATATTTCGAATCCTGTATTCTACGTCGTAATCTTAGACTAAATTAGAAGTGAATGATAAAGAATAGTATTGATTTTCAGAAGCGTAAAACTTATATCTTTTATGTTGATCATCATCCGAATATTCGAACTTCGGATCGAAGTATAGAGTAACCCTGGGTGTTTGTGACACTAAAAAGTCTCTGAGTGTCAGGACTCTGTAACTGTTGGGTGTTTATATCCACTGAAGTCGTTTCACAATACAGCACTCTAATCACGGGTACCTAAACACGTAAAGTCAGGTAGCGGAGCCGCGCCTGCCTCACATGCGTGGTCACGCGCGGCCGAGCATGGCAGCCACGTCGCCGGCCGACTGGGAGTGCAGCAGGGCGCCGCGGGTAGGTCGCGCCGTCAGCCGCGGCAGCGCCAGCGCCGGCGCCGCGCCCAGCGGGCAGCCCGTCACGAACTCATGCCGTGTCGCCTCTGTGGACGTGATGCGGCGCTTTGGATCCCATCTGTAGGGAAAAATATACTTTAGGCATATTTTATCGATCTTTAGTATCAAGCTTGGTGAAGAACTGAGTGAACTGGCCATATCCTTGACTTTTCAATATATTATGTATATGCTGTTAGTCAATAAAGTACCACGCACTATAAAGGTTTGGAATTGAAGTAGAGATTTGATAAGAATACAATTTATGTTTGCTACCCCCTTCGAAAAATACACACTAGATTATAAATAACGGCCTAAAAACGGCAAGGGAAATGAGAGCAAAAATGAGCGTGTTGTTTATGCTTCATATACAATAATGTATAAAAGCGGACTTAATGCCTGAGGCATTCTCTGCCAGTCTACCTTTGGTTGATGCAGAAAGAAAACAAAAGTTGTTGTATGTTGTATTTGATTTTAATATGGTCCAAAAATATAATAGGTACATCTTAATTTAACAGGAATAAAGTTATTGTTAAGTTAATTATAATTGAAGACTTTTTCCTACATCACGTAGTTCGAAATTCAAATGTATAAGTATATTCAACCCCGGCCTCTTTTGTTCCGCACCCTGTATCTAGTATATTTGATCGAAGGCCACCCCTTAAAATGTCAGGACACTACGGCCTAAACCATCTCGATATATTTCTCGATTAAAAAGCTCTTACACGAAGTGAGTTTCTCGCGGGGAGAATTGTATTATTTGCATTATCGTATGACATAACAGTCATAAATCATCGTGTTCTGACAAATGTTTACACGATTCAACTTTACATCTTCACGATTATCGTATCTTCGCGGCAAGAAATATACCTTGTATCCATCCTTGTAAATGGGGCATAATTTTTATAATAGCCTTAAGTCAGCAGTATCGTGTCCCTTGTTTTAATAATAAAGAAGAACATCATAATTAATTAAGTAATTAGTATATTCTCTAACAGTTCTCAATAAGTTTTTAATAAGAATGTCTGTCTTAATGTAATGTTTAATAAGAACTCTATTAACTACGTTAGGCCAGCGTTATAAATAAAATGATTGGCTATCAACATAATTTGAAGACAAGCACCTCTATTAGCGATTTTGTAATTAATAGAATATAGACCTAGTTAAGAAAGATCTTGTAATTGGCGAAGCTAGATTACAAGATGTACGCGTAGACGACTCTCTATTTATACGGACACGGCATAGCTGATATAGATACAGATAAATATTTTTGCAACATCGATCTAGACTTTTAGTACTCATTCGAGTTACGCGCAGAATCTAGGCCGTTCACCTCATGTAACGTAACAATTACTAAACATGTTATGTCAGGTACAGCTTAAAAAGAAAGAAATCTAGAATTAGATATCTAAACAGGTCTGCAATTTAGGCTATTTTCTATTAGCCAATGACGACTTAAAGCGTTAGATTCAAATTTAAAAGTTTCTAATCTTTACGTTCTTTAAATATGTCGAAGGTGTCGAAAGCAAACAGCTTTGGCATTTAATTAAATTACCACTATTTCTCTTAATAATTCCCATTGCAATATAACATTACAAAAATGTTACAAATTATGTAACTTTTTGAATAATTACTTATAAGAAGCCATGCTCGATTTTCATAATTTTGAATTCATGTACACATTGACTTTTAATGTCATTACTTTTTTATCTATAGTATCTGTGTAATCAACTTAATATACGGTATAACAGCGCGTAATTTAATGATATTAATAACTTAATTTATAACACATGATAAATGACTTACTTACAGCCGCTGCCAATAAACAAACCCAATCCAAAATTTGCCGTTTTAGATTGACAGCTCAATCGTTTTTCTGATACTATATTGCCAATAATCAATCTCAGTAGTGAATAAACTATGGCAACATGACAGGAGACCAATCGAAAAGTAGAAAACAATTGACAACAAAACAGATTGACTTCAATCTAATTTTTTCGATTGATTATTGGCATAGGCCGTAAGCGTGTGTCAACACGTTGTAATAAGAAAATAACTTGCTACCAGAAAATATCAAACTACCGAATCTTTGAACGAAATATTTCTTGAAATATAAGTGCTATGCAACCGCAAATTAGATACAAGGTCCGGACCCAAAACGAGAATCAAGTAAGTTAAGTTACAATATTTGACTTTTGGTCAGTGAACTAGCCATTGACTAATCCTATTAATATTATAAATGGAAAGTTTGTGAGTTTGTGATCTGTTCACGATCAAACCGCTGGACCATTTTTGATAAATTTAACATGAAACTGACGGACACTTTAGAGTAAACACGTAGGATACTTTTTATCCTGAAATATTTAATGTTCCCATGGAATGAGTCAGGAATGACTCATGGCAAAACCAAACAACACGAATTGCAAATGCTTGGTATCTGACATAAGATGTTAAGTCTCAATATGTCCGGTAGTATACTCGCTTAAGTAGAGTTTCAAACAAAAGTAAAATAAGACGAATGTTTTTCGATTGAAATTAAACTTAATTGCAGTATGATTCAGCACCTCTATGTGCATTACACAAACCCTTTGTTTGGAAGCGTCACGTCGTGGCGTCGATAGTATCGTTGTGATACAACACAATAATTTCCTGGTAATAGCTAACAATAAACAGTTAGGCAACACATTGCCCTATTATGAAATAATCTGGATAAACGAAGACTTCTGTGAAAGTGCGACCGGTCACCAGATATTGAGTACAGTTTCTGGACAATTTCATGGGGTTCACACCTCCCATGGAGTAAAATTTTAGTCGAAATGAAAAGAAGGGGTTAATTAATGTATTACTTTTGAAAGAAATGCTTGAGAAAATACCGTCTTGATTGTTACTTTAAGATGAATGATACAAATTATACTGTCATTGTAAGTGGAATTCGTACTCATGGCAATATTCGTTTGTTTGTATGCCAAAGTTGCAGAATTGCTAAAAAATAAACTATTTCCTCGAATATATTATCTACAGTGTTTTCCGTTATCTTAACCTCCTAATTAAATAAGGCAACAATTACGCATTCCATATTTGTGTGCTACGTTCATATTGCTATAACAATGGCCTCTGTAGAAGCATAACCCACCATAGTGGTCACAGCGAGTATATACCTCAAAGATCGCGAATTTATCTAAAAATATACTTTATTATAAGCACTAGAATTGATCTGGATACCGCCCAGTGCGTTACACATAGAATCAGGCGATTCACACAGGCATGCCTACCACACCATCTGGCTCGGTAACTCGACGACTTGCAGTTGCCCAACATCGGATTTATTATACGTTAGCAGTTAGATACCGACGGAATGTACCTCTACCTAGCCTGTTTGTTTACTCTGAGAACGTTTGAGCATGACTAATTTTATTAATGCAGTTTTTAGGTCTGAGCTTAGTCGGAATAATTTGTTTATGGAGTTTTAAACTCATTTAGATGGAAAATGTACTTCTAAAAATCGATCAGGGACAAGGCTCAAATTTTAAACACTGATACGTTCAATTCATTCAATCATAAATTATTATAATATTATTTATAGAATCTAAAACACCTATTCTGAGTATATTTATATGGTTTTTAATGTTGTATGTAGTGTCGGTTATTTTATGATTTTTCCCGTCCCACAACTAATAAACATCGGAACCGCCTATAGAACACACCAAAGTCCCTTGATCGTGCTTCTTACGTTGTTATATAAGACAAAAAGATATTTCTAAACCAGGCTACCAGACGTCTTTATGTCGATAATGATGACATAAATCAAAATCTTATCTCTGGATAAGATAAGCAAGAAGCTAAGCCTGCCTAGTGAGAAGACTATTTACGGCAAAATCTGATTTAACCCAAGATTGAGAGAGGCCAACATTATTTACCGAAAACACATAGGGATTTTGCCTATTCTTTGTAAAGGTCTTAAAGGGCGGTACAATAAACTTATTATCAGGTAAACCATTACCCTTATGTCAGCAGAGTTAGGCGGAGGTGCTGCCAGCAAACTCACGATTCGCTTATCGCCATATCAGGCACAATTTCCTGCCTGAACATTCCACAGCATTTATGGACAAATCTTTTACAGTCCAAGCTGTCCGACTGTGGAATGCACTTCCAGTTGAGGTAAGACGGGCACGAACACTGACTTTTAAAAAAATGATTAAGAACTACTTTCTTTGTCACAAGGAATTTAGGTGCGGAATATTTTTACGCATTCCTATTTATTGGTAATTACCACAGTAATTACAGTATATGTATAAGTATATGTGTATGTTTGTGTATGTATTTATATATGTATATGTGTATTTATATTATAGGTATTTAAATAATGTAGTATATTATTCATTGTAGATTACTATTATTTCATTTATGCTCTAGACTGCCCTTTCGTTCTCCTATTTAAATATCCATCCCATGGTTGCCTGTAAGAAATTACCTAGTGTGATAAGGCCGCCACTTGTACTATTATTATTATTATGTGATTTCTTTGTTGTTTCGCTGTAGAGTGCAAAAAAGAATTAAATAAATAAATAAATACATATCCTGACTCCGGTCTGATGATAAATAAAAAAATACAATATCAATGCCCGACCCTGAATTTAAACCCGAGACCACAGCTTTGCAATCATTATTAGTACAACTGCGCCACCGACACAGTTCCGCAATACAAATGAGCCCAAATAATGGATACCAACGATCGTATGTATACAGGTGTAATGTCACCTCATGAAAACAACATAACTCATCGTCCGATCACAATTATAAAAGCATTTGCTCGACGTGCAGAAATAACTCTAATTGAGTGCAGCCGGAGACCATGAAAGGGCCAACCACATCCTGCGATAATCTACACATGCCCTTAATGTGTCGCATGTTTTAGGGTAAATGTCCTTCATATTGACAACAATTATTTTTTTAAACGGCACTATTTCACAGTCAACCGCTTGCTAATGCCATTAGCTTATAACTACCAATCAAGAGGCGACATTTAACAAAGGAATTCCTCGAATATTATCTTTACTTATTTTTCTCTTTTAAATATGGGTGATTTCAAAAACACTTATGGGTTTTATCTTTAATTAAGTATAAAGTCTATGGTCTTAATCTACGATACAAACCCCGACTTTCAACGGGGTTCTTGCTTGAGGTATTATTGATGAGGGTTGGAGCTGGCTGAGCATGCAAAAGTATTCATTTAACATGAAATTTACGTTTATTGGTCGTGAAGGCAAATTACCGCTTATAAAAAATCAGTACAAACCCATTCATAGTAAAGCTCTACTTAAAGCACTATTTATACAAAATTGCTTATACACCTTCCAGAGTCAATAAATTAATCAACAAACCCTACACCTCGCCAGAATATTAAGATGAGTAACCTTTCAAACTAACACGGTCTCTAATAGGTTCGCTTACCTCACGCGTTAGAACGTACCACTGTCCGATGGTAGCTGAAACTGGTCCAAGGCAGCCCACCACTATCACTTTTGCCAAGTCTAGAACATTCGACATGGCTTTCATAAATAACCATTAACCGACGACCTCCGATCCAAAGGGCCGAGAGCGAGTAAACGGTTCGTGAAAGGGATAGGACTTGGCTGCAGATCTTGGGATGATTTTAGAAAGGAACGGTATTGGCTCATAGGTTGGGCGAATAGGTGCTTTATATAATAATTAAAATAAATCAGTATAATACCATCCAGTACGAGAATTAGACTTTAGTAAAGTGAATTTTAAGAATATCATAAGGGAGGATGTTCGTTACTTTTTTAAAAGGTAAACCTCTATCAAACGCCATGCATGCTCGATATTGTCACAGAGGTCTGAATTTTATTACGATATTAGTATGCATTGTTTATTTCGATGCCGTAGTTGTACTACGGTTCTGTTACAAATCTGAGGCCTCGGGTTCGAATCTCGGGTCGGGCAAAGAGATATTGGAATTTTCTATTAATCATCAACCCGGAGTCAGAATTTAGTTCCCAATATGGCGATGGGCTCGCCCCCCGTCACAGGCAAAAACGCGTGAGTTTGTGTATTGTTTGTTTCCCTTTATACATAAAAATGATCTATTCAAATATTTATGCCCAAAATCTTTAAATATTTACAAACCTTTTTTATAAACCTTTTTTCCGCTACTAAGTAGGTTTTGGTTTTAATGGTCATTAATCATCATCATCAACTAAATCATAAAAACGGTAATGCATTCCTGGATAATCTGGATCTCTCACATTCAATTTCCATAAATAACACAAATGTATCGTAAAAATTGATTTGTAAAGAGCAACGCTGGAGTTTCTTACCCGTTCTTATCTGATGAAATCGGGTGGTAGAGAAAAAAAGTGCCAATCTAAATAATTTATATCATTTTTATTTTATTTCATTTATAATGAAAATGGAAATTGAAATAACATAGAACTAAAACTATCATTTACGGATTATGATGTAAAATGTAAAAATTAAACCAAATCCGCGATAAAATCCGTATATATAATAGTTTATTTCAATGTGTAACATTCGCGTAAATCTGAGAAACCACTATTTTAGTTATTTGGGACTATAAAATTACTCACTTAAATACTATAGCGGTAATTCTTAAAATGTTACCGACATCCGACAAACGTATTTAAACATTTATTTACATCCTTCACTAAATACTTGAAGAATTCTAAAAATATTTCATATAACCTAGATAACATAATTATGTTTTGCATTTGAAGGCATTTGGTGTATAATCATCTCTTTAGCTAGTCAACATTTATTTTATGAAGTTTTTAAAATACTATACACTAACGGCCCGGCCCAGCTTCGCCCGGTTGCATATAGATTTCTCTACAATAATATGTACGTATTATACACATAAACCTTCCTCTTGAATCACTCTATCTATTAAAAAAACCGCATCAAAATCCGTTGCGTAGTTTTAAAGATTTAAGCATACAAAGGGACATAGGGACAGAGAAAGCGACTTTGTTTTATACTATGTAGTGATACTGTCCCGGTGGCGTAGTTGTACGATTTTATGATTATGATTCGATTCGAAGTGATAGTGGAATTCACAATTCATTATCAGCCCGGAGTCAGAAATTTGTGCCCGATATGGCGATAGGCTAGTGATCGTAGAAGCGCCTAATTTATTTGAAAATGAAGAATGATTGCTACTGAATACTGATGTTACGGTCATCGAATCCGCTTGGACAGCAACCCTTGTACACAAAAGTGGGACTCATTTCTTTCTAACTAATGCAAAATCATAAGACAAATTGCATTGGAACGACACAACACATAAACCCACGTCATTCCCAGAAGGGGAAGGCAGAGGTGCTCACTAGGATACCCATCGACTTGGAAGTTACGTGATCCATCCCATAATTTGATAAAGGCGAGTCTATCGCCATATTGGGCATAAATTCCTGACTCCGGGCTGATAATGAATACAAAAATCCAATATCACTTTGCCCGACCCGGGATTGGAACCCTAAACCTCAGATTTGCAATCGTACCGTTGTAGTACAACGGTACGCCTCTAAGGCAGTCCATCAACGGCAACAAACGTGCAGAATATTATCAAATAACACTATACCTAACGTGACCATTTATTTTTTGTGGCAGAGCGGGACATCAGTGGAATTAAATAATAACAATAATAAAGTTTTTAATGTTTTATAAGTTTTTATCATAGAAGATTGAATAACATAATTTTTTTTACGAAAGTGTTGTTATGGTAGAAATACATTTTAAATTATAATTTGGTTTGTTTGCAAGAGCGGGACGATGTCGGCCTTGCTGGGGACACCGGGACAGACTTCCTAAAAGCGGGACTGTCCCGCTCAAAGCGGGACGTATGGTCACGTTAACTATACCACGTATTATATGAGATACCAGGAGTACATAACAGCATGAGTGATTAGTAACTATTGGGTCGTATCTATTTAAGTCCATTCCACGTAATGAAAACCAATATGGGGGACGCGATAACTCATTACATAAACCTGTAGAGGTAATTACATGGCTAATGACTGGATGTCAGCGAGCAATGGACATTAACCAAATGCAAATGAACGTTGTTAAGTATGGTAGTGATTAGACTATGTGGAACAGAGCGATTGAAGTCGAATGTGGGTAGTTTAGGGCTTCAAGCACGTATCAAGACCAATATACATAAATGTGCGTGATGTCACGCTTGTTACTCCGAAAGTGTAGTTAAAGATACCAGTATTACGGCCAATATTTGGCCGAGATTGTTTCGGTTTTATGGTTTAATGGGGGTGCCAACCCCCATTTCCAGGCACATGTTCCATTCTCAAGAATTATTTCAATATTATTTTTGTGCAATAAAGGATTAAATAAATAAATAAATAAGAAAATATATAAATAGCATCCAACTGTCACACATATTCCTGATCGCACATTAGCCCGGTATCAGGGACTACGAGAGACTTTTCCGACTCACAAACACCCAGACCCGAAAGAAATATATTTGAGCCGCACAAACATTTCCCTCAGTGCAGGGATCGAACCCGGAGCCGTTTCACTGGCGGCGTTTAACTGACTGCGCCACGGAAGCTGTCAGATTTAAAAGATTGAATTGCGTGAATAAATGTTCTCCAGATACAAAGTAACCTTCCTCGCTGTATAGATTATCCAACGATATATTACAACTTCAATTTTCAGTACTTCCTGAAATTAGCGCCTTCAAACAAACAAACTCTTCAACTTAATTTAGTATTCATTTCTCGATATGAAAAAATCACATAACTGAAAAAAACTTCAAATCGAACCGAAGGCCTCAGTCGTTATACGCTGTCACTATTCTAGATTAATGGGATGACAAATGAGTAATGTCTGTGGGTATTGGATTTATTGGAAATGTTGTGTGTTGCGAAGTTGCCTGCATTTGCAAACGCTTAGATTTATGAAGCCTTATCGCTCATTGCATTACGCAATTTAAATTAAATTGTCACAATTGTTACAAAAGGAGACTTGAATGTCTCCTCTTGCTCTAAAATACCATAAAAAACCTTGGGTTATAACACAGGTTATAATTAAATTGTTAGTGGTGTATTTATTTTTTCAATTGTAAATAAACATCTTAAGTAAACAAAGAGGTACGATAAAGAATAGATTAATATGTAATATTTTTAGCAGAACAATATTTTGTCTTTTTTAAAGAAATTAATACAAACATAGCCCATTTCCTTTCTTCTTCTTTCTTTATATGCCAGGATGGACCTAAAACTAGTTTATTTTGTACAATTATGAATCGTTTGTTTGTTTATTTTTAAATATTTTCCATCCGATTACATGTATTTAATTAAACTATTAATTAAGGTGTAACAACGCCTTATTAGACACAAACGATAAAAATACTATTTTCTTCTACTCTCAAATGTCGTTGATTTTCCTTATCTACATACCTAGATGTAAAAGTTATTTAACACATCTGTGCAAACATTGTTCGAGAAACTTATTGCATCATTGGATTAATCTTTCACCAGCCGCGCCGCCGAGACGGTAGCTAATCGTTGCGGTTGTTCGCGTAATACAATACGCATTACGCACTAGGAATGGGGTTATTGAAAGGAAAATGCACATTTTACTACGAAACTTAGTATTGGTGCCAAATTGTTGTGCCTCGATGAAACCTACGTTTTTGTGTAGAGAAAAAAATATATTTTCAGTAAATATAAACATAATTGCGACCCTGGACCGGAGTTCTTGGAGCAATAAACTTGAAGTCCAATAAAAATTATTTTTTCCTTCGGCTTTGTGAACAAAATGTAAAATGTATATTGTATTATAAAAAAAAATGTCGCCTAGAATAAAACAGGAAAACGTTTAAGGACAGACCGTATCAAATGCAATAACAAATTTTAAGCAGTATCGGTATTGAGATCAACGATCTTTTTTACCGATACCATGAATGGGCATTCTCCTTTAATGTAATAAATACGCATAATTTTATTAATAAGGCGATTTTTTTTGCATTCGCATATCCGATGTCGCTGGATGCAGGTCGCTTCGTTGGAAGCGTTTGAAAAATTATATCACATTAAATATACCTAGCCGTGATATTATTTAACTCTTACTACGGGCAAAGCATACCATAGTGATTGGTAAGAATTTCTATGGTGTGTAAAGTCCGCCAACCCGCACTAGGCCAGCGTGGCCTAATGGTCTAACCACTCTAAACTTTAGTGGGACGTATATAGGCTGATACAGACAGATGAGCAAAGCTCTATAAAAACATTATCATCATTCCAAAAACTTTTGATATAAATATTGTTACAGAACATGTTTGAGACCGGCAGATAGCTGCCTACAAAGCGGGTCACGCACTTTCACCGCATGCTCTCTCGGCTTACAAAACTATGCGGAATGTTTGTCGCTGTGATAACCCTCGTGAGATGAGAGCACTTGATGATGAGAACAGATCCTTATTACCGTGTGAAGAAACAGCATTCTTTTTCGTTTTTTTATTGCTATGATTGGCGAGACGAGCATCACATTCGCCTGATGGTATGCGATACGACTGCTTATAAACAGTAGCAAAACCAAACAGCACCTTGAATTACAAAGCAATGCTTGGCATTCCACTGCGCTCGCCATTCTGAGACATAAGATGTTAAGTCTCAATATGTACAGTAGTTACTCTGGCTACAATATCCTTCAATCCGAAACACAACAGTGCATTTACACCGATGTTTCACGGGAGAAAACACTATGTGATCGTAACTATCCTGGAGGCCTATCACACATGAGAGACCTACCACTAGTTCTAAAAAACGGATTTATTTTTAAACCATTTTGAATAGCTTTATCCGCCACGCATAATTGTGCAAATCTGTCAGGTTTAATGCGTGTATACCTAGTGTACGTGACATTGAATCTATCAATACGTGAAAATACAAAGCAAAATATCATGGAAAAAACTACTCCAAATAGGTAATGTGACATGTGGCTTTGTGACAATAAAATTAAAATTAATTGCTGGAACGCACCATTCTTCGTCGACAATGGCAACTTCCCATTCCGGGTCGCGCACTTGACTGGTGCAAAAATGTGTGAACTTGGAGTGAAAGTCATTGCTATATTTCTCACTTCACATAAAGTTTTTAAACTATCCACGCTAATAGAGAAATTCGTGACGGACTTGGAAGCGGTTTAGCTGTCAAAATGGGCGGGAAAAATTTACATCCGGGCTATTGGTCTTTTTATCTTTGCATTATATGTTTTACATAGCCACAAACCATAGTATTATTCTTTACTTTTTTATCCCAAGGTAATCTAAAGCCAGGACAGAAAAAATATAGGGTTAAAAAGCACTTAATCGCAAAGAAAATCAAATACAATTTATGAAAAACAATTTTATTTTTTATTGCATTGAATGGCGAGACGAGCAAGCCGTTCACCTGATGGTAAGCGATACGACCGCTCATAAACAGTGGCAAAATTCCACTGCGCTCGCCATCCTGAGACATAAGATGTTATGTCTCAATATGTCCGGTAGTTACTCTGGCTACAATGTCCTTCAATCCGAAACACAACAGTTCATTTACGCAGTGTTGTTTCACGGGAGAAATAGACATTGCGGTGGGACCTACCCAGATGACCTCTCACATATGAGAGACCTACCACCAGTTATACACCATATTTAAAGAAAAAGGAACATCTGAAAAGTCTGAAGTATATTACAGAAAAAAACAAAAGAAAATAAACCAACACTCCCAACAGTCAATACACAGTCCTGACCCCACACTTATAAGATCCGAGTCTTAGGTCGTGAGTCTACATCAGGAACTACAATAGACTTTTGGTCTCACTAGCACCCAGACCCGAAACTAATACCTGTGGATCCCACAAATCCCACGAACCTGCAGCCTCTCTTTTCACAGCCAGCGTCTAACCAACTGCGCCACAGAGACTGTCAAAATGTAATTCATATTCATAAATTCAAACTTTTAAATAGGAGGTCCAACCCCCAACAATTTTCCGATTCATCCACCTTAATTCATTCATATCATAAAACCACACAAAAACTGACGAGCCACAATGTCCATTGTGACGAGACTTACAGAATATTACGCGCTATTACAAGATCGTAACTTCTTGTTATAGCATGCATAAAACTTGTTATTGCTTTGGAACAATTATTCATTAGGTTGGTCCGAGTTATTCTCATGACTAAAAATACCTTAATGAGATTATATCTTTTGGCTTGTATTTTTTTTATTGCAATAAATGGAGAGACTATCATGCCATTTACTTGATGGTGAGCGTTATAACCACTCATGGACAGTAGAAAAACGGAACAAAATCATGAAATCATCATCAAAATCATCATCACATCAATTACAAACTACAAAGCAATGGAATTGGCATTCCACGGCGCTGGCCATCCTGAAACATACGATGTTAAGTCTCAATAGGTCCAATAGTTACTTTGACTGCAATGCCCTGCAAACCAAAACAGAACAGTGCATTTACACTGCTTTTAAGTGAGAGAAATAGACATTGCGATGGTAGCTACCGCCTACATAGGCGGCCTCACATATGAGAGACCTACGACCAGTAAATATTGGTACCCACTAACCCTATTAATAACTGGCCAACCCGCACTAGGCCAGGGTGGTGGGCTATATGGCCTAACCACTCTCAATCGTACTGTCGATTGTAGAGGAGGCCCGTGCCCTGCAGTGGGACGTATATGGGCTGATAAAGACAGAAATGGGAAAGGTAAAATACCATTCGGCTGTATTGATGAGAGGCATTTTGTGGAGTATCTAGGCACATTAGTGAAGTTTTACGTACGTCCGCACATTCGAAGTTCATAGCGGATCATACAGTAACCCCTACGTACCTATATGACTGTTGGGTGTATTTATTTATTTGTGACGTAACAAAAAAATGTGCGGAATTGTATAAATCCACATCCGTTGGCCATGTAGTTTTCTACATTACATAAGTTCTAGTATAGAAAGTGCAACCTGTTATCGGCAGAAACCGCTTGTGGATTTGTATATTCGTTTATTAATAGTTGAATGGAATTCATTAATGTCACCAGATACATTTTCTAATACGTAATGACTCGCGGTAATGTGTTTATTCATACAGATAATTGTATTTAGTCTGATATTTTGTAATGATATCAGTATTGAAAATCTGTTTTTATTGATTTAATTGAAGTATGAAGTATCTACGTTATATTGAAATAGTATGTATTTGAGGATTTTGTTTGTGAATAAAAACTCAAATACATACTACGTTGCTATACCTGGCCCGAAAAAAAAAAGTTCAAAAGACATAAAGTCAAAGTTTAAACAAGCCAAACACCCAGGTGTTTGTAAAGAAGAGCCTATCAAAATTATGAGAACTATAGGTGTAAGGCATCTTGGGTATATAACAGACCTGGATCCGTAAAAAACATCATAACAATGTACATTAAAATGGAAAGAATAAGTAACCCATCCAATGGCGAGAGATGGTTATTACGTCTTACTAATCGACACATTTTCTTTACTTCCTAAAAAAAAAACAAACGGAGAATCATCTTAAATAAAAACACAATAAATTTTGTAAGCAGTCGTTGCAAATATCTTTTTAATAACACCCTGGTGTATTACCACGATTTTTTTTCTTTTTTTTTTGGGAGAGGTAATTGTGTGTAATTATCTTTCTCCACCACCACTCTCCACCAATCATACTCTCGATTGTGTCGGAGGCCCGTGCCCTGCAGTGGGGCGTATATGGGCTGATGCAGATCTTTCTCCTGATATGTGAAAGGTTACTCACTCTAGACATCTGTGCAGGAAGTGCAGGAAGGCGGGGTCGTCCGTCCTGACGGCGGAAGCGAGCGTCCGCGACCCCGGCCGCCGCTTTCGGCCTTTAGAGTTCGTCACTGTGCGGGGTGATCCCTTCGAATCTGGGGAAAAAAAATATATACTTAATTTTCTATAGACAATCTCATCTCTACTAATAATTTTATTTTAATTCTTCAAAACAAAACAGTTATTTTTTAAAATTAGGAATCGGTTTCCATCTGTTGAAGGTTTGTAAGCTCATTAAAATATACAAATATTTGTTGGCTACATAAATGAGGAAAATAGTAAAGAAAGTTTCTATTTATTATATAAATATATCTGATCATACATCAAGTATTTTTGTTTATTTATTTAGGTATTATAGCAACAAATGAAAAACGTTTGTCCCTAATGCTATTTATCAGCAACAAGTTTCTAAAGCATTAAAACAACGCGACATTTAAACTCTTCCTAGAAAGCATTTGCTCGTTGCGGGATTCCGAGACCTTTATCGCTATAAGTCGGAAATAAAGCCCTTACATTTCCGCTCGAACATCGACTCACGGAATATACAACAAAGTTATCGTCGATTTATCATAATAAGCACCTTTCCCACGACGTTTCCTTCAGTGAAATATAAATAAAATTTTATGTAAGCTTCAAGATTATTTTATTATTGGCCATCTCTTGCTTCTCGTTTTTATATTTAATAGTAGTCTTGATGGTAGTAATGTAAATAAGTAGCATTAACTAGATCGTTTACAGTATACCTTTACCTACAATATATTTTATAATGGTTTGTACGAGTACATTAAAATCTTGGAAATCTTAAAATAACATGAAAGTTTTTCGCGGAATCGGAATTTGAAATCGCGGAAGAAATTTAATCGAAATCGGTCATTTTGCACATAAACGATTTGAAAAATCTCATTTATGTTGCCTAACAATAGAAGTAGTGCCTCAAGCCAAGTCCGAAAATAATCTCGCCGAACTGATGATAACATAAACGTCACTTGCTTCCACCAGCTTTTTTATACATATTGTATATTAATATGTTCACGGTGGTCGCGGGTTCGAATCCCATGTCACACCTCTGACTTTTCGGAGTCATGTGTGTATTGATAGTCAATCACCACGCACTAAAACGGTGAAGGAAAACATCGTGAGGAAACCTGCATACCATAGCGATTCATAAGAATTTCTATGGTATGTAAGTCCGCCAACCCGCACTAGGCCAGCGTGGTGGACTATATGGCCTAACCACTCTCAATCGTATTCTCGATTGTAGAGTAGGCCCGTGCCCTGCAGTGGGACGTATATGGGCTGATACAATACAAATGTTAATAATTTCAGTCCGCACTGCACGCTGAACTAGCGTGATCATAGCCTAATCTTAATCGATTACAATTTTAGAGGTCCTGAGCTGTAAGCTTATGAGGTAATACAGTCCAGTAATAGAAGCATTCCATCACATTCAAAGTTCGTATCGTTTTTATAGAGATAACTCCGAGATTATGATATGACCTAAATTCCGGTATAATTTTTTTTAAATCTCCGGCCCGGCATTGTGGCGGCATTGCACCTGATGGTAAGCACAAATACTGCCCAGGCAGAGTATCCATTGGCATCGGACGGCAGTCCCATGCCAATGGAAACAATTATGCCGGCCTGCTAAGGTGCCTCTTTACACTACGGCGGAAGGACCCAGGATTGTGAAATGAAATGAAATGAAATGAAATGAAATGAAATGAAATGTATTTATTGATCACGTAGGCAATTAAGGAGCTCTTATGACAAGTCAATACACATAGAACTTAATCTCTATTTACAATATATTTCCTATACTTATTATTACTTATTTTAATTTCTTGCTTTTATCAATTTATTTATTAATTTTATTTATTTTTAAATTAATTTTATTTTTATTTATAATTAGTTTTATTTATTTATTTAGTTTTTATTCACATTTTATTTAAAGTATTAGTTTTTACTTTATAGTAATTTATTTGTCAAAGAAATACATTATTTACGTTAGTCAAATTAAATTATATTATTTGTGGACCATAAATATTACAACGGTGCGTAGCGGTTTATAGTTACCACCGGATCCAACGCGGCCCTTCCTGAGAAGACCCGGCGAAACAAACTCAGTGGGCTTACACTACCACTGGAACTACGCGACGCGACCCAGTCCTGAGTATATCCAGCGACTAAGACTCAGTGGGCTTGTTTTGGGTCCAACTTAAGACAACGACCATAAGTATTTCCGATACGTCCCGTATGTTTAGGCTTACTGCCGGATCCAACGCGGCCCTGACTGAGAAGACCCGGCGAACAAACTCAGCGGGCTTTACTTTACCACTGGATACTACGCGGCGCGACCCATTTCTGAGTAGATCCAGCGAGTCAAACTCAGTGGGCTTGGTTTTGGTCAATTTACTAAAATAAGTATTTGTGACTTGTCTTACAAGGATTTGCCACATTAATTATTATTTTTATATGATTTTTTCGATGATTTTTTCGATCGGTCGTCATATAATTTAATTGATTTATTTGATTGTATATAGCTTAATTTTTGAGTTCACAATTTTAGATATTTTTAATTATTTAGATATTTTTAATTATTTAGATTAGGTGGTGTAATAAGCGAATAGTTCAGGGCCCCAGGAGGTCGCAATGTGCAAGAGAACACCTAATCCCAGGCTTTTTTATCCTCAATATATTCCTTAATATTATAATAACCCCTAGTCATAAGTTTGTTTTTAATATGGACCCTAAATAGTTTGTCCGGTAGCTGCGTTATCCTATTGGGAAGTTTATTATAAAATTTAATACAACTACCCAAGAAAGATTTTTTTGACTTTTCTAGTCTAAACGAGGGTATTGCTAGTTTATTTTTATTCCGCGTATTAATGGTGTGGGTGTCACTGACCTTATAAAACTTATTAATATTTTTACGAACGTGCATTATATTCTGAAAGATGTATTCAGATGACACGGTTAGTATATTGCTTTCTTTAAAAACAGATCGCAAAGAATCGCGGCTTCCTAGATTATAAATAGCACGGACTGCTCTTTTTTGTAAGATGAATATGGATTCGATATCAGCCGCTGATCCCCATAAAATAATGCCGTATGACATTATACTATGAAAATAAGCAAAATATACCAATCTAGCCGTTGCAACGTCAGTTAGTTGTCTTATTTTTCGGACCGCGAACGCTGCGCTGCTAAGTTTAGCTGATAATCTCTCAATTTGTGGACCCCATTGTAATTTTTTATCTAGAGTGATCCCTAAAAAAATTGTGGAATTAGCTAAATTTAGAATTTCTGAATTTAATTCGATACGCGTGTTTACGCTTGCCACGTTCGGTAAAGCAAAACGGACGCATTTAGTCTTACTAGCATTTAATAGTAGATTATTAGCAGAAAACCAATCCGAAATTAAATTAAGAATATTGTTAGGTGTATCTAGATTATCGTCTTTCCGATTAACTTTAAATATTATAGAGGTGTCGTCAGCGAATAAAACTATGTCTGACCACTTCTGAACCATGCAAGGAAGATCATTTATGTAGACTAAGAATAAAAAGGGGCCCAGAATGGAGCCCTGTGGAACCCCAATTTTAACTTTTGATCCTACCGAAGTGAGCCCATCCAAAGAAACCTTTTGTTCACGACCCGACAAGTAAGACATTACGAGATCAAGTGACGTATCACTGATTCCGTAGTACCTTAGCTTCATAATAAGTGTTTGGTGGTCAACACAGTCGAAAGCCTTAGAGAGATCACAAAAAACTCCTAGAGCATCTTGAGATGCCTCCCAGGCTTCTAAAACCGACGTGATTAGTGATGTCCCGGCATCTTGAGTTGAGCGACCCTTTGTGAAACCAAATTGATTCCTATGTATTAACTTATTTTCATCAAAATGTGCTAGCATTTGATTAAGCAAAAGCTTTTCGAAGATTTTGCTAAGAGCCGGTAGTACAGAAATGGGTCTATAATTCGACGGATTGTTCGAACATCCTGACTTAAAAATGGGTACGACTTTACTAATTTTCAATAAGTCGGGAAAGATACCGTCACTTAGGCAGGAATTAAAAATAGTAGCTAATAACGGTGCAATGTTAACAATAATAGCTTCTATAGCTTTAACAGACAGTCCCCATATATCTTCTGTAGTTTTTATTTTAATTTGCTTGAAAGCCTTTATTATTTGACAACTGGTTACCTTTTGAAAGTTAAACTTTGACATATTTCCAGGAACATTTTCCTTTAAAAAAGATTCCGCTAAATCTACTGATGAATCTAAATGTTTAGTTAAGTCTAATGGTATGTTAGTGAAAAAATTATCAAGATAATTGGCAATAGTAGATTTATCTGAAATAAGGTCGTCATTTATGCGGAGAGCAATTTTGTTGTCATTTTTTTTTATTTTTCCCAGTTTCAGTATTAATAATTTGCCAGGTAGTTTTTATTTTATTATCTGACAATCTAAGCTTTTCACTTATATAATTAGATTTAGCCTGCATACATACTTTTTTAAATAATTTTGAATATAATCCGACATATTTTTTAAAGTTGACATCAGGTGTATAGGACCTTTTGTCATATAACTCATACAAAATTTCCCTACTACGTCTAATGCCTTTAGTGGCCCAAGCACTAAATTTTATTTTAGAGTTAATTTTAATAGTTTTAATTTTACATACATGGTCAAACTCTTTACGTATAATTTTAAATAATGATGAGTACATGTCGTTTGGACTGCCATGAAGTGTAAAAGTATCTATTTTTGATTGTACATTACTGTTAAATTGACCTAGGATTTTCTTAGATAACGGCCTAAAAGTTATTAATCTACTGGTTTTGTCTACAGCATGTTCTAATTTCACTAATTGGCATTTATGGTCAGATCTAACCCCTATCTTTATACCTTTTTCAAGTACTTCGAAGTTTGTTATGATATTGTCAATACAACTCGAAGTTTCAGACGTAATTCTAGTAGGCTCCGAGAACAAACATGTAAAATTAAATGAGCCGAATAAAGACACAAACCTACACTTATCAACCGAATCAACTAGTAAATTAATATTAAAGTCCCCACAGACTAGAACTTTTTTATTACTTTTAATTTTATTTAAAATATCCTCCATTGTTGATAAAAATAGCGAAATATTTGATGAAGGAGGTCCATAGACACACAATATGACATAGGAATTTGTTTCCGCACATGCGACCTCACACACTCGTTCAACTGAGAGGCAAGAGATATCCTTTCTTTCCCTAAATGTGATATGATCACGAACTAGAATTAAGGAACCTCCACCTTCCGCCGAAATCCTGTTAAACGAGCTGGCGACCCTGAAACCATTCACATTGAAATTCATAAGGTGCGCCTTCAACCAGGTCTCTGTGAAACATAATATACTAATGTTAAATGTGTCAATAAAAAGTTCAATCTCTAAAATTTTGCCAGAGAAGCGGTTTATATTCTGATGAGATAATACTATATAATTTTCACCACTTCCTTTTGTCAAAGTTAAAAGTTTAAATTATTATTTACCACATTTATTTTAGTAACATTACTAAAAGTGGTAGTGCCTGTGGTCTTCGTCATATTACTTATGACTGTGTTTAAAAAATTAGCTACAGGTGTAGCAAGTAAATGTAAATATTTATTTGGTAGATACAATGTATCCCTAGTCTGTTTGTAGGAAGGAGGGAGGGAACACGTGAGACGGCAAGCAATTCCACAGCCTGAATTGAGTCAATTACCGAAGAACAGCCTCTTCCTAGTGGCGTGTATGAGGAGGTCCGGCGGCGGTGGCCCCAGCAGCTCCATGATGCACGCGAGCTGCTCCGACTCGTTCTCCCCGGGGAACAGCGGGTAGCCCGTGTGCAACTCCGCCAGGATACACCCTGGGAACATAGGAACTTATATACTTATCCCCAAGTTACATACTGTTAATTTGTTGGGCGCGGTTGGATAAGAAAATACAGAAATTAACTTGAATTTAAAGTATAAAAGTTTCTTACATTTACGCGAATTTTGCACTCACGCTTAAACCTCGCGATCCAGGCATGCCTAGTGGGGGACCAGGGTAAAAATGTTTAGATGTAAATAAGGAACTAATGTCAAACCTTATCTTATTGTACGATCTCTAATACAAAGAGTTGATTTGTGTATTGATTACTTTAAAACTTTCGTGGTTACGAGGTGAACTGAGGTGTTAGTCATCCGCTCAGCTGCTGTTACAATATAACTACCCTTATTTCACAATTATTCAATTTAAAAGTTTATTTAAATAACAGACGTTGAGAAGTTAAATAATGCAAAAATTAAGCCAAATCCGCGATAGAATCTGTAAATAATAGTTTGATTTCAATGAAAGTATAAAATTAAATTATGCAATAAAATATCAATAATTCATTACGTTTATGCAACCAACAGTCACATACTTATAATATAGTTCACCCACACTAAGATCGAGTCTTGTGTCGTGGGTATCAGAGACTACGAGATACTTTACTGTCACACAAACGCCCAGACCCGGAACAAATGTCTGTCGACCGATTATCGAACCCGAGACCTCTCGTTTCACATTTTGCGTCCTATCAACAGCGCCACAGGGGCTGTCGTTGCCATTTCAGTTGTGTTGATAAACAAGATTCTAAAGATATTAACCGTCTCTCGTTGAATGCTCTATCTGGATTGATTGGATGCTCTACACTTACACCAAATATAATATCTGTCTCTGGCTCTGTCCTGCCAGGAGACATAAACAATCAAAAAAATCTAGTAGGTAACCTAAAATTTTACTGGAAACGGCATATTTGAGATAATTCCATTATAGTTAATGTTCAACTTACCTACAATTTAATTTATTTATTTTATATATTTCCTGTGGTTGTAAGGATCTGGTTGTCTGTACAGCATCTTGCCATGCAGATTTAGTCCGTATATTGTACCTATTATGTCCTGTTCCAAAACTGTAATTGTACGTAACGTCTTGTAGTTGTATAAAGTTGTTGTTAAACTCGGTCACCGTTTAATAGTGCTCAGATGCCTGGGAGTCTTTTTTTCAGTGTGCACTCCACAGACTAACCCGTGCACTCGTCAGCGGGACGCGAGATATTTATTATGTACCCACATCTGGGCGAATATTGCTATAATTTTGTTTTGTTTAATTTTTAAATATTTCTTTATACGTATTATGTTTTTGGCGTTAGTGACGTCATTTACCGGCCTTGCGGAAGACCAGCGTTGGTTTATACCAGCACATGCTGAGCTTGAGCCGTTTCGTTAACAAGCACTGTTATATATTGTATGTAGAACTTAAAGCTGTAATTCTTTGCTTGTAACGAATAAATGTTTCTTTCTTTCTTTTTTATAGTTTTGAATGGCGTCTGGCGATAAGAGCATGACATTCGCCAAACCAAGCGATACGACCGCCCATGAACATTAGCAAAACCAAACAACACCATTAATTACAAAGCAATGCTTGGCATTCCACTGCGCTCGCTATTCTCCATCCTCTATCCGACATATAAGTTTAGGACACACACTTCTAAATTATAGCTTTTTTAAAAACCGAATTCTATACAGTTAGTTTACGTCATAGTTATTCCTTGTTTGTGAATGGATTTTGATGACTCATTTTGCACGTAGTTCTCAATGTTATTAATAAACACTAAATAGAATAAATCTCATTGGATCTAGGGCTACGAATCTAAGACTGTAATATATTAACGCATCTGAACCTTTGAAGAAGTCTGTCTGTCTCTGAAGAAAATGTCTGCATTAGCCCGGGAATATATTATAGGCTACTATAATATTATTAAGTTTGTGTCCTCGGTGAGGTATTTCAATCTGTCAGTCGATTCGCCGGTTACGTTATGGTTGTCACAGAATTGCGCAACACCTGATGTGCAGGTTTGCCACATGTCGGCCGGTGCCTTTCCCCTGCTTTCTACCGGCTTACGCAATCATCACACATCCCATTGATCGGCCGATTCTTACGCCTCACTGATATACGCTTTTACGTTCATTGACCGATGAGATAATATTTATTTTAATAGGAGTTGGCTGTGACCTCTGCGTTTTGAATGGAGGATGGAGAGTGACAAATTGTGGCAAACTTAATAAATAACTTATTTAATAAATGCATTAAAAATGTGAAGATTCTTACAGTAACAAATCCAGGTTATAACTTATACGTAATAATCATACATATCTGTCCATGTATTGAGAAAAGTATGTCAGTATGAACAATTTAAATTCATGTTAAAGGGATGTAAAAATAATTGTTTCGCAAAAAAATGTATTACCTACATCACCTAATATCAGTCTATACATCGCCATTGTTTTCTATTAAGCCGGAAGATTTTCAGACATTAGGTTTAAAGGTTGATAAACGTGGCGTGCATACTAAAGTATTTATTTATGGCATGCAAAGGTTACAAGACGAAAAACTGTGAGATGGTCGTCACGAAATAACATGATTAGCGGCGCGGCGGCCCAGCGGTACAATCTCCAAAATTATATAATGCGAGGTCACGCATTTCGAATTTTTTATGGCTTAAATCATATTCAATGTTTTGGATCTCATGACATAATTTCCGTGGCATTTATGAATAATGTTTCAAAACTTTCTTTTATTGACTTCAATGCTTCTTTAGGAGATTAATGTGATCGATCAATCGATATTGTAATTGTTTCACCATTGTTATTTTGCAAGAAGAAAGCAGCAATGTTTTTTTTGTAGAATTTTATAACGCCTACTTCAAGATCGTATCCCTGTGCCACATTTTGCGCTTGAGTATGATTGATAGTTTTCATTTGTTTCCAACACCTATTTGGGTCATATACATACGCATGTTCAGAATGAATATTATCTTCAAATTTCTGGATTTATTCTGTGACTTAATTTTGGTAAATGACTTACAAGTATTACTATTAAGACATATACCAAATAATGAATTATCTTCAGCAATGATTAATATAACAACAAAAATTTCCTCAAATGTCCCTTCTGTGGACTGTTCGTAAACACACTTGGCATATTTTGATAGATATTTCTTATACTTGATATGCGTTATCTATTTAAGTTATATTAAATATCATTAGTATATATATTGACTATTAAAATTTTACTGGGTAAATTAATATATGTTAAAGTGACTCCACAAAAATTTCAATAAACTCTTGGTTACACGGTACTGCGACTTTTCTGTGGACCTTAAATTCAACCGAATAAATTGGCCTGAATAAAATACTATTTTACAAAAAAAAAAATTACACTGGCCACACTGACGGGTGGCATCGGTCACGTTGGATTTAATGACTGAGCCCAGCGTAGGTTGTTCATTAAGATATTGAGATCTTTAATAGTGTTATTGTCAAAGATCGGTGCTTCTTTTCTGTTCCTTGTGTACTTGAGTAAATAATTATTAGTTTTATTAATTCACATGCTGCCGAAATAGCTTAAGGGGAGTAGTTGTGGAATAAATTTACCTACTTGGCTATCCTCAAAACTAAATTAGCATTGCTAATTTTTTTTAAAGAATGTCCTTTCAGTGGACATCTTTTCTGTGGATTTATAAGTCCACACGAAAGACAATGTCTACAGAAAAAATTAAGTTATAATGATTTAACAAGTAAAGCAGTATTTTGCTTGCCTGTAAACGTAGACGTGGAGTGCTGTGGGCTCGATAGTAATGTATTTAGCTTATAATAATATTAAGTTATTACTCAGTATCGGAATAAAACCATGTTCCATATGATAGCGAATTATGTGATGTCCGTTCATCATTCTTTAACTTTAGTGATTCAGATAACTCAATTGCACAATCGAAAATTGTATTGTATTGTATCAGCCCATATACGTCCCACTGCAGGGCACGGGCCTACTCTACAATCGAAAGTACAATTGAGAGTGGTTAGGCCATATATTCCACCACGCTGGCCTAGTGCGGGTTGGCGGACTTACATACCATAGAAATTCTTATAAATCGCTATGGTATGCAGGTTTCCTCACGATGTTTTCCTTCACCGTTTTAGTGCGTGGTGATTGACTGTCAATACACACATGACTCCGAAAAGTCAGAGGTGTGCCCTGGGATTTGAACCCGCGACCACCGTGAACATGTTGGCAGCTGCGTCTAGTCCGTTTACCAACAGGCCACCACGCACTATCACGCACAATCGAAAATACAAAAAATAAATTCAGCGATGGAGACACTTGCTTTGTAACTATTTTTACACGCTTTATATTAGCTTCACTTGTATGTTTGTATGTTTGTATATTTGTATGTTTGTATGTTTGTATGTTTGTATGTTTGTTTGTAACCGACTTCTTTGGGCGCGATTTTGACCCACTTTAAACGGCCAGATTTCGTTCAAATTTTGCACACCTGTCAAAGACTGATGACAATACAATAATTCGATTAAAATATATAATTATCCTGATTAGATTCGCCAGGATTAATTATTCTTATAATTGATGACCATTGCTACATTCATCGCTAGATGGCGTTAACATTGTATTCTTCCAAGAAGCTTATACCCAAATGGAGATTGCATTCCGTATAAAACACTGAAGCACAAAAATTTGACCTTGAATGCAATCGCTGTTGCCTGCTATCCTTTTCTTTAGAGTGACAATGAATGAAGTTCACGTGAAGTTCATTCATTGTTACGCTAAAGAAAAGGATAGCAGGCATCAGCGACGTCATTCAAGGTAAAATTTTTGTGCTTCACTTTTATATACGGAATGCAATCTCCATTTGGGTATAAGCTTCTTGTATTCTTCAAGTGTCAAATGTTACTACTGACCAACAGATGGCGTTATTGATTGGAAATACAGCCGTAGATGGATGTTTTTAGTCAAAACAATTATATAATAGTTAAAAAAAACTAAAATACACGCTTTAATAAGATATACAACTAAAAAAGTAAAAATAATTGATACTGAATTTAAGATAAGAAAATGGAGTAAAATACATATATTTTATTGTTACAAAGCGTGGGGTGTTTACAACAATTACTTATCCTCCTGCACCCCACGCTTTGTAACAATAAAATATATGTATTTTACTCCATTTTCTTATCTTAAATTCAGTATCAATTATTTTTACTTTTTTAGTTGTATATCTTATTAAAGCGTGTATTTTAGTTTTTTTTAACTATTATATAATTGATATGTTTATTCTTTTGTGTAAACACAAGACCCTTCTGTGCTCGAAAAAAAATATTATAATTTCATTTTTTAGCCTAATCGAGGAAACGATCTTGTTTTATGTTTTAATTTTAATATTCTGATAATATCATATTAAATAAGACTGATTTTGTAAAAATCCCGACCATGTTTTTTTTATACAATTTTTCGCCTCGTTTTGTGTATGACCCATTTTTCATTTGTTGATTAATTTTAATGCCGGTTACAGACAAAATAATGTTCCTAAGGGATTCGTTGAGCTCCGTTCACCACTATCATAATCAGTCTACTGCTGGATATAGGCCTCTCCTAAAGTACGCCACAGGGCCCAGTCTGCTACTTTATGCATCCATTTGATGCCGACCCTCTTATCTAAGTTGTCCTGCCATCTGGCCAGAGGGCGCCCCATGTTACTTTTGCGAAGACTCGGTCTCCACTCCAGAACACGCTTACTCCAGCGGTTATCCGTTCTGCGACATATGCGGCCAGCCTATTGCCACTTGAACCTACCAACTTTCAGAGCTCCGTTGCTTGATGTTAATTCTTCACATCTATTACCTTCCTAGCTTACAAGAGTTTCAGTGTTAAAATTAAAATTAAAATATGCTTTATTGTACACCAAGATAACACACAATTTACAGGATAATCTTACATAATTATGTACAATGGGCGGCCTTATCACTAATAGCGATTTCTACCAGGCAACCTTTGGATGGACAGGAATTAGAAGAATAACTTTCGGTGTGCAGTTAAAGCATAAAAACGATATAATAGAATATAATTGTACGATAAATAAACGCAATATAATATTATATTGTACGAACATACCACAAATATAATATATGTATATGTACACACAGTACGCATATTATACACATATAGTGGCATTATATATAAGTAAATACATACATATTCTTATATACATAGAAAAGTGTTGGTAGTGTGAACGGATTTGTCTCCTCTTGTCCATTTATTTTCTGATTTACGGCCGGGTGCAATAATATATTGACAGTTAAGCGGTAAAAATTATCCCCGATAATACGTGTCTTCTATCTTTGTTTAACTGTGGTTTAACCGATGTTTCGATAACAAAAACTAAACTAGGTTATCAACGATGAACGTAGATATTGCATATATCTCTGGTAAGAACCGTTCCTCTCAAACGTTTAATATTTGCACTTTTAATTGAGTTCAATATTTATTAGGTTAATTATTAACTTTATTTTAAAATTATCATAAATCATCTTTAATGTATAATTAGAAGAATAAAACGATAAAATATATTAATAATGTAAGTATTGTGACAAATAAAGGCAAATTAAAAATTCATACAAAGCTTACATAGAACAACAAAACGCATCGTATGACTGTTTGTTTATAATATGTCAAATGTAAAAAAGAAGTTTACATCAAAGAATAGACCACTAGAAGAACGACATCTCCATACTTTAAAGTCAGGATTTGAGTTTATTATGACAACTAGCGCCGCCAAAAATTGGCCCATAGAACTAAAAACAATTGGCGGGATTTACAAATCGAAAACGCGGTATTTGCAGGTATTTCAAATGTATATTTAAAAATTGCGTGGGATCTCCAATAATATAGGCGGGTAATTTTGAACGTTAATGTAACTTAACAAATAAGTACCGTTTGATGTTTTATACTTTCCAAGTCGAAACAATTTGTACAGGCGTAACTCACACAATTTTAATACGACAATTTTATTGAATTTTCGACTTGAAAGTATGAAATGTCAAACAGTACTTACTAGTTTAGTTCATCAGTAGATATTTTTCTTTTTCTTGTGAGTTTAATAAATTAAAACCCAGGTTTCTGCTTGTATTAAATTATTTATTGGGCTAAAAGTGAAAATCCATCACTGATTATGCTGTGAAATAATTTTTGATTAGCTGACTGGCTATTAACAAATAAAAAAAAAGAAACTTATTGTAAGTTCCGACTAAATAAACATTCTTCAAGCGGACTACAGATAAAAATCCTAAATATCAAGAAAATCATTTTGTAAAACTAGGCAATTCTTGTGTTACATATGGGCCTAGTAAATTAGATAAAAATTAGTGCTATATATTAATGAAATGTGCTTATAAAATAACATTGCTTCATTTAGATACACTATTGGGGCGCAAATTATTTGTATTTTAGCATGTGATGCGGCAGTGTTTTATAATTCGTTAAGATTTTAATATATTTCGCAGAATTAGTATGAGTATTAACACTGGGCATATCATCTACAGTACCCTGTATCATAGTTCTGATATCACGCCAGTCTAATATGTATATTGCTACTGTAAATTAAGCTAAATTAATGAATTCACTCATGTTTCTAACAAATACTATCGAATCACTGATTGTTAACTTAATTTGAAATCTGTTTATTGTCAATAAGCTTAGCATATTAAGAAACATGTATAGCGGCCATCTTCTGGACTACAGTTACTTATCGTATTTAATAATCTATTAATTTATATATAGATGTGGTCATGGGCGTAGCCAGGGTGGGGCAGAGTGGGGCGCTTGCCCCACCCTGTAAGGTACCTAACCAACTCTAAAAAAATAAATTATCTAGGTAAAGTACTAGGCAGGTGAGCAATAACAAAGTATTTAGGATAATTCGAATTATAAACACAGAAACAGGGTGTTATAGAAGAATACCGTGGGTACAATTTGCTAATTACATATGATTTAAGGCTGCTGCCCCACCCTGATCCCACGGCTGGCTACGATCATGGATGTGGTTTAATAAAGATCGTTAATCTGAAAGATGTGTGATAAAATGATTTAACTCATATAAACTCATTTGCAAAAAAAAAACGGGCACCTAAGCAATGAACCATTTCAAATGTTACTATTTATTTGTTTGATAATTATAGGTAGTTTTACTTTCACAATTTTGTAAATTAATACTAACTTAGGGCCGCGGGCCGGGCGATGACTGCGTATATTGGCCGCGAGAAGCCTCCTCCTGACCGTCCATAGACTAATATGCACATTTCTTACTTCTTCGAGGTTGTTCTTAAGGTCCACATACGAAGACTTGCGATTTCTCAATGCGCGACTCACAAGAAAACGATCATCCCGTGGTTGGGTACATGGTTTTCTTCCAGAACCAGGCTCAATCCTATAGAGCATGTCTGGGACGTTCTGAAACGACGCGTGAGATCAGTACAACCGGCTCCGCAGACCATCAGAGAGCTGAAGAATGTGATTACCGCGGAGTGGGAACGTATTCCGCAAGCAAGTATCCGGGATATCCTCGCTAGCATACCCAGACGAATTCATGCTGTGATTTCAGCTAGAGGGGGTCACACTCGATACTAAACATTTATCTGCTTTTACTTTATTAAAGAAAAAACAAACAAAAATCTTTGTTAACATTTACTTCACGAGCATATGCACTACTAGCGAGCATACACTACTAGTGAACTTAAACATTAAAACCCATAAATTTTATCAAAATTTTATGATAATACTGACGAAAACGAATATTTGCTTATTAATTTACAAAATTGTGAAAGTAAAACTACCTATAATTATCAAACAAACCAATAGTAACATTTGAAATGGTTCATTGCTTAGGTGCCCGTTTTTTTTTTGCAAATGAGTTTATTACAACGAGATACACGACAAGACAACACACCGATAGCAAGTAAGCTGTGGTAGTGTAAACTGTTAAGTGTCCGAGTGACAAATTATGATTTTTTTAATATTATTTGATATTTCAGTGCGAAGTTATTTTTATTGAACACAATTTATCACATGCTATCACAGCCCCGTTTTTGAGTCACTCGAAATTTTCAATTGCCGATCTTCGTTATACTACATCTTTGATGTTTATCAACTATATACAATCGAAAAACTTACACAACTTAATGCAATCGTACAAAGTATTAAAGAACCAACAGTTATCAAAGTGTTAAAGTTTGGAAAAAGTCATCGATTTCTTATATTTCTTTATTTGTGTTTCGTCATAGCATTAACCTATTACTACCTGCTGCATTTACCTATACATATAAGTAAAAGTGAAATGTCTGTGAAGTGAAAATACAAAAAATGTCCATGTCGAAAGTTTGTGTTTTTAAAATGAACTTCAAAATTACAATTGTATCTTCTTAGATAGGTGATTTTGAAGAGAAGTCATAAGCAAAAGCAACTTTAATTTAAAGCGTAAATGGGTTTCATGTAAAAAATACTCATCAGTAAAATTGTGCGTGGTTCCGAGATTAGAAATTTTGAAGGTAGCAAGTTATTGTGTTTAAATAGTATCTATTTATTATATTATAGTTAAATAATGACCAATTTATATGTCTTAAGCGAAGATTAGGCAGGAAATCTTTGTAGTTAAGAAAGTAATAAATTACATAATTTGCCCGACGTTATATTTTGTGATGTAATTTGGATTTTTATAATTATCTCATTTTGATGGGAGAAATTGGGATGTAATTGGTATATTTAGGGGAGTATGTATCGATTTTAAAGATATAAAACATATTGTAAATACAGTTAATCACGTAGACCATATTGCGGTCAAAAGCAAGTTTAAAATATAAAGCAACAAATGCTTACAAATTTTAAAGAACAATAAAATAATTTAATTAAAAATTAAAAGACCGACTTAAATATGCACTACAAAGTAATAAATAATACATATTTCATTGTGCTAGTACACATTGATTAATTTTCTTATTGACGAGACTAGCCAACAAATCTTAAATACGTAATATTTTGAAGGCGGGTCGCCAAGTGCCAAACCAGAACAAATTTAAGTAATGTAACACAGTTGAATATTACCTACTTGTAGATGTATCGTTGGCGCTCAGTTAGGTCCATATGTAAACTAGAAACAAATTAATTTAACATATTGATCCTACGTGTACATTTGTTGAAATTTTAATAGAATTAATATGTGTCATATGTGTAGTATTGCATACGATCAAAGATACAGTGGTCAAGGGTTTCAACACCAGGGTACACCATTGACTTATTGGAGTCACTTGCATATGTATACAATTACTTTAACAGTGATAGGAATCATAGTGAGGAAAGTATAAGAAAGGGAAGGGTTGTTAAGTTTGTATGTTTCCCTCGATTGTAGATAAGTCCGATGCTCAACAATGTTGATTAAGAGCTGATATATTAAGGACGGGCGATTTTTCTATTAGTTATCAGGACAGGGACTGGAATTTGCACCCGATATGACTATAGACTCTCGACCCCAACCACACCGAGGGACAAAACACGCAAGGCGTAACGTGGGTGTCCTGGTTGATACCAGGAGAATCTCTGCATACCCCTTCTGGGAAAATGGCGTAAGTTTATATAGATTAAGACAAATTAATATTGCGTGTAAAATTGCGTGTTTTTCGCTAGAATGTTTTACACAAATTAAATTTAAGTGTAGGTCGTGGTGTTCGTCATTTGGCGACCCGCCTTCAAAATATTACGTATTTAAGATTTGTTGGCTAGTCTCGTCAATAAGAAAATTAATCAATGTGTACTTGCACAATGAAATATGTATTATTTATTACTTTGTAATGCATATTGAAGTCGGTCTTTTAATTTTTAATTAAATTATTTTATTTATTACTTTTTAGTTTTCATAAGCATTGTAATGATGCCAAAGGTAATCATATAATGAAAACTGGATTCAATGTATATAAAAATGAACCATTGTGATCCTTTATAATTTCAAAAACGAAAATTAATATTTTATAATTTTTAAGGAAGCTACACTGTCATTTCGTTTTTATGATAAAGAAAATACTAATATCAGCTGAACCTGCTAGAGATATTGAGTACATTTATGCGTGGTAATCATTCGTTACCCCCTCACCTCTACACCTTCTTTACTTCCTATTTTTAATAAAACACATATACTTAACCTAATGAACAAAAAATCATTGCGTTTCTGCAAAGTTTTGTGGAGGTCTGCTCTCCAGATATGTACCTATTCATCAGGTCATCACCATATTTTATGTGACCAACATTATGTATAATTCGTTCTGAAGAAAAGTTATTTAAAATCATTTATTTATTGTCGCAGATATTTAGTATTTATATTTGTATATATCCTCCCTCCCCTTCCCACGCCCCTTCCTATTTTCCCCTTTCCACCCACCCTTGTAGTAATAAACTTATACTGAACCTAATGCAAAAAGAATTATTGCTGTACTGTTCAATTTTGAGGAGTTCTGCCCTTCAGGTCCAAAGATATTCATCAGGTCTTCACAATATTTTTTTTGGTTTAACCTATCATATAATACTCTTTGAAGAAAAAGTTATTTTTAAATCGATTAAGAACTGCCGGAGATATTGAATATTAACAATTGTACCTATTTTCTACCCTCTCACCCTCCCACCCCCACCCTTTTCCCATTTTCACCCACCCTTTGTAATAATATATTTATACTTAATCTAACGCAAAAATAATTAATGCTGGACCGTTTAATTTTGAGGAGTTCTGGTCGGCAGATCCTAAGATATTCATCAGGTCTTCACCACTTTTATATGGGACCAACCCTGTATATCATGCTTTCCAACAAAAAAGAAATATTCAAAATCGGTTCACAATTGCCGGCGTAATCGCGTAACAAACATACAAAAAAAAAATTCTGTCGAATTGATTACCTCCTCTTTTGAAGTCGGTCAAAAAAGCTTAACATCAGCCATCGTAGTAAGAAAAGGTCATAATTCATCACATGTTTTTATCATAATCCTACCAAAATACATATTTTTTTACGAAATAAGAAAATAATTGTAAGTTTGTGTGTGTGTGTGTGTGTGTACAATGCACACACGGCAGAGTAAAATATCAAAAAAGTAGCCTATGAGAGAAAGATCGACAAAAATATGACATTTCATACAATAAATATTTAAACAGAAGTATTTTCACTTTGATATTAAGTAAGAACTTTTTTTATTCAAAATATTCATGTTGCATTTTGATTTTATACAATTTTAAATTACAACGATTTGGTAGTAGTATTCATTTAAAAAAAAAACTTAAAATCTCCTACAACAACGTTTTTTATAGACCACCTTGAATAATAGGTAAGCATAATTATTAACTAAAATTTCGTGAAGTAGACGAAAGAATTTTTGTGGCTTATTTCTTACCAGCAGTCTGGCCCAGCTTTGCCCGGGTACAAATAGATTTCTATACAATAATATGTACGTATTATACATATAAACCTTCCTCTTGAATCGCTCTATCTATTAAAAAAAACCGCATCAAAATCCGTCGGGTAGTTTTAAAGATTCGAGCATACATAGGGACAGAGAGAGCGACTTTGTTTTATACTATTTAGTGATTTAAAATGTTAATAAATTTTCATTTCTTATGGTACTTTTTAATCATATTATTCAGATTTAAAAGATTGAAAACTGGGAGTAAAAATAAGTTTGTGAAAATTATGTTCAAACAAGGTGCATAGTCAAAATGAAGAAAGTTTAGTAATCTTGGATGAATTATTTGGTTGCTTTTTTAAATACCATTCTTCTATTGACAAACTCGTAATTTTCAGGTTCTGGTACAGCTTATTTTCTCTACTTGTTACTTCTCGGATCAATTCACATCGTGAGCCTTCAAATTGCACTATGTAGTACTTGTGTGCTTTTTATCATCTGAAAAGTACAGTAAAGAAAAATTAATGTAATATAAAACCATTTTTAGGATTTGTGTCTTAAATGTAAAATATAGGCTTTTCTCTTTCTCTCTTCAGCTACAAGCAAAAGAGTTTAGGCTTATTGGGCTTTAATAGTCGGTAAGTTAAATGAGGATATTACATTCTTGATGTGAGAACTTTTTGGAATCTTGATGTAACATTTGGAAAATGCCAATAAAATCAATACAGTGGTACATTGCATCTGTTGAAAGTGATTTTAAAACAATAGTCTCACACACATAGGAAAGTATAATAGTACCTACATTCTTACTCACATAATGTCCTTTATTATTACTACAATAATGAACGAAAGTTCCAATTTACTGTTAAAATAGTGAATTATATACATACCTACGTTATACAGACTTGTATACAATTTTTTTATTTGACGAATTGCATTCCCACTCTGCTGCTCCATAATTTCAGTTTGTGAAAGCAAATGAACTGGTACTATTTGCTGAAATCATATTTTTATTATGAAAATAATAATAAGTGTATAAAAATATTGCCAGGTATAAGAAAATAAAGATATAATAGAAGACATATTGGCAAAGATCCCGTTATGAGATAAGACAAGTCTGATTTTAGTAAAACCTGATGTTTATTAATTTTAAACTGAAAGAAAGATTCAGTTCATAGAGCCTGTTTACTTATATGTACAAATATAGTGTGCACTTTCTGTTAAATACAAATTAGTCGATATTTATTTAATTATTTGTTTTCATTCCACTTTACATTTATAAATATCTCAATACAGTAAGCATTATTAGTTGGTGAGATCATAATGTCATAGAACTTGTGTTGTGAAAATTATTTGAACATGTATTATTTATAAAAAAAAGTTTCCCCACTATTTGTTGAACTAATAATTTTTGTTGTTTCTACATTCAATTTCAAGTCATTAATGAAATATGGTATAAACATACATATCTGTTCAGAGAATCAAACTTCTAGATATTAAAGAACTGGTTATGCAGTCTCGGTTAATCCAATCCTCAGTTGCATAGTGAAATACAGCCCGGATACATACTCTGAAAAAACATAAGCAATTATTTTTAAGAATAAAAGTAAAAGCAAATGCAGATATGGACAACAATTAAGCAATCAACAAATGGTAATATCCTTAAATACAATATTATTTTATATGATGTTTTATTTTCTACTTAATTATTATTTTCTACTTAAATTCTTGGAAGTGATATTTTGTTACATATTATTGTTTAAAGTTATTTTATTTTATAGTTATATCATAAAGTTTGAGTGTTTGTATATTTTTGTTTAAAATTCTGACCTCATAAGGGTTATTTTGTTTGTTTAATGTCTAATGCAAATGTTATGTACATGTGTAAATGAGACTCACCAACTCCACGGCCAAACCGAAGCCCGGTTTCGTGGAAATAATATTTATTTTTTGTTTCTAACTCTGTATTTTAATAAATAAATAAATAATAAAATAAATTAAAATAATTTAAGGATATTATTTTAAAAACCAAACCATATATCGAATCATTGTGGCGGTCAAAAGACACTATATAAATAATTACCACATAATTCTATCTTTAATCACCACTCAGCAGTATTAATTTAATGATACAGATGACTTGATATACTAAGATAACATTTTATTAATATTATCTATTAAAAGGTGTCCTAACATTGTAGCCCTTCTCTAAACATATTCATAATGTCCTGTTGAAAACAGTCTGCCTGTCGTCTGTATAATGAGGATATATATTCGATAAGCATTATTGAATACAACTTAAAACATAGTACAAACATACCTGATGTCCTTTAAGATAGTTATTTTCCAATGTTATAAAACTTGTGTAAAGTTATGGATGGATGGCTGGCCAGTAAGTCAAATCACACATCACATTTTCTATATTGATTAGTTGTGTTGAACCAATTCCAGTAATTATGTGAATATCTCCGCAGTAATGGATATTAGAACAAAACATAAACACAAAACTTCAAAAGAATAGTTTTGAAAATTAAACTTGAACAGATTTTAGTCCGCCATTTGTCAATGTATTTTTTTCATTTTTTTTACACACACAGACCAATTAGAACAGAAGACTAAAAATTTTATATATTTTAATTACAGATTATATAATACACTGGGTATACAGATTCATGGGGATAACTACAGATGAAAAAAAAAGGCCCATAATATAATCTGGGGATTTTGACAACTTTTGGAAGGCTCGATCCGTTCATAGAGAGATGGACCACCCTGGTTTACATGTATCAATGTTTACCAACAAGAATGAATTCAAAAATGAATTTTACGGCCCTATTTCTGCGATAGAGTTACAAATTTAAATTAAATCAGAGACCATAATATTTATAAATACGAAGAAAAGTGTGAAAATAAAACATTGCGTGGTTGCATTACTTTAGTTTTGTAATCAATATGACTTTAAAGACCTGAAATCATTTCAGTGCTTATCTACAAATAAATACTGAGGAATATTATAATAATTAAAACAATAAAAATCTAATTAAGAATAATAATTTATTCAGGTGATCTTACTATGCTAGAAGTTTTCGAAATTGTAATGACTAGTTATAGAGAAAACAACTGTTACACATTTTACATATCACATAAAAATGTATTTACCATCGATATCAATGTTAGAATGGTAGAATATAAGTCAATGGTATTTACTAATAAAATGTAAGAACCCCCTTTTCCGCAGATTGTATTATGGGTAAATAAAATATCAAAGATAATTTGTGAAAAATCTTTAATCTTTATTATTGACAAAGTTCTGAAACTTTATTTTAATTTCAAATAAGTAATTAATATTTATGTCTAGTCTAGCAGTGTTTGGTATGTCAATTTCATGTTCCACATCAGCAATGCTTTTCATTCTTCAAATATTATCTGACACCGCTGTGGCACTCATTATGTTTAAAGTTGTGTGCAATCCCAAAAGACTTTTTTCAGTGAATGGTGTGGAAATCTTCTATTCCAAACATCATAAGACCTGAAATAAAGATGAAAGAAAGATGTAAAAGATGGAAGAGCAAAATATTAATTATAATAACTTTATATGAGCCGCATTGTTGCAATACTCTATGGCAGACATTGAGCAGTGTTGTTAATAAAGTAGTATGTGGATATGCACTATCTCCAATTAGATATCTATTACTATTTTATTATATAACTTCTTCACATTGTACTGAAAATAAATATGTTATTTACAAAAAATAAAAGATTTAAAGTGAAAATATGTTTTGATGATTTCCATCAGGCTGTACCCTTTTGAAACTAGGGAATTATTAGGAAACTACTTACAAAAATGTGTATTAATCTTAATATATTCTCTTAACCATTCTTCCAACTTAATTGTCATATTTGTTGTATCTTAAATTATTGTATGCCAATATGGCGGGTCATAACTGCACAAAACAATTGAATGTAACACCATTTTCACCTATGTACCACAATATTTGAATTTGAATTCTTTCAAAATATAAAGTATGAGATAAATACCTTTTAGCAGAGTTGTTAAATATAGTAATGTAATGAGCCCCAGGCTAGCATTCCAATACATTCATGAAAAGTAACTGTGCAATACACATTTCTTGAACAATAATGCCTTTATTTTCCTAAATTCTTCTCCTATATTTGAATCTAAAAATAAAAATATTAAGATTAATACATTGTGATCAGATAACTGATACATAATACCAAGATTTATGTTAATATCATAGACAATATTAATACATAATTATTGATTAATCCTAATATATCTAAAGGTAGTCATTACTAACCAGGTGGCTCTATGGGAATATAATATGTGCAATGAATTGCACCAAAGGTTCTTGGGAAAACTGCAATTTTATGAAACCCATGCTGTGTGTGGTCTAATATTTTTACATACTGCTAATATAGCTCAGTTATAGCCCGAGGCACATCAGTAATGATTCGGCTGACTGTAGCTTTTGATACCCAAAAATAGTTACCTACTGAACATGCATTCTCCCCAGTACGTAAAACCACAATGATAGCAGCAATTAATGGAACAGTGACACATTATTGTTCCCGAGCTGTTACATTTATTATAGAATATATGATTTTGGAATAATTCAATACACTTATAAAACTTAATGAAATATTTGATATGTATGCTTACCAGGAGGAAGGTTCCTTGCGGGCTGGGTTTAAATGTAGAAATAAACATAATAGCTGATGTATTATTTCATCTAAAAAGTAAATCTGTAAATAAATTCTGAACTAGCATATTCACATAGTTTTTTTGATTTCATAAATTATAATCGGCGTCAAATACACCAGCTTTAAACATTTCGTTATCACTTTCATCACTGAATATATTAATGTCACTTTTTTTGCTGATTTTTTCCATAAAAATACCACATATCTGGGTTAATCGACGTATTATCCACCATATTGCAGCGATATTAGAAAACGTTAACAGCTAGTTAAACACGAATAACTACAGTAGTTCGAATCGTTATCGAAACGCGTATATTTTAATTTGTATGGAATTTCCTAACTATGGTTAGCGAGAGCCCTCCCATTGATAGATACAAATCATAGATATGTTTATTCATCTGTCTACGATTATTGAAACCGAAAAATGACTGAACTCATACTAGAGTTAGCGATTTTAACGGGTAGTAAAAGACAGACAGAGTATTGCACCCGGCCGTTAGTGAATCATAAGTTAAAGATGAACTAGGGTCCCTTAGGAACACGGCGGGCATCATATTAATTATTTGCCACTATGAAACTTAGCCAACAGAAATTACACTGACGGGTGTATTGTAATATATTAACTGGTAGTAGGTAAATGCGCTATTGTGGTGGCTCAGCGTGGTGGACTATATGGCCTAACCACTCTCAATCGTACTCTCGATTGTAGAGAAGGCCCGTGCCCTGCAGTGGGACGTATATGGGCTGATACAGAAATGCGCTATTGTGTTTCAGATTGAAAGACATTGTTACCACAGTAACTACTGGACATATTGAGACTTAACATCTTATGTCTCGACATAGCAAGCGCAGTGGAATACTTATCATTGCTTTGAAATTCAAGGTGTAATTTGGTTTTGCTGCTGTTCATAAGCGTTTGCTTACCATCAGGTAAACGGCACGCTCGTCTTGCCATAGCAATATAAAAAACCCACATAATACTCACCCATACTCCACATGTCAATCGGCGTGCCATACTGCAAGCCGAGGATGACCTCAGGGCTCCGGTAGAACCGCGACTGGATGTACGTGTAGACACGGGCGTCGGTGTAACACGAGCTGCCGAAGTCTATCACCTTAATCGACGAGCTGCCCCGAGCCTTTAGCAGGATGTTCTCCTGGAAACATGAAAGATAAATGGAAGATGAAACTAATATTTGCCATAAAATACCAGTAGAGTCTTCTATTTCTTATTTACGTCTCAAGAGATAGGTAGATGCTTAATGATTTCAACGGAAGAACTAATCAGTTGCAGTATAATTATCTTATATAAAATCAACATAGTATCTAGATTAAGCTGGTCAATGATACATGGAAAAGAACAGAAAGAATGTTTAAACATTTAGAGGTGTTTGACATGTAATTACTCCACAACAAAAGCTTTATGCACTACCAGGGCATAAAGCTGTATTTCTGATAATAGCTCAACTAAAATAAGGCCGCATGTTGCTACTATAAACATATAGCTATTTTCCTAAGGCAAAGAAAATCCATTAGTAAACAAAGGCCTCCTCTTAATATTTTCATAACTCATTGGAATATGCACCCAACGCTCATCTATACCGGTTTTCAACAATTCTTATACTGTAATATATGTTTAAGAGCTAACCGGTTTCAAGTCGCAGTGTATGATGTTCTCCGCCTCGAGTAGCCGCAGACAGCGCAGCAGCGAGCTCGCGAACCTCCTGATTAGACTCAGACTGAATCCCTGGTAGTTGTTCTTCTTTATCAACTCGTATAAGTTGATGCTGAGAATAAAAATATAAATATATTCAATAAATAACACCCAACAGTCACCTACATAGTCTTAGTGTGGGCACTAAGATCGAGTCATGTGTCGTGGATATTAGGAAGTACGAGAGGATTTTCGGTCTCACAAACACCCGCACCCAAAATATTTTGTGGGTATATAAAATAGAGCGGAATCAAATTAGTTGATAAAAACAGTATAACAGTAGCAATAATAATTAATTGTACCATCAGTGACTTTCATTGGTAGGTCGTAAAAAACACCTACAAAATATTCAAGTCCTTTTCATTTTCAAACTCTACACCATTTCAATAAATATAAATTGTAATGTGAACAAAATTGTGTCGGACGCCCGCCTGCAAGGTGGACAAACGACCTAGTAGTCTAAGATCCCGCCATACATCGACCTTCACCGAGATGTTTATTTGATGAAACCTATTTTATATGCAATTTAATATGTCAATAAATATATTGTATATGGGTTGCCTTGCAAATTTCAGTCCAGAATACGATTAATTAATTATTAAAATAAAAAAAAATTTTTTACACATTTCACCTGTTTGATTATTAAACAAATTCTATACCAATCGAAAGTATGAAACCCATAGAATATGTAAACGTTAGGTTGCCTATTTTTTTCCGGTCACAACCCTCAGGTTGCCAGGTATAAACAGGTAAATCGCTACTAGCATTTTGCGCCGGTCTGATTATTGAATGGAAATTAAATGAAAATAAAGATCATTTTACTATGAACACGGTGGTATAGGGTTGCCTGCGAAAAATCAGTCCCGAATTGCGGTTGTCGAATTTAGAAAAGTGAAATATTGCTCCGAGTGACACAGCATAGCAGCTGTTCGAAGTCCGCTCATAAAGAAAGAGGGTGCGCATGCTATTTATTCTTGAGAATGAAAAGGACAGCGATAGACTCGTATATGCTGTGTTCTGTTTTACCTGGCAACCTGAGGGTTGTGACCGGAAAAAAATAGGCAACCTAACGTTTACATATTCTATGGGTTTCATACTTTCGATTGGTATAGAATTTGTTTAATAATCAAACAGGTGAAAAGTGTAAAAAATATTTTTTTTTTAATAATTAATTAATCGTATTCTGGACTGAAATTTGCAAGGCAACCCATATACAATATATTTATTGACATATTAAATTGCATATAAAATAGGTTTCATCAAATAAACATCTCGGTGAAGGTCGATGTATGGCGGGATCCTATACTATAGCTAAGGTTGCAGGAAGTCGCTGTATGCAGGCCGCTTCAACAGGTCGATGTGGAGATCATTGGGGAGGCCTATGTTCAACAGTGGACTTCCTGTGATTTAAACGAACAACCAACAAAACAAAGATTACTAACCTCATGAGCTCGAAACTGATGCACAAATGATTCCTAAAGTAGAAGTAGTCAAGCATGTGGATCACGTTGTGCGATTGGTCCTTGTCTTTCAGCCGCAGGTGGTCCAGCACCCTAACTTCCACCAGGGCCTGGTGGTGGAACCGCTTCTTGTTCCTGATGATCTTGATGGCGACCTGCTCGCCGTTCCGGTGGTCGTACGCCCTGATCACTTGCCCGAAAGAGCCTTTACCGATGACTTCGAGGATCTCGTATCTGTATGCTATGTGGTCGTGTATTTGCTGAAAATAATGGTAATTGATAGGTATTATATTCTATAAGAAAGCGATAGGTGAGTGGTTGAAGTTGAAGATGAATAGTTCAAAGTAACATGTTTTTTTGTGTGCATTTCAGCGGTCGGGCATAATTGTATCGAATGGTTTGTGACCGGACAGCATTTGCGCTTAACATTAGTTGCAGTGTAGTAGAGAATGGGTATAATGATGCCGCGGTAAATTAAAAATTTGATATTTATATTGCCAAATGTCAAAGTATGCACTGATCTTCCAAGGTATGACGGCAGTTAAACCTCACGGATGCCATTATTCCTTCTTGTAAATATCCTTCCACTAGCAGAAATATGGTATTTTCTAATGCCGTCAGAAAAATAACACTTACATATTTTGATTAAATGAAGATGTCACATACAATACAGTAAAAACTTCCCAAACCCTTTTCTAAGAAGAGTAAAACTCATCAAACAATTTAGAGTAAACATTATCTTTTTCCTTATAAAAGCCAGTGATAATAAACGTTAAAAGGAAATTATCTTTGCTCTTCATAACGTCGACGAGATTGAATTACTGTGTAACTCTGTTTATGCTCGCATGACACGTTGGGAAAATCACAAAATTATTAACGGTAAGTGGAATTTCAAAGAACGTGTTTTATCTTAGCGAATGTATTATGAAAAGCACATGCCTTTATTCATAAGTAAGTTGAGGAGTGCGAGTTTAATTTTAGGATCTAAGCTTACATTACATAAATGTAATTCTTTGGAGAATTGAATACATTTACAAGAACAGGCTACGAGAGATGCCGCCTGGGTAGGTACCACCGCAATGTCTATTTCTTCTTCTAAAAAGCAATGCAAATGTTATATTGTTCTCCACTTTAAAGGTCATTGTACCCAAAGTAGCTACAGGACATATTGAACATCATGTCTCAGGATGGCGAGGGCAGTGGAATGCCAACAATTGCTTAGTAATTCATGGTACTTTTTAGGTTTGCTACTGTCCATTAGCTGTCGTATCGCCTACCATCAGGCATGTTAGTGTCGCCATTCATTGCAATAAAAAAAACATCAGGGGACAAATCGATGTTATTTTGATATGTGTAGAAAAACAAGATAAAAAATGCGCATAGTGTTATAATTTAAGCGCTAGCTACTTACATTCAGACAAATATTAAGAAAGAACGGTGACAAACACCGAATTATCTCAAGATTCTACAAAGACTAAAACCTGCGGCTTTAATTAACCATAAGTTCCCCAAAGTTCCTTACCTTATTGTAACTGCCGTTCTCATCATCGAAGCCGCAGTTGTTGGGCAGGTTGGACCTGGCCTGCACCTTGATGGCATCTAATCCCAGGAACCACACCTGCGGGTACTTCCGTATCTCGTTCCTCTCCCATTCCGTCAGACGCTCTCCGTACAATTTCAAGGCTTCTGAAACAAAAATTGGCCTTTTAAACTGGATGAAATAAATCGCAACTAATTTGTCTAGATTCACTAGCATCTAGTCTACCGTTGTCGGTCGCATTATAAAAAAAATTTGTTCAGCTTTACAATAACCAACTCCTCTCATCTTGGGACGACATAAACTCAGTGGACTGTGTAGTATTATTAATAGTTTAAAACGAAAACTCTCCTATAGTCCTCTAGATGAACACACATTGTTAATCATTATGTTTTCCCGTTATAGCATGCCGAGTGCGGGGTTTGTATATTAAACTTTTGTAATCCCTCTGCTTTAATATAATTAATTATAGATACTAGTTCTAAAACTGGAGTGTCGGACCCCGGCCTACAATGTGGACTGACGACCTAGTTGGGGTTGCAGGAAGACGTTGGATGCAGGCAATTCCTAAGGCTGATAATGAAATTAAAAATCAAATATTACTCTACCCGACCTGATATTCGAATCCGAGACCTCAGTTTTGCAATCATGCCGTAGTACAAATAGCGCGACCAAGGCTGTCCACCTACACCATGATGTAGGTACTACGCATCACAACGTATTGGTTCTACATTCTATCTTGTCTTTCATTTTACAATCGGCACCTATTTCGAGAACAAACGAAAAAAACCCAAAATATCCTCAACATGAAATCCATTAATAGCGATGAATCAGCTCCCTCGTATCAAATCGCAAAGTTTGTATTTCCGAGATAAGTCTGAAATAGCCGAATAAGGGACGATCTTCCAGTTTAATAATACGGACAGGACTAGGCTGGTGTCGCCTCAAACGTGTCTAAGCTTACCTAAACAACCCCTATTTATTCTGTAATTTGATTCAATCCAAAGTTCCATTGAGAAAAAGGTCTGCCATTAGCACGACAATTCGTGTGCCTTTATGTAAAGGATTACGTAGAACGAGAGGCTGCGGGCTAAATATACGTCTGTTTTATTTTAAGCGCGTGACGTCACAGCACCCTGGATCACAGGAGCGTAACTAGAATTGACATCTAAATCTTATGAACTTAGAATAAATCGAGGAAAGGAAAAATGTGGCACACAGATTTCATATAAAATATGTTTAATTAAGTGCTCAAGCAGCCCTAAGCTTCAATTTTTTGGTAGGAAAAAAAAGCAAATATCCAACTAATTATTAAATTATCAATAGTATTTTAGGAAGTTGTTAGTTGAACCACTACCTAGTTACAGGTCGTTCTCTAAATTGTCAGGGGAGATTAATATTCGGCACTAGACTTCTTGAGGCCAAGATGACGATAAACTTTTATATTAGAGGATACATAGAAATGTCATTTAATAAATATATCACAATACAACTGTTCATCATACATACTGCTGCTTTGCGGCAGAAATAGACAAACTGGTGCTTTTCCGGCCGGTTTTGTGAAGGACTGTACTAGTAGAGTCACGCAGTTAATAGTAATGGCTCTGAATTTATGTGCAGGCTCGTCTAGGGCAGTACCAGTGTCTCGTAGGAGATCAATGTGGCTGTCACGTATGAATATTTTATTGAATCTTTAAAAAAAAAATTTTTCTTTTCTACTCGATTTATAAGGCTGTCTTCACCAGAGACGAACAGGCAAGTATTTCTGTCAGTGCTGTTTTCAAAATAACTTTACAATAAAGTGATTATACAGGAATCGCAGCTTAGTTTAATTCCGAGTAGTTCACAGATTATTTAACATAAACAATTGAATGACATGATTAAGTGAATTTATACAGCTGAGTTATGTAAGTTTTGAATACATTGGAATCTGACTATTCTCTTATAATATAATAAAACAATAGTAATAATAAATAATAAATTCGCCTAGAATAAAGAATCGATATACTCTATTCCGAAGCTGTATTTGTCTTCCCATCCTATTTTTATTTATGAAAATAGATATAAATAAATAAATAAAATATTAAAAATATGGTTTATGAAAAAAGTGGATGAAGCGAAAGTAATATGTCAGGATCGAGCAAAGTGGAGTTCTATAGTCTCTGCCCACCCCTATGGGATACAGGCGTGACGATTATGTATGTATGTAATCATGGGCGTAGCCACGGTGGGGCAGGGTGGGGCACTTGCCCCACCCTGGCTCTGGCCTCTAGGGTACCTAACCAAACCAAAATAGTTAATTTATTTAAGTTAAGAACTATCTATGGGTAGAGATAAACCTTTAAATCAACTGATTAACAAATTGGCTTACTCCCACAGCTCAAACGGCTGAAGTTAGGGACATATTTTTAGGAATTTTAGACTTCTGCCCCACCCTGAGTACATGGCTGGCTACGCCCATGTATGTAATTATATAATAACTAGCGGCCCGGCCCAGCTTCGCCCGGGTGCATATAGATTTCTCTGCAATAATATGCACGTATTATACACGTAAACCTTCCTCTTGAATCAATCTATCTATTAAAAAAACCGCAACAAAATCCGTTGCGTAGTTAAAAAATTTAAGCATACAAAGGGACATAGACATAGGGACAAAGAAAGCGACTTTGTTTCATACTATTCAGTAATAAAAACGTATTTACTTATAAAGAGGATTGTCTGCTGAATTCGCACCACTGAATGGGTATTATCCACGTGTGTACCCCTGGATTCCTGCCTGAGTTACGAAAGGTCGGACCCGATTGGGTGCCTATTTATATTTGAGCGGAAAGCGGCGGTCGGGTACAATACGTGCCCTTTGGGAAATAAATGTTGATATTTGTTCCCCAATTAACGTGAGAATGTCGAGCACACTTTTTAAGGATTTCTTTATTGGGCATATGAATAATTCGGTTCTCATAAATATAAGTTTGTTTTAATAGAATTAATGTAAAAAAGAAAATTAATAAAATAGAGGTTTAGAGGTTAAGGAAACGTATTATGAGTCTTTTAAACCTAATACAGGTAATTCTCAAATGTCTTATTATAGTATGATAATGTCACAGTAACTTAAATTCTGTAAGATAGAAAATTATATGAGAGAGTTTTTACTGGTGGTATGTTAGGGTCTGCCTGGGTACGTAGCACCGCAATGTCTATTTCAATCTCTTGTTAAAGGAAAATGTAGCCAGAGTAACTATTGGACATATTGAGACTTGGATAATATTTATGTCTTAGTATTGTGAGCGCAGTGGAATGCCAAGCATTGCTACTGTCCATGAGCAGTCGTATCGTTTACCACCAAGCGAATGGCAATGCCAAGCTCATATCGCAATAGACAGCAATAAGAAAATAATTTCGAGCTGTCCCTTACCGAATTTTCAGAATCCAAGATCCGTTATCAATTATATTAAAACGGGAGCATCTACTGCTTATACTCAACTAAAAGTTGCTTAAAACATAAAGCGAAGTTAAAACGTAATAAAAATGGGTCTCCACTTGTCCCGACCATCAATCTTTTCATGTATTCCGCGAGTAAGTGGCTCTTATGTTGGTAAGTAGCCGACATTTCCCGGATACTTCCATCCGAGAGGTTTCGCGGAGAATCTTTTGTGGGTCTTACTCGGCTGTACTGCCGCCTGCCGGGCTATGTTCATAATATATATTACCACTCGTTTATATCGTATTTATGTCTTAATGGATAAGTCGGTTGAAGTTTGTGGTGGCCAGTTGGTAAACTGACCAGAAGCGGCTGCCAACATGCTCACTGTGTTCGCGGGCTCAAGACCCAGAGCACACCTCTAACTTTTCGAAGTCATGTGTGTATTAATAGTTTATAGCCACGCACTATTTTTTTTTTTTATCAGCCCATATACGTCCCACTGCAGGGCACGGGCCTACTCTACAATCGAAATTACGATTGAGAGTGGTTAGGCCATATAGTTCACCACGCTGGCCTAGTGCGGGTTGGCGGACTTACATACCATAGAAATTCTTATAAATCGCTATGGTATGCAGGTTTCCTCACGATGTTTTCCTTCACCGTTTTAGTGCGTGGTGATTGACTGTCAATACACACATGACTCCGAAAAGCCAGAGGTGTGCCCTGGGATTCGAACCCGCGACCACCGTGAACATGTTGGCAGCCGCGTCTAGTCCGTTTACCAACAGGCCACCACGCACTTCACGCCACGCACTATAACGGTGAAGGAATACATCGTGAGGAAACCTGCATACCATAGCGATTTGTAAGAAATGAAATGGTACGTAAAGTCCGCCAAATCGCACTAGACCAACGTGATGGACTATAGGTATGACCTAACCACTCTCAATCGTACTCTCGATTGTAACGCATTCATGACCTGAACATACATTCCAGATGTATATGACTGATACAGATAAGTTAGTTATTACTTAGTAAGGTTTTAATATTCCTTACGAATAAAAAACAATTGAATTGATGGTAAGGAAATTCTGAACAAATAGAGAATGTGCAAATGAGCCTATGTGAAACCTGGGAACATAGGAAATTTAAACGTGAGGCCGCCTTTTCGATCTCCTCACATATTCACAAGTATTTGTTTCGGGTCATTGTGGAACTCAAAAGTCTCCTGTGGTTCCTTTTGTTCACGATATACTAATTGTATCTCAGTGGACCATACAATGCGTTATACCCATTGATATACAATTTTTTTTATATCAATGGTTATACCCAAGTACCTAAATCGGACCTACGCGTTAATAACACCGAAAAATCTCTAGTACCTTTTGAAAATACGACGTGCCAAAATCTTAGTGTAGGGTCAGTATTGTATACGTGACTGGGTATATACTTATATTGGAAGGAGCTCAATGCCCAGTAGTGGGATGTGTAAGAGCATCATATATGCTGTTATAATTAAATTCTGACGTATAACTATCAACAGACTGCGACATACAGGTCACGAGTCGCGCGTCGTCGAATTAATTCCGAAATGGCACTCTGTTCCATTAATGGTGATGGAACATTGAGAATTAAATTAAATAACGGATTGTTGCATACAGAGACATACTGCTTTATATATTTTATTAAAGCAACTAGCAAGCGATCAATAAATAAATATACCCATGTGATACTGGAATAACTGATACAGGGTGTAAGTGGGATACGGTCTTATATGTGAGAGGCCGCTTTTGTAGCAACCACCGCAATGTTTCTCCCGCCAAACAGCAGTGTAAATGCCCTATTATGTTTCTGTTTGAAAGAAATTGTAGCCAGAGTAACTACTGGACATATTGAGACTTAACATCTTATGTCGATACGATTTAAATAACAAAGTATCTACCTCAAAATTCAAATCTGCTAAATTATGGATTCCTTCATATTGTATAACAATTGGTCGTAGTCGATCTGTCGACCGGCACAGCGTCGCAAGCCGCTTAGCTACACAATGCCAGTGCCCATTGTGACATGGCGAATGGCTAATGCTATTATAATACTACATACCTATCTACAGCTCAACTGAGCTTTGAAAAATTATAAAAGTAAAATTTACAGTCGATCAGAGATAATTTGTGTGAAAAATAAAGTATTAAGCTTTATTTTGTATGTATAATTTGCCCGCACTAGGCCAACACGGCGGACTATGTGGCTTAATCCCTCTCATTCGTACTCTTATAGACCTACAGCTACAGAAGCGCCTGTCGGTAGTCCGATAGCAATATTGCTTATCCTTACAATCGCCACCACACAATATAATTAGGCTAAAACTTTACCACAAGTTATAAGAACATGTTATTTTGGTATACCCAACTGTGCCCTGATTTTCAATGTAAACCAATAAAGTCTGATGTCTTGGATATAAGAAACTACGAGACAAGTTTTGGTCACACTAACACTTATAGGTACCCGAACCGAATTTTGGGATCACACAAATATTTCTCTAGATGCGAGAATCGAACTTGAGGCATAGCGTTTAAATCTTACCTTTGTTCACAATTCCTTTCTTTCTCATAAGTTTATATTCTTCCTAAAGTTGTCTGGCAGAGATCGTTTAAAACGATAAGACCGCCTTTTGTAATTATGTATTATTATTTTTTTTCATATGCTGTAATTTCATTTTAGCGTAAAATAAAGAATAATAAATAAATAATTTGCCAAAGCAAGCAATTACCATTATTTGCATTAACAGGTATACTAAATGACCATGTTATTAAAATTCAGTAATGTTATTTTAGGGTGACTTATGTTCACCCTGGAATACCTGCGAATACAAATGTAGATATAATTTACAATTAAAACACTATTCATCGACATCAAGTCTACGCTGTGATAATGTTAAGTTGAAGGCAAGACCACTTCAAACAGAATGCTCTGATGAAATCTGAGAATACACTCAGTAGACACATTTACTAGACAGATGTACTTTTTTTAGAGACTTTCCCGCCCTCACACCCGCCACTGCAACTCCTGTCAGCCAGGATCAACAGTGGCACACAAAGATTTGACACCGAGCTCCGGAGCTCGGCGAGTCTCTCAGGGACACTAGCTTGTCTTCGACAGATGTACTTATCTATTTTTTATTGCTACGAATGGTGAGATGATCATGCCATTCGCCTGATGGTAAGGAATACGACTGCTCATAAACAGTAGCAAAAACCAAGCAATACCATGAATTACAAAGCAATGCTTGGCACTCCACCAGGCTCGCCATCCTGAGACATGAGATGTTACGTCTCATTATGTCCAGTAATTACTCAAGCTAAAATGTCCTTCAAACCGGAACACAACAGTGCATTTGTACTTCTGTTTGGCGGTGGAAATAGACGTTGCGGTGGGACCTATCCAGGTCAATATGTTAATACCGTTGCAATGTTATGAAATCTGAAGCTGCCGTTACAGCGGTGAGATTATTTTCTCTGGGCCCAATTAAGTGGGGCTGCCCCATTGACCTACTTTAGAAGGCCCTGCAAGAACCTTAAAATAAATCGTAGTGCAAAGAAATTTTGTTAAAATTCATCCCATTCTTGCTTCGCTTCCAACATGTTCTGATGATTTAATATTACGACCCATACAAAACAATAATAAAACACTAAACTTACTACATACTTTAATAAGCTGTAGTAAGTTTAGTATTTTTACCGAAGTAAAGTAAGTAAGTCAGTTTTGAGGCTTTTTAAGATTTAGGCGCCTCCCCTGGGTTCCTCCGCCTTCCAATGCGCCGCCAGCCTGTAGGTCTCGTCGCCGCGACCGCGCGGGCCGCGCCGGCGGACACAGGCCGGCAGCCGGCACGCACGCTGCGCGCCACCACACATCGCGACTCTGCAACCTCCCGACGACGGGCGATCGCTGAGCGACACGGACGCTGAACTGTTTACCCACGAGGAGTGGTATTCGTGCATTTCGTCATATGTTCGTTCTACCGCAGTAGAACAGGCGCCCGTGACCTCAGGATCTGCCGCCGCGGAAAGTTTCGCGAAGCGGGGTCGGTCGATGGAGTAACCCAGAGGAGACGTCAAACATGAACTCCGTTTTGTATTTATACTAACTCTCCGTAAATTTCTATACCACGATGCAGAATTGTTGTGTCATCAATGACGTGGCATTTGCGTATTGGCTGCTAAATGTGTGACGATGTGTCCTGGTAATCGACGTAAGTCGCAGGGACTTCCCCGATAAGTCACGTTCCACCCACGCCATTGCCAACTCTGCGTTAGTCGTGGTACTATACAATACTAATTGAAATGCATCAAGACAATTGTGTAATGACTGATTAGCTCTGATGAATGCTGTATTACAAAATCTAGCTGATGCCTAATATTTTGAGTTTCATTATTACTATATGATTTGTAATACAGTTCCAAGAAGTTTAACCAGCCACGGCAATAATGATCACCTTTGTCGTCTCAAGCTCAACTTGTGCATTTGTTAATGAACATATCACAATAAGTTTTACATTAGGATCTCATCTCGTCTAAGGAATATAATTCAGTTTTGATGTTTTTAGTTTTGCGCAGTGGCACAGTTCAATACATCGGCGGTTGAGAAATGATTTTATTTACGTAGTTTCCGACAGATGGCGTTGACAGACAGAAAGCTTGTATAGCAGTACCAGAATTAAATACTTGTATTTCTCGTTTTGAATTAGGTATCGATCGCCTTAGTAACGCACGAATGTACTTTACTTTATTTGATCTCAGCGGAATTAGTAGATTTTATAAGGTTTCGGTTGGTAATTCATATTCATTCAGCTGTATGTAAAAATATACCTGACAAAAACGGAAAGTCCAAAAATAGCGTTTTAAATTCCAGTAATGTGGTCGTTCCGTATTTAGCCGTAATATTTTACATAATACTTGATGTGACGCGCAAACACCGAAAGATTTATGTTTGGTGTCATATTTCGACATCTGTGCTGGACAAACCAAGACAAACTGTTTATTGCTCTGGGGGGGTTACCCGTGAACGAGAAACGTATTTTACTTTTCGATAAGCTTTCTACTTCTAAAAACCGAAGCTACTCCGCAATACACCGCAATGTCTATTTCTCCCGCCATACACCAGTGTAAATGCACTGTTGGCTTTTGGATTGAAGGACATTGTAGCCAGAGTAACTACTGGACATATTGAGACTTAACATCTTGTGTCTCAGGATGGCGAGCGTAGTCGAATGTCAATTGCTTTGTACTTCAGGGTGTTGTTTGGTTTTGCTACTGTTTATGAGCGGTCGTATCGCTTACCATCAGACGAACGGCATGCTCGTCTCGCCATTCATGGCAATAAAAAAAAAGATACTTATCATTCTTACGTTTTGTGAGTTGGGCGATGTTTGTGTTTATGACAATAAATGTGTTTTTCTTTCTTTCATTCATTCCAAACTTAGTCTATGGTTACGACGGACGATAGAGGATTCAAATATATTGTGGAGTACCCAGACCCCTTCGTACAGTAGTTTTACGTAGAACATTCGAACATTCGAGTTTATTTTCAGATAACAGAGTAACTCCCCAGGATATATTTAGTTACAGCTCCTTTCACATTTTATCCCTCTCATTCTATCACTCATTTATCTCTACAGCCACTGGACGTCTACTTAACATAGGCCTAGGATATTTATAGTGACCCATAGACAACCGGGTTACATCCAGCAACTTCAGGGCTTGTTTTTGATTCAGGACTCTCTCATTTATGTATTTACACTTTATGGCACGCATAAAAACACAAATACAATGAGAAATTATATACATAAAAAGTGCAATTGGCGGTTAATGTTTGAATAATATTCCATTTTAATTTTACCACTTACTAGTATCCAAAACTTGAAGAGGATATCAAGCGATGCTTTCTTTTTCTGAACCTCATGTTCTTTAACTTTATATTTAGGTAATGTAAGATAAATTTGAAAATTATATTCATTTATTTTTAACTGTACCTACATAAAAAGGATAAATACTCAAATACATTACAAATGAACAAAACGTACAGATGGCGGTCCTATCGCTCTATTAAATTAACGTATTTGTAAGCGAAAACTTGTAATTGACCTTTTGTTACATATTTTTCTATTTTACTACTTGTAGAAGCTGTTAATTTTTTGAAGGTAAAAATAAAATAAATGTAAAACTTGAGCGAGTGTCATCCGTCGCGATAAATTGTGGTTATTTTGTTGTTCAATTTGTTATCTCATTAGTCATAACTTAACAAAGCTTATGACTGTATTTGTACAAAACAGAGTTATTATTATACAGGGTATCTCAAGACTGCTACCGAAAACGAAGCCGGATGGTAGTTTAAGCGACTTCAGACACAATGCAATAGAAAATGTTGGATAAAAAAGCGACAATTTTTTTTTGTTATTTTTTTTTATGGTCCTATTTGGGTGGTAAATACATTTTTCCTAAAATAATAGTGAATACCCTTTTATTTATAAAGACTCTAAGGTATAAAAGAGTTTAAATTATTATTTTAGCAAAAACTATGGATTTACCACCCAAAAATTTTTACTGGTGGTAGGTCTCTCATATGTGAGAGGCCATCTGGGTAGGTACCACCGCAATGTCTATTTCTCCCGTGAAACAACACTGCGTAAATGCACTGCTGTGTTTCGGATTGAAGGACATTGTAGCCAGAGTAACTACTGGACATATTGAGACTTAACATCTTATGTCTCAGGATGGCGAGCGCAGTGGAATGTTGCTACTGTCTATGAGCGGTCGTATCGCTTACCATCAGGCGAACGGCTTGCTCGTCTCGTCATTCATTGCAATAAAAAAAAAAAAAAAAAAAAATGGCGATATTTAAAAAATTATAAAAAAAATTGTCGCGTTTCTTTGAAAAATTTTTAGTTGTATTGTGTTTGTAGTCACTAAAACTACCACCCGGCTTCGTTTTCGGTAGCAGTCTTAAGATACCCGGTATTTCATTATGTCAGTGAGTTGAAGCCGGCATTGCGATGAACGGTAAGATAACATGTCGCATCGGTGGATGCTCTATCTGAACTGCCTTATCGTCATGTGCGTTCTTTTTTTATTTATTACGAGTATGGCAAAGGGAACAAGCTGGTACTGGGGTGCTCCTGCCCAAAGATGGAAGCAATATTCGCTGTGGGGCCGAACCTGCGCCTTATAAAGTTGCAGACGATGACCGGCCTGAAATATCGCCTCAATCTATTGAACACAGAGCACACCAAGCCTCTTTGAAGCCAATTATTAATATATTAACATTAATGTGTTCTGTTATTGCAGAATCAGAGGTAGAAACTAAATCTGTAGAGTTCAATAGGCATTGTAAGCCAAAAAGGCCCGTTAGCTTTCTAATTCCATCAAAAGAGATAGGTACATTCAATTTGGTCATATTTGCTACCGCTGGGTATATTTAGTATTCAAATTCCCACGAACCCAAACAAAACGAGACGTTTCTTATGAATTTTAATACTGCTACAATTTTAAGCAGATAAAACGCGGTCGGCTTGAAAAATCCCAGTTTTCTCGATACGGCGCTTACAAAATATACCTTATGTTCCACTAATACGCTGTGAATTGGCTTGGCAGGTGTTGCTGGGCTAACGAACTGATGTCCCAGTAACCCTTCGGCCTACCCTTGACTCAAAACTCTGCACGAAGCCGTATTATAATATAAAATGTTGGCATGAAACAAAGTATTGAATTTATAAAACACTTTTATAAGTACCACTCTCACAGGTCAATGTAACAACAAGGAAATAGATAACTATTTCTTAGGAAAAGTAATAGTATAGTGATAACACTAGAAAGGATAAATGCTAACTCCTGAAACAGCTAACGTCACGTATAGTGGCAAGCCGATTGTAAATATAAACCAAATAATTCTAAAAGCTCATACAATTCTTTTTACTTTGTATCTTTATAAGATTTCCAAGCGCACTAAGCCCAAACGCTAAAGATAGTCCTGTAAGGATAAAAAATAGCCAAAGTCCCTTACAAACTTTTGTAAATCATAATCCCTTTTTATTACAATACAAGTTGGTGGTCGGAGTTTGTCCAAGGTGTTTGAATTGCTTCCAAAGTTTGCGAGCAATTTGCCGCCGAACCGGAGCACTCCGCAAATTGATGTCGCGAGTTCGTGCGACCTCACTGTAACTCAGTTTGCTGATGGTAGACTTGTTATCTTTGTTGCATAAAAGCCAGGAGTTACTCTGTACTCCGACACGATGACGAATGTTCGAACATCGTATAACTGTACGAATATGCCTAAATACAGTACAAAATGTTCGAGTACTGTATCGTACGTAGTATTAGACTACGTTCCAAGTGAATTATGAGTTTCATAAAGAATAGCATTGATTTTTAGAAGTGGAAAACTGTCTATTTCTCTCGCCCAAACGCAGAGTAAATGCACTGTTGTTTTTCAATTTGAAGTACTGGTACTGGACTGAAAATATTGAGACCTAACATCTTATATCTCTTCGTTCTCGCTAGCAGTCTTGATACACCCTGTATACATATATTTCATATATGTTTACATTATATGTCTATGTTATGTTATATGTTTAAATTGTATTTATGTTAGTTTATGCTATTCAACTTCACTGTATATTTATTTTTAAATTAAAATGACATTAATTTATTGAATCCATTACAATATTAACATCATTTAGATTCAGTTATTTTTTGATCTTCCACCCAATTAATTAAACGTTTACGCATCTAAGAGATAGATCTCTGCATCACCTACGGTTCGACTGTTAGAAAATGCCTCATAGTCTAAGATCCCGCCATACATCGACCTTCACCGAGATGTTTATTTGATGAAACCTATTTTATATGCAATTTAATATGTCAATAAATATATTGTATATGGGTTGCCTTGCAAATTTCAGTCCAGAATACGATTAATTAATTATTAAAATAAAAAAAATTTTTTTACACATTTCACCTGTTTGATTATTAAACAAATTCTATACCAATCGAAAGTATGAAACCCATAGAATATGTAAACTTTAGGTTGCCTATTTTTTTCCGGTCACAACCCTCAGGTTGCCAGGTATAAACAGGTAAATCGCTACTAGCATTTTGCACCGGTCTGATTATTGAATGGAAATTAAATGAAAATAAAGATCATTTTATTATGAACACGGTGGTATAGGGTTGCCTGCGAAAAATCAGTCCCGAATTGCGGTTGTCGAATTTAGAAAAGTGAAATATTGCTCCGAGTGACACAGCATAGCAGCTGTTCGAAGTCCGCTCATAAAGAAAGAGGGTGCGCATGCTATTTATTCTTGAGAATGAAAAGGACAGCGATAGACTCGTATATGCTGTGTTCTGTGTTACCTGGCAACCTGAGGGTTGTGACCGGAAAAAAATAGGCAACCTAACGTTTACATATTCTATGGGTTTCATACTTTCGATTGGTATAGAATTTGTTTAATAATCAAACAGGTGAAATGTGTAAATAATATTTTTTTTTTAATAATTAATTAAACGTATTCTGGACTGAAATTTGCAAGGCAACCCATATACAATATATTTATTGACATATTAAATTGCATATAAAATAGGTTTCATCAAATAAACATCTCGGTGAAGGTCGATGTATGGCGGGATCCTATACTATCAGGCATTAAGTCAATCTATACAATTTGTCTAATATCATCATTCATATAATCATAATTCATATATCATTTAATCTATTTTTTGTAATCTATAAAACGGTGAAGGAAAATATCGTGAAGAAAACTGCATCCCATCAAAAACATCCTGTAAAAAAATTCCAAGTCTCGCAGCTCAGGTTTTCTACTGCAAAAAGTTGTGAGATGCATGTAATACCAAGTCGATTAATTTATTTAGTCCTTAAGGGACCTTCTATATAAAGTTCTTACGTTAGTTATTACCATATCAATATTAAAAATTCTTTAAGTTTTAAATAAATGGTTCGACTTGGCCATCGCATGAAAACATAATGTATCGTACAATTTATACATAATGCTGCTGGCCAAGTCGATCTCTTTATTTAAAACGTAAAGAATTTTTAATATTGATATGGTAATAACTAACGTAATAACTTTATATAGAAGGTCCCTTAAGGACTAAATAAATTAATCGACTTGGTATTACATGCATCTCACAACTTTTTGCAGTAGAAAACCTGAGCTGCGAGACTTGGAATTTTTTTACAGGATGTTTTTGATGGGATCTCACGTCTTTTTGTAGAGTCCTACTTTTTTCCTTTTCGGTACTTCTTACTTCTAGAATATCACTAACGATTTTTCTTAAAGCCTCTGTCTTATGGATTTTTCTTATTTTTGTATGTATCAATTTATCACAAATATAGCGGATTTGATTATTAATGTTCTTTCTTTTATTGTAATTGATATTTTCGAGCTATTTAGTCTATTTATTTGCAAGTTTTTCTTCGTCATGTTTTTCTAGAGGAATATTGTACAGTTTCATGGGCTGAATACACCATTTCCCTCTCTATATCCCCTTCTGTTATGCCTCATATATATATATATATATATATAGGTATCTATCTGTAACTATTATTCCATTATATACGGGTACAACGAATCATTAATTGCAAATGTAACTTTGTAATCCTATACATTTATATGGGATTACAAAGTTATTCACGCAGTTGGTCTATCTAGAAAACTAGACACAAATTATGAAATGTTTGAATTTTCCCTTACTTTAGACACTAAACACTAATTATATTCTAAATTTGAAGGTTCTATGTCTACTAGAAGTGCCTTAGACTTTTGATGATCGGTCAGTCAGTCAGTGAGTGACAAAATTACGAAAGTTTGACTAGTTACAATTCTTAAACTACTGGTTCAAATTGAATGAAATTTTAAATATACCGTGTTTACACAATGCCTGCTTAGTAACTGAAAATTCAGGCTTCATGCTTTAGCCACAACGAAGTTATAGGGGGTTGAAAATGGTATGAATTGCTTCGAGAAAAGGATGTTACGGCCTATAGCTCGACTTGGAGGGGGCTCGGCCGCGCCCCCAGATACCATAGCGATTTATAAGAATTTCTATGTAGGTACGTCTGCCAACCCCACTAGGCCAGCGTGGCGGACTATATGGCCTAACCACTCTCAATCGTACTCTTGATTGTAGACGAGGTCCGTGCCCTGCAGTGGGAGGTATATGGGCTAATACAAAAAAAATACAATTTGTAATGTCTGAAGGGTAAATAAAGTTTATATCACCTAAAAATGGCTATTTCGATTGTCGCAACAGTCATTAGTTATAACAAATTGTTTTATGGATTAATTGGGAACTGCTAAAGGTTTCAAGTTTATCAAGACTTTTTCGACTATTTTTTCTCGTAATAAAATTGAAATTGAATTGACCGAAGGGACACATAAAGGCTAACATAGAAGCAATTATAATGATTACAAGCGGGATCTCCAATTCCTAAATTAATTCTGTTAAAACAACGTTAATTGGGCAGACCTTTTCGAAGACTTCAGAAATGAACTACAAAGTAATTATATGGAAATTGGCAAGTTCTTTTGTTAAACGCTGTAATTATTAGTCGCCATGGCCGTCGTAGTTCTTGGTAATTAAAAGGCTTATAACTTGTATTATCTACAGCCAAAGTTTGATTGGCTGTGGAGACTAACATCTATTTGAAATATTATGTAGGTACTTTGCTTGACTAGCTTCCAAGATGTTTTTTTAATTGCAATGTATGGCGAGACGAGCATGCCCTTCGCATGATGGTAAGCAATATCAAGTTCTTATCTCCAAGAACTCCGGGCGTGGCTCTGAATTATGTTAATATTTATTGAAAATATATATTTTTCCCCACACAAAAAGTAGCTTTTATCATGGCACAACAATCTTCGCACTGATACTAAGTTTCTTAGTAAAATGGGCACTCCTTTAACAAATTCCTGTCAATTTAACGGTGTCATAAAAATGTTTGCCACTGTTGATCCTGGCTTACAGGAGTTGCAGCGGAGAGTGCAAACGCGGGACAATCTCCAGCCACTGATCATTACTGTACTGTATCTACAGTATCAGCCCATAATATGTACGTCCCACCGCAGGGCAGGGGCTCCTCTACGGTTGAGAGTACGATTGCAAGGAGATTTGGCTTTACATACCGTATATTTACAAATCGCTATTGTATGCAGGTTTCCCTGCGATGTTTTCCTTCACCATAACAGTCAATAATTAAATAAATGCACCCAACAGTCACGTACATAGTCCTGACCGCACACTAAGATCGAGTCTTGTTTCGTGGATATCAGGAACTGCGAGAGTCTTTTCGGTCTCACCAACACCCAGACCCGAAACAAAGATTTGCTACGGTGTGTAATATTGCATCTGTATCAGCCCATATACGTCCCACTGCAGGCCACAGGCCTTCTACAACCGAGAGTATGATTGAGAATAGTTAGGCCATGTGATAAACCAGCGCCCACTTCGCTGTTCTCCCGGCGGAATGTCGGAACTACATAAGTGCACTCCTGCTGCAGTGAGCTGGCTGGAACACCTGGACATGGAGGTTTGATCCATTCGGGATGGATTCCATAAGAAATGATGATGATTATAAAAAAAATCAGGAGTCTGACCTGCAGGCGTGAGCGGCGTGGGTCGCGGCGAAGCTGGTTGCTGCGGAGGATTGTGGTTGTCGTCCCGTGGGGGGCTGGCCGCCGCGCCCTCCGCGTTGTTGTTCACCGGGGGGCCGGGGCCCTCGCCAGCGCCGCCCTCTATCTGCAGCTGTGGACATTAAAGTTCTGTCAAAATGCAAGTGCTTTAAAAATATTGGAAATATTAACTTAACTACAAATAGAAATCAAATGTTTTTAAGTGTCAAATTAATTATTTTTCAACTGTAGCGCCACTTTATAAACAAATGACCAAAAAATGCCAAATCTGAAAAAAAAATAAAAACCGACTTCAAAACAAAAACCCACTAAAAACAAAAAAATAATAAAATAATAACTAGCACTCCAAAGCAAAAAAAATATATTTATTTCATGGAACTCGTGCATATTGAATAATTTGCTTAAGGGGGTATTCTAGTGTAGAAATTTGAAAAATCGTTTTTTATTTTTTTATATATATTCAAAGCTTAACCTTTCAAGAATGTGTCCTTAAAAGGGCAAGCCAAAATTTTAATTATTTCCAGAGATATAGCTATTTTAGTGACACGTCTTCAATACTGGCTCGGCTGGAACGAATCGAATAAAAGACGTTAGGGTCTACCTGCGGTCCCCTTCGGTTGTAAATACCTATACACTCATACTTTTGTATTGTACCCTTTTATTGTAATTGTATTATAATATATATGTATATATAATTCAAGGTTCTGAGACCCAGAATAACAATGAGTCCCTGAACCTATTAATTTGGACTTTTGCGCCAAAACATATACATGCCGGCTTACGTGTAATAGAAATTGCAACTTTTATTGCAGTTTCCATATTTAATGAAGGCTTAATTCCTATTTTAAAAATGATGTGTATGGGGATGGACTTTGGTTCTGAAGCTCATGCGGTCGTCACCAAACGAGATAAATGGTCCGGATAAATCGTTCTGAAATCCGAACTTCTAATGTCTCAAAGGAAGCCCGAACTGCTTGTTTAGAAGAAAGGAATGCAGAAAATGATTTGTTTGATGTAGAGGAAGGCCCCATGTATAGAGCAGGAATCGCGGATTGAAGAAATGTAAGTATAATATGTAATTTAATGGTTAACATCGGGCATAATTTTACTCGAAACTTTAAACGCGTTTTTCTCGAAACTACATTTTTCAAAACGTTTGACATGATTTCTCAAGTTCTATTGTACCAATTGACTTAAAATTTGGTGTGAATCTTCTCAATACATGTCTCTATCGTCCTAACTATTATTATAACAAAATAATAATTTTTACTATTTTAAAAAAATTCAGAAATGTCTAAAAATGACGAAAAAAAATGTATCATTTTTTCGGACAGCCGTAATATAGCAAAAAAAAAATTTTTTTACACTTTTTCTTAGTTAGTACGATAGCTGCATTTATCTAAATTAATAATCTCTTATTTGTTTTTGTTTCAGATTTTGAAAAAGCTTGCAATCATGGCAAGATTGGCGCGCCATTTTTTTTGTACCCCCCCACTTCAACAACTCATACCACTTTCAATTTTGTATTTTTTGACTATTTTTATTTTTTTTTGTAATCATCAAATAATAATAAACGCCTGGTAAAAAAATGTATGATAAAAATATTTTTTGATTTTTATTTATAGCACCTGAAAAAACACCTCAAATTCATGCCTCTACACTAGAATACCCCCTTAATGACTTGACTAGCCAACAAATCAAAATATATGCGTAACATATTGAAGGCGGGCCGCCCAGTACCAAACATGTAGGAATTAGCCTTATATTAATTTAAATATCTATATGTAGGACTTGGCCTTATATTAATTTAAATATCTATATGTTTGGTACTGGGCGACCCGCCTTCAATATGTTACGCATATATTTTGATTTGTTGGCTAGTCAAGTCATTAAGCAAATTATTCAATATGCACGAGTTCCATGAAATAAATATATTTTTTTTGCTTTGGAGTGCTAGTTATTATTTTATTATTTTTTGGTTTTTAGTGGGTTTTTGTTTTGAAGTCGGTTTTTATTTTTTTTATTAAAAATTTTAGTTATTTTTATCTTTTTAGTGTTGATAGGCATTTAAATGAAGAAGATTTGGTCCCCACAAGGAATATGTTCTTTCCGATGACAATGAAATCGCTAAAATCGGCTAAAAGCTGCCAAAGATATTGGAATATTCACATGTTTATTATTTCCCCCCCCCTTCCCTTCGCGCCTACCCCTTTTTCCCTCAACCACTATAGCCTAGCTTTTATACTGAACCCAATGCAAAAAGAACCGTTGAAATCCTATTAAATTTTGAGGAGTTCTACTCTCCAGGTCCGAACATGATAATCAGATGTTGTGTTCCTAGGATCAACCTGTTAATACGTTCTTTCCAATGAAAAAGAAATCACTAAAATCGGTTATAAGCTGCTGAAAATATTAGTATTTACGTGTATTTTAATTTTATCACCCCCCCCCTCACCCCTACCCCTTTATCCCTCCCTCAATGTAGCTTAACTTTTATAATGAACTTAATGCAAAAAGAACCATTGGAATCCCACTAAATTTTGAAGAGTTCTTTACTCCAGATCCGAACATAATCATCATATCTTCATGTTGCATTCCTGGGATCAACCTGTCAATACGTTTTTTCCAATGACAAAGGAATCACTAAAATCGGTTAAAAGCTGCCGAAGATATTAGAATTTACGTGTATTTTAATTTTATCACCCACTCCCTCTCACCCCCCACCCCTTTTTCCCTCTCTCACTGTATCTTAACTTTTCTAATGAACGTACTGCAAAAAGAACCATTGCAATTCTCCTTAATTTTAAGGAGTTCCCCTCTCCAGGTCCGGAGATATTCATCAGATTTTCACCATATTTTTATGGGACCAAATGACAAGCACCAGCTTTCAATCAAAGAAAGAATGATCGAAATCGGTTCACACAGTACAGAGAAACGAGGTAACAAACATAAAAAAAAAAAAGCAACATACAGTCGAATTGAGAACCTCCTCCTTTTTTTGAAGTCGGTTAAAAAGAAAGCCGCCCGAACAGGGACATCTTTAGATATTGAGATAATACCTGCCAAATGCCTGCCAAAAATGTTGTATCATTGCCGTTCGAATGATGGTAAGCGAGACGACCACTCATGGACAGAAGCAATTGGGTAAATCAACTTTTTCTTGCTTTGGACAACCGTACCAGGTCCCGGATTTGTATTAATATAAATAATACCAAAACGTATTTTCTTTATACATAATCAATGAATACACACTTAAATCAATGTATTTAAGGCAAAAATATATTTTTTATTATATTGTGTCACCTTCATTTGAGAGTGGTCCGGGGGACATTTGGGTCATTTTTATGTCAAATTCTGTGTCCCCTTCACCATTTCTAAACTAGAAACTCATCTACACCGAAATAAATCCTCAGACGCAGTGAATATAAAATCATAGAACATATATTTATGGTTTTTATTTTTAGGAAAACATTTTAAATAAAAAAAAAAGTTTTTATTTAATCTATTTTTTTGTGAATTGTTCTTGTCCCACAAAGTTAGTGCATTGTACTGAGTCATTCGGACAACTAGTCTTTGATTACAAATCCAAAACGGAGATGGCGCTGTAGTATCTGAGATAACAAGTAAGTCTGTCTAGTAAACAATAGTTCAAGCTCCCAGGTTGAATTAACGTCAGCGAAGGCGGCAGGCGGCCGAACATCGTGATGCGGAGTGGGTGTGTTTATTGTTTGTCCCCTGGACCGGCTCGAAAATTGAGTAAGTAGATTAGTTACATTAATCAATTGCTATTGATCAGTTCACTTTAGTTCTGCACTTTATGTTAACAATGTAATTAAGCACAGTAAATAAATACTCTTTATGAAAAGACACATAATTTAAAAATGTCACTCGGACAACCAGTCTTTTGGACAACTAAATCAGTTGTCCGTGGGATTTTAAAAGTTGTCCTTGGGACAAATACATAATCTTTTAATTTCACTTTTTTACTTAGTCAGTGGCAAGTAATTTTCTGGTAATGTATTAAAAAACATTTTTATGTTTTCGTGACATTTTCTGTGGTTGTTTATTACTTAGCTTATTTACCCAGTGATTTGTCTTCTTTCTAATGTTAAAGAAATTTTTAACGAAGAAAGCTGTAACTTAAGCAATACTTTCTTAATTTGACGTTTTTCAGAATGGGATTGTCTGAAAAAGAAAAATCGAGACGCTACAGAGAAAGGTTGAAAAATGATCCTGTAAAATATGAGGAGCGGAAAAGAAAAAAAAGAGAAAATTATCACAAGAATAAACGCCTGATTTCAGATTTACAACCAGAAGAAAAAAAGATATGTAGGACTATTTGGAAACTAAGAAAACAAAACCAAAGAAAGCGCATGGTAGCTATTGAAAACATAGTTGCAATGACACTACCCAGCTCACCGAGTATCCTGCAAGAAGAAATTCTCGTACACCGGGATGATGCCGAACCTACTCCGCGTGAACAAGAATCTACGCCTACAAATAAAGAAAGAGGAAGAAAGAAAATTCGCCGTGACAGAACTAAGATGTATAAACAGACTTTGCGACTACACGTGAAGTTGAAACTTTGAAAAAAATATATGAAAAATATAAAAAAAGGTCTCATCGCAAAGAAAAAGAAATGAACAAATTAAAAGAAAAGGAAGATAAGGAAAATGAAAGCAAACGCGAGAAAGAGAAGACATTAAGAAACGCTATTAAAGATCACTACAGGAAATTAAGAGTGCGAAAAGAAAAAAAAATGGTAAAAAGCATTTTCGAAAATATAGACCAGAAGGAAAGACGTCAAATAATAGGACTCCAATGCAAAATTAGAACAAAACCGGTTAATTTGAAGAGTGGTACAGAACTGTCAAAAAAAATGAAAACTTATTTCTTCGAGACGATGTGTCAAGAAATACGTCTGGTAAAAAAGAGACAATTTCGAAAGGCAAAGAAAAAGCACAAACGCGGTTTCTCTTAGAAACAATGAAAAATCTGTTCAAAGCATTCGAACTGGAAAATCCAGAAACAAAATGCTCTTATTTCTACTTTACGAAACATCGTCCATTCTACGTGGTCAAGCCTAGTGTAGGTGGAAGGGAGATGTGTCTTTGCAAAGTTCACACGAATATTGCAGCTAAAATTAAAGCATTGAAACAAAAACGGGCAATCAACGCAATAGATCTTAGTATGGCTATTGTAGAAACAGTTTGTGATAATAATAGAGAGGATTGCATGTATGGGAATTGTTCAGAATGCAAATATAAAAAAATGTACATAAATGAGAACCGTGTTCTAGGCAAAATTCAATGGTTTGAATGGGTTAGAGCAGAAGAAGTTTATTTAAAAGAAGATAAAAAAATGAAAGCTGTAAAAAATATTAAATTATATTGATTACAATTTCAGAGAATAAATGAGTCTGATTCAAAAACTGTATTTTAATGTTTTTTTATGTATGACCTTATGTTTTTTTTTGTATTAAATATCCATCCATCCATCCATCAGGCAAAGGGAGTCCACTGCTGAACATAGGCCTCCCCCAATGATTTCCACAGAGACCTGTTGGAGGCAGCCTGCATCCAGCGACGTCCCGCGACCTTTACCAGGTCGTCGGACCATCTTGTGGGTGGACGTCCTACGTTGCACTTTCCGCTACGCGGCCTCCATTCGAGCACTTTCCGACCCCATCGGTCATCAGATCTCCGCGCTATGTGCCCTGCCCATTGCCACTTCAACTTGCTAATCCGGTGGGCTATGTCGGTTATTTTAGTTCTCCTACGGATCTCCTCATTTCTGATTCGATCTCGTAGGGAAACCCCGAGCATAGCCCTCTCCATAGCTCGTTGAGTGACTTTGAGCTTCCTAATAAGGCCCATAGTGAGAGGCCACGTCTTGGTGCCGTAAGTCATCACTGGCAACATACAACTATCGAAGACTTTCGATTTAAGGCACTGAGGTATTTTGGACGAGAAGACGTCGCGTAGTTCCTCGAACGCTGCCCAACCGAGTTGGATTCGACGATTGACCTCTCTCTCGAAGTTGGACCTGCCTAACCGGACCACTTATCCTAAATAGACATATTCGTCAACAACGTCAAGAGTCGAGCCCCCGACACCGATGGGGGTGGGCACAACATGGACATTCGACATGATCTTCGTTTTGTCCATGTTCATTTTAAGACCCACCTGTTGGGAGACTCGATTGAGGTCTTCGAGCATAGTGCTAAGGTCTTCCAGCGATTCTGCCAAGACTACAATATCGTCGGCAAACCGAAGGTGAGTGATATACTCGTCGTTGATGTTGATGCCGAATCCTTTCCATTGCAAGAGCTTGAAGGCGTTTTCCAGCGCTGCAGTGAACAGTTTCGGAGATATGACATCTCCCTGTCTCACGCCTCTCTGTAGTGGAATAGCCTTCGTACTCTGATCTTGTACTCGGACTGACATGGTGGCGTTGTTGTATATACACTTCAACACTTCGATGTACCGATAGTCGATATGGCACCGCTGGAGAGACTGTAGCACAGCCCAAGTCTCGATCGAATCAAAGGCTTTCTCATAGTCCACAAACGCTAAACAAAGCGGCAAGTTATACTCCTCGGTTTTTTGTATAACCTGCCGTAGCGTATGAATATGGTCTATGGTACTAAAGCCTTTTCGGAAACCGGCTTGTTCGGGAGGCTGGAAGTCATCAAACCTGCCTTCGAGACGATTTGTGATGACCCTCGAAAACAACTTATATACATGGCTCAGGAGCGAGATGGGCCTGTAATTCTTCAGCAAAGTGTTATCACCTTTTTTGAAGAACAGTACCACCACGCTCCTGCTCCATGCCTCTGGCGTTGAGCCCTCGCGGAGAACGGAATTGAAGAGCCTCTGAAGGACTTTCAGTATCGGCATTCCGCCCGCTTTCAGAAGCTCTGAAGTTATTCCGTCCTCGCCCGGCGCCTTGTTGTTTTTAAGTTGCTTCAGGGCCATCTCAGTCTCATATAGGCTGATGTCCGGGATATCATCGCTAAATATATCAAACCCCAATTTTCCTATGGACAACCGAAAGTCCATCGGACAACTATGATGTCCCCATATAAAAATGGAATCAAATCTCAAATAGTTTTATTTTAAAGATTTTATTATGTAAATTTCATATATTGACGGGTAGCTAAGTATAAAAGCAACATAAATATATATATGTATTTAATATTTTCTGGTTTAATACTATGTAAATTAAACTTTTAACGTCATACAAAATTGATTGTTGTCCAAGAGACACTATTTCTTAAAATATCAGGAGAACTATGCGTAATATCTCAAATTGACTACTTTTTAATTTCGATATACACCCGACTTGATTTATATTTACAGTGTTAAATTACAGATAAAAAAATATTCACACAAAAAAAAAATATTGAACTAGTTGTCCAGGTGACTGATTTTATAAGACTTTAGTGCGCTTACAAGCTAAAAATAGCCAATTCTGAAAGAAAAGTGCTCTGCTGTATGCAGATTCGTAAAGTAGAATATATTTTCTAACTTCTGAAACTATTGAATATTTAAAAAATCAATACTTGAAAAAATATGGCAAAATCATAACCTGTGCACTAAAAAGTTGATTGACCCAATTAACCAAACAACACTTACGGTGTTTTTCTTAATTACAAATGCAATGCTTGGCATTCCACTGAGCTCAGTCTCAATATGTCCAGTAAATACTCTAGCTACAATTTCTTTCAAACCGGAACACAACAGTGTATTTACACTGCTGTTTGGCGGAGGAAATAGACATTGCGGTGGTACCTACCCAGGTGGCCTCTCGTATATGAGCACAGAGTACTTTGTTATATAGGAGGAAAATGTTTATCCTGGTATTTACCAGGATAAACATACGAGTAGCAGAGTTGGATGTGAGGGCGGGTAAGTCTCTCAAATTAACGTTACAATGGAGATAATTTTATACCATCGCTTGAAGGTAGTGTAATAGTTTCTTAATATATTTCGCCTACAAACGCTATTATTTATTCCTACGCAAGACTCATATACAATGAGGTAGGCGGTGATAATATACATATTTTAAGGTATCAAATATGAGGATTACATATATTTTCAAAATGTTTGCCGTTAATATTTATGTAGCTTTATTTCACAGCTGTGAAAAATTATAAAGATATTAATATTGAAGGTAATCATAAAAAATATAGGGAAAAAGAAACATCTTGATACACCCTTAATGACAATCGACAAACGGTTCTCAACAATAGCTCAAAAGTAAATAAAGGCTGGAACAGTTTGATGGACTACACATTAGATCTCTGGTATATGTTTAATAAGAATAAGAAATTAATTACTAATAAAACGTGTTAAAAAGAAAACTGCTACATGTCCGCGTGGCAAATTAATTGGAACAAATTTATTGAAATTAAAACAACCGCATAATAAAAGAATATACAATAGTCTATACAAGAGTCGTTCAATACATAAGTTGTGTATGAGCACACTTCTACAACCTCGCTAATAATTAAATTAATAAAATAAATCTTTATTACATAATATATTTTCTGAGACACATAAATGGAAACACCTGCTCACACTAGGCTATGACTGTCTTGTGACCATTGAGAATAATACATTAAAATGGCTTATGTAAACTAAATTATCACAGAGTAGAAACAATTAAAAAAGTAACAAAAATATCATAATAAGAATAATAGTAAGAACACTTAAATTATAGTAATAATGAGATCTAAGTGAAGATTCCTGTCTATATGAGAAAAATAATTATATGGGTACAGTCAATGTTAAAATAATTATATAAACCAGCACGTTAAAGCGACGCTATTCAAATTATTTTATTTTTTATTATTTATCATTTCTTGTCAAACAAGGTCAGCTTGTTGCGAATATCCAACGTATCACTACATAGTATAAAATAAAGTCGCTTTCTCTGTCCCTATGTCCCTTTGTATGTTTAAATCTTTAAAACTACGCAACGGATTTTGATGCGTTTTTTTTTAATAGATAGAGTGATTCAAGAGAAAGGTTTATGTGTATAATCCGTGCCTATTATTCTAGAGAAATCTTTATGCACTCGGGCCAAGCTGGGCTGGGCCGCTAGTTTTAAATAAATTGATGGTAAGTGCAGCGTATGCCAGAGAGAACATCTACCGACGCAAGATGTCTGTCTCTAACCCGTCCACACAATTACTTCGGCGTTATAGTATCCGAATATACCAACGAGAAACCCAAAACACAACAAGTTTATGTAGGTCATTATGACGTTCTCACCTGCTGGATTACGGTTCTCAGTTTCAGGGCGAAAAAGACATACTTATTTACCGAGCAAAGTAAATTTATAAAGTCACCCAACAGTCACAAACTTAGTTCTGACCCCACACTGTGATCAGTTTGTGACCTGAGAATCGGAAACTATTAGTGACTTTTCAGTCTCACAAACACTCAGACCCGAAACAAAACTCGTGGTTCACACAAACATATTTTGTCTCGATACGCGAATCGACCCCTGAACCTTTCGGTTCACAGCCGGCGTCTAACTAACTGCGCCACGAAACCTGTCAAGTTTCATTAATTTCCGAAATAGGCTACAGGGAAATCGACCACTCGCCTTGGTTCCTGTTTGCTCTTTAGTTGCGAACCTCTGAAAAATATATGAATTTATAAGTATTGTCAAGAAATATTGATGTCAGGTTGGCGACGAGCCAAGACGTGCTGCATCATGAATAAACGTATCTCCCAAGGAATCTAAAGCTTCGAAAAAAGTGTATACTTTTTGTAATGTCAGGGTTATGCCACTGCACTGAACCTTCATGTAATAGCTGTGCTGTCTTGATGGTGCATCCTATCTTCATAACGATTGTGACGAAATAATCACATATCACGTCAACTCGACGACCTAGTTAATTTACAGAAAGCCGCTGGATAGAGACCGTTCCAACATGTCAATGTGGAAATCCTTAGGTTGAGCCTGAATTTAGAAGTGAACTACCTATGTCTCAGGAGAGATAGAGGTTGACTCAGTTGTATCAGTCAGCACCAAGGCAGGTGTATACTGGCTAATGGCTAATTTTGAATCGCGACACCCCGAGTATGTTATCCGTTACTATACAATCTTTGAATCTTTCCAATTGCACCATGAGCTGCGTAGACGACGAGGCGAGTTTTATAAATATTTTTTTAGGCGAACAATAAGTAGCAAACCTAAAGGACACCATGAATTACAAAGCAATGCTTGGTATTCCACTGCGCTCGCCATTCTGAGACCTAAGACGTCAAGTCTTAATATGTGATGTAGTTACTCGGGTTACGGTGTCCTTAAACCGGAACACAACAGTGTATTTACACTGTTGTTTGGCGAGAGAAATAGACATTGCGGTAGTACCTATCCAGGAGCAGTCTCACATATAAGATAACTTGAATTCTTGCCAGCAATCTTCAGTTTGAAGAGTCTTTAAATCAAATGTTATCTTTCGCAATTTTGTACAAGTCTCTAAAGACCTTAAAGCCTGCATGTACCGCCAGTTATAGTTCTTCGTGAAGTTATAATAGTAATGTCAAAGCGAGATGTATTGCCGGCATGTACATTGCCTCAATTAACCTCGTTTCTGAAATAATTCAGCAAGAGAGCAAAGCAGAAGGTGTTAATGAATAGAAATTTGCGGGCGATGCAATCAAAGGAGACTTACATTCGTATGCAATGTTGCTGCTAATTCCAGTCATAACATTTAGCGGGTATAGGTTACACGCATAAGTCACATATATTTATCTACATACATTTATCCCTAAACCTTGAAAGGCACCATAGTTGTCTCTAGTGCTTCTTACAGTTATTCTATTTTTATTTAAAGTAGCTTTAATACTTATGGGGTTATTCGATATTTTTAGGCAGTATGTTAAAACATTGTTGTAAAAACTTTAGGTTGCTGCTTAGGACCCTATTCGTAGTATTATTGGAATCCTTGGAAATATTCCAATATCGCGCTCACACACCCATCAATTCAACTATGCCACGATCATCGACATTTCCACTATAAAATGCACAAATACTTTTAAAAAATCAACCAACAAACTCCTGGTAACAGTAAAAAGCTTTTTTTTAAATGGTGATACGAACATGCTGCTCGCCTAATGGTAAGCGATACGACCGGTCATGCACAGTAGCAATTATTGTCATTCCACTGCGCTCGCCCTACTAAGACATAAGATGTTAAGTCAATATATCCAGTCTTTGGTTACAATGTCCTTCAAACTGCAACACAATAGTGCATTAAGACTACTGATTGGCGGGAGAAATAGAAATTGCGTTGGTACCTACCCAGACAGCCTATCCAATATGAGAAACCCACAACCAATTAAGTAAAATAAACAACGTCGGACTTCTTGCCAATGACGATTATCAAACTCCTAGCAATATCAAAAACGATATCTATGCAATAACTGAAATAGGTATCCATCTGTCTTGGTTTCTCAAAGGCGGCTATTTATAGCATATTAAATTCCTCGGCGTACCTAACTGACTTATTGCGTCGGGAAACCTTAAGAGTAGCGCATAATGTATTGTTTCTTGTATGTTTTGTACGGGTCGAAAGGTCGTATTGTGAAAATTTTATAGATCAGTAGAGTAGGATTGTCGGATAGTTATAAGGAAAATATCATAGCTGCGGGACATTCGAGATTTTATAGGGATATTTCTTTCGCAAGAGACAACGTAACTCTTGGCCCTGTCATTGGCGAGCTCTTGGCATTTTGGCTCGAATGCATCCAACTCGTCCTTCCAGCGCATCTTTAGTCTTCTACATTTCAAGCCATTCGCGGAATCCAGCTTATAGCCTACCTGGCTAGGGCAGGATCAAGTGAATGAATATAGAGGAGGCCTTTGCCCAGCAATGGTATAAAATGTAGGGAACAAAAACAAAAAAAGACAACTCACTAGTTGGAGAGTCACTGCAAGACGAAGAAGGATAATAACTCTTGAGGTCCTGGATTTCACTCTAAGGTAAGAATTTCCGTAAAAATATATTTTCAGTTGTACTGGAGCCACAAAGTGTTTTCTCTACACTTGATGATAAGTTCAGTCCATTAATTATAGACTATCCAGTAGTAATGTATCAGTCGTTAAATTATACCAGTTTACTCTTCACAGGCTGACCTTGGAAACATTTGTAAGGATAACTATGAATTCTACATGCTTTAGAATAGTGGACAATATATTTAGTATCGTTTCTTTCCAGTCCTCCTATTAATTTAACTTTGTGATTAATTTCATTGCGAGTTAAAGACAAGTTAGACATTCCCGGAGACAAGGCGAGCTTCAATTCTCGATTTCATTATATTGCGTGCCACTGTTGTTCCTGGCTCACAGGAGTTACAGTGGTGGGTGTGAGGGCGGGACAGTCTCTTCTAACAATTCAAATCTAGCACAGTAATATGTAAATTAAAATACTTAAACTAGGCAGTATAAAAAGTACTATACTGTAACAACATCTATGTCCCACTGCATGGCACAGGCCTCCTCTACAATCAAGAGTACGATTGATAGGATTAGGCCACATAGCCCGCCACGCTAGCCTAGTGTGGGTTGGCGGACTTTACCATAGAAATTCTTGCAAATCGCTTTGATATGCAGGTAAATAAATTCATAAGCAGCATTTATTTATAATAGCAGGCGATTTGTAAATTATCATTTCTGGCTCAGGATAGAGATGTCAATGTATTTGGCATGGAGGTGATCGGTGCCTGCCGTGCTTCATTACACGCGATGCCGCATTCATTACTCAAATAGTTCAATATTAAATTTAAGCTATCCCGCGGCATTTTAATATGTATTTTTTTGGTTTGTTGCCTCGGTAGTGTATTGTACTACAGTACGATTAAAACGAACCCGAAATAGATAAATAAATAAATAATACACATAGTCCGGACCCCACACTTAGATCGAGTTTTGTGTCGTGGGTATCAGAAACTACGAGAGATTTTTCGAAATCATCGTAGAAAGTTATATTGAATTTTTCTATTAATTATTACCCGAAATCAGGAATTTGTGCCCGAAATGGCGATAGGCTTGCCTCCTATCATATCGAGGGATGGAAAATAAAAGGCAAAAATGAATGTCTTGTTAACCCATCTTACCCTTTCTAGGAAAAACGCGTGACATATTGTGTTTTTATTTTGTTATGTTATGGAATTTGGGCCCGATGTAGTGACAAGCTTTTAGCTCATCTCCTATTACAACAAGGTACCGTAATGATCAACACCTTCAGCCAACATTTCAATACTGAAAATACACACAAAAATAACCTTATCCCATAGCATATTATTCAGTGTGAGAAAAGACCGGTCCGTGTGCTTTCTTACGCTCCGTTTAAAGATCCGTAGTCAGCTTCAATTTTAAAGAAGCAGTGTCTGTTTCAACCCAATTAGATTAAAGTCTGAATAGTCTCCGCTTTAATTAAAACAGGGTTGCACCTTAGTATTGCTGTTATTTCATTTGTTTATTCAGAGAATCAGTTTTCTGAACTCTATCAATCCTTCCCACTAGTTTGTAAGACATTGAAAACCTACTAAACTTCGTTAAAGCAGCGAGTTGACCTAAAATAGAATCTAGGCTCAACAAGTTGTTATGTCATCATAAAATCAGATAAAGAACGGTGAGCATTCTTGTAATAAGAATGCATCATAAAAATTACCATCTCTTTCTCTCTTTCGCCACAGGAAGTCAATGGCAGAACATAGGCCTCCCCCAATTATATTCATATCGACCTGTTTGAAGCAGCCGGCATCTAGCAACTGCAACCTTAACCAGGTCGTCTATCCACCTAGTAGGCGAGCGTCCGACACTTCGCTTGACCTTGCGTGGCTTCCACTCCAGGATCTTTCGGCTACAACGGCCATCAGCTCTTCCCGCTAGTTTCCCGGCCCACTACCACTTCAACTTGCTAAACCTTCGGTAACCTCGGTTCTTCTCTTTTCTGATTAGATCTGGTATGGAAATACTGAAATACATTTACCATACCTATTATTAATTTATTAAACGCGAGCTTTCCAAAGAAAAAACTATTTATAAATTTGTTTGATAAATAGCATTAATTTCGGAAGGCACGCTAACGTCGCAAGTTTCTTTGGAGCATCGCCTATTCCGATGACGTCAGAGGTAAATTGTTTGCCAAAATTATCCAATTTTATATTTGTGTACTTTAGAAATTTAGCTTGACGTCGCACGAAAACTTTACAACCGATTTTTGTCTGGTACCATTAACTCATCAAGCGCATCGATTTTCAAACTTTTCTTTCGGCTTTCTTTTCCATAAATCTATAACTTATTTTAGTAATGTATGATTATTGATTGGGTTTTTCATTTCAACTCTGGCTGACGTCACCGTCTTCGGAAAATCATCTTGGCAGGAAAAATATTGTTTTTAAAAAACTTTCCAAAGTAGATGGGTCGACCCTATATTGGAACCTTAATGCTAGCAGTCAGCTGCGCGTACACCACACAACAACGTGTGTAAAAGCTAGAAAATATGAACTCATAAATTGCAACCCCGATAAAATGTCGCTTGGCTCAAAGGACATTATAAAGGTTTTTAGTGAGTGTTGCTTGCTGAAATTTTGCAACGTCGCAACTTTCAACCCTACTGCTAGTCACACACCATTAAACTTAACTTTATAACGATCCCGGCTCGCTGGCGGGTATAATATACCGAGTAAATTCAACTTGTTTGTAATTCAATATAAACAACCATAACTGAAACGAGGTATGAAACAGTGCAAACGGAGTGGCCGTAAAAACATTCCTTTTATAAAAAGATACCACACTTTTTATGCTAATACTGCAACTTGACTACACTATATTTAATGGTATAAAATATAGTAATGTCCATATAATCGAATGGGAACAGAATATTATTCCTCACAATTCTTTCTTTTAACCCACTAAATAACAACCAAAAAATTTCGCACCGAATAAAATGATAATAATGACCGATATTCCCTCACTTTTGATTAAAGAACGGTTACATTTCAATATTCATAGCAAACAACCCTCCACTGTCCGGTGGGTACAATAGGCCCGCATATTTATCTGGGACACGGACCACTCCAGATTCGTCGATACCTAGTTACACAACCGTTGAACGTAAAATTTAATTGGACCGATACAACGAACTCCACGCAACTCTTAAAACATGCTCCGTTCATTGGATGAGGATTTTTAATAGAAAACAAAAATGGACTTTTAGGTTTTATATAAAAGCCTCCATGGCGCAATGGGTTAGACATATACAACTATGCCACGGGTTCGACCGCTGCATCGAGACAAATTTAATACAAATATTTGTCTCGATTCACAGATATTTATTCCAGGTTTGTGACACTGAAAGGTCTTTCGTAGTTTCTGACACAAGACTCCATCTTAATGTCGATGGACTATTTATATGACTTTCATTGCATATTATATTTAATTATTTATGTCGTTTTTTATAGTATCCTCTCGGGTCAATTCAAACAATAATTGTTTTACGAGTATATAATATTCAATACGATAACTTCTTTAGAAAACGTCTTTAAATCGTCGGTCATCGTCCGTCTTCCATCGTCTTTTATTCAGTTCTCTCTTTTCCGTCCTGCCTTATTTCAAAATCTTAATCATTCAAACCTGTAACTCTTTGCATCTTTAGGACCTTAATTCATCATATCTTTGATTGATTTCGTAAGTAAGATTTGTAAGAAGTTTAATATTTTGTTTAGTTTGACTTATTTTTTTATTGTAACATTTGTGAAAAAGGTTTAATTATGTTATTTAGTTTTGATTTATTTCGTATTCTGTTAATTCGTCCTTATCTGTAACAGTAGTCTTTGATTTGTTTTTACTCTAAATATTTACTAAATATATTTTTCTTGGTTTCGTTTATGCGTGTGTAATAATATAAGAGTGTTGTGTACTCCTTTAAGTGGTTTATGCATCAGTATGTAACTGTAGTAAAGAATGTTTTAGTTGTGATAATGTAACCTTAATTTAATAAAATAAAATAAAAATAAAATAAAATATCTTTCACATAAACTACGTTCCATAACAGTCATTTGTCTCACGTCTCATTCTGCTCATCTTTCGTCATACCTTTGAAATTCTACATTGATTGATTTTATAGCAAGAATTTTCAATGCAATTTAACTATAGTATTTTATTATCCGTCGGCGCCGTATACGAGTAAATTGTTTGTAAGTACCGTCTCGTATGAGCACCATCTGGCCACAGATAATAATTCCTCGCCGTTCTACACAATTTTGCGGCCTATTCCTATTCAATTTCTTTTTCACGCCCTGATTCATCTACCCCAGATTATGCTTGGTAGTTATTGATGGTATGTCTTATATGTATGAAGTCGCCTGGGTGGGTACTACCGCAATGTCTGTTTCAAAATATTGAAATATTAAGACTTAACATTTATGTCTCAAGATGGCGAGCGCAATGGAATGCCAAGCATTGCTTTGTTATTCAAGACGTTGTTTGGTTTTGCTACTGCTCATAAGCGGTGATATAACTTACCATCAAACGAACGGCATACCCGTCTCGTCATTCATTGCAATAAAAGAGTAAATATTGGCAATGATCAGTGGGTATGATGTGGTTGGATGATGGAATAGTTTTTTTAGGGAACCTCTGTGGCGGTTAGAAAACCTTCTAAAGTAATATTATAAAGAGGAAAGATTTTTTATTTAGAATAGGCTCTGAAACTGTTGAACTTATTTGAAAACTTATTTCACCATTAGCATTCTATATTTTCCGTAATGAACAGGGATGATAAAATAATTTTAAAAATGTATACCCGGGCGAAGCTGAGCCGGGTCCCTAGTACCTAATATTGTGTATATACCCAACCCCTTTGCGGGTTAATTCACAACATATGATCAATCACAACACTGGTCAGCGATACTAAACACACACCAACATGAGAACATAGGCAGAAATAAATGGGTAAGAATTAACAAAGAACTATTAAGAACGAACTCTATTTTATCCTATTCGAAATCGACATGATATAGGGTCGTACAGTCGGATACACGCAGAATGTATTCTTTTATATTCTCGTCAGTACAGATATAAATGTGTCCGCTGGCTCGGAAATATATTTACATTCCACTTCAGTCTTCTCTTGGCGTTTACAATACTTTCTTAAGACCTTTTGTGAGGGGAAACAGAAAAAAAATATCTTTTGTATTGTAGGTTGGTTTCATTTTTTATAAGACCGATGTAAACATAGATAGAATATCATGCCACAGTTAGGTGGTTTCGTAATGCCAAAATATGGGAAATGTTTGGAATTTAAATTCAAATTCACTACAATCAGACATGGTTAGGTATTCACAGGTAAAGTTACGAATTTCCATTTTATTATTATTATATTATTATTATACATGTGACACATACATAAATAATTACACTAGACATTTACATACATAGTCCTGACCTCACATTAAGATCAATCAAGTCCTGTAGTGTGGATATCAGAAACTATGAGAGACTTTTCGGTCTCAAAACCCCACAAACCCGAGAAAAATACTTGTGACCCTCCCATTTGTTCCGGTGCGAAAATCCAAACCACAGCCCCTCGTTTCACAGTCGGGGTCTAACCAACTGCGCCACGGAGACTCAATACATGGTCCTGACCCTTGACCCCGAGCCTGGTGCCGTGGGTATCAGATACTAATACAGACTCTTCGGTCCCACAAATACCCATACCCGAAATAAATACCTGTGGATCACACAAACATTTGTCTCAGTGCGGGAATCGAACCCGCGGCTCTTGTTTCACAGCTAGCGCCTATCCAACTGCGCCATTGAGGGAGTCACAATTCACATTTGTCGCATATTGGGTCAATGATACGCATGAACAAAAATTATGACTATCAAGGTCCTGGGTTCGACTCCTATGTCCTATGACTGTGTAAGTCTCGAAATCCTATTTTAAAAACATAATTTGCCGATTTTTTTAATGCTAACCACTCTCAATCGTACTCTCGCTTGTAGAGAAAGCCCGGACGCCCCAGTAGTGGTATGTAGTGTGTACATGGACTGACACAGATTTGATGCTAACAATTACAAGCCTGCGGGAAAAAAGTGTCGTACTGCATCGATGGCGTAGTTGTACTACCGGAGGGCTGCAAAGCTGAGGTATCGGGTTCGAATCCTGGGTCGGGCAAAGTGAAATTGCATTTTTCTATTCATTATCAGTCTGTAATTTGTGCCCGATATGGCGATAGGTTTGCTCCCTGTCCCATCGTAAGACGGAATATAGTGAGTGTTCTAGTAGAACCTCTGCCCTCTATACTCCTTCTGGTGAAAAGGCGTGAGTGTATGTACATATATGTATGTTCTATACATAGGAACATGCCTTTCATATTACGGCACCGGTTACCACTAAGAGCATTTAATGGATTACTTTATTGTGTTTCCGATATGTATGTCCTACTTCCTAAATATGTGTTTGATGTAATATAATAAACACTAAATATGTTATAAGTATATACTTATATGAAGCCTGAATTCAGGCAATCTGTAATAACACTAGCCTAAGTAATACCTCAAGTACTTAACGGTGTATGGGGCACTAAAAGCTATAGTGTTCGGTCCATTAGAGGATATTATTTCACTGGCGACAGTACAGACAAGTGACGTCATCAACTGGTAGACGGTACTTACTCAGATTTACGACAAGTTTGAAGTACCAGATTTATATACAATTTGACCGCGAAATGAAGTGACGAGAATTCTTCGACCGTAAACTTGACTAGTACAAAAGTTTAATTCATAATTATTTATTTATAAATTCCTAAGATCTTAGTTTAATTTCGATAAATTGCTTGCGTATGTCGGTTTTTCATAATATTCATTATAATTCTAACGAGTGTTAACAATTGCCCCATTGATCGATGCTCGACCTATTCTGGAAAACTGCATACGATATAAAAATTGCAATTTCTATCCAACTCGAAGGATTCTTAGTATTCTAACCCACGGCAGCGCGCCAGCCACAATAGCATATTTTTCGATTAAAATCTGTCGAATAAGCATAAAACCCTTGATATATTTCATCATAATCATTCACAAGTCAAGTCACTAAACAAACAAAAAGCATAAACCTTTCATACAGTACAGCCTCTGTGACGCAGTAACGACCCCGGCTGTGAAGCGAGTAGCCGCGGGTTAGGTTCGATCCCCGTACCGAGACAGTATGTGAGGCCCACAAATATTTGTCTCGGGTCTGGGTGTTTGTGAGACCGAAAAATCTCTCGTTGTTTCTGATACGCACGACACAAGACTTAATTGATCTTAATGTGGGGTAAAGAATATGTATGTGACTGTTTACAGTAATAGTCCTTACTCACAATATAGTAGAGGTGGCTCTATAAGTTTTCCGGGCTAAAGGACCTCGAACCTCGAAACTAACTTCGCAAAATGTATTCCGCCTAAAATCCTCTACCACCAAGGTTATATTAGGTCTAATATAGCTCTATGCCATTCTGACCAAAAAGCCTAAATACAAACATTCTACCTTTATCATAATATATTTAGCGATAAATTAATAATCCGTTTATTATTGCAATGAATGGCGAGGCGAGCATGCCGTTCGCCTGATGGTAAGCGATACGACCGCTCATGAACAGTAGCAAAACCAAACACCACCTTGAATTACAAAGCAATGCTTGGCATTCCACTGTGCTCGCCATCCTGAGACATAAGATATAAAGTCTTAATATATCGAGTAGTTACTCTGGCAAAAATGTCCTTCACAACGGAACACAACAGTGCATTTACACTGTCGTTTGGCGGAAGAAATAGACATTGCGGTGGTACCTACTCAGGCGGACTCTCACATATGAGAGACCTACCACCAGTAAAATTATAATATCCTGTAAATGTCACAAAGACTGACGAAGAGTAAATAAAAGAATCAGTTGCACGAACACTGGTAACTGACGCGTTAAAAATAGGAAACTCGCTGACAGGCCCTGTCGAAACACATCTCGTTCGGCTCACCGTTTTTTATAATTTCGTTTCAGTTGGATATTCGCATTGATAATTCGTTTAATAAATAAATATGTTTACATCTGTATCCACGCAAGGGTAGGCAGATATGCCAGTCGTGAAGCCAGTAATGATACAGAATCTATACTAATATACAAGCTGCCCAAAATTAGACGATAAAAAGATAACCAGAGATAGACCTAAATATGGCGGCACAGGAACCAAAAAAATATATTCTTATCCCCGATAGTTTTCAAAATACAGCATTACTAGTGTAAAAAAATCTACTTTGTGCAACACTTTTCAACAGTTATACAAGTGGTTTTCATTATCTATTTATTATTTGGTTCACGTTTCGCAATCACAAATAGCTTTAGAACTGCATACGAAAAAATATCACAATAAGTCCACTTTTCAAGACAATTGATTAAATTCCTCACGGAAGAAATTTTAAATCAATTATTGTTCAAGTTTGTCACCTCACACTGTAAATAAAATGTACTATACTACCCATAGTAAGTTTGATAAAAAATGTCGCTTATTAATCTAGATTATAAATTGCTACGACACTCGATATTTTATTTGAGGATTTCCTTTCTATTAAGCTTTTAACAGAAACCACCAAAGACCCAAGTTTTCATCCACCCATCATATTAAATGTAGTCATTATTTTGCTCAGATGTTAAATTTCAACCCAGGGCGGAGCCAGGCTGTACCGCCAGTATGAAATAATTGAAATAGAATACTCTGCTTCATGTAAGTTTTTTGAAAAGACTACAATTAAGTATTAACCTTTACATGTTATTATCAAAATCGCTTTCTGTTTCATTAATCTATTCATAAATTCATTTAGGAAGTTACTGATTGTATTAATGGGTACATTCAACCCCTCATACAAACTCATCCACAATAAATTTCATAGACGAAAAACTGTAACCATTAAAGTGTAATGAGGTCACAGTCCACACATAACCTTAAAATACCTCCATCTTAAGAACATAAAGCACCTAGCGGCCGGAGCCAAAAATAAATCCGAGTGAATGTAGTTCAGAGGCATTTTCGGTATGTAGGTCACGCCGCGCCGGTGACGTCACTCGTCCTGCGAGCTTGCAGGACGCGCCCTGGATCCCTCAGGAGTGGCCGGGAAAGTGGCAAGGGAGTTTGGACTTTAATGACTCTAGGTTGTAGTAAGAAGCTTCGATTGTTGTGTGACATATAAAATATGAAACTTTATGAATGAAAAAGGGTGATTTTCTTTCTATCTTTCTATCAAGATCTTTGCGTGATAAGGACAAAATATATAAATTATTATGTGAAATATTAACCATATCGTTCAGCTTTATTCATTAGCAGTTTTAAAACCTTATTTTAGTAATCGAATCTTTTATCCCTTTTGAATGAGTTTTGAATTCATTTTAAGCGAAGAAGACAAAACACTCGCTTACGAGAACAGTTTAAAAAAAATTATAATTATGGCCGCAAAATGTACAGGTATAATGGTTTTTATTATATTGGGATTAATCTAGTTATAATTCAAATTCCCGTATAATTGGCGATAAGGCCGCTGTTTATACCTACTCATATGTAGCTGTAAGCTCAGAATACTAAACTGTGCTATAAGTCCCTTAACTGTAAAACTATTTTATTCTGTTTTGTACAATAAAGAATTATAAATAAATAATGGTTTTTTAGATTTATGCGAATGTTACACATTGAAATAAAACTATTAAATATTTTAACGCGGGTTTGTTTGAAGAATTTCACCAAATTCGCGATATAATTCGTAAATAATAGTTTTATTTCAATGTATAACTAAATTATCAAAAATACATCAGCTGCTTATTTAAATTCAAATAGAAAACAACAAATCGTAATCCCTATTCGTAATCCGTCCTGATTCTACCACCACCGAATATCAGTTTTAATTTGGATACTACATGTTAGTAATCAATATTTTTTACAAACAAAATTAACAATTCATGCTCAACAATTTTCTTCCAAATTACGTTTATTTGCTCTCCAACTCTTAGATGTTATCTTTGAGTTTCATCTCGAGGTCGAGGTGACTTCAGAATGTGGTTCAATGCACTTTGTGCTTGTCTTTGTACAATAAGTTGAACAACTTATTACTTTACCAAAGCAGAGGTTGGAGTAATTTGATTGGAACTCCTAATAGGCTGCCGTTTGATAAGTGAAAAATTATGTCATCATCATTTGATGTCACATCTGCTATGCCTATTTTTATGGAGTGTGATCATCACGAAATATGAAAGAAATATTTATAAATGAAATGTTTTAGTTCTTGCTAAATTTGACTTCGTTTTCGGTAACGCTTTTGATATACTCTGTATATTAGTATGATTACCACAAACATTTTACTAACTGCCGAAAACTAACACACATTTAAATGGCATTTAAGATGGTATCAAATGGTAAACAATTAGTTGGTAAATTGCTAGTGAAGCTAAGTGAGCGGTTCTCGTGACTGAACACGCCAATTTCGTTAGTGAATAAACATTCAAGGTTACAGCTTGGAGTAAATGGTATTTTAATAATTGGATATGCTGTTGGCAAGTTATTTATTGCTAGTGAGTTATTAGTGCGAAGTATACATAAACTCACGCCTTTTCCCAGAAGGGTAGGCAGAGAGATCTTCCCAGAGTCTTACGATATATGATCTATTTGTACACCACTGCACTGGTGAAAGGACTGCGGGGTATTTAAATCCTCGGCTTATAAACAAGCTACCCTCTACATTAAAAGACAATATTACAGAAAAACAACTACATAGCATTGTGGACAAACCTTTGTGGTTTATAAATGCCAAAATACCTACTGAATTATTTATTATACTTAATATTTTGAATTCATAACAAACAAATAAAAAAAAAGCTATAGAGCAATGAAAACGGGGGCGGTTTTGTATAAAATCGGTAAACAATCACTTACATTAATTTTGACAGCCGTGGCGCAACTGGTTGGGCGCAGGCTTCCCATGTGAGGCCGTGGTTTCGATCCACCGGGTCAATATATTATTGTATAATCCACATGTATTTCTTTCAGGTCTGGATGTTTGTGCGACCGAAAAGTCTCTCGTAGTTTCTGATTCCCTCGACACAAGACTCCATTGAGGGTGATTGAGCTCAGAACTATGTTTTTGAAAACTCACATACCGGGTATATCAAGAGTGCTACCGAAAACGAAGCCGAGTGGTAGTTTTAGCTACTACAAACACAATGCAACTAAAAATTTCGGTAAGAAACGCGACAATTTATTTTTTAAGTATCTTCGAGTTTTGGTGGTAAATCCATACTTATTGCTAAAACAATAATTTAAAGCCTTGCATACCATAGTTCTTTAAAAATAAAAGGGTGTACACTTTTATTTAAGAAAAACCTATGTATGTGTATTTACCAGCATAATATGACGATAGAAAAAAAAATAACAAAAAAAATCGTCACAAATTTTATTACAAAATTTAGTTGCATTGTGTCTGAAGTCACTAAAACTATCACCCAGCTTCGTTTTCGGTAGCAGTCCTGATATACCCTGTATATTTGGGTGTATATTTTTTTATTTACATATTAGGTCCCACTGCTGGGCAAGGCTCTACCTCAACTCCTTCCATTTGTCTCTATTTTTTACCGTTGCTGTCCATATGCTACTGAAATGATGAAGGTCGTCACGCCATCTCTTCCGAAGCCTGCCATTTTTTTTTATTGCATTGAATTGCGAGATTAGCATACCGTTCGCCTGATGGTAAGCGATGCGACCACTCATGAACAGTAGCAAAACTAAACAACACCTTGAATTACAAAGCAATGCTTGGCATTCCACTGCGCTCGCCATCCTGAGACACAAGATGTTAAGTCTCAATATATCCAGTAGTTACTCTGGCTACAATGTCAATTCGAAACACAACAATGCATTTAAACTGCTGTTTGACGGGAGAATTAGACATTGTGGTGGTACCCACCCAGGCAGCCTCTCACATATGAGAGACCTCCTCTGTTCTTGCCATCCGTGGACGTCCATTGCGTGGCAATTATTGCCCACCTCTTCGGGTGCATCCTGGTGACGTGTCCCGCCTAATCCCATTTCAATTTATTTTAATTTTATATGTTTTAATTTACTCACAAAAAAATAAATGTTTCTTAGATCAACAGAGACAATTCATTTTCCAAATGTTCTGCCAGATTAGAAGACTAGGGTCGAGGTTAGTTATTTATAGCAGGTATTTGAGCATTTCCCGTAGCGTGATGGTCGCCAGCAGTGGGAGGTGCGTGGGAGGCCGGGATTATCGTCCAGGTGTCCTTATTGCGTCTCTCTAAGCCCCGATTATTGCCAATTTAATTGCCTGTAGAATCCATTATTGTTGGTAGCCGTTGATGACATTTCAATTTCACGTCATGTGTATATTATTTGATATTGAAAACAACATTTAATTAAGACGCTGTATGTAGCTCCCTATGATTAGATTTAAAAACTGGTTGGCATGTCTTCTATGTAGCTATTTTTGTTAATAAATAATGAGACTAAAGAGCATTTATACTCCAATTTTCAATTAAGAATTATTTGAAAACCGTATTGGTTTTTTAAATTAACCCAAATGTTACACATTAAAATAAACCTATTTTTTTTTTGTTTACTTTGAATTTGCAAAGTAATCAAAACGTGCGAGTCGGGATGTTAAAAATGTAACAACATTCTTTAATAGTTTATTAGGCATAAGAAATTCAAAGATAAACAACGATCATTTTCTCCGAACACTCCTAAACAAACTATTACAGCTATCCACAAACATCTTCCCCAAAAGCAACTTACTGAACAACCTAAAGCAGCCATCAATATTCAATATCTTATTTTATCGTTATATTTACGGGCCACAAATGAAACGGGCGAGCAACAAGTGTCTTCCATTAATGGAATTGGTTCTTCGGCTAGCCAACATCCAATCTTGATAGGAACGTCAATGTTGAATCAATCATGTCGGCGCGGGAATAAGATTCCGATAGGTCGGCTGCACTTCGCTAACTTAACGCAAATTGTGTGATGGAATTTTATAAAATTGTTAGTGTTTTATGACCTGGATTTTTGCAGGGTGGATTGGGGAAGTGAATTAAACGAGGTGGATTTTTTGGAATGTTGCTTAATATTGTTTGGTGATAAGTCATGAAGACCACAAAATAAGGCATGTCGTCTGGACCTATCATAATATATTGGCCAGTGCCCTGAAGAAGAGCCAATGGTCTAATAAGCCAGGCCGCTTAAGTGAGAAAGTTGAGAAGTTAGAAAGTGGTCGGGATAATGGTATGTAAAGAGAAAAAAACAATTGTACGTAGTCAGGTCTGGTATATTTATAGTACAAGTAGATTGTTGCTTACGCAAAGGCCATAAAATTAAAAACTGAATTGACTTCGATTATTGCTTTAAGGAGTAATTTAAGTTTAAGGAGTAATTGTGAGAAATCTTGCGTGTCTAAGAGTTTTTCATAAGAATTATGGAGCTTGTTAGAAATAAGTAAACTCTTAACTTCTAACAAACAAACGAAATCAGATCAGCGAATTCTGCAACATGCACATACTTTTTAACTTTTATCCTTTTTTTGTTGTCCTATGACATCCGAAAATTCGCGTTCTAGGTAGATCAAAAGTATATATTTCCAATCTGTTATTTCTTTCAAGAGGAATAAATATTTTATCCGGTATCTAAAAATGTAATCTTTCCATCATAGGGTATAAGGACGTAAATAAATCATATCAGAGAGAGACAAATGACAGCCTCAGTTAGACGCCGGCTCTGAAACATGAGGCCGCGAGTTCGATCCCTGCACCGAAACAATATTTGTTTATTCCACTTGTGTTTGTTTTGGTTCTGGGTGTTTGTGAAACCGAGAAGTCTCTCATAGTTTTTGATACCTTCCACACAATTTGATCTTGTTGCGGTAGAGGACTACGTACGTGATTGTTAAAAAAATAAATGGCTAAACTTTTAAGTGCACTGCAGTATGAAAAATATTCTTCACAAAACTTAATTTATAGCAAAACGAGTCCATAACAAAATGGCAAAAGAAACCTGCACCACTAAATTCAATAACTTATCACTGCTTGTTTACGAGCGAAACTTTTCACCGCAACTAATGAAATATGGCTGCGTTTTTATTAAAATTCCTTTTATATAACCTCTGCTTCACGTTGATAAAAAGCAAAAATACTAAGAAACCTTTTCATTTTATTTGCTTAAAATTAATTATAAAATAACTGCGATTTGATTATTTTTTTCAATTATTGCTTAAGTAAACGTTTTATTGGGCTATTAATTTGTTTATTCATTAAAATATACACAAATACACATAGACCTAAATTAAAACACAAGTATTGTTTTTTGCGTATCAGACATTTTTTTTTATTATATTACCCGAACCTTAAACAAATCCTTGTGGATCTCAAACTTTATCACCGAGAATTGTACTTGTGTTTATTAAACAAATAGCTGTATGCATACAGATTAAATAAAACCAATGTTTTCTACTTTTTGGCAGTCATGTTTTTCAATTTACAATATTCTTTTGTTTCATCCCGCGCAATATTGCAAAAAGCCTTCTATAAAAGAATATCGCCATTAATAACCCTCGCATGTGCACTGCGCGTGAAATTAATAAACCTATCGAAATGCCAATAGATTTGGCGGCTCGGGTCGCGCGACCTTTGCCGGCCGGCACCCCCGCTGCTACTAACGCACCCACGCAACAACCTTTAACCGCTTTGATGTGGCCACAGCGCCCCGTACACAATATGAGTTACAGAAAAAAAACTACCCAACAACCATACAGGGTATATCAAGACTGCTACCGAAAACGAAGCCGGGTGGTAGTTTAAGCGACTTCAGACACAATGCAACAGAAAAAGTTGCAGTTGTTTTTTCCTGTGACCATATTTGGGTGGTAAATACATTTTTTTCCTAAAATAATAGTGTATACACTTTTATTTTAAAATACTCTAAGGTATAAAACAGTTTAAATTATTATTTTAGCAAAAACTATGGATTTACCACCCAAAAATGACGATATTTAAAAAATCATTAAAAATTAATATCGCGTTTCTTTGGGAAATTTTTAGTTGCATTGTGTTTGCAGTCACTAAAACTACCACCCGGCTTCGTTTTCGGTAGCACTCTTGATATACCCGGTATACATACATACAGCCATATACTTCATAAAAATATAGGATAATGCGAGTAATAAGTATAAAAAGGAAGAAAAATGTTCGGAAATCGCATGTGTACTCGTTGATTCGAAACTCGAATATTCCGACTTTCGACGTCCAAAACAAGTTATAAGTTTTCCACTTTTAAAAATCAATACTTCTATGATACTTATCATCTACTCCGAACTTATTCTATAGTTATAACGTACGATAGAGGATTCAAATATTGTGTTGAATACCTAGGCACATTCGTACAGTTTAACGTACAACGTTCGAAAATCCGAATTTGGTTTCGGATCGGAGAGTAACCCTCTCAGTAATAGCTATATCAACTACAACACGTTAGCGACGACTCAATCAAAGTTGCTTAAATTAATTGAAATAAGAATTGCATCTAAATTAAATAAAACAATGTTTGTAACAAAAATTAAAAAATATATATTCCAAATGATATAAAAAATAATCTAGTGACTGCACCACTCATATAAATTAATTATTTTAATTACATTACTGTTGACGTGAGAACTTTTCTCAATTAACGTCGTTCCAACTATTACGCCATATAAAATGTATAGTAGATATGCGAAATCAAAGTTGGTCGGTCCATATTGACGCTCTACTTACACAACGATTACCAAACTTTGTATTTGAATCCCCAAAACGTGTGATCTAGCATTGGTGAGGTCACTTATATTACTGGAAGGCATGCATCGATCAGACCTACTTAGAAGTCTAGGCATGTCATACATTGATGGCATGATACGTGATAGGAGATTAATATGAGTTGAATCCAATATTTTGCCATGATAATCTTTAGGATACATTAGCGTTTGCCAGTAATTAGGCCAGGGTGGTAAATGGAAACAAAAGATGTAGTGAGCCTCACCGTAGCTTTGTATAAGACTGTATATTTGACTGTACAAATGATGCTTATATTTTAAGGTGATACGTGCCTTATTGCTAAATCATTTGACATTAACATTCAGATCAAATATTATCTGCAAACGTGGGTTAGTTAGTGTTTCGAAATAACATTCAATGGTTAATGACCAAGAAATTATAATGTGGCTAATGGCGAAAAAAATACAAATTAAACCAAGTTCTCCAAACAAATGGTACAACAAATGAACGTTCACAATGGCATTAATTAAACAGGAGTATTTCGAAATCTGAGAGTTATTGAAACGACCGAATGAAAGGTACGAATGGAATTTGAAATGGTTCACGCTGTGTGAATGGCAGCGGATTTTAATTCTGAGTGGAACGGTTTTTTAGATTTGCCCACATTTTCAACAATGCGTATCGGGGTCTTTGACGACTGCGCGCTTTATACAGGACCTTTTAGATTTCTACGCGAGCCGACTTTGCTGTTCTGAGAAATAAGACCCACGCATTTGTTTTATATGGAAAATTATTTCTAAGTTCGCACTAAGTTTTCAATTTCAATTCTGAATAACAGCAGTTATTATTTCTAGGTAGATTCCTATTTCCTTATTACTTTCTTCTTTACGATAACACTATAGCGTCGAACGAGCAAAATATTAACCTTCCAGCTGTAACGACTGGTATTGATAGCTGATATCGCAAAGTTTTAGTTTAATGTTCTCAGTTTTTTAATGGAACATAGGCCAATTATACCGCATCTTCACAAACTTAGCGTGGGATGCCTCTGGCATAATGGCGGGACGACCTGCACAAGGGGCCGGCAACGACTGAATGCATAAAATAGCAGACCGGGCTCTGGGGCACACCTTGGGAGAACACACACCGTGGACTGCAATAGGACGATGATGATAAAAATAACTAAAATTTTTAATAAAAAAATAAAAAACCGACTTCAAACAAAAACCACTAAAAACAAAAACAAAATAAGCACCACTGCAAAGCAAAAAATAATATTTATTCATAATATCATTGTACTTGTGTATGTTGATTAATTTGCTTAATGACTTGAGTAGCCAACAAATCAAAATATATGCGTAACATATTGAAGGCGGGTTGCCAAGTACCGAATATATAGATATTTAAAATAATATAAGGCATAGGTCCTACATGTTTGTATGTTGTACGCCTAAGCAATAACTTTACCTGTCTATTCGCCATTACAATTATAAGTGAATTATGAGTATTGCTATCTACGTCATAACATAGTACAAAGGGGCGTCGCACCACATTGAGAGCCACAATAAAAGATACGCCCTTCGCATACTATGTCAATGACACTACGTTCGGTAGAGCGCGCTACGGCGCGTAGTATGTCTACGGCGTAACGGCGTAGCATTGTCGTAGCGAAACAATTATTTTTTTATTGTCACTATTCCTTTGTATTGTCTGCTAGCGACTGCCGCTAGGGATTTTTCTCACAGTTATAAAGAAGATAATAAATGTGTACGACATGTCTAACAAAACGGTGTGAATAAACTAATGACTACGAGTACGTTCTACGAACACTTTTAATGTACAACTATATAAAACTTATACCCATCTAGATGTGATGTATTTTTACAACCGACAAGAATAGAACAAAACGAAATATATCGTTAAATTCTTGAAGAAGCTACAAGCAGGCCAGTTTATACAGCGGCGGGAGATAGGCATTTTGAGACCGATGGATACTCGCATCTGAATTAAACTGTTACACCGAGGCGCATAGTCAAACGTTGGGAAGTCAAAAAAGGTAAAAATTAAACCAAAACACAAATAACAGACAATAGATTTTCTGAAAAAAGTGTACCAAGCGAGCGTAACCGAGCTGCTAGTCAGTAGCAGATGTAGGCTTATAATACTATCCAAATACAAGCGAAAGACAGTAAATCATATATAATACATTCTAGGTTACAGTAGATTCCAGCATTCGGCGCCTTTTTGCACTGGCGTCCTAGGCCCGTCGCCAACCGCGTTCTATCCTAACACCGGCTCTAATGCTAGTCATCGATAAGTGCGTAGTGATTGAACAATATTGATCCTTTAGATTCAAATATGTATTATATATATATATATATATATATATATATATATGTGTGTGTGTGTGTGTGTGTGTGTGTTGTATACCCGCACACAACGCTCCGCACTCTCAGTTGTTGACTCAGCGGAATTAAATTTAGACGCCCAGACCGCCTGATGAGTTTATTTCACAAGGGCTTTGTACCTTCCTTATATTAAATTTGAGCCCAACTGATAGCTCTGTTGGTGAATTAATTTTTGACGTTATCCTTAGACGATAAAGCGATTACGAAGCGCCTGATGCTAGGATAAATAAACTAAAAAAAATGGTAGGTCTAATATGATCGTATATACATAAATTTAAAGTAATATGTAGTATGTTATGGTATCCAATGATGGACTCGGAACGGGACACACAAGGTGAATCGGACCGTAACATATGATTTCCATGGATTTCTACTTTTTTATTGTATTCAATGGCAAAACGAGCTTGGCGTTCTCGCTGAAGCAAAGAGCAAAATTATAATTACAAAGGAATGCTTGGCTTTCCACTGCGTTTGCCATCCTGACACATAAGATGTTCTCATTATGCCCAGTAGTTACTCTGGCTACAATATCCTTGAAACCGTTACACTATAGTGCATTTACACTATTGTATGGCTGGAGAAATAGACATTGCGGTGGTACCTACCAAGGCAGCCTCTCACATATGAGACAACTCTTTTATGGATATGCGAACACCTTTATAATAATTAATATTCTTACAGATGTGACTAGGATATTTGTATCTATCAACATTTACGTATTACGTGTCCCCATTAGTTTCTTCAAATATTTATATGATCTTAAGCTAAATAAATAAATAAATAAATATAAATAAATAAATACACCTAACAGTCACATACATAGTCCTGACCCCACACTAAGATCGAGTCTTATGTCGTGGGTATCAGGAACTACGAGAGACTTTTCGGTCTCACAAACACCCAGACCCGGAAGAAATATTTGTGGGCCGCACAAACATTTCTCTCGGTGCGGGGATCGAACCCGCGGCCTCTTGTTTCACAGGCGGCGTCTAACCAACTGCGCTACGAAGGCTGTCAAATGGAGTAAACTCGGCTGAGTGCTTATTCAATGTCAACTAAGAAAGAAATACGATTTATAACTATAAAAAATAAATAACATCAGAGACTACAATTGATCTAAACTCTATTAGTGTCTTCGCGTGGCGAGAACTACAATTAACATTAAGAAAATATCTATCAAAACATTGTTTGAGATACGTTTTAATATTATAGACAACAAGCAATTTATATTCCTAATCATACAATAATTTAGTATTCCAATATAATAAACCGTAAAGATTGAAAAATCTGTTCCTAATATTTTGACAATAACACATTCGGGCACCAAAAGATTGTTCACAATCTATACTATGTTCCCCGTCCGATCTATGCACTTATATCAGTTGCTCACAAAGCATTAATTGTCTCGGATAGGCGGGTTAACTTGTCAAGCTTAATTGTCTTGGTGCAGGATTATACATTTATAACCCGTTGCAAGTGATTTCATAGCTTCTCGGTCAGTGCGGTCAGTAATAAGCGTTGTCTGACCTTTATATTCTATAGATTTTGTGTTATGTAAGGGATTTTTTCATCATCAGTCTGTTACAGTCTACTGGATATATGTAGGCGTCTCCCAAGGTACACCACAGAGCCCAGTCTGCTCCTTTATGCATGCAGTCACTGCCAGCCTTCTTGTGCAAGTCGTTCCGCCATCTGGCCAGAGGACGACCCACGCTACGTTTGCCAAGGGGCGGTCTCCAGTCCAGAACACATTTACTCCAACAATGATCTGCTATGTAACATATGTGGCCCATTGCCACTTCGACCTACTAACTTTCAGAGCTATATCAGTCACCTTGGTTCTCTGACGGGTCACTTCGTTTCGAATGTTGTCCTTCAAAGAGACTAGGGTAGTTGTTAATTGGTTATTACACTGGACATCAAATAACTTACCTATTAGCCGCAGTTTAACTTTGATAAACTACTTTATTACTGTGCTAACCGCAAAGGTTAGCGCACATAAAAGTGCACGGTAAAACCGCAGTGCGCGTTACTTTTTGGTCGTACGAGTAGATAACTTTTATAAAAAGGAAATATTGCTATATAAATGTAATAATTAAAAGCACTGCCGCGTGGCATGTGTTGGGAACGTAGTAGAGCTAAATATCGATTAATTATAATAGTTCATTGTGATGTCACAAAAACTAATCAAAAGTGTCTTATAATACTTTATCAGCGCAACCGAGGCGACGCGTATGTTACTGTCCCTTGAGAATAATAAAATATCGTCACGTATGCATCCTATATTGTAATGTTACTGAAACTGCAACCTTGAAAACCAACATCGCTTCTACTTCCCTCCATATTCTTGAGTTCCTATAAAAACAGTAGTATGTAGACATGGGCGTTTTCGGTTTTTGTCGCAAACGGATATGTAACCGATATTCAGTTTTCATAGCATTTCAGAAGACTGTTTTGTAGCATACTACTAGTATGCTACAAAACAGTCTTCTATGCGCCAACCTAAATGCCGCGCTGGTTCAGCATTCGAGCCAAGTTGTACAAGGCCACATGTTAAATTATTGCGCGGTGACGAGGCACCGCCAAACGTCTAAACACGAAACTAAGCGGATTCAAAACCACAACATTAATGCGAATTGTTGCTAACTGCGATTTCTTTAGCATTGAAAGTTTGGTTTAATTTTTAAACATTGTGAAGGTGGCAATGGATAGAAGCTGTTTTTAATAAGTTGCTGGGTCAAAATACTTTTTGATGCCTAAAAATCGGTCTCTTGGAATGAATATTTGATTTTATGGAAAAACAGTACAACACTCTGAAAAAATATATTAATTTTGAAATATCACATTATAATCTAGTACAGGGAATAACATGTGACCGCAAAAATATAATAATTGTTTGAAAATCACGGTAACATCGTTGTCATTTTTAGTAACGCAGTGGCTTTTCATACAAAATGCTGATGTCCCTGAGCGCGTGACTCGGACTGTACAGAGCAATTTCTCACAATATTTCCTTAAAAGACCTTTATCTTTAATATCTCTATAAAAATGTGAGTTGTGAACCTTATTAAAATGCCAATAAACATTTTTTATGTTAATCATTTCATACAATAAAGACTGATTTTGTATGTGTCCCCAACATATAAAAAAATCGTAACTACCTTGCGTTACTATATGGAAATAAACCTAAAGTGAGTGTATTACAACTTTTTGTACTTCATTCGGTTCGACATGTTTTAACTTGTACAACGAATCATAGCAACTGCACGGGGGGAGTACGCTAGTCAAATTAGCCACTTCACAGTGGTCGAGGGAGGTGCGTGTATTTATTGCGTGTCCGCTGAGTTACCGCTGTCGGAAGGTATGTAATGACAATATTTACATTATTATTATTGTTATGTACAGGTTGTCATGTATCGGTATTGTCAGTGTTAGAATATTTGCATTTTGTTATTTTCTTTAGTGTTAATTTACAAAATAGTCAAATATTTACAACTGCGTAACTGCGTAACTGCGTAACTGCTACACTGCGTTACTAGAAAAAGTAACGCAGTGGTTGTATGGGTAATGCACTGATTTTTTTAATGATTTTTTTTAATGTTAATAATGCGTTATTATAAGCTTCTACTCATATATTGTTTATCCTTTTCTCAGGAATAAGCTTTTGCCATAATGGCGCTAACGAACGCAGAAAAACAACGTCGTAATAGGCTCAAATTAAAGCTAGACTCTGTTAAACACGCTGAAGCTAAAAAGAAACATATTGAAAGGTACCACGCAAATAAAAAAGTCTCAGTGATTAACTTAAATAACGAATATTAAATTTGTAAAAAAGTAACTCAGTTGTTTAATTTTTTGACACTTTGATATATTAATTCTTTAAAACGAACGCTGCAGAGGGTTGTATATTATAGACCATACTATAAATAATCTAAATCTGCATAAAAAATCAAGAAATGGAATACTTTAATTAATAACAAAAAACAAAAATTTTATGCTCGGATTAGGCATCAAAAAGTATTTTGGCCCTGCTATGTCTCTGAGGAATATCAGAAATAAAAGAACAAAAAGGTTACCTTCTTATTACTAAAAAAAAGTAACTTTCAATCCAGAGGTAATACGCCTCAACTATATTGTTTTCATTGTATTTTAAAATACTATACAGTCATCCAATCCAATAAAAATACTATTATTAAAAATCGACTCTTTTGCGATATTAAAATTCGGCGCTATATAATATTTCCGGATGTTGCAAAGGTATACATTATACAGGGTATATCAAGACTGCTACCGAAAATGAAGCTGGGTGGTAGTTTAAGCGATTTCAGACACAGTGCAACAGAAAATTTTGCAAAAATAAGCGACAATTTTTTTTTGTAATTTTTTTTCTATGGCCATATTTGGGTAGTAAATACATTTTTTTCCTTAAATAATAGTGTATACCCTTTTATTTATAAATACTCTAAGGTATAAAACAGTTTAAATTATTATTTTAGCAAAAACTATGGATTTACCACCCAAAAATGACGATATTTAAAAAATCATTAAAAATTAATGTCGCGTTTCTTTGCGAAATTTTTAGTTGCATTGTGTTTGTAGTCACTAAAACTACCACCCGGCTTCGTTTTCGGTAGCAGTCTTGATATACCCGGTATATAACTTGAGATTTTAAGATCGGAGGTCCACCCATTCGACTTTTCACCTCCGTTTAAGGCCAGGCCGATAAAATAGTACGAGAAACTCTCATACCTAGGTGGACGTGTGTTTTTCTTCCACACAAAACTTTAAAAGCTGTAACGTTTTGGGGTCGAAATTACAAACTTTGCTTCAAATCAATCAATCAATCAAAATATTCTTTATTCAAATAGTCTTTCACAAGATCTTTTGAATCGTCCTTTTCTGCTACCACCGCTTCGGAACGTGTTGTAGCTGTGAAGAAGAAGCGGCGCAAGAAACTCCCTCAGCAACACGAACTGTCTTCTTTTTTCTTTCTTTTTCTTTTGTTTTTTTATATCGCCAATTACAATTATTACAATAACAATGGTTCATGTCACAAGTAACAATAATGTCAATTTGATGCAAAACATGATAAATTTATTCCCAAGCAGTTTTATCTTCCACATAATCTGTGATTCTATAATATGCCTTTTTACACAGCTTAACTTTTATCACTTTTTTAAACTTATTAATTGGAAGTTCTCTTAAACTGTTGGGAAGCTTGTTATAGAAGTGTATACTTTGACCCATAAAAGAATTATTTATCTTGTGGAGACGAGTAATGTGTGAGACAAGATTATGTTTGTTCGACAATCCAATCCACCATCCCTTAAGTCATCTCTATCTTCAATAAAACTAACTACTCTAATAATATCTTCTTCTTCAGCCACAGTTAGTACTAAATTCACAGCTATTTGCTAAACATTGTCCCTCAAGGAGAACACTTTCCCTCAAGGATCCCCACAACGAGGAAAGACCTGTTGGAATCCATCCTCATCAAGCGACTATAACATGACCAACTCAAACACCAAGGGATTTGTGTCCATCCATGCTAATAATAATACGTAGCTCTGACGCGTCGAGGTCGTGATTAGTCTGTTTGCTTCACTATCAGCCGGCGGGTAATCTCCGATTTGCCGGATAAACTTGTATCGATCAGTCCGAAGACGGATATTACACACGTATTAGTGACGTTATGGCGCGAGCGATCGCTAAATTAATATCTGATGTCACTGCTTTTATATTTACGTGTACTATCATGGAAATTGAAATATTTTCATGCCTAATTTACATTTTTGATAAAGTGAAAAGTTTAGTGTTGGTGCTGGATGACCAGAACTAACTTATAGTGTAACCAAGTAAAGATAACTTGCACGAAAATCTTCTTCAAACTTCCTAAGACGTAAAACGATCTAAAATAATAATAAAAAAGTTGAAGAACCAAACCGCAGCAAGAAAGATTACTGCATGGTTTAAAAGTACTTCGAATTCAACCTCTGTATCTAGGTTCCAACAGGCCGGTGACAAATGATGAAACAAATGAAATAAATGATAATCTCCCATCTATACTAATCAGTTATCTGGACTGCACCAGGTGCATTAAATCTCCTTGTCCAGAACAAAGTACACCTGGTTATCCGCTCGTAGAAGACGTAAATCACTCGCAGCGGAGTAGAATTACAAAGAAGGTGAGACTCGCCACGGCGCGAGTTAATTAACGTACAAATGAGTCCTTTTGTTTGCCGCAGCCGTTGCCAAAGCCTTTGTACCGTCTCTCCAACATCTTCTACACTAATTACATCATGTAGTTTTGCTTTAAAATATTTAGTGGCGTATTTTCCATTCGTTATGGCACTATAAGAAATTAGTTCTATTTTCTTCTGTTTAAATTCATAGTTAGAACTACAGGTGCTGTAAATGTATGGATCATTAAGGCGTGAATTAGATTTCCAGGAAGGACTTTTAACTGTGTTTTTATAGGTCAGCGATGTCCATTAGTTCCATTACAGTCTAAACTTTTTCATTTAAACTATTGATTGTAGGCAATATTAGGGTCTTATGGAAAATGGAACTACCGTAAAATTTCGTAGACAAACACCAGGGACGGTAAAAAAAATTGCCTCTATCAATTGACCAATCATAAAATCAATGTAAATTATCATTACAAATGTCAGCCTTATTCAAAGACAGTCTATAAACCTATTTAGTTACTGAATGTTTTGTCCCTTTCGAAAGACTTTTAAATTCAGTTTCAGTGAAGAAGATAAAACATTCGATGACTAAAATACTACTAATATATAAAGCTGAAGAGTTTTTTTCTGTTTGTTTGTTTCTTACCTCTAATCTGAGGAACTGGTTTAAATTGAAAAATTCTTTTTGTGTTGAATTGTTCATTTATCGATGAATGATATAGTCTATATATCATCACGTTATGGCCTATAGGAGGGAATCAGTAGTGAAAAATCTAGCAAATACGAGGAAATGTTATTCGTTTTTCGTGGTCCGATTGGTATTCTAAATTGATAGTCGGAATTGCACATTTTGGCCGCCATTTTGAAAAGTGTATCTGCACCCGGCTGGATCCGGACCGGATAGTCGTTTAATAAACGGTCTATGAATAAGGCTGTTAAACTAATATTATATAGGTACATACACAAAATAAACCAAACGAGGTATAAAACAGCCTCCGATTCCACCGGCATGAACGAAATGTCGCGAGCAGGCGGCGTCGCTTCGTAACGTGGAAATGACAGGTGCTTATTACCGCCGTGATACATGTCGCGATCTAGTGTAATGAGTTCAATGCCCGGAGGCATTATTTAAGTATGTCGCTTTAAATAACTATGTGGATAACGCCTGATTTAAGTTTAATAAGCAATGTGCCTGAGCTATGGTATTATATACGATATACATACATACATAACTTCACGCCTTTTTCCCAGAAGAGGTAGACAGAGGTGCTACTAGTACACCAAAGTTTCGCACAGGTAAATGCCATAACATGGGACGTTACGTAGTCCACTACAGCGGCTTTTATAGATTCGTGTGCAATAGTATCCGGGCGAAAGTAAAGAACCTGCATACTGCGGAATTTGAAATTTAAAATCACATTATTATATTATTTTGTCCACGATCTTTTGACGTCAGAATGCGTTGTTTAGCTGTTGGTAGAGTATTTGGAACAGATTTTCTTTCTACATAAAATGTGAATTCATGACATGTTAATTCTATTAGATTACGAGTATACATGCTTGTTATTTATAACATAAAAATACATATATCAAACAATGCGACAAATAGATATTTTTAAAATGTTTAATTGTAGTTCCAAATTTCGCCACACGCCAATAGTTTTGATGAATAGTACGTACTATGAAGTATGTAGACAGTTATACTTATTTACGTAAATAGTGATTGTTAGTAACGGTAAACTAATCTCAGTTTGAAACTCTCGGTATGGGAGTCTGGAAATGTATTAGAAAGTTACCAACAAAGCCTTGTTTCAAACACTTAATCATAGCAATGTATCTAATGTAACTAAAATTATAAAGAACAAATATTTGATTGTTTGCATTGAATAGGGTCTGAAACTACAGAAGCGATTTGAAAAATAATATTTCAACGTTAGATTCCTACATTATCCCCGATGAACATAGGTGATAGAATATTTTCAAAAAAGTGTTTCTGCATCCAGGCGGAACCAAGCCAGACCGCTAGTACGCCAATAAACATATTATAATTAATTAATTCACAACATTTGTTTTTAAGATTCCTATTTAAAAAATACATCTATTAAATTCATATTTTAACTAATTAACTATCAACAATTTTTTGCAATTTTAATAACATTACAAACACATTTTAATACATCAATTAAATTCATTGATAATAGCATGAGGTTTTAAACACTTTGACAAAAATCAGTAAACCACATTGACATTAACACACTGCTACAAAAATAATATTACTGGAAACAAAATTTTATACTGCAGACTTCGGACATTAGAAATGTTTTTTATGAATATATAATATGATACAAATACGAATATTGTACACTTATCACAAAAAATTAATTGTAGATACATAAAACTGTCGAAAATAATTAGGTGCATTTCCTGATCCCCACGCTACGTCCGAATATAAACGCACGGAGTGCTTGCCTTTGCTTATACGAGTAAAATTTAAAAAAGAAGCACGCCATATGAAGATGTAGTCACATAAAAAAAAACACTGCAACACGTCCATTGTGGCATTGAGTTACAACTGATGTACTTACGCCGTTTCGCTGCTGCGGTGTACTGTCCACTCCCATCTTGAAAGGGCACTATTTACATATTATTACGTATATTTTGTGTCACAAAGCGTTTATCCGTTTTATTTTTATAATTCAGCCGCTGAATTGCGGCTGTACGTATGCGTCCATTTTAGCGAGGGAGGGAACTGAACACTTTAGAGACGGAACGAAGTTATGTCGATTTAATGCGATGTGTTTTTTAAATAATAATACACTTTTACATTAATAGTTAGGCTTTAAAATGTAGTTTATTTATAAAAGAACAACGAATGATGTGAACAGCACACACTACACAACCATATTTCTCGCGGTATTAAAAGCTTGTGCATGTACTAACGATTTCACTGAAAGCATTTTATTTTATCGCCTTTCTAGCGCAATGAACGTATTACGTAGTCACTTGTACAATCCATGAAAACACATGATCATAATAGTTTTTTTTTTTTTACAATGCGTCAAATACTTTTCGCAAACATTTTTTACAATGATATTTTGCCTAGATTTTTTATTGGAACGTAGTTCCTTATTATTGTTTAAAGGTTTTGTAAAAATACATATAAATTCGCAATCATCGACAAAACTTACAGCGCTATCTCATCTCTAAGGCTCTTGATGCTGCGCGCGCCGTCCAGCCGAGTTCCACCTCACACCTTCATCTCGCGATGCTGGTGTAAATCCAACTCTCTGAGCTAGACAACAAGGTGTATATTCGCGGAAACCAACATGTCCTTCGTATTTGCAGCCCAGCACAAGTGACGGACGATGATTGGCAAGTGACGGCGGGCAGCGTAGCCCAAGGAAATTATTAACCTAGGGCAAATGATGCCGAATATCATAGAGCCAAACGTGTGGAAGAATTTGAACACGATGCATTTTGAACAGCGTAAATCGTTCGTAGCTAGTTGATACTCTATGGACACAGCTCTGTATATAATTTTTGATGTTAGTACTTGTCAACTATAACTCAATTGAATACCTACCCCCTTATTCATAGAAAAAATCGCTAATCAACCACAAAAAGCACAAAAAATGATTTTATTCACTTGACATTTATATCAAACGTCCAGCTGACAGACATCCACCATTTTTCTGCTTAAAAGCATAAGGTGTCTCCACCATTTTAAAGAAAATGAGCTGTTTAGATGTTAAATAGCTGATGTCTGTGATTTGAGTAGGTAATTTATGACGTCTTTGAGTCAGCTTATATTAACGGTATTTCAAGTGCTTTCAGTTCTTATGAATAATGGTAATATAATAAAACATTCTAAAATATTTCTTACATGAAAGGTGTCTATTCCCATTAAAAAAAAAAAAAAAAACAACCTATACAAGTCTAGAGCGTACCCTTATCAACTATAGCCAGACAGCGGCAATAGGGCGTAATGAACTAAAAGCATTGCATAAAATAGATTTGTCGATATACAACTAAACAGAAATACTGAATTATCGAGTATCCTCAGACTAAACATATTTTTTATTTATTCTGGCACGCCACTGTGTCTGCAATGCACCTGGTAGACAGAGTACCGAATGGCATCAAGCGGTCTCATACCATTCAATACAATCATGGCGGCCTGTTAAGGCTAATATTCCTTTCTTGTGAGGATTATTACGAGAAATTATATACTTATTATGATTTATCTGATTCGAACCCACATCCTACTGATTCTCATCCACACACTCCACTTACCCACTACCCCCATTGTCAATATGACGTCAAGGGTAGATTTTTGCAGAAGAATGAACATTTCGTCGACCTATAAAATTTCTGGCAGCCGCGCCTCTTACTTAACGCTGGCTGCTTTCCAGTTATTGCTATGTATATATTTGAATATATTTTATATCCATTTGTATATCCGCCTTTATATTGACGAATTTATTCCATGCTTTCATAACTTGTTACATCTTGACTCCTGTGCCCTAGTTAGTACTCAACTTAAATTTCAATATACCTATGAAGTTGTTATTATATTTCATTATTTAGAAGGATTTTACGGTGAAGAAGCATGCGGGAATGTTTTGCAAGTTTATTCATATTATTGGACACAATGATGAGACGCATAGGACGTACGCCTAATAAGCGCCTTGTCATAAACGAGAGCAACAACACATATTAATTTTCAAACACAGCATTATATTGCCCTCGTCAACCCAAGACAATTAATTGGACCCTTAATAAGCCAACAAAATAAAATCGGACGGGAGTTCGTATTCTCCGAAGCAAATTACGCTTTAGATTCAACGCTACAAACAGTTGCGATAGTATTACAAGTAATTCAACCAGGTAGTGGGTGCCAACATCCACAAAATAATAGACGAATAATAATCCTAATACCTAGACACAGTCAAAATTCAGATACAAGAACATTTTAATTAATTTACGTTTAGTTACTGACTAATGCTATATGATATTAAAATATATAACCAAAAATGTCCGAACGAAACACCACGCATTGAGTAATAATAGTATCGACAAGTCACAGCAACCTTCAAAGGAATTATATCGATTTTATAAACAAAACACAATAGCTCCTATTTTGGAAATCAAACCTTTGTAATTCCCTGACAATAGTCCCACAACTTTTATTCAACAACAAATATCTAAGTTTCTTGTTTAGAGTTCAGTTTGTCCTCTATGAATAAAATTAAAAGTTTATTTGGAACAAAGCTGTATAGGTATTACCAATAACTACAATAAAAACGTTTTTTCCAGCAATTTATAAAAGAATATTATCACATGACAAACAAACTTAATGGGCCTTTTTCGTAGACAGTTTTTAAAATTATTTTAGGTATCGAAAATTTTATCTTCTTCGCTCAAAATGAATTCAAAAGTCGTTCCGAAGGGTCAAAATATTCCATAGCTAAAATAGATTTTAAAACTGTTTATGAATAAGACCGAAGATGTTTAAGAGCCGATTTACTAGATTTTCACACTGCCATATGGGTGGTTCATCAACACGCATTATATCAGCATCGAGATTTATGGTATAATCAGGAACATTTACCGAATAATACATAATATTGTTTTGTTTGAACTATTTCTGAATTTGTCAATTAATAAATTGCTTTTAGACACTTCATATATAAAAGCTATTTATAGCTTCGGCATAATTATGTCTGTAGTGTATTGATAAATTCATACTCTTAGCATCTGTCGTCTCGAACTATACACTACGCGAACCAAGGGTGAGTGAGATAGATATAGAAGGAGATAGATCATAGACGTGGAGGACGGAACGGGGTGTGAAGACGTGGTGTATAGCAAACGAGCCGATAAATATTAATAATTGTATTCTACTACAATGTTACACATATTAACTGTAAATAGTGACTATTACAATGTCCACTAATCAGATTTTCAAGAGTGAATGACTCCTGATCGCCGTTAGCTTGTAAATTGAGCAGGAATCCACATTGGTGAGATCATAGCATTTGCTTAGAGCTTTATAAATGCGTCTAGTACCGCTGCGGACCGAATTTCGATGCTACCCTCGTGTTAAATCACGTGACACCCACTTATTTGAGCCATATGAACTTACATCCACTATTACACTGACATAATTCACTAGTTGGTCATTGAGAGACATAACATACAAGATGACCTAATCTGGACGCTACACTAAAATACATTCTAGAGTCGTGGAATTCAAAGACCCCGAGAGATTCTTTCCTCTTACAACAAACAATTTTATCTCGATGCAGAATCGAACCCGCAGCTCAGGATCTCACAACCTATATTTCAACCAATTGCGCCAGAGGCTGTTACTAAAATAGTTTAACGCTTACAAAGTGTTTTGTAGGTGTTGAGGTCGATGCGTACGTGAATAGACTCATATCAACGTTGGGGCCTGTGTGATGTGTACATATCGCCCAAAGCGAACACGTCAAGAAGATTGATACACGCCGTACTTTCACACTAGATTAGATTTATTGAAAGGCGTGTCCGACATGGATACCCATTGTGAATCGAATATAGAATCATTCGTTTTCGCTTCAATGGAGCGTTCTAGATTTTTTACCGACGTGACAAAATGGCAACAATGCACCTGAAGTTGCTTTATTTACTGCACTTACTTGTCTTAGTGCCGTGTGATAAAAAAATACTATAATTACAGCTTTGTCGCTCAATCATAAATGAATGTCACCAAAGTAGTATATCATTTGTTTTCTAGTTAATGGTCTGGCATATATGCCATATTAATCTATGCCTGATGGTAAGTGCTTATTGGCACCTATGTACATCCATAATTAGATGTATGGCCAACCCATCACATCGGGACGGGAGCGAGAAGAACAGAATGAGTAGAGGAAAGAGGTTGGAGTATTCATGCTGAGTCGATACAGACAACACCGACTATAACACTTCCAAAGTTGTTTATTGAATAAGACCCGAACGGGCAATCGGGCCATCTGATGATAAGCTATCATTGCCGCCCATATAAAGCAGATGAATCATCACACCATAGCCTTTACGGAAATAGTAGACTCCTAGATAAGCTGTAAGTCCTAGTAGACTAAAAGTAGCGCAGAAGAGCAGATTTTACAAAGTTGTTGCATAGGGAAGAATCGAAAATGTAATAATTGTTTTTCTGTGATTCACACGTGGTATTATTTAAGACAATAAACAAAAGAAAGAAATCATATGAGGTTAAAATCAGCGGTGTGATAGATGCTGAATAAAAGAAATAATAAAAAACCCTCGTGCATGGAAGGCGTGCCAGTTCTCAATTGTCAGCCTTCGTTCAGACGAGACACAAAGGCTTCAATACTCGTATTACATGCTGACACGGTTTTCGACGGAGAGATTCGTCTAGTCACAATTTTAACCGAAAATTTAGTGTTAAGAGAGTAGGAAAATTTCGTGACGACATTTCGGTTTTGTTTTTAAATTAATTGCTGAGATTCCGACGATGCCGAGCCAGCATAAACAAATTGGATTGAGCTAAAGACTTTCTTAACCGGTGGTCCTCGGACCACTGATGGTCCCAGGTGGCTATCCCAAGGTACTGTTTTATTCATCGATAGAAACAACAACAAACAGCCAAACCAGTCAACCAACTGGGTGGTCTGTGGCTAGATGGAAATTTTGTCAAATAGTCCTTATGACTAAAAGGTAAAGACCCACTGCTCTATACCGTCAACACTCAATCTACACACTTGCATACCATACCATACCATACCATACAGAAGTTTTTCAGGTGTAAGGTGTACCTAACATCTGAAAAACTTTACCTTCCATTTAGCGCAGCGTGGAAGGTTAGAATAGACCTTCTATTCCTAGTGCGAGGCTCTTTTTAGTGCTTAATTTTATTTTGTTAAAAACACACAAATCAGGTAAATATATTGTTACGTAATACATAATCTAATACACTTTATATATCTACATTTTATTCCGACGCGCCCATGTCGTAAAGGTTCCAAAAGATCCCAATTACTAAGCCCACGCTGTTTGTACCTGTCTATCCCTCCTACCTTTAAAGGGTCCTGTCTTTTGAACTGTAATAAGCAACTGGCTGAAATTTTCACAGAATGTGTTTTATTAACGTGGATAACTTAACAAACATTTAAAAGGGTGCAAAGAATCTTTTAATGTACATTTAATTGCATTCCATCTACCTATGAAGCTTCTATTGTGTAGTACGCAAATCAGCACTTGATCAGCTTGGTAGGCAGTCGACTATGGCCTAACCGTTCTCAATCGAACTGCAGTTTGTATATAAATCCCGTAATCATCAGTAATAATAAATAAATAAATACACCCAATAGTCCAATATATCCTGACCCCACACTAAGGTCGAGTCTTATGTCGTGGGTATCAGAATCTACGAAATACTTTTCGGTCTTACAAATACCCAGACCCAAAACAAATCCTGTGGACCACACAATATTTATCTCGGTGCAGTGATTTGATTGAACCCAAGTACTCGCGTGTCACAGTCGGCGTCTAAACAACTGCGCCACACGGGCACACACTTAGTCGCGTAAAAGTAATACACGCAAAGGATAATTAATATGGTTATGTAATCCAGCAAAAAATAAATGTCTAAAAAAATTTGTAAGAAATCATTTTCTGAGTATAATACACACTTGGCTTGGCCATTCATTAAAGAAGCGTTGAAGCTTTATTATTTCTCTTTGCTATAATTATTAAGTAACTTGATATATCTGCTCTACAAACGAGAAATTATATTAAGATGCATGTAGAAAGAACTCTTTACAAGCACATTTCTATATGAGTGACCAAGTTGCAAATTTATAGACCTTAAGGTTTTGAATCTATTTATCAACATCATCATCAGCTATAAGACCATAGATTTACATATTTATAAACCCTGGATTTTAAAGGTATCCAGTATTTAATTGTAAAATATTGATGTGACACATTACAGCTATATTATTTATACATATCAAAATATAACCTCTACTTGATGGTGGTATGACTTATGAGGGCAGTTATAAATCAAAATGGAAATTTCTAAACAAGCGTAACTTAAATAAAAGTGTTAATTAATTGAATTTATTCATTCCACGTTTGTAAGTCACGTGTTGTTCACACACGTCTGCCAGGGCCACTCTTAAGCCCTTCTGCTTCTGACGTCAAAAACCATTGTGGCGTATTTGTGTTAGAAACAAAATATTTAAACATGCAACATGGAACAGGGAAGACAATCTATTTCGTGATTCGATACAATATATTTAATTGGTTACTAAACATCGCAATATAAACGACTTTATCCTAAAATTATAGTTAACAGAAGAAATAATTTATTTAAAATGGATAGATGTAGAAAAACCATATTATGCTCGTTTTATCGCAGTACAGTTAGGAATATGGTATATGAAACGAGATAAAAGATAATATATAAAAGACATTATGTACAGGCGCACTCACCTCATACAAAATCATGTCAAGAGTCGTGTCCGTCACTTGTTGCACAATTTTTAAAAGTTCTTATATCTTTACTGGAATCCCGTAATTTTTTGCAATATTAAACGTCTGTAACGCTTTGTTTTTAATACGCGTGCACAGCACAAGCCACTGCAGATGTATTGTCTCAAAAAATAAGCTGAATGACAACCAGCCAGACTTTTTTCCAAATTTAAAAACAGAACGCTGCTGTCAACACTCCTTAATTCGGAATTTATACTGTTTACTTAATTTCCTTTGCCTTTTATTTAATGTTGTGATATGAGACAGTATTTTTGTGAGCCTTCAGTCCGCACGCAGCCGTGCGTGGATAAGGTTCTATCGGTACTGAGGCGGCTGTCGAGCCTCCCTGCGTCGCCACCTCGTGCAGGGCGGGCGGCGACGAACATTTTAATCCACTTACAATTTTCAATAACGTTATCTATTTGTAATTTTATTCCGAAATTTAATTACGCCGTTTTGTTCATCTGAAACGTCTTAGCACATTTTAAAACCCTTTGTTAATTAATTTTCAATTATAAAGTTTAAAATAAGCTTATTGATGTAGGCATTGATGATTTTATAACTGGTTGATATTTGATAAATAGATACGATTTTCCTAAAATTGTGGCTTTTACAGTTTACCTTTGTTCAATATATGAGGATTCGGAGGTGAGTGACCTGTCTCGAACGTCTCGTCCTGTGAAAGCTGCGTATAGTCTGCGACTAACCCCGGCGAGATTTATAACTCGGGATCCAAATCGCACTCATACATATACGAGAACGCTAGGTAGTCTACCAACTATTCACATAATAATGTAACAGCCCTTCTATTGTCAGGCTGTTGAATATTAATGATGTAAACAGTTAATACCCTGTATTGCCGAATATAAAGGTCGATTCTCAAAGAACTGCTTTATAACAAGTAAGTAACTTTATAACTGGAGGTAGGTAGGTCAACCACTACCGTAATGTCTATTTGTCCCGCGAAACCGCTGTGTTAATGTACTCATTTTCAATCCCATTGTAGGGTTTTGTGCATATATGAACGAAAAAATCTGTATATAAAATTAAAATCCTTCGTTACAATTTTCCATGTTTATACATTTCCAGTAACGTGTAATTTGCTATAACGAGCTTGCCTATTACGTTTTAAGTACTGCACAAGTCAGTCGCCAGTTAAAGATTACCTCAGATGGCTTTCTAAGTCTTAACTGGATATAATAGTTTCTTTACTGTTTACATCAACAATTGCTTTTATTTTTCTTTAATAAAATCAAGGTTATCTAAGTGTACTACAGCATCTGTGGCGCCTGTGAAATCATCATTAGCCCGTTGTAGTCGACTGCTGGACATAGGCCTCTCTCAAGGTACACCACAGAGCCCGGTCTGCTGCTTTATGCGTCCAGTTGCTGCCAACTCTCTTGTACAAGTTGTCCCACCGTCTGGCCAGAAGACGTCCCACACTACATTTGCCAAAACGCGATGTCTACTTCAGAACTCGCTTACTCCACCGGTTATCTAATGTCTAACATATGTAGCCAAACCATTGCCACTTAAATCTACTAACATTCAGAGCTATGTTGGTAACCATGGTTCTATGTATTATCCCTCCTCCCTGAGTCGATTTCCTCATTGCAAGAACTCGCTGAAGGCAGACGGTCGAGAGCCTTCACTTTGTTCCAAAATTTTGTCCTTCAGAAAGACTCCGAACGTAGCTATTTCCACAGCACACTGAGCGTCTTTAAGTTTATGGATTAGCCCCCCAGTCAGAGCCAACTTCTCGGCTCCGTACGTCATTACACGCGAAATGCATCTACTGGTGGCAGGTCTCTCATATGCGAGAGGCTATCTGGGTAGGTACCACTACTATGTATATTTCTCCCGCCAAACAGCAATGTAAATGCACTGTTGTGTTTCGGTTCGAAAGACATTATAGCCAAAGTAACTATTGGACGTATTGAGGCTTAACATTTTATATCTCAGGGTGGAGAGCGCAGTAGAGTACCAAGCATTTTTTGTAATTCAAGGTGTTGTTTGTTTTTGCTATTGTACATGAGCTATCGTATCCCTTACCATCAGGCGAACTGCATGCCCGTCTTGCTATTCATTGCAATAAAAAAAAATACGGTTGTGAAATGGCTACAAAATAAAACGTCGCAAATTATTTACCCGCTAACCCGCATAAAATGAATGTATGTGACATCCACAAAATACAAATATTGGTCACGTGCACAGGTCACGAGCAAAGTCCTACGACCTACCCAGCGCTTATCATAAAGTGTACACATAATGCGCATGTTACACACACATAATCCTGACCTGGCCCAACAGTTTATACCGTTGTTGATTTGATTATCAAATACTTACGTCAGCTTATAGGGACCCGAATTGATTATTATGTCATCAAAAGTAATAATTATACCTATCACAATACAAGTACATTTTATTTATGTCAATTAATTATGAATGTCTTTTCCCTAACTGTGGGGTGAAACGTTGAAGGTGGGGGGCCGGTTTAGTTTCCCCTCCAGTATTGAATGGATATCAAGTTAAATACACCTTAAAGGAAAATGCCCATTTTACTGAAATTGAATGAAACTTAGCATCGATGCGAAGATTTTGTCTTTCGATGTAATCTACTTTTTTGTGTAGGTAAACATATATATTTACAATAAACCTAAACATAATTGCGATCCAGGCCCGGAGTTCTTGGAGAAATGAACTGGAAGCTCAATAAAATCATTTTTTTTGTCTTCGACTCTGTGAACAAATTGTAAATTGTTATGATAATTACTTAATATTACAATATTTGTCACCCTGGATAAAACAGGAATAACATTTTAACACAAACCATAAAAATGCTACAAAGAATTTTAAGCAATATCGGCATCGGAATCTACGATATTTGTTACCGATACTATGAAGGGCCTAACTTAATACTTACTTAATACTTTGTCGCTTTAACCATAACTAATCCACTTAATATTCTCAAAAAAGTACGTCGCCGTCGCAAGTCACATGTTACGGTACATCAGCTGACTCGTATGATCTAATTTAACAGCACGGGTCAGTTACGAGTTCTGATGAGCGCGATATCTTGTCAACAGGAAAATTAACAATCAGTATTATTTCACAGCTTGAACGCAGCCCAGTTTCGTATGAATTTGATTAAGCGTTTTCGAGCACATAGCGCTAAGAACTAATTGCTGATGGTTCGAAAGCTTCCACAGTGATGGTGGAGGTAAGCGAAGTTTCGGACATCAGTCTATAAGAGGTACGGGTTACGGATGACCTGGTTAAGGGAGCAGGAAGTTCCTGGATGGAGACTGCTTCCGACCGGTCGATCTGGAAATCTTTGAAGGAGCCCTATTTTCAGCTAAGGAGGAGTATTTCCTGTGTCTGAAGAATGAGAGAGTTGTTTAGCACTTCCAGCATCTTGGGAGAGATTCAGGGACCTTTTAAGGTTTTAGAAGATTTCTATAATATTTGACATGCATGTTGCGAGAGTCTGCCTAGGTAGGTACCACCGCAATGTCTATTTCTCCCGCTAAACAGCAGTGTAAATGCATTATTGCATTTCGGGTTGAAAGACTTTGCAGCCCGAGTACTGGACATATTGAGATTTAACATCTTATGTCTCAGATGATGAGCGCAGTGGAATGCCAATCATTGCTTTGTAATTCATGGAGTTGCTTGGTTTTACTACTGTTCATGAGCGGTCGCATCGCTTACTATCAGGCGAACGGCATGCTCGTCTCGCCATTCCAAGCAAATATAAATTGCAAACCTATGCGAAATACAGTAAAATTTGGCGTGCGGCGCCTGTCCGTTTCTGGCGCAATTTATCATCGCCCAGATGCATATCTATGTGCCTAGATACCATATAATTAACTAAATATAATTTATAATAAAACTTAACGAAATAAATAAAAAACCTAGAAACTTGAACAAAACAGCATCTCTAATCGGTGCATCGGTGCTCATAGCACGAGGTGGCCTTGTGATGTCACGCACACTGCATAAGCGCGAGCGGTGAGTGTGCCGCGCTGAGGATTCTGTTGGATGTACGGGGATGATCCCATTACCACCTGGCTTTGCTATCCATGGCTTAATTCAATCTGTGAATCATATATCAGCCCACATACTATATAGAGCACGTGCCTCTTCTGCTATTCAAATGGATTTAGCCATTAGTACGCTCTCACTTTTACTAATGTTTTACACTTTGACAGCCTCCGTAGCACAGTTGGTTAGACGCTGGCTATAAAAACAGAGTTCGCGGGTTCGATTCCCACACCGAAACAAATATTTGTGTGATCCACAAACATTTGTATCGGGTCTGGGTGTTTGTGAGTCCGAACAAATATCTCGTAGTATTTGATACCAACGACACGTCTCGATCTGAGTGACAGTGATATTAAAACAAAAAAAAAATGTAAGACTCTCTGACATACCTACAGGTTTCAGAAAATTCAGTCGCTTTTAAGTGAGAAACAAAGAAAGAAAAATGATTTATTTGTGAAATATATTTAATTACGATTCCACATGTATATCTCAATAAATCAGAGACGTGGACTCAATCATCGACCTCTGAATTATCACTTCAATCCGTAACGATGTAGAGGTATTCTATCGTATCTATTCGAGCTATGTATTTTATAAACTTATACAAACATAAACTCTCGCCTTTTTCCCAGAACAGGTAGACAGAGGTGCTAAAAGGACACCTACATTTCGAGGTGTGTATTCCATTCCACAATGTCATAGGTTCGGCCTTTATCGCCATATCGGGTTAATTCCTGACTCCGGGCTGATTATACGAATAGAAATATACAATAACAGTTGGTTTGACCTGAGATTCGAGCCCGAGACTCAGCGCCATCGAGGTAGTCAACAACATACCAAATTATGACGGCTTTCAATTACACTAGTTTACATGTGTTTTGTCCTTGAAATAAAAAGTGTTTTTTCTTATCATTTGAGATGTACTGAGTTTAAAAAAAATAGGAAAAAAATTCAATACGTCACGTTTCCAAACTATCTATTATTTTTTATTTACGAAAATATCCCTACAGAAATAATAAAAAAAATTAAAAATGAATTGCCTTAGCTTTTTTCTTATATTTATTTGTGTCTGTATCTCTTATAACAGACCTGCAGTAATCACCTAACATGGCTTGGTCCCAGTATCCTTTATAATTTTATTTAAAAATTCCAAATACTGATGAAAACGCTGTCTATGTTCGTCGCTGAATTCTCCGAGGTTATCAGGGAAGAAATCGAGGTGCGAATGAAGGAAATTAATTTTAAAAGACATGTTGACACCCATTCGTTGAAAATTGTGTAATAAATCAGCAATTAACTGTCTGTAATTTTCATTTTTTTTGTTGCCCAAAAAGTCTTAGAGAATTCCAAGCCGATCTTTCAATATCCGAAAGACTGTTTTCAAATTCCTCATCTTTCAATATTTTTTTGATTTGCGGTCCGATAAAAATACCTTTTAGGTTTAGTAACCGAAGGAACATCTGCTTATTTAATTTTATCTTTGTTCTTCTAATTAAAACCAAATGTCTTAGTAAGACAGAAGTAACAGTCATTTTCGTAGGTGGATAGTTCTCTCCATATCATTGGTATATTAAAATGCAAAAATCTTTTTGCACCTGCAGCCCAGAACCTTAGCCTTTTTCTACATCTTTCACAAAAAAAGTGAGATGTCCATTTTTTGTCCTGGTGAGAGACCGGAATTTCGAAATAACAATGGGATATCCCTTGTTAGGTATAATAAATTCACCACAAACGTAACAAAATCGGTCAGGATGTACTTTACACAACGTTTTTGACATTTTAAAAACAATATTTATTCAACTGAACACTACAATGTAGCAAAATTTTAGAATGATTTAAGAATTAATTTGTGGGTAGGCTTAAAATAATGTGTAGATAACAGGATTCTTTGACGTCATAAAAACAAAACAAATATATGTTTGCGTTTAGTTTTTATCACTAAATAACACGATATGAAATTCACTGGAAGGACATGAAATTTATTATATTTTGTAAACTAGTGTTATTTATTTTTTATTAACAAAACGCTCTACAATGCATCTCACAAAATGTTAACATTATTGATCGCCGCGAAAGAGCTTTAGTGCATTTTATATTTAGGCATTTCACTGTTTGGTGACCCTTAACACCCTTTTATTATGATGCTACTACACTTCTTACACAAAAAGATACCAAAATACAAAGCACGCTTTATGATTATTTTTTACCTACGACCTGACCCTGCTCCCACCTGTACAGCCACTTTTTAAATACAGCCCATATCAGACACATATTCTAACCCATACCTACTAACTGTTTTATATTTAAACTCAACTTGACCGCTGTCTTTTATTCTGTTTTTCACATCCCGTCCCGTTACATCCCCTCATATCTGGTATCCCGTCTCATTTTCTTTCTTGCAACTTAAGGCGCAACCCTGTTCTCTAATATTTAATTTCATCCGCCGTATATTCTGTTCCACTCCCTTACTTTAATTTTGAAAGAGTAGTATACGAGTATATACATACCACAGATACATACCTAAGTACTTATTTGAATTCCTTGCTCATTACACAGGAATGTAGCACATTTTCGGAATAAAAAGTCGATGCATTAGATAGTCTAGAAAATCTGCAACCACCATACCAAATTTCATTAAATTGGTTCAGTTGTTTGAATGGGTTAATTCCTTGTTCATCCCACGGGATAATTTTTCGGGATATAATAAGCCTATGTGTTAATGTAGATTTTAGAGAGTCAGCCACCTCCAAATTTCATTGATAAATTAACAAACACACAAATTTTCGCTTTTATAATATTAGTGCCTCGACGGCGTAGTTGTGCCACGGTATGGTTACAAAATATAATTAAGCTGGGGTGTGAGGTTCGAAGTAATAGTGGATTTTTCAATTCATTATTAGCCCGGTGTCATAAATTTGGGCGCGATATGGTGATATGCTCGCCCTCTATCACATCGTGGGCCGGAAAATATAAGGCGAAACGTGGGTGTAGGCAGTGGCGTAACTACACCATCTGGGGCCCGTGGCAAAATCATCGGATGGGGGCCCCCCCTTTTGTATGGAGAGGAAAACTGTTAAGCTTATTTTCCGGTACCCCGGAGAAGACCGAAAGGAATATATTAGTGCCACTGGCCTGCCAGTAAATTGCGGCCGAGGCGGGTCCCTAACAAAAATCTGCGCTAGCATACCGAATAAAACCCTGACCTCCACATTTCGGGCGGTACTGTACATCTACTAGTCGAGTGGGTCGGAATGTGTCCCTGCAGTGGTTCTTAAGATGTCCGCCCCTGAGATAACCCCCGTACTCACGCGTCTTTTCTATTAAAACAAACTAGGCCCGGCTTCGTGGAATATCGCCCATGTTCATCCAATCCCCAAGAAGGGTGACCAGTCGGATCCTTCGAATCGCAGGCCGATTGCTGTCACATATAAGGTCTTGGAGCGAGTTATCAATATGCAGCTCTTGACGTATCTTGAAGATCACCAACTGAGGGTCGTTCGGATGGTGATCTTCTCGTTTATCTCACCCACCATCAGATGGAGGCATTGGATAGTGGAAGTGAGGCGATTACGGTAGGCCTTGAAATTGTCATCGAGTGTGGCATGGCGTCGTTTTGGGGAAGCTATTATACCTGCCTGGTATTGCAACTTGAGGAACTCTGAAAGTACTTCGCCAGCTTTTTGGATGACCGCAGCATAAAAGTCGTATTGGACGGCGTTTGCATCGAGACCAAGATCATTCATTCCGGTGTTCCATAAGGCTCGGTGCTTTCGCTGACCCTGTTTATCCTGCATATCAATGACATGTTATCTATCACCAGCTGGTATTGCTATGCAGATGCTAGTGCAAGTGAGGCAAGATACATCTGACTACAGAATCTCTATCGGAGGTCCGTTGAACATAGCACAATTTAACCCCACGAAGATATAAGTTTGCTCGCCACGAAGATATAAGCAAGAAGACCCCTTTTGTCATGGAGACACTCTCTCTAAGCATCCGAGAGTATTCATTGACCCGAATTATTGATAAAATTGCAGTTTAGGTTTCATTTGGAAGGCAAGGACAAATTGGCCAGCAAAAAGTTAAGGATTCTCAAAAGACCCAAACGGTATTTTTCGTCGGATATCGGTTATTGCTCTATAAATGCGACAATCCGGCACGACGTGGAGTTCTCCTCTCGTCTCTGGGTAGAAGTCCCAAAATATCAGCTCGACCCACTTGACTCATTACACCGCCGAGCTCTTCAAATCATCGATAATCCCGATCTCACGGAGAATGTGGAGCCGTTGGGATTGCAGTGAGACTTTGGGTCTCTCTGTGTATTCTATCAATTGTCCCACGGAAAGTGATCTGAGGAAGATGGTGCCACTATCGCTATTCTCCCATCACACTTCCCGTCACCGCAGTAGAATTCATTCTTACTACCTGGAAACTATCCCTTCCCGGAAAATACGTTTCCAGTGTTCTTTTCTACCACGCACGTGCAAGCTCTGGAATTAACTCCCTGCTTCGGTATTCCCTGAGCGCTATAACCTATCCTGCTTTAAACTAGGCTTTAAGGAAGTGCTCTCCTTACGGTAGGAAGCGATTTCATTTTGCTGGATACCTGAATCTGCAAAAGTCTATGAGCGGCAGTGATCGCTGACCGTGAGGTGGGCTCCACAACGAGACCAATTAGTCGTCGTCGTAATAACTTTACTACGTGGCCGGAGCCCAAACGCAGCAATGGTGATGGGGCCCCCTCAGAAGCCTAATATTGAAGTTTCGTTCTTTGATTTAAAAATCAAATCCGCACTATAATCTGTACATAATAGTTAAAAAGAAGTTAGTAAAATTCGCGTAAATATAAAAAAACCATTATAATTATTATTTTTATGTATTAAAAAATAAACCTTGGTATCTTTAATGGAAACTAAGAAAATTGTTTTTGATTACCAATTTTGTTGGTAGTAAATTGGCTAGGTTCTTCTCTTCTTACGGGCTCTCGAGCCTGAGGGGCGGGGCCGCCGGGGGCCCCTAAGGTCGGGGGCCCGTGGCATTTTGCCCACTATGCCACCCTATTGTTACGCCACTGGGTGTAGGTACTGGGGCCCTACTATATAAATCCGAAGTTCGAATCTTCGTGACGTTTTTCGTTTCGAAACCTACTCTGTAACACGAAATTCGAAACTTCGGATCGAAGAATGAATGATTCGCATATATCGGCAATCCGAACATTTACATTTTTATTTACTATATTCATCCGAAACGAAGTTTGAAACTTCGGACGAACGAAGTTTGTGACGATAGGTATGTACCTACTCTGCAAATGTTCGTATTGCCGATATATTGGAATAATTCTTTCTTCGATCCGAAGATTCGAACTTCGTGCTATAGAGTAGGGGCCCTACTATATTCATCCGAACGAACGAACGAACGAACGAAGTTCGAAACTTCGGACAAACGAAGTTTTTTATACGATACGAATGTATCTATTCTGTAAAAGTTCGAATTTGTATAACGTACACCGTAACTATAAGTCTATGGTTACGACCATAAATCAATAACGACCATAAGTTTTATGTAGGTACATTCGTATCGTATATAAACTTTGATCATCCGAAGTTTCGAACTTCGTTTCGTTGAATATAGTAGGGCCCCTGGTTCTTACAAGCACCTCTGCCTCTAAGCTTCTTCTTATCTTATCTTATCGGGTAAAAAGGCGTGATTTTATGTATGTATTTTATATTTTTTTAGGATTTATTGACTTATTATTAATTTCACCTAGTACATAATATTGACAATAGCCATTTTATTAATTATTTTATGTTATTTAACTTCATGCTATAAAATTGGCCAGGCGGACTTAATGCCGTTTGCATTTTTCTACCAGTCAACCTTTGAGAGAAGCAGAAATGAGACAAAAGGGTGTTTCAAAAGAATTTCAAATTGAAAAAATAATAAAATTGATATAAAAACTGTAAAGCTACTACAAAGGCGAGGTACATCGGCGGCGCGGCGCGGCGCGGCGCGGCGCGGCGCGACGGTCGTGTAATCTGGCCATGCCGAAGGTCTCGTGCCAGCGAAGCCGCGGCCACGAGACATTCAAATCCAATTATTTCACAAAACGTGCGCCACTACAAACGGATTATGCCATATGCGCAGTTTCCGTGATTTCACCCAACGCGCCCTGACATTTTAATAATGGTGTACCGCTTAAAAAATAAAACTTCGGTTTTAACGAGCTGGGTATTTCATAAAGCTTGAAAAATGATTTAGAAATCAACCCTTATGCCTTTATTTTTAACGAGCTTAGACATTTTTTGAATCAATACTATACAGGGCCTCATTTAAATGGACCGACAACCATATGAAATATTATGATATACACAGTAGGTACGTATTTTAAAATTAATACTTTTTTTCTTTTGTTTATAGAGATTAATACAGTTAATAAAATATAAAATTGGTATCTAAAGTAATTTAGACTTTGGTAATATAATTTTAATGTGTCGGCCTCTGTAACTTACATATCTCAAAAGCCGACTATGAAATAGGAGGCCTCAGGTTCAATTCCCATTGTGATAAATGTTTTTGTGACCCATGACATGGGAACTCTTTGTGTAGGTACCGAAGCATAAAATCGCAGTGTCTGATACCTATAGCTCAGAATTTGAATTGACTTTAGGCTTAGGATCACGTTGGACGTTGGTTGTAATTTATATTTTTATTTTGGTAAGAATACAAGGTATCTTATCTATTTTTGAACTTGATTTCTTAATTCTAAACTCCATGATACTACGTAGATACCTTCGGTGATCGGAATTTGTATGTATGTATCTAGTAATTTGTATTTCCCGTGGGGAACGTTAAATGTTCTGAGAGACCGGGTAGCATTCGTTTTTCCATTTATTGTTTACTATTAATATACTTCGCCAGACAGCTCAAAACAACCTTATATTATGTAAAGGACTGTTATAAGAAAGGCATGGAGATTGGGGGCAAATTGTATGACTTGGTTATTGTTATACTGAAGGACAAAGTTACCACAATTGATGCTGTTACTGATTTTTGTACACACTAAAATAGTTTTTACGCTTGGCAGCACTCAAACTATCTGTCAAGTCTGTCAAAGCCAACTCAGAATAAAAAAAGTTGCACGTTAAGCTATGCTAGCTATCTCACTATTTTAATATGGATGGCGTTCATCTTACTCATATTTATATTAGTGTGTGTGTGACGTAGTATCTTATGTCACTAGTATTAAAATGTCTCGAACGTATCTCGTTTGCCGCCATTTTCTATTGTGCTTATACAACGAATCTTATAATTGGAATGCAATAACTTTCTAATCACGGATTCTGGTGCGAGTTTGCAATCAAAGGCGGTTTTTTCCTTTTTATTATTTGTGTGTACTTATGTTTTCGTAAAAGATAAAATAGCGTTAAGTGACCTTAGTGTTTACCGGCTCAAACGAGTAATTATAGTTTATTATTGAATTTGTGATAAAATACTTGTTATTTTTGTAAGAACTATGGTAAATAAGTGCATTGTTCTCGGGTGTAAGACTCGGGAACCAAATAATATTTTTTTTTGTGTTCCCTTCACAAACCAAGCAAGGTGGGTAAGAGGTTAGGTAAGTGGTTAGAGGTTTGTCCATATTTACAAAACATACCTTTTATTATACGTAGCCGTATTCGTTTTTGTCATAAACATTTTCATGCCGAACATATTTATGAAAAATTAAAATTAAAACCTTGTGCAATTCGTGTTTAAACCATGAATATAAATTTAGAGAAACATTTAGAAATAACACCCACTAATAATCATATAGAACCTTTTATTTTTGAAGTAGTTGTCCCTTCTGATATAGTAAATCAACCGACTATAAACTATGAATGCTTTAATAGTATACAGGTAGATATAAGTTCTGACTTTGCTGAGTTACCTGTTGTTTCAAATTCATTTCAATCTAAATGTACCGAACCTAGTAGTATCTCATGTTGACCCTTACATACCACCTAATAGAAAACAGCTAGAAATATGTGTTACCCCATCCACAACAACTACCCTTGCTGTGTCTAATGTTAAAAAACGAAACTGTAGTAGTCAAGTAAAATGTCAGTTAATTAAGCATATTAGACTAGATCCAAATAAATCTACCCCTCGGGAGGGTAAGCTTAGAGGTTGTAAAGTGTGCATTAACTTTTTAAATCTCTTGTTCATCCCGTCTATTCCTGTTTAATTCTTTATTATTATCGTTTATAGTTTTGTGTCCTTTAACGTATTGTGTGTGTTAAATTGGGTAAGCTAATAATAACTTATATATATAATATTGTTTTATTATTTATGCAGTTTATAACCTAACATATTGTCTAAATGATGTCCGAAGAGCCCCCTGATGGGGGCGGGGGTCCTCCTCCTGACATTGAAATGTCAATACACCAGGAAAATCCATCTGATCCGATCCCTCCAGTTAGGTCAATTTTAAAGCGTTCGGCTAATCCTGAACCAGTCGTGCTAAATGACATTAAGAAGAATAGGTCGCCAGCAGACTCGATTCAATCGGTGTTTTGCAAGCCAGGTTTTGACAATAATGTAAATATGTACTACAATTCCACTGATAAAGGTCCGTTTACTGTCTTAGTTTCAAGGTCTGTGACGGAACATAATACAGCCCCTGTTTTGAAAACATTAAAATTTGCACAATTCTTACATACAAATAATATCAAAGGAATAGTAGAAGGTGGAATCAAGTCATTGGGCCGTAACAAAATATCTATTCAGTTCCAACTTGCTACAGCTGCAAATAAATTTGTGGATGACCCGATTTTGGATAAAAATGGTTACAAAGCCTTCATCCCAAGATTTCAGGTAACACGTATGGGTGTTGTTCGTGACATTCCAACGGACTGGTCTCTAGAGGAATTAGTATTAGGCATCAATACACCTTCCAACTGTGGTGAAGTGATTAAAGCAAGGAGGTTAAATTACAAAAATAAAAGTGACAACAGTGTAACTTGGTCTCCTTCTTCCACGGTTGTGCTGACATTCTCTGGTCAAATACTACCAGACAAAATTTATTGCTACAGTGCATCCCTTCCAGTATCCATTTATCATCTCCCAACCATCCAATGCCATAATTGCCTCCGCTTTGGACATATTCAGGCACAATGCAGATCAAAACCCAGGTGTTTTCGCTGTGCACAACCCCATAATGGGGTTAATTGTGATGTTCCAGACTCTATGGTTACATGCCTCCTATGCAGAGGTGGTAAACATAAGGCAACAGACTATAAATGCCCCGAACACTCTAGACAAAGGGCTATAAAAATGATTATGTCCCAAGAAAACCTTAGCTACCGAGAAGCTGCAATTAGATTCCCCTATTCAAAACGATTATACTCGGAGGTTACAGACAATTGGCATCCTCCACAGCCCAACTACACATTCGCTCCCCAAACTTCCCCTCCACTTCTCTCAACTATGACTCAACCTATGTCTCCAAATTCTCCTCTTAAATCATATACAAAAACTATTCTTTCCTCTCCTCGTCCCAAGCCAGATTTGGGCAAAACATACAATATTCAAAAACAACAAGACATTGTCAGTTCTCCTTCCTCTTCTCAACCTAATGGATGTGCTTTGAACAACCCACATATTGAGACCACCCCATGTGTTACACCAAATGATAATTTGATCGAACTTCTCACTTGTTCCCTTATTAATATTCTCTCTAAATTCAGTGATGCTGTACCGAACAATGTCCTTACACTGATTGAAGAACTCTTAAACTCGTGGATTAGTAAACATAGGTTACAAAATACTTCAATGGAATTGTAGAAGTATCCGTCTGCGAAAAAGTGATTTGCTTAATTTATTAAACCAACATAACCCATCTATACTGGCTATCTCGGAGACATGGTTAAGGCCTGATTCCCGTTTTAGGGTCTCAGGGTTTGCATGTATCCGGAGCGACAGAAATGATGGTCGAGCCGGCTGTGCTCTCTTAATAAGTAGATCTGTAACTTTTAACCAAATTCCCATTCCTCATCCCACACCTAACTTTCAAGTTGTAGCTGCTAGAGCCTTTAACATATCATTTGTTTCTGTATATTTTCCTCACCCCAATGTCAATATGTTTTCTGAATTCAAATCTATCCTTTCTTCTATCCCTGGTCCCTTGTTGGTGTTGGGAGACTTCAACTGCCGGCACTCCTTATGGGGCTCAAGTAGCAATGACATATCCTCTTACTCCCTGCTTGAAATTTTAGAGGATATTAATTTATGTGTTCTTAACAATGGTTCTGCCACTCGTAGAACGTCGCCACTTCAAAACGTTAGTATTCCAGATCTCTCTTTAGCTTCCCCCTCCTTGGCATATATCCTTTCCTGGACTGTCCTCCCAAATTCGTGTGGGAGTGATCATTTCCCCATTCTAATTACATCCCATAGCTCTTATTCTCCAAAGCCTTCCATTCCCCCTCTATTAAAATACCGATTACCTCAAGCTGACTGGGATAAATTCTCATCCTTATTAGACTCAGAAATACAAACACTCCCTGAAATTGTACAATCAAATTCATTGGAATCATATAATTCTTTTATTAGCTGTCTTATTCACGCGGCTGACGCATGCATCCCTTTAAAAAGATGTGAAGGCAAGTTTCGGCTGTCTCCACCTTGGTGGGATGCCGAGTGTACAGATAGCGTCCGCAGACGTAAAGAAGCAGAGGATAAATATGCAGCTGATATTAATATGCCCAATTATTTAAACTTTAAAAAGATTTCTGCTCAGACTCGTAGATTATTAGCTAGAAAAAAGAGATCTGGTTGGTATAATTTTTGTGAATCACTTTCTCCACGCTCACCTGCTTCAATTGTTTGGGAAAAAATTAAGAGATTTCGCAGAGCTTATGTTGATACCGATGATATCGCTTCCAATGATTCCAGCTCTTGGTTGGAAGATTTTTTTAACAAATTAGCTCCTCCTTTCGTCCCAAATATAGATTGCTTTCCTCCTATAGACCTCTCATTTCCCTCACCTCCTGATAAATTTGATGAACCCTTCTCATTGTCTGAACTCTCGAGCGTTTTAGAACACTGTAGGGATTCTGCCCCAGGAATAGATGGTATTCCGTATTCTTTTATTTGCAAATCTCCTCCCTCCAGTAAAAAATACCTCCTTAATCTCATCAACTCCTTCTTTTACTCTGGTATAATTCCAGATTCTTGGAAGTCCCAAATTGTAGTGCCAATTTTAAAACCGGGTAAGAACCCTAATGAATCTGCCTCTTATAGGCCCATTGCCTTATCTTCGGTTCTCGCCAAAATCACCGAAAATCTCATTAAAAACAGACTTGAGTGGATTTTAGAAACTAGGGGTTTATTGTCCAAATACCAATTTGGCTTCCGTAGAGGTAAGGGAACATTGGACAGCTTAAGCATTTTCATATCTGATATACGGATTGCCTTTTCGAAGAATGAAAGTGTCATAGGGGTATTTCTGGATATAGCATCCGCATATGATAATGTCATACTTCCACTGCTCAGGCAAAAGTTGCATCATCTGAACATCCCTGTGAGGTTGACCACCTTCATATGCAACCTCTTAATGACCCGTTCTATTCGAATTCGCCATCAAGGCTCTCTTACCCCGTCCCGTCAGATATGGAAGGGCCTTCCTCAGGGCTCCGTCCTGAGTCCCATTTTGTATAACCTATACACTTATGATTTAGACACATCAACGAATTGTTTCTGCAAAACTTTGCAATATGCAGATGACATTCTCCTCTATTATAATTCTCCATCTATTCCTACTGCTTCTACTCACATTAACTCAGCCTTGCATTACTTAAACCAGTGGTTAACAGATCATGGTCTAAGTTTATCTGTTCCCAAATGTAATGCTGTAATATTTTCCCGCAAACGCTGCGTTCCTGATATCAATCTTCATGTAGATAACGAACCCATAGCTATTGTAGAAAAGGTGAAATTTCTTGGCATGTTACTCGACTCAAAATTATCAGGTATCCACCATCTTGAATATATAATTAAAAAGTGTGAACGGGGGGTCAACATACTACGAGCTCTTTCTGGTGTTCGATGGGGTTCACACCCATCCACACCAAAAATTCTGTATAACGCCATCGTGAGAAGCCACTTCGATTATGCTTGTTTCCTCCTGGAGCCGTGCAGCAAAACTGCAATTGCTAAGCTGGATAAAATCCAGGCTAAAAGCCTACGAATCATCACGGGTGCCATGAAATGTTCTCCCACTAATGCATTGCAAGTGGAATGCTTAGACCCCCCGCTACATTTGCGCAGACAATTCCTTTCGGATAGGTTTTTTTTCAATGTTATCCAAATTCAGTCACATCCCCTTATCTCCCTTCTCCGTACACTTTCGGCTTTAATCGCCTCTTCCCAATACTGGTCCCATAAAGTGCCCCCTCTCCTGGTTAACAGTTTCAATAATTTTCAGAGTCTACATATCCCAACATTTCAATCCAACATTAATCCGTTGTTCGAAGTCTCGTATGAATCTTTAATATTCAAACCAAACATCAATTTAAACCTAGGTATAGCTAAGTATGATCCTGCTGCCAATGTCAAACTTAATGCTATCCTGGCTGAGAATTGGCAAGATTGGCTAACCATATATACAGATGCCTCAAAATCTTCCGAAAACTTCAACATTGGTGCCGCGGTCTGGATTCCTAAATTTAAAGTCATTTTAAACTTTCGTTGTTCACCATATAGCTCTATTTTTACAGGTGAAGCTATAGCTATCTTAGAAGCAATATCTTACGTTTTAACCCATAATTTAAATAAGTCAATCGTCCTCTCTGATTCTCTGAGCTGTCTGCAGGATCTATCAAAAAGTTGTTTCCGCTCACGCACAAATTTTCCCCTTGTTTTAAAAATCAAAGAACTCCTGTACAAATGTCATTGTTCAGGAATTCAAGTAGCATTAGGATGGATACCTAGCCACTCCGGAATTATAGGCAATATGAACGTAGACGCTATTGCTAGGGCTTCAATCCATTGGGGTAGCGAGAAGTATTTTAGTTGTTTTCCTCGAGATCTTCAATGTCTTGCAAAACCTTCTATGATTAAAAAATGGAATATATTATGGCAGAGGTCTTATCTAATCAAAGGGAAGTTTTATGGTAGCATACAACCTACAATTCCGCCTAAATGTTGGTTTAATAAATACAAATACCTGAGTAAAGCTCTTGTATCAACTATAACTAGACTACGACTTGGATTTGTTTGTACCCCAGTATTTTTAGCAAAAATTAGAGTTCGAGACCACTCTCTTTGTGAGTGTGGCTTAGAGGAAGGCACTCTCGAGCATTTATTCTTCTCGTGTCCTAGACTACTGGCTCCTCTTTACGACCTTATTCCTGTAGATGTTCCTCGTCCAATTAATATCCCATTTGTTTTAACTTTAAGTAACGATTCTATGAACATTGCCTTTTTCAAATTTATTAGAATTAACCAAATCCAATTGTAACCATCGCCTGTATTCGTTTCCCTTTCTTTGTGTTTGTCCCTGAAGTACTATTATATTTTTAATACATGTGTTATTTTATATATGTGTGCTGTCTTATGGTAGTTGGTGTTTGGTATATTTCAGATAACTACAACTCTATAAACACCGGGCAATACCAGTAAATACTACAACAGATTAAATTTATACTGATCACCACGCCATTTTTATTCCTCTTTCTTGCCCTACTTCGACATTGGCAAAATCATCGAATTCCGATGGAGCCATACAACTTTTAAAAGAAGAAGAAGAAGAAGAAATCTACCCCTCTTAAGCAGATTTTACGTGCATCGATTAACAGATTAAGAAATAAGTTACGTCTTGTACAGTTACGAAAAACAAGGCTAAAGACGAAAGTAACCCTTTATGCTCCTAAAACGAAGTTATTTTTAAAGAAATATAACATATTAAGTAAATTTGGGAAGTTATTAGTAGATTCACAGTTACGTTTGACTGGTACTTCATTTACATGTCGGGGTATACTAATGATGAAAAAGTATTTGCTTTGTGTTGGTTGTTAATATCAGATTCCAATGCTGAACTTTTACTAAGTAATAATTGCACGAATGACATCTGCGACAAAATTGGCCCCAACCAATTATATTATATCTATGATGTACCTCATTTGTTAAAATGTTTTTGTAATAATTTTCAGAAAAAGCATTTCCTTATTGGTTATCGAAGAGCGAAGAGGGAATGTATAGAAAGTCTATACAAATGGGATGGCTTTGGTGGCCGAGCAAGAAGCATAAAACTTACAAAGAAACACATAAATTCAACTTCATTATGACAAAATGAAGGTAAATTAAAGTATACAATTTCTATCAAGATTCTGTTTTGAAGTGGTCACTAATCACAAAAAGTGATCAATATGCCAAAAGCTATATATTAGTATAGATTTTATATTGTTTATTGCTAAACAATAATTAAATGCTCATACATTACAGGTTAAACTTGCAGCCCAAGTTTTTAGTCGGCAAGTAGCTACATCACTACTAGTTTATATGAAGAGTATCCAACATCTCCAAGAACATGATTATTCTACTTTTAATCTTAATTTTGATAATATTTTTTTCACAGCAGAAATAATAACCTTCATAAATGATTTGTTTGAAAGTTTAAATGGGTTTAGCCGCTATGGTAACAAATTGACACATGCATTGTCTTGTAACTCTGAACATATAGATTTCTAGAATGAAGATGTAAAAAAATTAGTGTGTATGCGTTTTGACTCTCCCAATCCAAGGGAAGCAAAATCACTGAAGCATTTTGTGCATAATCTCAACTCAAACATTTGTGGTCAGATTTGCGCTCTGTTAAAGGTGTAAAGTTTCTAAGGTTCTGACGTTGTAATGAAATTCTGATAGAAAACTTTTTGGACAGACAAGGGAACATGGTACTTTTAATACCAATCCTGACTACTAATTTTGTCTCAGCCTGCAAAACAGTATTGCTTAATAATATTAAATAAATAAATAACACCCAACAGTCACATACATACAATATTACAACTGGAAAATCATTATATACTAATTGTTTGGATAATGACGATAAAGTGTTTGGTACATTAAATAACTTAATTAATGAACAAAAATTTAGTTCCTACTTTGAACATCTTAATTCTGAGGAAAGTAATCTTATAGAAAACTCCATCCCTAATGAAAAGATATATAATCAACACAAATCTATACCATATATTGCTGGCGCAATTTGTCGCTCTTTAATGTCAAATTTAAAATGTAATGATTGTAGTAACTGTATAAACTCCCGATTAAGTAAAAGTGAGTCATCTCACCAATTAATTCGTTTAATAGAGTATAGCACTGATTTAGACAGGTTGTATTATCCTTCCAAGAACTGTAGTAAAATTGTATGGCAGAGTATATACAGGGTATATCAAGACTACTACCGAAAACGAAGCGGGGTGGTAGTTTAAGCGACTTCAAACACAATGCAACAGAAAATGTTGGAAAAAAAAGCGACAATTTTTTTTTGTTATTTTTTTTATATGGTCGTATTTGGGTGATAAATACATTTTTTCGTAAAATAATAGTCTATACCCTTTTATTTATAAAGACTCTAAGGTCTAAAAGAGTCTAAATTATTATTTTTGCATAAACTTTAGATTTACCCCTCAAAAATGACGATATTTAAAAAATGATAAAAAAAATTGTCGCTTTTCTTAGCAAAATTTTTAGTTGCATTGTGTTTGTAGTCACTAAAACTACCACCCGGCTTCGTTTTCGGTAGCAGTCTTGAGATACCCGGTATATTATGATAAGATTTTACCAACCATTTGCAGTTTTTACGTTTATTCCGAAATAGTAAGTTCATTAAAGAAAAATATTGATACTACATGGTATAATTGTAATAATCATAAAGAGTCTTTCATGAAGTCTTTTTGGTTGTACGCAATTAGAATGCAGGTTAAACAATGGTGTTGTAATTTTAATAATAAGAGAATTAATAATGTCGATCACAGGCCTAAAGATGTAGAAATGGAAACTCTAATCCATGAAAAAGTTACAAAAGCATTGAGTTATAGATCAGTAAGGAAGCGTAGTACATAATAATACCTAATTATAGTCATGATCATCCTCAGCTCACAGCAGTCCCAACTGTATTCTGTCAAACTCAATCCTTAGCTTTTTGTTACATAGAATAAATTTGTTAATTGATTTAAATATTTTCTTAAATTTAAAATACTTAGATTAAATTTGAGTGTTGTCGCTCAAGTCTACTTTCAGGGTGTAAAATCATTTTAGTTTCAATTCAAGGTTTTCTTTAAAATGGACCTATGTTGCCAAACATTTTCTTACACCTTAATATGAACCTGCCTGATCATTGTCAAAATATTTATATATATTAAACTGAATGTCAATTATTTTATATGATTGAAATGTAGAATCCTGAAATAGAAATTTGTTTGTTTCTTAATCATATTGCATCCAGTATTTTCATAATCATTATATATGTAAATGCGCCTTTATATGGTATTACCAATTATATTATTATGCATGGAATGCTTCACATGTTGCAATATTTGTAATAACTTTTGTTACTACTGTGTCCAAAAAATAAGGTGACATTTGAATTTTATCTGCGCGCGTCGAATGATTTGGAGAATTATGCTTTTTAGTAGGTTGTTAGTACTGTCAGTGACATCTATTTAAAATTTACATGTCAAAATATTCATTATTGTTTGAGATACGTGTCATTTTGTGAGCTGCTAAACGTGAGTTTTTCGTTTTTTTGCGATGTCAAAATTTGTTGAGCAAAGAAATTGCATTAAATTTTATTTGCGGAATCAATTTTCTGCTGCGGATACGTTGAGGATGGTGCAGAAAGCCTTTGGTGATGAGGATGTGTCAAAAAAAAATGTTTACAAGTGGTATAGTGAGTTCCAAGCCGGCCGTGAACGTATCGAAGACGAAGAGCATCCTGGGCGACCACCAACCTCAACCGACGAAGCTCACGTCCAACAAATCCAATATTTGTTATTGAAAAACCGTCGATTAACGATTGGAGACCTTGCTGATGAGGTTGGCATATCGAAAGACTCCGTCAATACCATTTAAAAAATGTTTTGGGGCTCAACCGCGTCACGTCTCGACTGGTATCGAAAACCACGATAATGCACCGTCCATACTGCACTCGTAATTCGTGCTCATTTCGCCAAAAACTCAACCCATTTCGTTCCGCAACCACCGTATTCACCTGATCTGGCTCGCTGCGACTTCTGGCTGTTCAACAGGCTCAAAACACCGCTCCGGGGACACCATTTTGATACGATAGAGGAGATTCAAGCCGCAGCGAAGACGGAACTGAAGGCCATCCCGGAAAGTGACTACAATCAGTGTTTCGAAGATTGGAAAATCCATTGGCATAAGTGCATTGCATCGGGAAGGGATTATTCTGAAGGGGATGAAATTGATTTGGAAGAATAAATAAAGAATTTTCAAAATAAATACAATGTCACCTTATTTTTTGGACACAGTATGTAATTGATTTAAATATTGTATTAAATTTAAAATTATTTGATAAAATTTGATTGTTGATGCTCAAGTCTCCTTTCAGGGTGTAAAATCATTTTAGTTTCATTACAAGGTTTTCTGGAAAATAGACCTATGTTGTCAAACATTCTCTTACACCTTCATAGGAATTTTTATATTCATTTTGCTTGTAAATGTACCTTTATATGATATTACCAATTATATTATGCATGGAATGTCTCACATGTTGCAATATTTGTAAACTTATTTTGCAGTTTTATTTATATTGAATACAAAGGTTGTATTGTTTAATTGTATTTTATATTAACCAATTTGAAATGTATTATTTCAGTACATTAGAATGAAAGTCTGCAATGATGTATTAAATTTCATAATGACTTGTTTTTAATTAATACAAATAGTATATTTGTAAGTAGACATTTTTCGCAATACTCTTCATTGTAATCATGTCCATAGCAATACTTTGCCGGAAAATGTAATTAATTTTATGCTTTGAAATATTGCATAGTAGAATCATATAATAGTTTGACTATTGTATCTCTACTCTCCTTACATGGTTTAAAAACAAAGTAATCTTCAATATGTTTATCATTTTGCTAATTGAAAAGCATAATATGTTGTTTTAAACTGTTTATATGAATCATGCTTTTGCACCTTTATTGATTTGCAATGTAATGGAAGAGCAATTTCGATCATATCTTTAAATGATGATCTAGTGGACCATGACCTACCTCAATCTCAATCGTTTATTGAGGAGGCCCACGTATAGGAGTGTATGGATAAATATAAATTATTGAATTTCCTCAAATTATAGAATCCAATATTTTCGTTTTTTTATGCAGAATTTTTAAGAAACTATCTTCGTGATTAAAAAAATATTATGTTTAATCTATATACATATATGGTTTCAAGATACTAACATTATATTGTATTCAGACTTGTATTTAACTTATTTTGTATTCGATTTAATAATACATTTGTAATGTTACACATGGAATGGCTTCCATGGTGTAATAATTTGTAAATTTACACTATTAAGATTTTAGCACGCTATTCCTTTAATGTATCTAAAGTTAACCATAATGAAAACATTTCATTAATTTACTAGAAGCCTGAACTAATTTGGGTAAATTTATATCGCCAACTACTATGATCCAACGCCTTAATATTTCTACGGTAGTTTCATTGCATTTTCTATGAATGCCAACCCTGTAGTTACTAACATAAAGAAACTGTAACTGTAGTTGCTAACATAACTTAACATTCATAAGGCTTAAGATATTAAAAAAAAAGATATTAATATTATGCTTATATCTTATAGAGCGTTGGGCGTTAATTGTAAAATTTCTAGTTACGAGGGGTCTTAAAGTAAAATATGTGATAATAAGATTTATAAGTAACATGTAACATTTTTTCTTTTCAGAAACAGGTAAATGTGATAAATAATTTGTTGTGCTTCTTGCTTTCACATTATTTACTTCCATACAACCTTACATCTCTTGATTGAGAAGAGAAATATTCTAAATTGTCATGAATCGCTATCAAACGCAGATTTTTTCTTATCTTAGTGGTAGTTTCCTAAGATTATCCCGATTTAACAAACAAAAACCTCATAACGAATTTTAAAATATGTATGTTAGGGTCAATCAGAAGGTAAAATGAACGAAACCTAATGTATTTATAATATCATAACTTTTAATTACTTTGAAACTACTATTGCCATTGCCAATCATTGCTTTACCGGAACAGTGTAGACCAATTGTGCGTTCTGGTTGACTTCACGTATCTCAGCTGTATAAAATGACCTGTAATATTGTGATCAATTGATTTTTATACATGAATTGTGAACTTTTCTGAATTTAACTAATGCATAATCACTGTATTGTAAATATATTATAAAAGAGCAACGCTAGAGTTTCTTGCCCGTTCTTCTCTAGCGAAGATAGCCTTGCGAACCGGGTGGTAGAGAAAAAAAGTGACAATCTAAATAAGGATTGTTTATGGTATTTTCAGAATAACAAATTAATTTAATTTTCATTGTTTATAAATAAAGTTATTTATTTTTGAAGTTTATTTTATTTATTTCTTTAAAACCAATATATGAATATACAACTACCTAAATCGGTAAAAAAAACCGGTAAGTTTGAGGCACAGATGTCAACCGGAAAATAAAGCCATCCCTAATTAAATTAAAGATCGGTATCTCGATAAAGTACCGATTGTCACAGCACTGCTACACATGTATATAACCACCGAACGAAAAGTAAAGAAGAACACTCTGTCAAAATATGTACTGGATAGAAAGAGATGGACGATTAATTATGAATGAATTGTATAACATAATATAGACATAAAGTACATGTTTGGGCTTTCATTGTGTGAGTTCCCTTATGGTGTTAAAAATTTTGTATGGACTCGGCTGTCTGTCTTGTTTATTAGTCTGTGCAAAGCAGTAAACAAGGGGAACAGTATTATTTGTTTTCCAACGAATATTTGTGAGAAAATAATCAATAATTAAAATAAAAACATAACACAAGCTTCTTAACACCACATTAGATGACACTTGGACGTAAATACCAGCAATCTTTCGGGTAAATGGTTCGCCCTTGTAATCGCTGCCCAGTGGAAGTTAACGATGCATGTTGAGTGCCTGTGGCGGGTATAAATACTGCAAAATTGATTTTTCCCTATTTATAGGAATGCTGGGGACTCACGTAAGGTGTATTCTAACCAGTCGAAGGTCGGCACTCTATCTGGTTGCTCGTCTTCTGTAAGTTGCCGTTGCATGCTCCATGATTCATGACTGTTAACTTTCCTTAAAAGTAATGCATGCTCCGAATTGTTTATTAAACGGCCTGCCGTGATTTGTACTGTTATATTTTGTTTGTTAGTTATGTGGTATATTTTCGTTTGTAGATATGTATTTAAAAGGAGATTTTCGCATCAATGTTGTATGTTTTGTAATTTGTGTTTTCTTGTATGAAGTATGTTTTTAAATGTAACCATGTAAATACCATAATAAAAATGGAATTACAGCATGAACTACTCAATTAGTTGCTTGTCATTACACATTTTAAATTAGTTTCCAATTTGAAACATATTGTAAATATCTGTCAATAATAAAATAAGTAACTTAGTATTCACCTATACATCCAAGATAAAGGTCTGTGATGAATTGTCAAAAAGATAATAAACTTTATACTAATGTTAATCAAAGAAACATTCCTAAGAGAACCTTTATGTCACTTAGTTACAGAACTAAGTAAGTTAGTAAGTTTGCATCTGTGCTGTATAATATTTCTTATTTCATTCATGAGTCCAACAAAATACACAACACAAAACATGCTTCATGTATATCATACATCCAGGAGTCATAGTCTATGGTTTCAATACAAATGAGAGTCACTGGACTGTGAATGTGTTAAATTGTTCCATATTTGATATGTATGCATGGTTTGTATAAGCTGGTAGTCCGATAGTTATAAGTATTCCTTGGGTTATTATAGTATGTTCTGCAAAATTGATTAGCTTGGGTGACTAGCAAGTAAATTGCGAAATTTAAAAAAATATTTTGACTATAAAGTGTAATATGGCAATAGTGTGAATTTTTTTCTTATGAGAAGTTGATTATCAATATTTTGTCAATTTAAACATTTTACTTTATTATGTTATTTGTGGTTTTACATGTCTAATCAAAATACAATGGCATTTAAGCAACACTCCATACTACTTATTGTATATTGCTGAATATTGTAACTCATATTCATTCACTAAACCTCTTTGAGCAGAAAACAGTTTTTTTTACAATTTATTGCTATGGTTTAGTGTGCCAGCCCCATTTAATAAGTTTTTATTAATAATATCTGTTAATCATTTGTTGATATATTTTGAAAAATAAATATTTTCATTAAAATAACAATAATATTGAATTGGAGTTAACTTCCAATTTGTATTGCAATGTTACTTATCAATATATTTACACAATAAGGAAATATTTTACCCTGAACTCTATTAAAAAAGTACTTGTGGTGTGATGACCTCATTAATGATTGCTGTTTGCTATAACACCAATATATCTACATACTAGAATGGGTATGATTGAGTTCTGAAGTGTGTTTCATTCATGCCTCTTTGCTCTTTTGTTTTATTCTTATTCATTCATTCATTCTACTTAAGCGTTATCCTGACCAGTACCAGAGTCCTTCTTCCTTTTGTATTATTCTATTAGGACCTTGAATAAGTTCTTGCTGTTTCTTCAAAGATGACAATAGCAGTACCCCGTTTGTGAAATTTCGAATGGTAATACACATGCAAGGCAGCAGTGTATCTAAGCCTTAATTTCAGTATAGGATAGTTCATTTTAGTGTAAACAAAGTTTTTTTTTTAGTTCTGAAAATGACTACTTTTGTGCCAAATAAAGTGTATTTGCAGGGAATTTTATTACTACTTCATTCAAAAGTTCATAGAATTCTTGTTGAGCCTTATGGAGACAATGCTTTGTCAGACACATCACACAACATCCAGAAACTGGTTTTGACGCTTCAAAAATAATGATTTCGAACTTCAGGATAAAGAATGTTCTGGCGCACCGAAAAAAAGCCTCATTACTATGGCGTGAGCACTATAATTTATGATAGAGAGAATACGTCATTCTCTAAATCTATGCTGATTTAGTTATAAAAAATTAATAATGGGGAAATAAAGAAAGCTACTTTATTTCACTTTAGCTTTCCTAAAATTTAAAATGTATCTTGCATATTTTACAGTTTTCATTGGTTTTGATGCACATTTTTATCTTTTTGTGCTGCATATATAAATAAATAATAATAAATAATAAATAACACCCAACAGTCACATACATAGGCCTGACCCCACAGTAAGATCGGGTCTTGTGTCGTGGGTATCAGGAACTACGAGAGACTTTTCGGTCTCACAAACACCCAGACCCGGAAGAAATATTTGTGGATCGCACAAACATTTCTCTCGGTGCGGGGATCGAACCCGCGACCTCTCGTTTCACAGGCGGCGTCTAACCAACTGCGCTACGGAGGCTGTCAAAATATTCCAGTCCCAAGTTATTATAACTCAAATTTTTTTGGTAATATATTATTGCACTTTTATTTTTTTATAATAAATAATTCAAATACATATTATTTTATGTTCCGTTCATGAATGGAAACCAAACACCTCTCTCAGGTCATTCGCGTTATAATAGGCCTTTCGTAAACGTATGACGTCACGCTATCGTGTTAAATAACGCCTTACACTCTGATTTTGTAATAGATTAAAGTTTGCTTGGCCACATATACTGTCACGCAACTGTATAACGTTTGCGCCGCAATTCAAATGTATTGATTTATGCCATATATTTTTTATTTGAATATACATACATAAATTCCTAGAAGGAGTAGGCAGAGGGGCTACCAGGACACTCACATTTTGCCTTGTATGTTACGTCCCACGATGTGATAGGGGGCGAGCCTATCGCAATATTGGGCACAAATTCCTGACGCCGGGCTGATAATGAATAATATAATATCACTTTGTGTGACCCGGGATTCGAACCCGAGACCACAGCTTTGAAATCATACCGCAGTACAACTACGCTACCAAGGCAGTTTATTTGTATCTTTTCTAAGACTTTGACTTTGGAGCCGAAATAACGTTCGATCTATATGTACGGTTCAAGCATATTATTATGTAAATAAGAACATGCTTTGCGTGTGTTACTGCACACACGTTCTACATAAAAACATAACGTATTAATACATAACATCATATATTTTATTATATTATGTAGTTTATCTGTGCTGTTACTTATTTTACCCACACTGCTATAAAATTAATTCAACTAATTATATGTTTTTGTGATATTCTGTATTAGCCCATACACTGCAGGCCATGGGCCTCCTCTACAATCGAAAGTACGATTAAGGGTAGTGGCCATATAGTCCACCACGTTGGCCTAGTGCGGATTGGCGGTCTTTACATACCATAGTGATTCTTACAAAATCGCTGTGGTATGCAGGTTTCCTCACGATGTTTTCCTTCACCGTTATAGTGCGTGGTGATAGACTATCAATACACACATGACTCCAAAAAGTCAGAGGTGTTCCCTGGGATTCGAACCGGCGTCCCGCGTCTGGTCCGTTACCAACAGGCCACCACGCACTTATTCATTATAAAAACATTTCATTATATTCTTGAACAGACCAACCTCCATGGTGAAGTTGTTATCATGCCGATTATAAACCGATAGACTGCTATTCCCGCACGGAGACGAAAATTTGCGTGATCCTGATGTATTTGTTTTGGGTGTGGGCGTTTGTGTGATAGAGAAGCCTCGTGACAAGACTCGCATCTTCACATGGGATAACAACTCAGTAAGGTTAAAAGACAGCGTCCGTATAGCAGAAACAAGAGGTTGCGGGTTCGACAAGTGTTTGTGTAAACCACAACAATTTGTGTCGGGTCTCAGTGTTTGTGAGACCGGAAAGTCTCACGTAATATTTGATATCTACGACACAAAACTCGATCTTGGTGTGGGGTTACGACTATGAGTTTGACTGTTGGGGGTGGATTAATTATTCAACTATATGTGTCTCTTGTCTGTATTTGTATATCTCTGTATTGGTATATATCTGTATTGTATTTATGTATCTCTCCAGATATCTCTGTGCGACATGATCGAGCCGCCGGACTACGAGGAGGTGTGCGACCGGCTGATGGGGCCGCGCGACCCCCTCGCCTACCCGCCGGTCGATATAGAGCTCAACTGCGTGCCGCGCCGTATCAGGACCCTAGCGCATATCCTGCCTGATGAGGACCTGTGAGTTTGTAGATATTTTCTATAGTAGTGATATATTGTGGGAGTCGATGATCAAGTACGGAGTAGGATAGTTTCTGAAATCTGTCAGAGAAGTTGATATCGAATTGTAATTATAGTTTTAGAATTTAGTCTCCAAAGTATATCATTGTTGTGGTGCCTCCGATGTTTTTGAATCTCCGGTTTTTTTTTTAATTACTGCTTCTTTTACTCAACTCATATACGTCCCACTACAGGACACGGGCATCTTCTACAATCGAGAGTACGATTGAGAGTGGTTAGGCCATATAGTCCACCACGCTGGCCAAATGTGGGTTGGCGGACTTTTACATAACATAGACATTCTTATAAATCGCAATGAGGTCTCACGATGTTTTCCTTCACCATTTTAGTGCTAACTGATTGTCTATCAATACACCCTTTACACATACACTTTGGGGGAGACTTATGTTCAGCAGTGGATTTCCTGTGGCTGAGATGATGATGACATACACTAGATTGAGTAAACTTAACCTCTCAACATTGATAAATGATGATAAACTTATATGATTGTGATTTTCGTTTTATTTGTATTATTTTGTGTGCAATAATGTGTATAAATATGTAAATAAGTTGTTTGTCGCACTCCACGCTTAGTACAAAAGCGCCGATGTTCGTACGCGACTGCCTGCGGTGTTACACGTCGGACTACACCGTGGTGGAGTACAAGTACAGGCAGTACTCGGGGTCGTCGTGTGGTCGCGAGAGGCTGGCCGAGAGGCTGGAGAAGCTGCAGGCGGGCCCGCGGCATCAGTACGAGATCGATGCTGAGCCATACTCCGCGTCTACTGAGGAGTTGGCTTCGCAGCAGGTGAGGGTTCGGGTTAAATAATTGTCTAAAGTAATGTGATGAAAGAAAAATCTGTTTAGATATCGAAAATCGTTTTGTGATTTGATGTTAATATTTATTTATAATTCTTTATCGTACAAAACATAGTAAAATAATGTTTAAATTCAGGGACTTATAGCTACATATGTATAAGTAGGTGCAAACGGTGTTATAGAATTGTATAATTTTTGGAATAAAAATTAAGGAAGTATTCCATAATTATGAGATAAATAATATTAGTTATAATTCTTGTTTTTTTAGAAAAACAAATGTATAATTAAAATAAAACCGTTACTTTTACACTATACTTTCTTTGTCATAACTACATACTGAAGTGTTATATTATGTGTATTCGTATCTAATAATTTGAATAATAACCTAATTGCTGCATATTTAGTGTGATAAGAACGCCATTTGCACTTTGTTATTTCATTTTCTCTATTAATCTGTTATATTAATTGTGTATAATAAAGAATAAATAAATAAATAATCTAGTAATTGGCTGTTCATTTTTCAATAAAAACCCAGTTCGAGTCCCAGTCTCAGCCTTCAAGCGGGCGGCAGTCAGTAGCTTCGATATCCTCATCATCATCATGCAACGAGACGCTCACGCCGCGAGGCTCGTGGGCCAGCCTGGACCTGCGCAGCTCGTCATCAGACCCGCTGCTGCCAGACCTCTTCGAACGGAAACCACCTGAGCAGATCGACGCTATTAATGAGGCTAGGAGGTAAGACTTAGGCTCAGTTTCACAAACTAACTTTGCCAATTGTATTGTATTGTATCAGCCCATATACGTCCCACTGCAGGGCACGGGCCTACTCTACAATCGAAACTACGATTGAGAGTGGTTAGGCCATATAGTCCACCACGCTGGCCTAGTGCGGGTTGGCGAACTTACATACCATAGAAATTCTTATGAATCGCTATGGTATGCAGGTTTCCTCACGATGTTTTCCTTCACCGTTTTTAGTGCGTAACTTTGCCAATAACTGACCTATATTATAATGGGACTGACCCATACATTCTCAAGGTCAAATACGTCTCAAATGTATGACGATGACATTTTCAAAGGCAAAGATATTGGCAAAGTTAGTTTGTGCAACTTGGCCTTAATTGTTAGTGTTGGAATGAATAGCAATCAGTAATCACAAATAGCAAGTGTAGTCGATAATAGCATTTCACAAGTATAGCTAAATTTTGCGATTTGCGATTGTGATTCACGAAGGCGATCGGCTAATATTTGTATACAATCTCGTGTAGTAAAGTGATATTTTAGTTACGAAACCATTTAAAGGATAAACTGAACAGTCAATTTTGTGTGAGTAATTTTAGGTGTGAAAAGTGGTTATAATTTGTGGCCAGTTTTTTATTTAGAAATACATTACAATGTTTCAAAATTATGCAGTAGCATTAAAAATCATGTCTCGATGCCGCGACATCAATTTGAAACATTGGAATTTATATCGTATTCCGACCAGATAAGTTTGAATATCCAGTGACAAAAAATCCCTTGGCATTACAACTCAGTCTGCGCTGGCGTTAGAGTAAATAACGCCAATCTATATTGTTTATCTCTCCACAGGTTAGAGAACCGCTACACAGACCTGATGGGGCTGTACACTCCTTACCTGGATGAAGAGGAGCCGGTGGAGCGGCGGCTGGCTGCGGAAATGCCCTGCGAGATCATGGGGCACAGGATTATGGTCGTCTGCCATCAGTTGAAGTAAGACAGTAAAAAATAACACATTTTTTGTACGTCAAAAAATATCTGGATCAGCCGATATACGTCCCACTGCAGGGCACGGACCTACTCTACAATCGAGAGTACGATTGAGAGTGGTTAGGCCATATAGTCCACCACGCTGGCCTAGTGCGGGTTGGCGGACTTACATACCATATAAATTCTTATGAATCGCTATGGTATGCAGGTTTCCTCACGATGTTTTCCTTCACCGTTTTAGTGCGTGGTGATTGACTATCAATACACACATGACTCCGAAAAGTCAGAGGTGTGCCCTGGGATTTGAACCCGCGACCACCGTGAACATGTTGGCAGCTGCGTCTGGTCCGTTTACCAACAGGCCACCATGCACTTTCACGCCAAAAAATATACACAAAACAAAACACTTTTTTCTCTATTCAGTGATTCGGGAGAATCCAATAGTCCGGAAACTAACGTAGAGAATTACGTATTTAAAATATACTCCCTTCTCCATTGAATTTAAAATAATTATACCATTTCCCATTTTACCTTCATCAATCATCATTGTTCAATGTCTAGTACCTTACATCATCATTATCTACAAGAAATTCACTGGTAAACGTTGGCCCAAATGACTATGTTATCAATCTCTTGTACATTACCTTATATGGTATACCACACTTTAATACCAGATAGCGGGATGCATAAAGCAGCAGACCGGGCTGCAGCATACCTTGGGAAAGGCCTAGGTCCAGCACTGGACTCCAACGGACTGATGATGACACCTTAATTCCAGACTTGAACTCGACGTGGAGCCCCTCTTCGCCTCAATGGCGCTCTACGACGCTCGGGAGAAGAAGAAGCTTTCCGAGAACTTCTATTTCAACCTGAACTCGGAGTGCACTCGTCAAATGCTCTCTGGTCATGTGAGCCACACTGATGTATCCACGCTGAGTCGCAGCGCGGTGTTCGATGTGCAGAACCCATCGCCTGATGTCTTCTTGGTGGTCAGGGTTGAGAAGGTGCTTCAGGGGGATGTCAATGAGTGCGTGGAGCCGTATATTAGGGATGATAAGGTATGTTATTGGTTAATTAGTGTTGTAGAAAATTTATTTTTAAACATTGAAATAAAACTATTACTTATGTATTTTATCGCGGATTTTGTGGTCACGAAAGCTGTAAACTTATCGAAAAGTCGGGAAGTCAAAATTGTAAAAATTAAACTAAATCCGCGATAAAATCCGAAAATGATATTTTTATTTCACTGTTTAATATTCACGTAAATCTAAGATACCATTAAAGGTCAAACCGCACTATAGAGGCGCGGCGCTGCACTGCAGCGGAGCGGCGCGACGCGACACTTCTGTTCGCAGCCTTTGCGAAGCAGCGCGGTTTTACCAGTGATACTTTCACAGCAAAAAATCATGTAATTTTTATTCTCCATATCGTACAATTCAGGATAATTCCTGACGAGATCAATTATTTTTTCGTCGTCCATCATGCGTGACTTGGATGCGCGTTGTTCGTGAGCAGATTGAAATGAATAATGTGCCGCGCCGCGCCGCTCCGCTGCCGTAAGCTATAACGCACTGGCGCAAGAGACGAGGCGCGGAGCGGCGCGGCGCGGCAGAGTTGCCTCCGGATACAACACTGTCGCGCCGCGCCGCGCCTCTCCGCTGCCGTGCCGTTCTAATGCGGTTTATGTCATACAAACTCATATAAACTATATGGGCCGCGCCGCGCCGCTCCGCTGCAGTGCAGCGCCGCGCCTCTATAGTGCGGTTTGACCTTAATTGTAAACATGCTCAATTATATCTAGCTACGACATAGTATTTCAGATTTTTTCTAAGAACACCATATTTAAAGAAAATTTTAGTACTAATTTTTAGTCCTTCGAGCCATGATATGAAAGTTAACGATAATGCTGTATTTCTAATCTATATATATTACAAAGTATATGGGGCATACTATTTACTCACGGCCTTTATATTCCTTTTTTAATATTTTTGGTCCTTCGAGCCACAATCCAGTAACCATACTCCATCCCATCAGAACCGCGAGAAAGTCCGTGCAGGCGCTCAAGCGGCGTGCAGTAGGCTGGGCAAGTACCGGATGCCGCTGGCCTGGAGCGCCGTGTCGCTGCTGCACATCCTCAGCGGATCCAACAGCCTCGAGAGAGAGCAGACCGACCGAGACCAGCTCACTCCTGGCACCAACACTAATAGCCTTGGTCAGTAGTTATGCATAGGATTTGAATGTTTTGATAAATGATGAGTAGAATGGAACGTTGGACGAATGGAACATGGAACGTGGTTTGTCTGAAAGAGATAATGAAAGTACTTAAGATGGAAATAATTAGGGGATGAATGATTAAAATGTTTAAGTACGGAAAGATGGAACTATTCCCACATACATTTAAAAAAAGAAAGAAGTAATTGTAATTGTGCTTGTAAACAAAACGGGTCACGCTCAGCATGTGCTGGTAATGAAACCAATGCTGGTCTTCCGCAAGGCCGAAAGTGACGTCACAAGCGCTAAAAACATTTTTAAAAAGTAGTTATAACAGTACATGTTTACTACACACGTACTATGTTAATAAACAGACTATTTGCAACGTTGTGTTCCGGTTTGAAGGACATTGTAGTCAGAGTAACTATGGACATATTGAGACTTAAAATTTTATGTCTGAGGATGGTGAACGCAGTGGAATGCCATGCATTGCTTTATAATTCATGGTGGTTTTTGGTTTTCTACGGTCCATAAGCAGTCGTCTCGCCATTTATTTCAATAAAAAAATATTGAAATGGTATCATGTTTTAATCTGTATGTATGGTGGGTATGGTATAGCGTCAGGCTTAAGGGGGTGCATTTTAGTTTTATTGCAGCCCCAAAAAATGTACGCAACATTAACGCCTTCCAACTTAGAACCGTGGCTGTTAGATAACCACTGTCTATTCAACAAGGCTACACTAATTTAACACGATATATTGAAGAAATGAGCTCTTTTTAATGAGTGGACGGAATGGATGGATAATGAATGGACGGACAATCTGGCTAAGGTTGCAGGAAGTAGGATGCAGGCTGCTTCCAACAGGTTATTGTGGAGATCTTTTGAGAATGCCTATGTTCAGCAGTGGATTTCCTGTGGCTGATATGATGATGATGATATTTCTATACCAAAAAAAATAAATAGTATTATTTTGACATATTTTGGAGTATATATATATATATATATTTATATACTACATATATTTTGGGACGGAACATACAAGGCGAAATGTGGGTGCCCTGGCACCTCTGCCTACCCCTTCTGGCAACAAGGCGTGAGTTTATGTATGTATGTATGTATATTTTGGAGTCTCAAGCATATTCCCTATTGCCAATATAATTTAATTTCACCTGTTATGTGCAGACCGCAAGGCGTCGTCCTCCAGCCTGGAGCAGCTGCGGCGTCGCGCGGGCGAGGTGGGCGGCTCGCTGACGCGCAAGGGCTCGGTGGAGCGCCGCGCCGCGCCCGCGCATGCGCACGCGCCCGACGACCTCGCCGCCGCGCTCGACGCCTTCAAACCCATCGTCATCACTGTCACTAGCTTCTTTAAACAGGTGTGGAACAATATTTCTACTCCTGCACTAAGTTGGAATAGGCACAGGCTGCTTGTCAGTACCTTTGAGAGCAAATCACCACCACCGGTCAAGTTTTTTTAATATTTTAATATTGTGCATCTTATAAAAGAAACCTAAATTTTGTACCACTTATTTTTATAAGTTTTAAATGAAAATTAATATGTCATGTTAATATATTATTTCAAAGTCAAACAGCCTTATTCACGGACAGTATATAAACCCATTTTATATATTGTTCGTGAATAATGACTTTGTCACTCATGATAATGAGTGATAGTGAAATATTTCATAACTATATTTTGTCTTTGTCACTCAAACTGATTTCAAAAGTCGTTCCAAAGGAACAAAACATTGAATTACTTAAATATGTTAAAAAACTCTCTATGAATAAGACCGAAATACAAATCCTAAAATCTTTAATATCAATTAAAAATCACCTATAAATATTCTTTATACAGGAGACAGACAAACTCCGCGACGAGGACCTGTACAAGTTCCTAGCAGAGATCAAGCGGCCTAGTTCAGCTCCTAAGAAGCTGAAATGCATCCCGGGCACGCTGAAGATCGAGGTGTCTCCGTGCCCTGATGATATCAAGAATGGACTCACACCGGAACTGGCCAAACTGAACCCTTATGGAGGTCTTTACTTTTACTTAATTTATCAAAATCATCTAATGGTGGGGTATCGTGGCTTAGAGGCGAGCTAATTATTATTTATTTTGCCTAAAATACGGATTTCACACACATTGTGGGAGAGGAGAGCATACAAGATGATAATGTGGGTGTCCTGGTAGCACTGCCTACCCCTTTCGAAAAATAAGCATGAATTTATGTATGTAAACATGTAAAAATATATTTAAAAAAAAAAACAAACGAAAAACTACCCTATTTCAATTCAATAAAGTTGAAATTTGAATGTTCAGCGATCAATTGACAGCATTCCCACTTTTTTACGCTTTACTTAACCCTGGTGTTATCACATCATCATCATCATAATATGCATCCATCTGACCACAGATGATAAAGCCCGGCCGTGCAAGGAGGTGCTACCGTTCCCCCTACACGCGCACGCCGTGCCCCACCACCAGTACCGGAACCTGCTCTACCTCTTCGTGAAGGAGATCAACCTCCAAGCCTACACGTCGCGCACTGGATCCGCGAGGAATATCACTGTGAGTTATACAATGTGTAACCTTTTCAACTTAAAACAAGGATTGGTGCACATTGAAATAAAACTATTATATACGGATTTTATCGTGGATTTGGTTTAATTTTAACATATTTTTTTTTAATTCCTGACTTTTCGATTACTTTACAAATCGAAATCCACGATAAAATTCGTAGATAATAGTTTTATTTCAATGTGTAACATTTGCGTAAATCTAAGAAATTAAGGATTGGTGCAGTTAGTGTATGAGTCCCTCCAGCTAGGTGGAGTGACGATTTGCGAAAGATCGCTGGCAGATAATGGATGCGACAAGCCAAAGACAGGGTGAAATGGCGCAATTTGGAGGAAACCTATGTCCAGCAGTGGACAACAGTATGATAATGAAAAAAATTTTTATCGATATTGTTTTTTCCTGTAGGTGCGTATCCAGTTGATGTCTGGAGAGAACGAAGAGGCAGCACTGCCGGCTATATTTGGCCGCAGTTCATGTCCAGAGTTCACCACGGAGGCTTACACCACCGTGCTGTATCATAACAAGTAAGTAAGATTGTAGAAATATCGACATTTTGATTTATTTAAATCTTTATTGTACACATAAAATATAATATACAATAACAAAAAGAAAAAAATAAAAGTACAAATAGTAGTCTTATCGCTTAAAATAAATATCTTTAATAACTATGTGTCTATGGGCGCGATAAAGCCATACTGTATCTGTTAATAAGCTTTTTTTTTTATTGCAATGAATGGCGACACGAGCAAGCCGGTTCGCCTGATGGTAAGCGATACGACCGCTCATAAACAGTAGCAACATTCCACTGCGCTCGCCATCCTGAGACTAAGATGTTAAGTCTCAATATGTCCAGTAGTTGCTCTGGCTACAATGTCCTTCAATCCGAAACACAATAGTGCATTTAAGCAGTGTTGTTTCACGGGAGAAATAGACATTGCGGTGGTACCAACTCAGATGGCCTCTCACATATGAGAGACCTACCACCAGTAAAAATAATAGTAGCTATAGTAGCTGAATAATGTTCAAATAGATACACGGACTAAATACAATAGACTATTCCAAAAGATAAGAATCATTGGTCACTACTGCAACCAATGTAATGTAATCTTTATCCCGGTTGGTGCCGATATCATTACCATCTACAATGATTATGGCACTCCGATTTTCTATCTGTACATACCGATCTACCTTAATGAGGTACCTCAGAAAGTCCACTGCTAAACATAGACCTATTTCTAACAAAGTGTGCTGACAACACAATATATTAACTCCCCCAGAAACCCGTCCCTGTACGACGAGATAAAGCTGAAGCTACCAGCTGATCTTGGCGACCAGCATCACCTACTCTTTACATTCCTGCACATCTCGTGCCAGAGGAAACCAGTCGCTCCCGAGCAGGAGAAAAACGTCGAGACGCCCATCGGGTATTCTGTAAGTTGAAAATATTTAAAAAAGGATGAGAAAAATATGGATAATAGCACTGAGTAATGTGTACCCTGTAGAAGTATTTTTAATTGTTTTGAATGACGAGACTAGCATGCCATTCGTTTGATGTTAAGCGATATAGCTGAGACATAAGATGTTAAGTCTCAATATATCCAGTAGTTACTTAGCTACAAAATCCTTTAAACCGGATTGCAACAGTATATTTACACTGCTCTTTGGCGGGTGCATTAGACAGTTAAATAGATCTCTGCTGACGATCATTGGCTTCTCTTACCCATCTTCCTTTTTACACGCTTTATATTAGCTTTACTTGTATGTTTGTTAGTATGTTTGTTTGTATGTTTGTAACTGTACAAGGCATCTCGGTTCGGAACTATATAGGGACGTCTGTAACGAAACCATACCGCGATCTAGATTTCAAGTGGCGCCATCTCTTAACGGAGGTTGGAACTATATAGGGCATTTTGCGTATTTATTTTTTAAACATAGTTTGATATGTCCTGTGTGGTAGTAATTGTTTATAAATCGACAGTTGATAAGACAGACATTTGAAAATAAGAAAAAACGCTCTTATAAATAAACCAAACTAAAAAGTAGAAAATAAATAATAGTTTAAAAAAACTAAAAAACCCGCTTTATATAGAAAACCCAACTAAAAAATAGAAAATAAATTTTAATAATACTGAATTAAGGATAGTGTAAAAAATTAATAAGGAAAAAATATTTTTTATTGTAAAAAAAGCGTGTAAAAAAAGGATTTACATTGCTCTAAATGAAATGAAATGAAATGAAATGAACCCTTTTTACCAATAGCTCTTGAGATGCTGTGTAAAATCAGGTAATATAATGATTCATTGTTCTATATTTTCCAGTGGCTCCCTCTATGTCGCAACGGCAAGCTGACGTGCGGCGACTTCAACCTGCCGGTGATGCAGGAGGAGCCTCCCCCGAACTACTCGTACATCTTCCCGGACGTGCAGCTGCCCGGCACCAAGTGGATCGACAACCACAAGCCAATATTCAGCATCACTCTGGACCCGCACACTACTGTGCATCCGCTGGTAACGTTGCTTGTGACATTAACCGTTGTAATTGTAAATGGCTACATAAAAAATAAATAAGAAGGCAATTCGTGTTGCTGAGAGTTTCTTGCTCCGTTTCTTCTTGACAGCTACAACACGTTCCGAAGCGGTGGTAGCAGCAATTAACTATTCAAAAGATCTTCTGATCTGTGAAAGACTATTTGAATAATGAATATTTTGATTTGATTTGATTTGATGCTACTTGGTATTTTTGTACAATAATTATTCACATATTTTATTGAAATAAATAAAATTAATAAACTTTTAAATATATTGACAGCCTCCGTGGCGCAATCGGTTAGACGCCAGCTGTGAAACGACAGGCCGCGGATTCGATCCCCGCACCGAAACAAATAATTTTGTGAACCACAGGTATTTGTTTCGGGTCTGGGTGTTTCTGAAACCGAAAAGTCTGTCGTAGTTTATAGATTTTTCTGATTACATAGATAAAAATAGTTACACGTTTATTGCAGGATGGATACATAGAGAGATTTGCGATGGCGTGCGAAGCAGTTCAAGAAGGGAACATCCCGGCTAGAATCGGACTCACTAACATGGAGTCAGAACTACGGACCAGGTGCAATTTTAATTAATTAAATAAAGTAGTCCATTCTTTGAAACGATATTCTAAGCTTTTCTTGAGATAAAAACAATATTTAGTTTCACCTATTTGTAAGACAGATAAAATAATGAAAAGAGAATGCCCATTTTGCTATGAAACTTGGCATCGGTGTTCAAATTATTGTGCTTCGATTAAATCTACATTTTTGCGTAGAGAAAAATATATATTTTCAATAAACATAAACATCATTGCGACCCTGGCCCGTAGTTCTTGGAGAAAAAAAACTTGAAGTCAAACAAAAATATTTTTTTGCCTTCAGATCTGTAAACAAATTGTGAAATGTGATCATAATTACTTAATTTTATAAATGGCACTCGGAATATATCAAGAAAACATTTAGACAAACTATAAAAATGCTATAATAAATTTTATTCAGTATCGGTAACTAGATCAACAACATTTTTACCGATACTATGAAATATGAATGAGCAGTCTCTATTAAAAATTGTCAATGTATAAAGCACTATAACCAGACCTACAATATATACAGCATCTCGGAGCTGTCGACGGCGAGCGTGGAGACGCTGGCGCGCTACCTGCCCGTGCTGCTGGACAAGCTGCTGCAGCTGCTGGTGGCGCCCCCATCCCTAGCGGGGCACACGCTCAACATCGCGCAGGACGTGTTCACGTGCCTCGCGCATATATTCACTGAGATCACGGTTAGTCCACTCATACTGCGTGTTTATATAGCTCAAGCTGATTGTGTAGAGAGGAACTTTATCGATATTTTATGATAAAAAAAATACGGTATACCGACTCTTAATAGGCATTAAGAGTCGGTATACCGTATTTTTATATTTTATCGATATGCAATGCCTATTGCGTATCGATAAATTCGTTAATCCATATAGAGATGTAGAGTGTATCGTTGCTGTAGATTTTTTGCATACATAACTTTTTAAGCTTGCTTTTCAATAATGCTGTTCTTCGATAAAATAAAATATAGATAGTATATTTCTTGTGTATTTCTTAGATTTTTATGCATTTTGTTTACAATAAGGTTTACTTTAAACAAATAAACTTCACATTCTACTTACTAATCTTCTCAATGACATCAGTGAATAACACTTATTGTACTCTACAACAACCACTCTGAACTTTCACAGAACATGAACGAGGGCGCCACGTGCGACTCTCACGGTCGCAGCAGCCTCATCTCCAGTTACATACAGTTCCAGTGCACCATCCCACGACCCTCGCTCTCCGATAGAGACATCGGACTGCCGCTGCCACCCACTGGTATGTACCTTCACCGTCGTCTCAAGTCTCGTCGTTGAAAGTTACCTGTAAACAACTTTATTTTTATCTGTGATAAATACGTATGGAATCCTCTTCATAAATTAATGTTGTTGTTGGCACAGTTCTTACAGATGGGTCATGCAAGATCCTGCACGAGGAGCTGGCTTTGCAGTGGGTGGTCGCCAGCGGAGCCACCAGGGACCTGGCTATGCAGAACTCATGGTAAATATACTCTCATCATTAAACACTCTCGGCCTTATTCAAAGACAGCTTTAAAACTTATTTTAGCTGTCAAATGTTTTGTCTTTTTTGAATGACTTTTAAATTCAGTTTGAGCGACGGAGGTGGAACATTCCATAGCTGTTTTAAAACTGTATGAATAAGGTCGGCTCAATCTAATTATGAATCTGTAAATAAAATAGAATTGTAGTGGAGAAATAATCACACCACCTTCATTTACTTTATTCGTGGTATTCTCCTTTAATATCCAACTAAAATAATAGGTACTGTTTGACGTTTCATACTTTTCCAGTTGAAAAACTTTTTGAAATCGTAACTCATACAATTTCAATTATAGTTACCGTAAAATCACAATTCCATGGTTTTACTAAAATGTTACCGAAGTCGTGTGAGTTACGCCTGTACAAAGTTGAAAAGTATGTAACGTCAAACGGTACCTACTACATTAGTTGGGTATTAATTTCTAAAACGAACATTGCATCTACTTTTGTAGATATCCTTAATATATCTTGGCTATCCTGAAACTAGCTTAATAATCGAGTTGAACTAAATCATTTAAATATCAGTTGACCTACTCTTATCACTCGAGTTCATTTTGTTCCTTGATATTTGATATTGTTCCTTTTATCAATTAAAACAGATGAAAAACGTAACGTCACATAGTAACAAAATAACGAGTTTTCGATTCTAAATATCGAATTTAATCGACACTCGCAAACACATATGGTTCTTTTAAGAGTCGACTAGCAGATAAGTATGATTGTCATTGCAGGTCGCTATTCGAGCTGATGGTGAAGTCTATGGTGGAGTACCTGTACTGGAGCGGCGCCCACGAGGCTCCGCGTAAAGCTCGTTTCCCCGAGCAGTTCACTGACGATATCACCACGCTCGTCAACAACGTCACCTCCGAAATCATATCCGGGTATGTTGTGTTGTGTATCAGCCCATATACATCCCACTGCAGGGCACGGACCTCCTTTACAATCGGTATGATTGAGAGTGGTTAGGCCGTATAGTCCACCATATGTAGTAAAATTAATATCGATAAAATCTTTTATTTTTTTGGTGCTGAATGGCAAGATGTGCATGCAATTTTCCTGATGGTTAACGTTACAACCCCTCATGGACAGTAGCAAAATGAAACAAAGTTAATTACAAAGCAATGAAGAGCATTTCACTGCGTTCGCCATCACACTTACATCACAGTGTATGCACATTTCTGTTTGACGGAAGAAATAGATATTGCGGTAATACCATCCCAGGAGGACATATATGAGCGACTTGTCAAGAGTAAAAATCGCTCAAATTTTTAGTTATTGGCCAAATGTCAATGGTCGCTTCATTTTAAAATCTACCAAAACAAAAAATAGGCCCGGTTACAATCCTACATTAATTTAAGCACTCATATCTTTAACTACTTAAGTTTATTAGATGCTTAATATCGATAAAACTACTTACATATTTTATCGAATTTTCTGTCATTCACCACAGAACGAACAAATCTCATTTTATTAATCTGAGAACTTCTGCAACCTTTATAATAATCATACAAACATATTCTTATGTTATTCAACAGCTACGGCAAGAACAGCCGTCTCACCCAAAGCCTGAACAATAGCTTGGCGTTCTTTCTGTTCGACTTGCTGAGTGTGATGGACAGAGGTTATGTATTCAACTTAATAAGAAGCTACTACAAACAGATGAGCGCCAAGATCGCCTCGTTGCCGGATGCTGCGCCCCTCGTGCATTATAAGGTATTATCGATATACATTAACTCACCCCTTTTTCCCAGAAGGGGTAGGTAGAAGTGTGGCTGAGGTACCCACATATTGTCTTGTGGTTCCGTCCCATGATGTGATATTTGGGCCAAGCCACATCGGGCACACATTCATGAATGAATGGAAAAATCCAAAATCACTTTGCCCGAGGCAAACCATATTGGGTACAAATTCATGAATGAATATAAAAATCCCATATCATTTAGCCCGACCCGCGATGCAAACTTATAATCAGGTTTTGTAATTATGCCGCAGCTATTTACCATTAAACAAACTAACTATTAGGTTTTAATTTAAATGTTGAAATCGAATCTAAGGATGTCATTCTTATTATAACTCCACTTTATAATTAGGCTGTTTCTTAGAAATTTTTCACCAGTACCAAATTCTATTTTACGGAGTTATAAAATTAAGTTATAACAGCGATAGATTTTGAAAAAAATGTTTTGTTTTTACCACGTTGGGCCCGGCGCCGGTTCCTGGGGACCGGCAGCGAACTTTCCGTGTGGCCAGCGTCGGTGACCGGCACTAGAGTTTTCGTTTGGTTGGCGTCGGTCCGTGGGACCGACAATACTAAAGTTAAAAAATTAAATTAGTTTCAATGAAATGTAATCAAATATAATGTTAATGAAATTCAATTGTCTTTTTACGAACAATCTGTACACTTCGATAGGTCTTTTGTAACTTATCACCTCACGAAGGTACGTACGTGGTTTTACTATACATCATACGAAAATATGGAATAGAATCACACATACACCTAAAAAACGTCCAAAATAGCTCGACAAAGAATTCCTTATCTCATTAGTACTAAAGTAATCTCTTGGCGATAGCATACAACATTGTATCTCTCGCCGGCTGCCGGCTGAACGGAAAGGACAGCAAATTCGGCGCCGGGCTCAACGTGTTAATATAAATAACCCTATTACATAATAATAGTAATATTCAACCACCCCCTTCCCCCTAGTTATCGTTCCTGCGCATAATCTGCTCTCACGAGCACTACGTGTCGCTGAACCTGCCGGCGTGCGGCGGCGGCGCGGTGTCCCCCGCCCCCTCCGCGCACTCCGTGGCGTCCGCGTCCAGCTCGGCCGCGCAGCACGGCGCGCTCTCGCACGAGTTCCGCTCGAGGCACTACCTGGCGGGGTTGCTGCTTACTGAACTCACTAATGCGTTGGAGATGCAGTTAGTATTCTATTGCTATGTTTCACCTCCCCTCCCCCTAAACCTCTTAATATATTTTTATGTTTGTGCTTTGAATAGACCGTTATAACAGTATATTGAAATTACACTGCTTATTATTATCTTTGGAATTATTATAGTCATTGTCATGTTCGATTATAAAATAATCGGATCATTTATCGTCGCAATTGCAATTATAGATGCTTCTAACAGTTCGGTTCGGAGTTTGAAATGAAATTATAAGAAATTATTTTATTATTTGACTGCCTCGGTGGCGTAGTTGTACTCCGGTACGGTTACAAAGCTGAGGTCTCGGGTTCGAATCCCGGGTTGGGCAAAGTGATATTGGATTTTTCTATTCATTATCAGCCCAGAGTCAGGAATTTGTGCCCGATATGGCGATAGGCTCGCCACCTATCACATCATGGGACGGAACATACAAGGCGAAATGTGGGTGCCCTGGCACCTCTGCCTACCCCTTCTGGGAAAAAGGCGTGAGTTTATGTATGTATGTATGTATTTTATTGTTCATGAAGGCAATGAGGAGATTTATGAAGAAAGGCGAATATTTGCAAGTAGCCTTTCTATGTATTTATTTATTTAATACTTCATATACAAATCAGTATACAAGCGGGGCTTAATGCCAAAGGCATTTTCTAACAGCTAACCTTCAGGTGACGCAGAGATAAATTCAGAAGGTGTATAAAAATGGATTGAGATGTAAATCAAGGATATATACTCAATACATATACTAGTACCTACACAAATATAAAATATGATATACATAAATACAAGATATAATATACATAAATATTAAGAATAATATATTTAAAACAAAATGTAATGATAGTTCCGCCAATTTGTCGAGGAACAGTTTTTGAACTCTCATTTTGAAACCTAAACGTGTCGTAGATTTCTATGGCCGGATTTCTATTTGTAGTTCTTTCTATGCCTGTAAGAGAGTTAATTAAGCTTTGTCTCGTTCGCAGGTCCCCAGCGCTACAGTCGGCGGCGGTGGGCGCGGTGTGCGCGCTGGTGGCGGCGCACGACGCGGACCCGCGTGTCGCCGCGCCCGAGCTGCGCGCACGAGTCGCCGCGCTCTACCTGCCGCTACTGCCGGCCGCGTTGGATGCACAGCCGCTGCTCTACAGACCTAGTGCTACTAACGGTACACATCTATACCCTCAATTTTTTATTTATTTGTAGAAGACAGGTTACAGATGCTCCGTGGGTAGTTTCACTGTAAAAATCTGTCCACATCTCCGTGGCCTTATGTGCTTTAAAAAATATTAATCTGTATCAGTGCCTAATACTTGAGCACAATAAAAATAGGGTTATTATAGTCGTAACTAAGTCTGTTCCTATCATGAGATTATGTAAAAAAAATATATATCTATGTTAAAATTCAAACTGGCATATTAAACAGTAATAAGTAGCAAAAAGCATTTAAATAAAAAGCCAAGTATTGTACTTATAATTAAAGGTAAATAATAATTTATTTTCAGAAATACTGCCATTAGAAAGCGAGATGGGCAGTCAGTTCGGAAGTTTATACACTTCACCAAGCCCGGAAGACTATAAACAAGTATATGCCGATTTTTGTTATATTTTTGGTAAAAATAAAATAAAATATAAAAACATACATAACATGTTGCACACCACGTTGCGTGTTGCAGAGCGGTCGCTCCGCGCTGAACAGCGAGACGAGCCGCAACCTGGTAATGTGCGCGGTGTGGGTGTCACGCTGGAGCGAGCGCGCGGCCCTGGCGCACCTGGCTGCCGACCTGCCGCCCGCGCGCCGCGCCGCGCTCCTGGCGCTGCTCGACCTCGCCTTCAGGTCTCTCGAGTACAAGGTAACCAATAAACAAATACCCTGGCGCACCTGGCGCACCTGGCCGCCGACCTGCCGCCCGCGCGCCGCGCCGCGCTCCTGGCGCTGCTCGACCTCGCCTTCAGGTCTCTCGAGTACAAGGTAACCAATAAACAAATACCCTGGCGCACCTGGCCGCCGACCTGCCGCCCGCGCGCCGCGCCGCGCTCCTGGCGCTGCTCGACCTCGCCTTCAGGTCTCTCGAGTACAAGGTAACCAATAAACAAATACCCTGGCGCACCTGGCCGCCGACCTGCCGCCCGCGCGCCGCGCCGCGCTCCTGGCGCTGCTCGACCTCGCCTTCAGGTCTCTCGAGTACAAGGTAACCAATAAACAAATACCCTGGCGCACCTGGCCGCCGACCTGCCGCCCGCGCGCCGCGCCGCGCTCCTGGCGCTGCTCGACCTCGCCTTCAGGTCTCTCGAGTACAAGGTAACCAATAAACAAATACCCTGGCGCACCTGGCCGCCGACCTGCCGCCCGCGCGCCGCGCCGCGCTCCTGGCGCTGCTCGACCTCGCCTTCAGGTCTCTCGAGTACAAGGTAACCAATAAACAAATACCCTGGCGCACCTGGCCGCCGACCTGCCGCCCGCGCGCCGCGCCGCGCTCCTGGCGCTGCTCGACCTCGCCTTCAGGTCTCTCGAGTACAAGGTAACCAATAAACAAATACCCTGGCGCACCTGGCCGCCGACCTCCCGCCCGAAACTATGGTGAAGAAACCTGTATACCATAGCGTAAGAATTTTTATGTTAAAGTGCCAAACCGCACTAAGCCAGCGTGATGGACTATATGGCCTTACCACTCTCAATCGTGCGATCGAATTATCGATATATGTGCTGATACAGAAAGTAAAATCTTAAGTATCTCATAATATACTTACGGCCTAATTCATATAGTCTAGTGTTTTGTCTTTTTCGGTTTGGTCCCATTTGAAAGTATAATAAAAATCACATCATTGTTATTGCAGGGTCGCAAGGAGATAATGAAGTGCGCGCAGCAAAACGTGCGCAAGACCACCGACATCAAGGCCAAGCTCGAAGACGTCATATTGGGCCAAGGGTCCGCGCGCTCTGACTTCATCATGCGGCGTAAAGGTACTTGATCATTCCACAAATTGTTCTATATAATAGGTCATATTCAAATCGTAATTCTGTCACAAATTATTCCATATAATATAGCTAGTTATCTTTTGACTATTTACTACATTTGCTTTGAAAGCCAATAATATCGTTTTCTTCTCTCCTTTTTTAAATAAACAATAAGGATTCCCCGTATTTTCGCACGCGTGATAACTTTATAAAATATCAATATGTTGATGGTTTGATATCCTTTGTGCTTGTTCATCTAGATACAGCTTGGCAAAAAGACTGTTTTTAATGAGGGTGCTAAGATTGAATTTAATGTTAATATGGCTACCCAATATACTTCGACGTAAAATGCTGAAATACTTGTTAATTTTATTTACTGTTTTTAATACTCTATCGCCCAAATACTGGAACGCAACTTAAATATAAATGGCGCTTAACTACCTTAATCCCGATTAAATGTACTGGTTAAGTGGGCCGTGCGCTGTTAAGAGCAACTTATTATTTGAATGGCGTTCCAGTATTCGGGCGTATTTCTTATTTTGACAGCCTCCGTGGCGCAGGCGGTAAGACGCCGCCTGTGAAACAAGAGGCTGCGGTTTCGATCCCCGCACCGAGAGAAATGTTTGTGCGGCCCACAAATATTTCTCTCGGGTCTGGGTGTTTGTGAGACCGAAAAGTCTCTCGTAGTTCTTGATACCCACGACACAAGACTCGATCTTAATGTGGGGTCAGGACTATGTATGTGACTGTTGGGTGTTATTATTATTATTATTATTTTTGACATTTTTATAGTGCTACCATAATTAATTTTCTTTAATTTAAATTGTTACCGCATTGTACTTTTTTTGCCAAGCAATAATTTTGCGCAAACACACATAATTGTGTCAGTCAAGTGCATGGGATTTTGCCCCGTATATTCCTTATATATATTGTGTATGCACAGGCGGCTCGTCATCAGCGGGCGGGTGCAAGCGCGAGCGCTGGCGCAAGGAGTGGGTGCGCGGCGGGCGCGAGCACCCCGCGTCCCCCGCGCACCCGCTGCCCGACCTCTCCGCCGCGCTCGCCGCAGAGGTCGCGCTCACGCTGCTGCACACGCTCGAGACCATCGTGCAGGTATATACTCATATTACTTGTCATTAAATTCACTGGGTTTTTAATAAAATGTAGTCAAAAATGTTCATATATAGCGTGCAGGTCCAAACATTGATAAGCTGTTTCTTTCTGTCTGATATAAAATTATATTTATTATCATCGAAAAATTCGCCCAGTTAAAATAATGAATGTCGACTCAATAATCAATGTTCCAATCTGTGTATCTTCACTCACGGGAATCATCATCATCTCTGCCACAGGAAGTCTACTGCTGAACATAGTCCTCCCCTAAGGATCTCCACATCGACCTGTTGGAGCGGCCTGCATCCAGCGACTTCCTGCAACCTTAGCCAGGTCGTCGGTCTACCTTGTAGGCGGGTGTCCGACCTTTCGCTTGCCTGTACGTGGCCTCCATTCTAGAACCTTTCGGCCCCAACGGCCATTGGTTCTACGCGCCATGTACCCGGCCCACTGCCACTTCAACTTGCTTATCCTGTGGGCTATGTCGATAACCTTCGTTCTCCTACGGGTCTCCTCATTTCTGATTCGATCTCGTAGGGAAATACTGAGCATAACCCTCTCCATGACTCGTTGAATGACTCTGATCTCATGGGAATGGCTCAATTATTTTATATGCGTAGGCTTGCAATAGTTGCTGGTGTCTACATATTCTTCCATCGAAATCTCAAACATACCGCGATGCTTTTAATTATTTATTTATTTTTGTTTCTAGATACTAAAATGACTATGATAAAAATAATAAATGTTGTACATTCCAGTCGTGCAGTAACCTGGAGTGCGGACAGAGCGTGTGCAGCGGCGCGTTGCAGGTGGTGTTGCGCGCGTTACAACGCAACCAGAGCGTCGCCGTGTTGCAACACATGTTCGCGACTGTGCGCGCGCTTATACTCAAGGTACGGAACGCAATGACTCAAAATTACCTTTGGTATACAGAATGTTATGAAGTAGGTAATGTTTTTGAGTATTGTCTAATTTGAAACATTTTGTATGCTGGAACCTAGTTGTACTGCGGTACGGTTACTAAGTTTACGTCTCGGGTCGGACAAAGTGATATTGAACTTTTCAATTTATTATCAACCTGAATTCTTTAATTTGTTCCCTATGGCGATAAGCTCGTCCCCTAACACATCATGGGACGGAAAATGCAGGACAGATTAAATATAGTCGTTCTGGTAGCACCTCTGCCTTCTTCTGGGAAGGTGTGACTTTATGTGTGTATATAACAGTAGCAGTAGTCTTTTTGTGATTCACTATGATGATGTTGGCACCTCTGCGTACTCCTTCTGGGAAGGCGTGAGTTTATGATTGTAAGTGTCTGTGTGTCACTATGATGATGTTGGCACCTCTGCGTACTCCTTCTGGGAAGGGGTTAGATTATGTATGTAAGTGTCTGTAATGATGTGTGTGTGTGCAGCTGGGCTGGTCGTGCTGCGGCGAGGAGTCGGGCACGTGCCGCGTGCTGCTGCGGCACTGCGCCGCGCTGGCCGCGCCGCCGCGCGCGCACGCCGCCGCCGCGCTCTACGCGCTCATGCGACACCACTACACGCTCGGGAACGTACGCATGCGCATCACTACTTTCCATACATACTTACTTCATTGGGTTTAATTATAAACCCAATAAGACATACTTACGCTCAGGGGCCGTCCATTAATCACGTGAGGCTTGAATGGGGGTGGGGGAGGTTGGACAAAAATCGCGAAATATATTTTATTTTTCAACACATCATTTTGATTAAAATTCTACATACTTTATATATTTTTCATAGGATAACACGATTCTTTTATTATATCGTGGTCATTGATTTCAGAATAATAATGGATTATACTTTATACCTTTATACCGCATTAAAGATATTTTTTTTTTTTTTATTCATTTATATGTACTTTCAATAAACGATGTTAAAATGATGTTGGATGGGGGGGTAGTCTTAAATTTCACCACATATCACTAAAGGGGAGGGGGGTTAAAATATGCCAAATAAGAGACCATGTGATTAATGGACGGCCCCTTATAGTTAATTCAACACATACCGTCACTATGAATGCATATAATAAAAATACAAATTAGATACTCAATACTAAAATGATAATGATTAAAACATTCCATATTACATATATCAAATTTTAAAAAACTACAATTTTAAATTAATTTTCTTTGATGACAATTATAAAGTTTTCGCTTTCTCACAGAATTTCAGCCGCGTTAAAATGCAAGTGACGATGTCCCTATCTTCGCTGGTGGGCACCTCCACCACCTTCAGCGAGGAGTCGCTGCGTCGCGCGCTCAAGACCATCTTAGTATACGCGGAACATGACACTGATCTTCAGGACACCAACTTCCCTGAACAGGTGATAATAACAACTATTGCAAAAGTTTGTTGACGCTGTTGAGAAGATAAATAATATTATTTTTAGGAAACATTTTATTAGAATTCGAAAGAAAATATTTTGTGTTACATCTGGCTCAAAGGACCAGGGAATATCCAATTTAATATTTGAAAATGCATAGGATTTCTATTACGTACATTCTACTACGTATTCTACATTTTGTACTTGCCACATATCACTTGTACTTGATGTGACTTTGTGCGGTGATAGTCTGTGGGTGATACAATGTAATGTGGCTTGGGTAATATTTCAGAAAAAGTTTTTTTTCCGGAGGCCACTTAGAAAATATGAACAATTGGTTTCAGTAGGTATAACTTAGCAAAACAGTGTACGACGCCATTTGTCACCAAATGGCATTAAAGAAAAACAATAACGGCAACACTAGTTGTAATACCAATGATATTGTGTTCGTTGAATAATTTAATACGTCGGTATTTTTATAAATTTTCATAACGTTTTTGTTTGTTTTCCAATTTAAAATAACCAAAGAAACTATTAACAACAATTAATAAAATTAACAAGTATCCACACATTTTACGTCGTAGTATATCGGGTTGCCATATTAACATTAACTTCGATCTTAGCGCCCTCATCAAAAACAGACTCTTTTGCCAAGTTTTACAAAATAATCAATTTAAAATGACAACATTTAATTTCAGGTGAAAGACCTAGTATTCAACCTGCACATGATCCTGTCGGACACGGTGAAGATGAAGGAGTTCCAAGAGGACCCGGAGATGCTGCTGGACCTGATGCACCGCATCGCGCGGGGATACCAGCACAGCCCCGACCTGCGCCTCACGTGGCTCAACAACATGGCTCAGAAGCATATGGAGGTATGATAGTCGTTGACATAATTTAATTTTCATTTATATACTTTTACAAAGGCGTATAGAGTGTGCGTCTCTTTGAAAGATAAGATCCGTAATGAGCTTACCGACAAAGATCCAAAGTTATTGACATAGCACACAGGATTGGCAAGCTGAAGTGGCAATGGGCTGGTCACCTCTGTCGAAAAACCCGATAACCGTTGGGGTAAACGTGTTCTTGAATGGAGATCGCGTCTTGACAAGCGTAGTGTAGAACGCTCTAGCTAGGTGGGTTGACGATTTGCGAAAGTTTGTTGTCACATGCTGGATGCGACAAGCCGAAGACAAGGTGAAATGTCTCAATTCGGAAGAGCCTTATGTTCAGCAAATGACAGCAAAAGACTGATAACGATGATAAAAAAAATATCTGATTTAAAATTTAAATAAATTATGACCTTTGCTAGTCATAGACAATACTGATAGCCACCAGCACTCGTTATGCATGTCTTACTGGAAGGGTCAAAAAGACTTAACTTATACGTAGTAGAATCATTCCAAAACAAATGCCGTACGCTGACATCAGGATCTTTATTATGTAGTATAACTTCACAAATTCGCATCCATTGCTTAACTTTACTTCTACACCTGGCTCGAGGGACCAAAAGTGACGTAACTTTTTATACCTTTCGTGTGATTTGTTAGTTTTGTGTATTGAGTATAATAGATGTGTGTGTGTGTCTTGTGCAGCGCTCGAACCACACGGAGGCCGGCATGTGCCTGGTGCACGGCGCGGCGCTGGTGGCGGAGCAGGTGGCGGCGCGCGGGCGCGGCGCGGCGCTGCTGCAGCGCGTCACGCACAACGCGCTCGACGAGAGCTGCGCCGACGCGCTGCACCACCACCTCACGCACCACGAGCTGCAGGTACGCACCACCACCTCACGCACCACCACCTGCAGGTACGCACCACCACCTCACGCACCACCACCTGCAGGTACGCACCACCACCTCACGCACCACCACCTGCAGGTACGCACCACCACCTCACGCACCACCACCTGCAGGTACACACCACCACCTCACGCACCACGAGCTGCAGGTACGCACCACCACCTCACGCACCACCACCTCACGCACCACCACCTCACGCACCACCACCTGCAGGTACGCACCACCACCTCACGCACCACCACCTGCAGGTACGCACCACCACCTCACGCACCACCACCTGCAGGTACGCACCACCACCTCACGCACCACCACCTGCAGGTACGCACCACCACCTCACGCACCACCACCTGCAGGTACGCACCACCACCTCACGCACCACCACCTGCAGGTACGCACCACCACCTCACGCACCACCACCTCACGCACCACCACCTGCAGGTACGCACCACCACCTCACGCACCACCACCTGCAGGTACACACCACCACCTCACGCACCACGAGCTGCAGGTACGCACCACCACCTCACGCACCACCACCTGCCAGTGGCGGTACTTCCATAGAAGCCCAAAAGCCCGGCTTGCCCTACTTAATACGTACATACTTGATACTAAACACAAACCATTTTATTCCGTACAATACAATCATATTTTATTAGAAAACATTTATAAATTTTGAATTTACCGCGTCCTGTCGAGAGCGCAAAGGTCGTCGTCCTGTTGCGCGCCTAAAATCCAAATTATTATTATTAAAAGCGCCTGCGACGGTGCGTCGCGCCGAAGCGCCACGCGAAATTCATTCAAATATTGATAACATTAAAATACGAAGTCCGCTGGCTCCACACGCTCCCGTAGTAGCAACATTGCAAAATATATCTATCCTTTTCTCTCTCGTGTGCTTTTACGAGGCTTTTGGCAAACTCGATATTTGTATGGGGATCTCACGAGTGAAGTGCACTACAAATGTATAGGTATAGATATTTTGTATAGCAATTTGTACTACACCAAATGCCCGGCTTTTTAGAATGAACATCGTACGTTTCATGGTCGGCGCGTTGTTATTTAATATTATGATTTATTAAAATTTATTTTTATTTTTATTAATTTGGTTGGTTTTATAGTTTTAGTACAAATAAGAAAGTTTTCGTATAGGTACTTTATAATAAAATATAATTGTATGTCGTAATATTTATGTTACGTTTATGGACAATACTGTACGAATTGCGACTAACTTCATATGTATTTTGACATTTGGCAATTGTTAGTATTTCTCAAAAAATAGTAATTGTTTGTAGTGATAATGTTGAGTTTTTTATATTTAGACTTTTTGAAACTAAAATGAGTGGTATTGTTTTGCTATGATGGTGCGAGTGTGACCGTGAAACTACTCATTGCCGTTAGAAAGGTAAATTTATTCAAGTGTATTGTAAATAAACTGGCGCGAAAATAAATCGTGTAAAAAATACGCCGGGATTGTGAATTTCTCTAAGTCGTGGTATATTACAAAATACATTTTATCGACTCGCTTTAATATACTATGTGCGTTCTTTAATTTTAACATGCTCTCCCCTTCAAATAGGTTATTAAACAATCGTGTTTCATATAGTTTATCAAACGCCAAGATTTGTGTTACATTATTTGGAGTTTAATGATTTATATTTAAAATAAATTAGTTCATCCCTTCAATAGAAATTATATCAATTGTATTACAAAAAACATAACATGAATGTATTAATAATAATTTCTGCCGGCGAAGTTATACACGGCAACGTAGCTGTAGCTATGCTTTTGCTATTAAAATGCAATTTAAAGTTACAGATGCATTTCCAAAAGTAATTTAAGTTACATATTTATTTAATTAATTGATTTAAAAACGAATGATAAGTAATGCCTTCAGCATATTAGGAATATTTAGATGGCGGTGCAAATCGCGCCATCTATTAGATTTTTATGGAACAACTTATTGTTATAGGTGCTTTCATATCAGTGATAAACAAAGCTGTTATTTTAATGGTTTTTATCCTATTCGGAGATTGAATGGTAGGATTTTCTCGGTGCCTGAGGTGTCGATTTCGAATCCCGGGGTCGTTTTTTTTAAGGTTCATTATTATCGCATAGGCCCGCCTCCTATCACATGATGGCGCGGAATATGCAAGGCGAAACATGAGTGTCCTGGTAGCACCTCTTCAAACATGTGTATGTATAGGTGTTATGTCAGCCGACTTAATACCATTTGCTCCTAAATTAATACATATTAAAATATCTAAAAAAAATATTGGGCTTGCCCTAGTCCAGAACCCTAGGCACGCCACTGCCACCTGCAGGTACGCACCACCACCTCACGCACCACCACCTGCAGGTACGCACCACCACCTGCAGGTACGCACCACCACCTCACGCACCACCACCTCACGCACCACCACCTGCAGGTACGCACCACCACCTCACGCACCACCACCTGCAGGTACGCACCACCACCTCACGCACCACCACCTGCAGGTACACACCACCACCTCACGCACCACGAACTGCAGGTACGCACCACCACCTCACGCACCACCACCTGCAGGTACGCACCACCACCTCACGCACCACCACCTGCAGGTACACACCACCACCTCACGCACCACGAGCTGCAGGTACGCACCACCACCTCACGCACCACCACCTGCAGGTACACACCACCACCTCACGCACCACGAGCTGCAGGTACGCACCACCACCTCACGCACCACGAGCTGCAGGTACGCACCACCACCTCACGCACCACCACCTGCAGGTACGCACCACCACCTCACGCACCACCACCTGCAGGTACGCACCACCACCTCACGCACCACCACCTGCAGGTACACACCACCACCTCACGCACCACGAGCTGCAGGTACGCACCACCACCTCACGCACCACGAGCTGCAGGTACGCACCACCACCTCACGCACCACCACCTGCAGGTACGCACCACCACCTCACGCACCACCACCTGCAGGTACGCACCACCACCTCACGCACCACCACCTGCAGGTACACACCACCACCTCACGCACCACGAGCTGCAGGTACGCACCACCACCTCACGCACCACGAGCTGCAGGTACGCACCACCACCTCACGCACCACCACCTGCAGGTACACACCACCACCTCACGCACCACGAGCTGCAAGTACACACCACTAGTTCTTAGTCTCCGTCCCGTATACACCTTCAGAGACCTGCTAGAACCGACGTGCATCCAGTGACTCTGCTCACCACCTCACTGGCCAAGAGCTGCAGATTCATACAACCACCAACACTCTGTCCCGTATACATCTGCAGAGACCTGCTAGAAACTACCCGCATCCAATGACTTCCTTCCCAACACCTCACGCACCACGAGCTGCAGGTATACACCACCACTACTCTCTGTCCCATATACACATCCCCCGAGGGTTTCCAGAAACCTGCTAGGCCGACCAGCATCCAATAGACTATCTACACCACCACCTTAGTGCCACCACCACGTCCGATGATTTTAATAAATGAGATTATATTTGTATGTTCAGGCGCTGTTAGAGCACGCTGCAAGTGAGTTGATGACAGCGGGCATGTACGAGACGGTCAATGAAGTGTACAAAGTGCTCATACCCATCGCAGAGGAGAATAGAGATTATAAGAAGCTCGCCAATATACACAGGTACTACACCATTGCATAAGTATATCTACTTAAAAAATACACTTTAATTTGTAAACTTGTCATATAACACAGAATTTTTCACCCATGGTAGTCCAACTATTAAGTTAGTAGTTATTTTTACATTGCGTTTAGAGATGAATGAATCTTACGCTACATAGTGGGATGGTAGTTACATGTGCAAACGCATACGTGAAGGGAGAGTTAGGCTGACTAAAGCACAAGCCAGACGTCCCGAGGCACGACCGGGAGAAACAACAGAATGCAGTTGATACGGGGAACCGCGTTGTGCCGTCATGGTGTCCCTGAAAAATCGCGAAATGAACGCCTTGATTCCGATCGTGATATACTGTAACATATCAGACTATAATTGCTACTTTAGTCCTGTGCAAAGTCCTCAAGTTGGGTAGAAAGGGGGAGGGAGCAAACTGTATGTTCGATTAAGAGAGGAACGTTACATTTGTAACCATTTGCAATTTAATGAATAAGGTATTTTCTTCCTGTATTCTAGTAAGCTGAACGAAGCCTTCACTCGCATCGAGCAACTGCACGGCAAGCGCGTGTTCGGCACCTACTTCCGCGTGTCGTTCTACGGAGCGCGCTTCGGCGACCTGGACGGCGAGCAGTTCATCTACAAGGAGCACGCGCTCACCAAGCTGCCCGAGATATTCAGCAGGCTCGAGGTATACTACACTACACTACAGTATGCACTACACTACACACCACACTACTTCCGCGTGTCGTTCTACGGAGCGCGCTTCGGCGACCTGGACGGCGAGCAGTTCATCTACAAGGAGCACGCGCTCACCAAGCTGCCCGAGATATTCAGCAGGCTCGAGGTATACTACACTACACTACAGTATGCACTACACTACAGAATGCACTACACTACACACCACACTACTTCCGCGTGTCGTTCTACGGAGCGCGCTTCGGCGACCTGGACGGCGAGCAGTTCATCTACAAGGAGCACGCGCTCACCAAGCTGCCCGAGATATTCAGCAGGCTCGAGGTATACTACACTACACTACAGTATGCACTACACTACACACCACACTACTTCCGCGTGTCGTTCTACGGAGCGCGCTTCGGCGACCTGGACGGCGAGCAGTTCATCTACAAGGAGCACGCGCTCACCAAGCTGCCCGAGATATTCAGCAGGCTCGAGGTATACTACACTACACTACAGTATGCACTACACTACAGAATGCACTACACTACACACCACACTACTTCCGCGTGTCGTTCTACGGAGCGCGCTTCGGCGACCTGGACGGCGAGCAGTTCATCTACAAGGAGCACGCGCTCACCAAGCTGCCCGAGATATTCAGCAGGCTCGAGGTATACTACACTACACTACAGTATGCACTACACTACAGAATGCACTACACTACACACCACACTACTTCCGCGTGTCGTTCTACGGAGCGCGCTTCGGCGACCTGGACGGCGAGCAGTTCATCTACAAGGAGCACGCGCTCACCAAGCTGCCCGAGATATTCAGCAGGCTCGAGGTATACTACACTACACTACAGTATGCACTACACTACAGAATGCACTACACTACACACCACACTACTTCCGCGTGTCGTTCTACGGAGCGCGCTTCGGCGACCTGGACGGCGAGCAGTTCATCTACAAGGAGCACGCGCTCACCAAGCTGCCCGAGATATTCAGCAGGCTCGAGGTATACTACACTACACTACAGTATGCACTACACTACAGAATGCACTACACTACACACCACACTACTTCCGCGTGTCGTTCTACGGAGCGCGCTTCGGCGACCTGGACGGCGAGCAGTTCATCTACAAGGAGCACGCGCTCACCAAGCTGCCCGAGATATTCAGCAGGCTCGAGGTATACTACACTACACTACAGTATGCACTACACTACAGAATGCACTACACTACACACCACACTACTTCCGCGTGTCGTTCTACGGAGCGCGCTTCGGCGACCTGGACGGCGAGCAGTTCATCTACAAGGAGCACGCGCTCACCAAGCTGCCCGAGATATTCAGCAGGCTCGAGGTATACTACACTACACTACAGTATGCACTACACTACAGAATGCACTACACTACACACCACACTACTTCCGCGTGTCGTTCTACGGAGCGCGCTTCGGCGACCTGGACGGCGAGCAGTTCATCTACAAGGAGCACGCGCTCACCAAGCTGCCCGAGATATTCAGCAGGCTCGAGGTATACTACACTACACTACAGTATGCACTACACTACAGAATGCACTACACTACACACCACACTACTTCCGCGTGTCGTTCTACGGAGCGCGCTTCGGCGACCTGGACGGCGAGCAGTTCATCTACAAGGAGCACGCGCTCACCAAGCTGCCCGAGATATTCAGCAGGCTCGAGGTATACTACACTACACTACAGTATGCACTACACTACAGAATGCACTACACTACACACCACACTACTTCCGCGTGTCGTTCTACGGCACTACACATACGACACTCTATAGTATTCATTAAACTACAGTTTATAGTGTACTCTTTTTTTTATTGCAATGAGTGGCGAGACGAGCATGCCATTTGTCTGATGGTCATTGATACGACCGCTCATGGACAGTAGCAAAACCAAACATCACTATGAATTACAAAGTGATTGCATTCCACTGCGCTCATTATTCCGAGACATAAGATTAGGTAAATATGGTTAGGGGATGGATTTCCGCAATCCGTTTTTAATTCTCCTCTATGTTTTATCAAGAATCCTATTATATTTTTAAAAGACTATATTTTACTTCACCGGCTAGGTGGAGTGACGAAAGGTCGCTGGCAGATGCTGGATGCGACAAGCCGAAGACAGGGTAAAATGGCGCAACTTGGAGGAGGCCTATCTCCAGCAGTGGGCAACAGTTTAGGTTGATGATGATGATGATATTTTATTGTGACTTCTACCATTTTTGTCAGAACTTCTACGGTCAGCGTTTCGGCGCGGACAACGTGGTGATCATCAAGGACTCGAACTCTGTGGACACGAGCACGCTGGACCCGGACAAGGCGTACATCCAGATCACATACGTGGAGCCATACTTCGAGCCGCACGAGTTGCGCAAGCGGGTCACCCACTACGAACGCAACTATAACATCAGTGAGTACGGAATTATCCCGTATCATATGCTGTCTAGGATTGAAACACCTAAAAGTCTCCAAGACTTACATCCTTTGTCGACAACTTTGAAAAACTTGGCTCTGCATCAGTTTAAACGTAGAGTCAAGTTTTTCGACCATAGTACACAAGTATTCATCTCTATTTTCACATTGTTAGGTGTAATATTTTGTCACTCAGTGATGGAATTGCGCGTCAATAATAAGTCATAACCAAGAACTCGGCTATTTTAGATATCACGAGTTTTATAGACTGTTTATTCTAATTAAAAAAAATGAAAAAAAAATGAAAAAAAAATTGTTTAATATTTTTATTTTTTTACTCCCTGATGTTTCAATTACCTTAGAGCTTTTGGCTTAGCTTATAGTGTATCTATACCCGGGTCGGACCGCTAATATGTAATATTGTCTTTAACCTAATAAATCATAACGTTTATACAGGGTATATCAAGACTGCTACCGAAAACGAAGCCGGGTGGCAGTTTAAGCGACTTCATACACAATGCAACAGAAAAAGTTGAAAAAAAAAGCGACAATTTTTTTTTGTTATTTTTTCCTATGGCCATATTTGGGTGGTAAATAGATTTTTTTCCTAAAATAATAGTGTATACCCTTTTATTTATTAATACTCTAAGGTATAAAAGAGCTTAAATTATTATTTTAGCAAAAACTATGGATTTACCACCCAAAAATGACGATATTTAAAGAATCATAAAAAATAATTGTCGCGTTTATTTGCGAAATTTTTAATTGCATTTTGTTTGTAGTCACTAAAACCACCACCCGGCTTCGTTTTCGGTAGCAGTCTTGAGATACCCGGTATATTGTTCTAAACACACAACTGTGTGTGGTCAGAGCGGTTCATGTACGCGACGCCGTTCACTGCGGACGGGCGCGCGCACGGCGACATCGGCGAGCAGTGCAAGCGCAAGACCATCCTCACCACCGCGCACCACTTCCCCTACGTCAAGACCAGGATACAGGTACCACATGCCAACAACACCTTTATATTTGTACTCTGATTATTTATTGGTGCACACTGCAGTCTGTCGCTGCAAGTTTGACAGCCTGCGTGTTGCGAGTTGCGAGGCCGCGTGATCGATACCAGCACCGAGACATATATTTGTGGGAACAGGTATTTGTTTCGCGTCTGGGTGACACAAGACTCGATCTTAATGTGGGGTCAGAACTATGTACATACGTGACTGTTGCGTGTATATATTTATTATTTATTATGCCACTTTTTGTTGAGCAATGGTTCCTTAAGTTACTCAACAATGTCTGGTAACAAAATGTTATTTATTTTTAGTATATGTTGCAATATTAGTATATGTTTTAAGAAATTTTGGTAACATTGGTAAGAATTCATGACATTGTTGGGCAATGTTGCTCCACACAATGATATATTATACAAATACGACGTAGATATCGCACTAGCACTTCAAAAGTGAGGCGTTCAAATTCGGGCAATTGGTGTAATTTCATCTAGTCGCATAGCAACGGCGACAGAGGGAAGACCTCAGTGCTGTCAACATAATTTATTTCGAAAATATTGTCTAAAGTGTCGAATTGTGTGTTTTAAAAGTGTTAAAACAATGGTGCAAAAATATGAAACTAAATTGGGCCTACACACCATACGTAAGTATATAAAAATCACACCAAAATTTAATTTTTATTTTAAATTAGTAAACACCGCCTTCAATTGTGTAATAAGGATCGCCTAATACAAAGATTGTGAAGTGAGATAGGGACAAATAGCGTACGTCATAGATTAACAAGTCAGAAGCGAAACTGATCACACAGAAAATTGACGATGAAAGTTTGAATGGATTTAGATAGTAGTATATTTGTTTCTAATTCAATCATATCTAAAACGATTAAGTTATTTGTTATGAATTATTTTCATAATATATTACTTAATCCAACCACGAACATTACAAAATACATTAGCTTCCCCATATATTTTGAATAACTATATTTACATATATCATTGAATGTTTCCAGATTTCTACGTGATGAGCTTTTGAGATGTAAATGGATATGCACTAAGCACAGCTTGGACAAAAAGAGGGGATCGTGACCGGATGCCTTTAAAACTTATTAATATTGGTTTAGCACATTTAATTATGAATAAAAATATACAAATACGAAAATATATATATCCACCTAAAAAAAACCCTGCACTAACGGTTATAGTATCGGTTGTTTACAAGTGGCAGATCGCTCATACGTTACTACCATGAGCAGGTACGGTAAGGTGTCTTGTACCCCAAGCAGGAACATTTTGAAGTATCGTATAGTAATAGTATCGTGACAACGATTACTATACTATAACTACTCCATATCGGTAGCATGAATCGATTAACCATACTCTCGTGAACTCGATACTATTACGTTACGATAGTGACAGATAACCTAGGGTAATGAACGAATGTTATTGAATGATTCGTGCGGAATTGTCATTCACTACGTGAGTACATTAATTTATTATTATTATAAAGTAACAAAAAAATATAAAACATGCATTAATGTCGCGTAGAAAGGTTATGGAAATAAATTAATAAGCAAATACATATTTCTTGCTTTTATTCCGCAATGTACAAAAATGACTCCAATTAATTATGCGTTTAGATTTCCGAACGTAGCAATTTTTTTTTGATTAGTTGTCAAACAATTAATGCAAATTAATAACTAATATTATTTAAGTTATAGATAAAGATATGTACATATGTTTTATAAAATCCCTCTACATTTTTAAGGAGGAGAGCTTTATGAAAGTATTCTCTATATTTTTGCTCGTTAAGTTCCTCGGCAATTATTTTCACATATACTCACACTTCTCTGCCCTAAGAGCTTGCTCGACTATACATTGACTTATAAGCTTATAAGTATAACATAAAATGATTAAGTAGGTACGCAAAACGAAAATCAAAGTTCCATGTAAATATTTTATTTATAAGTTTTTTACAGTTTTAGGTTAGGTATGTTTTTAACTACAATAAATTCCAGACTTTCTATATCTTCATACTTGTTCGCAAGATTCCCAAGTTCATTGCTCCGATTCCAAACAGTCCATAGTCTAAGAAATAACCTTCATATTTGAGTTAGGTATCACAATAATTATAACTTCATATCGCAGCATTGAATTTCATATAACTAGCGAAATACAGAGTAGATAATTACACACAATAACACTAAGGCATCGGGAAACACTAAGCATGACCGTAATTAACACATTTTTCCTAAATTCGATGTGTAGAAATACAAAAATATACTCTCGATAATGTTCTCACGGTAAAAATGTCGGTGACAAAACAATCGTATTTCTCGATAGTAAATCGGCGATACTATACGTCAAAAATTATTCCTGCTACCACTTTTCATACATTTGTATAGTAAAACTATCGTTATTACCATACTATAGTATCTTAAATGTTTCCTGTTGCCATCATTTAGTTCCAAATACGCTCACAATGGCGCTGTTCAAATTCCCATACAAAATTTTACTATTACGATTACTATACTATAGAGCCAAATGTTCCTGCTTGGGGCATTGGTTTCGCTTATGTCCACGAGCGGTCGTATCACTTGTCATTATTACAATAAAAAAATATTAATAAGAAATCGATTTTTCAGTGCATGCTTACCATAAACTAATATAAAAAACGGCAACGAATTTAATTTTTTATTTTATCAAGGTTGTAAGCAAATAAAAATATATTTGTTTCAGGATGGCATACCACAGGTAGACTCATGTAGCAACCTCAAAGTTAATATATTAAATACTTATAAAACCAAATAGGTAGTTTTATTTATCGTCACCCTTCTGTTTCTATCGCTTCGATTCTATGTTTGGATAGCGCAATACTATCTCTTTTCATCTCGCACGTTCTGTATAATCTGTTTCATTCACTAAAATTGTCATAAAGTATTAACAAATGAGTATGTATATGCATAGCAGTACAGTTTTTAAACGTCACGCAATATGGATATGCGTCATCTTTATTAAAACATCATTGGCTCCACAAAAGAAAACACTATTAAGGCTGGGCAACTTCAGTCACTATACAAAATAGAATAAAGGTATATATAGATTCATTGGAGGGGGATTATGGAGAGTGAGCATTTGGCCCTGCGCAGACGACAGACTATCCGTGACGCACTTTTTAGTCTGTGAAAATAGAACCTATGCAATTATATGCAGTAACGCACACGACGCGCAAAAAGTCCGGCGCACAAAAAATCCGTGTAATTCGGGCAGACCGCACCGCGCCGCTCCGCACAAAAAGTGTTGAAAAAAATTGAACGTTTGCTTTAAGGCCCTGCGCAGACGACAGACTATCCGTGACGCACTTTTTAGTCTGTGAAAATAGAACCTATGCAATTATATGCAGTAACGCACACGACGCGCAAAAAGTCCGGCGCCCAAAAAATCCGTGTAATTCGGGCAGACCGCACCGCGCCGCGGCGCGCCGCTCCGCACAAAAAGCGTGTGAAAAAAATTGAACGTTTGCTTCAACGCGCGCTAACGCAGACGGCGCACTCTTTAGTCTGCAATCTGCATTTGCTAGGGGTGGGTGGATGTAACGCACGCCATCTATTATCATGGCGCCAGAGGTCGATGTAACTATGTTAATTCAAGAAATACAAAACAGACCAGCAATTTATGATACTTCTAAGGCAGAATATCATGATATACATTTAAAAAGAAAAATGTGGGAAGAAGTGTGTTGTAATGTTTATTCCGCTCCTGTTTGGACCTGTTTGAAATAGCAACTCATCAAATGTAGGAACAGACATTTTATAATATTTGAAAAAAATTGCCGGATGTTGTTTCAGAATTGAATGTTTATATGGAACTGTCCCTTCAGTAATCTTTCCGAAAGTATAGGATGTACCCAAAATTCTCTATTTCTTCTTATTTTTCTGTACTTCATGTACAAAATAATACTTCGCGGTCTCTGCACGATTTCCATAGCGTCTACGTCTCTACAGCTCTGCCGACAAAATGATCGAAGATGTGCGTCGTGTGCGTTGAGTCTGTAAAAAATCCGCGACCGACTTTTTGCGCGCCATGCAGACTTTTTGTGCGCCGCAGACTCGATCTTACAAAAAGTGTGCCGTCTGCGCAGGGCCTTTAATATTTTGAATATAGTCGTCGGATGTATGATGTGTGTCGATCGTAGTCGGATGATGTGTTAAATGTAACTTATTTTTCCCTAAATTTGTTTCTAGGTGGTTCAGAAAACGCAAATAATTCTCTCACCAATCGAAGTGGCCATTGAAGATATACAAAAGAAGGTAAATATCTATATCTGTACCAGCTCATATACGTCCCACTGTAGGGCACGAGTTTGCTCTACAATTGAGAGTACGATTGAGAGTGATTAGGCCATATAGTCCACCACGCTGGCCTAGTGCGGGTTGGCGGACTGTAAATACCATACAAATTCGCTATAGCATGTAAGGTTTCCTTACGATGTTTTCCTTCACCGTGAAATATCTTAAAACTTTTCAAATATTTTTATTTTTAAATTTTGGTGTATTTTCTTTGTACTAATAGGGAACATGCACCAGACTTTAAACTAAGTCAAAATATTTTTTTTGTAATCTTTATTAATATAGAATTATACCTTTAAGATATTTTTTTAATTTATCAGCTCTAAATCGGTAAAATAAATACTTAAAAAATGACATTTCAAATTTTCCGCGCATTTTTCCGAAACGCGATCTATTGCTTGAAAAGGAAAGTGACGACAATGGTTGCGTTCTTATGAAGTTTTAGCTTGTTGTTTTACGTTTGTTTATGAGTTATTTTGTGCTTTCTTTATACTATTAAATAAAATGGATTATTTTGTCGCGAAATACAGTTCTGTAGCAATTCATGAAAGAAACTTTATCCAAATACTACGTTGTTCATAACGCAACCTTTGACGTCACAGCGAGTTCGCGCCAACATGGTGTTTGAATGCTTCGAAACTGATAGCAGTTTTGATTATTTTTTTGTACTCTTTTGAATGATATTTTCAAAGACATATTTTTTTCCGATAATGTAATAACATACAGAATTGATTAAAAATATAAAAAAATGACATGCATATTCCCTATTGTAAAGAACATTCAATTCAGATTAACGAGTTGGCGGCGGCCACGAGTCAGGAGCCGGCGGACCCCAAGATGCTGCAGATGGTGGTGCAGGGCTGCATCGGCACCACCGTCAACCAGGGACCGCTCGAGCTGGCGCAAGTGAGACTATTAATTCATAGCTGTTTATGTGGTTGCACTGCATTGTTTTTAATTTAAGTCTAAAATAGAAAGTTATTAACATGTTGGTCTGTTCATAAACTATCAGTGTCATTTAAAACTTTTGAAGAATAAATGCAGTTATGAAAGGTCCTTTAGACCACATCTTCAGTCCCTATCAATGAATACTGGACATATCCATAATCATAATACGCATCTTTTAACTAAATCTATTACCACTATTCTATCTCGAGTCAAATATTTCCAAAATTGTAAGTCCATAATCCATATGATGAGAGGACCATGAAGAATATTAAATATATTAATTATAACTTTTTTTATTGCACTAAACATGCCATCCGCCTGATGGTAAGCGATACAATCACTCATGGAATGTAGTAAAACTTAACAGCATGAATTACAAAGCAATACTTGGTATTCCACTGCGCTCTCGGGATAGTCTCCTGAGACATAAGATGTTAAGTCTCAATATGTCCAGTAGTTACTGTGGCTACTATGTTTTTAAAAACCAGAACGCAACAGTACATCTACACTGGTGTTTGGCGGGAGAAATAGACATTGCGTTGGTACCTACGCAGGTGTCCTCTCACATATGAGAGAACTACCAGTAAAAATCATCATAAAGATTTTCATATCATGAAAAATATTTATACCTTTCTCCGCAGGTATTCTTAGCTCCTGTCGCTGAAGGCACACAACCGCCCACGAGACTGACCAATAAGCTACGACTTGCATTCAAGGATTTCTCAAAGAAGTAAGGAATCATTATACATTAAACTTTCTATATCAGAAGTTGATTTCCCAACCTTTAATATTAACATTGCACCATTCCAGCAGTTAGTTAGCAAAATTCTAGTTTAAAAAAAGCATATATTTTCACTAGCCTTAATGAATTAATTTAGTACAAATAGTTTCTTCTTTACAATCATCAGCTGCAGATTATCAATTAGCATACCAAATTTGGAATTGCGAATTCATCCACTACGTTACTTCCGGCAACCTTTATCTCTTTTTCTTGCAATTATGGGATTGCTTTAAATATGTCTCTTTGACAATATTAATGAGGACATGACGGTGTGTGTGCAGATGCCAGGACGCACTAAAGAAGAACAAGAACCTGATCGGCAGCGACCAGCGCGAGTACCAACGCGAGCTGGAGCGCAACCTGCAACGCTTCTCCGACAGACTCGCGCCGCTCATACACCACACGCCCTCGCACGTCGCGCAGCTCAGGTACTCGACAAAGAAGCAAACACACACACACACACACGCATACATATAAACACGTTCACAAACATGCGGATACGAACGGACGTATCAGATACTCACTAAAATAGTACTAAAAACTTACTGCTGATACTCATTGAAGGTGGACGTGTTGTTAAAGTCACTCTAAATACTTAAAAAAAAAAAAACAGTCACGCGTCGGGCTTTGCACCGTACGGTCGCATAACACCTAGACTTTTTTCTGTAGTCCACGCGTTCCAGCGTATCTCAAACTTTGCCACCTGTCGTATAATATAAATTACAAATAACGCTGCTACTATAATTTCTTATCCTCTCGTTGTCATGGATTCGTGTAACTGCAGTGCTTGTAACGATCCCATAACCGATGGCGTTCGTTGTACAGCGTGTAGCCAAGATCTTCATTTCCACTGCGCGGGGATCACAGAAGCAGGTTACAGAAAGCTTGGAGACAGAAAACTTACTTGGCGCTGTTCTCAATGTAAACTAGCTGGTACCACTCAGCAATTGCTATCTCCGAGACGCGAATCGGAATCGACAATCTTAAATGAAATAAGGGCTCTCTCAAAAAAATTAGAGCCTCTCGAAAGCTTAAAAGATGAGATTATTGTGCTACGTAAAGAGTTTGCTGATTTGAAATCTTCATTAAGTGGCATTTCTAAGGAATTCAAAGAGGTCAACATTAAAGTTAAAGACATGGAAGTACGTCTTACGCAGGTCGAGAAGGTTCAGGCACAAGTGGACCAAATTCAGACACGTTTAGAGAAACTGGAAACTGAATCTACTATTAAGGATCAATGGACAAGATTGAGCAATGTGGAAATACAAGGAGTCCCCCAAACGAAGCATGAGGATTTATATCAGATTGTGTCAAATATAGGAGCCACAATAAATTATCCAGTTTCAAAATCTCAGATAAATTTTCTAACGAGGATACCAACTCGCAATAAGGATCAAATTAAGCCTATCGTTGTGTCCTTCGGAAATCGGTATGTAAAAGAAGACTTTATAGCTGCAGCAAGATTGAAATCCAAGTCGACTCCTCTAACTTCAGGGCAAGTATTGGGCCTGCCAGGAAACCAACGGATATATAATGTCAATGATCACTTAACTACATGGAACAAGAATTTACTTGCAAAAACTAAGAAGTTGGCCACTGAAGCGGATTTTCAGTACGTGTGGGTCAAGCACTGCAAAATTAATGCAAGAAAAACCGACACATCCCACATAATAATCGTAAGATCAGAAGGAGATCTTCTGAAACTAAAATAGTCTTGTTATTACTTTTTCTCTTCTTTATTAACATAAAATTTATTGCAACAAAGATAAAGTTTGAGAACCTTAAGCCTCAACGTGCTACTGGTTGTTTCCAACAACTATTGTGTCACTCAATTGTGCTTTCTAAAAAATATTATAAAAAATGTTGTGTTACGTTTAGGTTGTCACGTTCTGAATTCATCCTTATAGTGTACGAAATTAACTTCATTATCAAATGTCATATGAGCATTATCGTGACTAATCCTCGATCCGCCTTCGGCTTTGTTTCCATTCTGTATCAGCCCATATACGTCCCACTGCAGGGCACGGGCCTACTCTACAATCGAGAATACGATTGAGAGTGGTTAGGCCATATAGTCCACCACGCTGGCCTAGTGCGATAATGGCGGTAACTCCTACAAAACTCAACTGAATAACTTTCACCAAAACCTCAACAAGCTGGTAACATCTCACCCCCTGGACAAATTTATTATTTGTGGCGATTTTAACTTCGGAAATGACGTGGTCTGGAATACAAATGAAAAAACCGAAATTGTTCCAGCTAGTCTGTCCTCTGCTTGTTTAACAGACTTCTTCGATACAATAAATACATGTAACTTATCACAATATAGTAATGTGCAAAACAGCAACAACAGGCTGCTGGATCTTGTCTTTTCCAACAGCCCGGTGCAGGTACATGAATGTCTTGATCCCTTAGCGTTACCAATAGATATACACCATAAGCCGTTATTAATTAGTACCGAGTTCGTTGAAATCCATAAATGTGCTTTAAAATATAACACTCACTATAATTTTTACCGAGGCGATTACACCGCAATTACTTCTGCTCTTGATCTTGTTGATTGGAATGACCAATTATGCCTCAAATCTCTGGAGGAGGCAGTTAGCTTCTTCTATGACAAACTTTATGCACTTAGGGATTTGCATATTCCTATTAAAACGATTAATAAGTCGTCTCACCCCCCCTGGTATAACAGTTCCTTAATTAAAATTTTAAAAGAGAAAACCAAACATCATAAAAAATTTAAAGTATATGGTAATATGTCGGACTATAATTCCTTTTGTGTTTTGCGTCATAGGGCTAAACAAGTAGAAAAAGAGTGTTTTAATATATATATGGAGAAAATAGAAGAGTCTATTACAAAAAACCCAAAATTATTTTGGTCATTTATAAAAAATAAGAGAAATAGTAATCAATTTCCTAATGTTATGCATTACAGAGACACAATGGCTAACACTGGTGAAGATATAGCTCAGTTGTTTGCTAATTATTTTCAGTCAACTTTCCGTGATTCCAGCTCAACTCCCTCTAATTCAAACACATGCAGTCATGACACTGGTTCTGTAAATTTATCTTCCATAGATATTCAACCAGATAATTTACTTAGAATTATAAAAAGTTTAGACCCGTCTAAATCAGGAGGACCCGATAATATACCGCCTACCTTTATTATTAAGTGCGCTGACAGTCTATTGACACCTCTCTGTATCTTGTTTAGACGTTCCATACGGGAAGGTATTGTCCCCAAAATATGGAAGTCTGCTTTTATCACACCAGTGCTAAAGAAAGGCGACAGCTCCAACATAGAGAACTACCGCCCCATCTCCAAGTTGTGTCTATTCTCCAAGATGCTTGAGCGTGTAATACATACGGAAATTTATTCTGCAATGAAATGCCATTTTCGAAATGAACAACACGGATTTTTGAAAAATCGATCAACCACCTCAAATCTTATTTTAGCTAGTGAAATTATATCATCCGGAATGGAGCAAGGTTACCAAGTCGATGTAATATACACAGACTACAGGAAATGCTTTGTTCGTATTGATCATGGTGTCCTTCTGGGAAAATTATACTCGGCTGGTATTCATGGTGATCTCTATCGTTGGTTCTCCTCATATATTAAGAATCGCTCACAAGCTGTAGTTTTGCGCGGGTACACATCTAGTTGGAGTGATATTCCATCTGGTATACCCCAAGGTTCTATATTAGGTCCCCTGTTATTCACTTTATACATTGCTGACATACATAACTCCTTTTTTAATTCTCGTATCCTGCTTTATGCAGATGATATGAAAATTTTTAAACTAGTTCGATCCCATTCTGACACTACAGATCTTCAAGCTGACTTAGATAGGTTTTCCTCGTATTGCAATGTAAACAAACTTGAGTTAAATGTCGATAAATGTTTTTATATATCATTCACTCGCAGAAAATCACCAGTTAACTCTAAATACCAACTAAATGATCTACCCATAAGCAAAGTCACTTGCATTAAAGATCTTGGAGTAATATTTGATAGCAGACTTTTATTCGATAGCCACATTGACTCAATTGTAAAAAGAGCTTCTAAGGCTTTGGGCTTTATTATTAGAAGTAGTTCATGTTTTCGGTCTCTCAAGCCAGTAAAAGTTCTTTACTGTTCTTATGTGCGAAGCCACCTTGAGTATGCATCTCAGATCTGGAACCCTCAATATAACATTTATATAAAACGCATTGAATCCATCCAGCGAAAGTTTTTAAGATTTTTGGACTTCAAAGTTCAGCAACGTTCGGTTAACTATGGTCAACGGTGCGAAAAATACCATTTTTTACCATTGGAGCATAGAAGAAAAGTCAACGACATTTGCTTTTTGGCAAACATTGCGAACGGATCGATTGATTGTCCCGAATTGCTCAGTAATATCTATCTTTGTTTAAACCCTATGAGTCTCAGGAGGCGCCCTTTACTACGTGTACCGTATGCATCCACTAATCATAGACGGAATGCCTTTTGCCTACGTAGTGCCAAAACCTATAATGCTCTCTCGCCGCACATGGATATAGACTTGTTCTGTTCCAGTATGAGTAATATAAAAAAAACTCTTAACAGTGAGTACTATAACGACGTAAATTAGTGGGTGTAACATATGTTATACGAGTATAGGTTTTCACAACTTTATATATATATAATTTTTTTTTTATTATTATTATTTGTTTTTCAAATAAGTAGCTAATTTTTAGTGTATAGTTTTTATTTTTATTTTGTAAGTTTTTTGTTTTATTTTTATTATTTCTGTTGCCTCTGCTTTTTCAGCTGCTTTGTCTTTGTTTTTATTTTGTTTTCTCTTAATTTCCCATTTGGTTCTTTTTATTATTGTTATTAATTATTGTTATTATTCTTTTTAATATTTTTTCTTTACGTAGGAGGCAAGGATATTGTTATCGTTGAATCTTTACCTATATGTGGAAGCTTGTAATTGGTATTTCTTTTATTTATGGTTGATATCCTATATTTTGTTAATTATCTGTAAGCTTTCCTTAAAAAAAAATAAAAAAAAAAATAAATAAATAAATAAAAAAAAAAAAAAAAACATTGCGCGCAAGACCTGTGGAGCTCCCCTCACCCCCCGAGTAAAGAGAGCGGTTGCATTTTTCGACTCCCTCACACCGAGGTCTGTACATTCGAACAATGAGCTTGCAAAGAACGCCGCCTCATTCTACATTGATAAGCGGAAGCGACGCGAGTAGCGGTTCATTACCGAACCTGACTGATGTCGAATATCCCAACATTAACTATAGAAAACGAAAGGTACGTGGTGAGGACACTGATTATAAGAATGATTTTGAAAAATTCCAATCAGATATAATGAAGGTTCTAAAAGATTTTGCAAAAACCCAAAATGAAAATTTAACATTTATACGGGAAGAAATAAGTGAAATTAAAGAAGAAATGAAAACCATATCAATGGCAACCGAAAATTTTGCAGAACAGATAAAAAGTATTAATAATGATATATTACACATGAAATCAGACCACACGCAAATACAGGAAAAGATTAAAAAGATTGAAATAGACATAATACAGTTTAAAAATCCTGAAAATATTTGTGACGGTAAATCCAAATCGCCTATTCTTAACCACGAAGACCTCATCCGAGAATTAAAGGAGCGAACCGAACGGGAAAAAAACGTCATATGTGTGGGCAGCGGCGTGCACAGGATTATGACACTGGGTATGCGGCGGAGTACTCGGTCACAAAAACTTTTTTTTTATAGTTTTTAGCATAGCCACAGCCACGCGACGGATCTCTAAGTCAGAAACCATGCCAACATAACAAGTCTTAGATGTACTACTATTCATGTCCATCTTCTACGGCAACGCAGACAAAACAGCGATCGATCGTCGCGGCGGAAGAAATTCTAATAAGTAAAATAAAAAAACTCACCTAGTCGGCTTCAATTTTCACATATTCAAGGTCCCGGTTAGTTGAGATTACTATACCTATCCCGGTGTAAATAAACGCAAGATTTCGGCCACCTCATTCATTCATTTGATAAACATACATTTTAACACAAACCTCACAATCAAATAACATTTGAAAAAATAAACAAACACACTAGTAAAAGCAAATGACTACAATTAATATCGAAACTTAAACTGTTAAATGTACACACTTTCAAATGTTAAAATGAAAAATCTTTTAAGAAATCTATTTTTTTTACAAACATACTAGTATAAAATAGTAAACAATGCAAAAACACATAAAAAAGGCAAAATGGCCCCCGCGAAACATAAAACATTTCTATTTAAACAAATAAAACCTTACTAACCAAAAATGCATAATGTGCATAGGTGATTTATTAGATTCCCGCCTATTAATTTTACTAGGATTATAGGCAACGAACATTCCCGATCACTCCCGACAACTGCCGAACTCCCGAGGCCTGCCGCAGGAGTCGCGCCTTTCAATATTCATGGGTGTGTGCGTTTGCGACTGTGCACGGACACCAAAATTACTACACACATGCAAACAAATGTCATGCGGGACGCGGCGGCATTACTTGGTTGATTAGGTACATTATTTTGCTTTGCAGCGCCGCTTGCTTTTCGCGTGGCAAATATAATATTTGCGTGATTGCAAATAGGTGCTATTTATAAAATATTAGGCGTTTTTAAGTTATTATATTGTGTTTATTCATTTATTTACTATAAATTAAAGTCATCTAAAACGTACGAACGTTATAATATAATATCTGTGAATGGCAAGTAATGCACTGCATTTCTGCCTACAAGGAGCGCACGCCCCTGTGTGTGGGTATACCAGAAATAAATGATAAAAATATAAAAACTAGACAAATACACGATATGGAAGAGTTCATAAAGATTACATCTTGTTTGATTGAAAACTACACTAAACCGATAAAATCATTACGACTAGGCAAATACTGACCTGGCAAAAATCGAGCTTTAAAAATTTGTTTTGACAATACCAATACACCTAAACTCTTATTACGTAACAAAGACAAATTACCAGACAGCCTAAAGATTTACTCGGATCAAACTCCTGCCCAAAAGCGGTATATAAACTCTGTTTAGGAAGACTTACAAAGACGCCTAGAAAATGGTGAAAAAGATTTACGTATCAAATATATTAAAGGAATACCACAGATCACCAAAGAATATAATCAAAAAAACTAATTACTTCACCAAAGCAAAATGACAAATATACAAGACTATGCCATCACTTAGTAACCAAATACGAAGACATTCCACTCGTCCCATCATCGCTGCGCTTCTTCTATGCAAACGTACGTAGCATGCGAAATAACAACAAGTTTGATGAAATTAAATGTTTACTGAGAGCTATACCAAAGGTGGCCCACATACTAATATTTACTGAGACGTGGTTTGTATCAGAAGAAGATGTTAAACTATATCACCTACCCAACTATACACATATATACAACTACAGGAAGAATAGCAAAGGTGGCGGAATCTCAATCTACGTTCACGATACTATACAATTTAAGTTAACAGAGGATCTATTCGAAAATGGAAACCATTACTTGTGGATACATATACACAAATTATCATTGAATGTCGGAGTCATATACAAACCAGATGGAGACGCCGAAATTGATAACTTTTTAGACATTTATTCATCACAATTGGAACAGCGGAAAAGAACGATAGTATTTGGCGATTTCAACATAGACTTGCTCAGTAAAAATAATTATGTGACGAAATACGTAAATGAGGTCACAGGATCAGGATATGAAATATTGAATAAAATTGATTTGGACTATTGCACGCGAGAAACAAGAACATCAAAAACTATAATAGACCATGTAAGTACAAATATAGATAATCATTCCTTTAGTCTATCTATTATTGAATCTTGTCTCTCTGACCACAAACAACTGTATCTTGAAATTGGGAAACTAGGCCCAAAACTATACAAAAAATCAAAATACAAGGCAATTAATTATGAAAAACTATATAAAGGCGTTTCAGAAGTAATAAAAATTGACAAAAACTACGAATATAATTATCTAAAACAAATTATACTGGCAAGCATTGCAGAGAGTATGACAAAAAAAAACCAAAATACTAAACCCACCCAAGAAAGACTGGATAAACAAAAACATTACTCATACAATTAACACAAAAAACAACCTGTGGCGAGAACTTAAGGCCAATCCTGATAATATGGAATTGAAAAAAAACATATAAAGACAAACAAAAAGAAGTACAGGAGCTGATTAAGACACACAAGCAAAATTATTACTACACCTTATTTCAAAACACATATAATCAACCAAAAAAAATGTGGGAATTGATTAACACTTAAGCAGTAAACAAAATTAAAAACAGTGTTGCTCCTCCTACACTAATGTCTGAGTATGGACTTATTACTGACGGTAATGACATTTGTGATTCCTTTAATTTGTACTTTTCGTCTATTGGGTCAGAATTGGCTAACAAAATACATAAAAAATATCACACAGACACTACTAAAATTGTGACATACGGACACAATTACGTACATGAGAAAACGCTAAATGAACTTCGTCCATGTAGTGAAACCGAAGTAAACAAATTTATAGACAACCTTGATACCAACACCAGTACTGGATTAGACGGAATATCCACAAAAGCAATTAAATGCCTTAAAAATCTAATTGTTGGGAAACTAGTTCACTCAATAAACGAATGCCTGAAGTTAGGTGTATTTCCAGACTCGTTAAAGGTAGCCAAAGTGACTCCTATTTATAAATCTGGATCCAAAACCGACCCTAACAATTACAGACCGATATCAGTATTACCTGTACTATCAAAAATCTTTGAGAGAATTTTATATGATCGGCTTAGTAATTACTTAACAGAAAAACAATTTTTAATCGAGCAGCAATATGGTTTTTGTCCGAAATCTAGTACAAGATCAGCCACTCTTGACTTGATCACTAAAATAAAATTACATATAGACAAGAAAAACATTGCATTGGGTATATTTATCGACTTAAAGAAAGCGTTCGACACCGTCAGTCACCAAAAATTGATTTTAAAATTAAACGACTTAGGCATCAATAACACAGCTCTGAACCTGTTCAAGTCTTATTTACAAAATAGACGGCAAGTCGTGAAAATCGATAATTATAAAAGTTCCCCTCAAAATATTTCTTATGGTATACCACAGGGATCTGTGTTAGGTCCATTACTTTTTTTAATCAGAATTCGAACCACTCAAAATAAATAACCAAATTATTAAAAGATCACATCAGGAAAAATACTTAGGCTTACTTGTAGATGACAAACTTACGTGGAATCCGCACATCCAACTCGTTAGATCGAAGTTAACATCATTACTGGGAGCATTGAGAAAAATAGCATACTGTATACATCATAAAGTAAGAACAGGTATATACAACTCATTAGTAAAATCACATCTCGAATATTTGATTGAAATCTGGGGGTCTGCCGCATTAAGTAATTTAAATCCATTGCAGAGAACACAAAATAAAATTATTAAAGTATTGTACCATTATCCTTTCCGTACGCCTACAAAACAACTTTATGAAAAAACCAAATTATTTAACTTAAACCAACTATATAAATATAACACATGTATCTCAATTAAAAAAATTATCACAGATACCGTTAAATCCAATATACAATTAAACATACGAGAAAATAAATGGAATCTTAGGAAAAAATACCAACTTAAAGTAATAAAGCCAAGGACAAATTATGGAAAGAAGACGATTATGTATGAGGGGGCAATGTTGTTCAATAAATTACCAAATAACAGGGCCCCCGCTACCATATGTGCGAAGTGTGCAATGCACACGGGCGCCATCCTTTAGGGGCGCCAAAATCCAGGGCCCAAAAAATTTTTGCCAAAAAAAAAAATCAAAAGTCATACATCCATCCATCCGCCAAAGGAAGTCCACTGCTGCACATAGGCCTCCCCCAATGATTTACACAGAGACCTGTTGGAGACAGCCTGCATCCAGCGACGTCCCGCGACCTTTACCAGGTCGTCTGACCACCTTGTGGGTGGACGTCCTACACTGCGTTTTCCGCTACGTGGCCTCCATTCGAGCACTTTTCGACCCCATCGGTCATCAGTTCTCCGCGCTATGTGCCCTGCCCATTGCCACTTCAACTTGCTCATCCGCTGGGCTATGTCGGTTATCTTAGTTCTCCTACGGATATCCTCATTTCTGATTCGATATCGTAAGGAAACCCCGAGCATAGACCTCTCCATAGCTCGTTGAGTGACTGAGCTTCCTAATAATGCCCATAGTGAGAGGCCACGTCTCGGTGCCGTAAGTCATCACTGGCGACACACAACTATCGAAGACTTTCGATTTAAGGCACTGGGATATTTTGGACGAGAAGACGTCGCGTAGTTTTCCGAACGCTGCCCAACCGAGTTGGATTCGACGATCGACCTCTCTCTCGAAGTTGGACCTGCCTAACCGGACCACTTGTCCTAAATATACATATTCGTCAACAACTTTAAGAGTCAAGCCCCCAACACTTATTCGGGTGGGCACAACATGGACATTCGACATGATCTTCGTTTTGTCTATGTTCATTTTAAGACCCACCTGTTGGGAGACTCGATTGAGGTCTTCGAGCGATTTATTTATTTATTTATTAAGTACAGGTATACAAAACAGAATACAGCCTATTAAATAGTTAAAAACAAAAATAACATTGTTATTCTGCCAAGACTACAATATCATCGGCAAACCGAAGGTAAGTGATATACTCGCCTTTGATGTTGATGCCGAATCCTTTCCACTGCAAGAGCTTGAAGGCATTTTCCAGCGCGGCAGTGAACAGTTTCAGAGATATGACATCTCCCTTTCTCACGCCTCTCAGTAGTGGAATAGCCTTCGTACTCAGATCCTGTACTCGGACCGACATGGTGGCGCTGTTGTATATATACACTTCAACATTTCAATGTACCGATAGTCGATATGGCACCGCTGGAGAGACTGTAGCACAGCCCAAGTCTCGATCAAATCAAAGGCTTTCTCATAGTCCACAAACGCTAAACAAAGCGGCAAGTTATATTCCTCGGTTTTTTGTATAACTTGCCGAAGCGTATGGATATGGTCTATGGTACTAAAGCCTTTTCGGAAAACGACTTGTTCGGGAGGCTGAAAGTCATCAAACCTGCGTTCGAGACGATTTGTGATGACCCTAGAAAACAACTTATAGACATGGCTCAGGAGCGAGATGGGCCTGTAGTTCTTCAGCAAAGTGTTATCACCTTTTTTGAAGAACAAGACCACCACGCTCCTGCTCCATGCCTCACGCGTTGAGCCCTCGAGAAGAACAGAATTGAAGAGCCTTTGAAGGACTTTCAGTATTAACGTGCCGCCCGCTTTCAGAAGCTCTGAAGTGATTCCGTCCTCGCCCGGCGCGTTGTTGTTTTTAAGTCGCTTCAGGGCTATCTCAATCTCACACAGGCTGATGTCCGGGATATCATCGCTAAAGTGTCAGATCAACTCGACTCTCAGGTCTTCAGCCGAGCTAACAGCAGATTGGGCAACCGAGGTGTAAAGCTGTCCTTAGAACCTCTTGATCTCCCTTAATACCGCTGCTCTCGTCGATACCACGCGGCCGTCGTCCGTCTTCAGCCTAGACAACTGGCTTTGCCCAATAAACAAGTCTCTTGCAAACACTTTGGAGCCTCCGTTCGTTCAATTGTATCCTTAATGCTCACAGTATTGTGAGCAAGCACATCGTGTCGAAAGGACTTCCAAATCCGTCTATTGAGCCGCCGATATGCTTCAGCGTCAACGGAAGACTGCAGCGTCAAAGATCGACGTTCGGCCATGAGGTCAAGAGTGTGGATCGAGAGTTTTTGAGGTCTATCTCTACAGCGAGGTCTAAAATACTAAGATCCCACCGTATGGACAGCAAGGTTTTCTTCAAGACAATCAAAACGATTTGTCAACTCGAGTTGAAAGGTTTTGGATATGGGCGCGAGTAGGTCGGAGCGTAGATTTCATCAAGCGACGCCTTTCTGATTGGACATTGATATTCAGTGTGCCCCTAACCATTCGGTGGTCACTGCCGGTTTTCACCCTGTTGATCCTGTGATCAACAGGATGAAAACCGTCCATGTCTCGTCCGTGTATGTCTCTGTAGACATCTCTGAATATCCGTCTATTCGTCGTCAAGATGAAATCTATCTCGTTTCTCGTAGAACCGTCAGGACTCAGCCAGGTCTATTTCTTGTGAGGCGGCTTCTTATAAAAAGAGTTCATCGAAAAGAATCCCTCTTTCTCCAGAAAGTCGGCCAGCCTCTGACCCCTGGGGTTCCGTTGCCCATGTCCAAATTGTCCCACTTTCAACTCTGCATCGCTTCTCTTGTCCAACTTTGCGTTGAGGTCCCCCATAACAACATTGAAGTAGGTTTTGGAAGTATGTATGGCCCGACTTATGTCCTCATACATCTCCTCTACTTCTTCATCTGGGTGTGTCGAGGTCGGCGCGTATGTATATGACCTTCAACGAATATCTTTTTGATACCTGCTCGACACACTTTCGATGGATACGATGTTGTTGATGAGAGACCTGTGGACAAGAAATCCGACACCTCCTCGGGACTGTTGGTCGTTCCCCCGGAAGAAGAGCAGGTTACCAGGCTTCAGAGTTATCGTATCCTCCCCGATTCTTCGGACAAAAAAAAACAAAAATAATCAATTCATATAATAAAATCGTAACCGGTCGATGTCGGTGTATAAAAGATATATGAGAATAACCTTTAGAGTTTTTTCATTACCTGATGATACTCACCCTGACCCTTTTAGTATTTTACAATAAATATTTGAAAACAATTTAACTTCCACCCTTCCAAATGTATGCATTTCACTAAGGATTTTTCTGACATTGCCTGTATCTGTAGCTTCTGGCGAATGATATTTGCAAAGTTAAAAATTATTTAAGGTCAACAACGCTTCAAGAAAGATTGTCTGGGCTAGCAATATTAGCCATTGAACAAGAAATTTTTGATGGTATAAATTTCAGCGATGTTATTAACGAATTTGCAACAGCATTGTCTCGGAAAATATCGCTACAGTAGCAAGAGTATTGTAGTAGCGACTCTACTACAACACCAATTTTTTTATTTTTCTATTGTACCAAGATATATTTTTTGATTTTATAACGAAGTTACCTAGGTATTTGTTATTAAAGTATCTGCATATTGTAGTATAATTAGGAAGTGATACTTATTTACGTGTTAATGAAAAAGCGCAAAACCTCAGACACGCCAACTTATTTTGATTATAAAAGAATTACGAATATTATTTTGATTCAAATTTGACCCCTATTTTTATTAGTGGAATCGACTCTACTCACGATTATGAACAAAATAATTTTAGGTTTTGCGCTTTCTCAATAACACGTAGACATGAGTAACATGAGGTAATATTTCTATTATTTGTTCCTAAAAAAATGTGATTTTTAGTTTTGGGTTATTTTCTTGTATTTATGAACAACGTGTCTGTACCCCATTAGTTAAGTAAATGCTTTAAAATGAATGTAAACAAGAATTCATTATTATTATTTCATTTTGATATTATAGTCTACAAATACATATGACTTCAAAAGTATAGTACCATAAAAAAAGATAATTCAAAATGCCTTAAGGGGCGCCAATTTTTTTTTGCACACAGGCGCCAGTAACCCTTACGTGGGCCCTGCCAAATAATATTAAAAACAGTGAGAGTGTGAATAGTTTTAAGAAAAAATTAAAGTTATATATTGGCACTATGAGTATCAGTGACTAACTTAGTTTGTACTTAATATTTATTAACCTATTTTTTTTGTATCTCATTTTAAGTGAAATGTAAATTTCTTATGAGAATAAATGTCTTTAAACCGAAACCGAAATAGCAAAAACGCAGGCAGACGGACGTACATACATATGCACGCACACGTGCAAACACGTTCACCAACATGCAGATACGCACGTACGTATCAGGTACTCGTCGAACACACGCAGACAGATACACGCACGCATACAAACACGTTCACAAACATGCGGATACGCACGTACGTACCCACACGCAAATACGCACTATCAACCACACAATTTATCTATGTACGCACGCACGAATACAGCGGCTCACAAACAATTAAAACCGGCAAACGTGCAAGCCCCTCTTGAAACAGTTAAGTAGTGCTATTTATAAGCACTCATAATACCTGGAGTTCTTGACAATGATTCAATCACACGAACTGACTAGCAACATTACACTTGAGGTCAATAGATCATTGCACTACATAACACACTAGACCAGTGATTCTTAAACTTCTACTCATGGGGGATCATTGGACCAAGGAGAATGCCCATTTTAAAACTTAGTATCGTTGCGAAGTGTTATGTATGCATAGGCTGTATGTTATGTATGTTATGTTATGTTATTATTATTCCATATTGACGTGACAACGTCTTAAATTAGGTTGCGGCTGGGAGTCACTTATGAAAAAGTGTAACGCCCGGTAACGTTACGATGAGTCACCGAACGAGAGAGAGGCCCGCCGAATGCCTTGCGTCTCTCTCCCACTCAATTTAATTATATTCATATCAATAAATATTCTACCGAGAAAAAGACGTTGTCACGTAAAATCTTCGCCCGTAAAACCGACTTTACAGGCAACCATTTTTTTTATCATATTTTCACTTGTGTCCGTATCGCACTAACACGAAGATTATTGTGCCTCGATAAAACTTACTCTTTTGTGTACGGAAAAATATGTACTTTCAATAAATGTAAACATAGTTGCGACACACGCCCGGAGTTCCAAGAGAAATGAACTTGAAGTCCAGTAAAAAATATTTTTTTGTCTTCGACTCTGAACAAAATGTAAAATGTGATGAAAATTACTTTATCTTACGAAAATCTGTCGCGCAGAATAAAACAAGAAAATGTTTAAGGGCAAATAAATGCTATAGTAGATCTTAAGCAGTATCGATATCGGGATAAACAAGATCTTTTAACGATACTATAAATCCTTTATCTCTCTACTTACTAAAACATTTAATATTTGCAGCAACGGTCTGAGCAAGCACGACTACAAGTACCAGGCGTGAACTGACCTGTGAGCATCCGTGACCATCATACCACCGTCTACCACTTCAGCGGTACACGAAGACTTGTTTATCAATATTATATGTATAGAATATTTTTTAAGTACCTGTGGAACTGTCTTACTGCTCTCTAATACCAATGTTGAATGAAAGGCAATTAAAAAAAATACTCCCAACAGTCAGATACAATTCCTGACCAACACTAAGATCGATTCTTGTGTCGTGGGTATCAGGAACTACGAGAGACTTTTCGGTCTCAAACATCCAGACCCGAAACAAATATCTGGTTCACACAAATATTTGTTTCGGTGCGGGGATCAAACCCGCGGCATCTAGTTTCACACACGGCTTGTAACCAACTTCACCACGGAGGTTGTCAAAACAAACAAAATTTATGAAACCCATGAGGCCATCAACATGCTAATATTGTTTTAGTACTGATAGATTTTATAGATTGACTAAATACATCGTATTTAGAACCATTTTATCACGATATGTATGTACTCCGATAGGTTACAATTGAATGACAGACTTCCTAAATAGTATCGAGTCTAGACTCATATAGAAAACTTTATATAGACTATTCATAAGCTTTACTTATATTTATAATATCGACGATGTATTTGAATAGCATTGACAATAGATATGCTAATAGTGATAGACATTAAATATTATCAAATAAGTCAAATAAGTATGGTCTTTCACGAATGATATCGATACAAATGATTTTACACGGAAAGTGTAAAACACAGCGCCAAAGAAATTTTAGCGATTTGGGGGTAGTTATACTTGTCTAATGCCCGAATACTGAAACGCTGCCTAGCCAAGGGACTTATTTGACAAGCACTTACGTTCTTTTAAATATAAAATGGGATACACAGACGCCATTTAATTAATTTGGAAGAGTACTTACTGAAATCCACTTATTTTTGCACAGATTAACAAAGTTTGTTTCAGATGATTTTTTTATTGTATAACGTCATCAATAGGCAGTTTGAAAACCTATTTTAGCTATCGAGTATATCTTTCGTACGATTTTTTAATTTAGTTTGAGCGAAGAAGACAAGCATTCTATAGGTTTTAAAACTGTCTATGAATAAGGACGTTTATATAAAAGTTTCATTTCACGCAGTATTCTTCATATATGGTTTTATAAAAATTCTATTTTAATTTATAAAAAATCTAAGACAGATAATTATTGAATTAAAAAAATCACTAAAAACATGTGGACGAAGGCTCTGCATTAAGTGATGTTATAATGTTTTGAGTTTTGACATTTATCAATATTTACGGGTAGACAAATTGTCGGTAGATGCCTACCTTGTTTCCTTGATATAAATATTTTGTGGTTGTCTCGCATGATTGCAGGATGAATAAATAGTTTCCAATATCGTTTTATCGTGATGAGATTTTAAATGGAATAAATTTAAAAGGTGCTAGCGTGGTTAAGTGCAAATTCATACTTTAATGGCGTTGCAGTATTTGGGTGTGAGTATAGTAACATTTTTATTTTATGCTTGAAAATTGTTTTAATGTCTTAGTATTTGTACGTATATACAAGGGCGTCGCCAAGGGGGGGCAGGTAGGGGCAGCTGCCCCTCCCTAGTGATTAATAAAAAATTGCCAAATGTAAAGCAACCAATATCTTTAACTTGGCTTACCTACTATACGGTATTTTTTTGCATATACCATAATATTGTACAATAATATTGACCGTCGGGGGGCCGCCGTCAAAATTGTGTAAGTTGCAATCACATTTTTCTCTTTCTCCATAATATTAATTTTGACCCTCCCTAGGCCATCGGCTGGCGACGCTCCTGCGTATATACAATTAGTTCCTTGCATTTAAAACAACTTTTTTTTACCTACTTGCTGCTTTGTTCAAATGTTATTGATGAGATCAACAATGGTGGAGTTATTCACTAATTTAGGGATCGCTCCTTTGAGAATGTAGCCATAATCTATTCTCCGCTGCTTAACACGTTGGGCCCGGCGCCAAAAAAATGATGAAATGAAGATCATTAGTACTAAAGTAATCTCTTGGCGATAGCATACAACATTGTATCTCTCGCCGGCTGCCGGCTGAACGGAAAGGACAGCAAATTCGGCGCCGGGCTCAACGTGTTAAACAGTAGAATATACAAATATTATGTCTACTCACTGTGCAGAGAGGAAACGTGCATTAATAGTAATACGCATAATATATTGCATTTAATACTTTTTTACTAATATATATTAGTATCAAAATAAGTATATAAAGCAAACAGAACATTTAGTGATCAATGTGTTTGGTAAATTTGTCGCCCTTCATAAACGTGTAGATTTCATAATGCAAATAAATTATGGAGTTAAATTAACGCATTTTAGCAAGTTTTTTAGGGACCACAAATATCCATAGGTTATTCATCTATTCCGATTCAATTATCGGCTGGGCCGGTTTCCAAAATTGTTTTCATAATCTAGGAATAGAACATTTTGCAACACAGCTATAATATTAATTCTTTGTAGAATAAAAGATACGCTTACAAAATAGTGACTGTAATATTAGTGATGTTTAATTTGTATCTATAAAAAAAAACATACTGGCGTTTATTGAATTCGTATTTTTAATTATTTTTTCTATTTTCCCTATATATTACCATTCCAATATTCGAAACCTATGAGATTTTTAATATAATGCTATTTTCTATGATAACTCAATATTTAATCAGTATTCTTATTAGGTTCGTGAATGTTTTGATGTTTGTGTGGAGTTTTGTAGTATTTTTCAGTTTTTACATGATAACTGTTCTATGCCAATTATATTGTATTTAATTAATATGAGGTGTATTATATTTTGGTAAAAGAAATTGACTTGTTGAAGGGCTACAACCATTCTAAAATCTTACAGAAATGTTGCTTTTAAAGGCATTCGAATGAGATGTTTTACAAGAACTTGTTAGCCAACTTGATAAACTCTGTAACAAATAGACTTCATTCTATATTATATTTTCAGTTTTGTAAGAATGTAAAACGATGCGAGATATAATTACGATGTAATCATTTATTGAAATAAAACTTCGATACTATTTACGAAATCGTTTATTAATATTACGCATAACATAAATCACGATAGTCGAATCTGGAACGTACCGTTTGTTTTTCAAACAATAATGCTTTCGTTCATTGCACAAGGCGGGAACTGCCTCCGCAAAAAAACCCCGCCCGAGTATAAAATATAGTCGAGATACTGATGTAAATGCACACCGACGAGCCCCACAGCAAACGTAAAGAATTTTGTCTTACAATATAAAAATATTTTCAACTACTCGAACAGCTTGTAAATTGATACAATTTACAGATGGTTAGTCCAATTTTAAAATCATAGACTAGTCGTGCAATTTTATTTTACTTGTTCTATGCTATAATTGGCAGCCGTCGATATTAAATTCACTTTTAAACATACGTCATTACGAGATGTTCTCAACCCAACAAACGCAATGTAGTATCCAATTCAACAAAGTTATGCTGTATTATTTCCCTTTTACCAATAAAATACAATTCAAATGTATATTACAAACTTAACAGCAATCATGCACCAGCAGCAGTAATGTGGTGATTGTTGTAAGTCTAAATTAATTTTCAAACAAATCTTTATAACTTAATCGTACCGAGACATCGGTTCTTTATTTTCATTATTTTAATATGTAGTAATTATTGAACAATTCCATTAAACCTAATTATTTCATATCGCATCGCATGAAACTGACGCATGCGAGTAAGTTTGTGTTACAATAATTGCATGGGGTGAGAATTACATATATACGTGAATAACTTGTCACAAAAGTATCTGATGACAGATGCAGAATGTATGATATGTTCAGATCACATCAGATCTTGACATGCAATGTATAAAAAACAATATGGGAACGTTGGGGAAAAAATAATCCCAAAACACCAGTATCCATGCTTCTTAAAAGCATTTCTAAACTATAAATAATCGGACGATGTATTTTTATATTTTAAACATTTAAGTAGCACAAAAGTAGCAACTATGTAATATAAACTAGAAATTAATTCACTGAGCTATCGTTGGATGTAGAATCGTAATGAGCGCAACTTCGCGTCAGACATAATATTTTTGCATCTTGAAATAATTTCATGCCATAATTTACCAATTAAACTGACTGACAAATTGTCCACATAGTGGAAAAAGTACTGGAAAATATTGTGGGGAAAGTTTTATATTCCTTGTATTACTGAAAACTAAGAAGTCTCAAGGGATGCAATACATGCAATTCTCTAACATCAACTTAAAACTTAACAGTTGTAACTAGCCATGATAAGATAGTCAAATTGTCTATTTGATATAGCCATAACTTTATTGAACTTATACATACTCGTCCAACACCCCACGGGAACGCAATAAAGACTTCAGTCGTCTCGTAGAAATGTACTACCAATACATATAGCTCTGTTACTCTGTTAGTTAACTAGCCTAGCTTACAGTTACTCCGCCTCCGCCGGCGTGTGCCACGTTAATCGCTCCTCGTAGAACGCGATCACCTGGAATTAATGCGAATAGGTATAAAAACAGCCATGGTTCTGAACCCACAGTAAGTCTTGTGTTGCGACATGCCCACAAATTAATCTTTTTAGACTCAGGCAAATCTAACCACCGGCTCATCAACAGCGCCATAAATGCTTTCAATATAAATTATCACCATCTTTAGATATTTGCGGTGTTATTACAAAAAAAAAATTCAACACGTGTTTAGCTAAACAGTGTCGATCTAAGTCTAAACACTCCGTCTAAAGTCTTGTCTAGCTCTGTATTACGAAACAGTGTTTTTCCAATTACTAGTTAAAATTAACAGAAGTCACAAAACATAGGACTGGACAAAAAGCAAAGGTTTAATATGAGTTTATTTGTATTTTATATGGTTTTAAGATTCAACATGCGTCAAAGCACCACCAGCTTGTATTTAAATACAAACAACGTTTAAACCATGTCTAACTCTAACCAATACTTAGACATAAAGGAGATGGGTCGATTTCCTAAGGAAATTGGGCCTAGTAGTGAAAACTTGACGGACACAAATGAGACCTAGAATTAAATAATAAAGATTCAATATCCTTTAAATATAATATAGTCTTTTTGAGCTACGATATGGAATATTTAAGATAAATCCTCTTAGTTTTACAAAAACTACCATATTCTACTATCTTCATATATATCTATCTATTTGGACAATATTTTATATTTTCTGTAACTATGTAAATAATTTCGTTTAATAATATTGTAAAATGTATTACATAATTATTATAAACACGTTAAATACTTTTCGATATAAAGTTGATAAAGAAAGCATTTCTGGGGGTAGAAATATCCGTTTCAAAAGAAGGTAAGTTATTCTAAAAAGGGAATGATGACGGTAAAAATGTTGGTATTGATAATAAGAAACACATTTTTATAATAAAAAGTTCTATTGAACTTGTTCCTAAACAATATCTCCTGTACCTGGTAGTAACAATACATTGTCGAGGTGCTTTGCAGGTGTGATATTATTTTGGTACCTAGCCCAACCAAGGTACCACATAATAGTCATTACATGTGCACAGCATCCCACTGTCCTTTTGATTGCAATGCAATCACAATAATGTTGTAGGTATTATTGCATTGTGGCCATTTTGAGAGCTGTCGATCTGAATATAAACAAAACATACAATGTAAAACATGTATTTTTGTTCAGTCCTAACCAATAACGCACTAAGTGGTCTGGCATACTATTTATCTCATTAAAATCGATTGATGTTTTAGAATTCTTTATAATTATTGTAAACATGTCTTGTACATGTTGGAACTAAAATAATATTATTATAGAGCCTTTCCCTCATAAAATCCTCATAAAAAAGTTAATGAGGTATTGCATAGATGCACTGAGCAAGCTCTGTTATTTTTGGGAATATAATAATTATAATCTTTTTTAGAGTAACCAAGAGTTGTCGTAAATAATAAACTCAAAATAACCAACACCACAAAAGCACATTCTTTTCGCGAGCAAGCATAAAGAATAGAATTTGACAAACACTAATTATAAGACAGATGTCAATTCTGATAATATTGCAAACAATGCAAGTGGTAGAATATTTTATGATATCCTTTTTTTTACAAAATCTGATCCCGATGGTGTAGGATAAAAATAAATAGAGAAATGAATCTAAAAAAATATGCTTGATTTTTTAGTCATACTTAATTTCTTGTCCGTAGTTGGACCAAATCGACTGATCCCCTTTGTAATTGAAGAATTTCTAATCACGTGTTTATCGCGCGTTTAATTTTTTTGTAATAACACTGTTGGAGTTTGTGTTAATAGCATAAAATTATATTCACCTGCTGTGGACACTTGACATTAGCCACCTTAGCAGGCACCAGCTCTGCCTCGTCCGAGTCACTCCACTTCACCAGGAACATCAGCTCGCCGGTGGCGTCCGATGCACCTGCAACCATTCAATCTTATTCAATAACATCTCCAAAGCAATACCTGTTTGTCCTGGAGTCATGCATGCAGTGACCATATTGTGGCATATAACCGTAATAATTATCTAACCTTTTCAATATTATTTTAGTAAAAAAATTGTTAGTAAATCAAACTGTGAACCATCTTTTTTTTAACTTTCCACAGTCATCCACAAAAAAAACAAAATTTGTTTTCGTAACAACATGAATACAAAACTGTAGAATGTAATAATTTGCTATTATTTTTAGATACCACTTTAAGATATGCACTTAATTAGACACATTAGGTAAGTTACTGATATTTACAAAAACCCAGGCTTCATACTCACCAATAATTTTCTCAGCCTTGAGACCTTTATCGAAGCCAGTCTTGGTCTTGTCTTCCTTGCGCTCGCGCTTGGCGTCCTTGCTATCGTCAGCGGAGGACACGCTGGCGCCGCGGCCCTTGCGCCCGGAGCTTGTCTCCTCGCTCGACTCACGCACGCGCTTTTTGCCACGGTCCTCTGGCTTCTTTGTCTTGGATTGCTGCCATAATATTACACGTGGGATACTTTACAAATAATGTAGGAAGTTAATGTATGGAATCCCCTGGGAACATTTTTTTTTAAGACGTGTATTCCATTTCCCTGATAGTAAGCAATACAACTGCTCATGAACAGTAGCAAAACCAATCAATGTCTTGAATAACAAAGCATTGTTTGGCATTCCACTGCACTTGCCATCCTGAGACATAAGATGTTGTCTCAATATGTCCAGTAGTTACTCTGGCTACAATGTCCTTCAATCCGAAACACAACAGCACATTTACACTGCTGTTTGTCGGGAGAAATAGACATTGCGGTGGTATCTACCAGGCGACCTCTCGCATATAAGAGACCTACCACCAGTAAGCTTAGCAGGAAGATACTTTAAGTCATCTTGTTTATATTTGTGTTTGTTAACCAACTTAAAAAAGGGGGTAGTTCCCAATTCAACTGCATGTTGTTTTAATTTTTAATAACAAAATCCAAGTGTTTCAATTTGCTAAATATGTTAATAACAATTAACATCAAACATACCTCCTTCTCTTTCCTAGCCTCTTCAAATGTCTTGATGAGTTCCTCACAGTCAAGATTCTCTACAGGCTCCCATGTGCTCTCATCTTCTTTGTAGCCTTTCCACTTCAGTAAGTATTGAATCTACAATTATTCATATAGGCATCATTTAGTTAATGGTGTATATTTAAATCCTACAACATTATCAATATGCATACATGATCAGTCTATAGTCTATTTTATATACTGATTAAAAGCAAAATATTGTCACAATGGTAAACCCCAAATCAAAATAGTATTGTGAAAAGGAAATATCATAAATAAATATATATGATTACTTTTATTGTTCCCCAAATCAAACTTGGGTAATGGGGTGCTGGGACACCGTAATAACTGAAAACAATGTTTTCATTTTAAGTTTTAAAATAATTATAGGGGACTACTTGTAGTAGAGATTAGAGAAATACTTGAACATATTTTTCTTAAATTCACTTCCAGTAGAAATATATTACTGCATCGTAACGATGCGTCCAATAAATTAACAGATAATTTTCTATATTACGCGCTTACCATAGGCCTTTGCTGCAAAGGGCAAGCTCCAAGCTATGTTGTAACACAGTTTGGTACCCTGAGGGTTGGAAGTTAGTTCCTTTTCATTGCAGTATTAGATTTAAAAACACGAGTTCTCATTAAATATCCGTATGAAATCAATATTAAAATTATTGGCGGGAGTATGCAACTATACTGCTCATACTACTAGAACAGCAAAAGCATTCTTTGCATCACATACAAGAGGTTGCCGGTCGCTTGGTTTACAAATAAATTCAATCTCCCTTTAACAAAACATAACCTATCGGCGTGAAAAAACATAATATTAAATAAAAAATGAATGTAATTGCCGTAAATTGCATACTATCAATGATTTTCAAATCGTGGACGAACCTTGCCCTTGACGGTGCGTTTGTCCAGAACCTTCTCCACAACGTACTCCTCCTCAGTGGAAGCATCACTAGCTTCTGTCTTCTTATCCTTCTTGCCCATTTTTTCAATAATTACAACTCGTTACAACACACGCGCAACGTAGCGTCACTTCCAAATATCACCAAAATGGCGCGATTGAAAATAAATATGGCGATGGAATAATGTTGCCATTCAATTTTACGAATATATTTATTCTAGAAAACTGATGAGTCATGAATTTTGACGAAAATCTGAAACCAAATACTTTTCCGATATTTTTCCATTTGGAATTCGAAATTTAAAATTTTATAGATATACGGGGTGAATCGAAACTTGGGGACAAATAGAAATAGTTAAACAAGCCATCCTTCCAGGCTCTACCTGCAGTGCAGATACACTTTTCAAATTGACTGCCAAGATATAAATAATAATAATAATACACCCAACAGTCACATACAATGTCCTGACCCCACACTAAGATCGGGTGTTGTGTCGTGGGTACCAGGAACTACGAGAAGACTTTTCGGTCTCACAAATACCCAGACCCGAAAGAAATATTTGTGGGCCGAACAAACATTTCTCTCGATAGAGGGATTGAACCCGTGGCCTATCGTTTCAGACGGCGTCTAACCGACTGCGCCACGGGGCTGTTCGTAATAATATAGTAAACATCTGTATTATAAAGTCCAAATTCAAGGTGAGCTTCAAATCTCATGGCTGCTTTTTGAACAAAAAGAATCTTAAATCATTATTTATTCAGCATTTTGATAAGTGTATCTGCACCCAGGCGGAGCCCGGTCGGATGACTTATTAATTGTAAGTTGCTAACTGTACTGTATCAGCTCTTCATCATCATCATCAGCCTAACTGTTGTCCACTGCTGGACATAGGCCTCCTCCAAGTTGCGCCATTTTACCCTGTCTTCGGCTTGTCGCATCCAGCATCTGCCAGCGACCTTTCGCAAATCGTCACTCCACCTAGCCGGTGGGCGTCCTACACTACGCTTGCCAAGACGCGGTCTCCACTCAAGAACACGTCTGCTCCAGCGGTTGTCGGTTCTTCGACAAATGTGGCCAGCCCACTGCCACTTCAGCTTGCTAATCCTATGTGCTATGTCTACGACTTTGGTTCTCTGTCGGATAAGATCGTTACGGATCCTATCCTTCAGAGAGACTCCAAACATAGCACGCTCCATAGCTCGCTGAGTGACACTGAGCTGGCGGACCAGTCGTGCTGTGAGTGTCCAAGTCTCAGCACCGTAGGTCATAACAGGTAGGACGCACTGGTTGAAAACTTTATCAGCTCTTATTACGTCCCATTGCAGGAAACATGCCTGCTCTACAATCAAGATTACAACTGAGTGTGGTTAGGCTATATAGTCCACAAACCTGGCGGTGGCCTTACTAGAAAATCTCTTTGCAGCTAATTCCCGCCTCGAGGACTGTGATTCTCAGGCCCCACCTACGGTGCCTGGGGCCCTACTATATTCAACGAAACGAAGTTCGAAACTTCGGATGATCGAAGTTTATATACGATACGAATGCACCTACATATACTTATGGTCGTTATTTACTTATGGTCGTAACCATAAACTTATGGTTACGTTGTACGTTATACAAATTCGAACTTTTACAAAGTAGATACATTCGTATCGTATATAAACTTCGATCGTCCGAAGTTTCGAACTTCGTTTCGGATTTATATAGTAGGGCCCCTGATTGCGGATTCTCAATGGCAGATATCAAACAGTGTGATGTACAGCGCGAGCTACGGTCTCTTGAATACCGGCGGTGGTTTTAAAACAGGGATATTATGTATATGGCCTCGTGCCTAGCTTCTGCACATTTCACTCAACTTTAATTTAGCTTTTCATCGCGACGTGATGTATGTCGTTACAAACTACTTCAAATACATAGAATCACAGAATCCATTCTACCATGCGAATCGCGAACACAATATATACAGAAAATAAATTAATCCTGCGCTATTGCAAATAAATGGAAATAATATTACACATGATCTTGTTTAATTATTAGTGATTATATATTAATAATCGTGTAATTTAAACATTAGTTGAATTATATCGCCTCATTTAAGAAAATTGTTTATTTGGTAACTGGTAACACTTGGATTTGCTGATAGCGCAGGTACACCAACATTACAGTTGATTACAGTGGTACAATCTCTCCTTGTTGTGCAATGTTGTGTTGATTACAGATTGGATTATTACATATTAACTTATATTTTTTTAAGTTCTATTAATGCCTTTGTGAAATAGTAGCCAATTACGATTTCAAGTCTGAGAAATGTGATAATAGTGTTAAAGTGAAGGTAATGAATGTGCCTATCTTCATTATTTTTATATAATCGTGAAGAGTGAGTGAGATAAAAAATAGACGAACTTCACACTTGTTTCATTCATTTTTTCTCGCATACTTGACAGTTGACGGCCTGTATCAATCAAAACACGAATTTTCTACTTCAGTCAGTCAACCAGCCTGTTGCTTTTGATGTGTGTGATAGTGACATAAATGAAAATATTTGTGCATTTCTATAAAATAATTCTACAAGTGCATCGACCGTGTCATGTGAACAGTTAAATACGTGTTCTAGTTGGACTGATTTTATGTAAAGTTTTATTTTAGTGTCAAATCGAGTGGTTTCAATCCGAGTTTTGACGTCACGCGAAGCAGCCAATCGGTTGGCGCCAAAGAAAAATAACTATAGTAGGAGAGTTGCGTGTTTTGATTTACTGGGATACTTTTTGCACGTGAAATGTTTGTTAGAACGTAAATAGTGCCCATATGCTGGAATAATGCTGTTAAAATGTACTGCGGATGGAAGACCGATGAGGGTGAGCGGTGCGCCGGCAAATCACGGCAACGGTGCGAGAGGTAAGGTCGGGTAACTCACCATATTTCATACACATCACACATCATTTTGTAATTGGAACTACATATCGGCAACACAATGACACGCACTTTGGACCTCCAAAAGAAACTGTTAATTAATCAATTTTATAAACGCCGTCGTTAGCTCTTTAACATGACATAAAAATTAACCCAATTTTATTTTATTGCTAGTAAAAATCTTAGAGAAATGTCAATATAAAAGAATCTTCTGCCATTACCATAAATCAATCATATTATCCGCACTAGGTAATACTTATTGGTGATATGTTTAGTGTAAATTTCATGTGCCCTTAATAATTTTGTTTTGTTTACAATATGATAAGAGCATGTGATAATCTATGTATGTAGGCAGTCTTGATAGTTAAGCAATTTCCGTTCTTAATTATTGTAACATTGATAAAAATGTGTTGTAATAAGTCCATTCATGTGTAATGTTACTAAATTAAAAGATCCAATAGCACGACTAAATTTTTATTATCATTATCAGTAAATAATTTAGTTACTTAACTCCTGGAGTAATTGTAACATTGATAAAAATGTGTTGTAATAAGTCCATTCATGTGTAATGTTACTAAATTAAAAGATCCAATAGCACGACTAAATTTTAATTATCATTATAAATGATTTAGTTACTTAACTCCTGGAGTAATAACCATAAATTACATGAAGATATTGTAAGTGCTTATTTATTACATAGTTATTCAGTATATAATAAATTTCAGATAATTACTTGCCATCATTTAATCTATTTGTACCACTGTATAATTCGCCATATAAAACTTCAATGAAAATAACATTCACAGCATCCAAAATATAATTTAAATTGAATAAGCCGTTTAGATCCAGTTATGTAATAAAAATAAGGCAAACATAAACAGTATGCTAAATTTTAACATCAATACTACATACATAATGCTTACATATTGTTATATAAATAATGAATAATGTATTGGTATGTAAAAAACGTTATAAATGTCAACACTGTGAGTGATAGAATTGTTCCTGTACAGTCCGTTCTGGCCTAGAAACATATTTATAGAAATGAAACTGCTTGTAAAAAAAATTGTGTCATATAACCAAGGTAAAATGAATGCACATATTTTTGAATTCTTGACGTCTGAATGTTTATATATGATGTTGAATGTTTCCTTATTGGTTACCAGTTGGAGTAGGATGGTGATATAAGAAAGGAATACAGTAGAAAATATTGTATTTCATATCAACAACATAGTGATTGTTGATATGCTATGTCAATTATAAATCAAGGTGTTTTTAACTGAAATATGTTCATATTAAGTATGTTAAAATGCAAATAGTGCTATCAACTATTTGCTGAGGCTATATCCTATCTGAAAATATAAATGCTTAGTTATTATCAGACCTATAGGTCTAGACTATACATATTTTCATATTTTTTCATTCTTCAGCTTACACCTCTCTCCTTATATCATCAGTTTAATATCAGCGCCATAGCTTAGAAATGTAATATTGAGGTATATATAATATTATATACTGTAAATAATCAATTGTATATGCTCCAGGCAGGCCAGACCAAAGTCCATAAGTAGTACTGGCAGATGCATCCCTAACATATTTACTATGGCTAGGAATAAAGAGTCAACAAATTCAGACATCTTAGGCTTTTTCATACCCCTGCAATCGTCCTTATGGCACTTCTGTTGTTTTCAACTTTCGAACAATTATTTTCTTATTTAATTGAAATAACTTTGTACATGGTATTTTTATTATTGGGCACTAATATGAAATTGTACAATAATATTTCTTTGTAACATATATCTCCGTAACAAAGAATTAAAAGAACAGTCACATTAAATTTATGTTATAATGAAGCAACTATAATAATGCCTCCATTTGAGTTGGTGTAGTAAATGTTTATTATATCCAGTTCTATATTAAGAAACTTAATGGACCGTTTTATTTGGTGATAAGTAATTAAACAATGAATTGCTGATAGTGGTACAATGGCTACTCGCACGCGAAATGTCTCCGAGCTATTTCGGTTTTTGATAAGACGACAGATTTTAACTCCAACAACGGTAATTGCGTCATAATTTTATGCTTTATTTTTAATGCATTGTGTGCCGTTATAATTATACTATAGTATAAAGCATAATCCTATAGTATAATACAGTTTGATGGTGCGTAACACTTGGAAGTAGAGTCTAGTGTAATTAGTAGCAGACTAGAATAGTTGGATGTACGGTGCTCAATTGTTTTAAGGCACTGTACGTCTAAATTGATGCATACGCATGTCATACATTGATTTAAAAACTAAGGATAGGCTCTTCAACATTTGGAGTTGCAAAAAGATGACCGTGATAATTGCGCTAAAATAAATATTAAAGTAATATAATGTAATAGATTTCGTCTAAACCGAGATAAAAATTGTTATCTTCTATTTTATTCAACTTTCTATCATAATACAAACAAGCATTTTTAAAATCTAATTCCAGTAACGCTCCACTAGCGATGCACTGGAGCGAGCGCACACCTTACGTCGGAACACATTACGCGCTTTCCGCTCTGTCCATATATTTATTTCAATGAAAGGATAAGTCACTTTACGTTACGGCGTAGTAAAATATCGTGACACTCGATATGCCTGAGACTACCAACAAGAATTTTAAAGGTGTCTGTTAACACACAATAATGATAAAACAACGCTTAATTGTTGTAAGTGGTAGAGCGACGCTGTTGTCATTAATGAGAGCATGAATGGGTAGGCTTGTCCGGGGTGGTACCACTGTGACACAGCAGTTGATGTGAAGCTTTGCTGTCACATTTCTTTCGATGAGAAAGATTGCCGGATGCACAAAACACCTTTCCTCTTCGTATCGTTTTTCCTTCCCGTTCTCCTGCTGATTTGATCGGGCAGCAACACATCTGATCCAAGCGTTATGATCACTTACCTTAAGGTGATCTATTTGCTCGTTACCGGACCTATGGAAAAAACACTCTCATTTGTCTGATAATGGATGTAATTTGTTAGAAATAATTGATGTATTATTATTTACTCCAGCATTTAGTACTCTCAGTAAGTACAGTTAGGCGTTAGAGCATATCAAACTTGTTAGAGATCTCTTATTGTTTGTTTGCGGCGAAGTGCAAAAAGACGACGATATATTTCCGACATGTTTTCATAATAATTTTAAAGGTCGTGGTCCGTGTCTGAAGTTTAGGGACTCGTATCATTAAAGGGCTGTTGTGGCAAAAGCTCTATGGGGCGGTAAATAAAAGTGCCTACTTGGAAACAGTTAAGGTCGTTGAGAAAAAAAAAGTGGTACGGGGAGGTACAGTATTGCGCGACCTCTGCCTTCATGGATGACTGCGTTTTAGTAGTTGGACGTACTACCGTATTACAGCAGCCCCTAATTACAACATTCATGTACAGTGATTAAAAATCAAATTTACCACACAATGTACTTTAAATTTTCTGGTTATATTAAGTATATTTATATCGTGACCATGTTAATTTAAGGGTACATGAAATACGTAGATGTTGGTAGTTAATTCTGATTTTATGCGGTATTCTTAACTTTGAAGGGAGGATCTTTTTAATAAATATTTCGTATAGCTGATATTCGGCAAAATAGACAAACTGCTATAACTCGCAAACAATTAATTATGTACGATTTAAGGTCTGCCTTAGCAGTTCTGGTCGATGCGAGGCTTTTTTCATCAGCTCGGCTCAAGGATCCAAACATTACCCAACTAGTCGGTATTATAGAATATAGAAAATACGGAACTCCAATCAAAATGGCATCCAATAATGTTACAAAGTAGGAACTACATGTTAAAAAAAAATAAAAAAACAAAAAAACTTTCCGTTACTTTTTATAATTTATTAAGGCTCAATTGCACAAACTAACTTTGCCAATACCTTTGCCCTTGAAACTGTCAATTCCATACATTCGCAAGGTCAAATACATCTCAAATGTATGGCGATGACATTTTTATAGGCAAAGGTATTGGCAAAGTTACTTGGTGCAACTGAGCCTAAGTAAATGATAGCTTTTAAAGATGAACAACAAAAATATGTGACGTTTTTACAAAACCGTACGGTCGGCTAATCTATTCTGAATACGCCGCTAGTTAATGAGACGCTTGGTTAACGTTTATAAATAAATTCCCTTATAATTAATATATTATCGGACTCTTGACATGCTTATTGCTGTCTGTTTAATTTTTATTTACTTAACTAATATTTAAATTCAACAAAATTTATTCTATAGGCATCTGATGGTATAAGACAATGTGAGAAACCTAAAGATTCTGAAATATATTAACTGTTTTTTGTCGAAATAAGTTGTATTTTTTTTTATTGCAATGAATGGCTATACGAGCATGACATTCATGACATGACCGCTCATAAAAAGTAGCAGAACCAAATAACACCTTGAGTTCCAAAGCAATGCTTGGCATTCCACTACGCTAGCCATCCTGAGACATAAAATGTTAAGTCTCAATATGTCCAGTAGTTACTCTGGCCACAATGTCCTTCAATACTAAAAACAACAGTGCATTTACACTGCTGTTTGACGGGAGAAATAGACAATGTGGTGGTACCAACCCAAGCGGCCTCTCATGTCATATACGAGAGACCTACCACCATTTTCTTTGTAATTAGATTTTACGTTGTGGATCGCACCTCACACCTGTAAGGTTACTCCATAAAACGATACGAACTTCGAATATTCGGATGTTCGACGTCCGGAGTAAGATATAAGATTTCCACTTCTAAAAATCAATACTATTCTCTTTTATACTTATCATTTTCACCGAACTTAGCCTATGGTTGCGACGTACGATAGCAGAATCCAACATTTTGTGGAGTATCAAGGCACAATAGTAAATTTTTACGTACGGCGTCCAAACATTCAAAGTTCATATCGTTTTTATAGAGTTGCCCACTCCCCCCTCCTGTTGTTAAGCGCAATGAAGAGTATCGAATTGTGATAGATTCATTCTGTGTATTCAACACAAACTTATTAAAGAAGGGAGGCAACACGTGTGTCGGTAAACTGTCCTACCATCTGACGACGCGACTGAAAAATAATTTAAAAAATGTGTTTATGTTGTCTTTGTTTATTTTTTTATTTCTGTAATTGGTGTTTGCCTGTGTAATAAAATAAATAAATAATAACATTAGAGATACACTTGGCTAAGGACATTGTGGATTACCCATGCTGGAAATATATTACATTGATTATCGAAAGTGTTTGCACGCACGGTTTCATGCACAGGCGAGTCCTTGCAAATATAAGAGTTATAACATCACCTTCCCAATTTACACTAAGGTCGATTCACGCCAGACATTCGAACCCACTATCCGCCAATTGATGCCGACACCGCACCATCCGTTCTAGATGAACGAATAAACAAACAGTTTAATTATAAATACAGACGTAATAACTTTGAAGTAATTTATTTATTTGACGCGTTTATATGAATCAATATTATTGGCGGACATCAAAGGGGTTTCCGCTGAGGATCGTGATGAGGTGCGTACGAGGAATCCGGGTTCCGGTCTAGTATTTTAGATTTAAGCTGGACGCAAAGGGCTAAAGTAATTTGATCATAATTGACAATAATCTTGTCAGTCTATATGTGATTGTCTCTTAATAAATAGTATTCTTTTTTAAATCTTACAACTTAAAATCGTGTGGAATAAGACATGAAAAATATTGATAACTTATTTTATCCCTAAAATAACCTGTAATAAGGAGCGGCTTGAAAACGGCGCCAATTGCAGTCAACTGTGAAGAACATTACAATCATCACATTTTTTTCTGTTTTATCATCGTCGCCATCTTGAATTAGATGTCAGTTTGATAATGCTACTACACCTTTCGTCAATAGTCAGCTGCGCAGAGGTAAAATACCTCTTGATCCCATATTAGTATAAAGCTCAATGCTTGATCCAAAAAAATATTTGCATGAAGTTCGTCAGTTAGTGTATAAAACATTCGTTAATTAACATGTGTTATTACATAACGTTTAACTGATTAGATAAATATTTTAAACGAGTCGACCTGCGAGCTGAGACAGATAAATCTCAAGGTTGCTGTGTCTTTATAAAAAAACCGCATATTGGTATATTCATTTGAGTGTTTTTTTTTCCTTCTTTTAATGTGATTTTTCTAAAGTTATTTATAATCGGTGAGTAAGACTTGGCTTAGAAGAAATCTGTTATCACTACATAGTATAAAACAAAGTCGCTTTCTCTGTCCCTATTTCCCCTTGTATGCTTAAATCTTTAAAACTACGCAACGGATTTTGATGCGGTTTTTTTTAATAGATAGAGTGATTCAATAGAAAGGCTTACATGTATAATAACATCCATTAAATAGTGGAGAAATATTGTTATTTTTGAGGTTTCTAATGTGATGTCGTTAATTATCAATTTTTTCCGCTTATATTGCAAACGCAGGCTGAACCCTACGAGATTTATCAAAATAATGTACTGTAACAAACAATCGATAACCAGGGCCACCTTTATTACCCGAGAACTACAGTTCCAATTCTCGTTAAGAGATGGCGCCACGATCGAATTAGATCGCGGTATAACTTGATGCATTGTATATAAGGACATCGAGATCACACCTTAATAGAACGGAACCAGTTCACAGCTCGGATTCGCTACCGGAATAATACGAATACACTGTGTCGCGTGTGCTTTCCTTCGGGAGACTCGCGCTTGACTTTGGTTCACTGTGTTTTGCTTCCAGACAGCTTCCACTGCGTGGGACTGCCTTGGGACGCAATATTGAACTCGTGTAATTTTTGATAACACCCTGTGAAAGTATTGTGTACCAGACGTTTGTGCAAATAAACTAATTTGTTTACTGGACTTGCTGTTTCAACGTTTCCGCCTTGTGACAACTCCCACCCGTTACAATCTGGCGACCAACGCGGGCGATTCGGACACACCAGGGATTTACGTTACAAGATCGGGTCGAGTGTCATCATCAGCAAGTACAAGACGAGCACCAAACATGGCTTTGACGGCGGAACAATTTCAGAAGCTGTTAGACCATAATACCCGTCAACAACAGTCTCTCATTGATGCTATAACTGGCAATAAAAGTGGGACGATGACGAGATGCACCAGTTTCTTCAATGGCGAAAAGGAGATTGAAAAAGTGGAATCGTTCTTGTCATCTCTGCGTTTGTTTAAAAAGTTGGAAGGAATATCGGACAGCGACTTCATTCAGGGGCTGCCTTTAGTGTTGCACAACGATGCTGCAATTTGGTGGCAGGGAGTGAAAAACGAAATCACGACTGTTAAAGACTTTGAATCGCGCCTGAGGGACAAGTTTACCCCTCTAAAGTTACCTCATCTTGTTTACCAAGAACTAACAAGCATCAGGCAAGGTTCTTCTGAAAGCACTGAAGACTTCGTTACCCGGAAGAGGATGTTGTTTTCCTTGCTCCCCGAACCTAAGCATCCGGAAACGCAACAATTAGACATAATTTACCATTTGTTGCGCCTAGACATCAGAGATAAGGCACCACGCACATCATTCGACACATACCATCAATTATTGGAATCGGCAAAGGGCATTGAGAATATCCTTCAAGAGAAAAAGTTTCGCAATAATGCGGAAACTATGCCACGGGTACCTAAAATAAGATGTTCTTTCTGCAAGAACCCCGGCCATACAGCTGAAGAGTGCCGCAAGAAGAAGACAGCCAACATCCAGAGGCAGAGCCTTAATTCAGCGGTTAGGCAAGCGCATCCACAGGCAGCGTCAACCTCACAGCCAAAATTTTCATGTTATGGCTGTGGCGCCCCAAACGTTGTTCGCACAAACTGCCCAACATGTGCTCGAAAATCTTCATCATCCGTGAAGAATGAAGAAGTTGGGTTTTGTTCACTGGGTATTAAAGTTGAGACCAGACCACGGCCTGTCATACCGGCCTCAATTGGAGGTATTAAAGGTTACCCATACATAGACACCTGCGCAAAGACAAACATTGCTTCATATACCTTGTACTGTCGATTACGTGAGTTAGGGTATAATTTCAATAAGCAGCAAGTGGACCTCACGTTGGCGGATGGCGTCACTAAAAAGCACACCGTTCTGACAGTCAAAGCAGATGTAGAAGTTTACGGACGAGTTTTTCCCACGTGCTTCATCATACTACCAGAGTCAAGAAGAAACAAAACATTACTTGGTATCGGATTTCTTACGAAAGCAATGATGGTACTCAACTTGCCACAATTCACATGGCATTTTGTGGACAACCCAAATGAGACATACGAATTGTTTACAGAAGATTTTGTAAAGTTTGAGGAGAATACGACTCAGTCAAGCATCCAACAAGTAGACTCAACGCCAGACACTGCTTATGCTCCTATTCAAACGACGCTAACCCAGTGGCGTGCCTAGGGTTGTGGACTAGGGCAAGCCCAATATTTTTTTAGTAACAATATGTATTGGTTCAAGAGCAAAATGGTATTAAGAAAGAAGAACGTGTTCATCATGCGATAGAGGGCGAGCCTATGCGATGTAATTAAATAAAAAATAGACCCCAGATTCGAATCCGAGACATGAACTTTGCGCCATCGAGGCAGACCTACCACACGATCTATATAAGATTAGGATAAAAACCAATAAAATAATAACTATCTTTATCACCGTTATGAAAAAATCTATTACAACAAGTTGTTTCGAAAAAATCTAATAGATGGCGCGATTTCCACGGCCATCTATTTAATATTGCCAAAATACTGAAGGGCCCATCATTAGTTTTAAATAGATGAATAAAACAAATGTGTAAGTTAAATTACTTTTGGGCATGCATACGTAACTTTATATAGTAATTATTTTGTAAATTAATAAACGGCACTACAATAGCACAAGTACGGCGTCGTGTTTAACTTCGCGGCCACAAATTATTGTTAATATATTCATAATTCATGTTATGTTTTTGTGTATGCATGTGATTTTTTGATTCATCATGAGCTCTGAAAGGAAGCTAAGGAATATCTGAAAAACACTACGATTACTGTCTACGCGAGCATAATATTTTGAAATCTCATCACATATTATGTATATGACGCATAAAGAAGTTTCTATACGCTGTTTACCCGAATTATGAAAATGTATTAATGCATTCACATGTTTTTGTCAATTACTATAAAAGTACCAGTTAAATTATTTAAATCACTATAGCCGGAACAATTCCAAAAATTTAAGTACATCGTTGGAAAAAAATATACAACACCGACAATATAACTTATTAGTATGAGAACATCCAGCAATCTATGTAGTTATGTGCACTGATCTATAAAATTGTATTCTATAGTTTTCACTACTTCCGAGAAATACACAACAAATCAGGCGTAGGTTTTCGACCAGATACGAGTAGTTGTTTGTTTACGAAATGTAATGAATTTACCTTTTCCTCGCCGATCAACACTTGCACACACTTCAAACCATCACAAGGCACATTTTCACCCATTATTATACATAATAAACGTAAAATACTATAATGAAACAAAAACTAAACGTATATGTTCAGTTGTTATTGGTTAATCGTCCGCTCGAAAGACATAATAATAAGCGTGAAGCTAGCCACAGGTCCTAAATTATGGACAATTCCAAATTAAGTATTCTAATTCTAATATATTAATAAAAATATTTAAAACATCATAATACGGTTTAAAAAAAATATCTATTTATTTTATATATTATCCAATATAACTTGTAGCAAAACATAAATATTTTTCGCTAAATTTGGATCTTAATATGACATGTCAAGTGCACAACTTCACTCCGCGAAGCCGGGCATTTTGCTTGGTACAAATTGCATAAAAAAGTAGCTATATGTATAGGTACGTAGTGTCATGGTAATAGCATTTCACCCAAAGGTGTGACTGAGAGGGCAATATACGCCAGAAGCCAGGTAAAAGCACACGAGAGAGAAAAAGATAGATAATACTTTGGTGTGTTCCATCTTTTTAAGATATTGCGTCACGCGTTGATTTTGAATGAAATAATTTTATATTAGTTTTAGACCGCGGCGCTCGCTTAGGCGAGTTGCCGGGCGCGGCGCGGGTGCTCCGTCGCAGGCGCGGGGTCCATTATGGCGCGGTAAATTTAAAAATGATAGACGTTTTGCATTAAACGAATATATTTTATTTAAAGTACTGATTTGTCTTTAGGATTGAGTATATGCGTATTAAGTAAGGCAAGCCGGGCTTTTGGGCTTGTATGGAAGTACCGCCACTGCGCTAACCAACGTTGATTCCGATCCAGACAGTGTATCGATTCCTGATATGATGTCAGACGCAAGCCTTCCTAACCAAAATGCCATAATTAAAAGAGAATATCAGCTGAAACCCATAGCTTTCGATAGTCCCAAGCGAAGTAGGACACTATTCGACGGGTACTCACCTAGGTTTAATTACATGTACCGGGATGCACAATTAAACATTCAAAGACAAGAAGTAAATTTGTCACCACGGTCGATGGCTTTATTTCCCGAGACAACGGATGTTAGGATTGATACAATCGACATAGTATTACCCGCGAAATGGACTTGGACTTCAGCACCACAAAAAGCTTATAATGAGCTAAAACTTCGTCTCACTACGGCTCCCACACTAAACAAGCCGATGAAACAAAACCCTTCATCATCAAAACAGATGCAAGCGGATATGCTTTAGGGGCTGTTTTGGTCCAGGGGGAGGCTGAAGTGGACGACCACGCAAGATTAAATAGGAAGACCGATTTTCCCAGTTTCCTCGTCGGGACGCCTTCAGAAACTGAGGGGGAGACTGTAACAAACAATCGATAACCAGGGCCACCTTTATTACCCGAGAACTACAGTTCCAATTCTCGTTAAGAGATGGCGCCACGATCGAATTAGATCGCGGTATAACTTGATGCACACGCATTGTATATAAGGACATCGAGATCACACCTTAATAGAACGGAACCAGTTCACAGCTCGGATTCGCTACCGGAATAATACGAATACACTGTGTCGCGTGTGCTTTCCTTCGGGAGACTCGCGCTTGACTTTGGTTCACTGTGTTGTGCTTCCAGACAGCTTCCACTGCGTGGGACTGCCTTGGGACGCAATATTGAACTCGTGTAATTTTTGATAACACCCTGTGAAAGTATTGTGTACCAGACGTTTGTGCAAATAAACTAATTTGTTTACTGGACTTGCTGTTTCAACGTTTCCGCCTTGTGACAACTCCCACCCGTTACAGTACTATATATTTGTACACATTGAAAAGGTCTACAGAAAACTCCGCGATGGTATATGTCTATCTCTTATGGATATCTCACAATAAATTTTTTTTGTCATTTACATTTTACGACAAATAATGGCTAATTTTCGAAGCGATTTTAACCAAAAATCCAATTAAATAGCTTAAATAAATTGTTGATTTAATATAGATCTTTATTGTCCTTTACAGCACAAGATTTAAATGAATATTTTCGAAGATATTACAGATTTAAAATTGCGGGACGTAGCGCTTGCGGCGGTACTGGCCGGCCGGGGCGGCGGCAGCGTGCCTTTATAGGAAGGTTTATATAATGTATAATAATAATACGTACATATTATTGTACAGAAATCTATTTGTACCCGGGCGAAGCTGGGCCGGGCCGTTATTTAGAATAATCTAATTTACTTCTAGATAAAAATTACAGATAAATTTAACCATCATAATTTCTTGAAATTGAATATTTTTTAGCGTATTCTCCCTGGTGGTTTACGTCGGGCCTAAACTCGTGACAAACAACCTAGAGTTACGATAATGTTAACCTTATGACCAAGGATTCTAAAACGTCTCTCCCGCCTTTCATCTGAAACTTCAGTTCCTACTCCATATTCGGTTTTATTTTACCATTCCTATTACGTTTTCCTTGATATTCCATTCATATACACATTTAATATCATAATTCATTACAATGTAGTATACTATAGAGACATTACTATCTTTAACGTATTTTTCTGCTTACACAAATCTCAAAGTCAAAGAGAGAATGAGTCTAGAGAGAATGGCCTGTAATTTAACTCTTCATCTGCTCAAAATATCATAATTGTAGGTAGGGATGAGCCGGAGAACTTGGGAATTGTCCCACAGTTTTAAAGTGCGATATAGACACGACTTTTTTCGGTTACTTACTGTTTGGAGTACTTTAATGAAAATGCGTTGTAGTTCTACAAGAAACAGCACTATGCGTTTTTTGTTTACTTTTTTCAGAGGCTTTAGATTAGAGAGACTAATCATATTATTAAAAAAGAATATCATGCATGCGTGTGCGTGTTGGTTTCGCGTACCGAGGGTTTTGTCGTATCTGTAAGCACACACTACGCACTAGGCAGAAGGTTCTTTTGTTTTATTTCCCTTTACTTGTTACAGTCACTTGCAAGATTCCTGTTCAAGGGCAGAACAGGACTGCTAAATATATTGTAAGAAGTCTTGTGTTGATACACATACCAATTTAAATTCTCATGCACTTCCACAAAATACTGCTTATGATGTTGACATTTGGACTTTAACACGTTAATTTTTATTTGCTTTTTATCTTGCAGACTTAATTCGTATACAATAAAGCCTACTATTGCATCATCTTATTGTGATGTTTTTAGTTATTTTACAACCAATTAATTTGTGCCTGCCCGCCTCTAAGAAGTGAACTTTGAGATATTATATTGTAATATTATTTTATAGAAATAAAGTAATTTTCATAAAGCAATAAAAATTGCACCCGTAGTCTTGACCACACTAGTAAGTTGTCCATCGTGAATCGTGGGTATTAGAAGTTACTAAGATCTTTACACCCCACAATATCCATATCTGGAATTTAGCTTTTTTTGGAGCGAACTCATAGCCACTTGTTTCTACACTTTAAGGGTAGAGAAGTAGCTACGATCGGTATTTTATATTACTGAGATCCTCGTGCCTTTTCTCTTGAATTTCAACACGACTCAAAGCGAAAATAATGTAATAAATGGGTAGTTCTACGATAAGAGGTTTCGAGCCCATAGAAGCTGCGGCCAGGGAGAAAAGTTGGATTTTTTTCATGAAAATGTTAAATTATGCTAATTAACCCATTGATTAACCTTTTCACCCAAGGGCAGGTCACTTCACACATATTTTATTACTTTTTAGAAGGCCAGGGTAAATATCGAGAACAGGGGAGAGATTCGGGCAATGAAATAATGAATTAAATTAATAAAATCAATTTTTATTAAACATTACACTTAACTTTTAATCGGAAAGCGAATTGATCCGCCGGATGAAAGGGTACCCTCCCGGGATGGGCCGCCGGGACCCCACTTCCGGTCACCAACCGGCACGACGGACCCACCCAAGATTATGCGCGGCATGGTGAGGCAGCCTCTCGAGGTGGTTAGCCCCGATTGGGCCCCTGTACTATATCGCGGGTGGCTAGCGGACAACCGCTTCTACGGGTCTCCCTGGTCGGTGGATCAACATTCCTCCCTTCGACAAACGACCGAAAATACCCACACGGTACATCCTCATGCCCTCGAAGAAACCGGAAAACAATTGGCTGATCCCGGAACGCGATCCCCTTACCGAGATCACTATGGCGGTCTTTACGCCTCGTGGATGGTGGTAGCTACCCGGGCGGACACATAAGTCCTACCACCACTAAACTTCAATATACGGTATATTATATATAAATCTGACTTTAGTGACAATATAACTATATTTAAATTACTTTGTGACTACATTATATGATATGTTTTAGCTCCCCTGGCTAGTAAGTCTCTTCCTGGTAATTAACTTGGCAGGGGAAATACGCCAGGGGAAAGATGTTTTCATGATAAATTCAAATATTGTAATCGACGTATAACATTTTTGGTTTAATTAAATATCCCACTTGAGTTAGTACACTATTATTGAATAAATGTAATATTACACAAATGAATCAAATCATTAATATAACTTTTATGACTTACGGGGGAGAGATATAATGACTTTGCGAGACCACTACACCGCACGTACGCGTCGCGACAACTAGCAAAATGGCGGCCTCTAACGGCTCCCTTGTCATTTGTGGCTAACTTCACGTCGTTAGATGTCCTTGAGAGGAATTTGCAATACTTCCGTTTTATTTTTATGTTAGTATTAGTGGAACAAAATTGGCCAGGGTAAAGACACAAAAAATATGGGACAAAATTTAAGTTCAGAAAATATACACAAAAAACATACTTTGTTGGATTTGTTCTTAAAATTATTGTAGTATATTTATTCAAATGCATACTTACCATGCTTTAGTTTAGAAAGCGATACAAACAAATTAGATACGGCAGTAAGTTTAACTAAAATCGGCAAAGGGACAAGCCAGGGTAGATACTTTTTTGGACTTTGTTGGCAATTTCAGAAAAAAATATAATATTTCAGCATTTAATTGTGACTCTATTCATTGAAGTACATTAAAATGGTGTAATTGATTGTAAACCTTTGGACAATATGGAATAAAAAACCTATTAAATATTGATTGCCGTTCAAGTTACCTCTTATCGTAGAATCACCCAAATAATAATCGAAATTTTACGGGTAGCGAACGATTCCAATAAAGAATATTTTCATGTTAAGTGGAAAAGAAATTTTGGCGTTTTTGGGTGTCCGATGCCTAGCAACTCTACTCTAAAGGCGGTGTCTATTTCCAGATTTCAATTTCATTAAATCGCAGCCAGTGAATGTTTAATGTCTGTCAATTAAGTGTAGAGGCGCGGCGCGGAGAAAACACAATGAAAAAAAATTAACATTGTGGGCCTTATTAATAAACTCGGATGAGCGAGGGATTAAAGTTTAGCCCAAAACTTTAAAATTGACTAATTTATTTTGACCGTTCTTTTACTTTTAAAATCAGTGGATTAACATGTTAGATTATCATGTTAGACTGAAGAATATAGATTTTTATTAATATAGTCATTACTATCTAGCTATTCATAATAATAGATTGAATTCTCTAGCCCAATGCCTAAAGTTAATCCTTCGCTCATCCGAGTTTATTAATGAGGCCCTGTATGTACTCGTCAACAAGATTTATATTTGAGTTTATTAGATAATTCAAGTTGGATTTACGCAATCAAGTATGTATGAAAATAATTGAGTTGTTTAATAGAAGGATTGTTTCGGCACCATTCAATAAATCGAGATAACGTATGAATGCTATTTTCAGAATAGTAACGGAGGAAGTACTAGAGATTATGAAGGTTTTTGATTGAACATTTGTACTAAAATAACTATTTATGCCTTGATGAAGGTTAGTGATTCAAAATCACAATATTTCTGGCATAATTTCCCTGCCATCTAGGAAAACATGACCTTTGGTATCATTTGTTTTATCACACTTGTTATTATTTATATTCATTTTGTAACACATAACATAATTAATTTCTTGCCTATATTAGGTAATAGATCACTAACAGAATCCATTGGTCAGAGAAATACGATTAACCTTATAATTTAATATTATTCTGCCCGCATAATATTCTCTAAAGTAATATAACGATTAAAAAGTATATTAGCAAAATAAGAACTTCATGTTCAGCCTATTCGCGTCCACTGCTGGACATAGGCCTCTCCTATGGCACGCCACTGGGCTCGATCTTCAGCCCAACGCCTCCAACCGCTACTAATAATAATACAAATGTCCAAAATGAAAGCATATGTTTATTTTCTTTATTACCATAATAATAAAGCTTGATGGAGCGTGTTCCACGAGCCTTGGTAAACAAAAATAAAGCACAGTATGTGTAATCTCATTAAATGTTGACCCTCGCGATGTAGGACGCGGAGATATAAATGTTATTAATACTTAATCCAAAAAGATAACTAATATGCTACAGCGCCACTTTATTACGACCGCATCAAGTAGGATGGTAAAGTCCAAGAGGTACAGATACATATCGAGATTATCAGCACTGCTCTCTAAACACTACTGACGAACAATATTTAAATAAGCGCGGTAGCTGGAGTGATGAAGATTTTCCGGATAGGGATGGATGAAAGGAACCGTCGCTATCAATGGTATTAAAATGGCGAATTCTATGGTGATCTTTAGATTGCTATAAGCTATTCACGATTAATCGGAGGCACAATAGGCTTATTTTGCACAAGTAATGTTTTGTACATGCACGTTTGTTTTTTGTTCGGCTTAGAAAATCACAGTCGTGTATCACTTCTTTGGAAGGGATGATCAAAATAATCGGGAAGATCTATTCCTAAATAATAAATGAGTCTCAATTCACCGCATTTAGCTGTTGTCGCTTCACAAAGAGCCTTACTTTACTATCAAGACTGCATGTAACCGTTGGTTGTATCATGTATGTGTTTATTTATTTGTCTCCCGACCTCTCTAATTGATACTGTTCTGCCGAGATTTCTAAATCGAGCGACTTCTTCGTATAACCTGGCTGTGACGAAGAGGTATGTTTAGCTTCGTGTAGGTTGGGTTATAAGGGTGTTTGTGATTCGGTCGGTTGTTGTATTGGGTTGTGGTAATTATCGGGTGTTATCGGCGGCTGTCGGAGGTCAAGAGATATGCGCACGCGTCGCCCGTGTGCCACACGCTCGCGGCGTGTCCAGCTGATCCATTTTGGTCATTGACTTGCCGTGTCTGTATGCGCATTTATTTATGTTTTGGATGAAATTACTGTTCCTGCTCTTTTCTTAAAGTTAGCAGGTTTGGTGGGTTATAGTGGGGGAGCATTATAAAGTGGAATCGTTATATGTACTATGACGTTACATATACGATATGGTATCAAATTAAACGCTGTCAAATTATGCAAAAGAAGAATATGTCAGATGATTTGGATGATGATTCGGAGATAGTGTGTTTCCAAAACACTACAAATATTTAATAGGGCTTAGTTTTTTTTTTTTTTTTTTTTATGATGGCCTGGCATGAATATTAGTTATAAATATATTTTACCGGAGAGCGTCAGTGAAGTAATAATCAGATGAAGTATCTGTTTCTACCCTATTAAGATACTAGAACTCGTTGCCAGCGGGGTCATATTTCTAGAGAAATCCGCGTCTAATCAATATTTATTTATCTCGTCTCTATCGGATGTTGTAGTAAAATGTAATTTCCCCTTACTGTATAATGTTCTCACTTATCTATGTTTTTTTATATACCGCTGACTCGGTAGATAGTGATCAGCTGGTAACATCGAAAAAAAAATGCCGAGCATACCAAAAAAAAAAAAACTATGGTCGTTCATGTCTCATATTACGCATACTCGAGTTAAATACGCAATCCGACCGCGTTTTGAAAGCTTGTGTGTTATTTAACTAACATAACATTACATAAATATGTTGTTACTTACAAATACAGCGAAACACTGGCTATTACACACAAAAAGTTAACCACTGAGGGCGAGCATCTAATTTGGTAATTACGCCGTGTAACAAAGAAATCTTAGATAAATTGTCAACATTTGAGAATGTAAGAAAAGGAAAAGGTGAAAATAAATTGATTTTTGGTAACTAAATACCATGAAAGCAAACAAACTCCTGAAGTTTTAAGAGGAGCCAGCTGTATCGTTCTGAGAATTAAAATCTCACGGCTTTATTCATAGTTATAAAGCTAATTTAGTTTTCGAATGTCACTGAAACTGAATTCAAAAGTCCTTCAAAAGCGACAACACATTCTAAAAATAATAAAGGTTTATAAATTGTCTATGAATAAGGCTGTTAACAAATAATTTATATTAGTCATTAATTATTATGGTCTGATGTTGGTGTTAGCGCGTGCCTCTATACGGATGATAATCGTGGCATATGTACTCGTAATCTGTGGCATATGAACAAAGTTTATTCAAATTTGAAACTTACAGTGTATTTCTTGCTAATAAGCGGATCAAAATGATGATTGGTTGTAAAATCAAACTTGTTCCATAGAAAATGTATATCTTTTAAAATTAATAATGAAATTTTAAATTTCACCTATAATGTCGACTGAAACTCATGGAATTTTTTTGGCGCTACAATTAAGTAATGTTTTAATATAAGAAGCGCAAGAATTACGACATAAAAATGTATTTTCTAAATTTATATTCCCAATTTGACTTCAAAGAGAACTGGGCTTTTGTACGCGGTTGTCGAGAGCTTAAGAATCTCCGGGAAAATTGCCTTTTGAATGCGTAAATCTTTACGTTCAATATAATATGTATCATACCAGAGATATTCATGGTAATTGGGAAACATCAAGACGATACAAGATATCACGCCGTAGGATTTAGTGACCCATGGTTTCCCCTAATGTGGGGATTATAGCTGCATAAAGGAACATCTAGGATTATAAGTTCGTTGCTTGAAGTGGAGGAATTTTACTGGTAGAAGAAAACTCGACGGCAAAACTTTTACGTTGGTTTGTACGTAATATAAATCCTCGGTCGAGTCAGTTTATTCATCTTAATCAAGAATCATTATGGAAGAGTCACAGCTTAATTAAGGTTTCGGTTTGATTTATATTTATCAAAGTTTAAGTTTTAAATAGAGAAATCAACAAGATATTTTTGGGAATGATTGATGAAACAGTCTGATGACAATTTACTTTGCTCAAGTCACACACTACTACATATTATCAGACATGGCAACTTCTAGGCATCTGGCACTAATATAATAGTTCGGTGTCACCATCAATTCAGTAAAAGGATTCAAGGTTCTAAGAAGTGTCAGATGTATATTATGGCTACAATTGAAATTCTCTTTGTTTCTAAGTCTTTTTTTTTTTCTACTACATAACCCGATAACTGGTCTATAAATAAGTATCTAACAATCGAAAGATTAACTACTTATAAATCCAAAACAGAGACAGCAATATTTTTATCAATATCGCATAAAACAAATGGGAGCTGATTGCGTCACTGTGCAAGTACATGCTGGGTGTAATGAAAACACGCAGGGAAGCCAACGATAAGATAACCAATTTAGGTCCAGCGCTGCTGAATGAAGAGTCGATGACCGGCGCCGGCTGCGCCGATAGATAATTACATGTGCGGCAGTGCGGCCCCGCGTGTGGTATGCAAAATTTATTTATATGCAAATATTCCAATCACAATGTATGAATGTATACGCTCGTGGAATGTGCTAGGGAAATGGCTTTATTTTGTCTTACTAGTGGAGTGCTTGAAGCCACGCTTTGGTTGTCTATCGAGAATGCACTGGAGTTTGTTATGCGGTTAAAGTCAGACTAAATCCCATTAAGATAAATCTCACGTAGTTTGGTTATACAAATACAAGCAAATTATTCTAACTTTGAGTTATTACTGAATTATTCTTTTCTGCCAGTGCACATTTTACCGCTTTTGGTAGTCCCTAAAACTCAGTATCAAAATATTTAAAGAAAGAACTTAGAATATCTTGGCACAGTTATGAAACAAGTCATCTGGGTAGACACGCGATCGAAAGAACTGTATGGTCAAAATCTGTTACCAGTTTTATAAACCTTTCGCTATACAAGACATTTGCATGGACACATTGTACTTTAGTGATGTTTACATAACACATAAGAGCGTTATGTTTCACCATGTTGCCCATTGATACATCTGTAGTACCTTTATGAATACGGAAACTCACAATGCTAATTAATGCAAAAACGTTAGGCCCAAATCTGGAATCAATACCAGAAATGTTATAGTAACGATTACATAAGGCTTAGACTGTGTAAAGCAACATTTGTGCAGTTACCTGTGGATTCCGTCTTTGAGAAGAGCCATAACGCTTCGCGCTCTACATATTTACACTTTAATAATTTCTGTTTTCAAAGACTCGCCTTTCTTCCGTTCTTACCAGAGCTGCAATGGAAGGTAGTGGTGATATAGTTGTGGTTACTTATTTTAAATTCTATGCTGTCACTGTGCATAAAATGCTTGCTAAAATTCGAAGAGTTTGTTTAAGATCTTTATGTGGGTTTCCTTTACACGGAAACAGCTTAAAACATTTTTATAAAACGTGACAGACCACGTACGAACATAAATGTTTTGATACGCAATGGTTGTTTCACCTCGTACGCGATAATAACGCACCTACGTTGGACAACGTATCGCGCGCGAATTGATAATGTCGATATAATTAGACTAGACACTTGCGCTGCCTGCGTTGTGTTTCGCTTTAATCTACCACCAGATATGACATGGCTTGTGACGGCTTTAACATTTTGATGCTTGCTTTTGCTTGATAAATCGCGCTGTCGTTTAGAAACCTTGTCGATAACGTTCATGAGTTTGCCTTTGTTATTATATTCTGCAGCTCAAGTCTATGGCGGCCCATGTAACTCGCGCTGCTGAACATAAGTCATAAATTCAATGGTTAAAAGGTTCGTCACCGCCCTTTCGCTGAGTTTGTTCGAGTTGTGGATTTTGGCATGCACATGACTACTCGTAATTTCAGAAGTGCTCATAAATGCATAATATTTTACTTCTCCATCATCATGCGTAGTTATTCATACCCAGACACGCAAACTTTAATACTATAAGAAATCTTAACATTGAGCTCGGTTGACAAATGCAAACTCGAAAAGAAAGAAAACTCTCCTTTGCTACTGTAGTCTATAAAACAAAAGAAACAGCTCTTTTGTTCTGAAGCTTTAGTTCCTTACAATAATGTCACCATAACGCTTCTGATATTCCGCAATGTGCAACCGGGGTGTTGCTAAGTGGTTGCTCGCTTGCCAATTGGAAGGTTATAATTTATCTAAATTCCGATAGCGTTGTGCAACTTCACCAATCATGTGGTTTATGTAACGGGATTAACGAATATGCAAATCCCTACGAGGATTTTAACTGATATATTCAGGAATCACCTAATGAACACAACGGAGTATTTAGTTCCATTCACTATGCAGTGTGAACTTACGTATTATTGTATCAGCTGTTTTTATGGAGCTAGGACTATTGTGAAAGATTTTGACACAGCTTAAAAGAGAACAATTGTTATTAATTATGATGAGTAAAATTCTCCACTCTACTTTGACCTAGACTGCTACTCCTGCCTACTACTATCAACTCAATAACAAGGTCTATGCTCTGTGATAATACTTAACAAGAAGTACTGTGTCATACACCTCGCTATATTTCATACTGTTAGTGAAGATGACAGGTTCAACTAATAGTAATAGACTAGATTTATACGCTAAACCCATCCGTGCCGGCATACACAATGACTAAGGTAAAACGTGTTTACATGTCGACAACATAATCTGTAGTTATGTTGACATATATTTTAAACACGATTGAAATAGATTGGATGTACATTTTAATAACTAAGATCATCTAGTCTTCTTTATCTTCCTTTAGAAGAGATATCTAATATCAAAAAAATATTATGGTTGGGTAGAGACCGCATACTAGACACCACAAATATCCACTCACAAAGTTTGCAGAAAACTCAATAGAAACGAAAAAAATCTCAGCAGATTTTTGTCCCCAGCTAAATCCGATTTTTCATTTTATAAATCTGTTATGCGACAGTTAGCCAATGTTACCAAAGCAACCACTACAAGGCCATTAATGTCAAGTGAATAATTAATTCGTCTCTAGAGAATCTTGGTCTTCATTATCAAGATTACCTTCGAGACATCCAATATCTTAATATATTTTCAATTAGTAACTTTTGTTTAATAAACTAATTTGATAAGCGACATCTGTTAGAGTTCTAAATAATTAGTTATTAAGTAATTACAGTTAACTTCACAATGTCGTTACGAAATGATGTATCACTGAGACAAAGTCTAATTTCGTTAATGATTTATTTTCAGCCGAGGAATGCGGACGCCTCTGAACATCTTGTGATGGATCTGTTGTTCGCTCATTGACTTTGCCGATCTCATTTTGATGTTGTGTTTCGTGCGTGAGTGAAAGAGACGGGTGTATTACTGTCAGTGCCGTGCTAGTTGTGCGCAAGCGCAGAGTTCTAATCAGCCTTGACCTTGTATTGAATCGAGCTATCGCACTCTTAAGTAATTTGCAATATTGATACAGTCGATGAGTCCACTGAAAACTACTAATCTGTTCTGAGAGACCGTCTTTATCTATAGCGATGTTTGTGATGTAACGACTTACTATATAGACCTTTGTAAGTACTGTGTTTCGGTGGTTGTTAAGGATTGTGAATGTAAAATAATAATGATCATAAGTCCTAAATCTAAAAGCTATACAGTCGACTCTCGTTAATTCGAAACTCGAGGGACTCTTAAAATATTACGAATTATCGAGTGTTCGAAATATCAAATGGTTCGACTTTCGTATCGTATCGTATCAGCCCATATACGTCCCACTGCAGGGTACGGGCCTACTCTACAATCGAAAGTACGATTGAGAGTGGTTAGGCCATATAGTCCACCACGCTGGCCTAGTGCGGGTTAGCGGACTTACATACCATAGAAATTCTTATAAATCGCAATGGTATGCAGGTTTCCTCACGATGTTTTCCTTCACCATTTTAGTGCGTGGTGATTGACTGTCAATACATGACTCCGAAAAGTCAGAGGTGTGCCCTGGGATTTGAACCTGCGACCACCGTGAACATGTTGGCAGCTGAGTCTAGTCCGTTTACCAACAGGCCACCACGCACTTCTTGGTTCGACTTTACGAGAGACAGTATAAAACTTCGAATTATTAAGTGTTGATCAACTATTATTCAATCAATAGCAATCGTCAAACATTTATACTTTCTCTTCCTCTCTCTGCAACTTTGAATTGTCGAGTGTTGGACGCCGTTGAGTTCGAATTAACGCGTCGTTATGTAATTTAGCTATGATTTTTGTGTTCGAATTACCAAGTGCATAAAAATGTATTGATTTAGTTCGAAATATAAAGAGATTTTGTAGGGAACTCGTGATAACTTTGAATTATAGAGAGGTTCGAATTACTGCAGGTTTGAATTAACGAGAGTCGACTGTACATACATTTGAAGAAAATGATTGATAACATCTAAAATATGTGGTATATCTTTTAATTATTAGGTGCCTTTCTTAATAAAATGGCATTCGGTCCGTGCAGTTTCCTAAAGCTAATTATGTCATATTTTCATTTTATAAATGAGTATGAACTAGAATTGACAATTATATTTTAATACAAAATTACACAATTTAGTGGTGATTTTTACGTATACATGGATATTATAATCTAATTGAAGTGTTATGAATTCTCTCTGACTTATGGCATAACAGCCTGAAAGAGTATTTCAAAACATTGGTCCGACTTGAAACGATCGAAAAAATAACGTAAACAATATAGCATGTAATCTAATATTGAATGAAGTGACGTAAGCAACGGCCCTGTTGCCAATATTTTGATGTGTCGCATCTTATTAGATTTTTAAGCAGAAACAGTAGGTGTATTTTTATTTTGAATAAGTTATTTGCAAATGATTTTTTCCACATATTTTGTTCCTTGAAACTGTTTTTGAGTGATGTTTGATTGCTTGATCGTTCAGGTTTATATTATTTTATTAAAATAATGTTGTTCGTTGACAATACTTATATTCATCACTTTTAACAAGTTTCTGTATATTTATAGCTGCACTGTCGACGGCTTAAGATTACACGATCTTTTAAGGTCTCCATTAGTGACTGTATTATAAGTTTTAAAATTCATGATCAGTTTGATGTAAACTTGTGCTGTTTCATTTTCCATGTTAACTCTTTATGCTACGTCACTTAAACGGTGGTCAACGGAACACTGGTGGTCCCAGGAAGCATCATAAGTTGTCCGCGGATCCATCATAAAGCCATCCTTTAAAAAAATACGTGTGTTAATAATGTATAGATAGAAAGATCCTTTTTTATTTACATTTCGTTACTGTAATAACAAACAACCAAACTAGTCAACCAACTGGGTCAATGGCTAGATTTTTTTTCAAAACACCCTCGTGTCTAAAATAACCAATGTGCTAGACGAAGATGTAGCTTATAGCTTAGACAAAGTAATGTCGAATCTATAGCTAAATTCTCGCAGCCTCATTCATATTCAATTTATAAAACTATTTTAGCCATCGAATAATTTGTCCCTTTGGAGCAACTTTTGAATTCAATTTGAGCGAAGAAGGCGAAATATGCACTAAAACAGGTTTAAAAATTAACTATAAATAATGCCGTTGGAGTCCTTGTAAAGATTTAACAAGCACAAACTACAAAAGCAAATGTCGCGTTTTAAATGTGTCACGCCGGAATATACACACCGGTGTGTGAATTACTTATGTGTATAGATTTAGACCAATATATAGTGAAAACTGTTCGATAACTTGTTCAGAAACATGGATCTGTCGACTTCCTATTGTAAATTGGTTTTTATATTTCCTGTATCTTTGTAATAGTTGTTTGTTCCACGTTTAGAAACATTGAGATTATTTTTCTTCATACTAAGTGAATTATTACCATGGGCCCTACTATATTCATCGAACGAACGAACGAACGAACGAAGGACCCTACTATATTCAACGAAACGAAGTTCGAAACTTCGGACAAACGAAGTTTTTTATACGATACGAATGTATATATATAACGTACACCGTAACTATAAGTCTATGGTTACGACCATAAATCAATAACGACCATAAGTTTTATGTAGGTACATTCGTATCGTATATAAACTTTGATCATCCGAAGTTTCGAACTTCGTTTCGTTGAATATAGTAGGGTCCTTCGTTCGTTCGTTCGATGAATATAGTAGGGCCCCAAAATTCAATCTCGTTCTCTGAATACCTGTGTAATTCTTGACACTTTATCTTCAACCTACATCGAAATATCTTTTAAAATACAGCTCATAGGTATATGAAGATAAAATCCTATCAGTAATAATATGTGGCGTAAAATACTTTGCGTCGTTTTTGTTAAGAAGCTCTATGTTTATTAGTGTTATGGAAGATGTCTTTAGCTACTTATAGCTACTACAGTACAGTAATTAGCTACTAGATAAAGTACTTTTTTTTTTAGATTTACGCGAATATTACACATTGAAATGTGGTTATGTGCAACGGTTGTGACGATATTTTAGTTGGATGAATTAGATTACGCACTATATAAAACAAATTTAAACACCTGTATAGCAGTGAATGAAACTTGACCTCGTTTTTAATATGTTACGATGAATTGTATTACTTAATTGGTGACTGTATCAGTTATAGGTCCGTTTTGGTGGTCAGTCAGTACCGTAAACATTTACGGCCTTAATCAGACACTTTATAAAGTTATTTTAGTTGTCGAATGTATTGTCTTCTTCGCTCAAACTGAATTTAATAGTTGTCCAAAAGAGACAAACTATTTATAACAATAATAGGTTTATTAACTGACTATGATTAAGGCTGTTAATATACTTGGGCATTGTGTGGATAATAGGCACACGTTTCATAGGTGTAATTGAAATGTATGAGCCGAAAACAATATGTTACTACAGTTCAATAGTCATATTAAATGAAGGAAAACTTTAAATTATGATGGGGGGGAAATGTACATTCCTGAGATTTCTCAGCGCAAGTACTTCAGATATGTTTGATTTGCACGTACCTGTTCAACTGGAGGCACCTGTGTAAAATCGAATTTAGATAATGCTATAAATAGCATAAACGGAGACACTAAAATATATTACGAATACTGAACAAATAATCAATAATCGTCATTCAATGCTGACAACTAGACTCGAAACATGTAAATTATATCCTGCACACGGCAAAGAAGAAATCGCTTCTTGTATACCTGGCGATTTCTGAACTTTCAAGGTTACTCATCAAATTACTGCTATTACAGTTTATACTGATATTGAGATAAAAATTATTTCATTATCGGATGAAGTTTTGGCAATTTAATACTGAAGCTGAACTTGTTGTTTTATGACCAACATTATGGCAGGGCCAAAGACTGATCAAATTATAATACATATTAAGGTAAAGGGACAGTGAAATAAAATGAATGGTTTACTATACGTTTAACTGTACAATTGAACTACAACGTATCAAATGTTAAACAGCAACTGACACAAGGGCGGATCCAGCTTTTACGCCAGGGGTCCGATTTCAATACTCCAATTCGTAATAATGACTTTTTAAAGTTTGTTACAGGCGTGATTTGTGAACACACAATACTTTTTTACTTCATTTATCGACAAACAAAGAATGAAATGTGCTTATAAATTTTATCAACAAGATAATAAATTTTGTCAATCTGGGGTCAGCCCAGGGGGGGAGGGGTCATGGCCCCCAATACCTCCCCCCTGGATCCGCCCTTGAACTGACAACCATGGCAGGCAATCGACGTTTCTCTATTGCGGTTCCGTTCCATTTTACGTAACAGGAAGATCTACGCACAATAAAAAACAAACAGCCTGATATATGTATAAAAGAGGTATTATCGCCTCGTCACAGCAGTGATATACAGACAAAGCAAATATTAGATCTATTATCAATTTTTTTCGCGTACTAATATTTGCTAAATAATTTGTCTCATTTGTAATGAGATTGTGGTCGGCTTACAATTTATTGCTTTATTGTAAAAGCAATAGTTACTTTGTGATACTATAATATTATTATTTAAGGCCGTTAACCTTGTATAAAAAACTATTATGTTTGTAGATTGTACTAATAATATTGGTAGTACTTCAAATTGAAAGATAATAAAAAGTGTGACATAATTTCATTTGTAGTTTTAGTCTGATCAGCATAGCACTGGAATTTAGTGCACAAGTAAGTTCGCCTCCAAAATTGTAGTCATAGTTCATATGATTATTTTTACTTATAACGAGAACGAAAACTATGATTACGATACCAACATGTAGAGATGAGAGGATTCAACAATTTCGGTGGTATGTGGGTAGTCGCTGTAGGTTATTGTAATGGAGGCAAAATTTCACACACACAACTTTAGCAGCTAAGTCGAACTGTACTCGGCATGACAGACTTGTGAAACTAATTGAAATGAATAAAATGGTATCAGTCAGTGAAGCGTTGCCTCCCTCTGTGTACAGTCAGCTAAAAATATATATTTCTTGATACTGTTTGTTTGGTATTTGTATAGGCCGCGTTTATCGCGTGTGGATGCGCCGATACAAACGTTGACTGATAACGTTATCTTGTAGATATTTATATAGATTGATATGGTAACTACGTCGATTCGCATTTTATACGCATTTACGTATATGTTTATGCTTATGTGGTATTTCATTGCAGTCGAGTAATATTTGACTTGGTTTTGATGAAAGACAATCTCTTGGCTTCTGGGCGATTCGCTCTTCTAACGTTAGTTTATTCTACAGGTCTTTTGGTGTATAGTTTAAAATCAAATACAGTAGGTAATAGGTACTGAAATGTAATGAGCAATCCAATATTTTATTATGATTGTGGCTGTCAAGTAGGGCTTTGATAGGGTTGTTAAACTATTTTTGCTGTTAACTGTGAACGCCAGCTTACATTTCGTAATGCGTTTGTTCCCTTTGTATCACAAATTCTTACTGAATTTTTTTATCGACTTATTTGTATTACTCTAAATATCAATTGCTTAACTTAGACAAAAAATAACAAGTGTACGTGTATTTCTTCACTAGTTATGTAACTACGCACACTATGTAACATGAAATTGGAGTATTTGTTTAGTAATTAGGTTGTTCATGAAAACAAGTAGATTAATATCTTAATTATTATTATTGAGATTAATATCTTTGATACATAGGTTATATCAAAGTTGTTGCTATAGATATTTAAGCAAAAGTATTTTACAGGCATTGCATTATTTCCAAAAAAGTATAATAAGCTCATAGATTTCAATAAATTAATCGATGAAAAAGTGAATAAAAAATGTAAACTCGGGTAATTCTATGATTGTTTTTTGTTGTATAATGTTACACGTCTCATTGTTATGTGTTGAGAGAAAGCAAGAGAGCTAAAGACTTGTTGTTCTCTCATATTATGCTGCAATTTATGTCTAGGGAGTTACCTAGTACCTATTAGCTCCGAAGACACTAGATGAGATCCATAGTTAGGAGCAGTCATCCGCTTAAAACACACGGAAATTAAAAGATCATCCTATTGTTGGCATTCAGATGGTTCCAAAAGATACCTAATAATAATTCCCACAAAAAGATTCGTATCATGACCCCGTAATAATATTTGTTGGGTGCGATTAATGTTTTCAGACCAAATAAAAATTATCTTGTAACCACTTGAACCGGTGACTATCATTTCAAGGCCGCTAAATTTGACACGCGTTTACTGATAAATATTGGTGTAAGCCGCAAATGGAAAGTCCGCTATGAATGATTTTGATAGTGATAACCAGATACTAAGATATTCTTACATTCCGCGTGACTTGTGTTTGACCAGGCGCTCAAGTCATTAAGCTGAGGTTTATTGCTTATCTTAGATGCTGTTGCTATACGGAATTATTAGAAGAATTGCAATATGCAAAGACTGTGTTGCCTAGCTACGGATTTGCTTTAGCGCATTAAACACCCCATCATAAATTGTTGTTTGTATTTTGTTTTTTTTTATTGTTTTTTTTATACTTGGATCACCCACGTCTCTGAAGCGATTTAGTAAATATACCCAACCTTCACGAGCCATAGAAATTCCAATGCTGGATATATGCTTTCCTCAAGGCTATCTGTAAGAATCTGTGACTTTCTGCAATCTTCATTATGACCTCTGAAATTAAGCTTAGCGGTACGTTTCTTAGATGCATCTCTCTTCGATAATAACTTCAGCAAATGTCATAACTAGCACCAAACACCCATATATGGTATATTTAGTATACAGCCATCTCCCATCAGCATTTTATATTGGAAGGCGTTCAATACACTGGCTACACTGCACAGCTTATCGCGGGGTCTTGGATCTCCGCTGACTCCTTTATCTAATCGTTGTATTATCGGCCGGGCTTTGACGGGCGCAACGCGGCGCGTCGTCTCACTTCATCGACGGCTACATAACATTGCTTCTGATAATACGTTAATTCGTCATTTAGTTATTTTAAATAAGCTCTTGGCCATAGACATGAATCTGCTGTATCTACATACACTACACGCGCCCGAAGGAAGCTTGTTTTACTCCGTTCAGCGAATTTTCATTTAGTCATCTCCACCATTTTTGTCATTCTCTTGCAATACGATCCAATGATGTAGAAATTAGTAGACAGAGGTCCATAAGTCCTTCTCTGCCCGTTCTTTCTGTTTTGAAACCTGCTGCATTGTTGGGAGTAAAGATCGTGTTCTACACTATAAAATAAAATTATAAATAAATTTCCCGGAAACAAACTGTTTATTATCTATAAAGATATAAATTGAGATTAAGATTAGAAACAAAAAAAATTGAGCTCAAATGTGATGACACATGTTGAATTGTTTGAACTGATAAGGTTTATCTGCATCTGCCATTTGCTATATTGTTGGGATGTGAATTTTTGGTCGAGGACAGTGTGCTAATCGATCAAATAGAAGTCGAGCCGAATGTCACTTCTATGACATTGAGTTTTTAACACCATTTAAACACTACATGATCGATAGATGTCTATGGAATTGAATATACTTTAATATTCGCGGGACAGTAAACATTGATTAAATGTATCTATTTAAAACCTAATTTCTCCAAATGTGGACATTCATAACGGATGACGAGTGACACAAGAATAAATTCAGAAGATAGTAGGCGCCATAAGCTCACACAACAGATGGTACAAAATGTTTTATCATGTATTTGTACATAATTTGGCACTAAACAAATATTTAATATATGTCTCGTGAATACATAAGAAATGTAGAGTGTCTGTGCCAGTTGGAAATCGTTTCTATTCGTTTGTTTTTCTTGTTTAAATATATTACATTTTTGTGGTATCCCTGAAATATATGGACTATCATGGGATGAAAACCATCGTGTTATACGGAATCCGGAGAAATCATCGGGGTGCAAAAAATCCGTTTATCTTTTCTCTGAAGATCTAGCTCTTATAACTTCATTGCTAACATAATTTTAAATATTGACTTATGAGTCCATAACTGGTGCATTTACCTACCAGAAAAGTATTGCATCAGCAATTTACACACAACGCCTACAAACAGCACGGATGCTGCGCAAAAAACTCTTAAACCTCGTGTAGTTTACACTGGAGGCGAGAGTAACGACCTGACACGTCCGAATGTTTGATAAAATCTACTATTTTTGTCGTTTATAACATTTTGTGTGATTGTGTCTTAAATATTCGGGAAAATTGTCTTGACTTTAATTATCTGGCCATATTCAAAGGATATAGCATGGCCAGACCTGGTGGTGTGTAGTGCAATTCTGTGATCAGAATATCCACCAGCTTTCGTCGGTTGACGTACTCCAATCTGCTCAACTTATTTTCAATCAAATACAAAGACTAAAATAAAATCCAAAATAATAAATGAATGATATAAAAAACACAGAGGTGCTAGTTCCGATCCTGATCTAGAACTCGATATGACACAACTGGCCATAACTGATGTAAATGAATGATTAACATACGGATGCCAATATGTGCTAACTTGTTGAATTTGTGGTGTGTGCTACTTGTAATGATGCTATCATGGGTGACTTGAACTTGGAGTTAATACTAGGGTTATTACAGCTAATCTGGACTGTAACATGTATTGGGTCGCTCTAAAGATGGCACTTAAGATCGACATAAATTAAACGTTTTGCTACCTTGTTTCGTTCGGTTAGTACTTAGTAGCAGTATTTCAATAATAATTCAGCTACGGACGAATAATTAATTCTGTTCGTTTTCTTCAAAGCCTTTATGTCATAATTCATCATGCATTGGTGGTATTGCCGTTGAAAATTTGGTTCTTACGTTTTCAATTGTTATAATATAATTTTGTAAATTTGTACGTGATATTGTTCGTGAGTATAGTGTTAAACGATTTATTAAGGCATTCTAGTTAAGACTATGAAGAGCAGCTTCTTTTCTAATTTTCGGATCTAAATCAGTTTTCATATTATCAGTCTCGATACCCATAGGAGCACATTTTTTTCAACAAAATTCAAAGCATCATTTGGTGTATTCAGATGGGGAATGGCTTTGTCAGTTTATGGCGTTCTTAATGGAGCGAATGTTTATAGCACGAAGGACGTTATTGTTTATTACAATTAGGATTTTATCGTCACAATTTGATTACATCAACTTTATTGCTGTTTTACTTGTACTTATTCGAGATGTGTTCAGTTCCTTGAATGTTTGAAGCTTTTCGTTAATTTTTATACATGAGTTAACATCATACATTTGTTTGATATGATATTTTATCATCAGAACGGGCCGAGTCTCGACAGATAATATAAGAGATTCCCATAAGACAAAGCGAACCCTTCAGCAGGCTTCATAAAACGAATTTTTTTAAAGTATACCCTTGTTTATGAATGCCCGAGATTGTTTTCATAGGTATTTGGCCTACATCCGAAATATTTTCAACCCGTAATACATAATTTCTTTATAGGTTAAGGTACTTCATGCTATCCTATACTATTTAGTTATTTTGACAATGCATAATGACCCCTACTACATTGCAGAAAAATACGTATGGATATAACATTGGAGAGCACAGATAGTATGTCTCTCGATGATCAACACATTAACGTTGATTCTAATTGCTTCCTTACGCGTCGTATAGAGGACGCAATATTATAGGTAACACTCAAGCCAAACGTGACTAAGATACGATAATCCGTAGATTTGCTCTCCGCGCCAAGAGAAATGTTTGTATGCTGAATGGATTTTCTTTCTTGCCAAGTTTCTCTTTACAAATATTCTCACATAATGCCGATAACCACGAAAAAAACCCGTATACCACGGGTACGTAAATATGAAATCCATATTTGCAACCTTTGAGAAGTTAATCGTTAAGCGAAGTGTTTTTTTTTTTTTTTATTGCAGTGAATGGCGAGACGAACATGCCGTTCGCCTGATGGTAAGCGATGCGACCGCTCATGAACAGAAGCAAAACCAAACAACACCTTGATTTACAAAGCAATGCTTGGCATTCCACTGCGCTCGCCATCCTGAGACATAAGATGTTAAGTCTCAATATGTCCAGTAGTTACTCTGGCTACAATGTCCTTCAATCCGAAACACAACAGTGCATTTAAACTGCTGTTTGACGGGAGAAATAGACATTGCGGTGGTACCCACCCAGGCAGCCTCTCACATATGAGAGACCTACCACCAGTGATTTATGGATAAAAGTGCAAAGCTGCTTAAAATATCATTGATAAATAACAGTTCATGTTAACTCAAATAAAAATATGTTAAAACTTAAAAAATTTGACATGTTTTAAAATAACCGCGTTCAAAAATAAGCTTCAATTAACCTTTTAGAAATTTCTTAAATTAAAGTTTTTAAGAAATAACCAGTCCAAAATGTCCTTGTAAACATGACCGAATTAAAGTCGTTTAAAAGCCTTGCTAAAATATACTACTTACGAGTTTACGTCACGCTGTGATATACATATAATGTAGTCGGTGACGAAAATTTGCAGGAGCGATGTGTACGCCGAGAGAAATGATTAGTAATAAAGGCGCTGATTAAACCGAATTACGCCTTTTTCAAACGCATCTCTAAGCTTCTGATCGGGTTTTGGTCATATTGTGGGAAAATATTTTTATTAATACGGGGCAGTGTGTTTCACAAATAAAACGATAGATATGAATACAATATTTAAATCCTTTTGATTACAGTAAAGATGATTGTGACCACAATGTTGTGGTTTCTCTAGCAGTCTTACCACAATAAAGGATGTGAAATAGCGGGGATATGGTTTATTAATTTGCTGAGGAGCTTACACCGTAACACCCACCGTTGTATTTACCGAAAGAGGCTACTTTTTGTGTAGGAGCCGAGTTGTTGAAAATCTGGCAGTCATTTTAAAAGAATGGGAATCAATCAATGCTCTCAAGCGTGCGAGGGTGGAAGTGACACCGTCATACTCCAGCCGACTTTGCGATATCGAAAAAACACTTATAGCTTTCCTTGTGTCTAAAATAAATGGTAGTCTAATTCATTCTAACAACGCAAACCGTCTCAGTCAGTAGTCATTACTGGGTTTAGTGGACACATTTTACCGTTACAAAAAATATTAATAAGGCCATACAAAACCTCGTCCCACATACTAGCAATGTAAACACGAATCGTCGACGCTTTGTTTACCATGTCGCGGTCGCGACGCATCTGCGTTGCATCGCTTGCATCATACACGTGGATTGTACAACGGCCGCGTGTGCTGATCCCCTGATGAAGGTCGACGTGTTAAATCTATGGGAAACTGTGTTGGATCAGTTCATTCTACAGTGAAGTGACACTTGATGTAGTGATGTGATGGTCACATGACGCGATCAAATGTCTTGCTTCTGCACTCGAGCTTCTTGCTAGAAGACGATGTATGATTGTAGTGATAGATGGAAATCTGATTGCAATAGAATTTATATCTTTTAATTCATTTGTACATGGTGGGATAATTTGAAGCCAAACTATTGTAGGGGTGGCGTAGGGACAGCATATTAAAATCATTAAAGTTTTCAGTACCTCATTTCATTGCTTATGAATTAAATGTTTCATGAAATTCAGAAGACTCAAATTATTGTGCAGACAGTCTAAACCACTGTTTCAAACTAAAACATTAGTCATTAATCATAATTAAAGGTTAATACAACGATATTAATGTCTTGTGTCTCGCTATGTTGCAACATACGTAAACAACGTTATTTCCCATTTTTTCTCTTAATAGTGTTTTGTCTAACGAATGTTTAGAGGTTCTTGTATAATAACGTTACTAAGAAGGTTGTGCTTCACATAAACACACTTGCAACTATCAAAATTTCTATCAGGAGTTCCATTATATTCTAATCTAGGTGTTCTGTATAATGCTTAGCTCATGTCTTAATTTAACCTATTGGCACACGAATCCATAATCTTGAATCAAATAGATCTTCATAATCTAAATAATTATTTTGTTTTGTTGCAGGTAAAGATCATCACAGTATTTTCTAAATGTAAGAAAAATCACTCTACAGGAGTACTGCGCGATTGCTTCGTAATGTTAAGTAATTTAATTTTTTTGTCTGTTTGGTGTTGGTTCAATTTATTTTGTATTTTTTTTTATTGCATTTAAAAGGATATGTGGTTTTCACTTTTATATTACATATCAGTGCAAGTGATAGCAGTAGTAGTTATAGTTTGATGCATTCGGTAAATGCATTTATATATTGAGATCATACATAATCTATACATACTTATAAATAAAATTGAAGTGTCTGTTTGTAAAGTGAAAATAAAAAAAATTACCAACTACATATCGTTATATACACGATACCTATAACGAAAATGACCTTGGATTTTTTTGTCTGTGTCTGTTTGTCTGTTTGTTCCGGCTAATCTCTGAAATGGCTCGACCGATTTTGACGGGACTTTTATTGTCAGGTAGCTGATATAATAAGGAGTAACTTAGGCTACATTATTTTAGAAAAAATCTTTTATTTTAGAAAAATAAAGTTTTTGTTAAATTCCACGCGGACGAAGTCGCGGGTACAGTGAGTTATAAAATAATATTTCCTAACCTATTATGTCATAACGTATAATCTGCTTGCAAAAAATGTTTACCAATAATTAATTGGTATTTTTATTAATTCTTGGGTCCGTCTTTTGTGGACCCAAGGTTTCCTTTTCTTACTTCTACTTACCATTATTATTTATTCAATATTTGACGTTGAAAACATTTGATATTTCATGGTTGTTAATTTTATTCCCTTCTACGTCTTCTTAATCTCCAATTTCAATGAGAATTTGATTAATTTTACAAGAAAGGGAAAGCTCCTTGAAGTACAAACTTGGTTTGTTGAATAATTAAAAATGTTTCAGAAAAGAAGTCAACAAAACTGTTGACGTTCAAAAAGCCTTAAAATTTCACCTACAAAGTCCATAATATTTTTAATAACCGAGGTATTGATTCATAGCATCTCATTTGCTATATTATTTTAATATTAGTAGTATTTCCGCTGTGATGAGCTTAGACTACAACAATAAAAGGCTCATCCGAACTATCCAGATTATTCTAGAAAAACAATCGTCATAACAGCTTTGCAGCCGCGTTTCGTTTGCTTGATTCAACTCAAGGCTCAACAATCTGTACTTCTATTTTTATTATCTTTATTCTCATCTTTCTTTTTTACTCTTTTCATCTATTTTTTAAAGACTATGTTTTTATCCTCGTTGGTATGTACTGGTAATCACGAGTTATTACATGAGTTTGCTCCTTTGCCCATATTTCTTGCACTATCATTAGAGTTTATGACGGCATGTAATTTAAAATAACGGAATTCGCAAAGAATGTGCGAGTTTCAATAAAATGGTATTATTTTCTCACTCGTGCCGACAGTTAATCCAACGCCGAGGTTAAACACAGGCAATTAAACCGATTGATGTTTAGTTTACTCGCAGACGTAGCCGAGGTCTCTTGGAGTTGCCTTTGAATTAATTGATCCCGGTTTGATTCCACTAAGCTTTAGTGATTTTATATCCTTGGATTTTATGGAGTTGAAAGCTGTTACGTAGGTTTGCTAGAATTGATGAAGTTTTAGATTATACCTAGTAGCAAAATATTCTTTGGTTTCCTAATAAATGCTTTGTAAGAACTAAGATGTTAATTTCTACTGAGAGACCAGAATGCACTGATTAATCAACGTCAGTGTCTTTTGTATGTTGGTAAAAGATACCTCTTATGTTTTAACTAAATGAAATCTTACAAAATCATCTTCTATGAGTTTTCCTTTTTGGCGCTTTTCCAATATAACTCCAATTTGAACATTGTAACGAGGCCTTGAACGTCCTTAGCCCAAATACTGCTCAGTTTCGCGCAATATAACGTGTCTAGGCGACCATTTAAAATAAAGAAACTTAAACTTGTATTGCGATTATGTTTACATGAAGTACTTATTATATAATTCAAATTAATGATGACTATTATAAATATTTACCGGTACAATATTATTCGTATCTCATAATGCGGTGTGAAATTTCAGCATACCTGTAGGATCTGTAGAGACTTAAAGAAAATGAAATTGCTACCATTAATATCCTCGTTCCCACTTGAACAGCCTCAATACAAGTTCATTGTCTAGATACAACTATAGTGCATATTACAGTAGCGAGTATAGTGTTGTAAACAAACCGTACACACGGCGTGCGGCGCGCCGCTCCTCTCGCAGGGGTTGCCGACCTTGCAGCCGGCTCTCGATTTCCTTATTCTAGAACTGCACGTTTCACCAACGTGTCTGCGTCTGCGACTTGAATAATTGCTAATTGCATCTCAGCGTTTTCACATTCGTCAATTGTACTTGAAAGGGGCGCACGCTGATTACCAGCCCCTATGTTGTTCACCTCTGATGTCAGTTGATTTTCTTGTAGCATTCTTGTCTTTTGGTTGAAAGGTCTTGTGAAAGTCACGTAGATTTTTTATATTCCTTACCCTTACTGGTTGGAGGATATTTTTCTCTGGTGTAATACGCAATTCTGCATTACCCATGAAGTCTTGTTTTTTCTGTTGTTATTTGGGATTGTGTTCTTGGAATGAGATTTTGCAGTTTATTTTGAAGTTAACCGTCAGATCATTAAGAGTTATTTAATCCACGTTTTCCTCAAACTCAGCTTGCTTATAAAATGTATTTACGTAAACAATTATAATGTCTTGCATAACATAACCGCTGCCTACTATTTTAGACTAATTATAAGCCATCACTGTGTGTGCTATGAATATTATCTTCATAAAGTCAAAGAGTCCTGCCATGTTCAAAGGGTATCTATTTATTATATTAGGCTGTATACATTCGACAGCTATGCTACTTGTTTCTACAGCATTATATAGTAATGTTAGTCGAGCAGGTTAATTAAACAGATGTATTCTTCAATCTCTGCCACATCGCATGATCTTCAGCTCCTACATTTTTAGACCACTAAATCAAACTTTCGCTCATACATTTGGCTGAATATAGGAGTGTATTTATATACTCCGATTATATCTTTAATTTATGTATAAAACCTTACATTTCAAAACAGATTACTGTCGCTTAAGAGTCCGGGTCTCTAAATGCGTTGGATTCCCAGAAACGTCAACTTGCGGTCAGCTTAATTGTTTTTAAACTCGATTATATTATCGGCCGTGACGCGTGGCATTGTAAATGTATCTTTATATATGTCGACCACAAACTTGAAATACACAGGTTTATTTACAACGACCTCAGGTAAATATCCGCTGAAAGTTGTGACAAAAAAACCCCTTGCTTGAATAATCTGATTGGTAAAACCTGGCTATATGTAGTTTGAACTACAGCCTAAATTTAAAAGTTGCTCATCCGGGTTGTCTTTTATTGCTGGTTGAAGAGATAGATGGTAAAATTATCCTAAATAGTCATATTTCATCGATATTATCACTGGCTCTAGGAAGTCCTCTTGAAGTTACAGTGTTACATCATCTTCTAATTTAAGTTGTTAAGACTCATTGAAATAAAACTATTTTTTAATGGATTTTATCGCGGATTTTACATTTTTTAACTTCCTACGTTTCGATAACTTTACAGTTTTCGTGTTCACGAAGCGTACTGAGGTACTAGTTATCCGCTGAGTGACTAGTATAATTGAACTACCCTTATTTTACAATTACTGAATTAAAAAGTTAATTTTTAAAGTTACTTAGTTTTTGATTCTAGTTTTTTTAGATGGTTGTTATTTCAATATGTAACATTCGCGTAAATCTAAAGAACCATTTTGCTAAAGCCTCTTTGATATTTCCTTTTTTTCCTTCATTTCCTCATTAATTTTCTATGGCCGGTGCTTCAAGTAATATGAGTGTGTGCAAAGGTGAAACATCACCGCCTTACCGCCATCTGCTATTATAAGATTACTTAAGTACCTGCACGTCCACTGTCAATGTCAAATTTCAAATTTTTAAAATATACCCTATTTCTATGTACTTTAAGCTGACAAATTGAATTTGACAAACGTCAACTGTCAAAATCGGCGGTCGGGACGTGCAAGTACTTAATGTTAAGTTGCTTGCACGATTTCCTGACCTACGCCATGAAAAAAACTGTAAGCCCTGTGAATCGTCACTTGATAGAAGCAATAATTGGCCCAATAAATGACTAAATGCCTGTAAGTGAGCTAGTTATTTGTAATGACTCGATATCTGAAGAAATACTTGCGAATGAATTAGACTGTAAACAATAGACATTTTGTTTTAGTTTGTATTTTGACCTTAGTAGGTTTCTGTAATAATGATACATCTATATGTAGTATATGTATGTATCCCTGTGGATTACGGTACATGATAAGTTAGTCAGTTTAAAATCACATCTAATGTAGCTTGTCATAAACTTGTAATTATTTGTAGCCTTACATTTACGTGCCTTTAATTTTGCAATACGAACAAGAACCGGGTCTGTTATTTTCGACTCGTTATTTCCTAAAAGCGATTTCAAGAGCTTTCTAGATGGATATAATTGGAATTTATATTTAAAAAAAATAATTTTAACACATGTTTCATTTACAGTTGACATCAATAATTAATGATCTTCATTTTGGGCAAAAAAAAAACAATATAAGTGATTTAATGTACTTGTCAAATCAATAAAGAAAACAATACTTTTTGTATGGTTTTTAATTTAGAATGCGTTTTAACTGAAAAATAATATAACCATTGAACAGTGAACTTCGTGACGTATTCTAAAAGCGAACATTATCTAGCTCCCACAACAAACTCATTCACATCTATCCACTAGTCTTATCTCACTCCTTTAATCACAATCGATAGTTGTCAGTTAAATGCGCAAATGTATTCCAGTCTTAGGGAATCACTACATTGATTCAGCTCCATTCGATGGACGATTTTGATTAAACTTATGAATATACTTAACTCTTAATGCAGCGAAACGACGAACACTATAGTTAAAATGTGTAACAATAACAAAAAAGACACACTCATCCTTATATAATATATTATGTCTGTTTAGCGCGAAGGTCGAATAGACGGGAAAAGCTGAATCGATGAATGCGCGTCACCATACAATATCGTTATTTTCTATGGACCAAATAACGATTTTGTATGAATAAATGTGTTAAGACCCTTAGAAGTGGAAGCGCTCGCCCTAAGCGTATTACAGTAATTGAGACGAATCGTCCGAGAGAGCCGAGCCCACACCGTCGACCCCCATTCTAGGAAAATCGTCGTATACTGTCCGATAATGTCGTGCCGGCGCGTCACACTTGCGGTTTTCGCGTAATTATCTCCAATTAAATTTATATAATGGTGTTTACCTCATTCTAAGTTTGTTGTTCAGTATAAGTTGCGACGTCGCGGAGAATGGACTTGATCGCTCCAGCTGACCGGTTTTCGAGTGTCACGTGTATGTTGATATAAATCTGGATGTGTGCACCTGAGGGATTATTGTGATTGGTATGTTCATTCATATAAAGTTTACAGCGACTGTAATTCAGTTGGGAAATCGCAGTGAGTTAGATGCAATAAATTAGATAATTTTTAATATGAATTGCGGCTATGCCCGTATGTTTGTGATTTTTTTCCAGCAGTTATTTTCCTTGAAAAGCGGGACAGTGTTTACATTGGAATCCTCGTTTGCATGTTCTAGATTAATTAGCTGATTTAAATGCAACACTCGTGCAACTGTTGCTCTGCAAAAAGTTATAACGTAAAATCATTAACAGGTCCGTAAAGAATAATCTGGATTTTAATATAAATACTTGTTTCTACGACATCCTACGATTCTAAGTGTGCGATACTTTTATAACAGTGAAAATAATAATAAATTATGACATAAACATATAAATCTATTTGTAAACAAAAGCTCTCCTCAAAATATAAAGTATCTAATGTACATGATTTAGTAGTTTTCTTAGGATTTAAGATATATTTGAGTGTTTACCGGCAGTTTGGGCGCCACAGTAGTAATGCACTGATTGTTGAAATGTTTACACTATGTTATCTGTGCGTAATGATACGTTGTTAATAGTACGTTTTTGCGACGCCGGCGATGCATGCGATGTGTTGACACTCGAAATTCACGCCAAGACTAATGTTTTATTACCTACTTATATAAAATGATAAAAATATAATCAAACTAATAATACCACGGGAATTGCTTGTCGTCGTCCTAATAACATAAAAACAATAAACCCAGAAAACGTAATCTATTTTGTAAACATGTATTTTTGTAGAATATGTTGTGGTATCAGTAAAAATGTTTTTGTTCCAAAATACTTATTGGAAATATTATCCATTAGCATCGGTTCTCAAAAACATTCATTATTTGTTTTTGTGAAAGTAAACAAACAATTAATTGATATTTACAATGAGAACAGTATTTTTCTCTAACAACATAATAAATACGAAGTAACTGACGCGAATAATAGATGTTCTTTTTTAATGTTGACAAAAACCTGTTTATAAAACAAATCTCGGACAGAACAACATTTTTGGATACGAATATTTTTGTGACGTCAATAAGGATCACCGTATTACTAATTTTCAACAGAATTTTCAATACGTCAACTTATTTTGATATGCTGGCGGTCGGCCTTCAGTGTGTGTCGTTGCAAAAGGTGTTTAATCGCCATAGTAATTAAGTACATTTTTGATTGAACTGGCGTGGCATTGCAGTGAATCACGCAGACGCCCATTGGTCAGTATTTGCGGGGTGCAATGATAAGCGGAGCGATTATTGAGCCTATACTTTTTGTGCCCATTTAGTTTTATGGGAATACCAAATCCCTCGGGTCGAATTACGTGGAAGCAGTTTAGTCATGTGACAGATGTTGATAAATTATTGTTAAAATATTAATATTAATATTATGTTGCACGTTCTAAGTAGAAACGTCGCTGTGGTTTATGTAAGTGAATTCATCTTTCGCTGAACGTAAACCTAATTCACTATATTGTACCAAATCTCTGTAATATTGCAAGAACGTGCTTTATTTAACGTCACTTTTATAAAATATTAAGCGATTCCGTAGAAATCATCTTAAAACCGAGAAATCTCACTCAAGTGAAGATGGAGTAATAAATTACAGCTTATAAATTCACTATAACATTCGATAATCATGATTAATGAGACGGTGTGTTTGGAAGCTAAACACTTATTTTAATTAAGTTCCATACCCAAATAACTTTATGTTACTTCAGAATAGCTGTGTTAAAACCTGTTCTTAATTGCATCTTCGTGTATAATTAAGTAGAATAAAGCACAAAATCACAGACAGAAGCTTTGCCAGATTATCCCCTCTTGCATTTATTTCGTCTTGTTCACGTTGTATGGTTGCCATCATTGTTTTCTTTTTAATAAGTTCCTTTGTAGTTTTTACCAACAAAGTGTCCTTCATATATAAATCAGCACCATAATACAACATTTTCATATTGCTCTTTTTTGCGATTAATGTCTGTTAGTAAGTAACCAAACAAAACCAAGAACAACAAAGCAATGCTTTTTATTCATTATTAGACAGGATATTACGTCTCATTAGGTCTAAAAATTACTTTGGCTACAATGTCCCTAAATCCGGAACACAACAGTGCATTAACTCTCCTGTTTGGCGGGAGAAATAGACATTGCGGTGGTACCTGCCTGGGCCGGCTCTCATATATGAGATACCTACCACCAGTCATATTAAAAACGCTTGTCTTGAAAAGGCACCTGTAGAAGTAGCTATTATATTATTAGTAAGAATTAAGTCTGTAAATCTTAAAAAGGTTGGTTTGTGTAGTAAATAAATACATATTTTACGTGACCACGCCATTAGAGAAATAACATCTACTATTAGTCCATTGACCTTTATTTTTCAATAACAAAAACATTAAGATCATTTTAATCTTGAATAAAATTTAATCTAAAGGAATTATGTTTGTTGCCGTGTATTTATAATCGTTTTTTTTTATATTATGTGACCGATATACTTTTCTTTGTACGGGTTAAACTGTTTAATGACCGCCGTATGATGCAATTCTTTTTTAAAGTGAAAGTTGTTTCTTAATATTCCATTTCTATGTCTTCTTAATATTACTAATCGGTTTTACCAATCGTTTCAAAATTAACTTCATTATTTCTTCCATTCCACATCAAATCTGTCTTGATTTCTCTTATTTCGTTAAATATAATATCTGGGGGCGCGGCCGAGCCCCCTCCAAGTCGAGCTATAGGCCGTAACATCCTTTTCTCGAAGCAATTCAGACCATTTTCAACCCCCTATAACTTCGTTGTAGCTAAAGCATGAAGTCTGAATTTTCAGTTACTAAGCAGGCATTGTGTAAACACGGTACATTTAAAATTTCATTCAATTTGAACCAGTAGTTTAATAATTGTAACTAGTCAAACTTTCTTAATTTTGTCACTCACTGACTGACCGATCATCAAAAGTCTAAGGCACTTCTAGCAGACATAGAACCTTCAAATTTAGAATATAATTAGAGTTAAGTGTCTAAAGTAAGGGAAAATTCAAACATTTCATAATTTGTGTCTAGTTTTCTAGATAGACCAACTTCGTGAATAACTTTGTAATCCCATATAAATGTATAGGATTACAAAGTTACATTTGCAGTTAATGAATCATTGTACCCGTATATAATGGAATAATAGTTGTAGATAGATATCTATATATATGAGGCATAACAGGAGGGGATATAGAGAGGGAAATGGTGTATTCAGCCCATGAAACTGTACAACATTCCTCTAGAAAAACATGACGAAGAAAAACTTGCAAATAAATAGACTAAATAGCTCGAAAATATCAATTACAATGAAAGAAAGAACATTAATAATCAAATCCGCTATATTTGTGATAAATTGATACCTACAAAAATAAGAAAAATCCATAAGACAGAGGCTTTAAGAAAAATCGTTAGTGATATTCTAGAAGTAAGAAGTACGGAAAAGGAAAAAAGTAGGACTCTACAAAAAGACGTGAGATCCCATCAAAAACATCCTTTAAAAAAATTCCAAGTCTCGCAGCTCAGGTTTTCTACCGCAAAAAGTTGTGAGATGCATGTAATACCAAGTCGATTAATTTATTTAGTCCTTAAGGGACCTTCTATATAAAGTTATTACGTTAGTTATTACCATATCAATATTAAAAATTCTTTACGTTTTAAATAAATAGATCGACTTGGCCACCAGCATTATGTATAAATTGTACGATACATTATGTTTTCATGCGACTAACGTAATAACTTTATATAGAAGGTCCCTTAAGGACTAAATAAATTAATCGACTTGGTATTACATGCATCTCACAACTTTTTGCGGTAGAAAACCTGAGCTGCGAGACTTGGAATTTTTTTACAGGATGTTTTTGATGGGTTAAATATAGCATGTCATTTATGATTTGTGTGGTAATAGAGAGAATAGAAACATATCCAAGGTATTTTTTCGATTAAATACTTTATATTGTGTCGTATATAACTTATTTCATGATGGCAACACCTTTTAAAGCTTTGCGGGAGGTGATGTTATAGCTACGATCATGATACATAAAGTCATTTATTTCTTAGTTGAGATGTAAAATACGCTATATAAATTGTGACTACTTTAACGCCAAAAGGTATTAAGACTAGACAATTGAAAATGGATAGACCTTTGCTAAGCAGTTAAAAGAGTATGTAATGAAGGTAGTACGCTTTCTGATCCAAGTTGCGAGTCTGGCGATATGAAAGTCGTGTTCGTGAAAAGATCCATGATATAGAAGTTATTATATTGTGGTAAATATTTAAAAAGTATACGTATCATCAAAACCCAAGGTTTTTAATTTGTCTTACCCCTAATCGGGTCCTCTGTGTACGGTCGTTATGACACTGATTAGCGTGGTGTTATTAGGTCCCGCTAATGGCTAATTAATGTTGCGGGGTGGTGGGGAAGGAGGGGTGAGGCGGGTCTCCGTAGCCATCAACAGTGGACACAAGGAGACTGCCACGCCTGCGGTAACGTGACACATGTAAGTAGACGCAGTGGACTGTGCTTGACCTTGTTTCGTTGCATCTACGTATTTATAAATTATTATCATTTTGATACACTTATCGTGTTGGATTTTTATATCTTGGTACTTAAATTGCGCTGCAGTGTTTTATGTTTGAAGTGGTTAGTCATTTGTGCCGAAATAACTACACTCATCAGTATATTCTTGTATGACATTTCTGGCTTGTCGCCTTTCCTGTATTTTTCACGATGCGTCGCCTATTATGGCCAGTTCGAAAGATACGAAACCAGTTCCTTCCAGTAATTAACAGCACAAACACATCATTGAATGTATAAATGTTTACGTTATCGCTAACAGTGTTGCCGCACGGGCGGAAGCTGCGCGGCATTATGTCACTTTATAGCTAACTAATGTTTATTCTGATGTGCGTTCACTAGAGTGCAGATAAAACATTGAATGCAGCGGCGCACGCGTCATAATAATTGTCGCTCCGTGGAAACTATGCAAACTTGGATGTCATGTCCGTATGTGATCAACTGTTCATAAATTCAGGACATTGTGAGGTGCTGGGTTCAATTCCCAGTTTAAAGAGTCGACATAGTAGTATTTGGGTATTAAGTTGACATTCTTGACTATCTTGAAAATCTCTTCAACATTAGATCTGTCTCCGATAGTGCATAAAATAAAATAACAGAAAAAGAAATTTTGAATTGAAACATAGAATCGAATTATATATAGAATATAACACTCCACAATCTGCAATCCCACTAGACTAGTAAGCCGGTAATGATAGTGTATGGATTAATCATTAATGATCCCTAATGATTTTACTACGTACGTCGCATTCTATGAATATGTGGTGTGTGGAGTTTTTATAACTGATAAGTAATGTAATTGATCTTAAATTATACACTCGCATGAAATTGTGGAACTTTTATATAGAATAATTGAAGTGTAGTTCGTTTGGCGGTACATTAAAATTCATACTTTATAAATTTATTTCGTTTTGGTCGCCTGTGAAATGGATACCGCGGGTTCGAACTCTGCGTGATATTATCTCTCATACTTGTGTCGAGTCTGGGGAGACCTAATACTTTCGCAGTTTTTGATATGGTGTGATCAACTCTGTGTGAGAGTTTGTATTCATTCGTCATCACTACATAGACAAATTAATACATATATACATACATACATCATAAATTTTAATACATAATATACATGTTTTTAATACTGTACTGTTGCATAATAACATATACATTGTGTTGAATAGTGAATAGTATAAGTGGTGTCTGTAACCGTTCTATTCGGTAAATAAAATAAATAAATAAATAAAATAGTATAAAACAAAGTCGCTTTCTCTGTCCCTATATCCCTTTGTATGCTTAAATCTTTAAAAACTACGCAACGGATTTTCATGCGGTTTTTTTTTAATACCTAGATAGAGTGATTCAAGAGGAAGGTTTATATGTATAATACGTACATATTATTGTACAGAAATCTATTTGTACCCGGGCGAAGCTGGGCCGGGCCGCTAGTTGAATATATGTATTATGGCGAAGCATTAGCCATGTGCAACGACAAACTAGTAAAATATCAGATACGACTGTGCTCATATTATTTAGGGACTTGTCATTGAATTTCAAAGTGGACACCTGACTCAATAATATAAAAATAATTTTACGAAAAAATCTGTAATACTTATTACCAAAGGAAATTTTAATCGAAATAATAACTTGCACATTGAAATATTTAATACAATATTTTTCAATCGGCCAAAACATTATTACAGACTTACAGAGTCGCATGGTCTACTATGCTTCTCTAGTTCATAATGTTACGCAATACATAATAACGTGGGTAAAAACTGTGTTATTATTTTTACTTTTTGTATAACGATGTAGTAAACATCGCTACATTTTTGTTCGTTTTTGTGCGCCATAACTGTTGCGGTTTCCTATTTATAGTTTTAATAATACTGGTATTTTTACGCTTTAAAGAATTTTGGTTGAATACATTTTATATAAATTATAATTTACGATACCCAATGTAAAAAAATATTATTTTCAACACATTTGTGTGGATCATTGTATTTTTCGGCATCGTGTATATCTGGGAGGATACGAATATATAAGCTAGCTATGAATATCGATCTTATTCATAGAGTTATAAACCTATTTTAATTATCGAATATAATACCTTCGAACGGTTTTTGAATTCAATTTGAGCGAAGAAGACAAAACTATTGATAATTAAAATAGGTTGATAAACTATCTATAAGTACGACCGAATTGTGTAACTAAACTAAAAAGGATAAAATACAAAAAATATCCTACTTCATAATAAACATAATAATGTGTAACCAAATATTACTTAATTCCAATATCTAATTATCGGTCCGAAAACACAACCCAAGAGAAGTAAACATTGAGATCGTCTCTCGATCATTAGCGTTGATTCTAGCTAAAAATAAACGAAACTAATCAACAGATTGCTTGAGCCAAAACATAATATGGAGTAGCAATCGATTGGGGGACTCATTATGACGGTATTAGTTCATATGCCAGAATAAATATCTCCGGCTTAGATATTGGAAAGATTCAGATGAAGTATTCATTGGTCTAAACACCGCTTAGTTATAGAAGGGCCTATTTTCAATATTGAACTTTCGTGGGCTGGAAATTATGATGATGTTGTTATTTACAAAACAGAAGTGTATCAATAAAATTAAAGGAATCAATAATAAAAAAAATATCATCATTAAATTAATCGAAATGTTGTGTCGGGAAGGTAAAAAAATGTAGACCAGGAAACCAAATCCGTGATTAAAATTTAAAATTTTATTTTTATCAGAACATTCTCGTAAATCTAAGAAACAATTATGTATGATTATTTTGACATTTCCATAAACGAATATAGTCTTGAACTTACATCCAACATAGTATACACCAATAACATCAAAGTGTGCCAACCCGCACTAGGCCAGCGTGGTGGACTATATGGCCTAATCACTCTCAATCGTACTGTCGATTGTAGAGGAGGCCCGTGCCCTGCAGTGGGACGTATATGGGCTGCTACAGAGTGAGGAGGGAGTTGGTAAAAATTATCTGACTTCGGCGAATACTGAAATAAACAAACTAATGTCTTATGTGTGAAATAGTATAATTCTTTAATAAACTAGCACCAAATAGCAGTAGTTTTAATTAAAACGTAAACTTTATTATAATATATGACGTCGTAAATATTTCTTTCATTTTTAAAATTGGAATGAAATATAATTTTTATGTTCATTACGTTTATTATTTAGGTATTGAATTTGGCTGTGCCAAATCCATGTATATTTTACCAAAAAAATATTTCTTAGCCATGCAAATCTAGGCCCCACAATATAAAGATACAGTGAGTTATCTTAACAAACAATCTCAAAGCAAGACATAATTATGAACGCAACATCTGTATAATATCATAATGATATACAGGCATTCCGGTTGTAGCGTATACGTCTGCATAACACAATTTTATTGAGTGCCAGTCTAGAACATTTTATTTGCCAGTAGACACACTGGATCGAGATCCAGATGCGAGCCAGATAAAAGTTCGTTTTATGTAAGGCACTGTTGACGCACTGTTTAGTGATGTACGTCATTTGGTTATCTGATATTTCGATAATCCTAATAGATATACTTTTATGGTGGAGATGCAATGATGAATTGGCTGTTGCTGCGTATAGATAGCTTCCGAAGGAGTCGTGAAAATATTAGGGAAGCAGGACATACAAGAGAAAACAGTTGTGTTTTAAATATTAATCTCTATGTTGTTGTCGTAATATTTTATTCAATAAATTACAATTAACTAACATAGTTAATAGTAACTGTCTCCGCATCATTTAAACATAAAAACTTTATGTGACAATACCGGAGGCAAATATCGACATAATCACGACAATTTCCGGAACTGCTCACTATACATAATCGCCTACAACTTTATTTACACGGAAAGCATTAATAATTCAGGTCGATAAAAAAAAATTCAATAGAAATATCGAGTCACCGGCAACACATCACTACGCTCTTAATTGACCAAAGGAATGATCCGATTGATTGCGTTGTAATTTGTATTTAATAATGTAAACAACAAGGTTGATTGTTGTGTGGCATGTGGTTAGGTGGGTTTTCCTCAAGCCTCGAAGGTGATCGGGGACCGTGTGCGTCATTGCATAAAGACAATGAGTTACCCTTCTATTTTATCATAATTTTATGGGTAAATACAGGTCTGTGGGGCTCCTGGATCACATTAATAGCAGAATGTGTCATAGGCATTTTGAACTTTGATCGGGCTGCATGTTATTCTTCTATGATCATTGTATTAAGACTAATTTACTGGGATTTTTTTTTATTAACATTTATTAAATAAATGTTTAATAGTCACAATGCCACTTTATAATAGTGACCTCTTGCGCCACACTTATAAACTGCTTGTGAATCCGAGAATGCTCTCTATTGTGCGTAGACTATCTTGACTCATAGGAAAGGTGTCTGGGCCAAAGTCCAACGCAATATTAGTCAAACGTTAGATAAAATTAGAAGCTATAACAGGTTTACATTCAGATTTTCATAGTTTAGGTGATGGCTTATATTTGATTCAAACGCTATGAACATTTCTATTGCATTGTTTGAGTGGTAGAATATCTCAGGACATCATAGAAGATTTTAACCTTATTTATCGACCATTTGCTTGACTGCTATTAAATGCAATCAGGGAAATGTCTAGTAGTGTAATCATTAGGTAGCACATTTAAGTCCCACTGCAGGGCACAAGCCTCCTCTACCAATCGAGAGTAAGAATGAGAGTGGTTAGGCCATTTTCGCATGTTACAACAGTTGTGTAAGCACAAACTATCGCGGAGTATGTGCAGAGTTTCTTGGCACGTGGACGCGCGTACCGGCTGCATGTGATCTAGAGAATGTGCGTTTAGCGTCATTAGAGACATGATGGTGCAGGCACCATATGGTACGGGATGTGTAGTTTTTAGTAAAGATGATGTAATAAGTCATTGAAATTATTGTGGCCTTTAAAATTTATTAATACAATTACTAAAACATGGTACAGAGACGATGGGTGCAAAAGAATTATATTTAAAAAAATCTCCCATGAAAATTAACTTATGAAATTGAGCATAATAAACAATCTCCAAACAGAAGAAAAAAATATGGATAAGTTTTTTTTTATTTTTTGGTATATATAATTCCATCGGACACAGAAGAAATAAAAATTAAAGTCCTGAATAAAATAAATTCTAAAAATGCACTGTTGTGTTTCGGATTGAAGGACATTGTAGCCAGAGCAACTACTGGACATATTGAGACTTAACATCTTATGTCTCAGGATGGCGAGCGCAGTGGAATATTTCTACTGTTTATGAGCGGTCGTATAGCTCGTCTCGCCATTCATTGCAATAAAAAAAAAAAATAAAAAAAAAATAGAAATTCCTGTACCTGGAAATTTTACTAGGATTTTATACTGATTCAGTTCAAAGAAAACAATTTCTACTGTTTTTACAATTCTCAATCAAGGATCGATCCCCGTCATAGAAATTTCGCATTTAATATTTCTCCAATTTATATAATCGCTTCTTTATAAGGGAAACGCTTTGTTCCTCCTCCGAACTTATATTCTCGATTATCCTCAACTTCTGATGACTAATTATTTTCGAGTAAGTTCATTCACACTTATATTTATTAAGACGCATTCAGGTTATTTTTGAATTCTCTTATGATGACCTCTTGTGGGAATGTCATTATGTTATTTTTTGTTGGTTTCATATCTATCTCTTCTTTAGATGGCAGATGCATGTTCATTTTTTGTACATTTAAATTTGTTTGTAATACACGTTTATTAAGACTACTTTTTCGTCTTTATGTATCTACTTTAAAAGTACATACAATTATAAAAGTATATACATATTATGATTTCCTTAGAAAATGATGACAGTAATAAAACTATTGTTAAACTTAATGAGTAAATCACTTAATCCTGTTTTAATCTTGAAATAGCAGAACAGGGCCCTCAGATCAACTTAATATATTATTTTATGTATTCACAATTAGTATGCCTTTGCTTTTTAACAATAAATGAAAATACGTATGCTTAAAGTATAATACAGGGTATATCAAGACTGCTACTGAAGCTGGTTGGTTGTTTTAATGACTTTAGACTCAATGCAACTACATTTTGTGCAAAAGATTGCGACGAATTTTTTTGTTATTTTTTTTTCTATCCTCGTATTATTTGGTAATTACATAGTTTTTTCTTACATAATAGTGTACACCCTTTTATTTTTAAACACGCTATAGTACGCAAGGCTTTAAATTTTATTATTTTAGCATAAACTATGGATTTACCACCCAAACTCGACGATGATAATCAAAAAATAAAAATAGAAAATTGTCGCGTTTCTTTGCGAATTTTTTAGTTTTATTGTGTTTGTAGTCACTTAAACTACCACCCGGCTTCGTTTTCGGTAGCACTCTTGAAATACCTGGTATGAGGAATCTCCTTTCATAATATTCCAAGCATGTATCGATTTAAGAACTAATTGCATTTACAAGTTTACTATAACCACTTGTTTTTGAAATACTTGGAATTGAGTACCAATAACAGGCTGGCCGGCCAGCCTCAGCCTACTTTTCCCAACGCCTCTCTAGTCCAATCAACGCGAAAGCATGTAGAAATCCCGCCCAACAACACCTTTCTCTTGGAGTCCGCCAATCGGTTAACAAACCACACACCAAGTAACAAACACAGCGGAACGCGTGTCAAAGAACACATTGACATGGAAATCAGCATAAGCGGAATCCGTTTGCGTGTATTAATTTTTTTATGATTTTATATGTAAATCGGCGTTGAAAAGCTATTTTTAAAATACCACGTTGTTTCTAATCTTGGATCGGCTCGCCGTACGTTGGAAAACACGCAAAGATATGTGAAGAGTTCACGAGATTTCTTATGATCTGTAACGACAGCGGTGTATGGCGTATTATGGTTTGTAACGCGCTTTTAGGCCAGTCAATAAAGCCTCAAACCCCTAAGTAATTCGTAACTCGTTCAAATTTTGAGGGTTTGTTAAGGAAGGTAAAATAACTTACCGTGTGATTTTGCAGCGTTCTGGGGTGTACGGAAAGGGTTGAAAAGGGGTGAAAAGTGTTTTTTGTTAATAACATTGCCAAAAAAATTACTAACACGCTGCAAAATTTGTAGTATTTTGGTCTTACCATTTGTAACATGTATTAAATTTGCAGCGTTCTGCAACATACGGAACATTGTTTTATTATCAAAAAACAATAAAATTTGTTAATAACATATCCAAAAAAATTACTAACACGCTGCAAATTTAAAACTATGTTGTTTCTTACCATTTTGTAACATGTATCAAATTTGCAGCGTTTTGCAACATACGGAACATTGTTTATTATTAAAAAACAATAAAATTTGTTAATAAGAGGGGTAAAAAAAATTAGTAACTCGTTGTAAATTTGAACTATGTTGTTCTTACCACTTTGTAACATGTATCAAATTTGCAGCGTTTTGCAACATACGGAACATTGTTTATTATTAAATAACAATAAAATTTGTTAATAAGAGGGGGTAAAAAAAAATAGTAACCCGTTGTAAATCTGTTATACCTTGTTTACACCTTTTCAAAACATTTTTTAACTTTGCAAAATTACTGTTTTTATATTAACAATAGTATCGAACAATAAATAAAATATTTCAATAATACTTTTCTGAAAGAAAATTGATAACGTCCAATAGAATGTTATCATTATTATTTAATCAAGGTTTATAATAAGAAATTTTCATTGTTGTTATAGTACATTAATAATTTTTCATAATTTTGAAATAAGAATAATCATTTTAATAAGTAATAAATCTTAAAATAATATTAATGTAAATATAGCAGTGAAATTATAGTTATACAACAGAACTTATCAAAAATTTTTGGAGATGTTTTATCTTGGGCCGTTTAGTGTACGTCTGATACAAATTCTAGAAAAAAATATGGAATTCAAATAAAAATACAATTAGATTTCTTGGACAACAGGGGGCTTATAAAAAAATGTGATTGTTTTAGTACAGAAGCAATATTTTCTTCGATAATCTGTCCTCCATGATGCCTAATTGTCATTTCGTTCAAAAATGCGCGAACACATTATCTTTAACTTGAATATGTCTTATTTTTAAAAACCCCCTACAAATTATAATTATTGTCTATATTTATTTTTCTATATTCTTCGCTTTTTAAAAGACGATATATGTTGTTAAAGAAGTCACTTTTATTATTTTATTTATATGACATGATTTTAATTTAAGAACGACAATGTTTAACTTGACAGCAATTTTTTTTTTTTTTTTATTGCATTGAATGGCGAGACGAGCAAGCCGTTCGCCTGATGGTAAGCGATACGACCGCTCATAAACAGTAGCAACATTCCACTGCGCTCGCCATCCTGAGACATAAGATGTTAAGTCTCAATATGTCCAGTAGTTGCTCTGGCTACAATGTCCTTCAACCCGAAACACAACAGTGCATTTAAGCAGTGTTATTTCACGGGAGAAATAGACATTGCGGTGGTACCTACCCAGATGGCCTCTCACATATGAGAGACCTACCACCAGTAAACTCTGTGTTTGCAAAAAAAAGTCGGTTTTACGGGCGAAGATTTTACGTGACAACGTCTTTTTCTCGGTAGAATATTTATTGATATGAATATAATTAAATTGCACAATAGGAACAAGGAATTGAATGAAAATAAGAATTGCACAAATTTTAACTATAGAAATATATTTTGTTTACTAAAACACTATCAACATTTATCAATAGTATGACATAACCTATAAACTCAGTTTCTCAACTTTTGTGTCAATCTAACAATTAATCAATCAATCATAGTTTACGATAATGAAATATCAGTGTACAATTATTTACCTTTATTGTTGTAGTTGTTGTAAATGATAAATGACGAATCTAAGCACTCCATATTTTCACTACAGACACAGCTGACGATACTTTAACCACACGTGTGAACTTGTATTGTGACGCTTTCTTGTTTTTCCAACGCCAAGAACGTTCGAGAAAGACAAAGACAGAGACACAAGCATGCGCCGATTCAATGCGCCTAATTCTCTAGTGCTGCGCGCGCGGCAGACCGATCATAGTTGAGTGGGAGAGAGACGCAAGGCATTCGGCGGGCCTCTCTCTCGTTCGGTGACTCATCGTAACGTTACCGGGCGTTACACTTTTTCATAAGTGACTCCCAGCCGCAACCTAATTTAAGACGTTGTCACGTCAAAAAAAGCAATTGCAAAACTCTGTGTTATCTGTCTACGTCTGTGGCCGTAATTCGTATTATTTTTTATTATTCGCATACATTTCGCAAATGTGTATTTGCTTCTGTTGACCTGGCTTTGTTTTATGAATTCTAATTCTCGTAGATGATATATCTTGACGTTTAAACGCAATTACTAGTTCGTATTTTGGTGAGTAAACATGTATATTATTTAGAATGCCACATGTTCATATTTCTCTTCTAACCGACAATTCTGCTTTTCAGCACATCAAAAGTGGCGCTTTGCTTGAATTGCACTTCTGCAATTGTTGTGAAATGGTTGAATTGCACTTCTGCAATCAAAAATTGAAATGGATTCTATCATTCAACAAAATCTTAGTAACTACATGGGATGCCAATTCACTCTCGTGTAGAGTATTTCAAAACGTTTTATTGAAATGGCAGAACAAGAAGTAAGTATTCTATTTTCTTCATTAAATTGGGAAATGTATGTTTTATGCCAATTAATCAAGGTCAATACAAAGTATGGAGTATTACAAAAGTATTCATGTTAGAGCTGAATTGCATTGTGTCCACAGGATACTAGTACATAAATATGATATTTTATATATTGTTGTTTAAATGGTTAAATGAATTACATTTTCTTTTATTTCCCTCTGGACACTGAGATGATCTTGTGTTATGTATAATATATTATATTATTATTATTTCCATAATAACAACACTATGTGTGATGGTAAGCACAAATGTCGTCCAGGCGGAATATCTAATGGCATCAGACGACTGTCTCAAGACATTTCATACAATTATCCAGCCGGCCTGCTAAGATGCCTCTTTAAACAATAGCGGGATCATAGGAAGGAGGGAACACATGTGACTGCAAAGAGTTATTTAATATATTAATAATTAACATAATTCTTCGATATCTTCAATATTAAATCTTTTTTATTTTGTTTTAGTTATTAGAACAAGCAATTATCTGTACAAACTGCTGGCTGCAAATAAATCAAGCTGTAGACAATGAGCAAGATTTTATTCACACTCCGCCGTAAGAAGATTGTATCAATCTCGATTCTTTTGGACATGTATAACACCCACAAGTGCTTCATGTTGAAAGGAACATAGCTGGACACTGGACAGTGGGTTGCTGTACTCATACCATGATCATACTGTGGTATTTAGCCTTTAGGTTGGGCTAGGCAATAGTACAATATGGGAGCACCGGCATTGTTCCTAGATGTTTTGACTGGAGATTATTTTTAGGCGAATATAAATAAAAAATATAAAGCAAGATCTGGTTGTACTTTATTGTACTTAAGTTTTGTTTGATTTTAGTTTTCTTTCATCAATTAATCCTACTTTTTCCTTATGTGTGCTCAGAAATAACCAGTTAGAATTAATGTCAAATACATTATTTGAAAAATAATATCTTAGACCTTAGGATAATATTATTTTTAAGTATGCAGAAGTCTAATATACCAAAGTATACTAGACTTCTAGGGGTAGTCCAAATATAATGTTTAAAATGTTAGCTTGTACAGCAATGATTGCTAGTAAGTTCTTTTACTAGACATTATAGGTATAGAAATAAACATGGCTGCTATCAGATTCGATTCCATTTTTATAGCATATTCATTTGTATGGACTATAATAACTAAGATGCCTAATAATAAAATGATTATTTATTCATATGCACATAGGGCACACTGCTGACTTTTCGAAGTCATGTATGTATTGATAGTCAATCACCATGCACTAAAACGGTGAAGGAAAATATCGTGAGGAAACCTGCATACCATAGCGATTCATAATAATTTCTATGGTATGTAAGTCCGCCAACCCGCACTAGGCCAGCGTGGTGGACTATATGGCCTAATCACTCTCAATCGTATTCTTGATTGTAGAGTAGGCCCGTGCCCTGCAGTGGGACGTATATGGGCTGATACAGATGCTAGCAGTCGCGACAAGTGATCAGTCTGTGCCGTGCTGTATCTCATGCCTAGCAGATTTTTATTGTGGATTATTTAAATAGGTTGTTTAGCAGGTATTATGCACCGCACTTACGGCCAGATATAGGTACACTTTCTTAATATTAAATAACTATAAACATGACGAGATTCTGACAGACTTGTTGCAATTTATTGTATAGACATTATGTTATATTATATTAGATGGTCAATAAAGTATGATACTAATTCCGTTGACGTAAACACATTTACGAGTTATATAGAGTACAGTAATTTATAGCACAGACGACTAAAAATAATATTTGATTTATAGGAAAACGAATTACGATTTCATATTTCATAAATGTCAAGTTTTGACATCGGTTGTCAAACATGCCGTATCAGACGCCATATTGTCCCGTTGTAGTGTTGCTGTTCTTGGCTTGGTATTTATTTTTGTATAAAGCTAATATGCAACGTATAGTAGTATTTCATACAGAAATCGAATGCCAATTTCACTAAGTAAATTTGGTGTAATGTACTACAAACGGCCCAAGGTTCATACATTTCTGACCCATCTCCTTTGGTTGGAAATTTAAGAATAATTTATTTGGTTGAAATTTAAGAATAATTTATTCGATACATGTTACAAAATGGTAAGAACAACATAGTTTCAAATTTGCAGCGTGTTAGTATTTTTTTTTGGATATGTTATTAACAAATTTTATTATTTCTTAATAATAAACAATGTTCCGTATGTTGCAAAACGCTGCAAATTTAATACATGTTACAAAATGGTAAGAACAACATAGTTTCAAATTTGCAGCGTGTTAGTAATTTTTTTGGATATGTTATTAACAAATTTTATTGTTTTTTGATAATAAACAATGTTCCGTATGTTGCAAAACGCTGCAAATTTAATACATGTTACAAAATGGTGAGACCAACATAGTTACAAATTTGCAGCGTGTTAGTAATTTTTTTGGCAATGTTATTAACAAAAAACACTTTTCACCCCTTTTCAACCCTTTCCGTACACCCCAGAACGCTGCAAAATCACACGGTAAGTTATTTTACCTTCCTTAACAAACCCTCAAAATTTGAACGAGTTACGAATTACTTAGGGGTTTGAGGCTTTATTGACTGGCCTATTTGCTGAGTATTTGGCCGTCCGACTTGCCAAAGTTATTTTTGGATTGTAAAAAAAATAATTACTATCGCAAAACATGGTAGCTGGTTTGTGTCTGTAGTTTAATGTTTGCATTTATTTAGTGGAGTGTTTTTTCTCGCTTTTGTTTGAAGTTTTGATGGTGCAACAATCTACGTCTTGATCTAATCTCAATAATCTCTTTATGACAACACTTAAAAATATTACTAAGTATTCGGCACGAGTGTCTGTGTCACATTCCACTTAATGTAACTCGGAACTGTGGTTGGCCATATGACGCGTTGGTCTAGGCACTCACTAGCCTTGTTTGTTTAGGTATATGACCCTATCCAAATCAATTTTCTCGATAGATATTCTTAGTTAGCTTAGCAATAAAATTTCAAGCAGTCTATATGATATTTACTTTTGCTATCCTTATGAATATGACAATTACTTAAATTGGCGTACTCTCCGAATTACTGAGGGTTTTGATTAATTCACTACAAATTATGCCTCTCCGTGCTGAAAAATATCCCTTCAGTGATGTTAAATAAGAAATAAATAAACAGTGTAAAATGTTAGATATACATAGATATGTATATTGGTAACCTGAAACCATTAAAACTCGCATTAACCCATATTATCCTAGCGCCCCATTTAAGGTGCACTAATATTTTAAGGTCTAACACCGAATATTTGAATATTAGTGGGTAAATTGAAATGCAGTCGTTATTTAGATGCATTTATCGATGACATAATAAATATTGGTATTTAAAATTCAAGTCAGTTTTTTTTATAGTCGGTGAAAAAAAGTGAATTCCAGACTACACGAATTTTGGAAAAAGGTAAGTTACTACATCAATGTGTTATTTTTTGAATTTGTATAAATACCGATATTTACATTGTTATACATTAAACTTTTAATTAGTATATTGATGATAACGATATTATATTATTTTTATATATATTTTGCGAGTTTTCCGTAACGCCCCATTTGAGGTGCATTGGGAATAGTAGGCACCATGAACATTTTCCTCGAGAACTTAGATTATGTATATGATTTTATCTTTTAATCGTATTCTTTTCTTACCAGGTTAAATGTTAATGAGATTATATCAATACTGGAGGAAGATAGTCCGATAATTTTTGTGAATATATTCATTAAATCGCCGGCAAACAACGCTTTGAGCGACGGAGATAGCCAAAATTCAGGACATATTAGCAACTTGACTAGAAGACAATTATTGGCTAATGCTCAGGTGCGATGTCAGGTACCACTTTTCATGTATGATTCGGAATCTATTTGAAGAGCTTCCGAGTTACTTTCATGTCTACGATAATAACTATCTCCTCCTGACGACAAATTCGCCAAATTCCGACCTCTATGAGATATTATGATGAATGAAAGGTAGCTGATGTATTTTCCTGGAGACAAACATCCATCTGTCAATGGTACCATATTTCGGAAAACATGGAACTAAACAACACACTCATGGCAAACCAATCCGTCTGGGCTAAATTTGTTCACTACGTACACGAGTGATTTATAATAACAGTCTCTCAAGAAGAAATTGCACTGAAATAACCCTTAACTAGGCGCATTTAAAAAATCACCCAATTAGGCGCATGGGGTCTTGAGTGACCCCAAATAAATATTGAGAAAGGAGTGTCAGAAAGAAATAAAATGAAATGTATTTTATAGTAATTAATAAAGTTCTTTATTATATTATTACATAAATAACTTTAAGAAACAAAAACATAACTGGAACATTATATCTTTTAAAAAATTATAACCTCTCTCAAAACTATTTTTTTTGGCATGGCCGAGATCAACTTAAAAAAAAAGAACTAATCAGTCTCATCAGCGGATTCTTCTGTTCTGCATCCGACGCAGTAAACCCTCAAGTGTTGCTGACAAATAAAGGACATGGACAGTTTCAGTATGGCGCTGTGCCTAGTGCTGCACATCAATGAGTTTTGCATTGTTGGAATAATGATAGTTCCAAGATTATTACACTAAAAGTTTCAGAGCCTAGGAACTTTAGGGGTTTTAGATATTTATAAAAATAGATGTTATTTTTAGGTTAGGTTTGTAGGTTATCTGTCAATTTATTGAACTTGATAAAATACGTTTACAAAATAGATTTTGTCTTATTTTAATTAATAATTAAAAAGATATATAAAATTATGAAATCACTACATAGTATAAAGCAAAGTCGCTTTCTCTGTCCCTATGTCCCGTTGTATGCTTGAATCTTTAAAACTGTATCAGCCCATATACGTCCCACTGCAGGGCACGGGCCTACTCTACAATCGAGAGTACTAAAACTACGCAACGGATTTTGATGCGGTTTTTAATAGATAGAGTGATTCAGAGGAAGGTTTATATGTATAATACGTACATATTATTGTACAGAAATCTATTTGTACCCGGGCAAAGCTGGACTGGGCCGCTAGTTATATAGTACACTAAAACATATAAAATCATTGAAATATCTAAACCTGTGTACTTAACGAATCCAGGGCCCTTGCAGACAAAATCTTTTTTCATGAAATAGAAATCTTCATCGTCGTACTTTATTTTTATGAATGCGTCAATAGATTTAGATTAAGTTTACAATATATACTGTCGATTGTTGAGGAGGCCCGTGCCCTGCAGTCTTACGTATAGTAATTCTTTGTACTCGTGAGTTGCAAACAGATTATTCATGAACACACGCACCCTATACACCCAACAGTCACATAAATAATTCTGACCCCACACTAGTACCGATCCTTGTATCATGGGTATCAGGAACTACGAGAGATTTTACGGTTTCACAAATACCCAGACCACCCAGAAACAAATACAAGTGGTTCGCATTAGTCTGTCACATTTAGTGCGGGAATCGAACCCACGTCCTCCTTTATACACTTGGCGCGGCGTGAAATGAGCTACTGGCAGCCAAGATTACTTGCAATCCTCCCACACATAGCATAATTATTTAAGTCTCAATCAATACAAGGGTGAGTGGGTGCTTAGGGAGATAATATACACCAAAGGGTGAAATAAATAAAAATCATTTTTATCAAAACACATATTTATTAATAAAAAATACATAGACAGCCTTCGTGGCGCAGTTCGTTATCTTATAACTCGCGTGCACCTGTGAGCATAGAATTTCTCTCTTTGAGTTCCTAATCGTTCAGGATAAGTTCCTCATTGTGGCCTCCAACCTCCCCTATAGCCACCCCGAACCTCGCTTTACCAACCTGATATTACTGACACTTAACCGAAACTGAATACAACCAATGAATCAATGAGTCTGTATACAGTAAACTAATACTTGCAGTGAACGCTCTAAGAGCGCTCTCTCAGACAGTATGTGTAATGTATTGTTTATAACTCGCATACAACAGTGAGCATAGAACCTCTTTCTTTGAGTTTCCAATCGTTCAGGATAAGATTCTCATTATGGCCTCCAACCTCCCCTATAGCCATCGCGAACCTCGCAACAAGATCAACCAGTCTAATATTACTGGTGTCAGAACTATGTTACATTAGAGCGACTATATTATATTAATATTCAACAATACGTACAAAAATATCGCCTAAAAATGAAGCTGGCGGACAAGCATTGTTCCGATACCGAGCTCAGCTTAATAACCGGATCGTTGTCATTACATGACAACAACATCCCACTGTTCTGTTGCCAACCAAGTAGCTGCAATAATATCCTAAGATGGCATCTAATGGACAGTTGCTAGAAGGTTTAACATCGAACAAAATATATTATGTATAATATATCTTTTGACTTATATGCCTCGATTTAATTCGTCCTCTTAATAAATAAGGATTGTTTCCCCCAATATGTGAGACCAGTTCTTCAGAAAGATCAAGTTCTGGAAACACTTCTATTTCATAGGCGCCATTCCCTCTAATATATTCGCCATAATACGATCGCGATTGATTTATTTGATAAGGCCCTAAAGCAATCAATAACAATTGTTCATGAGTAAATCTAGGAAAATTCCCCAATTGCGATAGGTTACCATCGATTCTAGTAAACATGACCCTACACCTATTTAAGTTGTAATCATTTACAAAATCATCTAAATAATACCTTTCGTCCATAAATCGCAATGCTCTTTGAATAATTTGCCCACACAGTGGGCTATCTACAAGAACAGAATGATATTTATTTACAATAGCTGCTGCTATCTTGACGGCTTGATTAAAATACAGTTGCCTAAACAATTTAAAATCCCGTTTGAATCTCCCATTGACAACCTCCACAACCCATCTACAAAGAGTTACCCGTCTACTTTTGTTGGCTTGTGAAGAAGACAGTTGAGTTTCACCTCATTTAGTGATTCTGGTTTATAAACCCTTTAATTATAACTTTCTAAAATAGTAATTGCATCCCGAAATTCTCGATCAAGAACAAAAATGTCATTGCGTTAGAAAGTCTATGAAATGACCCATTTTCATTTTCAAACAAATTGGTCATAATTTCTGCATCAGTCTGAGTTGCTGGGAATGGACCTACAGCGTCAATTATGTGTCCATCACAAGAAACAATCATAAAAGGTTTGACTAAATTATCATACTTATGTAAGCTTTATGTTTTCTTTTGAAACATATAGTTTGAACTTTTCTGAAGAAAAATGTAAGTACCATCAAATATAGCTATAGAGGGTCTACTCTCCAGGGCTGATTCTGGATCACTAAAAAGTGTATTTGGTATTTGTAAATTCCTGGCAACAATATCAGAATGACTAATATATTGCGGTCCAAAATGTTGTGGTACAAAATGATCATAAAGGCAAGTTCTCACTTTATTCATTAAGAGTTCTAAAGTTGATCTAGGAATATTAAAAATTGTCGACAACCTTCTACTACTTTCTCCTATACGCAATTTAGATAAATATATAAGGCTCGTTTTGGTTTCCTTACATTAAGTGTAGGTAAACCATTAAAAAGGTTCAAGAAATCATTTGAGCGAAGTCCTGTCCAATAATGACAGACATGGTTTGGCATATCTTGAATTTTTTCAAAATTAATTAATTCCCCTATGGAAATTGATATGTTGATAATATCCTCTATTTGGTTGGCATTAAAATAAGAAAATGTGATATTTCATGGCAACTCATTTCCACTCACCTGCATACAAATGTGATTCACACACTCTAGAACTATGTGGTACATAAAAATGATGATCATTCAACAACATCCTTTTGATGTAGTTAGGAATCATAAAAAATGCCCTGTGATTAAATCTGTTAAATATACAATGAGCAGAGGTATTTGACGCCCTTTTATGGTTTGGCAACATTATTTGAGATGAGTTATGGGATGGTAGTGTAACTGCGGGAAGAGGAGGTAAAGTAGGAGGCACGGGAGTGAGTATCAATGTATCTTCTTGGTGCATAACATTGTCTTAAGATTGACTCATTTCTTCTCTCAATCTATCATGGTTTCTATTAGCCTTCATCCAACAGGGATGGCAAACATTATTCATTGTTATTCCCTAAAACAAATAATTATTAATATTAATTTAAATCTTCAATACATCTCCTTTTTATTATTATTATATACTAAAACAATTTTGTTTGTTTTAGTATATAATAATGTATAAAATAGATTTAAGTATATAATATTATTTCCTTCATCTAAATCATTTTACAATTTGTGTTTATTATATATATTTATGTAGTATTATATATGTATGTATTTATGCTTTTTATCATGTATGTATGTATATTATGTTTGTGTATTTTTATGTTTAGTTAGTATGAGTATTATTTAGTTTCCTCTCTTTTAATTATTTATTTTACACTGCCCTCTCTTTCTCCTTCTTTTAAATCCATCCCGTGGTTGTCTGTATTACATTGCTTTAAGCAATAAGACCAACATTTGTACTTTTTATTTATTAGTTTCTGTATGTTGTAATTTTTTTAACCGCACAATAAAGATTTAAGTAATAAATAATAATAATAATGTGTATACAGCATTTTATGTGTTCTTGTTTACTGCATAAAATATAAAAATAAATATTTATCTAATCAAAATAAGTACCTGATCTGATATAGCAAAATGAAAATTCTGTACAAGTGGATTCCCAGCTTCAATAACATGATGCTTTTTATTCTGTACTGATCGACCACAACCAAGACATACCATGTTATGGCCCAATAACCAATCAGATGTACCTTCTGAAGTTAATAATAGGTAGCACGAATGACAAATATGTCCATCTGCAGGAAGCTGAAAAAAAATATACTCAATTATACAAGTTTAACATTATAAGCATAGCATTGCTGATGTGATAAATATCCATTTTAAATACTAATAACTACAATAAATCATTTAAATATTTTTAGTACACCTAAATTGCTTTATACATAGATGGATCTTTCATTGCACTAGCTGCTCGGTTGTGGAATACTTTATTAGTAACGGTAAAAAGGACCAAATCTATGTCCATCTTTAAAAGGATGGCCAACAAGCATTATTCCTAGGTTGAATGAAAACATTAAAGTTGTATACTTATTCTTCTGTGTAATCAAATCAAATATATTCATTGTGGAACTTGGTTACAATAAGATGTTACAATATGTTTACTTGACATCTACGACCTGCTACGTTGGCATAATAACAGGATAAGGGGAACGGGCTTGGGTTGAGGTTTGATTACTTTAATTGGGTTTTGAGAATGTTGCATTATCTTTCCATGGGAGTAGTACCAGGGAAGATGGGGCACTACCCCCCTCCCCTTCTAACCTACAACTAGTTCTAGATTACCTATAAATTGGTTTTTGAATTTCAATTATCAATAATCATTAATAATACTAAATACTACCTTCATATGTTTATCATTTGTATAATTATATTATTTGGTGACTTTGTTATGTACTGAAGTCACTATTTTTTATTAACTTTTTGAAAAATAAGTTACATTCAGTATAATATAAGTCATACCAATGTTTTCCATGATAATTAACTCTAAATCACCCTGTTAACTTCGTAGTCATCTCATTGATGTTTATATTACATAGCTTGGTTCCAAAGATACAGGCACGCCTAGTTTGGGACCAATAGAAATAAAACATAATGCAAATAATTCACATTTTGGATACAAATAAATTATTCTATTCTTATTTATAATTAAGAGAAAAGCGTTTGTAATGTTTTATAAGTAGACCTACGTACCTCAATTGATATCCATCGTTAAAGCGTCGTTCTGGAATGAACTGACAATGTGGAGATAGCATGTCGCTTTAACCGCCCTTTCGCTATTCCACAGTTAGTGCACCTCATCAACAAATACGAGAAATAGCAATCCCAGTTATTGTAGCAATTGTTCAGTAACAGAATAAAATAGAAACACTAACGTTCAATGAGCGCTAGAGTTGTATTTTACCACAGATAATGTACAAAACTCAAAAGCTCGGCTCCTGTCAAGTATTATAACGCAGCGTTTAGTTGTTGCAATGTAAAAGTGTAAAAATGGGGAGAATATAAAATGTGTAAGTATATATGCCAAAAATTACTTTATATTTATTTAGTATTGTTAATTAATAAGATTTTTTAGGATCATTTTACAAAAAGGTATTATCTTTTTCCTACACTTGCTGTACTGCGAACGAAACGTTTTTGTGGGGCCAACAATGGCGGAAATGGGTACATATCAATGCAAAATATTATTAAACTTTATTTTATTCCCTAAAGTTCTACAAAAATATGACATATTTTATAATTAATATTTGATTTTTTATATTCATGTCATAATTGCCTTATTTCTGTGCATGATAAAAAGTAACTAGGCAGAAACTGTCCAGGTCCTTTATGACACTTGAAGCATTTTGTTGGCAGTTTTTTGTCGTTCTTTCTAGGACATGATGAACAGCGCCCGCGCTTAGCTGTCCATTGTTGGACCGTCTCGTCCACATCATGAACTTCACGGAGCCGTTTCTTTGTTGTCGTTGGTGTAGCACGTAGTTGTATGCGACGTTTTTGGTGATCTGTCACAAGTGCTGCTGCTAATTTCTTCAAAAATACCCGTCTTGTATGCGTGATACCCTCAGTATTTGCTTTGTGTATGACAAATGCATTGATACCAGATACGTTTACAAGGTGAAAAAATACAGCCAGGGGCCATCTTTTTGTTCTTCCAACATTATAATTGCTGCAAAGTTGGTCATTACAATCCACACCATCTTTGGTACTATTGTAATAAGTAATTATTTCTGGCTTTTGAGCGCTGGCTGTTGTTTCGTCAATGGCGCTATCATTGTGCATGGTGGAAAGTAAAACAACAGCTTTCTTTGGCTTAGGAACATATGAGACTATAGTCATTTGATTATGAAATCCGAAAACTGAACTACATGGTGGTCTATTTTTGTTTGGCAAAAATTCAGTTGGAATATCTGGCTTCCTTTTATTCAAAGTGCCAACAAGAGTCACTTTATATTCAGGCGTTAGCAACGCCGTAGCCAGTTTTGTACTTGTGTACCAATTGTCAGTTGTTATGCTGCGCTTTATTGGTTCAACTAGACGTTTTACAATCTCATCTGGAGAATTAGATATCTGATATTCGCCATCTGGTTGTTTTCCGGAATAAACTTCAAACTTAAACAAGTAATATGTTTTCGAGTCCACCATGGCTGGGACTTTTATTCCGTACTTGTTTGGTTTGTTAGGCATGTAAACCTTCCCTCTAAAGCGACCACGAAAACCGATCAACTGTTCATCGATAGTTACATTCTCGCCGGGGCAATAAGCAGCTAAAAAGTTGTTCTCTATAATTTGACACAAACATCTAATCGCTGCCATATTATCAATTTTTAGTCTTTCCTCTCGATCTGCTGTTTTATCAAACCGCAGACATCTCAACAAAAACAGAAAACGTTTATAAGACATTGTTAGCCGAAACATTTCTACGCCTGATCCATCTTGTGCCCATAAATCAATAAAATTCAAGTGCAACGCTTTTAGGACTCCAGCCATAATTAGTAAGCCCCAAAATGCATTCATTTCCGTAACATCTGATGGGAGTGCATCACGATCTCTTCCGAACTTTTCCTTTATTTTATCAATATACAAATTGGTATTTGTGACCAAAAGTTCAATAACAACACTGTCAAAGAACAATTGAAAGCATTCAAGGGGAGATTTGGCGTTCCTTGCATACTCTTTGACTCCCGGTAAGTGAAGAATAATATTTTGTGCTCGGGTCCTTACTGCGTTAGATGGTGGTACTTTAGACCATTTCACTTTTGGGTCATTTCTCTGAGTATGTCGAGATAAAAAAAAGTTACCTTCCGATGGTTCAGGGATGTCTTGAATATCTTCGGACTTTTCAATTTCGCTTTCTGAATCATGAGCACTATCAATAGCAGCATCATTTACCGTTTCGTCTTCCGAATCCGAACCAGCTACATCTTGCTCTTCATCGGACACTTCGTCCAGCCATTGCAATATTTGTCTTTGGTTAGACATTTCAAATTGGTGAAAAACTGAAAAAAAAGGAAAAATAATCAAAATAAACTCAAAAACACATAAAACAATTACGTAGTATATAAATACATACATACAAAGAAAAATAATCAACAATATACTAATATAAGTTAAAAGAAAACACAATAGTTAAAACTTACCTCCTCCAAAAAATGTAACGTAACTGGTCGCATGGGGTCAGCGCTCTAGAGAGCAGCGATACGTGCGCACGCGTTGATGTTTTGGACGCGACTAATTTGCGTACCCCGCGGGGAGTGAGGAAGCTAGAAAGAGCGTGAGCGCGCTCCAATCACTGTAAACAATTTTTTTTTAAATTTCAAGTGGCTTTGACCCCATGCGCCTAATTAAGGGTTAATTAGACTGGATGAAAAAGGACATTATATCGTCAACAATGAGACTCAAAATCGACGTCGTCAATGCCATAAAACTCTATATACAGCAAATATGGAGTTGGTATGCCTCAACATCCTTCTCAAACTTCTCATACTATTATATATATACATATTTATGTATATTTTTACTTATTTATTAATGTATATTCAATAAAGTAATTTTTCTAATGTCATCGATTGTAGAGTAGGCCCGTGCCCTGCAGTGGGACGTATGTGGGCTGATACATATAGCAATAAAATACTTTGCAAGTTACAGTTTTGTTTTTTATTTCTTCATACAAAACTCATTGGCATATTTTCCCAGCGCCCCATTTAAGGTGCAGTCTGGAAATGCATTATGTATAGTATATAAAAAAATAAAAAAAATATTTTTGACTGTTTTGGAAGCCCCTTTTCCCAAATTAGTTAAAAAAAATTAAAAATTTTGTGATTTTGATACCTTGGGATAATATGGGTTAAACTAATGACTCGATCTTAATGGTTTTCATCTCCAAGCGTAGGGTTTTCTTTGATAAAACTTTGTTAGCTTTCAATTAGGTGTTTGAGCTTATCGATCATATTCTTAAGCGGGATTTTAAATCTTAAACGTTTCAAAAGCCAAGGCGCAAACGTTTTATTACAGTATGACAAAGGTCATATTTAATTCAACTCTTCAAGAGGATACATTTTTAATTCTGATGAACATACGTTTGTCTGAAAAGAATGAGATAAAAAAACACATTTGGTAATAACAGCAATCTTTGACTTCAGTTAAAAGTACAATATTTATCACATAGTGATGTCTTGCATATCAATGACAAAGTTTTGTGGAACACTTGTTTATCTGTAATCCTTTTATCATAGCAAATAATTGGGTCCTAGTAACGAGTTAATCTTGTTTTATTGTCTGATAAGTTATTTCATATTTGTGTTACACTATTATTTTTATTGCGTATGTTTTATTTGCTTAATAAATAACTTGGGACATATTGAGAGTTAACATCTTATGTCACAGCATGGCGAGCGCAGTGAGATGCAAACATTGCTTAGTATATTATGGTGTTGTTAGGTTTTGCTACTTGTCCATGTGCGGTCATATCGCTTACAATCAGTCGTATGGCATACTCTTCTCGCAATTCATTGCAATATAAAAATGTTTACTGTATATACAGGGTATCTCAAGACTGCTACCGAAAACGAAGCCGGGTGGTAGTTTTAGTGACTTCAGACAGATTGCAACAGAAAATGTTGAAAAAATAAAGCGACGATTTTTTTTGTTATTGTTTTCCTATGGTCGTATTTGGATGGTAAATTCATTTTTTCCTAAAATAATAGTGTATATTCTTTTATTTATAAGAACTCTAAGGTATAAAAGAGTTTAAATTATTATTTTAGCAAAAACAATGGATTTAAGTACTACCCAAAAATTACGATATCTAAAAAATAAAAATTGTCGCGTTTTTTTGCGAAAATTTCAGTTGCATTGTGTTTGTACTCACTAAAACTACCACCCGGCTTCGTTTTCGGTAGCAGTCTTGATATACTCAGTATAGTTCTCAATTCAATGTAATATAATGTCTTAAAGTTACCAAAGGAAACCACTTCATCCACAATAATCGTAGCATTCAAGGTGCAGAGACGATTGTTGGATGAAGCTGCGTCCATAAGGTTGCTGTGAAAATCATTGCACAAGTGACAAGACCTCTGTTTAACATTTCATGCTGACATAAAATAGACTGTAATTTACAAAGATTAAACTGAATTATGACTGCCTCGGTGGCGTAGTTGTACTAACGTACGGTTACAAAGCTGAGGTCTCGGGTTCGAATCCCGGGTTGGGCAAAGTGATATTCTGTATCAGCCCATATACGTCCCACTGCATGGCACGGGCCTCCTCTACAATCGACTACCGATTGAGAGTGGTTAGGCCATATAGTCCACCACGCTGGCCTAGTGCGGTTTGGCGGACTTACATACCATAGAATTTTATAAATCGCTATAATATGCAGGTTTCCTCACGATGTTTTCCTTCACCGTTTTAGTGCGTTGTGATTGACTATCAACACACACATGACTCCGAAAAGTCAGAGGCGTGCCCTGGGATTCGAACCCGCGACCACCGTAAACATGTTGGCAGTCGCGTCTAGTCCGTTTACCAACAGGCCACCACGCACTTTTTTAAAGTGATATTGGATTTTTCTATTCATTATCAGCCCAGAGTCAGGAATTTGTGCCCGATATGGCGATAGGCTCGCCACCTATTCACCTCGCCACATTGTGGGACAGAACATACAAGGCGAAATGTGGGTTTCCTTGGCACCTCTGCCTACCCCTTCTGGGATATAGGCGTGAGTTTATGTATGTATGTAAACTGGATTATGTTTTGAAAGTTGAAATTAATCAACAAATTCAGATATATGTACGGTGTACTCAAGTCACTTCGAATATGCCAAATAAGAAAATAAGTCGACTGTATGTATAAGTAGTGTAATAATATCGGTACTATTTTTAGAAATTGAATTATATAGATGGTAGTTAATGTTTATTCAGTAGTCGCGTGCTAAGACATGCTATAAAGACGCTAGCCTATCTTGGGAATAACGAGGGGCGCACAGGTCACTAAAGGTTCACGACGTGTAATTTAGTACTTGTGAAATTAGTATGTTATTTATACCATGTATTTCTTTAGTGAATTTCGTTTTTATTGCTGTCGTGGGCAGACGAGCTTAGCGAACCCTGTGTTTTTAAGCGGTCACTACATGAATGTAAGACATGACCAGAGGCAAAGCTACGCCGCTATCGATGTGAATGAATGCTCTCAACAGTCAAATACATAGACCCGACCCCACACTAAGATCAATTTAATATTGTGCCGTGGGTATCAGAAACAACGAGAGACTTTTCGGTCTCATAAACACCCAGACCCGATATAAATACTTATGGACCTCACAAACATTAGTTTCCGTGCGGGGATCAAACTCGCGGCTTCTTGTTAGTCGTTTCATAGACGGCATCTAACCAACTGTGTCGCTGAGGCTTTCAAATTGAATTATAATAATTAGTTTCATACTTCAGAAGTACTTAAAATGTCACAGTAAAATACCGGTCTTGAATCGACAACATCTGTGATTATCTGGAGCCTAATTATTTTTTAATAACATAAACACTGGTTGTGATTGGCAACATGCATTCACAGACTGATGAAAGTGGACGACGCGAATGTTTTAAGTCAGGATTGGGTGAAGTAGAGATCCATAATGTCTATCTAACCTCATAAGATACAGGCGTGATAGCTATTCATGAATAAACACTGTTTTTGATATGACCATATTAATTTTATTTATTTTAATTTCCCAATGGGTTTATCCCATCACACTATAAAATATATTTCAACCTTCCACTCAATGAATGTATCAAACCCTAATTTTGTTTCGACAATAAAAAATTAAGAAACGATCAAGTCAACCACAACCTGTGACGTTGGCAAGTTTTAAAAATATCATCGCTTCCAAAACAAAATAATTAAAATGCATATATTATTATCATTTTAATTTTCGCCGGTAGCTATTTATATCGCGAGGGGATAAACAGAGTCGGCCGAATAAATATAGTGTGTAGACAGAAAAAAAAAACAAAAAAAAGTGGAGGTATCGTCAGGGTTTTCTCGTGACGCAGTGAGAGGCGGCGCGGCGTCGCGGGTCGTTGCACTTGTTGTCGCACAATCGGTCGTGCAATCGATTGTACAAACACGCCCGCCTCTCGCCTGCATCCACGTCCTTCTTGGGGCCCTACTATATTCATCGAACGAACGAACGAACGAAGGGCCCTACTATATTCAACGAAACGAAGTTCGAAACTTCGTATGATCAAAGTTTATATACGATACGAATGTACCTACATAAAACTTATGGTCGTTATTGATTTATGGTCGTAACCATAGACTTAGTTACGGTGTACGTTATATATATACATTCGTATCGTATAAAAAACTTCGTTTGTCCGAAGTTTCGAACTTCGTTCGTTCGTTCGTTCGTTCGGATGAATATAGTAGGGCCCTTGGTCATCGTTGCGTGCGTCGGACCGTTCCCCGCTATTGCAGATTTACGAGGCGGCTTCGCGATTCTATTTGCGTACTATCGATTTTCGTCCGGCTTTGACGTAGATTTCTGTCCGGTTTTAGTCAACTAAATGGTGTTTTGAATGTTTATACATATGACGCAGACTTTAAATTATTGAATCCTCTTTTATATGTAATATTATTACCATTGATCAAATTATGAACATTATGTGCAAGCGAAAGCTTTTGATGTCCACACTGGAGGCCGTAGGATGCAAACCGCTTCTAAAATATCAATCAGGAAATTATTGAGAGGATTTACACTTCAGTAGTAAAAATTATGTGTCTAGTTATAATGACGGAACCATTAATTAAAATCTAAGGATAGACCCTTCAGTATATTTGGAGTTAAAAAAAAATAAAAATAAAAAAATGACAATGTAATAGATTTCGTCTAAACGGTAATAAAATATATAAACATCATTTTTGTTAAATTTTCTGTTTTAATACAAGTAAGACTTTTCAAATTCGTTACGAGCGTCGACTAATTTCAGTAACGCTCCAGTAGAGATGTCCTGGAGCGCGCGCACCACTTACGTCGGAACACTTACGCGCTTCCTGCCCTGTCCATATATTTATGTCAATGGATGGAACAGAATTAGTAATATTCGTCTTCAATGACAACGGCCTATGTTCTCACCCTCATATCTGAGGGACATGCGATATCAAAATATTTTGTCAGTACCGCAGTATGCAATTCTTGCCGTTTGTAGCACGACCAGTCGAATTCCGGTGTGTTGTACGCTCGCGTGAATCCGGTAAAAGTTACAGCAATCGGAGCCGGCAGGAACCAGTTCTCTCACGTATTCATATTTAATTCATTATTTTTATTTTATCTGAATTTATGTTGTTTATTATATTTTTTTGACGCATCTCGTGACGTAAATGATGCCGAAATTGCATGATTCGTCCCGAACTAGTATTTTGATAGACATTGGCAGGTTTTGAATAGCAGTACAACTTTTTGAAACATACGAACTAATAATAGTTTACAACTTTTTATCTTTTGCTTGATTTGACTTTAATCTACGATTTGCTCACAGTGGTACAGTAAACGCTTGTCCCACGCGATTAATGCCTACATAATATACCTTTTATCTTTAAATATCAACTTGTAGGAACTAATATTATTGATATATGTCTTCACTAAACATGTAGATACAGCGGTAATAATAAATCGTTTTCAAATTATTATTTGTAAAAAAATATTATAATTTACGAGTAAAAGACTTTAATTTGAAATTAAATCAAAGATAACCTTTAGAATTTTAATATTTAAATATATCTCGAATCAACTTTAAGATAGTATGTATACGTCTGTAATATAAACTTATTACTTACATGTGAATTTAGTGTCGAAATTCTACCCTTAGAGGTCGTAGACACCCTTTATTCCCGAAACTAATCAAATTATCCGCATCCCAATCTCATTATACATGCTACAAGCATTAGTAATGTAATAAAATATTATAGTATATTAATTATTCATTACGAACGAACCACGTGGGCAGAATTAACATATATGTACTTGTTCTTAGAATTATCATGTCAGGTCTATGGTGCGACCCGTGGGGAGGCCTATGTTCAGCAGTGGACTTCTTGTGGCTAAAGAAAGATGAGAGAGTGTTATTTGGATAAGGAGACAAACTAAAAAGTAATTTATTGGGAAACCACCACCTCTAGACCATGAACACCAATTAAAAGGGTGACAGGTGGGCCATAAAGCTTTACAATATACTCCATGTCAAACAATTTGAACTTGAGGATAGTATGTATTATTCGTATAAGTAACCTATCAGTGAAGTTCTAATAGTCAACAATTTTGGTGGGTTCTATACAGACAACAAATATCTTACCAATTTAAGGTATAGACTCCTAAATTCTTTATTTAATCATCATTATTATCAGCTTACTGCAATTGCTGCCACTTAATGTTTACTTATTACAAATACATAGGCAGGTACGCCGTCATCTTTTCAGAAAAAGCATCATAAATGTTTTGAGAAAAGTATTGTCCAAAATAAAACAATATATTTTCGAAGAAATCCTTCATAATATGAAACGAAAACGGATTTCTCGAAATTCAGACATTTCGAGAGCGCTCGACTGTACTTGAGCCTGTTACAGAGCCCAAATACTCGAAGTTGTTTACAATGCGCAACAATTCACAAGCTCCCCCGGGATACGTGCTCGGCAACAAGTGGGCGAGAAGGGAGGAGGGTTTGAAGTAAGGGAGCGGGGGGCGGTCCACTGAAATATATCCTGTATAAAAATGGCGGACGTCCTCGGGAATTTGTTTTTAGCCTTCTTGTCTTTGATTCGTGTGTGTAATAATTAATTCAAATAATATTGTAAATATGTTGTTTATTCTTTTGCTGTGACTTACATGTCTTATTATTAATGATTTTTCATCATACTTAATATTACGCGTTACATGTGCTTTTCTTTTCGGTGGTTTTTGTGCATGTTCCGAAAACTATTAGTCTGCTGGGTGTATTCATTTATTCAAGTTAACACTTTAAATCCATAAAACCACAATATTCTATTCCTAAAATACTGAGGTCATTCAAATTTATTATGAAACTTATATATTTCCTTAATTTAATTTTCGTGTTACTTGTGTACAGTGCACGTGTACCGAATTAATTTACAAACATACGTTAGTATTGCGACACGAATGACGAATCCCGCAGGTGCCACCGCGTGCATAATAAGGAAACCGGTTTACAAATATGCTGTTATCAGTTCGTATACTACTTTATACAAACTCGAATTAATATACCTTATTTTAGTTTCGGTGATATGTTATCGAAAAATTTTGGTTCCTAAAATCTAAGGCAAAAGTCGATACTAACTGATTCAGAATCGATTCAGAATATCAATCAATATTACTGGTGGTAGATCATATGTGAGTGGCCGCCTGGGTAGGTTTTTCATTTCTCTCGCCAAACAGCAGTTAAATGCATTATCATTTTCCGGTTTTAAGGAAATTCTACCGCCAGCGTAGCTACTGGATATATTGCGACTTAACATCTTATGTCAGGATGGCCAGCGCAGTCGCATGCCAAGCATTGCTTTGTATGTCATGAGGTTATTTGGTTTTTCTGCTGTCCATGAACAGTCTTATCGCTTATCATCAGACGAATGTCATGCTTGTCTCGCCATTCATTGTAATAAGAATAAAATATTGTTTCATGAACTTACTCATGTTTGACCTCAATAAATAAATTCATAAATAAAAATATTTTGAAAATGGCAGTAGTAGCCCTCTTAAAGATTCGGTATAACAAACACTCGTCGCGCTTGTAAGTCGGAGTGTTCTCGCACTTCGATACCCGGCTGTCAACATCCACTTGTTGCCACAGGGCTTAGCTGAAGATCGAACAACATTATCAGCGTTTTTATTGTCTTAACTGCTCTACTCAGAGACATGTAATGTCAAGTTAACATTGATGTAAATACTAAGGATAGTCCCTACAGTACATTCAAGTTTCAAAAAGATGACCGTGAAAATCGCGTTACAATTAATATTAAAATAAATTAATAATACATTTCGCTTTAACAAAATAATATGTTGAAGGATCGGCGATCGGTTGTAGAGTAGGCCCGTGCCCTGCAGTGGGACGTATATGAGCTGATACGATTAGGGATTGCAATCCGGAAAAACGGATCCGGTAATCCGGCGGATCCGGCATCATTTAATGGTTACCGGATCCGGTACCAATATACCGGATCCGAAGACCGGATCCGGTGCTAGCAGTTTGTGGGAAAATAATACAGCTGTTGCATGAGTAGGTACTTTAATACAATATTTGTTTTCTACGATCTTATTTTCAAAATCAATATTGATTTTCTTTTAATTCTTATATTTTTTTACAATAATTATACATACATACATAAACTCACGCCTTTTTCCCAGAAGGGGTAGGCAGAGGTGCCAGGGCACCCACATTTCGCCTTGTATGTTCCGTCCCATGATGTGATAGGTGGCGAGCCTATCGCCATATCGGGCACAAATTCCTGACTCTGGGCTGATAATGAATAGAAAAATCCAATATCACTTTGCCCAACCCGGGATTCGAACCCGAGACCTCAGCTTTGTAACCGTACCGGAGTACAACTACGCCACCGAGGCAGTCAATATTACAATAATTATTACTTAAAATAATTATTTATCGTAAGTTGATTAAACTAAAGAGTTCTAAACTCATTATTGTGATAATTTTTGCCATTCATTCGTTCGACAGATTCATCAAATCATGATGGTATCTGTCATAATCATAAATACCTGTAAGACTTGTTTGTTAGCATTCTCAAATACTTTAATAATGATTTTGATCTCATTTCAGTTAATTACGTAAGGTTAATTGTATCTATTAGATATTATAGTTACTTGATAATTAATATTGTTACTTATAAATTGATCAATCTGTGAAAGTGAAATCTAGAAAGACTGAGCTACTCGTTACGTCGTAAAATTATTACTAGTTACCTACACTACTAAATTTTAATTGTTTTCTTGTTGTCTATTTGTCTTAACATTGGTTATGAAATAAAGTCGATTTTATATATTTGTGATTTATTTTTTATAAACTACCTACATACCGGGTATCTCAAGACTGCTACCGAAAACGAAGCCGGGTGGTAGTTTTAGTGACTACAAACACAATGCAACAAAAAATTTCGAAAAGAAACGCGACAATATTTTTTTATGATTTTTTAAATATCGTCATGTTTGGGTGGTAAATCCATAGTTGTTGCTAAAATAAAAATTTAAACACTTTTATACCTTAGATTATTTATAGATAAAAGGGTATACACTATTATTTTAGGAAAAAATGTATTTACCACCCAAATATGGTCATAGGGAAAAAATAACAAAAAAAAATTGACGCTTTTTTTGCAACTTTTTCTGTTGCATTGTGTCTGAAGTCGCTTAAACTACCACCCGGCTTTGTTTTCGGTAGCAGTCTTGATATACCCTGTATAAGTGCAGTGACACTTGATTAACTCACTTATTTTGTACTAAAAAGCGAAAATCATCTTGATTTAATCAATCCGGCCGGATCCGGTCGGATCCGGCCGGATTGATGGGAATCCGGTCGTATCCGGCCGGACTGAAAATGACGCCGGATTGCAATCCCTAGATACGATACGATACCCAGACGAATTCAAGCTGTGATTTCAGCTAGAGGGGGTCACACTCGATACTAAACATTTATCTGCTTTTACTTTATTAAAATTTTAAAGGAGGCTTATTTATTTAACAATTGCCATTCCTTGTCAGTCTAGATTTTGCACATAATATATGTATACACAGTATTATCAATATCCACTTTGACCTTCTACACTACTTATTACTAAATTATGTAAACGATGTTAAACTTTACACCAGGGACCGAAACCGGTATCGAAAATACCGGTATTTTTTGGTATCAACCGAAAAAAATAATACCGGTATTTTTAATGGTAACCGGTATCCGCCAATTTTATTGGATTCCTAGAATTTAACCGGTATCATACCGGTAACCGAAATAACGGTTACCTTTATGTTTCATGCGAAGTTCTTTATAAGTCAAAGCGGGGGCAGTGCCTGTGTGTGGTTATACCGCCATTTGTCTTTACTAAACATTATGGCACTATACCACACAATTATCTTTACTCATTTCATGATTTTTTCAACAGAATTACCCACAAAAAATGAAATGAACCGTATCCAGCGATATTGTGTAAACAACACGACGAGTATGATTTTTATTTGTTATGTAACAACAACGCATTTTCTTTTGCATACAAGGTCTTTTTAGGTTACCGGTATTAAAACGGTTCCCGTTTATAAGGGTAACCTTTATATTGCGTCATAGCGGTTACCGAAATCTTAAAGGTAACCGAAATTTATCGATACCGGTACCGTAATGTCGAATGGGTTTCGGTCCCTGCTTTACACGTGTTCATGCGTCGACGTATGATTAATTTTTATTTTTTTATCAGCTGTTCCATACTTTTTCATCCATCCCATCCACCAGCCAAAGGAAGTCCACTGCTGAACATAGGTCTCCCCCAATGATTTCCACAGAGACCTGTTGGAGGCAGCCTGCATCCAGCGACGTCCTGCGACCTTTACCAGGTCGTCTGACCATCTTGTGGGTGGACGTCCTACGCTGCGCTTTCCGCTACGTGGCCTCTATTCGAGCACTTTCCGACCCCATCGGTCATCAGATCTCCGCGCTATGTGCCCTGCCCATTGCCACTTCAACTTGCTAATCCGGTGGGCTATGTCGGTTATTTTAGTTCTCCTACGGATCTCCAAAATGTCTTCTCTCTCTCTCTCTCTCTCTCTCTCTCTCTCTCTCTCTCTCTCTCTCTCTCTGTCTATCTGTCTTGATGTCTTCTCGTCCAAAATACCTGAGTGCCTTAAATCGAAAGTCTTCGATAGTTGTGTGTTGCCATTGATGACTTACGGCACCGAGACGTGGCCTCTCACTATGGGCCTTATTAGGAAGCTCAAAGTCACTCAACGAGCTATGGAGAGGGCTATGCTCGGGGTTTCCCTACGAGATCGAATCAGAAATGAGGAGATCCGTAGGAGAACCATACTTTTTACGTAATCAATTTTTTTCGCATCTATCCCACGGAATCCTTCTTTTTCCTCTTATATCGAATTACCGAGCATTTATTAAACGTATTTGTATCAAAACATTTGTACATAAATGTTCGTTGCTACGTGAACGAATTTCAAGACATCAAACACCTTCAGATTTATATAAATAGGTGGTTAGCAGCCCTACATTACGTACTAGTCGTAACTCGTAAGTTGAGGCAATAACATTGAAAGGCGAACAATATTTACACAGTGGCATGTATGAATGCGTTCGGCTCATCCCCCGTTAGATCTCGCGTGGCTTGGCACTCGGCCCGCCAACTTGCACTGTGCACATATCCTCGATAAAACCAGGGTTGTCGCATTGCACAATAATTGTGACAAAAAACTATTTTATGAATGAAATGAAACCCGATCGAAAACCGATCTAACTTGGCCCTTAAAAAACCATAGTAGTAATTTCAATATTATTTATGTCTTCAAAAATGCAGAAATTAAAATATTTAAATAAGTATGAAATTACTTAAACGCTATCTGTGTCATTGTGGGATTCAAAACCCCTTCGTCAGGAGTTTTTATCAGTGCTATATCTTTGATCTCATCGCCTCGTTATTTTTCTCGATACATCAATTTACCGATGCAGTTTAAGAACGACATAGTTCCTACAATCATCATGTATCGAATGATTCCGTGTCTTCTTAATGCCTTTTGATCGTCTGTTGGATATGTACCATAAAAAAGTTCTTCATTCTTCAAGAAATTCTTCATTCAGCCTTACTCTTCGCATTGATAATATCCTATGGCGTAAGTCTGGCAGCCCTGGTTATACGCGAGCACTACTCGGACGCGGTGAGACGTGATGCTGCGACCCACATTTGATTAAATGTTTCATCTGGCGCTCGCTGCAGGGAAAGTTCCCGACTCATCGCAACTATCAACTCCGCTTGATCTCAAAACGGAATTCTTGTGTATTTACAGTGGACGTTAAAATAGTTGCGTATTTTTAGCGTTCATTGAACCTCGCCGAAATATCTTATTTTATACGAGGAAAGTGGGATACGTTGGAAATTTTGCAATGGCACATTGATTGATGACGCTTATTTTCTCCTTGGCTGCTAGACGTCCACTGTTGAACACACATCTCTGTGAAGGTTAACATATATAGTGACTTGTTTAAAGTGTCCTGCACCCAGCTGTGCAATTATAATGGCTTTTTTTCCATTTCATCAGCCAGACATAATGTCCTGTCATGTCATGATGAGACACGTGTTTTCTGACGTGGGATATCATTGAAATATTTATGAAACCTACAACTTTCTATTAAAAACTTTTGATTCCGATTCAACCGTATCTTGTGACTAAATCTTAATTCTTAATTAAAGTGCATAAAATCTAACTTGGATACAAGTAAGTCGATGTACTCGAAATGTTCCATTCATGCTGCTGCAAACACGCAACCCCCTCGGGGATCCTTTTCCATTCCATACGATTCCACGTGCAACGCGTTGTTACAATTGACCGTTTGTTTTAAATTGCATGTTTTGTACTATTTTAGATGTCTATTTTAGCTACTGATATAAAGTTTGTATTCACTTTTATTACAAACGAGGAAGCCTCACCCAATAAGAATCCATATCTGTCGCCCATAAACAGATAATGAGTACTCGCTTTGGTTGGTCATTCATTACTTGCCTTTGGAAATGTTTGATAGAAGATAAATAAGTGGTTAATGAAGGTGTTGCATTATCACTATTTATACATAACGCTACAGTAAAACTCTAACTTCGTGAAGTAAAATTTATTATATTACTATTTTCTGTTAGAATGAGTGGAGGATCCACCATATTAAAGTGAAGCAAGGCGTAACTATGAAAAATGCCATTGATCGCTTCCTTTCATGGACTCAAAGCTATACTGGTGGAGCTCGGTAAACTTACTACAATGCATTATGCCAATAGCTACGATGCTTTAACCCAAAACAATATTAAGCATACTATTTAAATGCAAATTAGGTTAAAGAAAAAACATTTCTTACTTGTTTTGCGTTAATGCTCCAAGTATTCGTAACGAGGGATTATATAATTGAATTGCTTATTAATTTTATGGCTCTAACGCCTGAATACTGGAACGCCATTCAAATAATAAGTTGCTCTTAACAGTGCACGGCCCACTTAGCCAGTACATTTAATCGGGATCAACGTAGTTAAGCGCCATTTATATTTAAGTTGCGTTCCAGTATTTGGGCGTATGCATTGAATAAATTAACCGGCTGTCCCACGGAAATCTAATGTTAACGGATTATATAAATTAATTAAATAGCTTTTACATATTCACCTGTATTTGAAACGCGGACATTTTCTATTTGTAATCCTATTTACATATTACTTTTGTCTGATATTATATTTTTTTAAATAATATGTATTTCCTTCACTATATGAGAGATTTGGGTGTTGGAAAAATAAAATCTATAATTCAAAAACGTTAGCGTGTCTACAAAAATATTTGTACTGTGTCATGGATTGTGAAAATCAACAACAAGGGATTTTTCGGACACATGAAAACTGTCAAGCTCTTAAAACTATCGTAATTAATTTTATAATTTTATATATCCTCGTTGTAATCAAATCAATTCTATAATAATATAGTACAAGTCAAGGTCACCAATGAACTCATCGCATTCAAAAATCAGTTTTATCCTGTTTGTCATGCATTTGCACGCAGTTACATTTTTAGTTATTTAATTAATACGATATTCTAGGAACAATATGTACGTGTTTGCGCAACATATTCTATTTAATTAAAGGTCATATCTTTAAACCACGAGTCAGGAAGTTGCGTGTAGATTAATTAATTCGGGTTGCAAATTATTTTGTACATGAAAATAAAACAAATTAGTGTTTGTACGAGTAATACAACATTAATTAAACAATTTGTTGATAATAGTTAATTATTAATTGAAGTCGCCTTGCTATAGGCAGTTTTGACTTTTGACTACTAGTTAAAGGATATCCAGATCCGATGAGATTTTAACAACTCATTCATTCATTCAACACCACTTCAAAAATGTCGATAAATAACAGTATGGGTATCGCGTTTCAATTGACCAGTGGAGTAACTCAATGTACTTCTATTTTAAAACACTTCAAAAATTGAGGAGGTTCTAAATGCGTCACAATCTTTTCCCTCACTCTTTCACTCACACACCGCGTACCATATCTGTGTGGCAGTGGGCCGGTCACATAGCGCGTAGAAATGATGGCCGTTGGTGCCGAAGAAGAACCTTAGGCAAGCGAAATGTCGGTCGCCCGCCTACAAAATGGACGGACGACCTGGGTAAGGTTGCAGAAAGTCGCTGGATGCGGGCCACTTCCAACAGGTCGATGTGGAGATCCTTGGGGGAGGCCTATGATCAGCAGTTGACTTCCTGTGGCTGAGATGATTATGATGCTAATGTTCTATATCTGAGCAATTCCAGCCTAAACCTTTACAGTTCAGGAATAATGAATTTCTGTGTCTTGTTACCGACTACCAATGTCTTAATATGAGCCAGATGCATTATAAAGCTCCGGCCACTAGCCCACTCGCCCACATGTCAAGCCAAGCAGAGGAAATTCTCCTTTCACCCATTCCGGCCCGGTCACTTGCATAGCGGTGTTAAGAATGTCACCTCGACAGAATATTTTCTGCCATAACTCCATAGTCTTAAATGCCATTTTGTATTGATAAGCTGACGCCGTTAGTTTAACCCGAGACAAGTTTGGTGAGAAACTAACTGAAGTATGCACATTAGAAATTAAGATTTGAAGCAATTAAAATGATTTCTACGTTGGTTCGTAAACACGCGCCGTGATAAACAAGTTAATGTTGTATACAGTCACACGCCCAGCCCTGATTGCACAGTAAGATATGTATGTACATGTCTTGCCGTAGGTATCAAGACAAAGAATAGAATTTTCGGTTCTTCCCAACCCGAAATAAATATTTATTGGTCGCACAAACATTCAAAACAACCTGTGGTATCTCGTTTCGCAGCCATATTTCGGTACCAATGACTCTTACAAATCAAGTTTCGTTGTTTATGTTTTTAACGATATTGGACAATAAAAAACATATTCTTGATTCCACCTTTTTTGTCCATTGTTTATTAAGGTCAAACTAGCTGGTTATTTTTTCATTCTCTCTCTTTTCTCTTGCTTTTCACCTTTGAAGAGCTACCTATTGCTTCACTGTTTGTAGAAATATAAGCTACTAGCATCATCAGCCACAGCAAGTCAACTACTTAACATAAGTAGCTAATCATCTTTGTTATTTCACCTCTCTATCTTCCATGTGTAAGTCGGACGTTTGCCTACCGCTAGGCATTCATCATAAGAATCGAAATCATATTATTACGAAGATCTGTAGACAATAATTTAATTACACTTGTGCACAGATACAATTGATATCTGTTGGCCAGATACCCATTGATAAGGTTTATCATGCCGCTCGAGATCAACGACCTGTTTAATCACATCGCGCGCCCAAGGCCCACGCAGCCGTCGCGTCGGTAGAATCTATTGACGTGTTTGCGTTTTATTTCAATTGATGTATGTTTATGTTCTTATGTTTTGATGTTGCTGAAGAAATTGTGAATAAGAATGGGACTGTGAAAATTGGATTTAATTATTATGGATTTTTGTTTTTGGCTCACGAAGGGTAATGTGATAATATATGTAAATCTCTCGATAAAAGTTACTTGTATTGCTAAATCTAACTTAGATAACTCGTGAAATAAAACCAAGAAGTATATTTCAAAATTAAGATGTTAAATATGGCCAAATAAAGGGTCTAAATAAACATTTCTAATTATTAAGACACAACATCGATTCTATCAGTGCAGAGGTGCAAATCATTAATTTGTTTGGATTTAAATGCACTGCCCAAACAAATCCCTGGGATGTACTCCATACACGGGTATAGGGAGTAACCCTTAGGCCATCTTCTTTTAAACTAGATACTATCGATACGTTATTATATTTACTTGAAAAATAATTCTTATCATACTGGCATTACTTCAGCACGATAATATCTCCAACCCAATCAGAAACTTATCCAGACGTAGATCACTTCTAAAACACTTGTCATTGTGTTCATTTAAGTGAAAACCTTGCCTAGTAACGATTATCGATCTCAAACATCTAATGCTTAATCGAAATGTATAAACATACATCTTAGATCCGTACCGCACCTTCGTCAGTCTAAAGCGATGGGGGGAGGTCGAGAAGCAGTGGGAGGGAGGGGGGATGACAATGTAGCCGGTCCGAGTGCGTCACGAGACAAGCCCGATGTGGGGCGAGTGCAATTTGCCGTATGTGTCTGTTGAACTCTGCACTATTATTGAGCTGTGTACCTAGTTACTAGCTGCCAGTTGACATGAGACAAATAGTCACTTCGTGTATAGAGGACTTGAGTTCAAAAGTTCAAAGATATAAGATTTGATGTAAGATACAATTGGGGAATCATTATTGAAAGGTATTCCAATATTTATAATGAAACAATAGATGGTACCGAATTTGTCTTTTGGAATTGTGCCATGGCTTCACGTCCAGTCAATGTAATGATGGTAGTAACAGTAAGCAGTATAGTATATGCACAAAAACAAAATATCAAACGCTGTCGGACTCCCACCTAGTAAATTGATAGATAACCTAATAAAGGTCGAATTAGGTCACAAGAGCAGACCTCTTCCAACAGGTCGCTGTGGATATCTTTGAAGGGGGCTAATGTTTTGCAGCTGACCTCTTGTGATTGATGATAATATCGATCGCATCCGCCGTATAATAATAAGATTTGGCTACCCTAAGAACTTTAATAAGCCATCTGGAATTACTAATGTAGATTTTGCTTGGTTTTGCTTTGTCATGGGTCTGGCGCGTTTCGGAGCAGTGGAAGTATATTTGGATGAAGTAAATTGACATGGATTTGAAGTCCTCCGCCTCCAATGGCAAATATACCCCAGCCCTTGTAAGTCCCACAGCAGGTCACGGGCCATTACTACAATCGAGAGTTCGATTAAGAGGGGCTAACCCATAAGTCCTTCACACTGGCCTAATACTGTTTGGCAAACTATACATACCAGTCAGAAATAACAAAATACAAATAGGAATGGCGAACACGAGGTTCGAATCAAGTGAATGAATGCACAATAGGTGTCATAATAGTTATATGTAGTTCCTTTGTCCGGCGATGCGCTGTAGAGTTTACATAAGCAATCAGCTGTTTGTGCTGCCGGCTTATCGATGTTTCATTGTTTGTTACTTGTTTCTATGTAATATGCTGTGGATTATGTAAGATTACCGCATTTTACATATTTAGAAGGAGTTCAAATACGGATAGTTTTTTCTATATTTTTCGGGTATTGTGTAATGATAAGGTAGAGGAAATTGAAAAAAAAAAAAACAACAAATGAAATTACTTTGCTGTTTCGTTTTCATCAACGGTTTGCTTACTTTATATTTTACATTTTATTATAAAGTATGGCGGAAATTTAATTGTAGAAGGCTATAAACAATAGGGAAAATATTTTTAAGTTAAAAGGTTACAATTATTATATAAATTACTGTTCGACGTTTCATATTTTTCAAGCCAAAACCATGGAATGGTGTTTATACGGAAAATATTATTTAAATTGTGCTAGTTACGTCTGTACAACTTTGCAAAGTTTGAAACGTCAAATAGTACCTATTAGTTTAGTTGGATAGTAAGTAATGAGGCCATGGAACTTCTAAATGTAAATCTTCTTGGTTTGTACGTTTTACAATTTCAAAAAAAATTAAAGATCGTAGAAGCATACAAGAATATATTCGTATGTATATTATTGTTTTGAAATTTCATCCAACACGCCCCACATTCAGTAGAATCTAAGAAGACAATCGCAACAGGCGGTTCGCAGTCGCAACGTATCAATGGACACATTAATAATGACACCGTAATACTCGTAAAAAGGATCGCGTTAACATTTTACGAGACGTTTTATGACTCCAAGTTAGTATAGACGATCGTTAAAATCATTCGTCTGTTAACAGTGACGCGGGAGCCCGGCCCTGTCAGGGATGTGCTATGCAAATTGTGACAGGACGGATAAACGATTTTTAGTATAAAACTGTGTTGCATACATACCTACATGAACACACGCCTATCTTTCGCTTCACCAACTGTCATGAATCTCTTTATACACGCTCGTCAGGTACGACAACTCCGTATATCGCCTTTCTCCAATAGGTTATAGCAGCATTTATGTTCTGTGATACCTTATCACCATCAATACCGATGCAGAAGTAGTGGATTCATATAGTATAGTAGTGGATTGATGATGATAAAGATTGACAAATTGAAGTAACGCGAAAGGTTTAATAATGTATCTTGGCAAGTATAATACGAGTAATACTAGAGACTGGTGGCTGACGAAGAAATATGTAGAACATTTAATGTGTTGGCAATATAGAGGTACAGTGCTTGAATTGTAAATCTGTTGTTGACTAAAGATAGAAGTAGTGAAAGACTGAAATGGTAGCGATTATTGGAAAATCTTATTCTTCGATCGGAATATCGCATTAAAATTGAATTCCTGTCCAGCTCTTACAAAACAGTCATACTTTGTTTCAAGAGTACAGTGTGTCGCTCTTTAAATTTTAATTCCATTTCACTCTTTTTTTTTTTCAAGTGGTAAAGCCTTAACTTTACATTTGCCTTCTCTTTCGGTACACCAAAAGGGAAGAAATATGTCAGTTTCAATGACCTTCCAAGCCCGACACAATGCAGATATTGTCGCGGAGCTGGGTCCTTAAAAATACCTACGCAAACATACTGACTAAAAACCCCTCGAAGACCGTCACACGCATTGTGGGCGGTACCGGACATCCCAGTGCGTCTATTTAACTCCTACGATTTCTTGACAATCTTCGATCCGATTAGCCGTTTAGTGGTCAGAGTACATCCCTAGTACATTAGTTGTCAGCGCACGTAACGATGCGTATAACACGCGAGTGAAACAATATGCAAATAAACACGGTTCTTATCAAGATGTGTGTGACTTGATTTTTGTTCATAATTCTAATGTTTCCTTGTATTGTGAGTGCCACTGTTTTCAAGGACGTTGTTTTATGTATACATTTAATCATGTGTATTGAATATTTTTAGCCTAACAACAGCTGTATTCATAGTCAGCTTATATATCTCTTTAATTATAAAATGTTTTGTCTTCTATGCTGAAACTAAATTCATAATTTGTTTGAAAGGGTCAAAACATCAGTTAACTTACATAGGTTTTTGAACTGGCTATGAAGAAGGTAAGTGTAGTAAATTTGATGCTGGCAGCGAAATAAGGGTTTCGACACTGATAAAATAAAAAACGACATGCCATTTTTTGATAACTTTAATATGCCCAACATTTTTCGTTATATCCGATGCAGATAAAACCAAAAACTGTAAAGTCGTGGTTTCGTGTTTATGTGTTTATTGAATCCTTTTGGGAAGATTTAAAATTATAGGTACCTGTGTTTTAAACCAATGAAGTTTTTAATTTTTATATTTTATGGCCTTATTATTCATTGACACTTTTGAAAACCTATTTCAATTGTATGTTTTGTCTACTTCGCTGAAACTGAATACAAAAGTCGTTCGTAAGGGACAAAACATTATATAATTAAAATAGGTTTTAAAACTGTTTATAAGGCTGTTAGTATTCTAATACATGATCCAGTATAATCAACATGTGATTGTAGCAGCCGATCTATATTCGTATATTGGTTCAGACGTCCACTGCCCGGCTAGCTCAGTCGGTAGAGCATGAGACTCTTAATCTCAGGGTCGTGGGTTCGAGCCCCACGTTGGGCGAAACAATTTTGTTTTTGTGCAATTACATTTTTTTTAAAGGATTACTCCTAATTTCTTCCTTTTCGACTAACTATTGATTTTATTTTTTTATTATGTTTATTTTTTAAAATTCATGTTATAATATGTTGTTTATGAATCATTTACTTACATGTAATTTATTTACATAATTTCAAAATATAATTTATTCAAAGATACCATCTAAATTACCAGATTGTAGCTTTAATATTAATAAAAATTGGTTTTGCCACAATATTCATTCATTGAATATTTTTTAACTTTTAATATTAGTAGGGTTCGTCGATTTAAAACTACTAACTTTGCCGTGTGAGAGACTGAAGGTCACCATTTATTTGAATATGTTCCCGAAAGGTTGGAGACTGTCCCGCCCTCACACCCACCACTGCAACTCCTGTAAGCCAGGATCAACAGTGGCACGCAATGTAATGACACCGAGCATTGAAGCTCGGCGAGTCTCCGGGAATGTCTAACTTGTCTTTAACCCGCAACGAAATCAATCAGAAAGTTAAATTAATAGGAGGAGTTGGAAATAAATGTTCCCGAAAGGTTGACGTCATACAGCACGTCAGCTGATTATACAATCACGAGGAAAATATGTTTTATGTATGTATAGATAGATAAAAAAAAATTACGTTTCCAACAGTCATATTCAGCCAAAAGAGTTGGCTTAAAGAGTCCAAACATCAAATAGAGAATCGTAATTAATTCAAATGTCAGACAAGGCTGTACAGATTCGGTTCCTTTGCCTCATACGAATCAATAAAGAGATCACGCGCCGTGTCGTTTGTCATTCGGCGCGGGGGCCTCGGGCCAGGTGGGCGCGGGTTGCGGGGAGCTATCGGTCACTCGTAGATAAATTAATACACTTTTAATAGCTCATTGTTATCGGCGTGTGTAATGCCGGTGTAACGACCAACTAATCGCATAATAATCGCCTCGGGTTAACGATGGGCTACACCTGTGCACCGCGCCTCGAATCCGTCCTCAGCGATATTGTGGTGAATGGGGCTTTTAGTCTAAGTCAGTGATTCTCAACCTTTTTTTTGTTGCGGCACATATTTAACGATTTCAAAATTTGGCGGCACACATTTAACGATTTCAAAATTTGGCGGCACACATTTAACGATTTCAAAATTTGGCGGCACACATTTAACGATTTTAAAATTTGGCGGCACACAAAGAAAAAGATAAAAGTTATTTACTTACTACAACACACTGCATAAATAGTTTATGCCAAAATATTTAAATATACGAAATAAACTAATATATACTACAATAATAACTAAACGTTTATTAAGGGATTAATTACAAGCTAATAATAAAAATATTTTTAATGCGAAATTTGAGCTTGTTTTTTTTGATAATTTGATTTATATTTGGTCGTAAAAATGACAATGCTACTCTCATATCGTAAAGAAAAGGTGCAGTAACTACTATGCAACACCTTGTGAATCCCAACTATCACTAAAACAACACGTTTTGTACGCAGAAGTGGCAAGTGTGCGCCGACTTGAGACATATTCCTATTGCTATGCACGCCGCTTCATCATAATTTGGCACTAAGAAAAAACGCGTTGCAAAGCAAATAATAAAATAATTAACTTTTATGTGGATTTAAATATATATTCATGTTAAAAATATTTTTCTTTTTAAATGATATAATTTAATAATATTAACATTATTATATATTTGCAAAATTTGGCGGCACACTTTTGAAATTTGGCGGCACACAAAAGTGCCGCGGCACAGTGGTTGAGAATCACTGGTCTAAGTAGTTGAGGTATACCTATGTTACTTAGATTAATTCGGAACTGATATTATTAAAACATATGACTTGACAGAAATTTGCATAGTTATTGAATATAGATGAGAAGACGAGAACCTACCTATACGGAAGCCAATTATATTAGTTTGATGATAAATTAAATAAAAGGTGTGTACCGAATATCAGATAAATCTGTCAACAGGAAGAGGGTCAAACTCCATTTACTAAATTTAACCCAATAAACAAACAGTGCAAGCTGATAAAAAAAAATAACAAGTTGTTGATCTAAGTTTACCTGTCCATAATATAATGTAGCTTTGCCTCGGATAGTATATTAAGCCGAAACAGAATATCGTAAACAAAATTATTCTATGTCTATCACTTCACTCTGTAATAGTCTAAGATCCCGCCATACATCGACCTTCACCGAGATGTTTATTTGATGAAACCTATTTTATATGCAATTTAATATGTCAATAAATATATTGTATATGGGTTGCCTTGCAAATTTCAGTCCAGAATACGATTAATTAATTATAAAAATAAAAAAAAAATTTTTACACATTTCACCTGTTTGATTATTAAACAAATTCTATACCAATCGAAAGTATGAAACCCATAGAATATGTAAACGTTAGGTTGCCTATTTTTTTCCGGTCACAACCCTCAGGTTGCCAGGTATAAACAGGTAAATCGCTACTAGCATTTTGCACCAGTCTGATTATTGAATGGAAATTAAATAAAAATAAAGATCATTTTATTATGAACACGGTGGTATAGGGTTGCCTGCGAAAAATCAGTCCCGAATTGCGGTTGTCGAATTTAGAAAAGTGAAATATTGCTCCGAGTGACACAGCATAGCAGCTGTTCGAAGTCCGCTCATAAAGAAAGAGGGTGCGCATGCTATTTATTCTTGAGAATGAAAAGGACAGCGATAGACTCGTATATGCTGTGTTCTGTGTTACCTGGCAACCTGAGGGTTGTGACCGGAAAAAAATAGGCAACCTAACGTTTACATATTCTATGGGTTTCATACTTTCGATTGGTATAGAATTTGTTTAATAATCAAACAGGTGAAATGTGTAAAAAATATTTTTTTTTTAATAATTAATTAATCGTATTCTGGACTGAAATTTGCAAGGCAACCCATATACAATATATTTATTGACATATTAAATTGCATATAAAATAGGTTTCATCAAATAAACATCTCGGTGAAGGTCGATGTATGGCGGGATCCTATACTATAACAAACCCTGCTAAAAGTCCTTTTAATTCGATAAATAAATGAATCCAAAAAACATAGAGATTGATCGCCAAGTATAAATGTCGCGAACAACAATAAGCTTGCAGACAGACAGTGTCGCCGACATTGGGTGGTGAAATGTAGGCGCAGACCTATTAGCTTTCGTGTTATGCAACACGACACTCGTGGATTAATAAGCTTACTGCTGAGTTGTGTGTATCGTCATTATGTTACGACCTCGTGTCTTGTGGTGGGATGATGTACATTCCTGTTGTTTTACTGCAATATTAGATGCAACTCCATGTCATGACAAATTAATGGCGCCTTTTCTTTTGCCTCTCTACCTAGAGCTTATGTTCAATATAAGCCTAATCTCTAAATTATTTAGGTATTTGGAAATATCAGTCGTTTTCTAAAAGTTTCTCATAATTAACACCTCTATGATGTTTATGCAACTTTCAATAATTCTCATTAAACAACTCATCTTCGACAATTCAGACCAAGAATAGACAACTAAATAATACATCTTCATCGCCATTTACTGTAAACTCAATATAGCTATAAATTAACCGGAAACTAGTTATACTAGTTCTATAAAATTAGTAGTAGTAAACATGCAACTCATTCAAGAGCTAATTTTCAGCGTAAATACGAATGCGCCCGGCGCGGCGCGGCGCCTCCGCCGCGACTGACACGCGGGCGCTGCGTGGTCCATAATATCAATTTGATTACAAACAACGCAGTATAAGTTTTTTTTATTTGGTGCCAGAGGTCTTTTGTACCTGGTCCTTTTTCTCAACTTTTTTTATTTTATAAAGGTTTTTATCTGAACGAATTTACGTTTTGGGGTTTTACGTTGTTCATGACGCAAAAAGCGTTCCATAAGTCGGGTTGTTTGTTAGTTTTTTTTATGAGTTTATAAATAGAGCAATTTAATTAAGAATTTTGTATATATATAAATAATATTATATAGACGATGTTAGTAAAAGAAAACAAGTATATCCCGAATGAAAGAGTTCCTTCTGTTCCTATATTGATTATAATATAATTTTTTGATCGACTTAGGTACTGCTATTATAGGATTTCAGAATATCATCAAACTCTCAAATTAACGCTGTATAATGTGAATTAATAGTATTATTTTCGTATTAATTTATTTGGTTTATGGATAAGTAATAAAAAAATATTATGTCTGTATAATATTTCCAAATATGACGAAACCTATTTCGGTCCACCCAATAAACCTAAACGCAAGCCAGACAAAATAGACATTCGCTATTTTGTCTGTTATTACGTACTTAGGATTTGTGACACAAATAAGAACCGGTTTTGCCGTTAGATAATAAGTGTTATTTATATATTACTAATGTATCATCCATCGGTTTAGCTCTAGGAATCATTAAGTCATTTCATCCTTTTTTATTTATTAATTTCATGTTCTTATTATTTGTGGAAATTTGTTGAGGTCTCTGTTATAATATTTTCATGTAATTTTAATTATGATTGTGTCGTTCCCACGAAGAAAATAGAAAGAAAAATAATCACTTCTCGTAAACAGATTCCCTATTTAAGCTACATATGCTAATAAAAGAGATATTTATTAACATTAATCTGTCAAAATAAGCGTTGATTGTTTTACCAGAATTAAATTGTAAATACTAAATACGAGTATTTTTTGTATGGTAATATTATAGAAATTGATTGAGTTTTCAGCACAGATATTTCTTAATCACACATTTGTTAGTCTCGATGCAGTCTCAACTTTGACTAGTTTTCAGGTCCACTATACCAGGTAAACTTGAAGGTCAAAAGGTTGTTAACTCGTAGTTTCCTCACAGCCTTCAACTGTGTTTTAGAATACTCATGTGAGTAAAATATCTTACCAGAGAACCAAAATATAGAGACTACCAGCCTGGCATTTAAATAAGAATAACTTATATTATTTTTACTTTAAAAGCCAATGTTACAAAAAGAACTACGATTGCTGAAACCCCAATGAGTCTAGGATACATACCTATTGTATTTTGGTGCCAAAAAACTAAAAATAACTGATTGTTCTTCTAACATTTCTCATCCACAATGCCAGACAAAATAGCTTTTAAGCAGATGTTCTAAATGATCATGTTCATGGGTAGTGGAAACCAATCACCACCAGATAAGAACCCGTTTGAAATTTTTTGATCATTTAGGCAATTAAATAGCTCTTTTGAAAAGTCAATACATGGTTCTTCATCTATATATACAATATAATCGATTATAATATTATGAAAATTAAATTTATTTTCTTCGTAGCATCATGTCTATCTCCAAACAAGAATTCGCGTTCCCGTTCGCTACGCTATGCTACGCTTCCATTACTACGCCGTCAGCTGCGATTCAAATAGCGCTCATATACCCCAACGCAACAAAAATAATCGATCAGTAAAGTGAATCAATCCGGTGGCAAGACAGGCCGCGTTTGTCTACGATAAAAGATAACAAAAGGTAAACAAGCGATTTGTGACATTATCCGCTGGGGCCGCGCGGCGTGTAAACATTATTAGCTGTAACTGGGTCACGGAGATACCAAGGTCCGACTCGAGCCACGGTACGAGACGAGAAACGATCACATTGGTGGTATTGTCTCCGACGGTCGTCGGGACGATGTCTGGGATTAAATTGATTGATAATTAAATTGAAATAATTTAAAAGTCTACCAGTTTTGATGTACAGTCGGAATGTTACTACCGTCTGGTGTTGTTTAATTCTATTTCTTTTTAAAAAATCATACACTAAGCCCTTATTCAAACAATAGTTTCAAAACCTATTTTTGTTATCAAATGTTTTGTCTTCTTAGCTCAAGCTGAATTTAAAAGTCGTTCAAACGAACCAATCAATCCGATAACTAAATAAAATCGATTTTAAAACTATCTGTGAATAAGGCCGTTTATCTTTACGTGAATTATTCCGCTCTGAAGTCGCATAGAAGAAGTGAGTTTAACAAACCAGGAAGGGATTTTTAATTTGTGTAGGAATTCGTTTGTCAGACGGTTTCTTACACAATATGCCGCAATATACGTTTTAACTACATAGAAGTACGGTATTTAGCAATTAGTACGGTGTTCCAACGCACATTTTCATTAATTACTTGACGTTGGTAATTTCGTGATAGAACGCACTTGCGTGTTATTATAATAACAATCGGTAGTGAGAGGTGTTGGGTGAAAGTCTCGTTATAATTAAGGTTCGACAGTAACCAAAAATGCCAAGTTCCGAGAGGTTATGTAAACATACAACCTCGATCTTTAAGGTTTTCGATCGTGAGCACTTGCATTCTGATGCGATCTATGAAAATAAATTTGTTTTTATGTCTCCTAGTCTTCTTTAATACTGAATAAAGGTTACATAATAATATCTCTACCCACGATTGAAAGGTGTTGGAATTTAATTTACTTTAATGGTTAAGCTGAATATCAATCAATTTTCTTACGAAACCACGAAGAGTCAAAAGTATTTATGTAATCTAACATAGAGATTTGCGCCTCGCAAAACCGTTCCTCTCAAAACAAACCAATCTTTATTTAATATCTTTCTTATGTTCTCAAAATATTTAGTAACAAAGATCTGAAAACGAAATTCCTCTTTCTATTACCACATAAAACTCAATGTCGGCGTGTCTATAAAGTACACGATGTCGTATTTTTTTCAACGTGTATTTAATTTTCTATAGACCTTTGTTCGTGAATGTCATAGTAAAATGTTATGTAAGGTGCGTAAATAAATCTGTGAAATGTTGTAGATAGTGTGTTTAAGAGAAAAAAATGCGAACATAATATTGTAAACAAAGTGATGAATAAACTCGATATTAATAAAAATACTAAGGCAACAGCTGTGTAACTTCACAATTCAACAACTAAAGAACATAATCGAATTTAGCTAAAGGGTGAAATAGGGCCTTACAAAGGAAAGGAAAGGAAGGTATGAAGAATTTTCAGGTCAAATTAATTTCCAAATCGATGTTAATGCTAGTGGACTGGAGATATTCGAACGACAAACGGCACTCATGTAACTTCTGAAAGTAATAATTGATCGTTCTTATTGAGGAGAATATAAAGCGCGTTTTAGATTAAATGTAATGGTCTCAGTAGGCACTATTGTTATATGGTTGTTTACTGAACCTTCATAATAGATTAAAGAATTACCAAGAAACTCTGGCAAATTGACGCGTCATCTGAAGTCTAGTAATAGTTATAGTATACACAATCCGTACCTACGTAGGTATCGGTGACGCGAGGTATCCTTACAATTTGTATATTTATTTTCCTTATTGATAAACGTGCACTGTAATGCTTTGATAAAACAAAAGTAGCACTCTATATCGATGATGTACATTGTGTTTAGATAGCTTGTGTACTCCACGATGTACTGACAACACCTGACTAGTTATATTTCATTGCTAGTTACGGGATTGATCCTTTATAAATATTAGTATGGTTTTACAAAATTTTATTGTGCCTGGCTATACGCTTTTGTCTAGCTGTTGGTGCATAATACTCGTAGTATAAGAAGTACTTTGGATCACCTTAACGGCCGTTCTCTATATTCTGTCTATCTTCAACAAGAGGTTGCAATAGCTACCATTACTATGTCGGTATAATTTTACACTTCGTTCAACAAAGATAAACATATGTATTTATCTTATTTAGCTATAAATATATACACCATACATATCTATACGTCTCTATCTTTGTTAACTGAAACATAAAATGAATCGAAATATCTAATGAAATCGCTTGTTAAAGATAGATATCTATCTATCTATAAGATTATAGAGAACGGCTTTAAGTAGAGGAGCCCCTAGTCTCTAGCCATAATAACGCCAGATAGATAGGAAGAATGAATGAAGGTTTCAAAGCCGCTGGACGCAGCCCGCCACTAACAGATCACTTTTGAAATCCTTGGAGGAGTCCTTTGATCAACTGCAGATCTTTTATGGTTGAAATGACAATGACAAAGGATAAATCTTCGTGAAAAACGAATATTAAAAAATAGCCCTTTATTTTTTTATACACGTGTGTCACTGGGATATGATGATAACAGAAAAGCGATTCAGAACATTCGGCCCTCGAATTGACCTCAATTTGAGTTTTCCTACAATGTCAACGGCCTTTGCATAACTTCCCGGTTGTGATTATATCCACTACTTTACAATTTCTTGGAACTATGTTGTTGTTAATTGTTTAACGAGCAGTTGATGAATGGGATTTCCCATCATCGTAATCTCTGACGACTGAAAACAATTTCTATATCGTAATTTTAACAACCACTAATAAATAAGAAATAAATACACCCCACATTCACATACATAGTCCTGATCCCACACTAAGTTAGAATCTTGTGTCGTGTTTCATGGACTACAAGAGACTTTTTCGTCTCTTAAACACCCAGAACCGACACAAATACTTGTGGTTCAAACAAACATTTGTCGCGGTCAGCAGTCGGCGTCTAACCTAATGCGCCATGCCATTAATAACATTATATATCTAACATTTTGTACGCTTTTTTTTTAATAATTAATAAAGCATACGCTAAGATTACCGGATGCCCAAAATTCTCCTAATTTAATGTTCATGAGCAGTGATCAGTCACCATCAGGTGATCTGTTTGGTCATTTGCCGAATTTGTGAAATAAAAAAAAGGCGCTCCCACAAATGAAAACGAATGATAAAAAATTTAACAACACACTTACTTGTTCCAAATCCGGAATGTTATTCTATCTGTCACACAAACATTATGTAACAAACAATAGGTAACAATATTGTTCGCGAAATACATCAAATATTTTGTCACGTCTGGGGTGATAAAAATGTAAATATATACGGATTATTTGCGAGTGTGAAACAGACGCAGCTTGGCGTGTAACCTCGAATTGTTTTGAGTTTTTCATAAAGAATTATTCGTATTCGGTATGTGATTTGTCTCGATTGGTTTTATATTGTGCAAAGCCCTATTTCTGTCTTAACCTTTCATGTCTCTATTTTGAGATCGCCATAAGAATGCATCAGTATATCATACCATCAGGAAGGAACTTACATTGGCTGAGGGGGGAACCATTATAATAAACGATAAAATCACCATGAAGTATAATTAATACAGAATAAGTAATAAGCATTTGGTAACAATCAACAATATTCCTAACTCCTTCGTATGATGAGGATCAATTAATTTATTTGGGACAGAAGGAAATGACAGTGTGAATAGAGGTCAATTGAGACAATTAGACAATAACACAATGATTCAAATTATTGTCAATATTACTATCAATAATAATAGTTTATGTACGTTTATTTTCCCGTACGTTTCTTGTTCGATTCAGGAATCTTTAATCGTTTGAGATATTCGTGCTTTCACTGAACAGGCATCCGGGTATTGAAATAGTTTGTAATAAAAGGCAAAAGGTATCTGCAATAGCATCCCTTTGTGCGGATATTTCGACCCTGTTCAATCGCTTAGCACTGTTACTTCCTCTGATCCGAATGCTTAATGAAATATAATAGAAATATGCTGACTATGACTGCCTCGGTGGCGTAGTTGTACTATGGTACGGTTACAAAGCTGAGGTCTCGGGTTCGAATCCCGGGTTGGGCAAAGTGATATTGGATTTTTCTATTCAGTATCAGCCCAGAGTCAGGAATTTGTGCCCGATATGGCGATAGGCTCGCCACCTATCACATTGTGGGACGGAACATACAAGGCGAAATGTGGGTGCCCTGGCACCTCTGCCTACCCCTTCTGGGAACAAGGCGTGAGTTTATGTATGTATGTATGTATGTATAATAGAAATATTGGAGACAATTTAGAAAAATATAGCTTTTGTACTGCAATCAATCTGAATCCTGATGAATATATCGTCTATACTTATAATACTAATATACTTGTACAGTGCAGCCTTAAGAGTCGTTACTATGCTTAGTTTCAATTGCCGATAATGTAAAACTATAAATTATACTACTGGACATATTGAGACTTAACATCTTATCTTGTCTCAGGATGGCGAGCGCAGTGGAATGTTGCTACTGTTATGAGCGGTCGTATCGCTTACCATCAGGCGAACGGCTTGCTCGTCTCGCCATTTAATGCAATAAAAAAAAAAAAAAAAAAAAAAAAAAAAAAAATATTCTCTGATTATATGCCTTGATATAGTGACACATGGTCCCGTTCGGCTAAACGGGCTCTAAAATACCTATCACTTTTAAAATTAAGTAAAACATCTATTTTTTAACAAATAGGCAGCCTACAAATCCTCTATAACCAAAAACCCAGGAAAGTTTCCAATATTTGTGCAGGCGTATCAAATGAAACTTATAGAGCGTCAACAAAGAGACGTTGTTTATCAGCCGGTCGGTCAGTAACCGAACCCTTATTAATATCGCTTCGATAATTTCACTGCGATGTACATTATGCGGCCTTTATTGTTGTGATTTAATTAATTAAGTTATTATGTATCGGTGGTTGTAACTTCTGCGGTCAAAGTCTTAGTATAATGTGAGGAGCTAAGTTCTCGACCGAGCGTAATATTTGGTTAAATTTCAGCGAATTGAAGTTATCTGGAATGCTGTCGTAAGGGACGTTGATATTTTGATATATATTATTCCATTTTGAGCTAGATCTGAGTTTTAAGAGACTAGTGTCAGATTGGTTTTGATTGATGACTGAGGTTGACCACCTTTCCTCCACCTGTCTGATATCATCTCCAATTCCGAAAGGCTGGCAACGCAAATTCGATCCAAGTATCAATGAGCCATTTACTTTTTTGTCGGACTTACAATAACAATTGTAGCTACAGAGTTTAATATTGCTATTATGTACATTGATTATCAACCAAGTAGTTACTACGCCAGGTTGTTGACGACTGAGTCCCAGACCCGCAATGTATGTTAAAATTTTGATTACAATAATGTCGAGGCTTTGCGCCTATTCAAATAGATTCTGTTTCACAAACTATTACATAATCCCCATGTAAATGTCTCAAGCCGCGACATGATACGGCCAGAATGTGTCACATTAGGTACGTTATATCCGAATACTCATCTATAATGCATTAGCGTTAACAGATGCACATAATTTATTGTATATTTTAATACGTTTACAGCTTCGTTTGTGTGTTTGTTGTGGTTCTGTTGTGCAATTATTTACTTTATACTAATGATTTTTTATTTATACGAAATGATCACGAAATAGATAATTATGTAGCTGGAATACATACGGTTTATACATGAAAATCTGTGCCATAAATTAGGTATGAATCTCCTTAATATGTTGCGAAAGATAAAAAACACTAATTTATAACACGGACAAATCTACAGTGCCATTACTCATGTGCTGACCGACTGGTAACCAAAAAAACAAGCGAATTCGTGTCAAAAAACTAGAGCTGTGAAACTCACGTGGATCGCCACGCCACGCCGCTATCAAAATGTGCGTTTGATATTTGTGTGTGTTTTTACATATATTACACACATCCAGTGTGACCTACTGTTATCAAAATCAGTTGCGTAATGCCGACACTCGGCTTAGACCGGCGATGATAAATATTTCATTAATGTCGCTGCATTTCCTCAATCATCTGTCAATGTACTTTTAAAATAGAACAGGTTAGGTTGTTTGAGTTGGGTTGTCAAATTGGGTATAGTTAATTTTAAATTCGATGCGCTGTAGATAAGGAGCCGGATTTGATATGAGAAGCTTTTAGTACGGTCCACATTTCGAAATAAAAAAAATCTGATTATAATTTTGAAATCCATGCTAATAAGATCTATTTATGAAACTTTAAGCCAACGAACTGAACGGGATCATAAATTTCCAGCTATCAAACATTGCACTAACATATTGTTGCTAACGTCACTAACAAACAGAAACAAACAGCCCTCGCACAACCAGCTTTAGGTATTTGCTACCACGCAAAATAGAGAAAATGATTGACAATCAGGTGGGTGGGGTTTCGCCAATGCGACGGCGATGGGCGACCGATAGCCGCCGATAGTCGGGGTCGCGGAGTCACGCGGCTATCGAACCCTACGGACTGCGGACTGCGCCCTGTATCTGTCAATTAAGCTTGACGCACACTGCACTGAGTGATAACATAGTATACAGTATACACGTATTTCCTGCTACCACAGACCTCCTTTCACATGCAGCAACGGGTTTGATCAGTTCCACTGTGGTGGTAATTTTTTACCGTCAATTGTCAGGTTGCTTTGGTAAATTGATGAGTAAATGATATATGTAATAGCTTCCAAGTCTAGCATGGCTGTGATGCATAATATTAACGATCTAATTTCAAAATGTTGTTGAATCCTTGATTCATATGTTGATATGTTCTCCATACGTTTTGAAGTGCAACATGCGAATCAATGAAATCAAATGGTGGATAATCTTTCTTGATAACCAAAACATTACGGAATTATTGATTAGTTATAAGACATTAATGTGTCAACAGATTCTTAAAAGACGGAAGATTTTACTGGTCCTGAAATGGTGAGTATTGTATATGAGCTACGGTGAAGCTATAACATACTCGTACATTTGCGTGTCGGTGTGCAATCTCCCTTGCTCTATCTACAGTCTATACGTTCGTTGTAAATTGATGCGGCTAATGGGCTGTCACTTGTGTTGGTCCGAGCTGTTTGTATTATTCCTTCAGACGCATACGTGTGTTAGCGAAATTTGCATGGATATTAATTCTAAGAACTCTATCATTGTATTACATTTTAGAGACATGATAAGGATTTTTAAATTTTAAATATTTATAACACGTATTTTATTAAATTCTTTATTATAAGCTAGTTTCTATTATTTGTTCAAAAGGACAAAAAAATCCGAACCCACATGTCTTTAAACAAAACTCTTTTGCTTTTGTAGCTTTCAGATTATATCGTTATTCTTACCCATTGTTAAAAGTAAAAAATGTGAGAAAGTTGCTTTAAGATCTTCGATGTTATAATTCAACATTAACATGAAAACCTCAACATGTCTTCAACTCTGTTCAGGTCGTAAAACCTCTCTACAAGATTAGTCAAAATAGTTAATATATGAATCCAGATGACGACCCACTGTTCCCATTTTCTATTGCTAGACACAAGTCTTCCTCGCTTCTTCTGTATAAGACTTTCCCAGAAGGCATTTGATAGTATCAAAAAGTATTACAACACAAACAGTCCTGTTAGGATGAGATCAATCACTGATGTCATCCAGTTGCTCATATATAAAACATTTGAATATATAAGCGTACCCTTATTTCGGTGCAAACGTATTATTTCGGTTGCGGTCACGGCTACCGGGCGCTGCATTGTTTTGCATGATCTGAAATGATTCAAATATTGTCAATGTTTACGTAAGCTTTTGAATTAAATCTGTTGTTCCTTTTTTTTGTAATCGTCATGCCTATTTGGAATAGTGTTAGGATAATTTTGTAAAAGGGCCTTGTAACGGAAAATAGTGATTTTATTGCTGTTTTGATTAATGTGATTCGATAATCAATAGGCCAGGGTGGTGGAGTATATGTCCTGATCACTCTGAATCACTCTTGATGATATAGGAGGCACATGAACTGCAGTGGCACGTACATTATGGGCTGATTCAGATTAATCCTTTTATGACCACCCCACGCAGGCGCTGTCAGCCACCAACAAAATTTCCTTAAAAATCCTACGATTCTCTCTAAAATAAATATATATCTAAATATCTAACAATACTTTTTATAGTTATGTTTACGTAAAATGGAGAACTATTTGACGTTAACATAAAATGGAGGACTTTTTGGCTTATAGCTTGATCTATTTTAACTTTACTCTCAGCCTGTATTTAACATTTCCACTGCTACCAATACAAATCTCAGTAGCCAGTAGCCATCCAGTCTGTCAATCCCACGACCGATGTAGTTATTTACCGAGCGTGTGTCGACGGCACAATTTACAATAATTGAGATGGTTAGGACGCGGCGGGTAGTGCGATCATTTGTATTGCCGTTCGCGCTGATGGAGCGCCGATGTCTTGTTAACCTCTAACAGAGTTCATATTGGGGACTGTTTGTTGTTTATTGCTGTATTATAATAACCAAGCGGTGTACATAGTCCTGGTTTATGCAGACGTTGTTCTTATAGTTCTTCTTTTATAGTTCCTTATGATGATTATCCACCTCTGACTTTTCGGAGTCATATGTGTATTGATAGTCAATCAACACGCAATAATACGGTGAAGGAAAAAATCGTCAGGAAACCTGCATTATAGCGATTTATAAAAATTTCTATGGTATGTAAGTCCGCCTTGGCGAGCGTGGTGGACTATACGGCCTAACCGCTCTAAATCGTATTCTCGATTGTAGAGGAGGCCCGTGCCCTGCAGTGGAACGTATATGGGCTGATACATTCCTTATTCCAAAATATTATGTTGAATCTGAAAACAGGCTTACGTAATACAAAACACAGCCGTCCTCGTGGGAAATCGTAGATGTTTTGTTGCTTGGTTGCCTATTTAAGCAGCAACGTTGTATTAAATCGCGTACCAGTATCACATTTTTTCGACAAACCAACGGACAACCTTCGCATTTGTACTAAACTGTATTCTAATTACACCACAGTAAAATTATTCAAATTATATTTCATTCAGTACCGAATTCATTATACCAAATACGAACCGCTACCATACCTTGATACCTTGGAGTTAGCTGTTAGAAGGACATCTAATTATAGAATTTTTAAGTACAGGTGAATGTATCCCCGTTATTAATACGTATGTTAATTGCGAACTATTTTTGTACCTATATTGCTTGGTGGCAACGTTTGAAAAAATTGTTGACTGGCAAATATTTGACTTTTATTGGTGTAGTTGAACTCATCTTTGTAATAGCACGTGTAATGATTATTAGCACACAATTATTAAATCCACGTGCCAGAAATTTATTGCTTTTTGAGTATAAATCGTTATTACTTGTAGATGAACTAACTTTCGCCTTCTGTTAGTTATTTCTAATTTTTCTGGTCTGAATACCCCATTTTCACATTGACTAATTGATGTTGCATATCATTCAGTGACTTGATTTACATGGTCGGTTATGTAAATGAGTATATGAAGTAGTAAATCACATGGAAACAGAGAACTGGCCTAGGTGCCGGCTAGCGTACAATGTGAGTTGGCACCGACCACGACGTGTACCTACTGTATATTCAAAAGGAATATAAAGCGACATAGAGATCGGTCGCGTTGCAAGGTCAAACTTTACAACTATTTTATTGTTTCCTGACAACAGGGAAAGAATTTTACCTAACGTATTTGGATATGGATCTAAGACACAAATGGTTGTCCGGTTTTCCTTCTTCCTCAAGATTTGCTTGGCAGGTTGGTTATATCTATAATATGAATAACAAGTTCTAGCCAGAAATGGCCACAGATTGAAGCCACATCATTAATAAGAAATGTAAGGAATAAATATCCTTGAAAGCCAGCGTAATGCCCCTCAAACGAAAGTAAAAAGAATGATATTTATACAAGAAGAAAGAGAAGATGTTCTATATGGCGTGATTCTTTTTGTTGCCAACATAGTCAGGGAATCTGCGGCATTCCCTTAGATGAGAGGTCACCGGCTTTCATGTAATTTGGCAACATCAGATCCATAGCCGAATCGCTGTAGTGAATACTCTCATTAAACGTTACCCAGAATCAGAAATGTCCTGTTGTAAAGGAATGTAGTTGAAATGTGATTATACTGACATTTATGTGGATTTCACGATGCTGTACAGTTTTAGCGCCGAATATGTGAACTAACACACACTGCCAGTCACACCGCCGATTATTGCCAAAGTACATAAAATTAATATATTCCGAGTTATAAATTTGCTAGTATTGGTGATAAATTTAGCGTTAGTAGGCGTCGCTTTGTTTATGTGCCGTGGACGATGGCTTCTCGAGAAACGCGTTCATTTGTTAAGCTGGTTATTGCTGACCGTCAGTCGCATAATACGGAAGCTTTGTTTCTTGATTTGTCATCTAAAATCTGGATATTTGGATGTCTGTGAACGCCAATTTTGTATAGCATGTTGGATTATGAAATGAGAAAGATATTGACTTTTTTGAAATTTTTATTTGGCCTATATTGTTCCGCTGCGTAACAGTGTCTTAACTACATTCATTTGACATAATAGATGCTGTTGAGATTCAAATAAATACAGCCAAAAGTCATACTCAACGACCCCAAACCAAGTTTGACACGTAGATCTATCACAAACTATGTACGTAGCACTTGGACCCACACCTAGACCAGACCACAAACTGTCCATCACACAAGTATTGTACTTGATACAGTTATCAATCACTCTGCCTCATACAACTCGCTTTTCCCCAGTTCATATACACGTCACTATACGTTGTAAATTCCGCGAAGTACATAAAACGCTAATTTTATCATTATGTCATTTACATTTGCTATATTTAGGGTGTGAGTCAGTAAACTACACGAATAATTTTTAACAGGCTTTTTGCATCACTTATCTATGTTGACGCTTTAAACAACATAAATTAGGTTTTCGTACAAGTCTTCAGTAGTAGAAGTATGATTCGTATTAGCTAGCTATATTACGTGATAACGAAAAATGTACGGCTTAATTTTGTCAACCAACCAGAGGTCGCTTACCTGTGGATACTTGATCCCTTATAGCATAATGATAATATTTCTCCTAAAAGTAAGTCTGTCTGACATTGATACTACGACAGCTGAACATAGTATGCGACGCAACATAAACTTACATCGTTTACGTAATTCACAAAAAGCATTTTGGATTATGATTCAATAAATAGCTTTGTCCGTCCCATCAATTTCCGTGCAATTATGTCTGTTATAACTCAACATAAATTGAATTTCCTTTCAGACAAATCTTTATTTCTGTTGCCAAGGGAGTCTCATTTATTACAACCGCTACTACGAATTCTTACACTTTATTTTAGTTTATACAAATTCAGTCATAGGGTTTAATAATATTGACATCATTGTGAGAATTCGCAATCTTTGGTTGTCGCAAGTTGGGTTAACCTAAAGAAAATAATCTTAGATCATACCATCAATAATTGAACTGATGCAATTCAGTTACTCATCTATTATCGTGCTATGATATTTAAAAATACTAAATGAAGTATTTTCAACCAATCTCATATAATTTCTGACACAGATATATATATTTCCTTGTTTTCTCATATATTGAGAACGGTCTACGCCATACAGTGATACATAATTATTGGTACGTGAACAGTTCAAGTGTGTTCGAATGGATCTTGCCGCTCCTTATCTTATCGCCCTGAGAACCGTCGAGCCTACCTGCCTGTCTTGTTGAGTGTGCTTCAGTCTCCAGGATTCATTTATTTATCGATAGACTCCGTGGCGCAATTGGTTAGACTCCGCCTGTGAAACGAGAGACTGTGGGGTAGATCCCCGGACTGAGACATGCTGGTGTGATCCACAAGTAATTGTTTTAAGTCTGGGTTTGTTCGTAGCCACAGGACTTATATCATAGTATGCGGTTAGGATTATGTATGTGAGTGTTGGGTGTATGTATTGTTTATTTATTGTTTTAGAACAGGCATCATCTGCTATGTTCGCAATAGTTATTGCTCTACATACTTAAATGTTTTAGATATCTTTTCAATCTAATATCTTCGATCATTTGGGGTCAAGACTATGTATGTAACTGTTGGGTGTATTTGTTTATTTAATAGTAATTTGAATCTGTTCAACTGTACAAAACGACTTGCAAAATGCAATTGAACTGTCCAATCTAGTGAGAGTAGCGCTGTTGCTATTTTGGCGCTATTTTGATCTGTTTCATAGTATCAATAGTCTCAATAACCATGTATTATAATTTATATGCAAAAAGATATGTATATTCGAGAAAGGAAACCATTTTGAATTCAAGTCCCATGTACTTTTTACGACCATTCAAAACGTCATAAATTATTTAGGATCTTATATTCTACGAGTATTCAAGTTATTGTTTTATTACTATTTTATGGCTAAGGTTGTTTAAATTCGTACACGTTGCAAACGTAGCGCGTAAAAGATTTTCTAGTGAAGATTAAAAATAATTTTGGACTATTAACCTTGATCGGTAACTTTAGTTAGTTGTATCACCTAATGTGTCGATTTCATTCGAAAAAAATAAATAGATTAAAAATAACATGTGATAAATAAATAAATAATGTATCTAATTTATATAATGTGTAAATAGGCGAAGCGCAAATATGTCTGAACTAACAATGAGACTTATCTTACCTAGTAGAAAATATATAATACTAGCTGTTCCCGCGACTTGGTCCGCGTGGAATTTAACAAAAACTTAATTTTTCTAAAAAAAAGATTTTTTCTAAAATAAATGTAGCCTAAGTTACTCCTTATTATATCAGCTACCTGACAGTGAAAGTCCCGTTAAAATCGGTCCAACCATTTCAGAGATTAGCCGGAACAAACAGACAGACAAAAAAAAATCTAGTTATTTTCGTTATAGGTATCGTGTATAGAACTATATGTAGTTGGACTTTTTTTTTTTTTTTTCACTTTACAAACAGACACTTCAATTTTATTAATATGTATAGATAAGAAAATAAAGCATAATAAAGTGACAAACCCAAAACGTATAGCATTTTTCAGTGTATTCATACCTGTAATGTGAATGTAAATCTCTTATGATCCCTGTGTAATGTAGACTTATTTCTGCGATCATACAGTTTCCATTAAACAAGTCTAGAATTTTACACATCCATTTATTAGTTAGAAAATGAAATAAATAGCAGCCAACAATCACATACACAGTTCTGCCTCCACACAAAGATCGAGTCTTTTATCGTGGGTATCAGAAACTACGAGAGACTGTTCGGTCTCGCAAACACCCAGACCCGAAAGTAATATTAGTGGGCTGCACAAATATTTCTCTCGGTGCGGGAATCGAACCCGCAGCCTCTTGTTTCACAGGCAGCGTCTAACCGACTGCGCCACGGAGATTGTTGATTGTACACCATCAAAATACAGGCACGGATGTTCCTGCTACCCCCGATTATTACATGGCACGTGTATACACGTATTCGCGAAGGCGTATCATTTTACGAGCAAGACATGATGGGCTGTTAAACGTAGATAGTGATCTGTTACGCCGGCGACTGACTCAGCCCAACGAATTGCACCCGCTTCCGTAACACTGTTGCGCAATACGTCACGTGATGTGATCAACACTTTTTATTACCCATTATAAGAATAAATCATACAGTATACAATACTTGGTGTTATTCGTCGTTGTTATTATCGATCTGCATTGTTTCGATTTTGTCACAATATAGGACAGCATTCATAGACACAGACGGCCTTATCCAAAGACTATTTTAAAACCTATTTTAGTTAACGAATATTTGTCCCTTTCGAATAACTTTTAAATTCAGTTTGAGCGAACAAAACAGGGTGAGGTGACAAAACAATCAATGAATAAGGCGATCAATTAATATGTTTAACTTTAAACTTTCAGACTGGAAAAATAATTCTTACAAATGTATGCAGTGTATGTGCTTAGCTGGGAAAACGTTGTCTTCGCCACAAAAAGTATTTTTTGTCCGGTGTGCTATTAGTTCGTCATACGCCTACAATCGCTTGTTGCTGGAGCCTGGATATAGCTATAGGCTACGAAGTTCGAATATTAGCATTTCTCGGTACAGGTCATTAGCGCATGGTACTCATTTTACATGATAATATAACAATAAACCTTCGATATTGTAAATTACAGGTGACTTACGTAGCTGCAGTATTTGTGTATGAATTTATTTAACATTAATTTCAACACCAATGAACTGACATTTAAATATCTAAAACAAAAGTATATTACGATATCGATTAGATTATTTGTGACTTAGTAAAAGTAAAAAAATAATAATTCATGAACCTCCAAACAGACCACAGTAATAAACAGTAATAAAAGTTTATTCTTCGTTTGTCTGCAGGCATGAAAATGACTATGTCCACGGCACCGACGATGAGCGTACGCGTTCACAGGAAAGTCATGCGGGCGCCGCATAAGCGCGCGCACCCGGGCAAAACACAGTTCCCAGGCAAAATGGTACACGCGGGCAAGATGGCCCACCACCCGGGCAAACTGGCACACTTGGGCAAATTCGGCAAGTTGGCCCATTACGCGCACACGCACTCGCTGCGGCCGCCGGAGCCGTGCGAGAACAGTAACGACAGCGGCCTCGGCCCCGACGCTGTCAACAGGTAAAGCATGTGATAATACGCTTCATGTGGACCCTTTTGAGACCGAGAAAGACACTAATATGTCTCCACATAAGATCGTCGATTAATTCAGTATTCCAATACTCAAAGAATTTGCTAAAATCTGGTTCTAAGTTAACTTCGCCCGAATACTGGAACGCAACTTAAATACAAGTTGCGCTTAACTACGTTAATCCCGCTTAAATGTACTGGCTAAGTGGGCCGTGCGCTATTAAGAGCAACTTATTATTTGAATGGCGTTCCAGTATTCGGGCGTTACTATAGCAGATTTCTAAAACTTTAATAGAAACACCGTTACGAATATTCGAAGCGTCCACAAAATTACGGTCTCAAATGGGTCAAAAGGGTAACTGCCAGTTCGCTTTCGCACAATGTAATATAACCAATGCACAGTATATAAAAGGGTATTTATTAATCGCTTGTATCATTGCACGTGTTAACATAATGTGTAGTCCGTCTCATAGATAACAAACCAATTAGATTGTTCCGGCGCGGCGACGGGGTTTATCCGTGTATGTACAATGACCGGTTTAGAAACGGTGGGTAATGTGTTGGCTGATATTTAAGAAAAGAATATTGATAGTAGTTTACGGAATAAGAAGTAAAAATATAATTTTAAATGAGCTTTGATTAATTTTGATAATTTCAGTGTTTTATTTTTGTAGAGTAACTATGGTATCGTTAGAAGCAATTTTAAAGAAATTTCTTTTTGCTCTTTTTAAACTAATTTTATTATTTTTTTTTTCATTTTATATCAATACTAGCGGTCGGGCCCGGCTTCGCCCGGGTGCAGATAGTTTTTGAGTCCAATCCACATCAAGAACATATTATTTCGCGTGTCTACTAACTATATTTCCCGCGTGCCGTCGACTATATTTCCCTTCCGTAGGAGAGGACATCCCGTGCCAACAATTTGAATTTGAAAGAGTAGAAAATATGTATATTTGGTTTCCTGACTCATCCCACGGGAACACTACATTTTTCGGGATAAAAAGTAGCCTATGTGTTAATCCAGGGTGTCAGCTATCACTATACCAAATTTCATCAAAATCTGTTGAGCCGTTTTTTCATGAAAGAGTAACAAACATCCATACATACATACATACAAACTTTCACCTTTATAATATTAGTAAGGATATTTCTATTTTGTAACCAAAAGTATGTTTCACAGAGCCACGGTTTTTTTCATGGAATCTTTTGCCACGTGTCTGTAAAACTGAATATTTCAAATTGGTAAATATTACTGAAGATTATAAATATTATGTAAAGCATATACATAATATTGAGAATACATTGAGTTCATGGCCTTGTGATTAAAAAACATCACTTTGTTTATAAAAACATAAATGGTCAAATTTGTTAACACGTTGAACGCCACGCGGCCCACCGGTGGGCGATTCAAGCAAACCCGTTCGGGCCAAGTGGAAATCATCAATTCTATCATTTTTCGCTAAAGTTAATATCAACACAAAACAATAAAAAATTACTAAATTTGCATATTTAATTTGATTAAAACAATTTTTCGTGATATTTTCTTAAGAAAATACCACGAAAAAAGCCACGCGGCCCACCGGTGGGCCGCGTGGCGTTCAACGTGTTAATGGACAATTATTTTGTTAGGAAGCAGTTTGGCATGATGTGGCATTAAATGGGAAATCGAATTAAAAGGCTTAATAAAATTAATAGTAATAACAGGTATTTACGTTGAAGAGGACTATAATTATGTTATTATTGTTAAATTTAAGCGGCATTGTTCGGGGAAGGGAATGTGGCTTTAGTTAGATATGTGACTGTTGGTTTTATCATTTTATTTTTATTTATCCGTATATTACATTGACGGGCGTGTCGTGAAGAACTAGCTACTCCAAGCAAAGGGTGGTAAAACACGGTAAGTATCTTACAAGAAGGATACTAATTTACAAAAGAGGAAATTAAGAAAGATAAACTAAATTGGTCAAAAACCTCTAACAAAAAGTTACAATGAAATTCGTATGAAATTAAAAAATAAAACCAAAAAGAAAGAGGGAGTTTGCATGCAGTGGCTATTATATTATTTATATACTTATCATAATTTTACCTGCAGTGCGGACTGTAATAAAACACTGATTTTCAGTGACAACCTCATCAAAACAATGAATGTACTATATAATACTGTATAAATTATAAGAAAAAAAAAACAGTACACAGTATAATAAGGTTTCCCAAGTAATAAATTTCTTAAACCGTGCAAACATTTCGACCTTCATTCGCGTTATTTGATATATAGAGGACGACGTCGGGCACACGTCGCGGTTATCTCGCCCAGCTCACATCTCTACACGCCTTATCTAGATCTTATCACTGCGCTAACGAGGCCTGCTCGTCTTACATCGCTCAATGAACCACTAAGTTATATAGTGCTGTGTACGCGATAGTAAAGGCTATTTAACTACATTTTTATGGCAATGAATGGCGAGACTTGCATACTATTTGCCTGATGGCAAGTGATACGACCGCTCATGGATGGTAGCAAAACCAAACAACACCATTAATTACACAGCAATGTTTGGCATTCCACTGCACTCGCCATCGTGAGACATAAGATGTTAAGTCGCAATATGTTAGTAGTTACTATGATTGTAGTCCTTCAAACCGGGACACAGCAGTACATTTATAATGCTGTTTGTCGGGAAAAATATACATGGTGGTGGAACCTAACCAGACGGCCTCTCACATATGAACCAACCACCGACACAGCTTTGCACGGAGGGAAGGAGACAATAATTTATTTCCAACTCCTATTAATTTAACTTTATGATTGATTTCGCGGGTGAAAGACAACTTAGACATTCCCGGAGACTCGCCGAGCTTCAATGCTCGGTATCAATACAATGCGTGCCATTGTTGATCTTTGCTTACTGGAGATTGCAGTGGTGGGTGTGATCTCGGAACAGTCTCCAAAGACCAACCACCAGTGAACATTAACTTGAAAATACAAAGCGTTAACATTTCGTTGACCAGATTATCTAGTTTGAAATTAAACTTATTGTTTCGTTTTAAAAATATAAAACAGAATCGCCACGCGTATTAGGAACTCATAACAAAGTATATTTTTAAAAAACCGTATCTTATAATTCTCATAAAATACGTATTATATTGTAAAGATAATAATAGGCTAGCAAAAAATACTTAAACGGTCGTCAGCCGAAGCGTCGCATAAACAATCTGTGTTTATATTTTGTTAACGGTTCGATACATGCACGAGGGAAGTAAAATACGGTAATACATGATTTATAAGTTATATCATAAAAAATCTAGCACGCATAGAAGTCCTGATTTCGGTAGAATTCATCATATGAATAGCGTATAGCTTACCAGTTTATAGCTTAGAAGTTTAAACATTTATCCGCAAAGCTTGCATCTAAACCTTCATGTAAGCTTTATGTCGTATTTAAGAGTTTTAGAGTTGGGCATTTGTAGTAATTTCCTGGATAAAAACTGCTGACAGCACTTCCTTCTGCTGAACTGATCACTAGCAACTGACAAAATAATATCAAATCACGTACTAGTTTCATATCATGATAATGAAGATATAAGAATCGCTTAAATATGTAGAACATATCGATTGACGTATGCATGCGTTTTGCTGAGTACACAATATAAGCACAGCTTGTAAACAAAATGCTTCTGACGTTAGCTGGTCAAAGGCCAATTTATTGTTTCGTCACAATTCACGAATCATATCGGAATTGACGAGGCGAAAACGACTTATCTGCATCTACATTCAGATAGTTGGAACTTTGATATACTAAGTGAATGTAGCTGCAGACGAATCAAAAAATGCCATTACAGAGATGTCTCATAAATCAGTCAGATACAATATTGATTAAACGTTATTGTATATGAAGCATAAATAAAATAAAATAAATAATTATTTTACATTTATTTAGTCATGGGAAAAAGCCACGCTGCCTAAAAATCTCCAGACACATTTCGAATCTCATCACTCGGTTTCGATTCATTGAATTTACATCTTCATTAGAATAAATCTATTTAAATACATTTATTTTTTTTCTATTCGCTATATGCTCGCAATATACGCACGTCGCCATTTACAAAATTTATTTAACTATTTGCTCGCTAAAGAATCGTGTAAACACATCAGTCTAGTTTGGCCAATGCGGATGCACGAGTTTTAGTATAGATTCGGCAACCTGGGTAGCTATTAAGTCCTCTTTTTACCACCAATGTTGTTATAGATAATTACGATAATAATGTTATCTTTTTTGTTATGAAATGAATGAGTGACTAAATCGGGAAATCCGTTTCTTCTTGAGCGTGACGAACCTAGCATGTTTTATTTGGGTCCATAACAATATTAGAAATTTGTCAAATGCTAACAGTATTAAATGGATTTGCAAAAAAGTCACACGTGCTTCGACAGCAGATTAGATTTTGAAAAAAAATCACATCTGCTTCGCACTGAGCCACGACTCACGTCACATACAAACTGGTGAAGTTATAAATTTTCGTTCATTAAATATGGTTTTCTAAGTAAAGTTCTGAATAAAATAAAATAGCGTAGTTGAAGTAAGGCACGCGCTGAGCACAGCCGCGACGCAATGCCATATTATGTGCTAATTCTTATTTTTGGCACATCTCTCGCCCATACACGCGACTCGTGCGTAAAGAGCAGATGAATGGACTGGCCGGCGTGACACAACCATCGCCGCACCATCTCCCACACTCGCAATCCGTTTATATCTTATTCACTGCCATGTATTGCTGTGTGCGTATTTGTCTATCAAATATTCAGGATCTCGATCCAAATTACGCTTGCAACATACGGTTTCACCGATATGTTTATGTATATATTCGCATTTTAATATGGTATTATTGGTTTCAAGTGCAGTGAAAGTGTTTGAATATTGTTTATGTTTGTGGGCGATACATAATGATTAACGAATGGATATACAATGCTGTACAGATTGTCAGACACGTTGGAGGAGTGGGAACACCCGGAGTCGAAACGACAGCGCGGGGAGAGCGAGACGGCAGTTAAAATAGAGTGCGACAACGCGACAGATGCGTACGCGTTCGCGTCGCCGAGCGCGGCCGCGCACACTCCTGCGCACACGCCCGCGCCGCCCGACGCGCTGCCAGCAGCACTAGCGCCCGCGCCGCTGCTGCCTGCGCCTGTGTACGTCCACATTCACTTTACGAAACAATTTATTGGAATAAATATCACTACATTCAATAAAATCACGGAAATATGTTTTAATTTCCCTTACCCTTTGTATTAAGGCTTAAGAGGGTTTATTCGATAATAGTTTTGCTTAAGCGAGCACGCTTCAACATTTACTTTAAGTTAACTACTTAATAGATATTTGTAAAAAATCTACACCTACGGCGCAAAAAAATAACTACTAAAAGCCGAGTACAGGAACTAATTAACTTGTTGTAAACTTTTTATGCAGTTTTTAATTTCAAATACCTACTTTAAAAATAACTCTAATGAAAGAGTTTGATTAATTATTTATCGAGGTATTATAAAATCTGTAAACATTTGCAAATGGTTTTATCCGATTAATATATGGCTCATGTGAAAGAGTGTATTTTTGTCGATTTAATAACCGTAATGATTCGTCAGTCATCACTCATCAATCATCATCATTATTGAATTCCGCACGATCATTGCACGTAATTGTCACCAATTTAACTTAATTAATTTAATCCTCGCTATCTTTTGTAATTGTTCGTTGCTTTCCTTTGTATCTTTGGAATCTTCTCCTGTGTATAATTGAATCATTTTTATGAGTTTTGTAAATATTGTTTTCAATTCATTTTAGATTTTAGATTTCAGAATAATATGAGTTTCAATTTTTTATATAAATAGATGGAAATAAACATTTTACATTTATTTTAAAAATATAAAATGAAGCAATTGTAGTGTAAATTTAGTAATACTTAATTTTTGGACTAGCAATTTAATAAAAACAATAAATGTCTAGAAGTATATTTGTACACAACCTGTGCTTACATTGAATAATATCGTAATTATATTTTACCCTATACTCGTATAAGCACTAAACAAGTTCATCAACATCATCAAACCAACATGATAATCCACAATTCAAAGTCACTTTATTACTAAAAATAAAAATGTTGATTTATCTTATTGCAGAATAAGAGCGGGCTGCAGTATATCTAGTCCAAACATCACAGAGTCGCCCGGCAAGAGGTTCCAAGATCCTTACAGATCTTGCGGGAAGTTGGGCAGCGGGGGGAAACTCGCAAACAAGTACCCGGGTGGCGGGAAGCTGCCCGGTACAGGAGGCAAGCTGGGTGGCAAGTTGGCTGGCAAGTACGGCGGCAAGTTGGCACAGGCGATGGCCAGGCGAAGGGCACTGGCGGCCATGACGCAGACCGGCGCGCCGGGACTCGCGGCGCCGCTGACGAGCAAGTCCAGGGACGGCACTGTTGAGTTGCAGATACTGTGCCAGCCGGAGACGCAGCATAGAGCGAGGTCAGTTGTTCAATCTTAAATACCATTGATTTACCTTTTGACGAGTATGTTCTCGAAAGGGCAGGCAAAGGCAAGGGTCGAAAACTGTTACTAGGTCACCCTCAAAAAACTCCATGGTTATTTCAATAACAAATTATTAACGTCAAATTACAAAACATAGGTCTTCTGCATTTGTGTTAAAACTACAATTATTGTTATTGCAGATACCAGACTGAAGGCAGTCGCGGCGCAGTGAAAGACAACTCAGGGAATGGCTTCCCGATAGTCAAACTCGTCGGCTACGACAAACCAGCCGTTTTACAGGTAATTAATTACATTTCATAATTCCAGCAAAAAAATACACCTTAAAGCATGTTTTTCATGAATTGATGAGAAACAAGATGAGGTAAATCTTCTTAAAATTAGAACTGAAAATCGAATGCTAGGTTTAAATGTGCGTATTTCCTTCGGCAGGTGTTCATAGGCACAGACACTGGGCGCGTGGCACCACACATGTTCTACCAGGCGTGCCGCGTGTCCGGCAAGAACTCCACGCCCTGCAAGGAGCGCAAGGAGGACGGCACCGTCATCATCGAGATCGACCTGGAGCCCGCCAAGAACTGGCAGGTCACGTGCGACTGCGTCGGGATACTCAAGGTTAGTGTTATAAACGGGAAAACAGGGTTCATGTGACATCTTTAGAGAGTGTTGGAAACACTAAAGTTGGTGGCTAGATATTCATATACGCGCATACACGATTGTGCATTATCCAGGACAGTCCAGTACACGATTTTACCATTACGGAAAGATCTTTATAGTCGCAGTGACCCATCCTGGGAAGATTCAGTGTGAGTATGTACGTGCTTGCATGCTTGCGTGCATACATGACTTCTTCATTCAAAAAAATCATTGCCGTTGTTGCAGTTTCAGACATCGACAAGGGACAATCTAGCTCGACTTTACTACTTGTTGACACTTTGTTATATTTACAGGAACGCAACGTAGACGTGGAGCACAGGTTCGGCGAGGCTCTGGGCGGTGGTGTGGGCGGCGTGGGGGGCGTGGGCCCCGGCCACGTGTCGCGCGGCAAAAAGAAGTCCACGCGCTGCAGAATGGTGTTCCGCACTGACATCGTCAATGCCGCCGGGCATAGGGAGACGCTGCAGGTCTGCTCCACGCAGATTATATGTAGTGAGTATCCCTACACTTCGACCATCCATATATTATTGACCCCGTCATATGTGTCAAAAACTATCAAAATAGACTATTGTCCAAAATAATGCGAATTAAAAAAATACGAAAATATAAATATAAAATTATTTTTGTCATTTTTGCCCATAACGCTTTAGTTTATGTATATTTATTAAATGTAAATGCTACAAATTTTATAGTAACTAAATAGTGAAGGCCATAGTTATTTCATTAATTCATTTGTATCATTTTTTTAATTCAATATACCGCTAAACAAAACAGGCGTTATACATTGTAAATTTCCAAAATGTCGGAATAATCAATTATGTTTTAGACACTAGACTAAGCATTATATCTCCTTTTCCCAGCCCAACCACCAGGCGTGCCCGAGGTGTGTCGCAAGTCCCTAGTATCGTGCCCCGCCACGGGAGGACTGGAGCTGTACCTCCTCGGCAAGAACTTCCTCAAGGAGACCAAGGTGGTGTTCTGCCAGCGTCAGGACGGACGCACCACTTGGGAAGAGGAGGTCACGCCAGACAAAGAGTTTTTACAGCAGGTATGTTCTATGAACTTTATACATGTTGTAATTAGAATTTTGACATCTCTTGTTGATATTCAATTTAGTTCAGTACCAAAATAACGTTAAAATTGAATAGGACAATTGTAAATACCAAAATGGCAAGTTCCCTCTCCTGATCCTAAATAAGCCGATTATAATAATTACGAGGGGCGATCAAAAAGTAATGATAATAAGTATAATAAAACAACGATTGTAGTTTAAATTTAATTTATTTTTCTACATAGTATAGTCTCCTAACAAGTCGATACATTTAGTCCAACGTTTCTCCAAACCTAAAATACCCTTTAAAAAAATCTGTATCTTGACTATCCCAAAATGCCTCTACAGCATCCATCACCTCGCTATCATCCTCAAATTTCTTGCCCCTGAGGTGTTCCTTGAGCCTAGGAAACAAATGAAAATCGCTGGGGGCTAAATCTGGAGAATAGGGCGGGTGTTCGACCAGTTCGAAGCCTGCTTCTTGAATGGCAGCGATCGCAACTTCGGCTCTGTGGGCAGGAGCGTTGTCCTGATGAAACAGGACTTTCGCTCGGAGTTTGCCCCGTCTTTTTTCCTTTATGGCGTCTCGCAGTCGTCTTATTTGATCAGCGTAGTAGGAGCCCGTAATAGTAGCTCCCTTTTCCAGGTAATCAACCATTATGATTCCCTGAGCATCCCAGAAAACGGACGCTATAACCTTGCCCGCCGAGCTCGAGACTTTGAACTTCTTAGGAGTCGGTGAGGATGGCCTTTTCCAAGTGATCGATTGTTGTTTGGTCTCAGGATCAAAATGATGGATCCATGTTTCGTCCGTGGTCACAAATCGTGACAAAAATAATTCTTGGTCAGCCTGGAACTTTGCAAGATTGGCTCTTGAAATCTCAACTCGCTTTTTCTTTTGTTCGTCCGTTAACATTCTCGGGACCCAACGCGCGGAGACCTTCTTTATATTCATTTTGCTGGTCAAAATGCTTTGGATGCTGCCATATGAGATCCCTGTGACCTCAGCTAAATGTCTGATGGTTACTCTTCGGTCTGCTAACACGATATCTTTCAATTTTTTTCATGTTTTCCTCAGTGAGGGACGAGGTTGGGCGTCCCTCGCGATGTTCATCTTCTGTGGATGTTCTACCCAGCTTAAACTCTTTGCACCACCGTGCCACCGTAGAATATGGAGGAGCAGAGTCCCCCAGTGTCTCCACCAAATCCGCGTGTACCTCTTTGGTAGACATTTTTTTCAAACAGAGGTACTTGATGACGCATCTCACTTCGTGTTTCTCCATTTTCGTGTTGTCGCTCCGACTGCTGGTATTCAAATGAATGTAGCTCCTCCAAATGACGTCCTATTTATAAAATTTTTTAGCTGGGAAGTGGTGAAGGACTGAAGAAGCGAAATGGTTTTTTTTAATTTTTATCTTTATTAGAATTACCCGTTTATCATAACTTTTTGATCACCCCTCGTAAACCAACTGCCAGCTTACTTCAAACTAATTCCTTCTCGTATAAGTCTATAAGCATTTTTAGCCATTTAATTCTAGCTACCAACAATTGATTGTCTACAACATTACCCTCCCCATCAGTGCAGTTAGGTGACAGTGTAATAAAGAAGTCCATAAATTGAAAAAAATATGAAAAAATATGTTGTATTTGTCAACAGACACACCTAGTGTGTTGCGTGCCGCCATACGGCTGCGGCGAGGTATCCGAGGCTGTGACGGTGCAATTGTTCGTGCGGTCTGGCGGCAAGGCGTCGGAGCCGCACGCCTTCACGTACACGCCGCCCGCGCTAGACACCGGCCCGCTGCACTGCTCGCGACACCACTCGCAAGGTACTACACGCACGCAAGCACACACACACGCGCACACACGCGCTACGCTTGGGATATACACATTACAGACTGTAATTTTTATCGATAAATATTGGTCCATTTATACGTAGATTGTAGTGTAGAAATCTGAACGGTATTGTCGATAAAATAGTAGATGCAAATGTCGATAAATAATTAGAGATGTCGATTTTTTGGAAATTTATCGATAAAAAATACGGTCTGATAACGATACAATTACATCCTGATTTTCATTCATGGAGTCGTCACTTAAAATCGACATCGATGAAATTGTTAAAAGCATAGATATGGTGTCAATTGTGACGATTTCTGAGTCCCATTTGTACATTGATTAGTCTTAGACGGCATGCAATTGCATGCGTCTCGCTTATCCATGTATACGAATATGTACAAAATTGCTGTTGATATGTCGTACTTATCACGTTAGTCTAACTTGTGATGTCGCACAACCATAGACAAAAACAACGATGATTAAAAAAGACTGCTATTTGCATTTGTATTTAATCGATAAAAAATTATCAAATTGAAGATTAACTATGCGCTTCTCGATTTTGTCTATGGATGAACTTGTATTATAATATCGCTTCACATAATAGATAACATCATTAAATGTCTATGTATTAATTGTTTATAGAATTAGAAAATGAATTTATCGATAGATCTGTTATACAGACAGCCTCCGTGGCGCAGTTGGTTAGACGCCGCCTGTGAAACGAGAGGCCGCGGGTTCGATCCCCGCACCGAGAGAAATGTTTGTGCGGCCCACAAATATTTCTTCCGGGTCTGGGTGTTTGTGAGACCGAAAAGTCTCTCGTAGTTCCTGATACCCACGACACAAGACTCGATCTTACTGTGAGGTCAGGACTAGGTATGTGACTGTTGGGTGATATTTATAAAAAAAATTATAAAAAATATCTATTGCTTACAGTAATTATATGCGTCTTTATTATCATGTTCATGTTTATGAAATTCGATAAAAATACACCATTATTAATATTTATTTTATATGTACATAAAAAATTATAGTCGATTCATATCGATATTATACATATAATAATTGATGAGATTGTTTTTGAAAGTAATTTAACATAAAAATATCAACATTTAAAACAATGTTTTACCTAAAATAATGATAATAAACAAACCAGCTAAAACAGTGATGTTTACAAATTAATATAAATCATATTTTCGATAATTTACTATTGAAATAAGTAAACATTAAATATTTTCTATATGCGAAAATATTTCATAACATAATATATATTGATGTAATGTTTTATTGCACAAATATGAATAACAATGAACAATGGATATGGTTAGAATATTATGACATTTATATCAACTAACATAACATTAGTCGCATAGCATGCATTCATCCGAATGTCACGCTTACGTGCTTTAAATTGACTTGTAGAGAATAAAATATTGCTTGTATGTGGTTTTGGTATGGCACACGTAGCATAAGTATAGGAGTAAGATAGATTTAAAATAGTTGTGTTAGAACAATGAAGATGTGACTGATGCGAACCGGCGTCTGTTTGTTTCCCTCTGTTCAAGCTAGGTCTGTCTAGGTCTGTCTAGCGAGCTGCCGAGGCCGCCGCCGCCCGCCGCGCCGTCGCCACGGTACTGACGCCGCACACACGCACACACACACGCACACACAAACACAAACACACACAAACATCTACACAAAACTAATGTACTATACATGAAAATCATTCAGTAATAAAACCAAATGTTTTATTTTTATTTTGATAAGGCCCGGAATTGTATCGACCTATAAGAGATTATGATTAAATCTCTTCGGTGGATACTCAATTTAGATAACAATGCACTTTATATCAGATGCTCTGTATAATGTAGTGAGTGTAGACACAAGAAATAATAATAAAAGTTTTCTTTTATAATATAAATGTATCTTACAAGTAATTTCATGTAGATTGTTTGTATATTTGCTCAGAAATAGAAATAGCTTTACGTGTTTAATTTCATAAATCTTTAAGATATTAAAAATAGGAACAAAACAGAAATATTTAAACAAACCTAATTGCCATTCTCTTATAGACCAATTTCCTTATCCTAAATAGCCTCTTGAAGGGCATTCTATTAGCGTAGCCACTTTGCCGTACCAGAAAAAAAACTCGTCAAAATTATCGATACTTGTACAATCTGAAAAACTTGAAGCAGCTTAAATTATATTAAGAAATGTCTCGGTTTTTGACGGTTTTACATTGAACAGATTTTACTCCGCAGCGACACATGAGCACAGTTCCACACCCCCGTCCCATCACATAGCTAGTTGAGTACGTGCCCTACAGTATCATCTCGTATGCCCTTACCTATGCGTACCTCCATATCACTTGTCTTACTGTACTACTTCGATACAACCGATCATGTACGACTGCTCTATCGAAACAATATCGACTGATATTTATCGATTATTTAGTCGATAATCAACTACATGAGAAGAAGCATCTCGTGCCCCGGCTTGCACGTTAAGTTCTCATAGCGGTTGATGCCGTTTGGCAGCAACTTGAAATACTATGGTTGATTTGTACATTTTGATACGAGTTTTATCTTCCACAATAGAAATGAATGAATGAACGTATGAAAATATTTTAGCAATTAATGTATTCGATGTTGTCTATTATCGTTACCAGATGGTGCTTAAATTTCACATCAGATTTACGCTAGTTCATAAGAGATCACATTAGTCGCGATACATAAGCTTATGATGTGAGATGAGTGTATGACGTGTATACAAATCGCTTTTTATTTTTAAAATATCGATACCGAGCAATATGAGCGTAGCTTCTCTCATGTGTACCGCCTAATGTCACTGAACGCCGTCTCCGAAGCCATACATACGTTGCAGTCGAGTAGGCTTGACAATGTGAGGTTGGATAGCGTGGGGGGGTGTGTGGGGTGACATGGAGGCACGCATGGCGGCGGCAGGGCGCGCGCCGGCCGCCGCTGACGCTAGTTGTGTGCAGGTGCGGACGAGGCGCGGCCCGTGCTCATGTGGGGCGGCATGATGCCCCCGCCCGCGCTGCCGGTGCGCAGGCCCTCCATCATCGTGCCGGACCCGCACTCGCCGCTCGGACTCAAAAGCGAGGTAAGGCTACAAATAATTGTCAACCTTAGTACCAAGTGTTTACTGTCGAAAATCATTTGCGCAGGGTCAGCATAATTTTGTCTAATTGTGATATTGTATGCCGCCAATATATTATGTAGAAGACACATCACTTACTATTACTGCTATCGAGTCAGTTTTCTGCCTTAAAAAAAACATTACATTTTTCTTAATTTATTGAAATTATTCAAATAAAATTTTATTGTTACTATCATATTTAAAATGCTTGTTTCTTATCATAGATATCATTAAATCAAGTGGATGCTATACTATCAATTCGGATAATGTCTATCTACCAAGAGACATTTAATGATTATCGACATTTGATTGCAAAAACGTAATTTAATATATGATTAGATATAATGATAGATATGTTTTTTTATCAGTATGAATAACACCGGTAATAAAATTATGTGACTCATTAAAAGTTAAATGGATATGTTTTCACAATTTACAGTATTCGAGGCTTCTTTTCACATTTTTTTTTCAACAGTGTAAAATATACTTCACAAAATTATCTATCTTCACGATTAATATCGATTTCAAAGTATTCATTTAGCATAATATCCCTTAATTCCATAATTCTAACGTCCAAATACTGGAACGCAACTTAAATATAAATGGTGCTTAACTACGTTAATCCCGATTAAATGTACTGGCTAAGTGGGCCGTGCGCTGTTAAGAGCAACTTATTATTTGAATGGCGTTCCAGTGTTCGGGCGTTAATGACCATATTTTTTAGCCTTTTATTAAATAGATATGTCATGGTTTGTTGTAGGTGACGGACGACACGAGCCAGCATTCTCTGGTGGACCACATGGACACGTCGTGCGGTCCCGACGGGCCCGACAAGAAGTCGCCACTCTCCCAGACCATGATGTCAGACGAACTCAGCGTCGTCGACCTCAGGCTCAAGTCGGAGACCATCACGCGCGACTCCCAAGGACAGGTGCGTTGACGATCACCTTCTATATATTATATTCAAATGCAATCTCCAAACCTTGACATTCCCGGTAATCGGCCAAGGAACATATAAAAACACATTTCAACTTTTAATCGTATATCTTGTCTCGCAACCAGGTCGGATTCGTAAGCAGCTACGACACTATGAAAATGTCTCCTTCAACACCTGCACAGGTCTCCTTCACGCAACAACTGCAGGCCATACAGAATCAGGTGCAGACTGATAAAATGGTGGAAACTGTCACGGCGGCGATATTCAACTCCGAGGACAACTCCGGCCAAATTTACCCACAAATCATGGACCCCATGAGACAACTCATCTCGGCCAAGACCAACATGGACCCCTTGGAGACAGACATGAAGGTCATGAACCCAGAGCTGATGATGACTGAGTCGTCGATGCAGGCGAGCGTGCTGCAGAGCACGAACGAGCAAAGACTGATGGTGTACAACCAGCTGCCGCAAAGCAGGCCCGACGACAGCTACAACCCGTTCAGCACCATCACCAAGCTGGAGATGGGCACCGCGCAGATGGAGCAGCGCCTGGCCGAGCAGACGGCGCACATGGACGCGCTCGTGGAGGACGCCATGAAGGCCACCGCCGCCATCCTGCCCTCCGACGCCGCCAAGCTCGACGAGCTCGTCAACTCGCGCGTCGACGACCACCTCTCGGGCTCCGCCACCTCGCCCTCCACCGGCTCGCACGCCTCCGACGTGCTCTTGAGTCCCAACGCCGCGATGGTCAGTCGGAACTCCGCGACTGAATTGCTCACGCCGATGCCCGCGTCGGCCATATCTCCAGACGTGATCCTCAACCCGCAGGTGTCGCCGAGTTTACTGTGCGACAATAACCAGCGGATAGTGATGCCGTCGGGCTCCACGCAGGACGAGCTGATGATGCTGCCCGAGCAGGTGCAGATGACGTCGGTGAAGACGCCGCCGGCCGCCGTCAAGTCGATGATCCTGAACGCGGCGGCCGAGATCCTCACGTCCGACACGACCATGAACGCGCTCGTGACGTCGGCCATCAACACGGCCAACATCCTGACGACGGAGAGCGTGGGCGCGTCGGGCGGGATGGGCGGTATGGGGGGCATGGGGGGCATGGCGGGCATGGGGGGCATGGCGGGCATGGCGGCCACGGACGCGCAGCCGCCCGCGGAGCCGGCGGGCGAGGCGCCGCTGGCCGCCATGTCGCAGGCCGTGTCGCAGGCCGTCACGCAGGCCGTGTCGCAGGCCGTGTCGCAGGCGGTGTCGCAGGCCGTGTCGCAGGAGATGACGGCGCCCGTGCAGGGCCTCACCGACATGAGCGACCAGGACCTGCTCTCCTACATCAACCCGAGCACCTTCGACCAGGGTGAGTACATGGACCTATACTACACCTAGCTGTAATGGCTTCGTTAATGATTGTTGTAATAACCGCTTCGGACCGCGGCGGGGCGGAGTGCGCGAGTGACCGCCGCCCAGTGAGCGCGCGACTAATGTGATGTGTTGTTTCTTGCAGTGTAAGGCGGGCCGGTCGTTGGTTTCTAGCGCGATTGTAATGTCCACAAGAGACTCGTTACGCCTACATTGAATGCATTTCTAGGTGATGTGTTGAGGGCTCAAAATGCAAGTTTTATGTGAATTTTTAATGGATGTCACTATAGTTACGTAGTTACGTGTTGTAGAACATTATAATCTCGATATAATGAGACGTTTGCACAAGTGCGCGCTGTGTTGAGTGTGGAGAGTGGAGTGTGCTCCGATGTTGTACCTTGATTCTCAACTTAATTGTATGTATTTTTGTTACTGTAATGGCGACTAAAGTGTTTGAAACGTCAATTACTCCATCATGTGACTCAGTATTACAGGGCTACTAACATTTTTGAAATATTTATATTATACAATATTTGTGAGGAAATTACTGCACACTAACGAAATCGAATTGAACCTATAAAAACATTCACAGCACAGTCGATTTCTTTTTTTACAATTTATCGATAAAATGATGCCGTCGTTGATATCGATAACGTATGCATGCAGTACTTTCAGACACTGGGTGCAGGTCAGATGTATGTATTTTTAAATGATATAATGATACCTATACTAAAGAGAATGCGTGCGGTGTGTGAACGGTTAATGATTTCGATTTTATTATTTTTGTAAATAGTCGATAGCTTTGTATTTATGTTAGTTATAGACGCGATGCCGAAAGAAATAAAATGAATTTTATAAATTCAATTTTTTACCGAGTATTGGCACAAAGACCTGGAGGAGATCTGATGGTTGCTAAGAATTATTAATAGCAATCTATACGTCCTTTTTGTGCCAGTTCTTGGCCAAAATATGGAGACCTGTAGTACGGCATAAACATGAAATAACTCAGTAAAATGGCATCATATAGTTTTAAAGCTTTGATGAAATGTTTTGAATGTTTGTATTATAAAATAATAGAATATTAAAATTTTACAAATATACACTATTTTATGAAAAAAAATAAACAATAAGTAATCTACATAAAAACTTGACCATATGGTTAAAGAATATGTGTTTATGACCGAACTAAGTCTTAATGTTTTGATAATTATGTTTAATAAAGTATAAATGCATATTGCACTTTAAAAGTAACAATATGGAGTCAGTGTTGCCACGTTATGACAAGCACTAGTTTTACTCTTTGGGGGAAAAATAACTAGTTAAAAGTCGCTGGACTGTCTGCCTGGAATCTATACTCCATCGGTTTAGATACTTAACTAAATGTAAACAAACCAGAACACGTGATGCATGGTTGTTCAAAATTTTATTGCAATGTCCAATTTACGAATATTTTCTTAGTCAACCAAGTAACAAGTATTAACAACAATTAATAGCAGCTTATAACAAATAATAACTAAAACAGAGTAAAGAACAACGATGAACACTTCCAAACACTTCACCACTTCACGAAAACAGTAAGTACATTAACGCAATGAATAATAATTGGCTGCCATAGATAACATATGATGCTTAGTTATCCGACATAACGCATTATCTTTCATTTAAATGGTCGCATTAAGGAAAGTCGTACTTCTAGATTTTATAGCATAATATTTCTTGTAACTTTTATGAAAATGTTTTGGATGCCTGACTGTTTGGGTCTTTTTTATAGACAGATTACATTCTGTAAAATTAGATAATTTAATTTAGATAATTTAATTATGATCTTACATAATTTAATTGTTTTCAAGCTCACACATTCATAATTATAATCGTTACAATAAATTTGAACATGCAATGTAGTTTTACATTTACGTAAACATTTTTTTGTCTTCAATTAATTTAGAAATGAGAAATGGCAATGTTAAATAACCTTTTTTATGGTTTGTTTACATTTAGTTAAGTACCTAAACCGATGGAGTATAGGTTGAAGCTGTCATTTCACTTCTGCCAGCATAGATACAATATAGGAATATATAATCGATATATATATATATATATATACAGGGTGTATCTATATATATATATATATATATATATATATATGATATCGATACATCGAATAGACCGCGGATTATTAAGTTTCTGATATTTTATCGAATAATAATAATGTGTGTCAATGTCAGTTCATACCAAATGGCACAACTTGATTCAAAAAAAGTAGGTACTGGTTTCCCTAATAATAACAAATTTGCTATAAATTGAGTGCAGACTGGCAAAACGTTATGAACTGAGTTTGAATAGAAAAATATAGGTATTTATAAAAAGTCCTTATTAAAAAACGAGTGACGTCAAGTAACGTGGTGACTTATTTACGTAAAAGCCGCGCCTACTATATTGTAATTGGAAATGTAATTTAGTTACGGTGCTGTGTTTCAATTATATTGCATTGACTTTTTTAACTATTTGTATTAAGAGTTTCAAACGGAATTCATCAAAGTTAATGGATTTGTAATATTTTCTGCAGTACAGAAGACAGTAAGTAGAAGTAGTGTAATATGAATTACACTAATTCATCGTTGACTATGACACCGTAGAACACGGTGTATTCAATAATTTTAGTGGTAAATGATTTTTCTCAGAGTTATTAAAACATAAGCCAGTAATATATTTTGAGGCTATTTTTTACGCTTGAATGATTGAGTCTAAACAGCACAACACCGTAACATTTGAGCGCCACAATGTTGTGATTAAGCAGCGTTCTCGTTATCAACATTAGATAATTATGTTTTTATATGTGTACACATAAGAACTGTACTGATGTGATGTTAGAGCAAATTATATAGAACCTTTTCGGGAATAACATCGTAACCGACGCTTTGCATTTTTCACAAAACAAAATATATAACTGAAAATTTTATGCTTCAAAAATAAAATAATGTAAGCTCTAAATAATTCTTCAATTTGTATCTACGTAATTGGGAGAAAAACATTCTTATTGAAAAATTACAATCATACCACATTTTTTAGACTGTCGTGTACCATGTTCTTCCTGAAAAGGCACGATATGTTAAACGTTAATACTAAATGTTTTTATAACAGTGGAATGCTACATAACTGTGCCATTATATGTGTAACTTTAGCTTAGATTTCGTGTGGAGAGCATTACCGGCGTGACAAATACGGGTTACTGGCAAATTGGGAATGTTTGCGACGGCACTCTTAAACATGTGGCGCAGTTCTCATACTAACCTACCGACTACACAAATACACAAAGTTATTTTTTGTTTACCGTAAAGCAAAAACATGTGCTAAATAAAATGTCCAAAAACATACCAATGATTTAAAAAAGTCATTTGCGAATTTTAATTATACTAAAAATAACCTTGAATATCAACCATATTTTTATGCTGGTCACACTAATTTTTCCATGTATTACAATTGGTGTGTAAAATTAAGTAATTTAATGTTCAGATAATTTTCTCTACATACCAGTTAGCCCGAAACTTAAAGTATTGGCCGACAGACACAAATTTATAGTCATTGGCGAGCCGAGTAAATAACACTTAATTTCTGAAATAAAATTATATTAATGTATGGAATTAAAAAAAAATATGTTTCCACGCTTTTATCTTAATTGATTTGATTCTTGATTTTGTTCATCATTTTAATTATTAATGTCATCTTTAAATTCTGGGTAGCCTCAAACTTATAGAATAAAAACCTAAAATGTTGTAATATATGTGATGTTGCAGAAGTTTACTATTGGCTCGCCATATCGGCACGTAATTATTTGCTACACAGTATTTCGATCTGGGGACCACAAGCAAAAAATTAAATTGTAGTTTTCATAAAAATATACTTTTTGACAAAGTATTTGAACAAGCATACAGGTTTTAAAGATTTTTGATAATCGATTTACTAATTTTCCTTTTTGGAAAAAAATACACAATGTGTCAAAAATGTAATCACACACAGTGAGCTTCTTATAATAATATGACATTAGAAACCAAAACGTTAGTCAAATTACTCGAAGTAAAAAGATGACTTGCAAAGTCGGTTTTAAAAATAAATTTATTTAATAGTTTAAAATTATATAAATAATTGGGCTTAACCGCTGCTATTTTGATAAGGTATCGTTTATTAAAATGTGTACGAAGTAGATTTTTAAAATAACTCGCTGTGTATAGAAATATGTTATCCCTAAATTCCTTGCGAGGCATAACACGGTGCATTTCGTAAACAGATCATTGTACTGAATCTCTTCAGTTAAGTCTTCCTTTTTTATTGAAATTTCTATTTCTCTTCCGTCGTTGAGTATGTGTTGGTTTTAAAGCATTTTGTATATTATGATAATGTTATGTAAATTTATAAAATTCATCACACTATCTTGTGTTAAAATTAATTTTGTCTTCCATTTTTTTTATTCTACCAAGATTTTTCTATACAGTGAAAGGGGTAGGTTTACGTGCGTATATTTACAACTATATAATTATGGAATTTAAAAGCTCTGGTTGTTTGATCGATTTATATCGATTTTGACAATCGATTTATGTGTTCAATATCGATAGTTACAACATAATTCCCTCTCTACTAATGTTAAAGCAGCACCTTCCTCTTCCACTGGTTTTATTTAAGTATGTATTATAAACCCTATTGTTAAATATAATCATAGTAGACATCTGGTTGTGTACATTCGAATCGACATTGTCTCTATATGACACTATAAGACCACAAAGTTATGGACTGCTATATATTAATACTTTTGTCTTAAATGTGTTAATAGGGGTCAGACGTATGTATTTGTCGAATCGAATTATCTATTTTATGAGTCGTCAAATGTATTTTGAAGACCGCACGTCCAAAAGGTCGAGTGTACACAGCGAGAGGTCGTGAGATGTGGCGTAGATCTCTAGTCGGTCTAAATCATGGATGCAACTTGCCGATGTGTCGCGATGATCAATTGTATGTTATTTGTTTTGATGTAATTAATTAAATGTTATGAAAAACATATCACTCTCTTTTGATTTCACTCCTATAATTTACATCTATTTCTTACAGAGACATCTGGGGACTTAGAAATTAAAAAAATTAAATAAAAGTGCTTTGTTTAATTTATTTTATCCTTTACATATACTTAATTTGGACATCATTTTGATGACAAGAATTAAGGACATTATAGATGTCGAAAAATTCAAATAATTTATAAATATCGTAAGTATAATACTGATACACGATATTAATGAGAAGTAAACTAACTGAATGATACTACTTTCATCTTTGAAATTGAGGGAAATCACAAACAACTGGATCAAATCAATCTCCATGAAATTAAGAAAGTTTAAACCACTTCATTCTTGTAATAAACATTACGGACATAGTTTTCATACATCGTAAAATATACACTAGATCGAAACTCGGAAGGTAGTTCAACTTTTCTTGACGTTTGCCTTGGCAGTAATAGAGGGTAGTTCTTATTTTATGACCATTTGTCTCTGTGCTTGTTCGAACCAGTCTCGTGTATTCTTCTAAAGAAACCGTGCGTGCGTCTGTTGCGCGTGTGTGATCCATCTAAATTCGGTGTTAGGGTGTTTAGTGCTACAACAGGCTTCCAGTTTCGTCGGTACCGATTATCCAGCTAGACCTGAATCAGGTAAGTTGGCTTGATAAATTACCATTCAGGTGTTCTACTGGGATGTCGCGATCAAAATGTTTGCACACTACCCATCAACTACTAAATACGAAATGACAATGGATTGAAAGGGAAGAGAGAATCTGTTTTTTTTTAATGCATTCAGCAAACGCGCCTAAGGCTCATCTAATGATAATTGATCTCTACTGCCCATGAACATTCACAATACTTGGCCTATGGATGTGTTAGCGGTCCATTAAATCATGAGGAGAGCGGGATGGTAAAAGAATGGGAAGAGACGGAAAGCTATGACTTCACGTCGATTTCCTGTGAGACAGTGTTACCGCCCCAGACGAGCGTGCCCATTCATTCTGAATCAATCATAACAAGATGGCTAAAGCAAAAAAAACACTAAGCTAGCACTTAGCAGGTCGGCATAATTGCATCAAATGGCAATGGACTGCCACCTGATACCATTCGATACACTACCTGGACGCCAATTGCACTTACCGTTGGGCAGTGTAGTCATCATGCCGTGCCAGTATAAAAAAACTTTAAAATAGAAATATCAATCTTTTTTTGGTTTAAATTGGTTTTTATGCCGCTGCTATTTCTGTTTTTTTACACATTTTGTTCGCGATATATCAATGAGCATTATCTACAAGAGGAAGGTACGTTTGTGCCACCAGGTGTACGAAACGGGCTTAGGTAACAGACAGGAAGCCCATATTAAACAAAAACTTATATCACTTATGGTGCATCCACATTATTTTTCCTCTTATTTTTGTCTACACGCTACTACAACACTGCAACAGGAGTACATTCACCAACAATCTATAAATGTTGCTATTTGTTTAATGTTTCTAATCTCATCAAAACATCCTGTAAAAAAATTCCAAGTCTCGCGGCTCAGGTTTTGTACCGCAAAAAGTTGTGAGATGCATGTAATACCAAGTGTCTTCGACTTTTGATGATCGGTCAGTCAGTCAGTGAGTGACAAAATTAAGAAAGTTTGACTAGTTACAATTCTTAAACTACTGGTTCAAATTGAATGAAATTTTAAATATACCGTGTTTACACAATGCCTACTTAGTAACTGAAAATTCCGGCTTCATGCTTTAACCACAATGAAGTTATGGGGGGTTGAAAATGGTCTGAATTGCTTCGAGAAAAGGATGGTACGACTGTGCCGCTTTTTAGCTCGACTTGGAGGGGGCACTGCCGTGCCCCCAGATCGCGTCCATACAGCCAATAACGGATGGCAAAGAGACACTTTTAGGAAAAAGTGAGTCACGGCATAGCCATCTCATCAGTCTACCACTGGCGGGAGGTGGTGTCTATTCGCAAGAATCTACCAGTCCCTAGAGTTGTTCTTAGACTCATTAGGCTGGACAGTGTCAGTGCTGTTAATTAGATAATCACGGAAGTGCGTGCGGTCCTAGACAAGTGATGACAAGTGGCGCAAGAGATGACATTCTGCCTGACTTACTATCGGGGCACGACTACTTCGGTAGATACCCGTGGCTGTAAGAGAAGAATCCGCCGTGATTCCTTCTAGGATCGAGAATCGGGGAGCCCGGTACCACCAATTGAGAAAGAGGTGCCGGATGAATGTCAATGGCTAACCCAGCGTTACCCCCAAGCCATATGAAGGCCGTAAACCCCGACTTATACCTTCGAATCTCCCGTAAAATATCGAAAGAGCAACAAACATCAGCTCAAGACGCTTTCCTCTGGCTAAAAAAATGTTGTCAATGAATGATAAAACATTCCTTAGGTATTAGTTGTAGCCGAATAAAATTAGGAAACGTTGCTCAATAAAAGTGACTGCAGTGGATGCACTTTATCTTAAATGCCTTCGAAATCAGTATTGGCGTTTATGTGGGGCAAAGTCAAACGACTGCATAGAGCGCTGGCAATGAAGGTGCAGGCCTACCTATTTTATTTTTGCAGTCATTTGGGAAGTATATAAGAGCACCGTAAAAATATTTCCCAAGATGCCATCTATAAAGTTTCTCATATGTGAGAGGGTGCATGGATACCACTGTAGTGTCTATTTCTCCCGCCAAACAGCAGTACAAATGCACTGTTGTGTTTCGGATTGAACATGACATTGTAGCCAGGGTAACTAATGGACATATTGACACTAACATCTTATATCCCATGATGACGAGCGCAGTGGAATGCCAAGCATTGCTTTGTAATTCAAGGTGTTTGGTTTTGCTACAGTTCTTGAGCGGTCGTATCGCTTTCCATAAGGCGAACGGCATGATCGTCTCGCCATTCTTTGCAATAAATAAAATTTATAATAATTTCGCCCAGAGCAGTCTCGGCACGGGCGTCGGTAGTACTAAAACAGCACTGCTTGAAATTGTCAATAAATTATACTTATAATTTCTCACGAGTTATTTGTTGGTTTAGGGGTTGGAAATACATATGGATTACTTTTTATTCCAATTTCTGTAAAATTCAATGGGTAATATCTAGAACCCGGGGATGAGGCGGATAATCTATTGTTAAGAAACTAAAACTACAAAGGTACGCATCAAGAGAATCGAAATATTTTCAATCAAACTCCAATTTTATTGCATGAAATATAAACATAAGGTTTTCTTTTTAAACACTATTGCGACAAACGAGGTAATTTAATTTCTTTTAATTGCACTTGGAGGCGGGTAATAAATAACATCGGAATGTAGCCACATTGCACTTCATTTAATCAATTGTTTTTATACATACGCGATGTATATGAGCATGTCCATATATTGCCTATTAAAATAATATTAAACTAACATATCCCCGAAATTACTTACATAGGAAACTTTATTTATAATGTATACATAATTATTTAATATTAAATAAATATACGAGCTCTTAAATGCCCATATACGAACAAAAAGTAAAGGTACAAAATAGTACGAAAATAATGAGAACGATGGCAACCCAGACAGGTACGGAACCTGCGAACAAAAAAATACAAGAATTAGTTTTGTACACATACATTGGTTTTAAGACGAAAACAATTCGGAAAGTAAAATCGACTATCGAATTAAGTCCGGTTTAGAATATCATGTTAGCCGACAAGACCGTCTTTAGTACTTTTTTTAATTATTGTTTCTGTAGTGATTAAAGTTTGTGTACAATAAAGATTAAAATAAACATTGAGGTATACTAGAGCGGACATCGGGAACAAAATCTTTGTGTGGTGCGTGCACTCGACACAGTGAAGCGAGAGGGAAGATAATGTTACTTCGTAGGCGTGACAGAGACAGAAATAGAAGGTACCAAAGGTTACAAACATTTTATTTGCAGTGTCCCCTCTAGTATTATCTCAATGAAAATACATAAATTATAAATAAGAGCGGTATATACTTCGGTAGGATAAATAAATGATATATAAGTGCGGTACATACTTCGGTAAGGCAGGCTGTGCACGCACAGCTTGTTGTCCACGGAGATGGAGAGCAGCGCGGCCTCGCTGCGGCTGGTGATGGGCGGCCCGTACCCGCGCACCGGCAGGAACTCCAGCCCCGTCACGAACATCATATGAGCGTTCTTTACGTGCAGCACCAACTGTCGACAACACATACATCCTTAATACTACACTTACCGGCCTTGCGGAAGACCAGCGTTGGTTTATACCAGCACATGATGAGCCGTTTTGTTTACAAGCACTGTTATAAATGTATTACTAATTACTTAAAGCTGTAAACCATTGCTTGTAACAAATAAATGTTTCTTTCTTACACATTTTACTGGGAATTTGTGCCCGATATGGCGATAGGCTATACCTATCACATCGTGGGACGGAAAATACAAGGCGAAATGAGGGTGTCCTGGCACCTCTGCCTACCCCTTCTGGCAAGGAGGCGTGAATTTATGTATGTATGTATGTACTTTACTGATTTTACTGGTGTTGGGACTTCTTTTTTGACTCTAGGCTGATAATAAATAGAAAAATCCAATATCACTTTGCCAACCTGGGATTCGAACCTGAGACCTTAGCTTTGTAACCGTACCCTAGTATAACTACGCCACCGAGGCAGCCACACTAAAATCAGAGTATTGATAAACAGGTATTATTGCAGGTCACTGCACAAAAAAAATTACGTAAAAAAATTACTATTGTTAACTTCATGATTAATTAATATTTATTGATAAAAAGACTCGGCGAGTTTCCCGCTGTTGATCCTGGCTTACAGGAGTTGCAGTGGTTTTTAAATTATTGTATTTTCATAGGTCCTCGACAAATTTATAATGTTTAAAATTTCCATCGCGCCCAAATGAGTCGGTTACAAACATACAAATGAAGCTAATATAAGGCGTGTAAAATCCATAGTTTTGATAAACCGACCTGTAAGCTATAAGCGATGTATATGTCAACGGATCCGCTGAACATGGTGCCGACGCCCACGAAGCGTCCGTCGTCCCGCACGGCCAGCGCCGACAGCGACTCGTGGACGAGCACCTCGCGGCGCAGGCCCCCGCCCTCCACGTCCCACATCTGCAGCAGGCCCTTCTGCTTGCCCGACCGAGTCAGCGGGTTCGCTATCGTGAACATGCGGTACGCGCCCTTCTCTTCTTCGATCAGACCGAATCTGAATAATTACAATTGAACACTTACTTAGGTTAGATTTTTCAAATACAGTACTATTTTATAATTTAAATGCGACAAATAAGTTGGTCGTTTGGTAGAAATTGATAACAGCGGATAAAAACGCATCTAAAATAGTTGTAACGTCACAACCTTAATTCTCAAAACGGAGATAATAGTTTGAAAGTATGTTAACAACTTTACTATTCTAATATTGTATATAATATAAACTACCAAGAATTAATTGGATATTATATTTAAATAATTTTATAAATCATATTAAAATTTCATCTATGGATAAAATCGCAAAAAAATATTTCAGACAGTTTTTCCATTTTCATCATATTTATTATTGAAGTGCGTGGTGGCCAGTTGGTAAACGGACTAGACGCGGCTGCCCACGTGTTCACGGTGGTCGCGGGTTCGAATCCCAGGGCACACCTCTGACTTTTCGGAGTCATGTGTGTATTGGTAATCAATCACCACGCACTAAAACGGTGAAGGAAAACATCGTGAGGAAACCTGCATACCATAGTGATTCATAAGAATTTCTATGGTATGTAAGTCCGCCAACCCGCACTAGGCCAGCGTGGTGGACTATATGGCCTAACCACTCTCAATCGTATTCTCGATTATAGAGGAGGCCCGTGCCCTGCAGTGGGACGTATATGGGCTGATACTGACTGATACTGATACGTTAAGTAAGCCTTTCTGCAATTCAAACACAATTTTCTATACGAGAATTTCCTTGCACCATTAACATAGGCGGTATGTGGCTTTCGCAAGACATTGTGTGATAACACATGCACGGCTATACCCCACGTGCCTACTATACGTGGCGGAAGTCTTTCAACACTAGCCGAGGGAATGCGCTTCATTATGCAATCGTCTCGATCGACGCACATCATAAATACATTATGAATTCATACATGCAATTCTAAAACAATACAAAATATGGACTAGCTGTATGGGAGATATAAATTCCCATTGCGTCGACTAGTTCTCGCAAATTTAAATTGGAATTTATAACAACAATTTTTATGTACTTTGAGTAAACATAGGCTGATGATGTTGAAACTTTTAAAAAGTAAGACCTCCCATTTCCCAGTATTATCGGAACTAAACTAAAAAAACAGAGAAAATCACAAATAAAACTATACATACTGACCTACAACGTTTGAACAGGTACTTGTTGCCATTAGGCGGCTGGCATGTGAGGGTGAGCAGCGGCACATGCTTGCTAGAGGGGCTGGTGCTCCACAGACACGCCAGCCCGTCCTTGCCTATACTCACTAGCTTGCTGTCACACGGACTGAAGTCTAGGTCATCCAGCTGAAAATAAAATGACATAGATTGTAGTTGTTTTAAAAATGTGTGCTCTTGTTTTGTGTTTTTATTTAAAGTATAATTTTGAGGAAACACCTAGGTAATTTACCTATATAATAATAAATACTGTATCAGCCCATATACATCCCACTGCAGGTCATGGGACTCCTCTACAATAGAGAGTACGATTGAGAGTGGTTAGGCCATATAGTCCACCATGCTGGCCTAGTGCGGGTTGGTTTGGAATAATAAATAACACTGTTATAAAAAAATATTACAAAAATTCAAATATGGAACATTACTATTGTTTCCACATATTTATTAACAATCTACTTCTTAACCAGAAGGATATATTACTTGTAATTACAGAAATAATAATAAATTATAAATATTATTAATTAAATAATTAACAAGTTTTATGACTCATTCTTCAGTGAAATAAAACCATATAATTTACCTCTTTTGTGTGTTTTTCTAGAACATAAAGCAATTCCATTTTAGGGAAACTCCACACCCGCACTTTGGAGTCAAAGCCTCCGGTTGCCATCAGCTTTCCATTGTGGCTTATCACTACAACTCGTTGGAGGGGATCATTTCTGAAAAATATTATCCAAATAAGTATATATTTGTTATTTCAATAGTCAGATGACATTGTAATTGTCAGGACGGCAATAAAAATTAAATTGTGAATAAAAAAATTGCTCAGTATTGTAGTATAACTCAGTCATAAAACAGATTCTGAAGCTGGCTTCATCATTAAGAAACAATAACAAAATAAATTTCACATGCAAGAAATGACATAATAACGCTTTTAAAAAAGTGTAGTTTTAGCAATTATCTTTGTTTACATTACAATATGTCAGTGTGAAGTTTCATCCTTGAATCTTAAACAGATATTAAAGGATTGCTAGCACAATATATTCTCACAATATTATGACCCTCACAATTTGACAAACAAATTAATTCAACACACCAATAATTCTATAGTTATTTAAAAATACAGATGTATTTACCCAAAATCTGTTTGTACACTATCACAAGGCCTTATTTCAAATTGAATTCGTTTCTCAGTAGTGTTGCTGTTGTTGTCTTTCTTCGATATGTTGTCGTTCTCGGAGACGGTGCGTCGTCGCCGCCTCACGAGCCCATTCTCTGCTCTGAAGCTGCCTCTGCGCATCTCTGCTGCGTCCACCATGCGGATATTCACTTTGTACAGCTGGCAGTGGCTCTCCTGGCCCGCTGTCAGGTACGTGCGGTTCTGTAGACTCCGCACGGAGCACGTCATCACCACGTTAGGCCCAGTTTCATGACGCATCACCTCTTCGGCCACAAACCTACTGCCATTGTGTGACAACTCGAATATTTCCTACAAAAATAGCATAACGGAACAATTACACGCTTGTTTACCTAACTTTATGCACTGGTATTAGTTACCCTTGAATTTAAAACAGCTGACGCGAACACTACTAATATTTTTTCTAGGAAATATCCTTCCAGCTCGTAAAAGTTGAAACTTACAAATCCATTGGCGACGCCCGTGTTGGAGCGACCGCCGCCCCCAGCCACGAGGACATGGCGGTTCGTGAGAGTCTGAAGCGTGTATAGTGGAAAATCCACCTTCGCCAGCAACCCATCGCACCTGTTCGGGGACATCTTGCACTATATCATTAATACTTCCTTGTTGTACACACATACACGTAACGAATAACACTATCTGGGTGCCATAGAAAGCCACATGAGTCTGTTTTTGTGTCTAAAGTATACAAAATTTACGATAATATGGATAAAACATCAAGATCTCTTTTACTAAACTTTGGAAATATTCGCGACTTCCAACATGACAAAAGTCAAAATTGACAGCTGGAGTTTACGAAACTGCTTTGGTGTAAATAAGTAAAATATAGTTTTAACTTCTATATTGACCACGTCTTCTGAAAATCACTAATCAACTTATAAGAAAAAACATTTAATTATAAATAACTCAATTAGTTTAATAGTTTCTGAGTGAATAATTAAATTCTCACTATAAAATATTTGTACGTAACAAACTTCATACACGAAGCTTAGACATAAAGTTATGAAACACGTATACTTACCTTGGAAAACCATTTTTTATTTGCAGTTTTACGCTTTGTGATCTTGATGTAGCTATGCGCACAATGTTGCAGTAGGCCATAACTCATGAATTGTATTTTTCCCATTTTTTAATCATATCCATTCAAGTCAAATTCATTTTGTCTTAGAAACTAAAGTATATAGTAGGTGCCTATTCTAATGGTTCAACTCAGAAAACTGTGAAAAACATCCTAAAATTACAATATTTTCATTTCTTTGTGCGTCATTACTCGGTTGTGCGCGCACATAATAAGTTAATGTGTAGATTGACAGTATTGACGCGGAAATAATCACTAAAGTGGGTCACCTCCGCAAATGCCTCCGTATCTCTTTTTATGTGATAAAGAGACATAACTAGTTATGCATTCCGGCCACACTGTTGCAATAGCAACTTCTGCTGAGTAAGCGTCTGGCTTCAGAGAATCGGAATGCACAACATGATAAGACGCAGGATGCGACTATCTTAGTTCTAAGTTTTTATTTTAATAATTATTAAGTCGTCACTTGTATCGGACGTAAAATTAGTATTAATAAAATCATTTATAATTTTTAAAAAGTGGTTTCCCTGATATACAGTTTTGACTGGCGCAGCGGGTAGGATTTCCGCGTACGATTTAGTAGCTACGCCAGACGTAAAAATCACGTTTCGTAGTAAAATCGTTGTGCCGTTCGCATTTTCGTGGAAATCAGAACCATTAAATAAATTAGTCGAAACGAGTATCCTGACCCATTGGCTCCAGCAGAAGGATGAAGGTGGTGGTAATGTGAGTAGACCTTTCGCATTTTCCTATCCATTTTCCGCCTAATTTTGTTTGCCAAATTTTAATCATTTGTTGATTGATTTTCCTAATTTTCTTTGTGTCTTTTATTGATATATAATTGTGTGTGTATTTTAATGTGTATATTACAAAAAATAAAATAAAATATATAAATAAGGATTATGTATTTTAGGTAAATAGTGATAGTTAATAGAAAACAATGGAACAAATTCGTACGATACCGAAAGAATTGCTGTGTATTATTCCCAAGTTTGAAGGTGACGGAGGCCTGCTAAATCTTTTTATTAAAAAGGCTCAGTATTTGTACTCAACATTTTCACCTGATAATGCCTCAATTGCGCAGAAAACATATGTTTTTCACGCAATTTCAAGTAGACTCAGTGGTAGGGCCGCTATACTCCTAAGTGAAAGGGAGGATATTAACACCTGGATGAGGCTACAGAAAATATTGATTCAACATTTTGGCGATCCGCGCTCGGAAGAGTGCATAGCAATAGAACTAGAGCAACTTAAAATAAAAAGTGGCGAGTCGTACATAGAGCTTTGTCACCGTATCCAACATACACGAAGCACTTTGTTCTCAAAGGTTAACTTACTAACAGACGAGGGTGTAAAAGCTGCGAAAATGATTGTGTATAATAATTTGGCATTAAACGTCTTTTTATTTAATCTGACAGAGGATCTAATTAGAATAGTGCGCTTGAAAGGGTGCAATTCCCTAGAGCAAGCCCTAAGCATAGTTACAGAGGAGATGAATTTCATAAATCAATATCAGGCCAGAAACAAAATACGTCAGCCTTCTGCGTCGCAGGCATTTAGACCCCAGCTGCTGTCTAACCCCGCGTTTGTGTCCATCCCTAATGCAACCCCTAAGTTTGGCATTCCTCAAGTTCAGAATAAATTCCAAATGCCCAGCCAGAATTTCAAGTTTGGCATCCCTCAGCAGCAACATCAGCCCCAAGGTTTTAAAATTGCACCCCAACACCAACCTACTGGATTTAGATTCCACCCTAATTTGGCACCCCCGCAGAACTTTAGATTCGGGATTCCCCGACCGCAGCCAAATAATTTTGGAAATTCACCATCAGGCTACCAGCCACCCTTCCAAAATAATTTTAATAGACCACCCCCAGGATTTGTACCCCAACCGAATTTCAAATTTGGAACCCCTAATCACGCTCTGCAACCTCCTAAACAAATGCCGAACACGGATGTGTCTATGCGCACCGCGCAACCCTTGAGGAAAAATATGTTGACTGATCCTACAGATGCAGTAGAGAACGAGAACGTGTTCTATAATAATGAACTAGTAGAGTCACCTCCTGATCAATATTACGATACAGTCGATAATGAGTATTATGGTTATAGTCCAGATGTGCCCGAGGTTCCCACTAACGACGATGCTGGTGAGGCATGTTACTTAAACCTTTTGGAACCAAATATAGTTGAAAATTTTCATGTACAGGCCTCGAGCCTGCCCGAAGTAATTCAAATTAACTGCGATTCACTAGGGAAACTCCCACACATTATAATACCTGAAATAAATTCCCGATTTGTGATCGACACGGGTAGCAGTCGCTCATTTATAAGCCCAGCAAAAACGCAGGAATTTTACCAAAAATATGTTTATCACGAACCATTTGAAGTGGTTAGCACCCACGCCCGTAGCAGTCATGGTGAGGCGATCTATATACCTATGCTTAAAACATTTGGAAGGCCAGGTCAACAAAAATTGTATGTATATGACGTAGACAATCAATACGATGGACTGATAGGTTCTGACCTCTTGAGGCAACTCGAAGCAAAAATTGATATGAAAAATCAGGTTTTACAAACGCCTTATGCGGACATCCCTATAATCTACGAACCACCGTGCGAAATAACACTAAAACCTAAGAACGGAAAACAAAATGTAGTCGCGGATGCTCCATCCCGAATACGGGTAAATCCTTTACACACTGACGATCAGTCCATGCAACTTAATGTAGATGACGACCAACTGCAAAAAGATATAGATGAAGTAATGAAAAATATCGAAGAACTGAAACGTCTGAAACAAAAACGAAATGAGGAAAATAGTAGCGTTATAGCAATATCTTCGGATTCAGAAAAAACTTTGTCACTGCCTCCCCCCCAATGTCCGGACTCACCATTTTCCATTGTAGCCCCAAGTTTCAGTACTCTTTCAGTTTCTGGAGGTTCTGAAACCCAAAATTCAGTATTCGATATGGATACCACTGGAATCCCCATATTAAACGAAGCAATAGACACGAAGCCCAACCAAATATTAGTGCATGTCTGGTTTCGAGATCAAATCACTGGTAAAGACTTGTCGCGACCTAAACAAAGAATTTTGGAAGTTCATTTACCCATAAATAGGCCAGATCTTGTGAAAAAGTTCCTAAAAGAATATATTCGCCCTAAAGTAAAATACTTCATTTATTTCGAAAATGAAATGCATAGAAAACAATTCGCGGAAGCAGTTATAACACTTTTTAAGAAAGGTACGGTGAACATTTTCGAATGCACCGAAAGATTCATATTTTTTGTGAATGAGAGAAGAAGTAAGTATAAGCCACGTTATAAAAAAGCGAAAGTTGGTGGTGAAATAAATAGGAATATAGTTCCCAAGGAAACCAAAGCACCCATTAAGGACTTAAAACGCCCTTCGCAGGTTCGTCCTGTTCCTGCAAGCAGCTACGATCCAGGGCCTTTTGCTGCAGCGGATTGAGCACAATCCGGGGATACTTCCTGTAAAAGAAGGCCAGGCCCTTATTACCAACGACAAATAGACGCTAGTTAAGATATTAGATTTAAGTTTAATTAGAAAGGATTTAGAATTTAATATCAATAGATATGCCTTGTTTAATAATTACATTTCTACTATCTTTAAAAATAAGCCACTGCATCAGGAACTTAATGATGTGAAAGTTCAGACAGATTACTTGAAAAACCTAACTTTAGAGAAATTGGGTGAACTTATACCATCTAAAAGAGTCAAACGTGGTATTTTGAATCCTCTCGGTTCTATTATTAAATTAATATCAGGAAACCTGGATAGTGACGATGCTCTAAGGTATGACGCGTTGATAAATAATGTAAAGACCAAGCAAGGCGCTGTGGACAAGAAAATAACAATTATTGCGGAAATGTTGAAATCTGTAGCCCATATTTCCAATAACACAAAGTTCAATTTCATCCAACTGGACAAGACAATCACCGATATTAGTAGACAGCTAAATAAGACAGTTGATAATCAGAGCGTTTTGAAAACACATAATGTATTTAATCTATTTTTACACAATTTCCAAACACTTTATGCTAAGTTAGATGAAATCGAAGCTATAATTACATTTAGTAAATTGGGAATGTTGCACCAAGCTCTTCTTGATACAAACGAACTAATTGTATTACTTCAGAATATTGAAAAACAAAGCAAATTAATATTTCCTGTAAATTCTGAAAATATTTTGAAATTAGAACAATGTATCGATTTAAAAGCATATGTAAAGGAAAATCATCTAACAATTGTTTTAGATATACCTCTGGTAGAGAACGATGTTTATACGTACTATAAAATACTACCCTTACCAGTTACCAACACCTTCAACCAAACATGCCTCATCCTCCCCAAATTCCCTTATCTCTTAGCGAAAGGGTCGAAAACAACGTCTCTCCACCACCCCTGCAGACAAATAGACGAGCTTCTGTTTCTATGCGAGGAAGATTACTCATCATCCCTTGTCAAGGACATTTGCGTATCCAACTTAGTCACCTTCGCCGAAGACACAACACAGTGTGTCCCAGTTCCTGTTAATATAGAAAATGTCAAGGTCGAGAAAATACAACCAGACCGATGGATGCTGTACACCAAACAAGGATTAGTACTCACCCAGAGCTGTGAACAAGGGATCACATACCATCACCTCCAAGGGACATATATCCTGACCACTGATGATGCATGCGAAGCTGAAATCAAAGGTGTGAAGCTGAGGAGACGCCAAAGAGATACGCAACAGATCCATGTATCTGTCTTGCCGATCATCAACCTGCCTGAAGTACAGCCACTTAAAGGAGCATCGCTGGAATCGAAACCGATCAACCTAGACGAAGTGGAGCTGTCGAACCTGGAACATTTGTCAAATGTGCTAACAAAAAGTGATAATGGGCAATTTAGTGAAAATAGTGACATCATACGCGTTAAACATATTGGCATCGGAACATTGTTATTATATGTAATTTTAATTGTAATTATTGTAGTATATATAAAAAAATGTATAATTCGAAATTTTCGGACCCCTTCACTTTCTCCCGAAAATTTCGAACTTAGGGAGGGAGAAGTTATGCATTCCGGCCACACTGTTGCAATAGCAACTTCTGCTGAGTAAGCGTCTGGCTTCAGAGAATCGGAATGCACAACATGATAAGACGCAGGATGCGACTATCTTAGTTCTAAGTTTTTATTTTAATAATTATTAAGTCGTCACTTGTATCGGACGTAAAATTAGTATTAATAAAATCATTTATAATTTTTAAAAAGTGGTTTCCCTGATATACAGTTTTGACTAACTATAGTCTTCTACGCAAAACAAATGGATAACGAAAATAGAAATCAATTGAGTATCCCTGCTTTAAGACAACTATGTGTTGGACAATATTTTACATTTCGTTTATTCTTTTTTAAGAAGTTCTGTTGTCATGTATCTTATTTGTGTATTATTTTTTAATTATTCTGCTAATTCACATCCTCTCTAAGGCATTGCCATTTGTATGTATAGACCACCGTTGAATTTTCACTGTACAAAGTACTTTAAGAGCAGGGCTGTATTTAGAATCTTTGGGTTTACTTAATATCAATAGGTATTTTATCGTTTAGACTTTAGGGTATGACTATAAAATAAAACAATAAATAATGAAATACAATAATTTATTTTAATTCAACACATTTATTCACCATTATATCGATCGCACACAATTAAATAATATATATTCAATACGAAAGGATCATCCTTACTAATATTATAAAGGTGAAAGTTTGTATGTATGTATGGATGTTTGTTACTCTTTCATGAAAAAACGGCTCAACAGATTTTGATGAAATTTGGTATAGTGATAGCTGACACCCTGGATTAACACATAGGCTACTTTTTATCCCGAAAAATGTAGTGTTCTCGTGGGATGAGTCAGGAAACCAAATATACATATTTTCTACTCTTTCAAATTCAAATTGTTGGCACGGGATGTCCTCTCCTACGGAAGGGAAATATAGTCGACGGCACGCGGGAAATATAGTTAGTAGACACGCGAAATAATATGTTCTTGATGTGGATTGGACTCAAAAACTATCTGCACCCGGGCGAAGCCGGGCCCGACAGCTAGTAAGTAATAAAATCCTTGGCCGATTAATATGTAATATCTAGTGATCTTGACACTTCATCACATTAAGGCTGAGTTGCAGAAAGTAACTTTGCCAATACCTTTGCCTATGAAAATGTCATCGCCATACATTTGAGATGTATTTGACCTTGCGAATGTATGGAATTGACAGTTTCAAGGGCAAAGGTATTGGCAAAGTTAGTTTGTGCAATTGAGCCTTAATGTTCGCGAATCACATTGTGATAACATTTTTTGTACAATAATTAGTAAAAAAATTAAGTTGAAATTAAACTATCGTACGTACTTCTTACGCATAGAGTAAATTAGCGGCCATAGATATTAGATGCGGCTAATTGGCCAATCAGGATAATGGAACATACAGTCAGCAACATAAGTCGCTAAACATTTATGAAATTTCAAATGGTCTTATCATCCAAAATAATTATAATTTTCAATATCGTATAGCACTTATTGACAAAGAAGGCATTACTTGATTATACTTTCCGACTACAGACTAGTAATTAGAAATTTTAATTCATAAAAGGGTTATCAAAAAATGGGAAGTGTGTAGCGACTTATGTTGCTGACTGTACAAGGTCACGACTTATGCGTACGACTGATAACAAAATATTATATTGTTCAGATCAGTCTATGACGCGTTTTTCTAGTACTTATTTAAGACCGCTTCTTTGCTCTATGCGTAAGACGTAATACGATAGTTTGATATCAGCTTTATTTTATTTTATTAATTCTACATTTTCATATAATGTTTACGATTTTATAAATGCGCATTGGAACTTTAAGTTTTGGTGCCTTTTAACCTTGTTTACTACAATTTAATAAGACTTGTTTTAAAATATTTGCAAAAATCTAGAATAACATGGTCGAGGACATCAACAACTCCAAGTAACAGAAATACATCTCAGCTTACTTTGAGAATATACTAACTACATATAATAATACGCCAACCACACACCATTGATTTGGAATAAGCTATATTTAACTCCATACATAAACTTACGCCTATATCCCAGAAGGGGTAGGCAGAGGTGTCAGGACACCCACATTTCGCCTTGTATGTTCCGTCCCACAATGTGATAGGTGGCGAGACTATAGCCATATCGGGCACAAATTCCTGACTCTGGGATGATAATAAATAGAAAAATCGAGTATAACTTTGCCCAACCCGGGATTCGAACCCGAGACCTCAGCTTTGTAACCGTACCTTAGTACAACTACGCCACCGAGGCAATAATTTAACTCCAAAATGAACCTAAAGTTGTTGAACGGTTTAATTGTATACGCGGCACCAAAAATATAAACTATCCGCATAAACCACATTATTTAAGTAAATTTACAGGCGCGTCCGCATTCGGTTACACCTAAAACAACACAGATGTGTTCGACGCAGTCAACATGTTACCAGAATTCACTATAATAAAATCAAATTCTTTCGGCTTTATACACCCAAACAATAGCTATTTATACTTGACATTCGGTAATCAAGCTTTAAGATTCTTTAAAAAGGCAATTTTAATTTCAAGAAAGTTGGTCCAAGACAAGATCGCATCAAGTGCCCCTTTCAGTTTTACTTAATACGGCTCTGGACACAGCCTCTACATTTCTTAAAACCATAAAATGAAACCCGCTGCCCTAAATAAATCGTTAAAATTATCAAAATACATAAATGATGTCATAATAAATAAAACACTGGCTTAATAATAATTCACACCTTATCTTACATTAAACATGATGATAATTACAATAATAAATCTTTAATAATTTAAATAAAAAAATATTTTATTTATTGTTACACTTAAATCGATCGAAACCTTTCACTTCCAACCAACGCTTATTACAACCGCTTAAAATTAAATATCGGAACTTCGAATACCCACTAAAACATGATTAAATAATTTCCTACAATTTCAAAAATACCGAAAAGGAAATATTTTCCAATTATATTGGAAAGATGGTAGTATTTTTTCAGCTCGTTATTTAAAAATAACAGCCTTTCATTGATCAATTTTCGAAACTATTTGCCTACATGCCCATCCATCCATCTTGAATACAAAATCTATATTTTTATGTCCCATCCATCTAAAAATCGGTATAAAGTTTAAAAAAATCATACACCGTACCACTCAAAGGTATTTCGAAAAAAGTTGGTATTAAAATTCCGAAAAAAGAAAAAACTTTAAAAGTTTTTTTTTCTAATGATTATAACCTCTTTTTATAAACAAGTGACAGTAGACTGCCAATTCTTTTTTTTCTTTTTTTACAGCCAGATCCTAGTTGTTACGACACGCGTCAGTACGTGAATATGATGGAGCGTATGAGTCCGTCTCGCACGGAGTCGCTGCTCTGGCCGATGCCGAAGTTGAAGAACACGGACTCGGCCGCCACCTGCTGCGAGCACGAGCCCATCGGGTACCAGCCCACCTTGTTGAACACTATGCCCACTTTGTAGACCTGGGGATAAACAATTCATTTTAAGTGGTTTAAGGTTTAAGAAAGACTTTATTTCTCATGAAGAATTGCATACATAATTCACGTATTGAGACATAATGTTTCAACTATAATAATTAACATTATGAGCGCACAAACAAAAAATTATAACAAAAATGTGGATAAACAAACAAAACAAAGTGTTCAGAAAAAGTCAAAGATTTTTACTAAGTGAGTTTATAATTCCCATTTTCAAGCGCTTTCTTAATATAATATTGTGATTAAATATCTATGGTTAAAATAACGGTTTGGTAATTTTATGTTTTGTTTATGTTTGAGCATGTGAAATGAAAGAGGCCATTTTTGCTCTCGTGAGTTCTTTATGGTCGTGATGCCTTAATCCAGCCCTGGTTTAATGTAATAACATGCAGTTACACGAGCCCAATTTCAGCCCAAAATTAATGTCCTGTTGAGACATTAAAATACAAAAAAATTCAAAATTCTGGTTTTTTGTCCGGTTCTTATTTCTGCCACAAGAACTGGTCTGCCGAACATAGGCATTCTTAGAAGCAGCCTGCATCCAGCGACTTTCTGCAAACTTGAATTTGAACCAGTCCACAATTTGTTTCAGTTCATAAAAAAATGAAGCGATCTACATCTACCCAGAGTACTTTTTTATACTGAAATGGTGCTTACCTTATTCCTCTGTATAAACACAGGCCTGTTGAACATGATATCGAGCAGGTGTCGGTATGGCACCCGGTTGGTGTAGTGCGTGTAGGTTAGGCGCGCGCCGTCCGCATCCAGCAGGTGCGCGTACAGCAGCTCTGAGTAGCCCCCCGCGCTGCCCCCCACGCCCCCCGGCACGCCCCCCATGCCCCCCACGCCCCCCAAGCCAGACATACCCGACATGCCCGGGAGGGATGACATCGCGCTCTCCTCGCTGGGGGCTTGCGTTGGCACCTGATGGGGAGATGAGAATGTTACCTCCGGATGAATTGTAATATATTTTAGTATAAGATAATTATTACGATTATAATCTCCTAAGGTACGTGGGTGTTTATCATAGTTATCGTTAGTTGATCAAGCAGTTTAATTTTAAATCAAATGACGCTATTTTGGTACAATGTATTGGAATGCATCCTCATGCCTGAGCTATATGGCCTAACCACTCTCAATCGTATTCTCAATTGTAGAGCAGGCCCGGGCCTTGTAGTGGAACGTATATGGGTTGATACCTTCGATCAAATATATACAGGGTCCGGAATAAAATCACACGCAAAAAGTGGTCGAGGTTGCATATACTTATATATTTAAACTAGCGGTCGAGCCCGGCTCCGCCCGGGTGCATACACGTTTTAAAATGGCGGTCAAAATGTTTAATTCTATCAGTTTAGAATATCGACCAATCGGACCACGAAAAATGAACACAATTTCCTCGTATTTGCTAGAAATATTTCTACTGCTTTCCTCCTATAGGTCATAGCGTGATGATATTAGCCTATAGCCTTCCTCGATAAATGGACTACCCAACACTGAAAGAATCATTCAAATCGGACCAGTAGTTCCAGAGATTAGCGCGTTCAAACAAACAAACTGCAGCTTTATAATATTAGTATAGATTTCGAACTACGAGATGTAGCAAAGTCTTAAATTATAATCCACTTATGGTAACAATAAACCTTATTCGTTTAACTTAAGATTTTTTATGGTTTAGACTATACTAAAATCAAATAAGAGCACACGCTCATTTGTGCTCTTATTTCTCTTGCCGTTTTTTAGGTCGTTTCTTATAATCTGACTGCCTCGGTAGCGTAGTTGTACTACGGTACGGTTCCAAAGCTGAGGTCTCGGGTTCGAATCCCGGGTTGGGCAAAGTGATATTCGATTTTTCTATTCAGTATCAGCCCAGAGTCAGGAATTTGTGCCCGATATGGCGATAGGCTCGCCACCACATTGTAGTATTGTATATCACATTGTGGGACGGAACATACGAGGCGAAATGTGGGTGTCCTGGCACCTCTGCCTACCCCTTCTGGGAACAAGGCGTGAGTTTATGTATGTATGTACTTATAATCTATTTTATATTTGACAGAAGGCTGATACAGTAAAGTACTTCCCATACCTGTTAAATCAACATCACATACCCCATAAAATGAAAACAAATTAAACTCCCATACCTGAACCCCGAGCAGGCAGATGTTCTTATCGACCATGAATGTGACGGAGCAGTCGAGCACGCTGGTGTTGAGACAGTCTGTGTGCTGGATGATGGGGCGCTGGCAGTACACCTTGTGGATGTCGGCGCCCTGCTGCTGCCTCTCCAGGTGCTCCACGCTTAGACCTGACAGCACCGGGTTCTGGACCAGCGAAGACATGCGGACACCTGGAGAATTATCATCAGAGGTATTTTTATTAAAAAAATTGTAGTTCTTGAGACGGTGTGTAGGAGTAATTCTAAGGTCTGTTGTTTATGCACTTCTACACCATTTCATAGGGAGCTGCGTTGCGGCCTTTTAAAATGGAAGGACTAGAAGAAACGACGTAAAAATGTTAACAAGTCTCTCTGAATACATTCAAAGCCTCCGTGGCGCAGTTGGTTAGATGCCAGCTGTGAATCGCGAAGTCACGGTTTCAATCCGAGCACCGAGAAAAAATGTTCTGCGAAACACAGGTATTTTTTCGGATATGGCTGTTTGAGGAACTGAAAAGTCTCTCGTAGTTCCCTCGACACAAGGCTGGATTTTAGCGTGGAGTCAGGACTATGTATGTGACTGTGGGGGCACAAGACTCGATGTTAGCGTGGGGTCAGGACTATGTATGAGTTTTGTGCGTATTTGTATATTTTGTATAGTGCTTACCGTCATGCCTGGGCGGCCTCGCGTACGGCAGCAGTATGGAGTTGTGCGGCTGCCGCTCGCCGAACACCTGCTCCACCGGGCTCGGTGTGTCCACCGTGAACGTCGCCATCTGAAATTAAATTAAATTAAATGAATGAATGATCTCATCCGTGCCACACATTAACTGACATACAAGTTGTGCCGCATAACGCACCCATACAATTGTGCAGACCTAACTAAAAAATGATATTTTTTGGGAAATGTTTGGGAAATCTTATTTTTTTTTCACTGGTGGTAGATCTTTCATATGTGAGAGGCCGCCTGAGTAGGTACCACCGCAATGTCTATTTCTCCTGCTAAATTGTAGTGTAAATGCAATATTGTGTTTCGGATTGAACGACATTGTAGCCAGAGTAACTACTGGACTGATGGAATGCCAAGCATTGCTTTGTAATTCATGGTGTTGTTTGATTTTGCTACTGTTCATGAGCGATCGTATCGCTTACCATTAGGCGAACGGCATGCTCGTCTCGCCTACAGGTCATAGCCACGACGTGCTATTTAAATGCATGTAGTATAAAAATATATATATATATTTCTTTTTGTTGTCTGAATAAATGTACGTTTTAATTTTAAGGTTTGTGACAAACTGTTTTTCACATATTCACAAACTTTCACGCTTATAATATTAGGAAGCATAGTCAACTGACATTAGAAGAAGGTCCGCCTCCAATCAGCTGTTTCCTGGGCACGCGGCACGTGGAGAAGCCCCGCGGCATGGCCACGTCGGAGGTGCTGGACAGGATGTTCATGAGCACGGCGAAGGCCTCGGACTCCGTGAGCAGGGAGGAGCGCGCCGGACCCTCCGCGAACTGCTGCGGAGTCAGGGTCAGGAAGCGAATGTTCTCGATCGCGCTGCGGATTGTCGGCTTGTTGTCTTTTGTTTCTGTAAGGAAATATGTCGGTTTATTAGTGCCTATAGTGGGAGATTGAGTGGGCAGTGAGCTGTGAGTGTTGGTAATAAATTATATGATATAGAAATTGAGACCAGAAAGATGAATAACTTTAATATTGAACCTATTGCAAAAAGAAACTACTCTATTGCAATCTGATGAGTTCTACCCTTTAGGTTCGAAGATATTCATCAGGTCTTCATCAATTTTTATGGGACCATCTGTGAAGACCATCTGTCTTTTTTACACTTTAAAACAATTTTTTTTTTTACAAATTGGGTTATACGACTTCAAGTAACCAGTGTAAATACCAAAAAAGCCCACAAATTGAGAAGGTAATCCTTTTTTGAAGTTGGTTCAAAAGTAGAGGTTTCCTATTTTTGTTATTATCTAGCTACAGTATGGTAGTCATACAATTTTAATATATTTTTATAATGTCGATATTATGTAACCATAATGAACTTTAAGATTATATCCATGTATGTGTTTTTACATATTTGGTGTATTGATACAGATGAAGATACCTTTATTCCGTCTACTGTCTTCTGGCGATGCTGGTGACGGACCAGGTCCTGTCTCCTCGGCAGTCTCTTCAGGTTTCTGCTGGTCCATGGCTGCTTCCGGACTGTTCTCGGCACTGCTTTCTACATTTACCACCTGGACATATTGTATGATAAAACATTAAAGCAAGATACTGAAGTTGTCAGTTTCTATCTATATGATGTGAAATATAATTTTGAAAACAGTAAAGTATTCCACCATGTTTCTTGGGCTTATTACGTAAATAAGTACCACCACATCTATCGTGTGATAGCCGCAGTTTATGACATAAGCAATGAGAAAACCTTACAAACAAACTTATCATACTGGCTAATTATATTAAATTATTTCCTCACTTTCTCTTTAGAAGTAGACGCCTCCGGGCTCTTAGATCGCTTTTCAGTGGGTGGTCCATTGTCTGTAGGTGGACTGACGCTTCGCTCCGTTATTCTCTTGTCTTGGGCCTTTGCATACCTCACTGCTGCCTCAAAGAGGTCCAACTCACTGTCCACATTCAGATGGTCTAATGAGAATACCGTGATCACTGTGTTGATTTCTACATCTTCGAAACTGCTATCGTTTAACACTTCCTTCGTGTTCGTGCTTATTATCTGAAATTATATAATAGTATTACAAACTCTGTGTTATACATATTATGCAGATTTGGCTGTTTTTTGTTATTGTATAATAAAAAAATTTTACATTGTATGTGTAAGATGGTTTAACTCACTATTGAAACTTATAATGATAATTACTTATTTTTTTTCTGTCGCCCGGGATAAAACAGCAAAATGTTTTAGGCCAAAGCATAAAAAATGGCATAATTAGTTTTAAGCAATATCAGTATCAGGACCAATGAAATTTTTTACTGATACTATGAATAGGCATTCTCCTTTAATGTATTTTCACTTTTTTAGAGTAATAAGTATTCATAAATATATAATATCACTAATGATTGAATGACCTGTTAAGTAATAAATTGGCAATCTTGTGAGTATGATTACACACTGATTATATTTTGCATGGCCTAAAAATCTATATCTAGCCATGTTAGTGGGTAAAATTTGTGTTTGTGAATCCAACCAAGATTCAAGACTGATTCTTGTGAATTCTTCATTAAAAATAAATACCTGTAAACATTTGTCCATCAGAACATTCTCCTCAAACAGCCTGGCAAACTCATATGCTCTACATGCATTGCGTGGGTACAGATCTGACCACAAATATTTTGTGCACTCTTTCACAAGATGGGGCAGCATGTACTTCTTGGCACCATAGCACAATTCACATGCCTTATCAAACGAACTGATGTTTATATTGTCGGTATAAATATACCTGAAAATAAAAATAATTTGTGTTATTTAAGTATAATTATTCTTATTTTTTTTTTATTTTTTTATTTGTGGTCATCTTCTCAGGTGGCTTGCTTTACAATCCGTCAACATTACTCTCTCACTGTTATTTATAATAGATCTTGAATTTTTCATAAGATTTGTTGGAAATATACTATGGTAGTAAATTATACAATTGTAGAGTTCTGGATTGAAATGAAATGACCAATGCAATAAGTTTTGTTCAATACCTTTCAAGTCACTTGGGAAATCATAGAAGGAGGCTTCTGGCCTATAATTATGTTTTGATGTACATTTAGGGTACTCAGGTACAAGTAAAGTTTTATAGGTTTCACAACATTTATTTATGCTCTTCTGCATAAAAGTTTATTGAAACCTAGACGGATTTTGCTTTTGTAGCAACTAAATATTTGCGGAAAAAAAAATACAGCAATAATTTACTTAAACAGTAAGATAGCCAAGGCCAACAATGTATAACAACTTAAACTGTGTTAACATGGCCTCAGAAAATATAATTTAAGACAATAAAACATTTCAAGAGGACAATACCCAAATAATATGAATAGTGTGAAGTGGAATACTCACTCCAACAGTGCTTTAAATGCGTCAGGCTGCACATCCAAGATAGGTATTGGTTCATTCCTCTCAGCCATCCCCCCGTAGAACATAGCCTCGAATACAGGCGATGCCATGGCTAGAATCAACTTGTGCCCCGCTATAACAACCTGGTTTGGCTCGGCGCCCACCAGAAACCTGCAATCTGACCATTGTCCCGACTGCAGGAGAAAAGCTCCCCTTTGCTTCACTTTAACACACCCTAATTGCCAATCACTGGGCATCGCAGCCATATCTCCAAGATATTTAGAGACTGCAACTAATAAATTATCGTCTCAAATTAGTACTCTCTCGGCTCAGTTTTAGAAATTTTGCAATAAAAACAAAACAGATTGCTTCACCAAAATAATAATTTGATTCATATGTTTATGTTTACAAAGTCAGCTACGTTTACAAGTATTATATAATTATTGAATTATTTTTTAAGGATAATCAAAAGGATCATATCTGCGGTATAGTCCTTTAGTCAATTCGCATTATTTAGATATTATCTAGGTCATGATAATTATCTTTAAGGTAATTGGATTAGAAACAGCAGGTAATGACGATGGTTTGTAACGATTCTTACAAACGTACGTAGTTCCATAATTTCTGACGTAGCCATTACGTTCAGGATCGTTCATATCATTTCTTTTGTCATTTTTTTATTCTTGTTTTATTCTTTCTTATGAATTAACTTCATACAAATATGATTACTTGGGAAATAATTAACATTATAGGCGCCATAACAGATAGAATCTGCGTGTCATAACTCATAAGCTTTGCAAGATTAAAATATTTTTCAACGAATAACCACAACAATAAAAACTTGTCAATTTGACGGCGCTGTCAACGCATACAAGAATTGATAAAATGTTGCGAATTTATAGTGTGATCTAATTAGTAGAACATCTTCAAGTTTAACATAATGAATCAAGAGGAAATAAAAGCCGTGGTGCAGGAAAAATTCCTGTCCAGCGAGCATGTGACGGCGTTCCTCTGTGATGCAAAAGTGCTATATCCAGAACGTATACTAAAAGATCGACTTTTGGCGATCGTTGAATTTGGAGATGAAAAGGCTGTGTTTTGTTTGTTCTCGTCATGCTACCCACCTAAGTCCTTCACGGATCTGTCCATAGAAATTGTGCTTCCCATCGACAACTCATTTAAATGCGAAATAGACAACAAGCCATCGGACCCCGAGGCGGTTTTGTACCTGAACCTGCAATCTCGTAACAGTAAGTTTAAATTCGAAATTCAAATGACTCCACGAGTGGACAACTTCGTCGACGACTTGTTCAGAGGCATTGACGCAGTGAACAAAGTGCCTACACAACCAGAGTTTGTGTGGCTGAAAAAGTACAATGGTAAAACTGAAGATGATATCATAACACACAGTATGGTGGTCCCGAGGAGTGGCGTGGCTCACCCGCCGAGCGCCGCGCCCGTTGCCATCAGAGAAAGTCTCATCAAACATAAAATGTCTGATAAGGAACTTGAGTATACTTTTAAGAAGAGATTTACAATTTTCTGTGGCACTTGGAATGTCAACGATAAATCTCCTAGTATTCCTCTTAAAGGCTGGCTGAATGTGGATAAAGAACCACCTGACATATATGCTATAGGATTCCAAGAGCTTGATTTGTCCAAGGAGACATTTCTCTTTGATCAAACATTTAGAGAAGATGAATGGTACAATGCAGTATTGAACTATGTAGATCCAAGGGCTAAGTATGTTAAAGTAGAGAAAGTGAGACTGGTTGGTATGATGCTGATAGTACTTATAAAAGCTAAACACAAGTCACATGTACGTAATGTTATGTGTGATACAGTGGGGACAGGAATCATGGGAAAAATGGGTAACAAGGGAGGTGTTTCCATAAGATTTGACCTTCACAGCACTACTCTATGTTTTGTCAACTCTCATTTGGCAGCACATGTTGAGGAGTATGAGAGACGCAATCAAGACTTTAGAGACATATGTAACAGGACTAGGTTTGTCCAACCAAATCAGCTACCTAAAGGTATTAATGACCATGACCATATTTACTGGTTGGGAGACCTGAACTACCGGATCACAGAAATGGATCCAACCACTGTAAAGAAAATGGTTGCTGACAACAATTTTCAATATGTGTTGGAATGGGATCAATTGAATCAGCAACACAAAATGCATAATGTATTTTCTGGATACATGGAGGGTACAATCATGTTTCAGCCTACATACAAATATGATCCCGGTACAGACAACTGGGATTCCAGTGAGAAAAACCGTGCACCAGCATGGTGTGATAGAATATTTTGGAGAGGGGAAAGCATCACACAGCTGGCTTACAGGAGCCACCCATCACTCAATATAAGTGACCATAAACCAGTATCAGCCATATTTAGTTCTTCCATTAAGATAATAGATGAAGAGAAATATAGAAAGGTGTATGAAGAAGTCATTAAACAGTTAGACAAACTGGAAAATGAACTGATACCTCAAGTCAAAGTTGACAGAACTGAAATAGATTTTGGAACTGTTAGGTATTTAGAGCTACAAGTACAAACCATCACAATAAAGAACATTGGAAAACTTCCAGTTGAATTTGAGTTTATAAAGAAATTAGATGAAACAAGCTTTTGTAAAGAGTGGTTGATAGTCGAACCATACAAGAAATGTATTTGTGCAGAGGAGTCATGTGAAATACAACTCAAGGTCCTCATTAATAAAACATCAGCATGCAAAATGAATGCAGGCGCTGACAAATTGTATGACATTCTTGTGTTACATTTGTATGGAGGCAAAGATATTTTCATCACAATCAATGGCACATATCAGAGGAGCTGTTTTGGATGTTCCATAGAGGTTTTAGTTAACTTAAATATGCCCATAAAAGAAGTAACTATGGGTAAACTGATTGAGCTTGAAAGCAAAAGGGACCAATGTGTTTCTAACCAATCAACTTATTCCATACCAAAGGAAATATGGTTTTTAGTTGACCACATCTATCTGCATGGATTGAAAGAGCCAAATTTGTTTGAACAGCCAGGATTTCACTCAGAAATATTACAGATAAGGGACTGGTTGGACAGTGGCTCTGTGGACCCCATACCAGGGAGTATTCATTCTGTAGCTGAAGCACTATTACTCTTATTGGAAAGTACTGCAGACCCAATCATTCCTTACAACCTCCAGTCTGTATGTCTAAGGGCATCTGCAAACTATCTACAATGCAAGCAAATTATAATGGAATTGCCAGAGTTTCGGAAAAACGTTTTTCTATATTTATGTGAGTTTCTGCAAGAAGCTCTACAGCATAGTGCAGAAAATGGTCTTGATTCCAAAACATTATCGACTTTATTCGGCGCCATATTTTTGAGGGACAACCCAAACCAGATACAAGAACCTCAATCACGAATAAATAAGCAAGTTATAGACAAGAAGAAAGCCCAATTTGTTTACCATTTCTTGGTAAATGATCACAGTGATTTGATATTCTCCAAATGAATGTAGTGTAGACAGAACATATGACTGTCTTATAGCAATGTACTTCAAATAGTACCTGGACCAGAAATTTTCATATTAGTCAGCCTTATTACCATCCAATATGGTAAATACAATACCCTCATTCATGTACCCTTAAGGGTACACAATGCATACTTAGTATTAAATGACCAAATGCAAAATGAATCTACTGTAATATTTCATTTAGTGCCATCTGTGTCATGGTGCCTTGATAGCTTTTATTTTAAAGCCAAACAATGAACAGAACAATCTTGTGAAATTAGGGTCCATGTTCAAGACAATTGGTTCCTAATTGCAAAATGCTCTTTGTGTTGTGTCAACTACACTTTTTTTTATTCAGTCATTTAATACTAAGCTTGCAATATGACCTTTGTAAATTAAATGAGATAGAAAGCATGCTGATATTTAAGTGGTTTAATAATATTATAAGGGACAACAAATGTTATTCAACATTTGGATTTTGTACCCAAAATACCAAGGGCTGGACCTACATACAAGTTGACTAATCCTGGGTTTTAAACAACTGACCCCTGGACTTGCTTGTAAATCCTTTTTACATGCCATATTATTAATAAGAAGTATGAAAAGAATTACATAAGCAAAGTTGATAAATAATTTCTGGTCCAGATTAGAGTGTAATGCATATAAACCAAAAAATGCCCCAAATGGTACTTCTTATCTGGTTGTCCACATAGTTTAGTTAGTTTAACATTTTGTTGCGTCTATTTGAATACTCAATTTTTCCATTAGCATATGTTAGCTTATAAAACATATATTTTTATTTATTATAAAAATAGTTCATGTATCATGTATATTTGCATTTACATATATTTTTAATCTCTATGAAGCTCTCTTAGACTTCACATTCTTCTCGATTCTTTTGCCTTTCCAACTTGGTAAAGTACATTTTTGTGATTCCCAATAAATCAAAATATTATTTGTATAATTTATGACAGTTAAATTGAAATATTTATTAAAGCAGGTGATGCAACTGACTGCATTTGAATATGATTCTGACCTTTAAAATTGATGTATCGAAATAAGACAAGATTATCTGTTTTCGTATTTCTTTATGATCAATGATGTTATGTGCTGTAGTGGTATTATTTGATATTGACATAATTAATGGAATAAATATAACTTAGGTATGTATAGAACTATTTAGAAAATCGATGCTTAAAAATTCACATCAATTAAACATTTATTAATGTTGTAGGTATCCACATTTAACCATCAAATTATAGGAGCCAATCTGTCACACTTTAAATGCAAAGCTAATTAATTTAGGCTGAGTTGCAGAAAGTAACTTTGCCAATACCTTTGCCTATGAAAATGTCATCGCCATACATTTGAGATGTATTTGACCTTGCGAATGTATGGAATTGACAGTTTCAAGGGCAAAGGTATTGGCAAAGTTAGTTTATGCAACTGAGTCTTAGGGTGAGTTGCAGGAAAAGTCCTGCTAAAGATAGAGGTAAAGTTAACTTTAGCAGTGTCTTTGACCATGACCCACTGAATTTGACAATCCGTCTGTTGCACCACTGTAGGAATTGCTAAAGGTAAAGTTAAATGGGTGACCAGGAAAAAAACGTTTTAACACCCCAAAACGCTACAGGGGTAATTTTTTATCAGTGATAACACTTCAATACAAATTTCAATTTTCTTTGAAATTGTGAATCTGTTTCATTACACGCTTTATATTAGCTTCACTTGTATGTTTGTTAGTATTTTTTTAAATCAAAATTTGTGCTTTACAGTTCATGAGTTCACAATGCTGTTTCAATTATAGGAATTTGCGATCGACGATATTTAGATACTGGGAGTTGACAATGCAAATATTATGATGCCGGTTGTCACCAATTTTGTACAAAATAATACCAAATGAGTGTAAAAAAAAGAGATTATAAATTATTCCTATTGCTATGCGGCTGGCCACATAACGTGAAAAACTGATGAAAAAAAGGAAAACCATGCAATAAGGTGATCTTGTACAAATATGTCATTTATGTTACTTCCAAAGACATAACCCAACACACTTTATTGAAGTATCGTCACTTGAAGTTCTGGATTCCCATAAAATATCTCGTAGTAAAGACATTAATCCATTTTAATTCTTCTAAAAAAGCTTCTTGGTTTTGATAGTTGACATTTTCCTATATATTGTATTATCTATGGTTGACATTTTACAGACATGCCTGTAACTTTAGCCCTTAACCGCCCGAAACTGTGGAGCTAAAGGTAATGTTATTTGTGACGTCATTTTGTCAAGAGTTAGATTTCTGCAACCCGAAAATGGCGTAACTGTAACTTTGACGGTTGATTTGACGTTTGCTACAGGCAAAGTTACTTTCTGCAACTCAGCCTTAAAGTTTTTAAAGAATAATTTTACATACGTCAAGCATTTAAAATAATGCACTTTTCATAAATGGCTTTATTTACACATTTATTTGCACATTTTTTGTGATTTATCACCAATTTTACATAACTTTACGGTTTTTCAGACCTATGTCGATAAAGGATTTTAAATACATAGTTTATATACCTTCATACATAAAAATATAACTACTAATAGATTTTCCTCATGGGATAAGTTTTTAAACATTGTGGTATGTTTTATCCTTGTAAATTCTGGTCTGTATTATAATTTATTTATTCCTATATGCAAATAGGATTATTTATAAGTGTATGGAATGTTCATATTTGTGACTTCGCTTATGAATTTATGCTGAGAGGCCAATACTTACAACAAAATCAATTATAAAATAAATATAATATAAAACGATTTATTTAAATTGTCTTATGTGGGAATTGACCCTTATAATATAATATTTTATTTTCGTGTCTAATTTGAACTAGAAATTCAAATGACTGATTATTTATTATATCTTAGACATTGATTTAAAAACAATAAAACTGTTGTATATTAGTAAAGTTGCGCAGTGTAACTTCCTAAGCGTAGTTTTAGTCGCCAGTCCAACGAATAATTTTACAAAGCGGCCAATAATCGAAGTTAATCGTTATTTTAGAAAGTGTTAATAATTAGTTGTTGTTGATGCGGTGTGTCGCATTGTGACATTTTACATAAACTAACTACGAACGTAGTTGCGTATCTTAGATAAATGTTTGTAACCAGAGATTTGTAACATTCTATTAGAGAAATGTTAATTTATTAAATTATTCATAGTACTGTGTTATTAAATTTTATGATTTTGTTTACTATCCTCCTCTTCATAAATGAATAGTTATTTTTAATAAGGTGTCTAAGTTTTATCCGTCTTAGGTTAATCCAATGATAACATAAATACTTATATTCGCACCCATGTCCTCGAGGGAGAAGGCAAAGGCTACACTAGTGCCAACGCACAATTCCTCAATCCCTAATCCCTAGACGTGATAGTGCGAGTCTATCGCCATACAAAGTCTGTGTGTTGTATAACAAATTCTCCAATCCAAAAAAAAACAACGTGAAATTGAACCCAGATCCCTTACAGTTCTCAATCGATCCATGCTGCGACAACACCAATACGGTGACTACGTGACTACTAATGCACCTAGATGCTTGAAATTAATTGTGCTGCAACAATAATAGAAACAATTGATCGAGCGGCATAAATAGGATGTGGAGACCTTGGCGTGAGGCATAAATCTTGTAAGATTTCATTATAAAATACTTCAAAATGACCACTGTTGCAAACAAATCTTATACGTAGATGGCGTTGTACTATTTTTGTCGTTTCAACCAAGATGGCGCTATTTTCAATATCTTTTACTTTTGTATAGCAGTACTTTCTTTGATAACATCAAATATGTAAGTTGATATTAATATAAATATTATAATACGAATAAAAAAATCATAAAAAAATACAGTATAGTAAAATCTCTTTTAAATGTTTTATATATTTTTCCGAAATTTATTTTGATTGCGATAGTATCCGAACGCAGCTTCCTAGATCTCTGGTCGAAGAATCGAACGCGAGGGCGGTAAATTTGATTTCGACCAATCAGATGGAGGCATTCAACCGTTTTGTCAAACAAATTGTCTGGAGCACGTAAAGTTTGATCAGAAAGAAAACGTTCCTCAATTTCTCACATCCTGTCCTTCTTTGGTTCAAAAAATAACTGTTTCAACGGCGTAAACAAGTCGAAGTCTTTGTGGTGGACAAATCTTATTTTACAATCGCTCAGTATTTCGCATTCGGCGGACGTCAGCCACCAGGTTTTGGAGTCTCTTTGTTCGGGTGCTAGTGCAAAGAAGCCATGGAAGTTGAAAATAAATGTGAGTAGTCTTTGTTAAGACTTTAATCCTTTTTTATACCCTCGGGATTATCTGACGGGCGCACCGCGGTCTAGTTTATTTCTGTTAAATTAAAAGCGTGTAGATTTTATATTACTGAGAAAAAAATACTGGCAAGTTTCTAAATGTACAAAGTTCTTATATTTTGTTCTTATAATACTTACTATGTTTAATTATTTTTCATTGGATTGGGTTCAAATAGACACATTGTTTTATTTATTTTACAATGTTTTACACGTTATAAAACCGGTATGAAAAAGCCGGCTTGCACTGTCGTTGCACCTACGACCTCCGTACTTTACGTTCATGCGCTTGTGTTCGGGCGCGAACGCGTAGTTAAAAAATTAAAAAATATATTTCAAAATCTATATCTATATCTTGAAAATATATTTTTTCTTTTATAGTCTACCGTCCTTTATTGATTTTATTTTTGTAAGCTCTCAATACTAGACATAAAACTGCAAAAAGAACTTGATAAAATTTGTCGCTTGGTTTGTTTTCCTTTTTTTTAATTTCAAATATAACCCTCGATTCTTAAGTTCGTCAGCAGATAACACCGATCAGAATTCTGGACTTAATATTATGAGACCGGCTCATCTGAAGTTTCCACTTTCACACATTACTGATAATTTTTAACTACTATTACATGACAATAAAAAATCCTGAAAACAATAGCGGGTATTTACGTTATGTTACGTTAAGTTTATGTTAACACCCTGGAATTGGGAGTTTTTATGTATTTAGGTATTTATTTCTTCGGATTATCGTATCGAATATTAATACATACGGCATACCATAAAGCCGGGGCTACGAAACTCGAGAATAGACATAACAGATTTTAGTTATAGGTGGTTCACGTAAGAAGATTTTAGGTAATCCGATTAGAATCTAATTAACTGTCTGATCTATTTTGGCTGTCTGTCATTATTGTGAAGATATTCACAATAATCTTCCTACCGTTTTGTTTTTTTAAGTTATTTTAGTATGGAAAAACAGGCCTGCTCAGAATGTCATTCTACGAGTGCGTGTCATGCACATGTAGATTTTTGAAGCTATTTTATATCTGGATCTTTATTAAAATTATATTGCGTTAAAAAAAGAAATCAGTACCCCAAGCAGGAACATTTGGCTCTATAGTATAGTAATCGTAATAGTAAAATTTTGTATGGGAATTTGAACAGCGCCATTATGAGCGTATTTGGAACTAAATTATGGCAGCGGGAAACGTTTACGACACTATAGTATGGTAATCGTATAGTCTAGCGATAGTTTTACTCACAGTTTTACTATACAAATGTATGAAAAGTGGTAGCAGGAATAATTTTTGACGTATAGTATTGTTGTAGTAATAGTATAGTAATCGTTGTCACGATACTATTAAGTACTATACGATACTTCAAAATGTTCCTGCTTGGGGTACGGTCCAATGATTTATCGAATCGCCCTATTGTTGTACTTTGATTGATTTATCTCGAGAATAATCCTAAGATAGCAATTAGGATAACGAAAGCCTACAATGGGAATACAAAGGTTTTTAAGTTTAAATAGCCCATAATTCGCAATATCGATGTAAAGGAGGCCTTGTATGATTGATTTGGGATTTTTATACGAATATTAACTATTCATTAATTTTTTTATACGAATTTTGGAAAATTGTGCAGAGTTCGCTGGAAATGAAATATCGCTGTAATTGTGATTATTTGATTTATTATCGTAAAAAATAAAAATATGTCCATGTAAGGGTATAAAACAAATACAAGAAGAAAAATATCGATATTATGCAAATTACGGAGTGTCTGGATAATTTATCAAAGAATTAACAAAAAAAAGGACAATCCTCGTGAATTTACTCGCGGTATCGTTGTGGTTCTGCGTTCAAAACCAGTTACAATCCATTCCAGATGTACAAAACGTATTTGTGTCTATGTAGGAAGGTGAGCCAGGTGGTGGGCGAAAATTCCTTTCTACACAGCTTACGAGCGGTTACCACCACTTAAATAACATAAAATATGTTTAACGTATATTGGGACAGACGTTGCTTTTAATCTTCGTAATTTAATTTTTGATTGTCGTCAGGGATAAATGCAGTAACTTTTGAAAACTCTACAATGTTTAAGTACTTGGTTAAATTGAACTGTAGGCTTGGGTGGTTCTGTTTCATAATATGTTTAATAGTTGCTATTATGGGTTCGTATTTTAATGTTTATTACATATTTGCAATATACCACGCAATATACCAACTACAACGGCCAAATTGAAAAAACAAAAGTAAATTTTAATTACATCAATTGAAAATATTGTCAATAGAGAATAGATTAGGGTTTTAGTCTACATAATACACTGTCTTGTTTTCGAATTATTATGTATGTTAATAAAGCGGTAAAAATTTAAAAATCATTCTAATTTGTGTTTTTTATTAACAGCGTCGTATTGTCACAAAAGATCCACTGCATTTTAAATTTGCTTATTTTATGTTTTTGCAAAATTACACTAATAAAGTATGGACAACGAGATGTGATTGTTAGTTCAATTATTTAATTGGCATGATGAATGGTCAAAATTGCTTTACGCGCGGTTCGACGACCGCGTGACTGCAATACAAATGATACCATATACCTATATATTACGTAGAGAACAATGGACCATTGCTTAATTCTCTATTAGAGGCTATTGTTTTGTGGTCTATGATATTGTTGTAGGATGAGAAATGGGAGTTAGTAGGTTCAATTTTGCAAATAATAATAATAAATATACAAATCGTTTCGTAAAAAATATATAACTATATGATTTTTAATTGTGTCCTGTTTCATACATACACAAGCAAGACCCACCAGTAAAACATAATCTGCGAGTTTTAAAAATACGTCAGTTTTTAATCTCGCAGTACTTGAAGCCGAAAGATTGGTCGTGGTGCGCGGATCGAACTCGTTCCCTCGTTACAAAGCCGGTTCCTCGCTCACTGCGCCATGAGTTTTATCAGACATTTTGTATGTACCTACACAATTAATACATACGCCCACAAAACCCAGGTGAATACACGCCAAATAGAAAAATAACTATGAACATTATCTTCAATTCAAAAATCGTTCCGTAAATTGGTAGGTACTCAATTATCAATTAGGCATTTCACCTACGTGTGACGTCACTTATTAATGTGACCATATGGCGGGCTGATTGTGATTTGTTTAGTTGGTACCTACAGACCCGTCTACTGGGAATCGTGATGTCATGCATTTCGACCGTTGAGGAACTATTTTAATCACTGTGTTTACAAACGGACAATTTATTTTAAAATGTCTTTATGATTTGATGATGAATTTATCGTTTTTGATAAACCTTAATTTCTTGTAAAATTATCAACCAGTTCATGTGGTTACTCCACTTTACTATACGATGACGAATGTGCAAACATCGTACGCAAAACTGTACGGATATGCTTAAATACAAAATGCTGGAAAGCTTTATCGTACGTCGTAACCATAGACAAGTTCGGAGTGAATGATAAGTTTCAAAGATATTGATTTTTAGAAGTGGATAACTTGTATTTTATATGTGAACGTTGAAGTCCAAACCATTGTAGTTCGTTTCGGAATATAGAGTAACTTCTCCAGCATCGTAATTATCAGTCGTCTGCCATATTTACAATATTTCGGATGGAAGGATGTACGTACCATATAAGAACAAATAATAGGAGCTCCGTACTTTTTAAACTATTTAAACTTGTTAAGGGATTTATAAAACGCTAGTGCTAAATAGGATAAGTGTAGCTAAGCTGGATTACGGGCTCTTAAGTTCTTGACCTAGTTCGACCAAGTTCATATCACTGTTTTACAGAGTACTGAGATTAAGTAACAGACCTGCTGCTGTACGAAACAATTGGTGAGATTTCCACAATTTAAAACTATGTATTTATCAATGGATTTCAATATTCTATACCAGAAGTTGTAATTGTGACTCCTAAAGCCTATGCTAAAAAGTCTTAGGTACCAATTTCTGGCATTATTGATGAATTAATATTGAAAGGAATTAAAGAGCAACATTTTATGTTACACAAAATCTTACATCAATAAAGCCTAAGCTAATAATATCCTCTCGCATTTAGAGATCCGTAATTCAGCAAGGGTGTCGGAATTCGGAACTCGTCATCAAGTAAACCGCAAGCACATTTCGCCAGTTATAACATCCCACATGATGTACGAGGACGTGAGTTGTAATGGAGTGATATTATTCAATTGAACCGCTGTTGCTTCCTCCTATTACTTTCACTAGACCGTCAATCTCCTCTCGACCGCTATTAATTTGCCATTATCAATTCGAAGACTTGTGTTCTCTAAGATGATTTTGACGTAGCTGAATTGTCTTAATTTAAATATTATAAATTAATTTTAAGATACTATTATGGCTTATGCCACATAAAACAGTTATGTTTTTAAATTAAACATAGGAGAATATGCAGTATTGCATGTACAGTATCAGCATGAACTTGTTCTGTAGGGCATGAAATTAAGCATTGAAAGGCGTTAGGCCATACATAGTCCATTGAATGTGCCAGGCATTTAACATTTTCTTTACTCAAACCTTCCAAATTATGAGAACTGATATTATACACAAACAAGACGCAGATAGTTGTCTCAAAAGCGCAAATGACATCATGCATTTTGTCCGTTAAATCTTAATCAGCTGAGCGTTAGGTCACCAACGTACTTTTTGTCCGGTCGTGATTTATCTTCACTACCTGCGAATGCCAGGCGGTTTAGTGACACAATCTTGGTCTTGATATTTATTAATAGACTTTTCTGAGAAGTCTTACTTCTGTTAACAAAATTTGATAACATTTACACATCATTAGTAAGTAAGAATTGGAAAATTTGCTTCACTCAACAAAGAAGTTCAGAAGATACCTGTTGATGATGTATTTATTTTTTACTTTGTATGTATTCAACATTTAGCAGAATTTAAAAGACTTCAAGCCTTTTCTAAGCGCTTACAATGCTCTCTCTTTGCACCATCGAAAGGTTGACTGACAGAGAATGCCTCAGGCATGAAGTCCGCCTTTATACAATTTATGTATATAAAGCATTAAATAAATAAGATGCATATGCCCAGCTGACGTTATAGGCTAATAACAATAATAATTGAAGATAAGTTGTTAAGATGAATCATATCGCCCATTTCTGTGCACATGTGCAGTTCAATAATGGCACGTAGATGCGTAATTAGTGAAACCTACATCAATCAATCAATGCTTATTCATCATAATTTTGAATTATTAATATATCAACATTATAATGAGATGAGATAGATCTATCATTGTTTATTGATGTCATTACTGGACAAAACTTTCCCTTGTATTTTACACTCAGGATATAAATCATGCTGGTTGATGTGAAATAGTGACCGGATTATGTCTGTTTACTGCCTTCGGCATAAATTATAACAGGAATTGAAGACATTCGGTGCTACACATTATGCTAATTTTACGAAAATACTCAATTACAAATAAATGAATGCCTCGGTGGCACAGTTGCACTACAACGATAAGATCACAACGCAGAAGTCTCGGGTTCGAATACCGGGTCGGACAAAACGATATTCAGGAATTAGTGCCTGATATGGCGATAGGCTTATCCCTCAGGAATCGTGGGTGTCCTGGTAGCACTTCTGCCTACCACTTACGAGAAAAAGGCGTGATGTTTATCTATGTATTTATATATGTTTGTACAAGTAGTAGTGAGTTCGCACTGTGATGCGGATACCAGAATCTAGACTTTACTGTCCCAATATCACACTTTGTCTTGGTGCGGTGATCAGTCTCTCAACACTATTTCACAGCCCACCCACACAGTTTATTACTATGTATTAAAAAACATTTATCTTAACATTGTAGGCAGAGTTAACCCGGTAACAACTACGTCCGTTATTCCTAGTAATTACAGAACAACAAACAAATTGCAATATGTCATCGCGGACGTTAAACTCGTTTCATTTCTCCGTGCGTGGGACATGCGGGTTCAAGTTCCCGGCAAGGTCGGCGCGACGGTTGGTGTTGACTCATGTCTTCCGCGGCCGGTCGTACTTGCTCCCTTTTGGCGTGGAATACCTGCCCATATATGGATCGTTTTCCAATATCCACTTTTGTCGGTTGATAAGTTCGTTAATTTTGAATTTTGAATTTCGAATCCAGTTTGGATGGAACGTTGGAAGTCGAACTTTTTAGATCAATCGTGATGAAAATATATTATAGGTAGTTAGTGATAAGGTTTTATAGTTTAATTATAATTTATTATTTACATAGTTCAATAGGGTATTACGGCAATTTTTGAAAAGTATCTCAATTATATCCTGACGTGCTAATAAACCACTAAAAAAATTTTTTTTTTTTTTGAGATTGTTAAGTACGAGGGCGGTCCGATAAATACTTAGCCTACGAATGAAACGCGACAATGATGGAAAAGTTTGTATTTATTTTTCAACATAGTCGCCTTTTAACTCCATACACTTCACCCAGCGATGCTCTAATTTCTTTAACCCGTCTAAAAAATAGGTTTTCCCATAGTTTGCAAAATAGGCCTCCGTGGTGGCTATGACCTCCTCATTCGACGCAAATTTCTGCCCTGCGAGTGTCTTTTTTAAGTCTGGAAATAAAAAGAAGTCGCACGGGGCCAAATCTGGAGAATATGGTGGATGGGGCAGCAGTTCGTAGCCCAATTCGACCAATTTGGCCGTGGCGAGGGCGGAGGTGTGAGCCGGTGCGTTATCGTGGTGGAAAAGCACTTTTTTCTTCGCCAAATGCGGCCGTTTTTTGTGCAATTCGGCGTCAAATCGGCCCAATAATTCGGCATAGTATAGTCCTGTGATCGTTTTACCCTTCTCCAGGTAGTCGATGTAGATCACCTTGTGAATTCCAGAAAACAGTGGCCATCACCTTTCCAGCCGATATGACAGTCTTCGCCTTCTTCGGAGCACGTTCGCCGGGTAAAGTCCATTGTTTTGACTGCTCCTTGGTCTCTGGCGTGTACCAGTGGATCCATGTTTCGTCGACGGTCACAAAACAACGCAGAAGCTCCTTTGGATTGCGCTTAAACAGCGTCAAACACTGCTCTGAAATGGTCTCACGGTTGTTGTCCGGAGTGAGCAAACGCGGCACCCATCGCGCCGATAGCTTTCTCATACCCAAAATTTCATGCAGGATATGACCCACGCGGTCTTTTGAAATACCTACTGTCTCAGCTATCTCGCGTACCTTCAATCGGCGGTCTGCCAATACGAGATCGTGGATTTTTGTTATGTTATGCTCCGTAGTAGCCGTTTTCGGGGCACCTGGGCGTGGCTCATCAAAAACAGATGTGCGACCACGCTGAAACTCGTTGTACCAATTTTTGACGGTCGCCATCGAAGGAGAAGAGTCACCGTAGACAGCATTCAAGCGCTCTTTGATTTCGCTGCGCGATTTTCCTTCTAAAAACAAGAATCGAATCACCGACCGATATTGTTCCTTTTCCATTTTTCAAAAATTCGCTGATACCTCCGTTTCCACATGCGATCAAAACTAAACTATGAACCCGATTCGGCTGAAATTTCAAAAATAGAAGTCTACTAGAATGTTCTACACGATAGTAAACTTCTCTTGCGACAGTGGCGCCGTCAGGCGGTGAGGCTAAGTACTTATCGGACCGCCCTCGTACCTTTAAACTACATTTAAATTTTACGTTTTTAAAATTCGCGCGTAATTTCACAAAAACAATTATGCAATGGACGACATTTTTGGTCTATGGTCATGTCGTCATATCGTCTGGTAAACAAAATGTGGTTATGTTATTTGTATGTTTACGAATAAGTGTTTGTGTACGACGTAAGTGTTTAAATTTTATGATGAATTATTATTCTAAATATCATTGGTGTGCTGTTCCTCAATGCAAGAATACTAGTGTAAAAACACCGGACAAATTATGGATTCAAGTGCCAACTGATTTAAATATGAGAAATTATATTATAGAGCTTACTATCGGTAAATTTGTGGTGTTTCCCTCTACGAAACCGGCTTCCATGGTAGAAAGTATGGGTGATTATACAAAAGTTGGGTAACTTTTGAGGATATTTTGTTTACTATAATAATTAAATCAAATTATAACAAATTCGGGTGCATATGATGACAAATCTAATGATTATATTGTTCCAAATCGGGCCAGTCACTTTTTTAAGTAAATTATGAGATATTTAAAATTTTCTGAATTTGACTGCCAGGGGACTGACGAGGCTAACATAGTACTGATAAAGTACACAATTTTCTAAGAATTATAATGAAATTTAATAAGAATTAGTACAAATCTCTTAGTTTTAATAATGGCACATGTCTTTTAAGTATTCAAATCACTTAGTAACAATTAAAAATAATTATAAAATTAAAATAAACGTAAATATCAATATCTTCGGCAGCTTTAACTGATTTTAGCGATTTCATTGTCATCGGAAAGAACATATTCCTTGTGGGACCAACTCTTCTTCATTGAAATGCCTATCAACACTAAAAATATACAAATAACTAAAATATTTTATAAAAAAATAAAAACCGACTTCAAAACAAAAACCACAAAAAATATTAACATAATAAGTACCACTGCAAAGCAAAAAATAATATTTATTTCATTGTACTTGTGCATGTTGATTAATTTGCTTAGTGACTTGACTAGCCAACAAATCAAAATATATGCGTAACTTAATATTTTATTATTTTTTTGGTTTTTAGTGGTTTTTTGTTTTGAAGTAGGTTTTTATTAAAAATTTTAGTTATTTCCTTAAGTACTGAAGTTTTTGTTTTTCTTTGTATTCCGCTAATTTAATGGGGCACTTTTAATTCTGGCCAAGCGGGCCTTTTCGGCTTCTCTTTTTTTTCTAATCTTCTTCCCTAGTCAAATTGCTTTTAGTGTGCCGTATGATATTCTAAACTGAAATATAAAATAGAAATGCTTATACACGGTAGCAATTAAGATAAAAGTGCTCTAAAACAACAACAAAAAGCAGTATTATGGAGACAATTCAATCATCTGGCGCGATACCTGACAAAGGACTGACGCCAGCGGATTGACGAAAAAGACATAATTTGAGGTTATAATCAAAACTAATGTTTTTTTTTGATAATTTCGAATATCAACAATCTACATTTTAACAAATCATAGTTAATTATGTATAAATGATAATAAACCTCAGATTAACAAGAAAATAACGACCCACCATGGGACTGAAATTTTGACTGGCTTTGCATGTGTATAGAAGACAAACACAACCCAAGAACTCGTACAGTTATGGCGGCCGTCAAATTGTGCTGTCCGCAACTAACTTCATTACGAACATTAATACATAAACAGGGATTTGACCTTGACTCGGTGATATATGGCGAGAATTTCAAATTTAAAGAACACACAACGGACTGACGGATGAAAACAAACACAAAGTTTCTTATTTTTTTTTAAATAAATTGGAGAACATTGCATTATGAAAGTTGTAGTATATAATTCTATGTTCATCACAGATTGTAGTAAATTAGTAAGTTTTCTTAAATCAATGATAATGTTTAATAGATAGTCACTTGATTGTTGGTTTTCGGGATTGTGACATGCCAAAGGACTGACATTTTAAGTATTAATTTTGTTTTTTTATTAACTTGTATTTAAAATGAATAAGTGAAATTGGGTGACCATATAAAGGACTTTTCATTGTTTTAAAATAAGTTGTTATTTCCATAAAATATAATAAGACTTTGTATATATTGGCTGATGACAGCGAGTTACCCAATTTTTGTATATTCACCCGTATATTATAATTACGTTAACGTTAAACGTATATTATATTAACTAATATACTTTATTATTAATACTGAAATCGGAGGATGACAAACTGTGATGACAAATAACACTGAGTGACACTGCCAGTGTCACTGGTACTGACAAAGTTTACCAAGCGATTTGACGTCATTAACATGGCGGCTACATTTCATGTTGTTTCGAACAGATTAAAAAACCAGATTATTTTGTATTGAATTTAAAAAAAGATTTCAGTATTTTAAGATCTAAAACTGACGTTCTCCAACTGATCTATGCTTATTATATTGCATTAACACATTTTTAGATTTTTTTCCTTTTATGGTAAAATACCCTATTAATTGAAGTAATTTAGCTAGGATTTATCATCATTGAGAGGCAAAAATCCGTACTTGGTTAGGTATAGCAACGATGCTTGGTTTTAATATAATGGATTACCATTATAAAATTAACTTTCAAGCGGTACATTGGTTCAAATTGAGGGCCGTTCGTCTGAGAATTGATCAAACTCATCCTAGGTTCAAATCTTACATTTTAATAAAATATGATACATTTTTGAAGCATCGGGTTTCAATAAGGTATCCGTCTAAATGCCGCAAGTACAATTTACCACAGGAATGCCATAACCTAGTTCCATTGTCTCTCATCTTATTTATCTGCGGATATGCTTATCCAGAGTAAAGGAAATGGCGGCCTTCCGCGTTGGATCCTAGAATCTAGATCTCAGTGTAGCTCTCAACTATAGTCAGACTGTTCAATAAATGGCTGTATGTTTTGCCTCTGCCTTTAATTATTTACATTTATGCTAATTTTAATGCACTATTGGCTATGTATTAGTCACAAAAGCATATAAAATAAAGTATGTGTTGGAACGATAAAACTACATACGGTCTTCCTGATCGCACTTTTAATATAGACTTAGAGCCCGTGGCTGCCATACCTTTGTCATTTTATACAAGCTTATGATTTGTACATAGGCATCACACTCTCGGCAATTACGAAGTTTGGATCGTGGTGGCATTGTCTGTTTCAGTGTTGTCTGTGATATTGAAAGAACCATTAAAAATGTCTGGCTGCCAAGGACATCCTTTGATAGTTAACTTCAAAACATATTTAAAACTCAGTTCGTATAATAACGTTGGTTAAATTACATTATACTAAAGTTTGAAGATATTGTAATATTTGATCGTATGTAATTTTACAACGCTATCAGAAAATCTGAATATTATCTATGTTTTTTAGATAATTTTCTAAGGCATGCGTAGACAAACTTTCAGCTTTTATAAAATGAAAGGCTGAAGCCAGGCCGGGCTGCTAATCCTAAATATATTTATCACTTCGGGAGTCAATTTCACTTCATATAAAAAAGCATATTCAAATTGAAATATAATATAAAATACATATTAATGTGTTAATATAATACCAATATTTCACTCTCGCCGTCTCCTACATATTTATCATCTCGTAATACAAATACGTCCCGAAGTACGCGAATGAATAATGCACGATCCTCTGAAAGAATAAAAATTAAAGTATTATCGTATGTGTGTTTATAATCTGTGTAGTGTATTAGATATTTGGGTTCGATCTTAATGTGTTATCAATTTTTTTATCGGATTTGGAAATTAGTATACGTTTCATCTAATCGATACTCTGTTATTCGAGAATGGAGTTTTTTAGGTTAACAAAAAGGTTATAATATTGCGAAACATCATTGATTAAACGCAATGGTAAAGTTCTAATTACTGTATATTTGCTTTCTATAGAAGAATGTCACGATATGGACTGTGCCATGGTTCTACTACTATTAATCTTTCGCAATAATGCATAGCTACACGGAAGATAAATTTCCCTGTCAATATGGTATTCTAGTAAAATTGTATTGTAAAATTGTACATGCACCTTATTGTCACTACACACTCCTAACCTCCTAATTAAGATCAATTAAAGTTTGAATCGTTAAATCAGTGTATACAAAAAACTTTTCCGCCTCACAAACTCCTCAACAAATAACTGTGAACCATAAAAATATTTTTCTTGGAGCCAGTATCGAACCTGCGGCCTGGAGTTGTCGATGTTTGACCCATAGATGTATGTCATAACATAAAGATGATACCTAAAGTGTATTTTAAACATGGTCATCGACATATCCGGGACCTGCGTTCTCCAACCGCTAAATAATGAATCGAGTCAACATTCATCGGTTCAGGAAAGTGTATTCAACGGCAAACCTCAACAATGGTGGAAGAAAAATATATAATTTTTACGGACGGTTTAACGCGCACAATGGGAGCGCGGATGGATGTAATTGTGGCGAGCCGAGCCCGCGGCTGTGAAGCTTTCGACTCGGTTATGTCCTTTGGATATAGGATTTTAAGTGTTTTCGGTGGAGGGTAAATTGGGAATTTGGGCGTGATGGAATTTGTGTTCTATGAACGTTTTGGGGTCACATCTAAGCTTTGAAGATATTGAGGTACAAAGTAGAATGAATGGTACAAGGACTTTAAATTGAAAAAAAATAATGGGCCATTCTGGATAGTTTATCTTTTGAGTATTACCAAAGTTACACATGTTGGCACATATAGGCATTCCTCTGTTAAGAAATGTTTGTAGGAATGCAAATAATCCAGGATATGCAATAAGAGTTAACACCATATCTGAGACTAGACTTTTTTTCTATGTTCCTTCGCCGTTCATAGCAACCATATAAAAATCCGGTCCATAGGGACCGGATTTTTATATGACCTCTGCATCTTAACCCGACCTTTAAACTATTCATATTACCAATCTTACTTCATAATATCAAGCCAACGATTTTAAACAGTATTTCATTAAATTAAAGATTTTATCCATAACATGACAGCGTTTTTGAGCAAGTCACTGTTTAGCATAATATAATGTGAGTAACACCTCTCGGCGTAGATTCAAATTTGCCGCTCAATACGAAAGCTTTATTAAATTGACACTAAGAGGTACCCAATCCACAAGGGGTGCCGTTGATTAAAAGCGAAAGAAGCGCTCCGAACGCAGCGAACATTGAGGTGTAATGATAGAGGGGACAGCGTGTACAGTAATTATGCGCATGTATTTTTTTGGTAGCCAGTTACAAAATACTATTTATCGATAAAACAACACCATTAACGTTTTATTCTTCTTCGAATGTTTCGTAGAATATGTTGTCTAGTAGTTTTTACTTATGAATATGTGAATAAATAGCACTTCTAATTAACGGCCTTATTCATAGACAATTTTAAAACATGTTTTTGCTATAGAATATTTTGTCCCTTTTGAATGACTTGAATGCAGTTTGAGCTAAGAAAACAAAACATTTGATTACTAAAATATATTTTTTAACTGTCTATGAATAAGTCCTTATTTTTTGAAGACCAGTATAAAGGAAACAATTCCATTTCCATAATGTGTCGTCATTTCCAAATCTTGACATGATGAGCTTACAGTACATTTTTGGGATAAAATCTTTTTATGCAGTATACATTACCCGTTTGGTCCATGAATGAGCATTCACCCTTGGTTCCCTTTGCTCCCAGTGTCCCCTCTATTCATAAAATCTCAATGGCATTGGCAATCGCGCTTAAGTGCTGTACGTAAATTCCGATAGGTTACAGAGGGAATGTAATTTCTGCTTCAGTATCGTGTAATGGCCCGTTACAGCGGCCAAGTTTATTCATTCGGTTTCGAAGGAAATGTTTGGCTATCGACGGTGTTTTGGGTGCGGAAGGTGTAAAAAACGCCGGTGAATACAATGAGTGTAATTCATTGTTTTTTATCGTTTTCTTTGTTTAGATAATTGTTGGAAGGAATTTGAGCTTAGCTGCTTTTGCACTGTGCAAATGTCTGTTGTAATTAATTGAAACTGAAATGATTTAAAATATTTAATTAAAGGTCGATAGAAAACTTGCACTCGGAGGAAAGCAATATTAATTTATAGGGAGAAGTCGAATTTGTTCATGAGAATTTTTACCCAGTGTATTGGCATTACTGGCCTAGTATTATTAAAATTTAATCTAAAGTGGCATTTATGAAATCTTAGACAATAACTAGAATATAAAGGCTTGGGAATCGAAAATGATTGTACCCTTAATTTAATAACAAAGCCTATTGTATTGTTTTGTTTCACAAGAATAATCATTATTTCGATTGCGAAATACACCAATATGATTATCAAACTAAATATTTTCACGGTTTGAATTCCACGTTCAAACAATGCAAATACAATGCCAAAGTTTATCAATGACAGGGTGAAAAAAGTATAACTTTATGCGGATATCGGATTTATCGAGCCCTGTGATCGTGAAAAAAAATATCCCCACAATGGTGATGGCAACAGCTGTGTTTTGTTATCATGACAATGGAACTCGCCTCCGGGTAAACACTGACCATTGCGCGTAGGGTTCCCAATATGACGTGGTTATTATAATTTTCATAATCAACTAAAATACTGCCTGCCTCGGTGGTGTAGTTGTACTAGGGTACGGTTATAAAGCTGAGGTGTCGGGTTCGAATCCCGGGTGGGGCAAAGTGATATTGGATTTTTCTATTCATTATCAGCCCAGAGTCAGGAATTCGTGCCCGATATGGCGATAGGCTCGCCACCTATCACATCGTGGGACGGAATATACAAGGCGAAATGTGGGTGTCCTGGCACCTCTGCCTACCCCTTCTGGGAAAAAGGCGTGAGTTTATGTATGTATGTGTAACTAAAATACTAGTCAAAATATAGCACTTATATTTTTAAAAATATACACGTACTTTTTATAGAAAGACTAATTATTGACATAAAGTGTTAAAACTAAAAAGGCGTTATTGAATTGTCTTTTGCTTATCGGTTTTAGATGTGATAGTAAATTCTCAATGAAAAATATACAAAGACTAGCTGTCGGGCCCGGCTTCGCCCGGGTGCAGATAGTTTTTGAGTCCAATCCACATGAAGAACATATTATTTCGCGTGTCTACTAACTATATTTCCCGCGTGCCGTCGACTATATTTCCCTTCCGTAGGAGAGGACATCCCGTGCCAACAATTTGAATTTGAAAGAGTAGAAAATATGTATATTTGGTTTCCTGACTCATCCCACGGGAACACTACATTTTTCGGGATAAAAAGTAGCCTATGTGTTAATCCAGGGTGTCAGCTATCACTATACCAAATTTCATCAAAATCTGTTGAGCCGTTTTTTCATGAAAGAGTAACAAACATCCATACATACATACAAACTTTCACCTTTATAATATTAGTAAGGATATAATATTAGTAAGGATTCTTAGTAGCAGGCTTATTCTTAAATATCGGCTGCACCTACTTGTATCGTTAGCTTAAAGCTGTTTGATAAATCCATTTAAACCATTACATTTATGTTCGCAGACATGCTGGGTGAAAATGTTTGAAAAAAATATTTAGCAGTATCTCGTTATCACTATTTCTTATTAAAATTGCCTAATTTTCATCCTCGTCTCTTGATTTAAACTATAATTCTTTTAGGGACTTCCAGGCTTATGATTATTTTATTTTGAATCCCGACTTTCCTTTGTATCCTCCCTTCTAAGTTAGACAGCCCTAACTCTACGCATAAATGTTGGTCCACGATACACATCCATTGTGAATTATGAATTTACTATGCGGTTCAACTAAGAATAGGACTGACCCTGCGCCATATTGGTTCGTAGTAGCTGTCAAATCGCACAATTTAGGTAGGGTGAGCAAAACAAGATTTCTTAAAATAATATTTTTGTTGAAAAAAAATAATATTTTTAAAACTTAATAATTCGTAAAAAAATTAATGAATGAATAATGTCGTGTTATAGTTACTCTCTGGCAAATAATTGCATATGAAGTAAATAAACAATTAAAAAATATACTTTTTTAAGCTATTTATGACTAAACATTCTTGTTTATGTGTCCATATAACATTTTGTAATTGTTTTAATTTATTTAGTTAATTTATGTTCAAGAATTTGACTGTGAAAAAAAATTATTATTGATGCGTAAAATTTTTTTTGTTGCTAACCATACTTTTCATGTGATATTTGACAACTAGAGGTCATTGACGTTCCTATTCTTATTTGAAACGCATAGCACAAAGGCGGATTGATATACGCGCCGGACATGACGCGGGGACACAGATGTATTGTTACGTGTGTGGTTTTAATGTACCCAGTGGGATTTAGTGTCCTGTCTCCGTGGGTGATAGACGTTGTGATGTTATTGAATGTTTAATAGTAGTGTTAGTTTTACTTTGACTGAGATTCGAGTATAACGTCTGTCGTGTGTTATAAGAAATTATAGTGAAGTTTTGGCCCCATTTACACACCTTATGTAACACTTGCACCTTAACATTTGTAACAACTGCGCTTGTATAAAACGAAATTTTCATGCTATTTTTGCCATTGAGTAATGTATACCTTATCACTACACAATTAAGCTATTATTTTGAAGATTTTTTTTTTCAATACGCAATGAAATTTATTTACTATAGAAAAATCTCCATATTTTAGATCGCAAGAATCCACCATAATTGTGAATTGCAGATGGCACAAAAATTACCGCAGCAATTAAAACCGCGGCCTTCCGTCCCCAGCCGCCTATTTGTTTCCTTCGGTAGACTTGACTTTTAATCTAACACGAGCTGTTAATTAAAACGGGTACAACCATTTACTCGCTCCATCGGCCAATCACGGCCGGAGACAAGTTTCTTACCGACCAAGGAGTTGGGTCGGCGCGCGGGTCAATCTAATTTGGACGTCGCAGGCGCTTCGGACTTGCGGCTAAATCGAATTTTCCTTTTCCCTGAACAATGGCTACGATCGATAGCTTATTTTGTAGAGTGTCTAAATTACCTTTTAACGTTGTAATGAGTTCTAGTTGATTGGATATTTAGGTGATAAGGTTGGCTGAACTGTGGAGATCTATGTTTATAAGTCTTATAACGTTTCTGTGAAGTTTATGGATTTTTTGTATTTTAATGCCATATAAAATCATATGCATAGCAATACATGTACAAATCAGTTATTTTTTATCTCTGTGAGAGGTTGATACCAAACCATTTGAGTTGATTATCTGAATGCAGCCACGGCAAAGGTGTTTCTTACTTAACGTGAAATCGGGATCAAATATTTGGACTCTTCACGAGATTATGATTTTTTAAGTCTTTTTTTATCCTACTTACTCACCAAAAACCGGTGGTCTTTACTTAGTTTTTACTTAACATTTCTGTTTATAAAAAACTTGAAAGCTTTTTTCTAGATCACCTTTAAAGTGAAATGGAGCATGACAATAGCCGGCATTATGTTATAACGATAGGCTATATTGTTGGCTAAATGCCTTGTTCAACTGAGGAACTATGCTTTGAAACAGGTCAGCGTTATTTGCATAGAAATTCATGGCTGTTGAAAACGATAAAGTACCCAGATATTTCACATAACATACATTTAAACTACCATGGAGTAAATTCGAAAAAATAATGTACATTTTATCTGCGACTTCGCGTTAAATTACGACGCCAAATCTACCTAAATTTAATCCAGGATAGAGCTTTTTTCAAGATAAAAACACTGTCTATGTTACTGTAATAAACCTTAAAATTTCTATGCGCAAAAAATCATACCACGTATTGGTCTATTGCCTGCAAAATGTTAAATCAATAAGAATATTTTCAGATTAATAAACATCAAACAGCGAATCTAAAGTGGGAAAATATGGTTTTGGATGCCGAAATCACAGGGGAGATATGCTCGTCAACTTCCTTGAGAAAGAGGGGCTCTTTTTGATGAATTCTTTCTTCAAGAAGAGACCCCAAAGGAAGTGGACGTGGCGTAGCCCGGACACTGTGACCAAAAACGAGATCGACTTCATCATGACGGACAAGAGGCACATATTCAGAGATGTCTCAGTGATTAACAGATTTAATACCGGATCCGATCACCGACTTGTACGAGGCACTCTGAATATCGATCTTAAGCTGGAAAGAAGCCGTCTGATGAGGTCTACGCTCCGGCCTCCACTCCAAATCATGGCAGGCTCTGATAAGTTCCAGAAGATGATCAGAGATGGATTCGCTGCTTTGGAACCCACTGTAGACGTAGACGAGACCCTACAAAATCTGGTCGAAGCGCTGAGGAGCGAGGGCATCAAATTCTGCCAAATGCAGCGTGGAGGCAGAAAGTCCAAACTCTCGGATGAGACTCTACGGCTTATGGCAAAAAGACGGGAAGGAACTCAGATTGCTTTGTCAGAGAGGTGAGACCTAAACAAGCGTATTGCGAAGATGATACGCCGGGACCTTCGGAGCTCGAACACGCGCTTCATTGAAGACGCTATAGAGCGAAACCGAGGGTCTAAGGTGTTCACTCAGCAACTTGGAAGGAACCACCTGACAAAGTTAACGACACGTGAGGGAAAAACCGTTTTGTCAAGGCCAGAGATTCTCGCCGAGATCGAGGACTTTTATGGTCGTTTATACGCCACACATGTTACTCGACCTGAGCGTGACGACCAAGATTCTAGAGCCACCCTGACACGCCATTATTCTGACGAACTGCCAGACATCGACCAAGGCGAAATCGTGTTGGCTTTGAAACAACTTAAGAATGGAAAAGCCCCCGGAGAAGACGGAGTTACCTCAGAACTCCTAAAGGCAGGAGGAACCCCTGTTATACAGGAGCTACAAAGCCTGTTTAACACCGTTCTTCGCTGTGGGAGAACTCCAAAGGCGTGGAACAGGAGTTTGGTTGTTCTCTTTTTTAAGAAGGGTGATAAAACCCTTCTTAAGAATTATAGACCCATCTCACTCCTGAGCCACGTCTATAAGTTGTTCTCAAGGGTCATCACGAATCGCCTTGCAAGAAGACTCGATGAGTTTCAGCCTCCGGAACAGGCCGGGTTTCGAGGAGGATATGGTACCATAGACCACATCCACACAGTAAGGCAAATTATACAGAAGTCGGAGGAGTATAATCGGCCCCTGTGTCTTGCATTTGTGGACTATGAGAAGGCCTTTGACTCCGTCGAAACCTGGGCTGTTTGGGAGTCCTTACAGCGTTGCCAAGTAGACTGTCGCTATATCGAGGTGCTGAGATGTCTATATGAATCGGCCACTATGTATGTCCAATTACAGAACCAGCAATCTGGGGCCATCCAGTTGCGCAGAGGGGTGAGACAGGGGGATGTTATTTCCCCGAAACTGTTCACAAGCGCACTGGAGGATATGTTCAAGACGCTGGACTGGAACGGTATGGGCATCAACATAAACGGCGAGCACATCTCGCACCTACGTTTCGCAGACGATATAGTCTTAATGGCGGAATCGCTGGAGGAGCTGCAACAGATGCTGGACAGCCTGGCTTCAGCCTCACAGCGAATAGGTCTTCAAATGAACTTGGATAAAACCAAGGTTATGATCAACCACCACCTTGATCCAAGACCTGTCGCTGTATGTGGCCACCAGCTCGAAGTTGTTTCCGAATATACCTACCTTGGACAGATCCTTCAACTAGGTAGGAACAACTTTGAGAAGGAGGCTACGAGGAGGATCCAGCTGGGCTGGGCAGCATTTGGCAAACTACGTCGAGTCTTCTCGTCACCCCTACCACAATGCCTGAAAACTAAAGTTTTAAGTCGTAGACATAGCGCATAGGATTAGCAAGCTGAAGTGGCAGTGGGCTGGCCACATTTGTCGAAGAACCGACAACCGCTGGAGCAGACGTGTTCTTGAGTGGAGACCGCGTCTTGGCAAGCGTAGGTGTAGGACGCCCACCGGCTAGGTGGAGTGACGATTTGCGAAAGGTCGCTGGCAGATGCTGGATGCGACAAGCCGAAGACAGGGTAAAATGGCGCAACTTGGAGGTGGCCTATGTCCAGCAGTGGACAACAGTTTAGGCTGATGATGATGATGATGAATAAACATCAACACGTTAATTCAGGACACCTATATCCTGGCAATTAATGTCCTATAAAAATATATCATATGCTGTAAAGACAGATCTCTGCCTATAGTTATGAATTCTGGAGTCTCCACGTGCTTCATTAACGATGTGGTAATCAACTTGCTGATCCAATTACTCATTAATCAGCTTGTTGTTTTAATACCTCGTTGACATAGTCTCGTATCTTTGTTAATTATCCAACTTTTATCGATCATGCGTTGAAGAATTTGTCAACTTTGTGCGTGAAATGGGCTAAATACATAATATTTTTTTATTTCACCCCGTTGTATATTTTTTAAGTTATTGTCTGTTAGATTATTTGCTTTCATATCTTCCTTAATTTCTGTGCCATCTGCACTTCACAATTATTGTGAATCTTTGCGATCAAAATTATGGCGATAGTTCAAGATATAACGCACCAAAAATAGCAACCCCCAACTCACTCCAAAAGCTCTAACATACGCTAAGTGCTTAGATGATAATACTGATTAATTGTGTCCGATGAATAAAACTTCATGAAGTGATCTATGTATAACCTATCATCACCAATGAGATTTCAGATTGCTGTAGCTTGTTTCGCTACCCACATGTTGGAGAGAGTTGTGGAGTGTGGGATCCGAATTTTCAATTTTTTGCAAGCCTGTCACAATAACCTAAATACGAGCAGCAAAAAAATGTACAGTATGAAAACCCGTGAAATGATCGCGTATAAGGCCCACCTACACCGCTTTCTATACGCTGCGTTGTTTTGTTGCACTCATCGCGAAAGCTCGTCGGCACAGACGCCAGGAAAGGCAACGCGATGTGGGCGAGATCTGCCTACGCGTAGGGTTGTCGCGCGGAATATTCGGAATATTAAGGCTGAAATTGAATTGATTTCCTCTGGGGTGATGTGTAGAATGCATAATTTATTTGGTGATTTTTTTACTTACTAAGTAGGTTTTTTGGTGGTTTTATTAAATTATTGATACGTGAAAACTTGAGTTTTGTCTATATGTCGGATAGAACAATCGACTTAGCTTAAAATTAAACTTTTAAAAGTTCTTCCTTCTCAACCTTCTGAGAGTCAAGTGGAGGAAACATAGATACACACACGCAAAAGTACACAGAGTTTATCTGTCAAGTATAGAGAACCTCCACAATAGTATGAGTTTTTTAAATGGAAAAACATATTACATAAAGCGTGCTACTTGAGAACCATCCGACATAGGGCGTTGATTTTTGGTGTCTGCAAGTATAATAATTAGATCTACCCTCTGTTGCATTATTGACACGTCCAGGCACCCTGTGTGTGAGTGTAGAATAGTAAAATAAGAGTAATAGAACAGCTCGTGCCAACCCTACCAGATCCTTGCCGAATACTGAATCTGGTAATGTTGTATACTGTATAGTACGATTAAACTCGGGTAGTGTATAAGTGTATTGTTCGATGTATGAGTAATGGCGACGGCACGGGTCATCAAACTTGTAGCTCGGTGTACCGCTGCGGAGCGCGGTGTTTGCGATTTGGTAGTGAGGGCGATATATGCCGGATTGGCCGGTAGCTTTATTGGGATTATCTGGTGATTTTTATTAGTATTTGATGGCATCAACTGTTGCAGTTGTAGGATGCCCGTTGAGATAGATGGTTTTACGGAGTAGCTAGTGTCGAATAATTTTAATTGCAATGAATACGCTATTAAGAACGGTTTTTAATTCTAAATTGAATTACGTGTGTGTTTTTTAAGACGGACGATTGGAATCGTATTCGCTACCATTTTTGTTCACATAATATACAAATAGACATTTCTAACACACACACAATACCTCGCTTTTGTCCTCAGAATGGGGTGAAAACGGGCATACATCGCTAGGGTTACCAAACAAAACGCCGGTCAAACCGGTAGTGTTCGGTAATTTCCGTCTTTCCGTCTTGCCATCACCGGACGCGCTGGCTGCCATCCTTTCTCCCGACATATTATGTTAGCTATAATTATTTGCGACGGCCGACGGCCTTGCACGGCACATCTCCGGAATACGTGTAACTTTGGCCCACCCCTATGTCCCCTCTTTGTCTGTAACTTGATTACGGCTGTAGATAAAGTATTCTCGGCCAGAAGGGGGCATTGTTTCCTTCTGATAATGTTGTTTATTTTTTATGTAAGTCATTGTTCAGTTTATTATGTTTGTACGGTGACTAATTGCTTGTGTTGTATCATAATATGTCTTGTATTTATTTGCTTAAGATGTCTTGTCAGATTAATACGATGCGAGCTAAAAGTAATTGACATTATATTTCTATCTGATTGATCCATAGGAATTTATTTTGCCAAAATATATACACAATATATATTCAAGTTTGGAAGAAATCTGCATACCATAGTGATTTATAAGTATTTTTTTTTTGTGTAAAGTCCGCCAATTCGCATTAGGCCAGGGAGTATATATGACCTAACGACTCTCAATCTCTCGATAGTAGTAGGACGTACATGGGCTGATACAGAATACATTCAAGTTTAGTAATACTTATTACTAATTTTACTGCGTTAGGCACAAGAAGCAAGGATACAGTATTGGAGAGACTTATGTAACAGATGCTAGCTAAGTGCGAGACTTCAAAACTAGAGCGAAGATTATACCTAACTATATTTATTCACAATACAGAGACTAGGGACAAAAGTTCTTAACATTTAGGAGTTTTTCAGCGTTGCTAAAATCTTTATATTTTTTTATGCGACTAATATGAAATATCTATTTATGCAAAATACAAAGAACTTGATACATATTGCAATATGGTTCATCTTGTGCTAGGAAAAAAATTCTGTCAGTTAATTAACCATCAGCTGTTATACTTCGGTTAGTACTATATTCCTCAATAATCATTGGTTATATTTCTTTCACTTTTTGGAAATGATGCTCTATAAAATTTGCAGTTGTAGCCATCACTAATTACCAAATTTCTAAAAATATTTTACTATTCAATAACATATGGAAAAACAAGCAATGTGTAACGCCTGGGAATTGATTCTTGACGGAATTGTGCATTAGTAATATTTTGTGTTCACGAACCGTATTATTTTTTGTTCTCATTACTACTTTGTACATTCACAAAGGTGAAGTTGGAACAAAGACAACCTCGGGTGTTTATCAGTGAATCATATTATTGTGTGACGTCACAAAAGGTACGATTTACATGTGCTTTGGTCTATTTTTATTGCGACTCGCGTAAACATAAGGAAGAAATTAATACGTATGCGTAACTTAAACGATGTGTTGAACACATATAACATGAGACTTTACGGCTCCCACACATCTAATTTCCAACATCGACTATTCTCTAACATCGTAAAGTAGTTGCTGTATTTCATACTAGATAACTTAAGTGATACAAATTAATCCTAACCGTTTCAGCCAAAGCATTCAGAGGTGTTATTATTTGTGCTTATTACATGGATTCCGATCGAGGCCCTGCAAAATATGCTCGACCTGAAGTTCTTTGCCTACTCTTTGCATCACATTTGGTTATCGCGCAGTTCTTTTTTACATTTCTCTAGTTTTGCAGTTCTCATCCTTCAAAAGTGCCAAGACACATGTAAAGTCTATCATTTTGTATATCATGTTTATCCAAATAGATTAGTTCCATCCTAGTATAGTATTTTGTAGCCGTTTTATTGGCTCTTGCAGGGCCCGGCGCGGCGCGGCGGTCCGGCGCGGGGTTATTAAACCTGCTTTATTGCAGATACTGCGTCGTGCCACTTATATTATAGATTTTCGCGTTTCACCTGCTTAGCAAAGTCTGGTGGATGGTTGTGGTTAGTTTTTGATATTATTATTCTAAAATAAGGCTAATATAGTGCATATTTATTTGAGGCTTTTAATATTTATGACCTTTGCGGCTAGACTCCACGTGAAGTTCAACTTGTGGTGACTGATATTTAGAATGTTAATTTTCTGCATCGCTTAATAGTAATTACATCTCATTTTAAATCAAAACACTTGAATGAAAAAAATAATTAACTAAATCAAATCCCAAATCTCAAAAAGTGAGCAAAATGCAAAACTTTGCATCTAAATCACTTGGTCCGCATGCATGTAGATTTTCCATTGCGGAAAATTTGGCCACTAGCCCAAACTATTAGTCGGGTTGAGTGCGCATGACCCGAGTGACGCCGGGGTGAACAATCTGTATGCATGGAGCCGGCTATTGCCTAGCGGTGCCCAAGCAACGGTACACAGCAATGTTGATTGAATGAAACGATCCACGGTACTCCGGTGACACGCAAAAACTCATCACGAAATATTCATGCTTTTTGCATGGCAAAAAATTTGGGTGTTGTTGCAGTTTTGAATGATGGTGGAATGTGAATTTTGTTTGTATTTCATATACTATGTTAAGGGGTGCCATCACATCATGGGACCCATTCTGGGAAAAGTGCGTGAGTTTATATATTATGTGTGTTAAGCTCGTTATCGTATCCAAGGTTATGATTTTCGGGATCTTTAGATTGATCTATTTATTCAAGATCTTACAACTCTAGTAGATGCTTTAGTATTTGAAAACTAACGAGAGTTTTCAATATCGGGAACAAATATTTGCCCCCGTGTCACTGCGGCAATCGATCCCGCGACATCTTTCTCGAATGCCTCCTTACTTATCGCGGAACTTCATGTTACATCATAATTTACTAGATTCCCGTCGCGTTCTAGCTCATACAATACAAACTTCAATACATATAAATGCGTGTATTACTCTGTATTCCCTGCCAAGTATGTTTTGAATTTGGACGGAGTTTCGGACGGCAGTCATGTCACACGCCATATCCTTCGTCTGAAACTTTCCTAATGTTCATAAGCCTTTTGTTTTTACGACTATGGCAAAAAAGTTACATTATGCTGTATTGTGGAAATTGCTGCTGGTTTTCATAATTTTAGCGATGTATTTCTTTTAGTTTATCATATGTGTCAATAGAAGCGTTAATATTCTTGTGTATTATCTTCGTGTATAATAGCTCCCTTTACTAGGTTTTTGATAACCAATACAATGCGTCCATTGAATTTTTGATATCGCGCGTTACAAACATTTGTTTGAGCCTACATCCCGTAGCGCCATCAGAACTGAAACTAAACCAAAAGCTAGTCAAATGAATGGAATGAATAATATGGCCTAACCACTCTCAATCGTATTCTCGATTGTAGAGTAGGCCCGTGCCCTGCAGTGGGACGTATATGGGCTGATACAGTGATATGACACAGCCGTTTGGTTGGAGTATTGATTTTGAAGCGAAACGCAGTGCCGTCCGTATTAAAATATTTACATTTAGCCTTACGTTGCTTGGTTCTTTCCAGTTGTTTCAGTTGAAATCGATTCGGATTCTAGTAATCAACAACCAAAAACTATTTCGTATAACTCGCTGTTAATAAAATAATGACATGATACCACTTCATGACTATTTATTGTTATAATATGATAAACTGTAGGTGCTAATTATAATTAATTAGGTCAAGAAATAGTCATTATATTTCAATGAAATCATTTCTGTTGAAGGTAGTCTTTTATACCTGTTCAAAGGTCTGCAATGGACCTACGATTCTCGTGGAGGCAGTAGAAATATATCCTCAAGAAGCCTTCATGGTTCTTCATAATTTTAGCAAAGCTGATACTATTAGAATGATAATTAGTTGAATATGCGTTTCAGAAGGTAAGCGTGCTTGCTAATCCTCAAAAAAAAAAAAACTCTGGGCGTAAAATACATGGTAAACTCCGACCAAGGAGGATAAATTATTTGTCATTATGAAAACAACTTGCTCATTTGCAACTGCCTCAAGGCGTCAATAACCATACACACTCATGAAAGTTAGTGCTTCAAACCAGCACGAATGAATAGGAGGCTAACAAACTTTCCCTTCATACTTGGACATGTGCGTTCTATATCTGGACCCGGCCAGCAGACGCAGCTAATACAATTCGGAAACACGTGCGCTGCGGATTTGCACATGTATTTTGCAATAACTTGCATATTCCTCATGTCTGCTGAGTTGCGGTATGAATTTTGGTCGGTTATTGAAATTTTACAGTGCTGGATAACTTGAGTTTTCAAACTTTTACTGGTTGTAATCATATTTGTGGTGCGCAAGGAATTTGAATTTCGTATGGAAGTTTTGGCGTTGAATTATGACTTTCCCTTAGCATAACAAAAAGCACTAGGAAATGTCATAGAGTTGAAAACTCTCACGTGGAGTGTCCACTTGTTCGTACTTGCCTTTACCCTGTGCCTACGTAGGACGCAGGGCATGCGGAGTGTTTAATATGCATGTTGCAGAATGCCTAACGTCAATCCTCCTGGGAAGTAATGTCATTATGGGTAAATTGTGTTTTTCGATTGACTGTTTTAGACAAATTGAATTGCTAATTTGGTTACAGGTATCAAGGACACGCTTTTATGGTTTTATTTTGTATGTTATTAAAAAGCATCCATTAATCATCACGATAGACTAAATATTTTTAATATACGAAACTTATATTGGTTTTCCCCCTTTGTCGTCACATTGCGTCGTATCAGATACGGAGGGGTATAGTAATTTCGTCGAGACATTCACTTGATTTATGAAGTACAAAACCATCCTTAAAATCCCTCACGAGGGCATATCTGTAGTTAAACCCTGAAGGTGAACGAGGGCATTAAATACTAAATTTATCTTTAAAGTTAAATGTACATCCACCCCCGGATCGCGATAAAAATGTTAATACGAGATGGTGAGAGCTGAAAAGTTGGCAGCCATCTGGCCACTTTGTCATTTTCAACGCAAGTGCGATGACTAAGATCGTTCGCGGAATACTTACTTTCACATCGATTTTAAAACCTGGCGCTTTGAGGCGGGCGGAGATGTCTCACATTATAATATGGAGCTAGTAGACAACCAGAGAACTAGAATTTAAGGCTTTTATATTGTCATAGTTTCGTTCTTCCGTCATTTCCTTGGTAAAACTATTCAATTCATTTAGTTGAAATAGGTTCGCTAGATTATATAATCTAACAAGAAGTGATTAAGTTTGTCGAGCCCTTCGTCCCCTCCTTTTCACAATTGTGTGTCTTCAAACCAAAGATGAAAAGACAATATTATAGCAAGCATGATTGTGTCGAATGCCCACAATTAATCATCCGTCACTATTTTGATTGCACTTACCATCAGATTCTGCCTTCTCACGCTACTAAGGCTAAAATTATATTTCCTCAGTCCCTAAGGCTTCCAGTCTGATGTTAAATGTATGGAAATTATTCAAGAGATTTTTTCTACAGTGCGTTTGTGTGCTTTAAGCCGTGCGTACGGCATGACGAGGCGTTACGTCTGGCGCTAAAGTACATTTGTTAATACGTCTGCGTCAGGCCAGGACTTGTCTCATGTTAAATGCATAAAAAATATTTGAGAGGGGTTTTGAAGTGCGATGATGCACGGTACAGACGTAGAGAAGGAGAGAGCAATGTAGTCGCAAAGCTGAGTTAAAATTATAATTTATTTTTTCTGATTATGTTAGTTGCACAGCGGTTAAATATTGGGCGGTTTTCAATCACACGCGTAATTAAATGACACTTGTTCAATGTTTGCGGTCGGAGCAATAATTTATTTGTGCTCAAAATGCACGGATTTACGCTCAATAAGTTACAATTAAATTAGAATAATATTTTTGTGACGTTGCTATCCTCGTGAATTGTCACGATGATCAAATTGCGCAAAACAAAATAGACAATAACATTGGAGTTATTAAGGGAGTTGGCTTTCTAGAAAATTTAATGGATTATGACTAAAACAATCCAATCATAACAATGCAATTTCCATAGAAAGTCACAAATAGCAAGAAAGCAACGCCATTGCGATTGATAGTGTCTGCTAATGATCCATGAGGTTCTTGGGTCTTTGACCGATAAATGTACGACAAACAACCTTTGTGGCCGGCGGCGAGGGAGCCGTATCGGGTGGCCGGGGTCGCGGTTGCCATTCCAGCTCCACGAGAAAAAATGTTTGTTTATCTGCGTATTTATTGCGGCCGGTCGATTGATCATTGTTTACTCTTGCGTAATAGTTTCGTTTTATTTAAGTGGTTTAATCAAGGTCTGAGAGCAATTAAAAGTTACGTTGTTGTATTAAACTATTATACTATACAAAATTTTCTAAATATTTCGGAATATTATCAATAGTCTGATTAAATTGTTGGTCGGTAAGCCTCTCTACTTAGGCCTTAACCTTGTTTAGTTGGCCTGAGTATATAGGTAGGTAGGCAGATTGTACATGCAATCAAAATTCTTTTCGATTACTGAGTTATGTAGTCTAACTGATTTCCAACTCCCCCTATCAATTAAAATTTTTGATTGATTTCGTTGCGGGCTGAAGACAAATTAGACATTCCCAGAGACTCGCCGAGTTTTAATGCTCGGTGACATTAATATTATGCGTGCTACTGTTGATCCTGGCTTACAGGAGTTGCAGTGGTGGGTGTGTGGGCGGGGCATGTATGTTATGTAGTCAGTCACGGTGCTTTTCTACATTATCAAAGCTAACGATTGTACACAAATTCTAATTTAGAAGATAAAATACTCGTACTTGACTAAGAAAGTTAAGGCATACACGAGTTCATTGAATTGGAGCCATAATACGACAAAAAACAACATTAGATACGTAAAACAATAGAAAACGAATAGGGATGATTTAACGATCCTCGTCAGGTAGATGATATTTTTGCATGAAAAATTAACGCATAATTTTATCCTGGGGAAATGAAAAAGTTCCAGGGAATAATTATCATCCCGGGCGTGAATTCGTAACAAAAGACAACAATGCCATTGTTGAGGTCCTATTGAAAAAAATGAAGTAGGTTTTTTACGGCAACCTCTTTCACTAATTCTACGTTGCGAATTATCCTTAAAAGGATTCCATAATTAGAGTTCAATTTTTAGTTTACTGTGTTGGTCGTGGCTTCGTGGCTTTGTAGAAAAATGTTATTGTTTTTATTGCCACAGTGGTAAACTGGAAAGCTTCAGCTAGAGAATTATAAGACTGCAATAACTAAAACGTGAAGGCCTGGGTCCTAAACTCTTGATGTCATTATCATTGGACTTCGTGTACATCCTGGACCAAAAGTAGTAGATGTTGTCAAAAGTGCTTTCTAGTTTTCTGAAACTATGACTTCTCTTTTAGTGGACTGGTTTTTATATGTTGTATAATAATGTCTTATTTGGGTTGTAGGTGTTCTAGTTTACACAATATTTTATTATTCAGATAAAAATATGTTGTGGCAGTTATGTTAACTGTAATCGATAAAGTAATTGATATTCTTCACAGATAGTGAATACTGTGACCTGTCTGCTCTAGTTAATCGTCCTAGATATTCAATTGAAGAATATTTACTCACGTGAATGTAAAATAATTATAATATCAGGTCTATCATAAAATCGTTCACGCGTGACACGTCCAGAATCGACATAGTACATTAAACCTTAGTCAACGGAGGTGGCCTAGTGCGGCTTATTAGTAGGTTGTACAGCCTACAAAAATCTAGTTAATTTTCCAGGCATTTAAGTGTCTTCACAATGTTGTGGTTCATAATAAAGTTACCTACAATAAATAAATAAAAATAAATAAATACACCCCCAACAGTCACATACATAGTCCTAACCCCACATTAAGATCGAGTCTTGTGTCGTGGGTATCAGGAACTACGAGAGACTTTTCGGTCTCACAAACACCCAGACCCGGAAGAAATATTTGTGGGTCGCACAAACATTTCTTTCGGTGCGGGGATCGAACCCGCGGCCTCTCGTTTCACAGGCGGCGTCTAACCAACTGCGCTACGGAGGCTGTCCAATTCTTTAAATATATCTGTATCCATCTGCTTCCTGCAACCTTTATGGTCCACTATTTATCTAATATGCCGTTATACTATGAAATCCCAAAAGCATAGACATCAAGCCAGTTTCAGATTGTAAAATAATTTTGCCGCTACTCTCGAGTGAAATAACACCAAACAGACTTATGTTGAATTAATACCAAAATTGAAATTGCAGACATCCATTAGTTTTAACACTATTCCGGCAGAGTTAATAAAAAGCAGTGCATTAGTTTTTGTGCAGAGTCCGTTGACCTCGCACGTCGTGTAATCGATATGCCATGGTGTTGAGCTCGGATGTTGACACGCAATCTCTGCATCCAATGCGCTGTGGTGACTAGATTTTGAACCCTAGAAAAGACGGGTTATGTAGACAAAATCTTAAATTAGCTAGTTTCAAAATGTTTTCAAGAGTTAGGTAAACTAGGAAGTTATTAGTCGAAAAATATTTACTTACTGCTTATTGGGAAAAGGATAATATCATAATACTTAATATATCGCTTGTCCGGAAGAATACAGTATCATGTCAAAATTTGGCACTAACTGACTTAATAATACAGTTTGACTGACCAATCACGGAAGTTGCATCTATATAATTCTCGCTCTTTCTGTTTATATATTTTATATTTTTAAAACCTTTAAACGCTTCTCCTGAAAAAGTACGATTTCAGAGTTAATACAGTATTCTTCCGGACAAGCGATATGTTACCTTATTTTATGGGGCCACCAAAAACCCATAATTTTTCCTTATTCTTCTTCTTCAGACCATACTGGCCCACTGGTGTGTACAATGTGTAAGCCACCCCAATAACGCCATTTTTCGCGGTTCCAAAAACCGTTGAATACATGCTAAAATAAAAGTGCTTAACTTAGTATAATGTCCACATTTGATAACAAGTCTTTATATTTGTGTGCCTTTCTATTGTTGGGATTATGCAGATTCATTTTCATGAGGCGAATAAGAAAAATATAGTCGTATACACCATTGCGAATCAAAGTCGAACCGTGCGCATTGCGAAGGCTTCCGATCCATCGTGTAGTGTTACACCGCCGGTCCGTGTTGCGGTTTGGGCTTGGCGACGAAGGCCGCGCTCTGATACACTAACCCCGATATGCCGTCCGCTGCACTTCCCATACATTCATCACCTCATGCTCTATTGCTTTTAATAACTGTTAAAACGAAGGTGCTATGTTTTCGTCGTATTTCTTCTCTATGACCGTATATACGGTAGTCAGTAATCGATGGAGCTATTTTCAGATAAGCTTCTTAAGTACTGAATTTGAATTCAAATATCTAAAATAAATAAATAAAATAAATAAATAACACCCAACAGTCACAAACATAGTCCTGACCCCACACTAAGATCGAGTCTTGTGTCGTGGGTATCAGGAACTACGAGAGACTTTTCGGTCTCACAAACACCCAGACCCGGAAGAAATATTTGTGGGCCACACAAACATTTCTCTCGGTGCGGGGATCGAACCCGCGGCCTGTCGTTTCACAGGCGGCGTCTAACCAACTGCGCCACGGAGGCTGTCAACCTCAAATACATAGCTCTAACCAATTATTCAATTAAGTGTGGATACACACAAAAATTTATTCCACTTTCGTGGAAATATAAATAAATTATATGGAGGGGGTGAACTGTAGTCTGTAAAGTAGTTTTGTACTCATCAAACTAATTGCATGCACACGTTGTTTTCCACAAACAAGTAACGTATAATTATAAACCAGTTCAGAACTTTGAAACGTATATAGCGACATCTAGGCGATAAAGCTTAAACAACTTATGTGATACGCATTGTATAATACATTAAGATCTTTTATTCCGATCCCCAAATCTAACAAAAACAAAGACATATTTCTTTGAATCTCGCATCTGACCATTCGCACCACATATAGAATAAAAATCGGAATGAAGGATACATTCGGCCCTACACGCCCACGCATCTCACCTTTATACCACAATCAATCGGCTCCCGAGTCTCCTCGATCAATCTTCATTTAGAACCCTTCGCACTCGATTCTTTATTACATTTGGCACTATTGATTTTCCTATATCCTTGAGGTTCGGGGCGGCAACGCCATTGCAACTCACCTTGAATACCTGCAGATGTGAGGCGCTGTTCGTAATTTAGATTCTAGATAGTGCTTAGCTTTTGTATTTGGGTTAGGTGTTATGTAAGCTGGTTTTAGTCTAGTGGGTACAGTTAAATAGTTCTTTATCGGCCTTGTTACGGGATTGTTTTGGCTGATTACACGGCTGTTCGCTTTTATGACGTCTCAAACTTATTCAAGTTATGTACGGAGAAAGAAGTGATAGAGTATGGTATTTGCACTTCTGATTGCCTCTCTGTTTTGCTATGGGATATTTTCGTAAAATTTAAATGTATGATTCAAATAAAAATAAATGAATATTATGAAGCCATAAATACAGTGATGTTGGCCTGATTATTCGAAGGTAGATTTCCTGCTAAAGCACTATGAAGTTTCAAAATGTACATTTATCCGCAGTATAAGATTGTACCGTACGTGTTTTTCAATCCGATTACACTACATTGTTCTCGAACTTGGAATTTCATGGTTCATAGCCCATGCATAGCGCTATTGCATGTTAAAGATGTAATGTATGATTGACATTTATGTCAGTTTTTATAATAAAATGTATTATGTCAGTCGCGTATCTTTTCTATAATAAATTATAAAGATATTCCTGCGGGTTCTAGACCGGGAATATCACATTGGCGACGAGTACATTTCCACGCGTGTGAGTTTTTCAAGAAAATGGCACCCGTTGGCGAAATAGAACCGTTCGACATGAACTCCAATTGGGAATTTTACATAGAACGGCTGGAGCAATATTTCATTGTAAATGACATCCAGGAATCACACAAGGTAGCTACATTAATTACAGTAATGGGGGGAGCCAGTTACGAGTTGCTTGTTACCTTGTGTACACCAAAACGACCGGCGACAATGTCATTCAAAGACCTTGTTACCGTGATGAAAAACCACGTAAGTCCAAAACTAAGTATGTTAGCGGAGAGATACATATACAGACAACGGAAACAAGGTCAAAATGAAACAATAGCAGAGTACGTGGCAGAATTAAAAAAACTATCAAGAGGATGCGAGTTTGGATCGTGGTTGGAAGAAAGTTTAAGAGACCAGTTGGTTTGTGGACTCGGCAGTGAATTCGTCAGACAACGTTTATTTATAGAGGAAACATTAACCTTCGAGAAAGCATATAAATTAGCTATATCAATAGAGGCTGCCCAGAAGAACGCTTCAATGGTTTCCACAACAATACCATACAAGGAGGATACACAAGGTTACACAGTATCGGCGGAGAGAACGCGTCAGGACATGACTTCTAGCGGGCATCAACGCGCTTATCAAAGGTTGGTTACACGAGGAGCTGGACAGCGACAAGCGATGCTGAGGATGGCCAGTAATAGCAGCAGCGAACGAAATCCGCTTAGTGGACGACCGAATTATGAGAGAATTGGCAGGGAGTCTCAATGCATTGTATGTAACGGACAACATCCGTCAAATATAAAATGTAAATTTATAAATTATATTTGTAAAATATGTTACAGACCTGGACACTTCAAATATATGTGTCCACAGTTAGGATTATCTACGGAAACAAAAGTTTTTTATAATGATGAAAAAAATGAGCAGGTAAATTTTAATATGTATAACCTTCGTAGCTCTACTCTTTGTAAACCATATATATTGTCTGTTTTGATAGAGAATAAATATACTAATATGGAAGTTGACACAGGTAGTGCGATATCATGTATCAGCTACGAATTTTACAATAAATATTTGGCACATTTAGATATAGCGGATAGTAAAATTGTTATGTCATATTATACTGGTGAACGTATGGTACCAGTGGGAAAAATATTTCCAACGGTAAAATATAAAGCCATTGCAAAAAAATTAGAGTTATATATTATAGATGGAGGAAGAAAACCATTGTTGGGCAGACATTGGCTTGAAGAATTAGGTTTTCAGTTAAAAGAGGTTAATTTTTTGGATAAAAATAGTGATGTCATTTCGTCCTTTAATGTAAACGAATTGATTTCCAGATATAGTGATGTGTTTTCGGACGGGCTTGGACGATACACCGGTGGTGAAGTAAGTTTACACGTGCGTCCTGATTCTAAACCGATATTTATGCGAGCACGGCCCCTGGCTTATTCAATGCGGACACCCGTGGATCAGGCATTAGACCAATTAATTGCGGATGGTATTATAACGCCTGTTGAAACTTCAGACTGGGCCACTCCGATTGTACCGGTAGTAAAACCTGACGGGACTATAAGGGTTTGTGGTGACTACAAATTGACTTTAAATAAATGCCTAGAGGTAGACCGTTTTCCGTTGCCTAGAGTAGAGGATTTATTAGTCAAATTGAATGGAGGGGTAAAATTTTCTAAAATTGATTTATCACAAGCTTATGCCCAATTTCCTTTAACTGAAAACTCAAAGAAATTTACAGTGATTAATACACATCGAGGATTATTCAAATATAATAGGTTAATTTACGGATTATCATCAAGTCCAGGTATTTTTCAGCGCAAGTTAGAGGAAATGTTTGCGGATTTACCTCAAGTAGGAGTTTTCTTAGATGACATCATTATAACAGGAGCCAATGATGGAAAACATTTAGAAACTTTACATACAGTCTTAAGCCGGTTAAGTAAATTTGGTTTAAGAGTTAAAAAAGAGAAATGCACATTTTATGCTGACTCGGTAACATATCTAGGTTACGTAATTGATAAAGAAGGCATACATACAAATAAAGAAAAAGTGGAGGCTATACAAAAGGTACCGTTACCTACCACAGTGTCAGAGGTACGCGCTTTTATTGGGATGGTCATGTATTATGGAAAATTTGTGAATAATATAAGTACTATTTTATCACCGCTATATGCGTTACTAAAGAAGGGAGCTAAGTTTATATGGTCATCTGAGTGTGACGCAGCCTTTGTGACTGTCAAGAAGAAATTGATGTCGAGTGAGGTGTTAGTACATTATAACCCAGAATTACCCCTTATACTCACGACAGATGCTAGCAACGTGGGTATCGGAGCGGTCATTTCACATATGATTCCAAACGGTAATGAACGCCCCATTGCATTTGCTTCAAGAGTGCTCAACTCGGCAGAGAAAGCCTACTCTCAAATAGATAAAGAAGCTCTTAGTATTGTTTATGGGGTGAAGAAATTCCACCAATACTTATTCGGTCGCAAATTTTTGCTTCGTACGGATCATAAACCGTTGGTAACAATATTTGGTCCAAAGAGAGGTATACCAACAATGGCAGCATCACGGTTACAAAGATGGGCAGTTATTCTATCCGGTTATCAATATGACATTGAGCATGTAACGACTTGTAAAAACGGTGCAGATGCTCTTTCACGCTTACCAAGTGACGAACAGCCCAAGGAGGAAGCGGAAAGTACATATTTGAATTTCATTCAAGATTTTTTACCGATCACTTGTAATGTGCTAAGAGACGAAGTAGCAAGAGATAGACTATTACGCAAGGTAGTATTATATTTACAGTCAGGTTGGCCTCCACAATGTCAAGAAGCTAATATTAAACCATATTATGCTAGAAAAGATGAACTCTATTTAGATTCAGGTATAATTATGTGGGGCTATAGAACTGTAATACCTCAAACACTTCAGGAAAAGATTTTACATGAATTGCATACGGGTCACATGGGGATAGTAAAAATGAAGAACAAGGCGCGGGGCTATGTATGGTGGCCTGGCATTGATGGAGACATTGAGAAAATGTGTAAAGAGTGTTGCACATGTATGAGTGAAGCACCGTCTCCACCACGCGCACCACCGCAACCTTGGACGTATCCAGTCGAGCCGTGGAGCAGGCTACACGTAGATTTTTTGGGTCCATTACATGGCAAGAGATTTTTTGTTCTTATAGACGCTACTACCAAATGGATTGAAGCCTTTCAAATGACCGATACCACTGCAGAGTCGGTCCTAGAAAAATTGAGGGAAACTTTCGCTAGATTTGGTCTACCACAAGAGATTGTATCTGATAATGGACCTCCGTTCACGAGTGAAAGGGTAGCCGATTTTATGAAATATAATGGCATAATGCATACTTTTACCGCACCATACCATCCAGCTTCAAACGGTGCTGCAGAGGGAGCTGTTAAATTGTGCAAGCGAGCAATAAAAAAAGCCTTAAGAGACAGAGTAGATATTAATATTGCTTTACAAACTTATCTAATGGCTTATAGAAACACTGCACACTGTACGACAGGAGAGACTCCAGCTATGCTTTTATTAAGACGAAATTTAAAATCTAGGTTAGATCTTTTACGTTCGGGCCGAGACCTTCCACAGAAGGTTAAACAAGCACAAGATTTACAGGTGAAAAACGCTGGTGGTAAACTGCGCAACTTTAAGGAAGGAGACGCTGTATGGACTCGTGATTTTAGTGCAGGAGGAAAATGGGTACCAGGCCGGATAAACAGGGTAATTGGGGATCGCAATGTCTTAATAGACGGAGAGGGTAGTCTACCTAGTTACGGAAAACGGCATATAGATCAAGTTAGGGCTAGACAGCCAGTTTCTCTATTGGCGTATCCCAGTTCTGTAGGTCCTAGCAATCAGGCGCCCGTAACAGATAATACTGTTACATTGCCGTCGCCGATAGTGGGCGACAATATTCCTCCATCGCCACCGGTTTCGTTAAACAGGCCCCGAAGAAACATTAAACCTATCGAACGGTATGGCAATCCTATTTGTAATATTTAGAATCATGTTATGTTATGGCTTTTAATTATTAATTTTATTATTATTGTGTACATAGTTAGTTAATTTATTACTATTTTGTAGTTTAGTTTATAGTGTTAATTAAGTGTAGGGGTGTAATGTATGATTGACATTTATGTCAGTTTTTATAATAAAATGTATTATGTCAGTCGCGTATCTTTTCTATAATAAATTATAAAGATATTCCTGCGGGTTCTAGACCGGGAATATCACAAAAGAATACAGCGGTATTAGAAAAATCGTATGTAAAGGCTGTTATTTAAAAACATCAATTAAAATATGTGCGAAGGTTTTTTTTCTATTTATTGCATCATCATCATCATATTATATTTGTCCAATATTTTATAGGGCTATATTTGTCCAAGCCTGGACAAAGGCCTTCTCCAATTTGTGTCGTTTCACCCTGTCTACAGCTTGTCTCATAAGTATTCGATTTCCTCGGAACTTCAGGAACCAATTTCCCAGTACCTATTCGTTATTGCAGGTTCCGAAGGTTCTTAACCGATATACAATGACTAAAAATGTTATAATTGCTTTTATTCAACAATATTGAGAACGGTAAATTTTAATTTATGTGAAATTGTCGAGGTTCCCGGTACTTTTGAAAGCCCGTATCAGTTACATTGTTGCCAAATTGCAGAAAAATTTGGCTCAAATCCCAACAATAGCTTTAAATGTTGGAATCATCCTGATCGGTTGAGGACCTATTTACTGACCAATCCGCATTGCGCCATCCTGGAAGAGAGCTCTCATCCTATCGCGTAATAGGTGAATTAACTAGATTTAAACGTCAAATACTATGTATATTGATGGTAATGCCAATTTTAGTTAGTTTCTACTGTTAGTTCCCTTTTTAAGTGTGTTAACGGTAAAATGCTTTTGGACTTGTATTAATTTTTTGGACATAGTTATGGGTTGATTTTTGTACGTTAGATATGTTTAGATCTGTTCCCACAGTTAGGTTGGGTCGGTTGTGGCTATACGATTTTATTACCGTATTACAAAAAAATGAGATATGATTTATAAAAACAACAAGATTAACTCGTATACATAATACCATTCGACCTAATTAAGTTTTACAATCAAGCTTCCATCTATTAATAACCTCGAAAAATTCTGATGACTATCTTACGCAAATAGGCATTACATGGCCAAAGTCAACATTTATAGAATTCCTTACTTTACCAGTGCACATAAATTTTACGAGTGCTTTTACTGCGTAAAAGAATATACATATTAAATAAAAACGTGGGTTCTGTCTGGCCTTGATCGATCCGCGCGTGTCGTTCCCTTTACAGCTTACAGCTTACGGTGCCTCGAGCCTGCTTTACGACGGTGCCTGCACGAACCAACCTCGAGGATTACGGGTGTAGCTTGCACGCCTGTACCGCTTATGATTAATTATCCTGTAAAGAGAGGCTTTGTCTGGATACAAATGTGATGTACAATTTTCGCAGTGTACTTACTACATTATTGTACATGATTACCAATATAAGCATAGTGGTAGTTGAAAATGTAATTAAGGGTGTGCGTAATTATGTGAGAATCAATTATTAGGTTCCCTGAATCCCTAGTACAACGGCGAAGCTAATACTTCCAAGTTGACCCTCTGCGTAAAGGTTGTGCTATTGTCGAGATCTATCATAATCTAACACAACCAATTAATAGCTGGTACTGCTTTAATTTCTAAATAAATGCAATTATTACAATTCCCGAATTATCGCTAAAAATAATAGTATTCCGAGAACAGCCATATCTATTTGACTGCATGGTATTTTTGTCGAGGTTACCAACACTACACACCATTTCATTATTTTATTATTAAACAATGTTAACGTTTTTTTTCCACTAACTATTGAATTGGTTTAAGTGGTAAATTTATGTCTCTAAGGTTTAAAAATAAGGGTCCTTTTTATCAAGTGAAAACTAACATTTGCGTAAGTGTTTTCCAACACACTTGCTCACGCAATCAAATTTAGTTCGGCTATCATGGTTAAAAACACAGGTAATGTGAATTTTTTAGCCCCCAGCCGAGTGTAATCCTCGTGCTTACAAGTCGTAACGTTAGTAATACTTTTGAGGAATAATCGTTTGCGGTTATTATAACAAGCAAGACTCACGGAGCGATTGTTACTTACGAATGGTAGGTAGCAGCCAAATAATTATCAAGCAATGAAGAGTTTTGTTTGGTAACTCAGGAAATACACTATAAAGGACTACAGTTACTTCCATTGAAAGCGAATTTATGGTCCTTACACGGGTTGTAGAGCAAGTTAAGTTATAATTAATTGCTGTAATTTGATAACAATCTACAAAGATCAGCATTGTTAGTGAAGTCTGAAACGGTTCTGACGAGGACGAAGTATATTTAATTCTTACCTTGATACCATTTTAACGAAATGTATTTGTAACCTACCGAAAAGTCTCTCGTAGTTTCTGATACCCACGACACAAGACTCGATTTTAGTGTGGGGACAGAACTACGAGTATAAGTGTGACTGTTTGGTGTTATTTATTTATTTATTATTACCTTCTATTGTCAGCGTGCACTTTGGTATTCTGACATCAATACTACAGTTGAAGAACCTTTAGGAGAGTTACTCGTTTGAGTTATAGCTTCGAGAACTTATGTTATAGATAGCATTGACTGTTATAATAATGAGTCATTTTCGTTCCCATGCTTAAAATCTGATATTCCAATAACTTAGCCTATATTGTAAAGTTTGTTTCCAAGTCTTACCGACTCGTATCACAAAATAAATGATAAAGAATTCAACATGAGACCTCCCATGCTATCAAAAGAAAACGTATCCAATTGAAGAGGGCGCAAACGTATAAAGATGTTGTACAAGGGAGGGTCATTATAATATTGTACCCTCTGCTTCGACCCTCAGCTATTGAAAGTCGTGCAGAATTGATGTTTCCACTCGCAGACGTCTTGGGTGCCTACTGTTTTATGGATGCCTCCTTAATATTCACTAGATAAGCGATCTTGCTGAACAACGTCGTACCGACATGATTTTTGAAGGAATATTCAAATCGACTTTGTAAATTCTAGTGCTTTTTAAAATCGTATTTAATTTCTAAATTTTTTTGGCTAAACTTTATATTAATTTATTTTTAGCAGACACAAAGCATTTTGTGGTGCTAAAGTAAATTAATTTTCAAGTCCCACAAGGGAGCAATTTTTGAAGTCAAAATGTAAAGTATGTTAACCGACAGTTCAGAACGTTCGTTAAAAGCATGAATCTGTCAACAAGCTAATAAATATTTCAAACTGTATGAGTCATACTCGCACCTACCACGTCATTAATGGACAAACGTCGCGCCCAGACTCACATGATTACTTCATGTACTTTCAGAATCTAATATACCTCGTATATATATTCCGTGGTGCCTGGTAGTGACGTAAGCTTTCGTTTGAGTGCCTATGACCACTATAAGATAGCAATTAGCATACCATGATCGTGCTACGAATGTATTAAGCAAAAAGTGCTCTATGTAAATCCTAGGGAACGTTTTTCCCTGGATCTTTTATCAGCAGCTGGTGTCGTCATCATACAAATAATACGAGTATTTCTTTGCTTGATACCTATTATGATAGTACAATCGGGATATGCTACGTTTTAGAGGACAGCAAACTTATAAGAACGGCAACGTACCTCCGATATCTCAGGTGATTTGTTGTTAATGGCTTACGATGGTCACTTTCCATAAAGTAAATCTCCAGCTCGTTAGCAGCTGCTTCGTTATAATAAAGTTCTGCATAGAACGCATTAGCCAGATAATTTCTACAAGGAAGGCTGAATCTGCTATTGATCGACACAAGGCCAAGACGCATACATTGTGTAATTGACCCTACATATGTAGACATAACTTCTTTCTATTTCCATCTTTCGTGGTTTCGGAAAAAAAATGTCTGTACGATGTGTTTCGTTTGACGCTTATGATTTTCCTACAAGGTTAATTTTCTCACTTTAATTAAAAGCAAATCATAAGTAACTACCGAACATATTGAGACTTAAATCGCACATCTCAGAATGGAGAGTGCAGTGGAATGCCAAGCAATGCTTTGTTCATAGCGTTGTTTAGTTTTGTTACCGTCCATCAGCGGTCATATCGCGTACTATCAGACGAATGACATGCTCGCCTTGCCATTCATTACCATAAAAAAATATTTCTATTTGTCAAATTGAAAAAATCAAAAATAATAGTCAAACTGAGAAACCCCCGATACCTAAACTGTGTATCTCATTACGTAAATACTAAACTAATAAAACAATAGCGAAGGTACAGAAATTCCATTTAATGCTATTTTCGTTCGAAATAAAACAAAATTGAACATTGAATTTATTATCGTTGCAAGACTTGCTCGCAGTCCCAATCGTAATGAAACAATATCTCATCGGAAAGTTGGAAAGTTGAGCGTTACAGATGGCCCGCGTTTCCAGAACACATTTTCGCATTGGCAAGCAAGGAGCAAGGGATGACCATATGGCACTCCGAGTGTTTGGTGTCGCTTTTGTAGAAGTTATTTGTTGAATGAAGATAATAGTCCGCGTACGTGAATATTGGGAAAGAGTCGAGTATTAATGTGGCGTACACCAGATTGGTATTTTTTGTCTTACAAAAATGTCCTTTAATATCTATTCTTATAAAGATGTGGATTTCGCAATATGTAAGTTAAAAGGACACAATGATACAAAAATGAGTGTTCGCGATTCCTTGATATTTTTGTCTCGTGGTATAATAAGAGATGTTATCGCTGTGTGTATCCCACCCCAATCCAATCTTATATTTTCTTGTCTGAATCCAAAAAAAGTATGTCAAAGATTACATGATTTATAAACTTCATAAAACGCTATGCTTTTACGTTTATTATTGATTATGGTATTCTCGCACAGCATTATTAAGTTTTATTTGACTGCCTCGGTGGCGTAGTTATACTCGTACTAAGGTACGGTTACAAAGCTGAGGTCTCGGGTTTGAATCCCGGGTTGGGCAAAGTGATATTGGACTTTTCTATTCATTATTAGCCCAGAGTCAGGAATTTGTGCCTGATATGGCGTTAGGCTCGCCATCTATCACATTGTGGGACGGAACATACAAGGCGAGATGTGGTTCTCCTGGCACCTCTGCCTACCCCTTCTAGGATATAGGCGTGAGTTTATGTATGTATGTATGTATGTATTTGACAGAGCAGAAATTATCTGTATTGTATAACTCATATGACAATAATTGACATCGCCAAGAATTTAATCCCAGTCATTGTTACTACGACAGCTAAGTCCTTCTAATCCCTAAATGGTGTACACTCCATAACATAATCGTTTACACATTTAACCCAAAGCCTTAATTACAAAACAGATCGTGCAATCTCATTATTGGGTTGTACTTTTAGCAAAAAAATGGTCTGATTTAAAAAGAAATACCTTTTGAATAATGCATATCGTTGCTTAATAATAACGAGGCAACTTTTCAACTCCTGATTACCTACCTGTCGACGTGATGTCCATAATTAATATATAATCGGGCAGGCTTATTACCATAATTTGTCGGCGGTGTCAACTCGCATTAGTGTCTTGAGGATTATGATACGTTAAACCCGTATTATAAGTTTCAAGCCTTGTGTCTTGGCTTATTAGATTCAAATTTAGTTCTGCGTTTGTATAACGTGGTATATTTTACCTTATTTAGAACTATGATATTATTTTCAGTGCGTAAAATGTTGAACCGTATGGCTTTTTTTTTTATAATGGCCCGGCATAGTGGCGGCATTGCACCTGATGGTAAGCGCAAATGCCGCCCAGGCAGAGTATCCATTGGCAGTCCCATGCCAATGGAGACAATTATGCCGGCCTGCTAAGGTGCCTCTTCACACTACGGCTTTGAAAGTATTTGGAGGTTTTATGGCCAAAAGAGAGGTTTAAGGACTTTTTAAGGCGCAGTAAACCTACAAATGGTTGAGTAATTCTGTTACTAATATTGCTACAACAAGAAATCCCTGGAATATATTGTGGCCTAAACATGTCGTATACAATGTCTAAATCCGCAGCGCGTGTCTCGGTTTGACTCACATATCGACTCTGTGCTTGTACAAACCTCCACTGCGTCAATTCACGAAGCCACAGCCTACATAAATCTTACATAATCATTTTCAACAATGTCCAGTTGTGGGAGATTTCGTTCAGGATAACATTAAGCCGTGCCTGCGTCAAAATATAAGGCCGGTAATGTGTAAGCAGTTGGTGAAACAAGGCAAAATCGATACCGGTCCCGTCGCAGGCGGACGCGCGCCGCTGCCTCGGAATAATATTCTCTTCTAAATCCGGCGAGCACGTGACTCAACTTGTTGCCGGCTATACCTACGTTGTCTTGGGATGTACGATGACTATACTGGATGCTGATGGCGTTTGTCTATTATAACTTTATTGTTTGCTAATATCCTTTGGTTGCATTCGCATTTTGGTTTATCAACTTGCGTCTAGTTCAAATATGTTTACTCCTGTTGAATACTGCTGAATTCCTCTTAATGTTTGATTAACAGGATCCAGTTGGTCTCATGCGACTGGTTATACTACGGTTTCAATCAAGAAAGTAATTGCAAAAGTAATATTTCTCGCTCGAAGAATTTTTCGTGCATTTACTTCGCCCCCGGTCAATATGCAGCCCAAGTGACACATTTTATTTTATCACTCAATTTCTTGATGTCGCATTACAATAAGATGCACCGTATGTATATTTAAACACGTCATTCGATTTTTTCAAATTTTTTTTTCGTTTGTAGTGAAGGTAGTAGTGAATGTTCGTAAAAATATAATACTTAATAGATAAACTTTTGTGTTCTTAAAAGCTTTGTTTGCTGTTGTGTGGATTTTAAAAAACTATTATAGGAGTACTGCTGTCTTGTATTCATTTTCTTTACGCGAGTTTCTGCATTATTTAACATACTTTTCAAATTGTACCAAGTATGTATACGATCATATCCGTCTTAGTTCCTGACAAACACATCTGCGAAACAAACCAAACTTTCAGCATCGTATATAAATAGACTTCCTTACGCAGAGACGAATGTTTAAGTGCAACATTTAATACGCTGATTTGTCAGCGCAATATGCCTTATCTTTTCTTCTGAGCATCCATATAAATGGAACATATCGTTGTGACAATCACCCTCTACGTTTTAACCCCACAAATTATGCCGCATTATTCCATACATCTGATAAACAACATCAGCCTACATGTGGAGTAGTGTTTAACAAAATTAGCTTCTACCCTACAATTGGGGTTGTTGATGCAATTGAGAATATTAAATTAATTAATTGTGCAAACGCCACCGCTGCTCTTGTGAACGAAGCTACATCCCCACGTTGCAAATATAATAAGCGCTTAAGTAGGAATTATTAATCTTGTTGGCCCCACGTTGGGCGCCATTACGCTCCGTGTATATTAAAACGTCGGTTTTATAAAACATTTCGAGCAAATTTGGAAATTAAATTACTTGTCTTAGTTGTATTATTTCTCTGCGACATGCAATCATGATATTAACAAGTTTGTCTGCATTTTAGTTCTGTACATAATGGTTTCAGAGTTTTATTAGTTGATCTGCTAAATCACCCGCGAACTTTTATGAGGGTGGCTAATTTATCATCGTCCGTGATATTTTGATCTATGGAACTCACTTTAGGGGAAGATATGGTGACTTAAAAATAATCTCTGATGGAATTATTTTAAATATTAGGGACAATTATAATGTTGCTTTTTTATATTATTTTTTTCTACGGATCATTATTGCCGTCGAGTGCGAATATTAAGATAGTGGCGAAACGCAATACAGTTGTTCTATTTATTTATAACCGAGTTTGCCAGCCGTCAGTCAGTCGGACGCCACGACAGGTATTTCCACAGTACTGTCTCTGTGCGTTTGCATAGGTCGAGCAAAGCTCCTGGTATTCCCAGTTATTACCGCAGGGGGACGAGGCCTAGGGGTTGTTGCCCGGCATCGATCCGCCGCCGCACCACGGCCGCCACCGCCGCTACCGATGCACGGAGTTACGGCACCATCACCACTGCAGTCTTTAGTGTTTCATCTCTTTTAAACTAGATCAGCCGCCTGCGATCAATCAGTCTCGCTTGCCGTAACACACTCGACCTTCAGGTGAGATTATATCGATATCCTGGCGCCGCTCCTGACAAATTGACATATTAGAGAAGAGGTTCAGACCTCACGGATGGTACATTTTGAAAACGGGAAATCAATCGGAAGCAATTCGAATGGTGAAACAAATTCAGCGTGGCGTTGCTGGCTGTTAATTGGCTGCGGGCGGCGGCGCCGAGACGGCGGCGGAACCTCCGCATGGTACCTCCCCGGCATGCCCTCCCCACGGGCGCACCCGCCGCCCCCCGACAGCTCGCCGTTTTTATGAGCGAGAAGCCCGCCGAGACCCGCACGAGTCTGGGAGGCTCTTAAATTAGTTTGTCTTCCCCGACCCTAGACCCGCAGGTTGCTAGGTGTGACTTGTCTTGCCCACTTCTAATTCTAACCTTGTGGTCTTCTTAAAATTCCTTTTTAGTAATTTCTAATTGTTCGTCTCCATTCTATTGTATACGAACAGCGTTCCCGTTGTATTTCCCCTAAGTATTCGTCGCTTTAATGTGCAGATCCCTTCGCGATAAACGCAAAACTATACTGTTAGACCGCATGCATTCTGTTCAAGGGAAGCAGATGTAATGTAATAGACGCCATGGGTGACATTATTTTTCCATTTGGTAGGCTTATTTTCTTGTGCAGGTTATCAAGTTAGGGACGGTAGCGCGCAAGGGGTGGCGGCGGGGGTGGGTCCGCAGGGCGGGGGTCGCGGGGTGCGCGGGGATCGGGGCGCATGTATCGACCGTCAGCCCTCCCCCCGGTGTAGCTCAGTTTCCGGGCGAGAGTCGCGCAGTTCGCCGGCACCGCGACGCGACTCCGTCACACGTTAGATAGTCAATTTGTTCACCACCATGCTGATAGGACTCGTTCGGGATTCGGTGATGCAGTGCTTCTGCCACTCATGCCGCGCACCCGTATTACCAGCAGGTTGGGACATTCACTGTGGAAGCCAGCTCCTCGTTCAGCTGCTGACGGACCGGCGCCGCTGCCACTTTTTCCCTGGAGACAAACTCTCTTATACGTATAATTTGGCCCGAAAACCCTCGAGACTCGAATATCGTTCCATTTGCCTGTTTGCAGAGTACAGCATATTTTTTGTTTTTAACGTCGTTGCCGAACCCAATTCGTGAGTGAAGCCCAAAGGTAACCCAACTGATTTTACAGTTTGCTATGTTCCTAAACAATTTTGTTTTCGCCACGCTTTCTTGGTTGTTTGTATAGTTAGCGAGTGTCTGCGGATGTCATAAACGCCGGCCGGCGAAAGGCGGGGTTGCCGGCCGGCATCTATATTTAATACGTATTGAAGTTGAGTACACATTTCTCTGCTTTTGCACCTAACTTTCGCATTGTAGGTTACTGTACATGTTTCTTGCAACATATTAGCATGATTTACGGCTGGTCTTCGTGCCGATGATTCGTGTTAAAGTTAACTATGAAGTTTACCGTTATGTAAGATTTTGTAAGGAGTTTTGTAAAAGTTGTCAGGGAAGCCGTATAAAGCTTTGTTTTGTTCGTGACATTGTAGTTGGTGATGAGTGGAGGTTTTTGTGTTGTCGCATCTTGCGGTTGGGTGCGTGTTTTTTTTGTTTCAGAGGCGCACATCAGTAGTATCGGTCACACTAGGACTATTGATTAAACATTACTGCATAATGTCCACCATTTTGTACAGATGTCTCGACGAAACAACGACACGCGTCCACCATTTTGAGCGCAGTGCGATGCTGTAAGAGCCTAGTTCTTCTTCACTACACGCACATGGTGCTTTGTTCCGATTAGTAGAAATGACTGCAACACAATACAGGATTTTTGAAAAACCGTGGGCATTCTCACGTAATTTACCACACGCAAACGAAACATAATCGTTTCATTTCTATGTCAAAAATATTTTGTGGCTTGTTCTACGTAACTACCCTCACACGTCGGCGGATTTTTAACGTGTTAATTACGAGGGTTCCTAATTAATGAAATTTCCCCCAGGCTAAAATTAAATCACCTTTTTGCCGTCTGACCGTTTTGGCCAATATAACAGCAAGAAACGTTTCCGGTTTCAATTAACTTGCTATTCATTACTTTTTTTTTAATTACTTACAAAATTTCGAAACTACCTTCAACAGATTTATACCGTAGGACGTATTCGTGATTTTTTAAATTATGGAATTAAAAATTGAATTAGTAAAACAAAGTTTAAGCATACTCTTATCTTTGTTATATTTATGCACGAGTCCATTAGTCACGCCAAAACAGCCGGCATTATGACCACATTAGGCGACAAAGTACCAACCATTCCGCTACTAAAATGACACTCTATTGGGTAATAGGTATTCGGTATCACCCTCTTTCACTTGGTAACGCGACGCAACGCTCGTCATTCACGGGCCGAAGATTTCAAGTGTTAGGATCATTCACGCTGTTTGTACAGACATCAGAGGGATGTAGATCGCATAATTGTTAAGGGGTTGATTATGACTGTGTATAATTGGCTCAACAAGTCTGCACCCCTTTTGATGACAGGGGGCCGAAAACGAGCGCTCGAGCATTCTCATGTGATCATTAGCACGTCGTTGTCATCCATTTAATGACTGCTGATATTTGCGGCTGTCTAAAAATGTTATTAATGATGTGTATGATAAAGAGGACTCATTACGTACACTCGCCGGATAAGCAAGTGGGGAGACAGCGGTTGTTGTGTAAGGAATGATGCATTGCGGATCCGTACCATGTTTGCGTGTTTGAAATTATTTCCGGCCACACACGCTCGCAGCGCGGACTTTATGTTCTCAAGTCGCAGACTTTCAGCATTATTGAATAGGACAGTTGCAAATACGAAGAAAATTTTTGCAATTCACAGACGCAATTTTTCTAATGAGGAAAGCTTGTAAAGGGGACGCTCTGGAATATTCTTCGCCTTGCATTGAATGCGAAATCTCTGTAGCGCTGACCGCGTTTACTTCTTGAAAACCCTCAGCGCCGCACCGTTGCTATTCCCCATGCCACTAGATTTTACAACCCGACTTTCCCCTCGCGGCTTTAAATCGTGCTTTTAATATTTCATAAGTTTTTCATGTGTCGTGCGGCGCCGAGGGTGGCTGGGGGCGACGTTTCAATTATACTCCCCTGTTCATATTCGATTGCTAGCATTGTTTTTTTGTTTCATTGTCCTCACTATTAAGTCAGAATATTATCCATTGTGATAGCTGTAATGATACCTAAAGCATAAAAAGTATTGACATAACTGGCTGCAATGAAAGTGACTAATAAACTTTTGCATTTTCTAATAATTTTCTAGAAAACTGCGTTTGATTTTCCCATTTGAAATATGCGGTTTCGTAAACCGCAGTTGGCGTAGAGTCGGCTCACCATAATAATTTAACATCAATTTATACAAATAGTAATAGTAGGAAGAGAGTAAATTGGAAAATTGTAACGACAGGGTGTGTGCGTGCACGGCAAATAACGTTTAATCCTCGAGTTTCTCTTAAGGTTTCGTTTGAGTTACTTATTGAGGTTTTCGTTGTTATGATTTTCTTTTAAGAATTTCATTACAACTTCTAGTCGCGTCTTGTTGTTTCATAAAGATATAAAACTTTTACTGCTTCGTGAAAGCCATCATCTTCTTGATCGCTCCTTTACTGCAGTGGACTGTGACCTCTAAACATGAGGTCTTTGCCCGGATTATTCTGCGGCAAATATCAAGCTCTGACGTCAGTCGACAAATACAGACATCTACCTGAAACATTTTAGTAACTACTTCCATAAAAGGGATAGTTTGTCTGTATGATTTCCCATTGAGAACTCCTCACATATAGAACATAGAAAGTCTTAGTTGTTAGTTCTCACAAGATTCATTATGAATTATATAATTAAATAAATAAATAAATAAATCATTAATAATTAATAATCATTTCCATTTCTAAAATTCGTCTATAAAATCAAGGAGACATTTTATCGAAAAATTTCATATGTAAGACTAATAAGTGATGGAGTCGTGGTGTAAATTCGACGGCGGCCGTGAGGGATTATCCACGGAGGGAGGATATCCAGCATTCGCGTCACGTACAGGCCTCTCGTCTGTCGCTCGCTCGCATTATTACCAGCAACTATTACCGAGGACGGGGGACTTGAAATACTCCGTAAATTAGTTTTCATTCGCTTCTTCGGCGTTTCTTTTCTTTGACATTGATGTATAAGTTTTTGCTTCAAGATAATTATAATATCTCAAGGCAGTCATTAACTTTTGGTTACTTATTTTAAGGATGCCTTAAAAAACTGTTGTTTCATGCTGTGAGAAATGAACATATGGTTGCTCTGAAAACCTGATCCAATTTTCATTACTCTTTTCCTAAAGTAATAACCACATTTAAAACTAACCACATGAATTTCAAAATAGCAGATCAAATATAAATAGTTGCATGTTCAAAATTTTCATATAAACGACAATTTAATACAGGCCGATGCATTTTGAACAAATACAATCACTTTGCATGCATAGGGTCTATTAACGTCGGCTCGTATCTGTTTAACGTCCACTATATCGATGGAGCAGCCAGTATAAACTGTACTATGTATTGTGTTTGTACCCTCAATCGATGGGCAGTCACGCGACTATCGGCGATTCATTAGTCCAGCTCGGAATTGTCTTCAAATAAACATTAGCTAGGACCGTTGGGACGTAATCGTTATTGTATTGACCACCCACTTTGAAGGTTGGATTCTTGCTGAATATTTGATAACGTTTGGTCTTTAGGGTTGTGTTTCGATTTTTTGTGATAGATTTCGTATTGTTTCGTTATTGTCTTTATATACTTACGGCAAGATATGGGTAGATAAGTCTTTACATAATGGAGATCTCGACTTGGATAAGCGGGTTGACAAAGGGAGCTAAAGGTCTTTGAACCCTATACTATGTTTGAATACGCTGTTTATGTTTCGGCATTTCAGGATACTTTATCATTTGGTTACTATTTGACATCTTCGTTTGGAGATTTGTGGACAATTATATTATAATGCTGATACTTCAGTCTAGTGCCAATAGATCTCTCGTATGAAATCACTGAAGCTAGTAATCTTTTTCTGTCTATTCAACCAACAAAAGCAATAAAACTGTGCCAGCTCGATACAGACTTGCTTGATGAGAGTGACGTCATTACCGTTGCTTTTTATTATATAGGTTATGTTATTGATTGTGTCGCGGCCCGGTTTCCACAATGGCATATCAAGAGTGCATTATGAGAAGGGTTGTTTGTCTCCTCGGCGAGTGTGGCGGCGGCTTCGGTGGGTTCTTGCTGACGTCCAATCTTTCCGTAGCCCATCGGCGGTCGGCGCCGGTCAAAAAACCAGTCGGCAAGCCCAGGACTAAGCAGCCCAAGAAGGTCAAATTCATCAGTAAGTGACATGTTGAGATCAAATCGATTATGTTTGATTCCCTTTGGTTGGTTTTTGTTGAAGCATTTTTTGTGTTTGTTTTTTAAAATGTATGATTTTGTTATATGTGTCATATACAATTGTAATTATTTATATACATCTAATTGATCATCATTTTAAAACTATATTAAGTGCCTATACCAACTTAAACATAATTTAAGCCTGCATAACGAATTCCGACCTAAAAAATTAAAGCAAAAGCTTCACCTAAATACTCCAAGCAAAAAGATTAAGAAATAAAATTTCAAACGTCGTCTTGGAAAGCTCATTACAACACTTAATCCGGCTGAGCGAGGAACATGTGCAAAGAAACGGGGACGCGAACGCCGCAGTTTCCACAAAGGGTTCCCGACGCTATTTCCAACCGACGTAAATGGTTTAAGGTGCACCAGATCTGTGTCTCAGATACGCTGTAGCCCCGGGCGCGTCTTTGTTAACGTAGGTCAAGAGTCTAAGCTCTCCACGTGTTGGTTACTTTATTTTTTTATTTTATTTTTTTAAATATAAAGGCAGATGTGCTTAAAGCCTAGAGTGGTGTTGCTATTTTAAGATTTAGGTCTGCAAATATAAGACAAGTGCATAAATAAAATTAGAATATTTAATAATATAATAGTAATGGAGATGTAATAATAAAATGTGGATACATAAATATTTTATTGCGTGCTGCGACGTAACGTACTGAAATTTATTACGAAGCATAACGTTGGGGATTGAAATGTAATGCTTTTAGATTTGGGGGATAAAATGAGGAGGATTCTACTATAGTTAGTTTTTTAGAAAATATTTAGGTTTTTTAGAATTACTTGGGAACAAAATTTAATAATTTTAAAATGAAATCCTTTTAATTGAAAAAAAAAAACAATTTTTCGACACACTTGTATTCCCAAAGGGGTTGGCGAACGTGCAAAGTCTGCACCACCCTTAGTCAACAATATTTTCGCCTCGAGCTACGTTATTATGTTAGGCACAAATCCAATGTCGAAGAAATATCAACTAATTACTATTAGAAAGATAGAAAAGAAACAAGAAAAGACGATTTGTTTTGCTCCGTTTCCTCTTCACGGCTGCAACACTTACTATGTAGTGTAGTTGTAGAATTGTATACCGATTCAAAAGATCTTGTAAAATAATATTTGAGTAAACGAATCTAAAAACACACAAACCGGCACAAGAACTCGAAATTCATACCTAATGCACGTTGCCATTAGAGCAATGAAGGGGAAATTATCCAACTTTTTTATTTCTTGCGAAATGACTTCGAAACACGCATAAATGTTCAGCAAATCTATATTTATAGTCCCCTGAAACATCGTTAAGGGGTCCTGTGACAACGAGTGATAAATGTCCCGTTGGATCATACTATATCTAGATGGAACTGTAGTTACCACCAGGTGTAGTGGATTTGTAATATCGAAATAAAATGTAATGTAATGTAAAATTTAAGGTAGGCAGTGTACAGTGCTAAGCTATAATAAGTAATGAGTAGTGTTTCTTTTGATTATGGATAGGCGAAAAGCTTTACACTAGCGAACAAGGCGACCGCGAGAAAAAAAAAAAAGATTCCTGAATGTGTTGGAATCATTAAAACATGGGGCAACGACAGATTATGAACAGTCTAATGAAAAATCTAGCAACATGTGAAAATAGTATACATAGCATGTAACATGTAAAAATATTCCGTATCAAATCGGAATAAAAATGCCGCCACATTCTTCATTAAGTTAAAATAATAATTGTGTATGTTCATTGGAAAATGCTGGTGTATAAATACGATACGTGTTAGTCATCGCGGCGCCGTCGCTGAAACTCGATGCAATAACGATATGACTCATAGGGGTGACTACCCCTCGCCAGGACCGCAGGGGGGTCAGCCCACACGGTAGATAACAGAATGAAAACATGGAAATGGCATTTTTTTTTATGAAATGTTTGTTTTTGATTATCATAATTTAATCAAATTTAAAGGAGATTCTTAAGCTTCGAACTGGGATCTATAGATACATATAAATTTATAACCGATCGATGTCTGTACATGGAAGATAAATGAGAAAAACTAATATGGAGGGATTATAATATTAAAGTAACAGAACCCATAACAAGGATTAGACTTTTTGTCTGTGCCTTTGTGCACACTAATCTTAGAAACAGCTTAACCAATTTCGCTTAAATTTCATATGGAGATTGCTGACACTCTGGGCTAAAATGCATATGTGTGCTACCTTATATAATGTAGAAAAGTGTAGTGTTCCAGTGGGATAAGCAAAGAATTCAAATATGTATAGTTCCTGTTTTAACTCGAGTAGGATGGGATAAGACATCAGTAAGATTGAGATAGGGAACGGCGGGATATAAGGGGAAGAAAGGGAAAAAAACTGTACAATGGATGACATTGACTTTGAATATAAATAAAACAATGCGGAAATATTTTTTTGCTGATGTCAAATAGTATCTACACCCGGGCGGAGCCGGACCGTTCCCTAATCTTAAATATTTTCAATTGCAATGAATTTTCCCAAAACACTATCACATTTTTTGTGTCAGAAAACTTAAAATCCTTAACAACACAAATTATTATAAAAATAATCATCCACAATTTGAAAAAATATAATGAAGCCAAACAGTCCCCTGACACCGTTCGTATTACACCCCAACTCACCTGCTCTCAAATGATTGAAAAATACCAAATTCCGCGGCAGGTGACGACCTTGAAAAGCCACCGGCGGCGGTTGCGACCCCTCGGATTTTTCAAATACCACCCTTTGTGCGCAGGACTCAATTACAGCTCGGATAACAGCCGTATTATGAACTTCATTGTGAATTATTATACTTAGGAATTTGTGATATTGTTAACCCTTTGTTGGTAATTACCGTCGAAAGTATGCGAAACGTGTCAAGGTTATATTTGATCGTTTTCTCCTCGTGCAATTATTGGAATAATAATACAGTGGATTATGGGCAATTAAACTTTTGCGAATCTTTGCTAAGTAGTTTTACATTCTTAAATAGGTGGACTAATAAGCTTCGTAACAAGCCCAACAATCAGCACACTATTTATAGGAGTTTATGAAATTTAATTAACTTTGTAACGTTGCTTAGGAGTTAGGACATCCTAAAAATGAGGGAAATACTTTATTTTTCCAAGAGAAACTCTGCGGAATAAATAGCCAAAGATACTTAAGGACGTTCAATAAGAGATTATTTAGGAATATTAAATGAATCTTTAATCCAACATCTGACATTTAAAGAAAAAATAATTCAATCTTCTCTTTGTTTTCAAATTGGTAATGTTAAGTGTTATTGAATCACATTTTTGTATAACAATTATGTATGCCGTTTCCGTTGTGCAAATTACTAGAGCATAGTATTGCGTAGCAGACGTTTCCGTGTAATTAGGATTCTAGATTACAGATTATATCACGTTAGTAACAAAGAAATCTAAATTGTCAATTTTCACAGTTACATATTATTTTAGACATTCTATTTTGAGAAAAAAATGCACCAATGCCTTGCGTATTGTTTATACTTCTTATTGTTAAGTTTTAACGGGGTAAATTTTGTTTTTAAGAACAGTACATTAATTTAGAAACTTATGATTTTCTATGAACACAATAGAAATCTCAGAATATGAACATTACTTTACATTGTGATCATAATTTAGTATTCCAATATATTTAAAGATAATTAAATCATTAATTATCTCTCTTTTTGCCTATTTCTGTTTCACTAACTTCTTCATTATCTCTCTATTGATCTAATTCTTTCTAACCCTCCCAGGTCATCAAGCTACAGTACACAGTATACGCAATATTACTGCGTATTAACCCTCTTACGTCTGATAAAAGTACGCAGTAACGGTCCCGCCACAGTTTTCCGTCTGCCCTCATCGATCCAGACTAGACCTGTGTCCTTGTGGGTGGGCGGGACCTAAAGATATTAACTCTAGTCTGTAGTCTGCGAACAAAGGACTTGTTACGTAACGTTTTCATCTGGGACTTGCGTAATATTATGACTGAAATATATTTTTAGGATTTTGGTAGACTTGTTCGTTATGTGCAATAGGTATTTAATTGAATTTTAAGAACGAAATATGCAATTACTAATGATATTAGCCAGTGTTGATGTCTCTAAAGGTTTTCAATGTTTATTAAAATATAATATTTTTAATTAGAATTCGGTTGATGCCAAAGTTTAGGTTATGTCATTTAAATTCTACAACGAAATTGTCGACATTTGTTACAGACATCTGTCTTTTATAATGGTTTATATTTTACAAAAGTTTTTATTTTGGAATTTAATGTTTCATTATGGACTAAGGTTCTTATAACTTTAAGTAAAGCTTTTAAAACATCTCTTCGTTTTAATAGCTAATTATACAAATGATATATTCCTGTACTGGATTTTTAGTCACGGGAATATTTTGATGTGATTATATCCATTGGTAGCAAGAACTGAATTTGCAGCGATAGTTATTGTCTCTCCCAATATAATTTTGTGAATGTTTTCGTTTTCTACCTGATAATAATCAATAACACTAGAAGTGAACGTATCCGCAACAATTACAATATTTACCTGTTCTTTATCTAACCAAAAATATTATACATTTAAGGATGACGCAATATAACTTGCCAATATTTTCAGAATAGCTACATTAACTACATTATTTTAATATCTTAAATAGTTATTTTTCTTTATTTTCCCTTCAATGCGTCAACAAATGCACATCATTCTTCTTGTTCCCTCACTGCTGAGGATTGCGACTACGTACGATCTTTCTCCACTAGCCGCGGTCATGTCCAGTGTGGACCGCACGGTGCAAACAAATGCACACTAGAAAATATGCAGTATTTAATAAATTTTTATTTTCCACCCCTACCAGCCACCGAAATCCGCTGCCAAGAGATGTCCAAGGGCGGGCTGGCGTACGAGGTGATCCTCGCCGAGCCGGTGGGCGTGCCAGTGCCGCGCCGCGCCGACTCGCCCGAGAAGACGCCCTCCGTCGAGGAGATACAGGAGAAACTCAAGGCCGCTGAGGAAAGGAGACGTGTAAGTCTATCATAACACCTTGGTAGCTTCAAGTGTGTTGCAGTTGTTGTTGTTGCAGAGATTTTCTTTCAATGGTATACTACTAATTGGTCATTTTATTGACTAGTGTCCTATCAAAGAATTTTTCGTGCCTTTAATTACAGAGTTACTAAGGTTTCTTTAACTGAATCTAATAATTGAACTGACATATGAATTAATGCTAGTAAATGCTACTTCGACCTGTCGACACACAATCCATCATTAAGTCAATATTAAACCTACATGCGACTTCAATTTCTTCATCCTACAGAACCTGGAAGCAAGCAAAATGGCCGCCATAGCACAGAAGATGGCCAAGATCGAGGAGGCGTCCCGCATCCGCAGCGAGCAGACCAACAACTTCATCGTGGCGACGAAGGAAGCCCTGGACGCCAAGATGGAGACGCACGAGGAGAAGCGCGAGGCCTTCATCAACGAGTTGCGCGCGCGCCTCAAGGACCATCTCGAGGGCGTTGAGAAGACCAGGTAAGAATAGAAGACAGTCTCTCCCTCTTGCTGTCTCTCAATTTCTCTATCAAATCTATCTCTTAAAACAAAAGAAGGCTGTATATTAATTTACCATTTTTCGTCTGATTTATTTTTTATTTTTTTTTTATTATTTTATTTATTACAACATTTACAAAATAAAAACAGTACAATTAAATACCTTGCCCCACAAAACTGCTGCTGCAATTTGCCTGTGGGATCCCCGTGAATCTTATAACTAACAGTACAGAATAAAATCTAATAACTAACAGTGTAAAAGAACAAAAATCAAAGAGTTTCCATTATCACTTTGCAAATATACTTTTGTAGTTGAAGGCGATGATCCCAGAGCTACTCAACTCCCTACTTTTGACATGAAGGAACATTGACATGATATCACGCAATGCTTCAGGATACTCCACAAACATGTTCATATCCATATTTAGATACGACGTTCATAATAAAGCAGCAATGGACTAGATTCCTATAGTTACATGTTTCCCCACCATGGCTATGCAATAACGACTACCCCATCCTCAGTAGTTCAATAGATAACTAAGAGTTTGTCCGGCAGACTGACCCTGGAACAGCAGACCGCCGAGGTGTACAAGGCGATCGAGGACAAGATGACCACCGCCGCCGACAAGCGCGACGAGAACATCAAGAAGATGCTCGAGCGCCTGCGTGAACATGTAAGATCATCTATTAGGTTTTGTTTGACGTTTGTTGGTGCTATAACTAGTGGATTAGAATTATATAGGGGCTAGGACTTTCATCTCATTTAAATGCAACATAACAATTGCTTTTTAAAGACTTTACATTTCTTCCCATAACAAGTAGATTTAGATTTATTCACCTTATCTTGTTGTTCGAACTACAACTCTGTTAGAATACATGTCCAAAACGCCAAATCAAACAGACCATTAAAATCAGGTCGGTAGGTAAGCTGAAGTAACCACATTGAAATAAAACTATTACGAATTTTATCGCGGATTTGGTTTGATTTTTACATTTTGTGATAAAATCCGTAAATAATAGTTTTATTGCAATGTGTAACATCCGCGTAAATCTAAGAAACCATTATGATATAACCACTTTATTAAAGACTATAGACTATAGCTGACCGTAAAATTCCCACCACAGGAGGACCAGGTCCGCAAAGTGCGCGCCGGGAACCAGGAGCGATTCCAGCAGCTGGAGAGCGCAATCCAGGAGAAGCTGCAGCAGGCCGCCGACCGCCGCCTCCTCATCGAGGCCGAGCAAAAGGAGAAACTGCGCAACCATGTGAGTTATACCATAGAGTAGAGATAGTAGACGGTGTCCATTACTGGGGTTGCAGCTGGTGTGATTAAAATTAAAACCTTTTTGGTTTGAAGCAATGTAATTTGGTACAGGAATCTTCTCCATACAGGGTTATTTTTCAATGAATGTACTTTTTTAAAATTAATTCATGAAAATAATTATGATTGGTGGAAAATATTAAAATGTGTACACGATAAATCATTTTCCATTTCAAAATATACAATTAGTATGGTCGCTAGTAATATTTATCCAAAGAGGATTTGGGAGGATAAATTGTTGACATTTAAAAAAATACTATTGGAATATAATATGTATTCATGATCCTGAAACTCCTTTTATAATTTGTGCACTTAAATAAAAATAGCCCTGTAGGAATTTTATTTTGATACTAACCAGGCTAAAATAGTTTCGAAAATTCATATGAAGATCGCAAGTCAGCAAGATTTCTAGAATAGAAAACGATACTCACTCTAGCAGCCCAGCTGTTAACCTCGTGTTGTACAGGAACCCTTGTAACATGAACTAACAAAGCTAAAATTAGTAATTACATGTGCATAACTTTGGTTTTAGTGTAGATTCATTTAATTTTCTGTAATTAGTTGTCAATGTTGTGGAAAAAAATAACTAAATAACGCCGAGGAGATTGCCCCAGCTTTAGTTAAAACTGTAAAGGAACACGGTAAAATTGTGGAATCTTTTTTCTCATATCTAAAAACATATTTAATAAAATAAATTGTAAGGATCAAATCAACATTTTTCAAAATTCATATCCATAGCTGGCTACACTATCACGTGTACAATTTTCTTTTTTTCTTTTTCATTTGTTACTTGTGTGTGAGTGTGGGCACCTTCCTCCTATGTTATCTAGCTATGCGCCTTCTTAGACAACGATTTCACTTCCGTATAGATGTTTAATGTGCTTATCATTTACAACCCTTGTGTCCGTCATATCCTAACATCGGCCAGCATGCTTTACTTATTTATTTTTTTACGTTACCACATGTATATTTTTTGTTGGATCCGTGTAAAGAACATTAAGCTCGCCGAAGTCCGTTCCGCCGCCACCGCCAAAGTGGAGGAGATCACCAAGGACATCGAGACCAAACTCACCACCGCCGAGCAGAATAGAGAAAAAGAGATCCAGAAGAAACTCGACTTTGTTAAAAAAGAGGTTTGTCGATGGCGGCCTCGCTCGCCGACTTTCAACGCAATACTATCGCACGTCGGCTATCCGTCATACAGCATACTGTTCGTGTCTGCACTAACACCTTTCATTTTGAGTCTGGAGTCGCTTGTATTAACGAGAAGCTTGGGTTTTTGCAATAGAACTCGACACAGTTCCGTTGGGTCCAATTTGTATCTTCAACATAAATAGTTTCGCCTTTGTTCTATAAAGTAATAAGGGATTTCGTATTGTTGGTACTGAGTATGTAGATCGTCTCACGGAACTGTGTGGTGGTGAGATGCGTGGTGTCGGTGTGGAGCGGCGTGTGACCGCGGTCGTGTTGCAGGAGCGGCGCGCGGAGCTGGTGCGGCAGAACAAGAGCGCGCGCACGGAGAGCGCGGGCGCGGCCGCCGGCTCCGGCTAGAGCGCGCCGCGCGGCGCCGAGCCCGCGCCCCCCCGCCGCCGCCGCCGCCCGCCCGCGCCGCGTCCGCCCCTGTCGCCCGCGCACCGCGCCTTCCTCGCCCGGACGCTCATGGCCACGCCGTGACCACCTCTCCGCTTGCGTGGGCGCGGCGCGGGCGGCGCGGCCGTCCAGCTGCACGTCGCGGTTCACGTCTCGATCATCCTTCATTTCCGTGGGCTTGGGGGAACACACGGCCGGCGTCCCCGTGGCGCCCGAGCTCGTGGAGGCTATTGAAATTTACGCGTGAAAATTAAAAATTTACTAGTTTAATCAGACCTAAAGGATAGATGGTGAGTCATAAATTACTATAGCGCGTTAGAAACGGACGGGCCGGTGGCCGCGGAGGGAGTGGTGACCGTCCTGGTGAACCGCCCGGCCCGCGTCGTGTGGTCTGCGATAGTAATTTATGACGGTAGGTTTAAGGTTTTTGGCTGGTCCAGTGAAGAAGTGTTTGTACCTCGGTGTGAGCCGTAGAGGCGCTTATGAAGCCGATGTGGCGTCGGTGTTGTAACATGAGAAAATATTGTGATAAAAATAAAATAAAAATATTCCCCCAATATCGCACAGTGCAGCATGTTACACCCTGGACGCGCTTTCTGTTCGACACCAAACACAGCCCTCGTGAACATGCTTGATTATACATTTTTAGAAGTTATTTCCACCCGTATGTTGGCAACGTTGATGTACACCGAAACAATTTTGGCCTAGCAAAATTTAATTTAATTGTCTTACATTTGAAGTGTTTGGAACCGGCATTTATTTAGTACTTCAACAAACTTGTTGTCGGATTGTTTAGATTGGGTCCAAACCTTGGTTATGTATTTGTGCAAATATCGTATTAATTTGATCATTCTATTATTGTGATGTAAAGGTATTAGTGAAATTACAAAGCCTAAATAATCTGGTTACGGATCCCACGGTTAGATTACACTTGAAATGTATCGAGTCGGCGGTATGAGGTAGCTTGGTGAGGTTATAAACTATCTCTAATCGTTAGTGATAGAATTATATCATTATTTTTAATAATATGTCATACGCAACAGTATTTTTAGGATGGGTATAATCTAAATTTAAGTTTGTCTCGCGTTCTTTAACTTGCCTTTGCTATTAATTGTCTTGAATTATATATTTTTGTATCGTTCGTCGGGGAGACTTGCGTCGCGGGTTGTGCGGAGTTTTCGAGTTGGTTGCATGCTATCGGTTCTACTGATACTTAAATTCTACTAAATGCTGACTGGTCCCATACAGTGGCAACACTAATCGCTTACGTCAGAGCGATGCCACGTCTAGTCTATTGGAAATATCCTAGTGGCGTTTACACGGTATTGATCTCAAAATATGGTTCACTAAATAATCGGTGCGTTAGTTGATTAGCTAACAGCGGAAGTGCCTCAGTATTGGTAAAATTGGCTCTCGTTGATATCAATAGAATGTAACATATAAAACTGCCTTTAATAGCGTTTTATATTTTTTTAACGGAGGGTAGTTGTGACGCTGTCGGTTGGTCGCGTGGAGACGACGCTTGTGATGTTTTGCTATAGTGATATACGTTTAGGCACAAAGTCGGCGGATTGTTTATTGATTCTGTATTGATATTTGATATTTGATAGTATATTTTGGCATTGGTTGAGCGTGCAAGTGGTTGTCGTGTACATAGTGTCGCGGGCGGGGGGTGCGGGGGCGACTCGCTTGCTGCTGCTTCACACTATGTTACTGCCGCTGTATGAGTAAGGGAACTAGGTGTAAGTAAGCTTGTTTCTCGGTGAAGATATGTAAACTTCTGACCAATTTGCCTTGGGTATTGTGTAGCCTTTTAGAATCTCACAATCGAGACGAATCATGTATAGCGATGCAACATATAGCTTTCAGATAAACATTGTATTTTTGTGTTTGTTGGTAACATACTTGCGTATAATTAGGACACTTAACTCTTATTACTTACTGTGTTATCGTTGATTTTATATTTTAATATGTGATTAATTAATGTGCTTCAGTTTGTGAGGTATGAAAATTGCTGTTTGAAGTGCAGGCAACTTTTGTAGTTTCATTGTCGTATTAAATAAAGTCATAAATACTAATAAATGTATTGTTTTATTTTTATTTTACCTTGGATACTCCTTTCTTATCAGGCTCTTCTTATCACATGTGTATCAGGCCTAATAAAATACGCCATGAGTAGCTTTTAAATGATTGCCATAAAGTCGGATGATGTAAGTATAGTTCCCGTCACGTAAAAAGACCGCTGGCGGTAAAGCTGCGCAGTAGGCGATTTATGGGTCTATTTGGTGGTGCGGGATGAGGCGCGGGCGGGCGGGTCACGCGCCGCATGCTTGCCGGTGCGCTATTGGTTCGTACACATTACGTTCGTTTTCAGGATACTATAGCACATACATAAGCACATAAAAGTTTTAATTACAAAATGGTCTTACATAAAACAGTGAGAAAAAATATTTATAGAGAAGCTGATAATGATGCAGTTGATAATTTAAAACATTGTATGAAACGAACCGCAGAGTCACCCAAGACGACTTAATGGAAGGAGTTTCAACATTACTTATTTTTTTATAATTTGATTAAACATTCTACATTCAATCAAACATATTTTTAATTCTATTACATGATATTATATCTATTTTTCAATGTACCTTCCAGTTAACAATATACGAAGCCACGACTAGTTCAAAATAAATACTTTCGCGCGTGAGTGATCCTGCGCAAACACATCCCCTCCACAATTTTACAGCGTTCTTACGTGACGGGAACTATACCATTTTATTTTATTTTATTATTGGGGTGGCACACAGCTATTAATAGCAAACAAATGTATATAAGACAAATTGTATACAAAAGATAACCAATTACGAGCTGCCGCAGATAGGAACCTCCTTACGTATATGCTGAACTAGAGCCCATCGCCTGTGTTCGAAACCTAAGTAAGATAGGTAATATTGACCGCCATCGGTAGGCTTACCAAGAGTGAAGATGGTTATGATGATATCACTACATAGTATAAAACTAAGTCGCTTTCTCTGTCCCTATGTCCCTTTGTATGCTTAAATCTTTAAAACTACGCAACGGATTTTGATGCGGTTTTTTTTAATAGATAGAATGATTCAAGAGGAAGGTTTATATGTATAATACGTACATATTATTGTCCAGAAATCTATTTGTACCCGGGCGAAGCTGGGCCGGGCCGCTAGTGATATATGAATTAAGCTTAAGATCTTACAACTAATTTCTCGCCCTTCACAGCACGCACAAGCTACTAAAAGTATGACCATTGCCTCGATTTACTGCATACTAGATGAAGAAGTTCACACAAAAAGTAAAAATTGAAATCGATAAAATCTCTCCAAAAGGCCATAGTTCTACTTACATGAAAGCATTGATCGTTAGACACTAGCTGAATTCCCAAACTAGATTTATTAGGTACCGTGGGGAGTTGTAATATATTTTGGCTACTAATGACCTAAAATATGTTTTTTTTATATTTCTTTTCAATGAATGGCGAGACGAGCATGCCGTATATAGCATACTTATCATGAGCATGATAAGTAGCAAAACCATACAACACCATGAATTACAAAGCAATGCTTAGGATCCACTGCGCTCGCCATCCTAAGACATAAGATGCTAAGTCTCTTTATGCCCAGTAGTTACTCTGGTTAGAAAGTCCTTCCAACGGAAACACAACAGTCCATTTACACTGCTGTTTGACGGGAGAAATAGTCATTGCAGTGGTACCTATCCACCCGTAAACTGTATAGTACTTATTGAAACTAATTAGTATCCCTCTTGGGGCTTTATTATTTTTAATAATATGTCATACGCAACAGTATTTTTAGGATGGGTATAATCTAAATTTAAGTTTGTCTCGCGTTCTTTAACTTGCCTTTGCTATTAATTGTCTTGAATTATATATTTTTGTATCGTTCGTCGGGGAGACTTGCGTCGCGGGTTGTGCGGAGTTTTCGAGTTGGTTGCATGCTATCGGTTCTACTGATACTTAAATTCTACTAAATGCTGACTGGTCCCATACAGTGGCAACACTAATCGCTTACGTCAGAGCGATGCCACGTCTAGTCTATTGGAAATATCCTAGTGGCGTTTACACGGTATTGATCTCAAAATATGGTTCACTAAATAATCGGTGCGTTAGTTGATTAGCTAACAGCGGAAGTGCCTCAGTATTGGTAAAATTGGCTCTCGTTGATATCAATAGAATGTAACATATAAAACTGCCTTTAATAGCGTTTTATATTTTTTTAACGGAGGGTAGTTGTGACGCTGTCGGTTGGTCGCGTGGAGACGACGCTTGTGATGTTTTGCTATAGTGATATACGTTTAGGCACAAAGTCGGCGGATTGTTTATTGATTCTGTATTGATATTTGATATTTGATAGTATATTTTGGCATTGGTTGAGCGTGCAAGTGGTTGTCGTGTACATAGTGTCGCGGGCGGGGGGTGCGGGGGCGACTCGCTTGCTGCTGCTTCACACTATGTTACTGCCGCTGTATGAGTAAGGGAACTAGGTGTAAGTAAGCTTGTTTCTCGGTGAAGATATGTAAACTTCTGACCAATTTGCCTTGGGTATTGTGTAGCCTTTTAGAATCTCACAATCGAGACGAATCATGTATAGCGATGCAACATATAGCTTTCAGATAAACATTGTATTTTTGTGTTTGTTGGTAACATACTTGCGTATAATTAGGACACTTAACTCTTATTACTTACTGTGTTATCGTTGATTTTATATTTTAATATGTGATTAATTAATGTGCTTCAGTTTGTGAGGTATGAAAATTGCTGTTTGAAGTGCAGGCAACTTTTGTAGTTTCATTGTCGTATTAAATAAAGTCATAAATACTAATAAATGTATTGTTTTATTTTTATTTTACCTTGGATACTCCTTTCTTATCAGGCTCTTCTTATCACATGTGTATCAGGCCTAATAAAATACGCCATGAGTAGCTTTTAAATGATTGCCATAAAGTCGGATGATGTAAGTATAGTTCCCGTCACGTAAAAAGACCGCTGGCGGTAAAGCTGCGCAGTAGGCGATTTATGGGTCTATTTGGTGGTGCGGGATGAGGCGCGGGCGGGCGGGTCACGCGCCGCATGCTTGCCGGTGCGCTATTGGTTCGTACACATTACGTTCGTTTTCAGGATACTATAGCACATACATAAGCACATAAAAGTTTTAATTACAAAATGGTCTTACATAAAACAGTGAGAAAAAATATTTATAGAGAAGCTGATAATGATGCAGTTGATAATTTAAAACATTGTATGAAACGAACCGCAGAGTCACCCAAGACGACTTAATGGAAGGAGTTTCAACATTACTTATTTTTTTATAATTTGATTAAACATTCTACATTCAATCAAACATATTTTTAATTCTATTACATGATATTATATCTATTTTTCAATGTACCTTCCAGTTAACAATATACGAAGCCACGACTAGTTCAAAATAAATACTTTCGCGCGTGAGTGATCCTGCGCAAACACATCCCCTCCACAATTTTACAGCGTTCTTACGTGACGGGAACTATACCATTTTATTTTATTTTATTATTGGGGTGGCACACAGCTATTAATAGCAAACAAATGTATATAAGACAAATTGTATACAAAAGATAACCAATTACGAGCTGCCGCAGATAGGAACCTCCTTACGTATATGCTGAACTAGAGCCCATCGCCTGTGTTCGAAACCTAAGTAAGATAGGTAATATTGACCGCCATCGGTAGGCTTACCAAGAGTGAAGATGGTTATGATGATATCACTACATAGTATAAAACTAAGTCGCTTTCTCTGTCCCTATGTCCCTTTGTATGCTTAAATCTTTAAAACTACGCAACGGATTTTGATGCGGTTTTTTTTAATAGATAGAATGATTCAAGAGGAAGGTTTATATGTATAATACGTACATATTATTGTCCAGAAATCTATTTGTACCCGGGCGAAGCTGGGCCGGGCCGCTAGTGATATATGAATTAAGCTTAAGATCTTACAACTAATTTCTCGCCCTTCACAGCACGCACAAGCTACTAAAAGTATGACCATTGCCTCGATTTACTGCATACTAGATGAAGAAGTTCACACAAAAAGTAAAAATTGAAATCGATAAAATCTCTCCAAAAGGCCATAGTTCTACTTACATGAAAGCATTGATCGTTAGACACTAGCTGAATTCCCAAACTAGATTTATTAGGTACCGTGGGGAGTTGTAATATATTTTGGCTACTAATGACCTAAAATATGTTTTTTTTATATTTCTTTTCAATGAATGGCGAGACGAGCATGCCGTATATAGCATACTTATCATGAGCATGATAAGTAGCAAAACCATACAACACCATGAATTACAAAGCAATGCTTAGGATCCACTGCGCTCGCCATCCTAAGACATAAGATGCTAAGTCTCTTTATGCCCAGTAGTTACTCTGGTTAGAAAATCCTTCCAACGGAAACACAACAGTCCATTTACACTGCTGTTTGACGGAAGAAATAGTCATTGCAGTGGTACCTTTCCAGGCGGCCTCTTACGTATGAGAGACCTAACACCCGTAAACTGTATAGTACTTATTGAAACTAATTAGTATCCCTCTTGCCTCTTGGGGCTTTATTAATATACTCGGATGAGCGAAGGATTAACTTTAGGCCTTGGGCTAGAGAATTCACTCTGTTATTATGAATAGCTAGATAGTAATGACGAGGTAATTACTCGTACTTATGGCTTATTGTACTATGCCTTATTGGAGTATTTAAAATATAGAGGGAGCGCTGTCATAAATTCGCGTTTTGAAAAACGTAGTTAATTTCTTGTTCGTAATGTCGGTAGCGCTCCTATATTAGTAAAAATTTAATCAATGATTTAGCAATAAATTGCTATTGATTGCTTTGATAACTGAAATTATATTTAACTAATATACTTTCAAAATGAGTTTGAGCGGAATTAAATAGCCCTAAACACCTAAACTATTTCTTTTTACTTTTCTTTTCCAAGCAATTAATGTATGTTGGACAACATGTCAAATATCAGCCAATAGGAGGGCAGAAAAAGGTGGCCTGGCACCACGGTTTTTATTTCAGGTTTTTATCTACGTTTTTGAAGTAGTCTCCCATATGTGAGAGGCCGCTTGAGAAGGTAAAACCTCAATATATATTTCTTCCGGCAAACAGCAGTGTAAATGCACTGTTGTGTTTCGGTGTGAAAGAAATTGTAGCCAGAGTAACTACTGGACATATTGGGACTGGGAATACAAAGCATTGTTTTGTAAACCAAGGTGTTGTTTGGTTTTGCCACTATCCATGAACGGTCGTATAGCCTACCAGCTAGTGAACGACACGCTCGTCTCACCATTCAAAGCAATAAAAATTCAAATACTCTAATGCGACAATATAATTCCAAGCATTAAAATGATGTCGCAGGTTGCTGAATGCATTATAAATAACTAGCGGCCCGGCCCAGCTTCGCCCGGGTGCATATAGATTTCTCTACAATAATATGCACGTATTAAACCTTCCTCTTGAATCACTCTATCTATTAAAAAAAACCGCATCAAAATCCGTTGCGGAGTTTTAAAGATTTAAGCATACAAAGAGACATAGGGATAGAGAAAGCTTTGTTTTATACTATGTAGTGATTATTCTAATTGCTATCGGTACAACAATTCCCATTTTTGAAAATTTATATTTTTCATATACTTATGTAGCTTTCAACATTAAAGTGCCCGTTTCGGCCCGTTTGTTCGGAATATTTTACGCTTTGATTACACGTCTGGCCAAAAGACTCATAGCACAAATACATTCTGCAAAAAAAAAAAAACTGTGCAGTTGACAAGTTGACATATCAAAAACATGGCTACCGCGTCATGTGTGAATGTCGTGCTAATATTTCTGTAAATATAGCCAAAAACAAAATATTTCTGTATAGTTTTATTCATGTTATAGAATAGTGACTAAAAACTTATTTCAGTTATTGATTAAGTGCGTTTATTTTCAATACATATCTATACAATGGAATCTTCTAAAGATGGTAAACGAAGGAAAGACAAATATGATGAAGAAGACGAACGACATAGGCAAAAGAGGTCTAGAAGAGACCGTACCAGGTCCAGATCTTACGAGGACAGGCGAGAAGACTCCCGCCGTAAACGTAGACATTCGAGATCGCGATCACCCGAGACACGAGTCAAACATGAAAAGAATAATGATGGGGATCAAAGAAACACTGAAAGAAAGGATATTCCAGATAGACCTGAGCGAAAAGCTAAAGAGACAGACATGCTGAACACGAGGACGGGTGGCGCGTACATTCCCCCAGCGCGTCTACGAATGATGCAAGCACAAATCACTGATAAGTCCTCTATTGCATACCAAAGATTAGCGTGGGAAGCTCTGAAGAAGTCCATACACGGACATATCAACAAAATTAACGTTGGCAACATAGGCATCATCATAAAGGAGCTATTAAAAGAAAACATTGTCCGTGGTAGAGGTTTACTTTGCCGTTCAGTGATACAAGCCCAAGCAGCCTCGCCAACATTCACCAATGTGTACGCCGCTTTAGTAGCTGCAGTGAACTCCCGTTTCCCTAACATTGGAGAGCTACTGCTAAAAAGGTTGGTTATACAATTCAAAAGAGGTTTTAAGCGTAATGACAAATCAATTTGCATATCATCTGCGTCTTTTATAGCTCATCTTGTCAATCAGAGAGTTGCCCACGAGATCTTAGCTCTGGAGCTGCTTACGCTGCTTGTAGAGACTCCTACAGATGATTCAGTGGAGGTGGCAATTGCATTTCTAAAGGAATGTGGTCAGAAATTGACTGAAGTGTCTTCAAAAGGAGTAAATGCTATATTTGAGATGTTGAGGAATATTCTTCATGAAGGACAGCTTGACAAGAGGGTGCAGTATATGATAGAGGTGATGTTCCAAGTATGGAAGGATGGGTTTAAAGACCATCCAGCTTTGATTGAGGAGTTGGAATTGGTGCCTGAAGAGGAACAGTTCACCCATTTATTGATGCTAGATGATGCTACGGATCCACAGGATATCCTGAGTGAGTAATCAAAGATATTGTTCTTTCAGAAATACATTGGTTACAAAGCTTCTCCACTTACATCCTAAGGTGTAAATTATAGTGGTAATTAATCAAAGATGGAATACCATTTAATATATTTTTTTATTACTAAAGAAAATTTTGATAATGGCTTTCCAATTTCATCTTTTTAGAATAACTGACATGATGGTTTTTTCTACACATCAAATTGTATAGGCAGTTAACTATACATTTTGAATCAAATTTTCACATGTTTTATGTCTACTGTCTTTAGGCTTGATTAATACATAATTGGACAAAGTCTGTATTACTTATAACATTGCTAGATTATTCGTTTAAACTTTTTTGCAGGAAAACACATATTTTCATCATATATGAACCCTATATACCTAGAACATATCAATAGCCAATTAATTGTTAGCTTGAGCTTAACAAATTTATTTTGTGATTATGAATGTAATTTTAGTTGAATTATTTTCTGATACACTTTTAAAATGTGAATTATATAAATAAAGCATACATCATTAAAACTATACAGCTTAATATATCAAATTAACACAACCACTTTAAAATTTCAGATGTATTCAAGTTTGATGACAAATATGAAGAAAATGAACAAAAATACAAAACATTGAGCAAGGAAATCCTCGGATCTGATGCGGAGTCCGGTGAAGAAGATGGGTCTGGAGAAAGTGGAAGTGAGGAATCTGAGGAAGAAGAAGAAGAAGAGAAAAAGGAAATGACAATCATAGACAACACAGAGACCAATTTAGTGGCTCTCAGGCGTACCATATATCTCACTATCAACTCCAGTTTGGACTTTGAAGAGTGTGCTCACAAACTCATGAAAATGCAGCTCAAACCTGGTCAAGAAGTCGAACTTTGCCACATGTTCCTGGATTGTTGTGCGGAGCAGAGGACTTACGAGAAGTTCTACGGACTGTTGGCTCAACGTTTCTGCAATATAAACAGAATATACATAGGACCTTTTGAGGAAATCTTCAAAGATTCATATGCAACTGCACATCGGTTGGATACCAACAGACTAAGGAATGTAAGCAAGTTCTTTGCGCATCTCCTGTTCACTGATTCAATAAGCTGGGAGGTGCTAGAATGTGTTAAACTTAACGAAGAGGATACAACAAGTTCAAGTCGTATTTATATCAAGATTTTGTTTCAAGAATTAGCTGAATACATGGGACTGAAGAAACTAAATGACCGTCTTCAAGACCCGTAAGTATTTACATTAGTTCTGGTGTATCCAGATATTAAGCTGTAAATATTAATGATCGTTTTATGTTTCAGAACTTTGCAGGAGGCGTTCATGGGTATATTCCCGCGAGATAACCCGAGAAACACGCGGTTTTCTATTAATTTCTTCACATCCATTGGTTTGGGAGGATTAACAGATGAATTGCGAGAACATTTAAAACAAATGCCCAAGGTAATTAAGCAAAATTGTATAAATGCTTCAGATAACAATCATACAGATCCTAAGAAATATCTTTACGCCAATATTTGTTTACATGGAAATCAATGTTGCATTCAAGAAAGCATCATCAAACATCTCGGCCTCCATGCTAAGAGGTTATAAACGTTTACAAATCATTTATTTAATTCATACTAGCCATATAACAGCATTATAATTTATAAATATGTATATATGTATAGCATTTGTCTGGCGATCAAACAAATGGGTTACCTGAATGGTAAGTAATCACTGCCACCCTTGAACATTTTACATTCATAAAGCCTGCCTAATGGTTATGTTACCGGCCCACCAAATCGGGTAAGTCAATCTCACTCAACAAATAAACGCGACAGAAAAGTTGTCACTTTCCGTCACTATGACATCCATATTTGTAAAAGAATAAAATAAATATAAATAATAATAAATAAATAAATAACACCCAACAGTCACATACATAGTCCTGACCCCACATTAAGATCGAGTCTTGTGTCGTGGGTATCAGGAACTACGAGAGACTTTTCGGTCTCACAAACACCCAGACCCGAGAGAAATATTTGTGAGCCGCACAAACATTTCTCTCGGTGCGGGGATCGAACCCGCGGCCTCTCGTTTCACAGGCGGCGTCTAACCGCCTGCGCCACGGAGGCTGTCAAAATAAATGATGCAATATCTTTATATAAATACAATAATATATATGGTTTTCGTTTTGACAATGTCACACGTATTACAGAATGTTCCTGCACCTATAACGGATATAAACATTGAGAGTGACTCCAGCTCGGAGTCTAGTTCGAGCTCCAGTTCCAGCAGCAGCAGCTCCGATGACTCCTCATCCAGCGACTCCAGCTCCAGTGGTAAGATGCAATTCTTGAGTAAGACGTTTTATAGATGCATTTATTGAATGCTTCATGTAAAAATAATGAAAGATTCATTGGTTGATGCGTTCACTAACCGCACACCTTTGTGTGACCTTGGAAATAAGTGTATATAATTCTAGGTACAATGAATAAAAATTGATTTTCTAAATTTTAGATTCAGAAGCTGAATCAAAGAAAAAGAAGAAAAAAGAAAAGAGTAAGTCCAAAAATAAAAACAAAGATAAAGCACAGAAATCTCCAGAAGTTAATAATGATGCCGAAAAGAATAAAAATGGTGATCGATGGGGACATGATGGTTTCTTCGACACGTACGGTAAAGACGCACGTCGCATGGACTCAAGACCAGAAAGAGAGAGCGAGAGAGGTGGCAGAGATCAGTTTGCAAGACCACGTGATGCTAGACAAGGGAATAGAGATTGGAACAAAGACCAACAAAATGGAGATGATCGGAGAATTGGTCGAGACAGATCAGATGGTGAGGATAGGAGATTTGGAAGAGACAGACAAGAAGGTGAAAATAGAAGGTTTGGTAGAGATAGAGAAGATGATTCTCGGAGACGTGACGATGGTAGACCCGATGATTACAGAAGACGTGATAAAGAAGACAGCAGACGCAATGAAGATTACAGGCGTAAAGAAAATAATGGCAACGAAGATAGAAGGCAGAGGGCAGATAACAGTCGTGACGAAGACAGCAAACGTGATGAAGACAGCAGGAGGAATGAGGATAGGAGGCGAAAAGAAGATAGAAGAAATGATGACAGTGGGAGGCGTAAAGAAGATAGCCGGCGCGACGAAGATAATAGGCGTACCGATGAAAACAAATATTATGATGAAGGCGGTAAGCGGAAAAAAGATAAAAACCGTGATGACGATGAGAGGCGTATTAATGATAACAAATATGATGAAGGTGGCAGGCGTAAAGACGACAACAGGCGGGATGATAATAATAGGCGTACTGACGAGAACAGATATGATGAAGGCGCCAGACGTAAAGAAGACAACAGACGTGATAAGGATAATAGTCGTAGCGACGATAACAGATATGATGACGGTGGCCGTCGTAAAGATAAAAACAGGTACGATGAGGATAGCAGACGTGATGAGGGTGGTAGGCGTAATGAGGATAGTACGCGTGAAGGTAATAGTAGACATAAAGAAGATAATAAGCGTAATTACGATAAAAGACGCGAGAAGAGTCCTGAACAATCAAAAAAGAACCGTGAATCGGACAGAAATTCAGAAGAAACTGCGAATTATGACGACTCCCGTAATAAGCGTCGCGATACTAGTGATGAAAAAAGAGAACATAGTAAACGCGCTAAAGATGATCGGGAAAAGGACAGCTCTAGATCAAGAACGGAAGATAAACGTAAAAGACGCGATAGGGAAAATAGACGCGACGACAGCGATGAACCGGAAAAAGAAAAGTATAGTAGCGATGATGATGTGAATGAAAGACGGCAACATAATCGAGAAGAATCGAAGAGGGAAAAGAAACAAAAAGAAAACAAGAGTAAAAATTGCGATAAAGAAGATTCAGATGATGAAAACAGAGAAAAGGTATCAGGACGATACTGGGATATTTATGGTGGTGGCAAAAATAGAACAAGGACACCCGAAATATCTGAGAAAAGACGCGAGAAAATTAGAGAGTCATCCTAACGTTGTGTAAATATCTGACCGATTCTGTTGTAAAAGTTATCTTTGTAATAAATATAGTGTTTAGTATACACATACATATTGCTTATTATTGTAAAAGAAGTTTAAATTATGTTACTAAAATCAGCCTTACTTTTAAGAAACTCTTTGCGACCTTTGCAAATATTTTGTGACTTGTATCAACTCTACTGTGGCGATCAAGAAGCTTATACCCAAATGGAGATTGCATTCCGCATTGCATTGACAATGAATGAAAATGTTCATTCATTGTCACTCGAAAGAAAAGGATAGCAATCAGTCGCAACGTCGTTCGAGGTCAAATTTTTATGCTTCACTTTTATATACGGAATGCAATCTCCATTTGGGTATAAGCTTCTTGGTGGCGATTATGCACGAATTATTAATGATTTTATTTTTACTAAGAACCTTTTTGTTCATAAATTAAAAAAATATAGTTGTCAACATTTTCAAGTTGCCAAATTTGGAGCAATATCTTAAAAATCATTTAATAATACATAAATATCAATTACAAGTTATTATGCACTCCGTTTCAGGATCTAGAACGAGTTCGGAATCTGTAAAACAAATCAGAGTGCAAAAAATGAAGGCTGCATCAGCTCCAATTTATCCCCTACCTCAACCTGAGGAGCCCGCGTTAAAAGTGCAAATCTCTGCCCCGTCGTATTTGTTTTCGTTAAAGGAGAACCAGGCCCCGCCGTTTTTAAAGCCGGAGCGGGAAGCGCGGCCTAAACTGCTGATAGGGTCTATTATGAACGAGGATGATGCAGTTGCTATGATAGCTGCTGCGGAAATTGATGCCGTAGGTGGATTACGAAAATTTATAGGTATTTTTATATCATACATATATGGTTATATAACTTCCAACAGTCACATACATAGTCCTGCCCCCACACTAAGATCGAGTCTTGTGGGTATCAGAAACTAGAAGAAACTTCGGAAATCGGATCACAGTTCACACAAATATTTGTCTCGACGCAGTGATCGAGCCCGTGGCCTCTCGTTTTCGATATCGTGGTGTACTTACGATAGCTAAAATATAGTCAGGGCCGGTTTTAGCAGTACCAGCGCCCTGGGCGAGATTTATACGGCGCCCCCTGGCTCCGATTGAAATGAATTAAAAAAAAACGTTTTTTTAAATATATTTTTTTTATGTTTAATAGATTGAACAAATATAACAGATTGTATCATATTGTTTGGTAATTTTGGAATTTTATTTCCGGAAAATGTTTAACTTTCATGTATGCCAAGAAAATTTCCGCATTCCTGAACATAGCCTTTGCCCTTGTATACGGATGTTTTAGCACTGAACCGCCAAGGGTCTAGTTGTTAGTATCCATCCATCCATCAGCCAAAGGAAGTCCACTGCTGAACATAGGCCTCCCCCAATGATTTCCACAAAGACCTGTTGGAGGCAGCCTGCATCCAGCGACGTCCTGCGACCTTTACCAGGTCGTCTGACCATCTTGTGGGTGGACGTCCTACGCTGCGCTTTCCACTATTGTTAGTATCCAGGATGAGGTTAAACAGCGCAGTAAAAAGGTCCACACCATTAAGTACCAGCGACTTTCACGCCTTGATGGAGATAAGGTGAGGCCCTACCTACTACTCTCCAGTTCTTGCCATATAACCCTGATTCGGGGGCAATTCTGGACAGGACATTCTCAAATATACGATGCTTAATAAATCGTGGAAGTACGAGCGCCACCAATCACCATTCCTTCACCAACCTTACATACCACACAAGGCGCCTCGGGAATCCTTGACATTTGCGACATTTGGTAATATTGAGCACCTTTTCCCAAAAAATAGCGAGCCGATAGATTTAACGATAAACTTTCGCGACTTCCGCGATCACCAACTTCTCATACAGAGGAATGAGACACTTTTTGTCCTCTTCCTGAGAAATGCATAAGAATGAGCTTAGACTTCTTAAGGTTGTAGATTGCTGACTGAATCCCACCCCATATTTCCCCACTTCCTTGGTCTCCAATCTCCATATTGTTTTCCAGTAGGGGGTCAAAGTATCGCGGAAACCCTGCCCAGTAGGTTCATCCAGCAACCACCACTTTGTCCTTAGTGCTCGGTGCTCGGCCACTGGGTTACGGTGTCACCTTGATGAAATGTTCGGGAATCTTTTGGAAGAACGTATTCACAACAACCAGATCTGATACGAATCAGGCTCTGAACACTGAATCCTCCTTTGCATTACGAATGCCAAACCTCGAAAGTCCCGGCATCCCTTGCCGAAGCTTGTACGTGGGAGTCGTCCGATCTATGACTCTTTACGGTTTCCTCGTTTGGGCCACCGTTTGATTTTGTGTTTTCCTCCTGAGTTCACCGCAGCGAGCGATAACGCAGCGAATAATCATTGAATTGGCCGTTTACCCTCCCTAGGACATTGACGCCGAAGCCCTCTCGCCTCAGCCTAAAACTTGCGGGAGCAGACGTCTCGTCGCGGTGAACAACCGGCCTTTAGAGAAGTCGAGCCTGTACGGCCTTTACTCCGCGCGGCCGCCGTGGAGGCGTGGCGCACGTGGCTGGACAACCTCATTCCTGGTGCTTGGACCATCTCGTCAGTGCGTCCTGTCCTCGACCAATGGCTGAGCAGGCGCCACGGTGTGATGACGTTCCGCCTGATGCAGGAACTATCGTGGCATAGTTGTTTCGGCAGATACTTGTGGAGAGTGGCGAAAAAGGAAGAATCCGCTATGTGTTACCATCGGGATAACTGTTCAGAGGACACAGCCCAACACACTTACTCAGAGTGTCCAGCCTTAGAAGAGGAGTGTGCAACTGTTCACGCAGCGGCCGGAGTGGACCTCTCGCTTTCAGCCGTAATTCCTTCTATGGTCGAGAGTACCAGGTCATGGCAGACCATGATCGTCGCAGAAGGAGAGCAGAGAGCCGGATTATGAGCGAAATGATTCCGTCTGCTGCCGGCAACCGAGAAGGAGGCGCCGACTAAATGACAACGGCTTACTTGGCGTCCTCGCTCAGTATTTAAGGGGTGTCAGCATTCTACCACAATATCCCCTGCTTGTTGTAAGAGGCGACTAATAGGAGTCATCGGAGTCACTGGGCACACAAAGGAGAGCGTAGGTCCAGGAGCAACTTTGAGATGGGCAGCAGAACGCGTGGTCTCGTATCTGTCGCGGATCACCGACCATGTACATCTGAAGTAGGGAAAGTGGGGACATTTGCGCCCTTCCAAGTTGTGAGGAGCAAATGCGCCGGATGGCACGGAGAATCAACTAGACGTTACTTGGCCATCCACATCTGCAAATGTTCCGACAGAAGTGGTGCTGACGGCGCTGCAGTGTATACCCAGTGGAGCGTTACTGAAATTAGTAGTCGCTCACAACGAATTTGAAAATGGTTGATTATAGTATGACAAAAAAATTACTTGAATCAAAATTTTTAATTCTTACCATCGTTACGATGAAAATCTATAAAATTAATTTCAGCATTTTTATTTTGAAGTGGTTCTTACAGTTTTTAATAAATGGCTCGAATGTCAGGGCCATCTTATTTATACTCAAAAATATGTAACTTGATTTATAGCATATGCTATTATTTAGGATTCTTGGTGAAATTAACAGCAGTGCTCCAACCGAAAAGCGGATTTCATTCTGACAGATTTTGTATCTAGATTTAGGGATTTCAAATAAGTGAGACTTGCCCAACAAGCTAACATAAGGGGCGCCTGCGGCGCCCCTCTTGGTCTGGCGCCCCTGGGCGGTCGCCCGTGCGCGCCCTACCCTAACGCCGGCCCTGAATATAGTTACAGACATTTAGCTTTGATTTTAGTTGGAAGGTATCATGGCAGTGTTAGTTGCACCTACATTCGATAAGGGTAGCATGTTTTGTTACTTACTGATTATTGAATTTGAAGGCAATATCCTCGTTGAAAAGAAGGTAATAGTAAATTATAATGTTTCGGAGAAGATATTCCTTACGAGTCTGGTGTGCGAGACCATAGATTACGCGGCGCAGCGTGACTTCTCCGCGTCAAAGTTGGCCTGCCTGCTCTCCATTTACTTGGACGCTCATCTCTACTTTAAATGGTATTATTGGCAATCTCCCGCCGCCGTCTGGCTTTACTTCAAGGAGTTAATGATACGCCATACGATAGAGGTAAGAATCTGGAATATCATAAGTTTGCATCCTGTTACAAAATGGACTCAAATAAAAACAACTTATCGCCAATAGCAACGCCTGCGCCCTGGTATGGATGGTCCTTAAAAACTATTTGCCCTGGGTGGATGCGAAAATCTTGAAGATTACCATACTCTAGTTATTCAAATAGGACAATTACTAGTAAACACCTTATTCAGAAAAATGGCCAACAGTTTCAATTTAAAGATTAATCGCTGGTTTATAATTTTATATTTTATTTTATATTTTACTAAATGAATTTTTATTCCTGTTCTTGCCAATGAAAAGCGAAATAATATTTCCAGGACTCTCCTGATGGCGAAGAAGTATTCGAACCAGAAGAGTGTTACGATATTATAACTCATTTTCATGCAGTGTATTTGTCCAATTTGCCATTAGTCCACATTCTTACTTTTGGTGTATACAGGCTCAAATTGTCTTGGCCTTTCAAGCTTAAGGCATGACTAATATTATTATTTATTACTTTAATTATAGATGGTTCAAACCATAGTTCAAACTAAATTTATAATATGAAATATGAATAAAATACATTTGTATATGGAAAAATATTTTTTTTACTCCATTTTCAAATAGGCTGGATTAAAATCGAAAAAAAATCACATACACTTATCAATACATGTTTTATTTTAGAGTTTAATCTATTTATCCAATGCTTGCAGCACTTTTCAATTGCTCTTTGACATGTTGAGGCAATTTCTTCTTTTTTCTTTTTCTAACTTTTCCTTCACTTACATTATCTCTTTTCACATTCATTCCTGGCTTCTTTTTCTTTTTCCTACATGACAATGGATTAGGGTTGTGTGGTTTCTTCTTTCTTACAACCTGTTTGGTTTCTACATCTGTTTCTATGCCAAGGGCTTTTTTCATTGTTTTTAATGCTTCATTCTGGTTTTCCGATATGAACATAAATTCATTGGATTCTAATGATTGGCCAGCTTTTTCATAGCTTGCTTTTGAAGGTTTTTCCAATGTGGGTGATTTATTGTGAAGATACAGTAGTGGCACACCTGGTTTTTGTCTCAATTTCTCCTGTAAGTCCCGATCTTGTGAAGCTAAGATATAATGTTTCTCATTTCTTTTACCTATCATAGACAAAATACAACTTGATCCAGACAAAGGTTCTTTATGACCACATTCATGAATACCAAACTGTTTCAATATGGTTAGTGCTCCATGAGTTTTCTTACTTATTTTTTCAGTTTCTATAATTATGCATCTGGTGGTGAGCAGTTTAGCTTGGGCATTGAGATATTTAGGCAACTGCTCTCTGATGTTTATTTGTTCCTGAAATATTTTTTAATTAGTTTTATATTTATACATAATAATCATAGAAATTTAATAATTCTAGAAATATACTAAATACAAAATGGACTTGTAATGGTACAAATTGTAGATAGGAATACCTAGTTTTGATTATTGCTCGCTGGTTCAGGGAAATACTCCTGCCACCTCATGCTTTGTTCTTTGAGAGTGAGGTGGGAGTCGACACTGTCTGCTTCAGGGTCAGGCAACTCCTCAATAGGGACCTGAATGTCCTCGTGAGGCAACTGCTCGACTCGCCAGTCATCGTCCACTATGTCTATTAGGCGGCCATTGCGACGGCACTTGCTATCCATTCTGTTTAAAATATTGAGATTTGTTTTTAATTGTTTTCTGAATCTTTTTGTTTAATGTGTATAATGCAATATCTTCGATTATGAATTTGAGCAGTAATCAAAACTAAGTCTTCCTCAAATATATTAGATGGATGACGAAAAATTTATCGCTCGGTTCGCCTTGTTATTATGAAATTATTTTCGAAACCAATAATGACAAAGAGCATAAAGCTGTAATATTAATTTACATAGAAATCCATGTTTAAAACCACTTATATTATATTACCTATTGAGGAAGACTTACTTTGAATGCAGCAAAACAGAAAGTTCCATCGATTAAGACTTGGTATGGCTCGTGGAAACCGAAATTGTTGTAGTAAAATTTCAAATACTTCTGTACTTTCTTATATCGTGTAATTTTCATTTTTAAATATTTTTACACACCTTCTGGGCAATAAAATGAGCAAATATCGAAAAAATCACAAAATATTTTGCACACGTGAATTCAACGAAAACAATTTTGACATTTGACAATGACACTTTTCAATTTGACAGATATTTTTAAAGATGACACTTCTGTTAGGAAGAGATGTCCGTACAAAATTCAGCAAAATTCTGCACTTAGAGACAATAGCACATTAAATAAATATTTATAATTCTTAAAATATTTTTTAAAATAAGAAAATGAAATAAGTGAATCACACGTATCTAACTACTTTGATAATTTTTTGCTAAATTACGAGTGGAACATGGAATGCCGTATGCCTAATTCAGAGAGTCAAGGTGTGATGGACCATAGTAATTTAAATGAAAATATATAATTTTGATATTTGATTTTTTCAATTTTAAACATGTAATATATGGTGACTGTTGAAGAATTAAATACCAAAGTAAAAATAATTGGCAAAATATGTTTTATTAAAATCATAAACAAAACGCACTTTTTTCCGATGTGACGTATTCAGAACCATAGATAAGACATTTTTTGTGAAACGTCTCGCTCGCTCTCTCGCTTCCATGTTTGTTCGTGGTCATTTTGCATTTCTGTGCTAGATTTTCCAGTTTAGCATTTAAAATTAGTGATTTTATTCGATATAGTGTGTAATTAATGATATTTTCGGCAACACGGCGACCTCTTGAGGATCTGTCGCCTAAGGAAAAGTGTTTAACGACTGTATAATAACAGGGAGGGTATGTCTTTCACATCCTTATAATCAAGTAAATGCGTCATTTTATCGAATATTGTTGAGTGTGTGCACGAAACAAGAGGATTAGTTGTAGGTCACGGCTTTGTGGCGGATCGTTCGAACAATTGGCTCCGTAAGTGTTTCGTCCAGCGATATAAAGACGTCCAGCTGATTAGTACGAGGGCGTCGCAACATGTAATTTGTGGTGGTCGCTGTGTAGGGAAACGCAATGATATCGCCAGACACGGTTAGTCATGATCACAACAGACACGTTTCGGCGTACATTGGCGACGGATTGATAGAAAAAATGAACATTTCGGGATGTCGGGAACTACGCCGACGGCCTATCAGATAAGTGTCACTGTGATAGCTTTTGTTTCTTTGTGATTTGGTGACGATACGTACGCGCCAGATAACGTTGTTTACCGTTTTTACCGTCTCTTTATTGCAGTCGCCTTTGTAGCTCTCGACGAGTCTCAAGGCTTGATAAAAAAATCGCTATTTTAAAGTGTAGCACAAGTTGTTTTTTTTTTGTTTTCATTACTCATTGTCAATGGTGTCTAATTGTGTTTTCGTTGGGCTTTTAGCTGGTGAGTTGTACCATGATCTATTGCTATTAATGTAATGTGAAATTCTATTAGGATAAACTAATCAATTGACCATATTAATGTGTATTTTGTTACAAAATATGTTTCTTAAATTCCTATTTAACTAAATAAGGTGGTATACTCGCCGTTATTTATGCTTTATGCATAATTATAAGTATTTGTAGTTCCCAATCTGATTTTATTTATCCCTTTCTTAACCTTATAAAATCAGTACAAGACTAATTCCATTGTTTTTAAATGCATAATACTTACTTAGGTTGTTATTACGGATAAAGTTATTTACCTGAGTCAATACTATTTGAGTCTGTTTTTAAGTTTATGCATGTGACTTAGTAAATAGTCTAGAAAGAAAAAGTTAAAATGTCTTTCTTGTATCTTTTGTACGTAATAAATAATACCTATTAAAAACCAAAGCAAGATCATGTGAATGTGTGACAAATAACAGTATATTGTTGTTTTTCCAAAGACAACTTTTATCCCTGAATGTGAATCTGGTGCCCATTCATTGATTCCAAATGATTAAATTTCAATGTATTTTTGATGTCATATGTAGTACAACTGACATCAAATATTTAAGTTGTGCATATCTAGAGCTCTACTTAGAATTTTCACTGATACAGACCTGTTGCTGTTTATTATTGGCCCCTGTGATCAAAATAGACCACTTTATCTAAGGCATCTTAATTGATTAAAGATATGATGATAAACTTATTCCTCAGTCTTAAATTTTTACTTCTATAGATTATTCGGATCAACTTCACAATATAGGTATCTAATATATTATTGATCATCCTTTGAATGGTTGTTTCAATAGAATCACACAAGTATGTGTGAGGGAAATACTGATGACACATTCTTTGATTAATTATATGTCCAATAGTAGCATATCAGTGTTTAATGTTTTTATTTAATCTATGTGCATGTATAAAACAATACTTATTCCATTATATTAGTTAGTGTGGAAACACATCACGGATCTCTCCCACAATATATTTTCTCTTCTTTGGTATAAAAGGAGCAATCCATGTAAAAACTATTGTTCTATGGCTATGTGAAAGAAAAATGAACAAAATTCATGATAGTTAAACAATATCTAGTATATGCAGTATTTGCTTTGCTATTTTCTTCCCATTAAAATCTTACAATATCATTATGTATATATTTACTTATGGCCTCCTTAACATGCTTTATCACATTATCATAAAACAATAAATCCTTATATCTGCAACATATATGTCATGAAAGTATGAATTAATTAAACATGCTGTACAGGAATTAAAGTCATAACTTACTGTATATATAAATACTTTGTTACTATTATTCAGCAACATAACAATATGTACATTATCTGTTTATCACATGATATGTTAACTTAATTACACTGGAAGGAGGTAATTAGTGTACTAACCTACATAAATATTGCAACAATAAAGTATCCTTGGGAATAAATTGTAGATTTTTTGCTTTGTATTGTTTTTGTAGTCTTTAGATTGAAAGCAAAAAAACAACAATTACAATCAGTCATCAATCTCTGTTGCACTTCTATGCATTTCCATTTATTCAATTTATGGCTATTCACTACTTAAAAGGTCTTTCCAAGGCAGCACATACCATCTTAATCTAGGACAACATACATCAATCACTTGGCAATAATCTTTTTCAAGCTGTTATGTTTTATTTTGTTTAAACAATCTTAAGGACATGGTATGATATTTTCTTGGATTTTCTCCCTATGAAAATCTTCATCCTCATTTACAAAACCAGTAAGATTCTTTCTATACCATGAATACTATTTCTATGTTCTTATATCTATATATTTGTCCTGTGGCCCATTTTATTCACCTCAATAAGGTCTCATATTGACACTGTTGTCTATCACTAGACACTCTTAATATTTACTCATAATTTTCAGTCATTTTTTATATTTATATTACCACTCTCAATTGTACTCTCGATTGTAGAGTAGGCCCGTGCCCTGCAGTGGGACGTATATGGGCTGATACAGATACAGAATATTGATTAGATATAGCATCATCAGATGCCACTAGCAGAACACAAGCCCAAAGATTTGTGTTTTTGTCTGATTATTATTTTTATGACTACTTACCTCTTGCCCGCTCCCAAAGAATATGGTGGATATTTATAAGTAAGAATTATGGATAAATTTACTAATTTCTATCTATCTATATCAGCCTGTATACATACCACTGCAGGGCATAGGCCTTCTCTACAATCGAGAGTATGATTGAGAGTGTTAGGACTGTAAAGCATACCACGCTGGCCTAATGCAGGTTGGTTCTTACTAATTTTCTAGTGCTCAATACTTTAAGTAGAAAGTCCACATATAATCACTACTTTACATTATCATTAATCACAGTGAATAAATAATGATGGTGTAGAAAGATGTCTTTTAAAGTGCTATCTGATTGGCTAGTCTTTGTTTTTCACTTGTCAGTGGGTGTTGTGAAAGTAAATACTTTCATAAAATTATATCTAGACGTGTCAGTGAAACCTATCAGTATGCTTGGCTAATGCCCCAGTCACCAAACAGATTATAATGAATTGGGTTTCTGATATGGATATCATTGTTTTAATCATTATAATTGTGATACATTGATATGCTCTAGTTGATATTGTGTTTGTTATTTAGTTTTTTTTTATAAAATATATAGATACATACATACATAAACTCGCCTTTATCCCAGAAAGAGTAGGCAAAAGTGTAACCAGTACAGCCACATTTCGCCTTATATTATTCGCCCCACGACTTGAAAAAGGGCGAGTCTATTGCCATATCAGGCTAAAATTCCTGAATCCAGGCTGATAATTAATAAAAAAAAACTTTTTCCGATCCGGGATTCAAACCCAAGACCTTAGCTTTGCCATCATACCATAGTCCAAGTGCGCCACTGAGCCAGTCAGACAAATATCGACGCAGGAAAGCGATTTTGTCGTATCTCGAAACAAGCAATTTTACAGCAGAACCAAAAAACAATATTTAAAAAATGAATAACCTCTAAACTAGAAAACTTAGGAACACCATTTCTTTAATAATAACATTTTAAAATAAAACCTTACATTTTCACGAGGAAATTCAATGCGGTATTTTTTTAATGAATTAAATAATATACAAAACGCATATACGCATTTTTTGAGATACGACAAAATCGCTTTCCTGCGTCGATATATAGATCGTAAAAAAAGGAAATGTTCTATAAGGAAGAGCATTAATTCATCTTTTTTTCATTTTATTTATTTTATGGCTCAGCATTGGAGACATGGCCCTTACATTACATCCGTTATTATGTACAGTCATCATTATTCATTGTATCCTGTTAAAGACATATTATTATTGATAGTCTGGTGATCCTAAACAGGAAAAAGTCCTTACAGTCTCCTTCTAACTTAGTTTGTAATACAATAAATCTACAATTATGTTTAGAATTTATATTCATGAAAATTAATTCAAGTCAATGCCAAAGAAATAAGACAATACATTTTTTTATTTACATCTTGGGAAAAAGATTGTACAGTCAGCAACATAAGTCGCTGAACACTTCACATGTTTTGATAACCTTTTTATGAATTAAAATTTGTACGTACTACTCTGTAGTCGTGAAATATAACCAAGTAAAGTCATCTATGCCTAGAAGTGCCATACGATATTGAAAATACATAATTATTATTTTGGATGATAAGAGAATTCCAAATCTCGTGACTGTGTAGCGATTTATGTTGCTGACTGTACTTGTAGAAAACTTATATTGTTTTATATGTGTGTTATATTTATTTTCCTTTCATATGTTGTTTATGTATGAATGTATATAATAAAAATTATCTTGCAGAACATTTTTTATTGATATTACCCATTTCACAGAGTAGAGGACCCATTCAAAACAAAGACCGTTTGTGCTTATGTTATTTATGAATTGTTACAACTTCTTATTTCAGTTATACGAAAATATAGAATATTTTGCATTTGTCTACATTTTTCTACAGTGTACTTGGAAGTCGCTTTGTGTATGAGTTTAGAATTGTTGTCATTATACAATCATTTATCAAATGAAAATAATAAAACAATAGCTTATTTTTTTAATTATTGTAAATTTAACAAGCTTTTAATTGAATAGGGGTTGTATTGATGATTAATATCCATTGTGGCCATTATCCTTGAACTGCCGTCATAGCCCATTGTGACGTATACCAATCTAAATAGTAAATAGATTGTGGCAATTTTGTTAATTTGAAGTGCGTGGTGGCCTGTTGGTAAAAGGATTTGACGCGGCTGCCAACATGTTTACGGTGGTCGCAAGCTCAAATCCCGAGGCACATCTCTGACTTTTCGAAATCTTGTGTGTATTGGTAGTCAATCACCTCGCATGACGCACTATAACGATGAAGGAAAACATTGTAAGGAAACCTGCCACTGCCGGCGTGGTGGACCCTCTCAATCGTACTCTTGATTGTAGAGGAGGCTCGTGTCTTGCAGTGGGACGTATATGGGCTGATACCCTACAATATAATTGGTTTACTTTATTCCAAATAAAGAATGAGGAATGGTTTTTCTCACGTGATTTATTAATGCAAATATTGGCCTTGCAATGAGTCCATTATTGACTTAACTTGTGATAAAAAGTATCGACTTTTTCTAAATGTTAAACAAATAAATAGACCAATTATACCATATTAAGTAACTTATTGTACTTACGGAGTCTCTGTTTGAATATTTTGTTCCTGGCCAAAGCAATCGCCTTTCATCGAAAACCAACTTCATCCGGTGGTTTATAAACAGTATTAAAAATCTTTGCAGAATGTATTTTCTCCCATGTAACACCAGGACTATTAATATACACATTTCTAGTAATTTTTGCAACGTCATTGCAGAGATTTATTCTCGTGCAAATTCTTTAACAGTGGAACTGGATACAAGGAGGAAGTTCGTGCTGCCGCTATTACATTTCACAATTTTAAACGTAAACTTTGTACGGTTTTCCCCTGCTAGCTGTGTGAATGAAGAATTATCTGTTTATTGCTTAGGTAGACGTCGTTCGTAATAAGTTTCTAAGTATTAAATTAGTACTTCATAATGAGTTTTATGTCTTTCTGCCTGGGTCAGCCGATAAACGTCAGACAGCAAGGCACGGGCTTCCTCTAAAATCGAGAGTACGATTGAGAGTGGTCAATCAATCAATCAATCATTTATTTACTTGTGGTACATAGGTATTACATAGTTGGAATAATATTAAATTAAGTGCTCACAGGTATTTGTTTCGGGTCTGGGTGGTGAAACCGAAAGGTCTCTCATAGTTTCCGATACCCAGGAAACAAGACTCGATCTTAGTGTGGGATTAGGACTGTGAGGGTGTATAAGCTTCTTAGGAATCATCTTACTTTCTACATACTACTGGATATAGTATATTTTTGCAATATGTATGCGGTATTGTGCGTACCTCCAGTTCCATTGATAGCTCGAACTGTTCTGTAACTAAGCTGATTACGATAATAATGATTGTATAATGGAAACCTATTTTCAGTAACCTTCGAGTGAGCACGTATGTGGTTCTCTACCAGTATGTTACGCATTTCTAAGTCGGCAAACTCGTTTTTGTAGTAGACTTCCTGTTTATTATCCATAATTTTAACATAATTAGTGTATCAATGTCTATTTGTTAGATAATTTTCGACTATTTCAATTATAAAGATAAAAGTTTGGGTTGCCTTAGGCCTACTTTTGTTTCTCATTACTTTTACAGGCGTTGTTGTTATATTTTTGGATCATGATAGGAAATATGATTCCTAAAATTTAAACTTAAAATTTACCCTAATTTCAAGTACCTACTAAAGTTATATAAGAATTTGTAAATCATTGTGCAAGGATGTGATTGCGATAAGTTTAAATATATCTCCATAGTCACTGTTCCTTTCGACTTAATTAAATTATTTACATTATGTATGTAGGTGGTAGGATTATACTTGCTCAGCCAGCGCGAACTTTTCACAATGTGTAACATAGCGGTTCATGCAAGTATGTGTTAGAAGATTTGTTTGTATATTTACGCCCTTATGAAAGTTTTAAAATATATTTTAGTCATAAAATGTTGTCTTCTCTGCTCAAACTGAATACAATAGCTGTTCGAAAGGGACATAACATAAGATAACTAAAATAAGTTTTAGAACTCTCTCTAACAGGAGAATAAGGCCGTCAATGTTCTACAACCAGACTTAGCTGATCGATCAGTTAGAGATTATCTATCACTAGGCGATTCTATATTTAGTCTTCACTGGAGCACTCTTTAGGCTCTGTATCACTGGGATCTTTATAAAGATTAGTAAAAAATAAGTTATCGGTTGACGCCTAAATCTTGAGATTGAAATGAATGATAATGACGTTTACGATGAACTGACGGAAGTTAAAGTAGTTGTTTGGCTTTGAATAACCTGATTTATTAAGAACAGCAAAACATTAGGTTATCGGTCGTCACCTAAATCCTGGGAAAAGACTGTCGTCATGTTTTTGATATTGAAGTTGATGATAATGACGTTTACGATGACGTTACGGAAGTAAAATCAGCTCTTTAGCCATTAAATAACCATACTTCTTTCTTTCTTCCCACACAGACAGGCTTTGAATAACAATATATTTTGTTCTCGCACAGGCGATGGCAACAAACAGGAGCGGGGCGGCTCAGCGTCCAAACGGCGCTCCGCAGACGAAGGTGTGCCAGTTCAAGCTGGTGCTGCTGGGCGAGTCGGCGGTGGGCAAGTCGTCGCTGGTGCTGCGCTTCGTCAAGGGCCAGTTCCACGAGTACCAGGAGAGCACCATCGGCGCGGCGTTCCTCACGCAGACAGTCTGCCTCGATGACACCACCGTCAAGTTCGAGATATGGGACACTGCTGGACAGGAGAGGTGAGGGTTTGACTACTGCTCATTTCTTTTCATTCAATTGTTAATTTTCTAGTAAAGAAACGTGTTTTGTGTTTTGTTCCTTTCTGGTGACATGATCTGGCTTAAGAATTCGTTCGAAAGACACAAACATTCGATAACTAAAATAGGTTTTAGAAATGTCTGTGAATAAGGCCGTCAATATGTTAGACGGAGAGACCCAATGGCAAAACTATTCCACACAGATACAGTATTGAAGTGCTGGGTCGCATTTTGGAACCATACACGACTGCCAACATGCCCACGGTGGTCGCGGGTTCAAATACCATTCCAATCTGACTTTTCGGAGTCAAGTGTGTATTCAATCACCACGCAATATAACGGTGAAGGAAAATATCTCGAGAAAACTTGTACAACATAGCGATTTGCAAGAATTTCTACGGTATGTAAAGTCCGGTAACCCGCCCCGCACTAGGACTGGACTATAATATGGCCTAACCACTCCCAATCGTATTATTGATTATAGCGGAGACCCGTGCCCTTCAGTGGAACGTATATGGGCTGATACAAAATTGCACAATATTACAAAATATAAATAATTTATTTCTAATCAGATAATTATATTCTCGGATATAATCTGTTAGCCCAGTGGTAAGATATACGTACTAGCACTGTGATGTCTTCCACTGGAATTCCAGGTTTTACTCAACGAATAGCATGATACAATTATTGGTCACTGGTCCTTAAAACTTGGTACTTGGTGATACTAAGTGGATAAAATGTACTGTGGAAGCGAAATAAACAAAAAATATAAAAATATAGTGTGAGCTACTACACTCGACCATTCATAATACAGGCGTGCGATTGAGATGTACTTACTGGTGGTAGGTATACCGGGTATCTCAAGACTGCTATTGCTTTGTAATTCAAAGTTGTTTTGTCTTGCTACTGTTCACGAGCGGTCGTATCGCTTGTCATCAGCCGAACGGCATGGTAGTCTCGCCATTCACAGCAATGAAAGAAAATAATGAAGACGTATAAGTAAAGTGATTTGTTACATTTCCAGGTATCATAGCTTAGCGCCGATGTACTACAGAGGCGCGCAGGCGGCGATTGTCGTCTACGACATCACTAATCAGGTAAATATACATACACATATGTCCATAGTTGATAGTACACAGTGATTCAATGATTTGCTCATTGACATTGTGTAATTCCGGGAAAGAACCCAACATTTTTTGCCTCCTACAGGAAAATAAGCATTTAATTTTCAATAGTCTTTAAAATGTGTATACAAAGAGATATTTCATGCCTAATAAATCATTATTATAATTACCAAATAGTTATATTTTATAGTAACAAGTAGCAATATTATCTTTCGCCAAACTCATTCTATATCCTACAAAAACAGAATAAAGTATGTAGCCTCGGCATTGCACTTAATTTTCAAAGGTCAATTATGTTCTAAATCTTCATGGTGACATACATTGTGCGTCATGTATCACGAAGATACGCGTGACTCATAATGTTACGGGAAATGAGAACGTAAAGAAATCGTATGTGTCATTGTGGGAAAAATTAAGTATTAACGGAGATAGTGGTTTCTGGTTTGTATGGCAGTTATTATAGAAATTGCTGTCGTAAATGATAGATCTGGTTCTTGAGTTGCATAAAATTGTTATTAAAGTTTATGTTTCGATGCGATCAATTATGGTGGTCCAGTATAATAGTCTCGATCTGTGATCAGATATACTGGTAATTGTCGTTGCTAATTGATAGTTGTTTTAATTGTCTTTTTATTAGGTATAGGATCGTCATTTCGCCGGTAAATAAACATTCTCATAGCTTAGCATAGTAAGAATAATAAGATTTGATGCCAAATTTCTTGCAATTTGCGCAATAGAATAATTGCTTGATATCTTGCTCATTTTTAACACAATACACAAAAACAACAATAAAGTTTTTGTCAATAGATTTCAATAGAATTATCTCGGGAGTGAGTCTTTTCGGAACACTAGTTATTTTGTAACTCCTACCTATACTAATAAACCTATAAGCTTCCCACTGTTGGATAAAGTCTCCGACATCACCTTTCACTCCTTCAAGTTTAAAGTGTAACGTATTTTCTAAACACTAATATAACACTAAGCTAAGCCATTTCTGTACTGTAATTCGTAAGCAGCACGCTCCGGTGAGGTCGCCCATGTTTACCGGCCGTTTAGCGGCCATACACGTAACTGGCACAGTTGAGCGGCGCTCAGTTACGCAACTCGACCTAGACCTTAAAAATTGTACGATGTGCACTGTGGCTCGCGAGATGCTATCGATTGTGCGTGTTTTGGGTTTTTGGAGTAATTTTATTTTGGCTGAAGCAAAGGAAATACATAAAATGTCTTGTCTTATCTAACTCCGTGCACTTTTCTTGCTAACCCAGCATTGGCTGATGTAACCAGTCATAACTGACCATAGACTGTAAATCTATCGATTCCGATTACCTTGATAAGTTGGTCGCGGTTGCCTCAAATCCAACCACGTTGCAATTTTTATCTGTTAATTTGTCAACTGTTGTTTAGCTATGAGATTTTTTTTACCCTTCCCTCGTCATTGATAAAGTACAATTGGGTAGTGTTGGTATTATATTTATCTGATAATATTTTTGAAAAAAAAATTAAGACTACATGATCATCATATTTATCTAAATATAAATTAATCCTCCGCGGTTCAAAGATGTCCACGAGTAAAATACGTTATAACGGTGTATTTATTGCATTTTTGTTTGCTGTGCTTACTAATAATAATAAGACACCTTCAAATATTTTGCAATGTCGTTCATTGGCCTCCAATAGCGTTGGAACACGATTTTTTGTTTACACTATAATTTGCACTAGGTCTTGGCTTTAACTAATTGTTTGAATAAGATTTTCAAGTGCGCACGAATATTATTATATCATAGAAAATAAAGGCCCAAAGTAAAAAAATAAAGTCTCAGTGAAAATTAATATATTTATTTTTTTATATTGCAATGTATGGCGAGACGTGCATGCCGTTTGCCTGATAGTAAGCGATATGACGACTCATGAACAGTAGTAAAACCAAGTAACACTATGAATTAAAAAGCATGCTAGACATTCCACTGCTTCTTCCAACCTGAGACATACGAATATGTGTCCAGTAGTTACTGTGGCTACAATGCCCTTCATACCGGGATACAACAGTATATTTACAGTGCTAAAATGTGCTAATTGTGTCACTTTTACGAGTATTTTTTCTGTGTGATTTAGAGATTGCAAACACTATATCCCTTGTTTGACGTAGAAGGGTAATTATTGTAGCAATGAGGTGTCGTTAAGTGCGCTCAGCAGGGTCTTGGCCGCTGACAAGAAGACGGCAGCGCGACGATTCGATTAAAATAAAAATAACATGTGTTACTTGAGAAGCAATATACGGTCTAATAAAACACTGAATATCCACTCATTTTTAACAAATAGGCTCCATTTTCTTTATAAAGAATTTTTACTACAATATAATGTAGTATGCAGAAACAGATGTAATGATTCACTGTAAACATATTGGTTGTAGGGATTTACAAGCTGTAATACTGTTTAATCTCAACTACGTAGGGTTAGCATGTGAATTGCGAAGTCGTGTGAAAAGCCAAGTAGCGTAGTGTTGCGATAGTTTGTGCGACAAGTATTGTTCGTGCGGCGACGATCGCGTCTCGACACTCGCCTCGCGTGCCTACACTAAACAGTTATATTTTTTGTACGCCTCATAATAAGCTCTTTGTGCATTGTTTTTGTTCTCTATGGGAATTGTGATATTGGTACTTGGGTGGAAAATTGTTTTTTAAATACGATATGGTTGTTTTGTAATCCCAAATTCAGAATAGGATAAACTCTACTATTCTGGTCTTCTACCCACGACGTCGATACTTAAATTAATAGGAATATTCAAATTTTGTGTGTGATCTCTCTCTCTTATAACGCCTCTCTTTCTTCCTATGTTGCTCTATCCTTCTCTCTTCGGCCACAAGAGCCCCGCTGCTGAACTTTGGTATACCCCAAGGATTTCCATAGCACTCTTTATACTGTGACTTCTCATATCTTATGTCGACTTTACATGTTACCATTTGACCTGTTGGTTTGTAAAATATTCCATACTTACCAATATTGGCGTTAAATTAATTAAAACATAATGTAAATATGTTTTGCGTAGTCGAGTTGTAATTGCTGCAGATCGATAGCATAATTCATGCAATGTTAGGGTGTAGCGTACCTAGTCACACGCGACGTGTAGCTAGCCTGTTATTATTAGCCATATTTCTAGTTGGTGGAGTGTATGAAACTATATTTTTATTTAACTCAGTATTATGGTAATCACTCGCGCGTGTTGGTTCCTATTTAGAAACCTTATTTATTGAAAATCGATCTTTTGTGGGCGTGTTTTGAAGATAACTTGATTTTGTGTTAATCATCCGATCCCTCATTAAAATAAAATAGAATTGTTTTTATCTTAGCAAAATGTTGAATTGGCACATTACTATAATAAAAAACACCTTTGCAATAAGGTAATATTTCAGTCTCTTTACATGAGATCTTGTATTTCATTAATAATTATATGTATCAGCATTAGCTAATACTGTTGTCCACTGCTAGATATCGGTCTACTCCAAATTGCGCCATTTCACCCTGTCTTCGGCTTGTCCTTCCACATTTGGACCTCAATTAACAAGGCTTATTTCACAGTCTACCCCACGGCTTATTGCGGTTTGTCTTACGTCAAACAGAATATTAATAAAAAAACAACATACAATCGGATTTAGACCCTCCTCTTTTTTTGAAGTCGGTTAAAAAGGGAAAAATTCATTCTGAATGAATCAGTGCAGTGCTGCCGTATCTCATTATGTCCGGACATATGATTAATGTCGATATCTGCGCGTACGCCCCCGACATGTAAGGCGCGCTCTTATCTGATAGTAATTAATTCTACTGAGACTTGTTGGTCGCTTCAGGTGACTTTTGAATATTATAATTTATCTGTACCTATATTTATATTGTTTAATTTTGTTTACGTTAAATGTACACATACGTTGTTTTGTGTGCAATGTGTATGCGACACTCAAACATGATGCGAGTTATCATCGTATAAAATATGCTCGTTCGTTGTTTTGGCAGTCAACGTTTTAATGCAGATAATATAAAAACAACAAAAACAGAGATAGTAGTCTCGAATATTGAACTCCTAATGTATTGTGAAGTGGGTATCAGATAGATGGCTGTTTAGCTTCACAACATACTGACCGCAGATTAAAAAACAAATAACGTTTGCGATATAAAATCAGGGCCAGCCCACTTTTTTTTTTATCAGAATACAGATTGCATGTAAATATAGTTTATATGTCACCGTCTGCTCAATCGGAAAAAAATGTATCCTGTTTTAAATGATACTGCTACATTTCAACACGAAAGTAACAATCAATATCTATTTTTGCAAGGATAAGCAGTTTCCTGTGGTCTATATCCCTCAGAGTACAGTTGCTTGTTGGAATGACACCTAAAAATATGGGAAAAAAATTGTAATATTCTTTTATACGTCCCTCCGGGACGTTGCAATCATTTTAAATTCACGGTATACTTGATTTTCTTGCACATAAAGTATCCTACATCAATGACCGGTTTAATAACTTTATTTAGTATTTACCTAAACCATGTTGATCAGTCACTTAGCTGCGTAAAAATATAGCCTTGATTCCCTCACGCTTCCGCATCCACTATCATACATTCAGCAATGAGTAGTTGTCTATTGCGCTTCCTACCCGCCCACCAGCTAGCCGTGGCGAGAGTTCATTCAACACCGCTGCCGCACAGTCCATAGATAAGTTATCGGTGTCTGCGCCGCCGCACCGCCCTTGAACCCGAAGACCCTGCCGTGCTCATAATCAGATTGTCTCACTCTAAGCCCATGAAAACACTAGATTTTGCTCTGCGATATCATATTTAATATCGTAGACAAAAATCTAGGTAGGGAGATACGTAGAGGCACACCAACCCGCAATATAACAGCGTGGCTGAATATCGCCTAAATAAATTACACCATTCTGCAATTCTCTACGATTTAGTGCATTTCAAACTCGAAATCCTTTTTTCATAGGGCCTGAGATCCACTTTGGAATTTACTATAAATGCTTTATAAACTGTTATATTAGATTCCGTTTACAATTGACAAGTGTGACTGTGGGGGCGTGCAGGCAACGTCGTGGTTCCGTCGAGATAACGTGTTTGTTTTCTATGGTTGCAGTTGACGCGTGCTGTAGCCAATCGTAATAGGATTTGCGTCGCCCACGCCTGTGACGCCTTGTGGCTATTCTCACTAGATCGATACCACGTAGGAAAACGAACGCTTAGTCTGCCAGAGAGTTCCTAGAGTTTATGCACTAATGCTCTGACGTAAGACAAGTTTAAAAGCCATGATCGGGAACCGTTATTAGAATGTAAATTGCATTTTCACTGGAGCAAATCGTCTACAGTTGATACTCTGATACTTAATATATACAGCGATTTGTTTTGTAGGCGGTGATGGCAGGTGTAAATTGGTTGGCAAGCACACATGAGTCAAACTATTCTTCAGCTCATTGACAGCACCAAAACCAAACAACAAGTTTCCCTTATGGGTTATTTTTAATTTTTCATAAATAACTCAATCTTCCTCAAATTCGAATAATGCTTAACCTGATCGCCCGTCTTCCTGCATAAGGTTGTTGACCACAAATCAGCTGATTATCGTGTGACGTCACCGCGACTGGAAATTGTTTACTCGTGTCTACAATTTTATCTCGTGTTTTTATAACGCGCTGTTACTTTGTTGCTTATTTTAATTGTACAATGACTCGATAAAAACTAAAATATATTGATCGCATATGATTTTATGTGTTTATTTTTTTATTTTAAAATAATTATATATGGCGGGTAATTTGATATCATTGTTTACGATGGCTTAAGACTACTAGAGTTTTGTCAGCACGATCCAGACATATTTATGTTGCAAGTCATAGCGATATGGAATCGCTGGTTCAGCTTTGTCATATTATATTTAGCTAATGAATCAACACCTGGCCAATGACTTGTCCTTAAATATAAGCGTTATCTAAAAGTATACGTGTATCAGCCTCAAATGTGTGTGTGTGTGTGTGTAAAATACTGCACATAATGAATGAAGCTCCTCCGCGTTCTATTATGTGGTACGCAAATATGTATCGATCCAGCACAAACATGACTAAAATATACTGTACAGAGATTTTCTGTGTTTACGTATCTGGATATCAATGGATTTGTCATCAGCGTTTAGACAAACAAATAACCCACATTTACACATGTTTTTTTTTTCTCTTTGTTGATAAGAACCTTGAATTAGAGTTGATTATGCTGGTCCCATAGTATTCACAATTTTAAATTGTATCTATTAGACTCTATTACCATTTTTAAACAATTGATATGGATACTTCTATAAAAAAAGCCACTCGGGCTTCAGAGTACTTGACGCTAGAATAGCCTGGAGTATATCTACATCTAAACAATTTATATTTAAGCGGCTGTATAATTTCCGTCCCATATTTGAACACCTAATACACTTCAATAAGAAATTAAAAACATAACGTTCACCAGTGGTTCCTAATCTTTTACCCATGTCTCTCATGAAAAAGATTAAACAAAATTCATGTCTAGCCACTGACCACCCAGTTAAAAAAGTAAAAAAAAAATTTTTTGTTGTTTTTCTATCCTTAAATAAAACATGTATAAATTATTTTAATTATGGCCTAAGGGTGGCTCCGCGGACAAGTTGACCTACCAGGAACCACCGGTTAAGAACCGTTGATCTACAAAATTACACAACGCACAATTCGGGTAAGACTAACAAAAGAATGTCGTATTCCAGGACACATTCGGTCGCGCCAAGAACTGGGTGAAGGAGTTGCAGCGGCAAGCGTCTCCGTCGATCGTGATCGCGCTGGCGGGCAACAAGAGCGACCTCGCGGCCAAGCGCATGGTCGAGTTCGAGGAGGCGCAGGCCTACGCCGACGAGAACGGACTGCTCTTCATGGAGACCAGCGCCAAGACTGCCATGAATGTCAACGATATATTCTTAGCTATCGGTTAGTACTATCCCCTAATAAAAAAATTAAAATATTATTTTTGTGGAGAAAATCTTCTCAAGGCTTCAATTTTCAAATTGTGTACTGGAATCTTAGAGTATTTATAATACAGAGGGAACGCAGTCATACATTTGCGTCTTGAGAAACGTAGATACTTTTTATTATTAATATTGGTAGTGTTCCTATATTAGAATATTTGAAGTAATTATTTAAAAAACTATTTGCTATGAATTCCTTTGATACCCGAAAGTATATTTAGCTATTATCCTTTTAGAAACGACTACTACGGCGCTAAACTATTGTTTTTTCTTTTCAAATTATTCGTGACTGTTGAGCAACCTGTCAAATGTCAACCAATAGATGGACAGAAAATGGTGCCTCGGCACTACCATTTCTATCTACAGTTTTAAATACCAGCGCTCACTCTGTATTATCAATATTATTTTACCAGTTAAAACATCTTTGTACATATATTATCATACAACATTTAATTTTTTTAAATTTTTCTTTTAGAGGTCAAAGCAAAATAGGCATAACAACATGGGTTAAAATAGATATTTAGTTCAATGCTCATTACTTCTATCAAATTCTTAAGGCTATAATTTGTTAATGGCCAGTCGAACTGGGTTAATAAAAGAGCCCTGACGAGCATCGACTGAAAAAAATGTTTTTTTTTTATTTATTTTTTATTGCCTTGAATGGTGAGACGGGCAAGCCGTTCGGCTGATGCGTAAGCGAATCGACCGCTCATGAAAAGTAGCAAAAACCAAACAACACCTTGAATTACAAAGCAATGCTTGTCATTAGGGATGAAACGGATAGTGATTTGGCCGGATACCGGATACCGGATATTCGGCTAGCTACGAGGCCGGAGCGCCGGATATCCGGCTACCGGATATTCGGCCGCTTATAGCGTTACAATTTGATTTGAATATGCACGCGCGATCACGATCGGAAATATTCGGACGCGTTCGGCGTGATCGGCACGACTCGGGGGCGTTCGAGTGTGATCACGCCTAAACTACTGAACCGATTTTGATGAAATTTGATACATAGATAGATTAGACAATGAGAAAGGATATAGGCATAAAGAAAAATTTGTATTCCGGCGGAAAAGCGTGATATAGACTAGTTTAGAACGTAACGAATTCAACAACTAGTGATATTATATACCATGTGTATTTATTTATTTTATTATCCGGTATCCGGCCGGATAGTGCGCAACTATCCGGTATCCGGCCGGATAGTGCGCAACTATCCGGTATCCGGCCGGATAGTGAAAATAGGCCGGATAGGTCGGATACCGGATAGTTACCGGATATCCGTTTCATCTCTACTTGTCATTCCACATATAAAGCAATGTCACGAAATATTTGTTCACCTCGTGTTTTTGTGTACAAGCAGTTTTTTTGTTCTGTGGTATGATGTGTGTGTGCGTGTCCCCCCGCAGCGAACAAGCTGCCAAAGAGCGAGGGTGGCGGCGGCGCGGGCGGCGGCGGCGCGCGGCGCCTGGCTGACGGCGAGCAGCCGCGACCCTCCTCCTGCTGCAAGTGATACCGCACCGCCACGCAGGTACTGCACACCATCACGCACTATACACGTGCCACTACACGACACAAGCCTCCGTGCCATGTCAAACGAGAAGCCGCGGGATCGATCCCCGCATCGAGAAATGTTTGTGCTGCCCACAAATATTTATTTCGGGTCTGGGTGTTTGTGAGACCGAAAAGTCTCTCGTAGTTTCTGATACCCACGACACAACAAGACTCGATCTTAGTGTGCAGTCAGGACTATGTATGTGACTGTTGGGTGTTAATTATTTATTTATTATTTATGTTATAATCGAGAGTACGAATGGGAGTGGTCAGGCCGTATAGTCCACCACGCTGAGCTATCTATGCATATAAAAAGTGCGTAGTGGCCTATTAATAAACGGACCAGTCGCGGCTGCCAACATCGTCAATTCAATCAATGTGACGATTTTACCTCAAGTGTGCACAAAGAATTTCATATGAGAAACGTTTCATTTATAAATTCATAATATGATTGAACGCATTTAATATTCTTTCTCAAGCGTCCATCTTTCTGTGAAATGCTCATCAAAGTATGTATATAATGTTTCAGATAATAACGCAACACGGTGAGGGCGCGCGGCGGTTGAGGTACGTAGTAAGTTAATTTAAAGAAGCAGTTGTAACAATATGGCCACAGTAGCGGCCCCGCGCCGCTCCCCGAGCCGGACGTAGACCGAGCTGCACACACACACACACACACACACAAACACATACACACACACAAACACTGACACAAATATACACACATACACACACACACGCGCGGCAGCTCGCAGACACACATACAGACAGCTTCACGAGCGAGCGTACAGCTTCTATAACACTAGGCAAGTCTGTTTAACCCATTAATTCCCAAGGGTAAAAATAAACACATATTTATTGGTTTAATTGTTTATTACGTTTATAAATACATCTAAAAAGAGCAAATTATAGTAAAAAAAAATATTGGTTAATTATTTTACTTTCCCCAAAATGTTGCGTCTAAGGAACGTTGGGATTACTGAACTTCAATTTTACAGGCAAGTCTAACAACGCTAGAGTATTAGCGTGAGTGAAATATTTTAAAACAATCAGCATGAAGATGTACTTGACATTTTTTACACATATAAATTGTTGTACTTCTACACTGTCGACATCTTCTTCACATTTTACTTTCGTGCTCTTCTATTATATGACCAATATTATCGAAGCGAATATTGGAAGGTAACGCGTTTTTGGATGGTCTTCCTAAATTTATATTTGAATTACCCAAAAAATGCGAATTATCTGCAAGTTGGGCTTCTTCGGTTTTCATCAAACTTACAGCAACGTAAGATTTGAATTCCATTTGATTCAAAGATCGCTCATTCGCCATATTGTAAATTTTCCACGAGTTTACCAATACACTGTCTATCAAATTGATGAACAGTGGCCACCACCACTTTGTCCCTCTTACTCGAATCCTATAATTGGCTATTGCATTATCATGGAGATCTACACCTCCCATATTTTTATTATAATCTGCTATAACCTGGGGCTGTGGCACATTCACCATCTTTTTTATTTTTCTATCATAACGTTGTGCTGTAACCAATGGTTCAATTTTTGCGTGGTTAGTAGTTTAGCCACAGTCACTACAGAATTGTCATTCCATCGAACCAACAGTACTTCAGGATTTTGGTCAAAGCTATAATTTATTTATTTCAAGGAAAATGCAAGTTTACAGTATTTTAACCAAAACACTTACATTCTAATTGATAAGAAATGGAACATACACATTATTACTGTTATTTCTAAAATTTTAACAATTAGAGACATTTATAATCAAGTGATCCTCTCTCTTTTTTCTGAAGATTTTTTCTTTTATTTCTCCCAACGTTGCGCATACGCAACATTTCCTGGAAGTCTAAGATAAACAAAAAGTGTGACTAGTTTTGTCCAGCAAAAGGGTTTATATCATAAATAAGATATTGCTTGAGCTTTATACAGAGTAAAAAGTTAAGCTTTATTTCAATTTATATTTTTTATGATTGGATGAATCTGTCGATCTTGAGATAACTCAATTAGCAGTTTTTAAAAAATAAAACTAATATGTATTTTTATTTAAAAAAACATTGAAAAAAATTTGAATCCATTTTTTAGTTCTAATTCTCGAGACTGGCTTACATTTCATAGAAATAATTACTTATTTTAAAACAAAAAAAAATCACATTTGAAATGTTGCGCTAGCGCGACGTTGGGTAATAATGGGTTAACCAACTGTGAGAATTAGTGAGATTAAACCAATACGGCTTGCGATGTCTAGCAAAAATATAGATTATTTAAAATTGTCAGTTAGATGTTAATTTTGTATAGACGTTTTAATCGAAATTTGTTTTTATCTGTGTACAAAGTTTGCCGATATAATACGCTTTTTAAATCGAGATTGTGTATCCCAGTTAGTTGGTGATTGTAGGTGTTTTCTCATTACCTCGATGTATCGATATGATCTACGTATTATAAAATGTACATTTGTGTAACACTAGCAGTAATCATAATCGATCGATTGTACCATAGAGAATTGTTTATCTCGAAGTCTGTCGTCTACGTCCACGCTCGCTAATATTATAAACAATAAAAAAGCTAATTATGAAGATGATACTAGTTTAAAAAAAACTTATTTGTAATTGTAATGATATGTAATAAATGGTTTATATTTAATTTCATCCGTTCGTCTATAGCCGGTGTGCACTCCCCATGTCCCCTAGAGTTAAGGGTTACTTAACGACATTTGTTTATTTAGCAGTGACGATGTTGCAAGCTTATGTATATCACTATATTGTATATTGTACGCGCGTTTTGATCGGACAAGACGGGCAAAGTAATAAAATTGCAACCAAAATAAAATATATGCCTCATTAAAAATATTATTTTTCATTATAAATTGTGGTCGTTTTGTCCGATTGAAATATCGCCTTAACATAAAGAAGCTTAGCAGCGCACATAGTGGCTCACGTGCCGACGTGTCTCCCGAACTACTTAAATAAATGTAAACATTGGAATAGTCGCGTGCGTGCGCCACTAGGGGGCGCTGCCTTCAGCTTCCACGTCAAATCATGGTGAAGGTGCATTTACATAAAAGTAATCATAATCATACGTCATATAATATTTTTAATACACTTTAAATACGATTTGATGTGAAATAATCCTTTGAATGTAATCGAGCTGGACTCGCGGGTGATTTGGATGTGATCTGAGCCGTGTTGAGTGCTCGCTTATTGCTAGAATTGACTACTTAACAGTCACAAAAGTTAAGTCATTATTGTATCTTGACTAATGTGAAAACTAGGATCGTGATTGTATCCCACTGCGTTGTAGCTATACTACAAGCAGGATAAGTGTCTCCTAAATCTTTGAGTTGCGGAAATTAGATTGTCGTAGTAACGTTATAAACGTATGCTTAATGTCTGTCGAGTTGTAAGAGTGATTACCATTTGATGCGGCTGAGTGATCGTCAGTCATCCCCGAAAGATCATGTCATGGGAGGTTTGATACAAAGGCCACATTACACATCGCTTAGTGAAACACGAATCCATTTTATGATAGGCTAATCACTTGTCGAGCAGTGGGCGTGTGTGCCGGACAATACTTGCTTGTGACTGGAGCTTGGAAATTCTATAGTAAGTCTGTTTTGTGAAATGTGTATTTATGTACACTATGTTCTCAGGGTTTATTTAAAAAATATGTAAAAATATTGGCAGTATCTATATTGTAGATTTAAAATCATGTAGCCACTTACAACGTAGTGCATATTATTACACTCACGATTCAAGATGTATTTTCATTCATTCGCCGGCACACACACGCACTCCTTTTCATTTTTGTTCAAACAGCAATGCGCGTAGTTTTTTTAATATTAGGTTCTATATCTCATTTAAGATGTTATTTTATATAACAGTAAATAATTATGAACTAAAATGTTCTATCATATACTATTGATATGTATATTCCTTGTAACAGTTATATGTTTTTAACAATATTTAAGTGATTTTGTTTGGTGGGTCCCCGTCGACGACTCGCCCCCGGCTGGGGGTGTATTTACAACTAAAATGTTAACGCATTCCATACAGGGAAGATACACTGATGTGGATTCTTTTGTCGATATTAGGAACATGAAATGTGTGAAGCTTCTCCCCCCTTTCGCTGTTAATTCGTTGAATATTGATGTCGTCTTATGCTGTGTGATCAGATCACGTTTTTGACAGATGATTTTTATTTTTGCATGAGATAGTTGTAGCTATATTTGTTACTTTTATATTTACTAGTACACATTTATTTCAAAACATTGCATACATTGATGCAGTAGTTGCCGAAATCATTCTAGACACCTGTCAAAAATGTCAGTCTGACACCCGTCATACGTAGCGGCACACGTAGCCTCACACAGCTGTTTATTGTTGTAAGTGTACAGAACGCTTGCACCACGTTCCCTTAGAATACTTTGTTAGAAATGTATATTGTATCTGAGAGCGTTAGATGTACGGACAACATCCGATGCGAGGCGAATGTCCTGACGCGTTCAAAATCTACAATAATTGTATCATTAGTAACCGCTTACTTTGCTGTCCTGTAATACGCTTTTATAGGCTATTAGTTTTATTCACACAGTTTTAAAACCTATTTTAGTTAAAAAATGTTTTATCTCATTTGAACCACTTTTGAATTCAGTTTGAATAACGAAGGCAAAACATTCGTTAATTAAAATAGGTTTTAAAATCGTCTATGAATAATACCGTATATGTTAATTTAATCACGTTTTTTACACTTCATGCGGAATTCGTACGGCTGTATTAGTTAGATAAGAGATTGTAAAATCCTTTGCACACACATTAGCGAAACAATAGCGTAACGCCTAGAATAATGTAGTGGAAACACGGTATAGTATTTTCATACATAAATTAATTTTTAGTGTCCATGGTTTGATGTATTTACTTTTCGGTGATGTTTCCACGCTTAGAAGGTGCAATATTGTTAACGCCGGCACACGGCCGCTTCGAGTATATGGTTTAACTGATAGGAGCGGCGTTCCCGTACTCAGTACTGATGCAATCCCATACATGTAACCGCCCTGGCCAGCGAAAGGACGCCGATCGAGGTCATATTGTATGTTTTTGTATCGTGTAAATATTTTGGATTTATTAAGATTATTATATTGAATAAAAAAATATTGTAAATGGATACCTTTTTGGTGTTTTATTTAGCAACCTTTTTATATATTTTTAGTTTTGTCTTAGATGCCTAGGGATTTTCAAGCAAATTGCACTAATACTACTTTTAATCTCGTTTTATTAAATGAAGCCAATATTCAAATAATAGCCTAAAGTGTATGTTGGTTACAAAAGACGTAACTTTTATACAGTGTAAAATTTGAGAAAATCCCCTGTTTGTACTAGCATATTGGCTAGATATTTGTTTTTGTCATAGTAGGATGTCACTGGAAAATTTGGATAATTTGTTAGTCATTTCTTATAATGCATTACAAATTACACCAGGGAATTGATTTATAGAAGCCACGAATTATTTAAATTTAAATACCATTCAAGACAGCTTAGTCAAATACACGATGAAAGATGATTTTAACATTAAATTAACCAGCTTATAAATATAACCAAAGAACCTCGTCTCGGAATAAAAAGTACTAGGGTCGCATAAAGAAAAGGAGATTACTTTATATCTTTGTTTACAATTTGTTGTATTGTGTAGTATTTCTTAGACTACCTACAAAATTTATAAAAAAAATATGGCTCGTTTTGAACTTTTTTGTACCCCCTATAATGTCATGTATCCCTAGTACTTCTCGAATGTTTCTTATACAAATCAGAGCTGTCTTAATTTTTCAGACTACCTTCAAAATAATTTAAAAATATCGTTCGCTTTATATTTTTGCACTTCCTAAGAATGTCATGTCTTCCTGGTACTTTTCGAATGTTTCTTATAACATCACAATATTTAAATTTTGCAGTCTACCTTCAAAATAACTTAAAAATATCGCTCGTATTGCAGCAATTCGTTTTACCTCCTGCGATGTCATATTTGCCTGGTACTTTTCGAATACTTCTTATAATAGTTGCAGCTTGTTATTTCTCAGACTACCTTCGAAATAACTTTTAAAAATGTCTCTCGTGTTGAAATTCGTTTTACCTCTTGCGAGGTCATGTGTTCCTGGTACTTCTCGAATGTTTTTTATATTTTTTGACTACCACATAAATGAATTACCTAAATATCGTTCGGATTTGTTTACCTTCTTATTCTAATTGTGTTTTCGGCAATGAATCGGGAAATTAATTAAAAGTTTGCAGTTGATTAAAAACCAACTTTCAACAGGTTACAGGATGGATCTCAGGGATAGGTACAGCAGCATCACGCTTCATAATAATTAAGGGCACGTGAATAAAAACAAAAGTACAATAAATAAATTTATTTAATTAAAGTAACACATACACATGTTAACTTAAGATTCACATTTTGGTCTTAAGTACAGGTTACAGACAACTATGGCACAAAGGGGAGACGTATAGCGACACACCACAAATTAACACTTGAAATTTACACAAAAATACTAACATTTATAACAAGAAAGGACGAATCAGATAATAAAGCCCAAAGTGATTTATTTGTATAGGTATTGAAATAAACCTATTGTTTTACAAATTTACTGCGGATTTGGTTTACTATTTATGACTTGCTGAAGTTTACTTTATAGCTTTAGTGGAGACCGGGTCGACAGCTAATTCGTAAAAGAATAGTTTTATTTCAATGTGCAACATTCATGTAAATCTATGAAACCATTTGTACTGGTAATTTGTTTCATGGATGATATGGTCAAGCAAACGATAAGCTCGAAATAAGTCTACGCTGCAGGTTGGTTTGTGTCGGCTATACTTTTCCACCTCAACAGCCTGCTATTGACATCAGATATGTTCGAACTAATACCTATCAAACAATATTTGTACATTTTTAAGTAAACTCTGCTTAATCTTGGATACAAGGCTTGTGCGATCGCCGAACGTTGTAATATAGATGTTTTATTCTAAATAACACGATGTTTCTTGACTAGTTTATAAACAGATTGTGCGGTAAAAACCTAATTTCATTACCTAATAAATAAATGCTATAATATTAAAACATATAGAAGTAATACTTGGCTAATATCTATTTTAATGATGCTGTAAAGGTTAGGTGCTTTCATTCCACATTCGTTAGATTGAAATATCTAAATCATTCCATTAGTAAAATTCTTCAGTTTTCTACGAAATGTCGATTTATAGCACCAATAAGTACTATATTAGGCCAATAAACGCACAAATTATAAATTAATATATGAGTTATATACTAACTTTAACGCAATGTAAATACATAGAAGTAAAAACCTCTGGATTATTTACATCTTTTATTCTCGCAATATGATCTTGATATTATGAATTTACATTATTCATTACAAGATGCGGTAAACTGTAAACTTCATAGCATCAATATGAAGTACTGTTATTAGTTAATTACGTTATAAAAAATTTATTACAGTACATATCTTCATATGCTGTAAAACATAGAGTTTTTACGAAGATGGCACTTTCCAGATCCCATACATAATATTATTGATAGCCTCGTTGACACTGTTGTAAAACAAAGGTTGTAAAACAGAAAAAAAAAGATTGAGAGATTCAGAGCCACCACGATCCAAACTTCATATTTAATTATTTACTGAAGCCTATGTTAGAGGCATGCGCAGAGCTTTTATAAAATGACGAAGGTCCCAACCGTATGAGCTCTTGGTTTATATTTAAACATTCAGAATGAATTTTGATGCTTAAATTTTACGTTAATATGAATAAAACCTCAGCCTCCGTGGCTCAGTCGGTTAGACGCCGCCTGTGAAACGAGAAACCACGGGTTCTATCCCCGCACCAAGTGAAATGTTTGTGTGGCCCACAAGTATTTTTTTCGGGTCTGGGTGTTAGTATAACCCCTTTCCTGTCGTAAGCGCCATATTGGAGTCTTTATTTAAAATAGCCCCTATTTCAATGACGTTAGGTTGCTTTATTGCTTGAAGTCCGACGAGCCGCATTGCGGTTCTTCCGACGGTCCAGGGGTAGACCTAAAAGTCTTTCGTAGTTCCTGATACCCACGACACAAGACTCGATCTTAGTGTGGGGTCAGGACTATGTATGTGACTGTTGGGTGTTATTTAAAAACTTTTAGATATACAATCCCGTGCTTAGTTGATTTAGGGACAGAACGATTGAGCTAGCATCGGATCTGGAGGCAGTTGGCGTACATGAGTGTGAGTGTGAGTGTGTGTCAGACTCGATTTTAGCGTGGGTTCTATTATGTATGTGACTGTTGGGTGTATTATTTATTAATTATTCCACTTGTCATCGCATCGTTCTATTTTTTCCAAATTATAGTATAGTATCAGATCCAGAGGCAGTTGGCGTACATGAGTGTGGCAGATAGAGGGCAGCACTATAGCTCGTCTGCCCAGTGTTCGTGTCCGTAGTCGGCGGCGTCGCTGCCCACGAACACGTGGTGGTGGCGCAGCACCTCCTCGAACGACAGCAGCTCGTCGCGGTCGTCGTCCGCGGATGCGAACAGGTGCTCCACCTCCTCGTCTGCTATCTCACTGGAAATTTGATGGGACATTTAAATATTTTTTTCTTATACAGGGTGATATTGACATATGGTATACAGGGTAAATCAAGAGTGCTACTGAAAACGAACCTGGGTGATAGTTTTATTGACTTCCGACACAATGCAACTAATTTTTTTGCAAAAAACTGAGACTTTTTTGTTATTTTTTTTTCTATCGTCTTATTAGGGTGGAGAATACATAGTTTTTTCTTAAATAATAGTGTACAGCCTTTTATTTTTAAAGACGCTATAATACGCAAGGCTTTAAATTATTATTTTAGCAAAAACTATGGATATACCACCAGCGGCGTGCACAGGATTATGACACTGGGTATGCGGCGGAGTACTCGGTCACAAAAACTTTTTTTTTAATAGTTTTTAGCATAGCCACAGCCACGCGACGGATCTCTAAGTCAGAAACCATGCCAACATAACAAGTCTTAGATGTACTACTATTCATGTCCATCTTCTACGGCAACGCAGACAAAACAGCGATCGATCGTCGCGGCGGAAGAAATTCTAATAAGTAAAATAAAAAAACTCACCTAGTCTAATAAAACGACATGCTAGACCGTTTGACTTGGAATGAATAATGACAGACCAAGACAGATTTATTTTCATAAATCTTACATCATTCGCAATAGGTGTACAAAGAGTTCATATTACTTTTATATAAACTAACACCCCCACTATATAAAAGTAACAAATAACACAATATGACTAACATGAGGAATAAAATAAATTTAACTTTTAACTACACCAAGTATTTTCATAAATTTATAATGCTTTACCCCACATAAACCTTTAGTCAATAAGTCAGCAGGCATGTTTGCAGTTGGCAAATACTTTGTTTCAATTACATCATTTCTAATTACCTCTCTTATGAAATGATATCGAACATCAATGTGTTTGGTTCGTTTATGCAAATGATGATCATTTGCCAGCTTCAATGCGCTCTGACTATCACAATACAGCACAATCTTATTAGAAAAACCTACTATTTCTAATTCTAGATTTTTTAAGTAAATGGCTTCACGACCAGCTTGTGACAAAGCCATATACTCAGCTTCACAACTGCTTAAAGCTACTGTCCTTTGTTTCTTACTCTCCCAAGAAATTGCAGAGCCAGATTTTAGGAAACAAAATCCCGTATATGACCTTCTATCAATGGAATCACTTGCCCAATCACTATCCACGTAACCAACAAGCTCTGCTCTTCCTTTAGAATATTTTAAACAATAGTCTTTTGTTTTTAGTAAATATCTAAGCACTCTTTTTGCATAATTCCAGTGCTTGTGTGTAAAACAATTATTAAATTGGCTCAAATAACTAACCGAATAAGTAATATCAGGCCGTGTCAACACTGACAAATACATCAAGCTGCCTATCAATCTTTGATATGGAAATTTACTATCACAAACATTTGATCTTTCAATATTTAATTTAGATTCTATTGGAGTTTCAGCCGTATTACTATCAGACATACCAAACCTTTTCAATAACTGTTCAATATAATGCTGCTGATCTACAGTAATCACATTTAAATCCCTGTCGATTTTAATCCTCATACCTAAGTACTTCTTGACTTGTCCTAGGTTTTTAATTTTAAACTTACGACTCAAAGCTTTAATCAAATAATCTGTTTCAGATTTATCATTTGAAAATATCAAGAAATCATCGACATAAACTCCAACAATAGTTTTCTTGCCATTAACATGATTCTTTATAAAAACACAAGGTTCTAGTTTACTCTTGCTAAATCCTAAATTACATAGTGTCTCATCTACTCTTTGGTACCAAGCAAGTGATGATTGCTTCAAACCATAAACAGCTTTTTTTAATTTTAATACTTTATTTGAATCTACACACGGAAAACCTTCTGGCATATACATGAAAATACTTTCTTTTAGATAACCATTAAGAAAAGCTGTTGTTACATCGAGATGTGTTACATCCATATCTAACTGCACGCTTAAAGCTAAAAGTAACCGCAAAGTAGAGTGTCTTATCACTGGAGAAAAAGTTTCCTGATAGTCCACACCAGCTTTTTGCGTAAAGCCTTTCGCAACTAACCGCGCACGATATCTCACTTTATTTTCACAATCGTATTTCTTTTTTAGCACCCACTTACTTTGCACGACACTAGCATTATCTGGAGCGTCAACAACTTCCCATACTTTGTTGTCATCAAAAGACTGCATTTCTTCTGCCATGGCCTGCAACCACTGTTGTTTCTCAGGACCATTGATCGCTTCTGCATATGTGATATCCTCATCACCCAGATAGGGATTGGTGCTACACATGTATCCATACCTGTCGGGTTTTTTTCTCTGTCGTTTCGATTTTGTTTCAACAATTGGCACTACAGGTAAATCGCCTGTTTCCAATTGGTGTAGATCTTCCTGTGGAGGCTCCTCTCCACTCTCTGCAGGCTGCACATCCTCATCTCGCGCATCCTCATCTTCCACATCAAGATATTCTGATCCATCAGAGCTGGATTGTTCTGAGACTTGACATTTAACAACAGATTCCTCGGATAACTCCCCCACTGAATCTGTGTTCTCTATGCAGACAGTGACTGTGTCTTTCTTGTTTTCTAGTATTATCACATCTCTACTAGTAGTTACTAAGTTTCTTGCAGGATCATACACTCTATATCCTTTGCTTCCATCTGCATAGCCAACTAGAATGCATTCTTGGGCTTTCCTGTCCCACTTTCGTCTTTTTTCTTTAGCTATGTGTACCATTACTGTACTCCCAAAAACTCTCAGATGACTTATATCTGGCTTGATACCATGCCATAGTTCATAAGGTGTTTTTCCTTGCAATACTGACGAACCAGTGCGATTATGCAAATACACTGCTGTATTTGTAGCCTCAGCCCAAAATTTCTTGCTTAACTGTGCATCAAAAAAGATGCACCTAGCTTTCTCAACTAAGGTTCGGTTCATTCGTTCACATAATCCATTCTGCTCAGGTGTATATGGGCATGTTGTTTGATGAATTATACCCATTTTCTTTAAATAATCACTAAACTCAGCATTGCAAAATTCTTTTCCATTGTCACTTCTGATAATTCTTATCTTTTTACTTGTCTGAGTTTCAACCAATGCTTTGTATTCTTTGAAACTTTTCAAGGCATCACTTTTATTTCTAAGAAAATAAATATTTGTCATTCTGCTATAATCATCTACAAATAAAATGAAGTATTTAGAACCACCAATAGAATTACACTCCATAGGACCACAGATATCTGTGTGAATAATATTCAACATCTCTGTGCTTCTCCTAGCAACGTGAGTAAAAGGTAATCGAACCTGCTTCCCTTCACAACACACGGTACAGGAAGACTTAGTAATGTTAACTTTCTCTTTTAAAGAAAGTCCGTCAACTGCATTTTGCATTTTATTCAGACACTCACTGTTTACATGTCCTAATCTACGATGCCAAAGCTCACCTGATATTATTGCTGCTGCAGACATATTTTCTTGGAGTTGTAATCTGTAAACTCCATTTTCTAATAACGCATAAGCAATCAGTGTACCATTTCAACTATATATTTCACAGGCGTTTGTAGTAAATACAACATTATTGCCTTTGTTAATCAGTTGACTTACTGATAGTAAGTTAGTTGTCAATTCAGGCACACAAAACACATCTTTTATGTCTACATCATAACTGCAATCATTAGCTAAGGTAGTAGTAATCTTTACATCGCCCGAACATACAATAGGCACTTTTGTTTTGTCGGCTACTATAATAGTCTGACCATTCTTTTCATAAGAAATGTTGGTAAGCCACTGTTTATTTGGCGTCAGATGCACACTGGCTCCAGAATCGATGTACCAATCTTGCTTACTAAAATTCCCGCTTAGGAAAACTACATTGAACGCATGTGGTTGATTACGTTCTTTTCCTCTGGTATTTGACACTTCAGCCGTACATTGCGACTTATAATGCCCTATTTGATTGCATCGATAACATTTAATTTCTTTTTTCGACTTTGTTGACAATGACATTCCATTCTGGCGGCCATTATTATTTTTGAAATTTATAAACTTCCTTGGAGCCGATGACTGCTGCCAGCCTTTACAACCACTGGCAAATGCACTATTCGATTCATCATTTATTCCATTTCCTGTTTCCATGTCAAGGAGCTTACTCTTTATGACGTCAGTTGTAATCTGAATACCCGAATGCTCGATAGCCATTATCATGGGAGCATATTTTTCTGGTAGTCCCGCGAGCAACAATGAACCAATCCACTCGTCGCTTAATTGGAAACCTGTATTACACAACTTTTGTCCTGTCTCAATCATTTGTGTCACATATTCTGTCATGGAACCACAATTTTCTAGTCTTATTGAAATTAAATTTCGAAGTAAGCTTATTCTCCTTGCAAAACCTGAATCGTCAAACAAGGCTCTCAGTTTCTCCCATAATTCTTTGGTTGTAGAAACATTTCTAATGTGCACATACAACGAAGAGTCAATCGTGAGAATCAGCTTCGCTTTTGTTTTTGCATCATCCTCGGCTAACAATCTTACACCTTCCTCTGGTTTGATGCATTTCATCATACCTTCTAGGACTAAGAAATTTTCCGCTGCAAAAGCCCATTCGCAATAATTTTCTCTGCCTTTTAATTTTGGCACATTGACAATGTAATTCGCCATTGTTATGTATTCTGCACAACACTGAAGTCGGTACCTAGGCTAGCTCTCTAATTACTCTACTGCGATTTATCTATTCAACGTTTATCTAAATTTACTTTTGAATAATCGCGAGATAATTTGCTAAAACCCTAAAGGCCATAAACTGGGCCCGTAACCTAATAAAACGACATGCTAGACCGTTTGACTTGGAATGAATAATGACAGACCAAGACAGATTTATTTTCATAAATCTTACATCATTCGCAATAGGTGTACAAAGAGTTCATATTACTTTTATATAAACTAACATAGTCGACTTCAATTTTCACATATTCAAGGTCCCGGTTAGTTGAGATTACTATACCTATCCCGGTGTAAATAAACGCAAGATTTCGGCCACCTCATTCATTCATTTGATAAACATACATTATTAACACAAACCTCACAATCAAATAACATTTGAAAAAATAAACAAACACACTAGTAAAAGCAAATGACTACAATTAATATCGAAACTTAAACTGTTAAATGTACACACTTTCAAATGTTAAAATGAAAAATCTTTTAAGAAATCTATTTTTTTTACAAACATACTAGTATAAAATATTAAACAATGCAAAAACACATAAAAAAGGCAAAATGGCCCCCGCGAAACACAAAACATTTCTATTTAAACAAATAAAACCTTACTAACCAAAAATGCATAATGTGCATAGGTGATTTATTAGATTCCCGCCTATTAATTTTACTAGGATTATAGGCAACGAACATTCCCGATCACTCCCGACAACTGCCGAACTCCCGAGGCCTGCCGCAGGAGTCGCGGCTTTCAATATTCATGGGTGTGTGCGTTTGCGACTGTGCACGGACACCAAAATTACTACACACATGCAAACAAATGTCATGCGGGACGCGGCGGCATTACTTGGTTGATTAGGTACATTATTTTGCTTATTCATTTATTTACTATAAATTAAAGTCATCTAAAACGTACGAACGTTATAATATAATATCTGTGAATGGCAAGTAATGCACTGCATTTCTGTCTACAAGGAGCGCACGCCCCTGTATACCACCCAAACTCGACGATATTTAAAAAGAATTAAAAAAAATGTCGCGTTACTTGGATAAATTTTCAGTTACATTGTGTTTGTAGTCACTTAAACTACGACCCGGCTTCGTTTTCGGTAGCAGTCTCGATATACCCGGTATAATTTAAGCCACATGTTCCTAACCACCCCACATAACATTGTACCATACATACAGAATTTACGGTGAAATTGTTTCAATTCCATATAGCCTTGTAAAGTTTACTATTACTTTATAAATATGTCATGGGAAGCGAGCATAATTTCCTTTAGAAAGTACACCAAATCACACTTCCATTATGTAAATTAATTATCAAAATGCTCTTTTAAAGGCCATCAGAAAGGTACTCGTATAGACTGTAGGCTAAAGCCCCGATCACATCTACTTACATAACAATTTTATAGTCCATTTTTACAGTGCGCCATAACATTTTATGTTAGTTCGGCACGATAAATTTTACATATTGATAATACTGAATCACGAATACATTGTGAGTTTATATAGAGTGAGTGATTTAGTTGGTATTTACTATTTATGTAAGTGGGAACATAAGGACTACAATCGTGAAACACCAAGTCGTAGGTTAGATAATGGTATAAGACCAAAATTCGTGTAGATCCTGGTGGATCCACTGGTTGTGGGTCTCTCATATGTGAGGCCGCCTGGGTAGGTACCATCGCAATATCTCTTTCTCCAAACAGCAGTTTAAATGCACTGTTCTGTTTCGGATTTAAGGATATTACAGCCAGAGTATAACTGGGCACATTGAGTCTTAACATCTTACGTCTCAGGATGATAAACGACATGCTCGTCTCGCCTTTAAAACCAAAAAAATAATGGCATCTACTTAATTTTGGTGTCCTGTGGATGTCATTATTTCCAAAGTCTATTTGTTTGACCAGTCTACCGAATGGCAAGCTCGTCCAGCCATTGCCGTAAAAAAAACAGGTGTAGTGTACTCACTCATTGTCGGGTATGACCCAGGCGTGTATCTCGAGAGTGTCGAGCACTCCGTCCCTGTTGGAGTCCAGCTCGTGGTCGAACTTGTCCTTCTCCGCCACCAGCCACGACTTGTCTTGTTGGAGACCTGGGCGTAAAACAATTTAAGTCGATTATTATGTAAAAGTGCGTGGCGGCCTGTTGGTAAACGGACTAGACGCGGCTGCCCACATGTTCACGGTGGTCGCGGGTTCGAATCCCAGGGCACACCTCTGACTTTTCGGAGTCATTTGTGTATTGATAATCAATCACCACGCACTAAAACGGTGAATGAAAACATCGTGAGGAAACCTGCATACCATAGCGATTTATAAGAATTTCTATGATATGTAAGTCCGCCAACCCGCACTAGGCCAGCGTGGTGGACTATATGGCCTAACCACTCTCAATCGTATTCTCGATTGTAGAGTAGGCCCGTGCCCTGCAGTGGGATGTATATGGGCTGATACAGATTATGTAAATCATCATCATTAGCATATACTGTTGTCCACTGCTGGACATAGGCCTCCTCCAAATTGCTCCATATCACCTTGTCTTTGGATTGTCGCATTCAGCGTCTGCCAGCGACTTTTCTCAAATCTTCACTTTACCTCGCTGGTGGGCGTCCTACACTTAGCTTGCCGACGCGTTCTCTATTCCAGAACACGTTTACCCCAGCGGTTGTCGGTTCTTCGACAGATATGACCAGTCCACTGCCACTTCAGCTTGCTAATCCTATGTGCTATGTCTACGACTTTGGTTCTCTGTCGGATAATATTGTTACGGATCCTATCCTTGAAAGACTCCGAACATAGCACGTTCCTTAGCTCGCTGAGCGACTTTAAGCTAGTGGATCAGTCGTACGGTAAGTGTCCCAAATTTCAAAAACTTTTGTTTTATGTAAATACAAAATATGCATTTGGCAAATGGCAGGGGAGATGGATTTAGAAATGTGCATTTCTTTATTCACGGACGGGCATACTTTTGTTATTTATTAGATAAACAGCCTCCGTGGCGCAGTAGGTTAGAAGCCGTCTTTGAAACGTGAGGCCGCGGCTTCGATCTTCGCATGGAGACACATATTTTTGTGATCCACCGGTATTTGTTTCGAGTCTGGGTGTTAGTGAGACAGAAAAGTCTGTTGTAGTTTCTGATAACCACGACACAAGACTCGATATTAATGTGAGTTCAGGACTATGCATATGACTGTTGATTGTATTTATTAATTATTAGTATAAACATAATTTACATAAGTTTACGTCCATATCTCTTAACGAGTTTGGAGAAGTATCATCCATTTATCGTCGAGCTCACATCCAAAGATGTGAGAAAGACCAAACCTATCACCAGACTGCAAGTAAATTCCACTTTCACATTTGTTTCAATCCAAATATCTCTATAACACTTGCAATGTCGGACTTAGTATTAAAATCTAGGACTTAAATTTTGCAACATTCTGATACTACAGCGATGACGTATACATAATGTACGTGGAATTATAAAAATATGTGTCGATAAAGGACTCATACATACAGTAGTCAGGAATACATATAAATTCCGATTCTGACTAATGAAAATTGACAACATGGTTCAGTATATTTAAATTCGTGTAACGCAGTTCAGTAAACAAATTAATTTTCATCAAGCACGAAGACAATTTCGTGAACGGCATTCAAATGAGCACAGCAATTGTTTAAGGCGATTAATTTAACTCCATTGGAATAGTTTAGGCTGAGAATGGCTAATCTGCAGTTCTTGTGTTACAATGTTATTGTCTTCAAGGTAAAAGACATTGATTAAAGCAATTCTGGAAATAACAGAGAAAAAATGATACATCTGTACAAAATGGATTATTTTTGTATAACGGCAGGCTCATCTCGCCATGCATAGCAATAAAAGAAAACCTAAAATAACTAGTAAATTCCGGCGATCTGTGGAAGTAATTTTTTCCAAAAGTCTATCTGTTTGACCCGACTATTTGTTCAATATAATGTAATCTCACCCCTGTCTCCGACGTACTCGTCGAAGTCAATAATTCCATCCTTGTTGGCGTCCTTCTCCCGCAGCGTCTGGTTGACGAGGAACGCGTGCATCACGCGGTGCTCCTCCGGGTTCGAGAACACCTGCGGGAACACACAAACGGGATGTGTTTATGCGGCACAGGTTTCAAAGTACTTACAAAATCGACAAAACGGTAAGATATTTTAAGATATTACGTAGAATTTATTTATTAAAAAAAAATTAAAACTATCGGCAATTTCTTTGAATGAACTTGTGGATGTCGTTATTTCTTATCCAATAAGATAAGACTAGAAAATATGGCATGATGTTTGTAGAATTAGCCGAGGAACTTTTTATATTTGGATTTATAACTTATTAGCGATAGGCTCGCCCCCTATCACATCGTGGGACGGAACACACAAGGAGAAAAATAGGAGTTCTGGTCTGGTTCTTTCAGATCAATTTGTGGATGTTTTTATTTCTTAGCTAACATAAAAGGTCTTTTAATATTATAAAAATGTTCTTAATAAAAAAGAAGGACAAGAAGGGTTATCACGATTTTTACACTTATTTATAAGTTAAACACATCATCAGATACTGAAAACGACAAAACAATATAAAATGGCATTAATATCTCACCTCAAACTCTTCCAGGTCAAGTTTGCCGTCGCCATCAGTGTCGGCGACCGCCCACATCGCCTTCTCTTCTTGAAGCAACTGCAATATCCATACAAAAATGTTAATTTTGGTTGCTTTGTGGACAGACATACATACATCATGTTTTAGTCATGTAGCCGTACGTTTTAGAAAAATGTTAATCAATTTACGTCGTAATACAATGCCAACTATTCTTCTTTATATCCATTACACGTTTGCACCACAAATATATTGCAAGCACGTCAATAAGGGAGCGTAAGAAGCAACAAAAAGGGGAGTAACACAATAATAAAACAAAATAAACTTGCGCCAACAAACCGTCACTTTAAACCCCTTTACGAGACAATTACACCAAATCGGCTCAACCTCCCCATTCTTATAGTCCCAGATCAAAGACCATGATTAAAAACGTATAAATCAAAATAAACGAATAAAAAAATCATTGTCCGCACCCGTACCATGCCAGAGTCTCCGGTGTCGTCCTGTCCGATCTCCTCCTCTGCGTCGACTCCGAACGCGTCCTGCAAGTACTCCGGCCACGTGAGTACGCCGTCGCGGTTGTCATCCGCTTCCAGAAGACGCTCCTCGGCTTCTTCGCGGGATAACTTACTGGGCGGGACAAATTGAGATTTTCAAACGTGGAATGTGTGGTTGTTTGACAGTGCAATCGAAATTTTAAATTTACCCGCAAAATAGTACGCTAACAGCCGCTGCCAATAAACAAACCCAATCCAAAATTTGCCGTTTTAGATTGACAGCTCAATCGTTTTTCTGATACTATATTGCCAATAATCAATCTCAATAGTGAATAAACTATGGCAACATGACAGGAGACCAATCGAAAAGTAGAAAACAATTGACAACAAAACAGATTGACTTCAATCTAATTTTTTCGATTGATTATTGGCATCGGCCGTAAGTATAGTTGTGTTTTGGTCATTGATTTAGAACTAAGGATAGGCCCTTCAGTAGGTAGGTACATTTGGAGTTACAAAAAGATGACCAGGAAAATCACGCTCAAGTAAATGTTACATTAACTAAATTAAACAGATTTCGTCTAAATGGTGACAAGAATCGTTGTTTTTCTTCATTAAACTTTTTGTCATAATACCAGCGAACATTTTCAAATTAAAAATTCAAATTCCTTGCGAGCGATGAGTAATTTCAGTAACGCTTCAGCACCACTTACGTCGAAACACTGTACGCGCTTTCTGCCCTGTCCATATATTAAATATACATATTTGACATACATTTTATGTCAATGGTTTTGGTATACACAATTTTATATCGTTTCAATTCAAAATAAGTTTGATAGAGAAAATGAATAAAAATTACATTCATAATTTTATGTCGAAAATCAGTAAAGTGCATTTGAGAACTATGTAACTATGAACACCTAAGCTACCGCCATAAGCTTTTTTATATACCGCTTAACTTACGACTGCAGTATAGATTTATGATGAAGGTAAAAGCCACTAAAATAATTCATAAAATTATCATTCTATCAAGTTTCATGAATCATTATAGATACCCATAATAAGTAGACGGCATGCCCTGATTTATAACTATTCGCAACTGATAAAGCAATCGCTTGTTCCAATAGTGCTCTTACGCTATCGAGTGAGATTATTATTAACTATGAGTCGAGTACAATGCGCGGGTAAAAATAGTAGCGGTAAACAATGATAGTGGGTAGCGACGTCTGGCCCGAGGATACGTGACAGGCTCAAAACACCAGACATTAATTGTTTTGTGATAAATCTTTAATTAGAACTAAGAGTTTCTCCTATTATAACATAGCGTGTAGGGTCTAGGGATCTTTCTGTGTATGTATCACGCTAAAAGCAAGATTTGTTTATTTTTTTGCTATTGCGAGACGAGCATGTTTAAAAATAATTTCGCTTCAATACCATAATAGTCTGCAATACGGGCAGTTTGAAGTTGAAGTTCAGCACACGGACAGGCTACTGAAGAAAAAGATCCTATCTCCACATTATTGAATGAACCTTATGTCATACCATTCTAACTTAAAACGAGTTGGTGAACAAATGCGTTTAGTGCAGTTTTAATTAATCAGCCGGTATATGTCATAGAGTACAATTGAGAGTGGTTAGGCCATACAGCCGCTGGCCTACTGCGTGTTGGCGGACTTTCCATACTATAGAAATTCATACAAATCGCTATTGTATGCAGGTTTGCTCATGATAATTTCTTTCACCGTTTTAGTGCGCGATGATTGACTATCAATACACACATGACTCCGAAAAGTTAGAGGTGTGCTCTAAGATTTGAACCCGCCACCACCGCGAACATGTTAGTCGCTACCAACAGATTACCACACGCTTCAAATACTGCAAATGCTAAAGGAATATCCATATAAGGTTATCTAATATTTAACGTAAAAATCACAACAGACTACAAAGCATGGCGTCATTCTAAATATTTCTGAACATGAAACACACAAAGAACTTGTAAATCATGTGGCTGCTTATCTCATATCTTACTTTGTGAGTTGTGGCTCATATTACGACGTAATGTTACTTGCCTAACTGGAAAAATATATCTTATTTAATGCTCTAACCTACAGCATTCTGACAGCACAGTGACCTCACATCCTAAGGGTAAGTACTGTGTCGTCCAAATACATTCCCAAGTTTAGAAGCATATTAGCGCACTAGGCCAGCGCGGTGGACTATATGGCCTAACCTTTCTCAATCGTACTTTCAGTTTTAGAGACCCGTGCCTTGTAGTGGGACGTAAATGGGCTGATACAGTTTAGAAAAAAGATTAGTATCTATTTCTTCCGTCAAACAGCAGTAAATGCACTTTTGTGTTTCGATTTGAAGGATATCTTGTCTCAGGATGGCGAGCGAGTGGAATGAAAAGCATTGCTTTGCAAATTCAAGGTACTGTTTGGTTTTACTGCTGTTCAAGAGCAGTCGTATGGCATGCTCGTCTCGCTATTAAAAGGAATAAAAAAATAATATTGCTTATGCTTCGCACAAACACGTCTCAGTCCGGACATCGAACCCGCGACCTATCGTTTCATAGCCGACGTCTAACCAACTGCGTCACGGAGGCTGTGATAAGTAATGAAAACATCTGAATGGTTGGTAAAACATTGTTATTCAGGCAGACCCTAACAAGCCGCTATTAATATTCACACTGACACAGATTCGGAATAGCGCTCATGAATTTGTCAGGTCACGAAAATGTTAAATGTGAACCTATTTTTAAAATAAACTCAATTGTGGATAGACATTCTATACATAGCATTTTGTTATTTCAAGACGGAGAGCTATTAAGCTACCCTTTCGGTACCCCGGGGGAGGCCGAAACGGGTATGTCAGTGTCACTGGCCTTCCAGCACGGCACAATGCGGATGTTTGGCCGAGCTGGGTCCCTAAAAATACCTACGCCAGCATACTGACTAAAAACCCCTCACTATTTACTATTTATATTTCACACTCATTATCATTTATCTTCATAATAGTTTTACTGATTTAGTGGCCGTGTGCATAGGTTGTAAAATGTAAATCCTAAGTCAAACTATTTTGGGAGTTTTAATCCTATTTTTCGAGTTGTTCGAAGACTCATTAATTACTGATATAATATACCCATTTATGGCACCACATAACTATTAACTATAATTCATCCTTGTCCCATATCACATTGTATTCACATTATCATGCAATGAAAAAAAAAACACAACATTGCTCATTAAATTTAATTGCACACAAACTATTAATTAGTCTCTCTCTAATTTCATAGGAACACATTCACATAAAAGAGAACCACGAATACCGTTATCAGCTGTGATTGCATGTGGGTGTTTGAAACATGCCATATGTTCCGTAAAGTATTACATAGTTAATGCGTATTCCAACTATGTTATGACTCGCAAATTTATTTCTACCGAGTGGGTTGAATGAATTGGGTTAAGTGTGGGAATACGATGCATTTTGCATGTTGTTTGATTTTTTTGAGTTTCTTTATGATCTAATTTTATTTTCGGAAAATATTTGTACATCCAACCATTAGTCTATGACTACTTAGGAAATCTATAACAGATGTTTTATAAGATTGTGGAATTGATGATAACCAAACACTTTTTTAAACTGATTTATGAAAACAGAAGCTTGTCCAAATTTTTTTTTTATAAATAACACCCAACAGTCACATACATAGTCCTGACCCCATATTAAGATCGAGTCTTGTGTCGTGGGTATCAGGAACTACGAGAGACTTTTCGGTCTCACAAACACCCAGACCCGAGCGAAATATTTGTGGGCCGCACAAACATTTCTCTCGGTGCGGGGATCGAACCCGCGGCCTCTCGTTTCACAGGCGGCGTCTTACAGCCTGCGCCACTGAGGCTGTCAAAATTGTATGTGTATTGTGTATTATGTATACCACATGTGTATATGTTATGGGCCAAGTGATTAATGCAGGCAGTATTCACAATGCCCGGGCAGTATGAATATTGCCGAGCCATATCGGGCCAAGTGATTAATTACAATCTAAACTCACCTATTTATCACATTGCCAGGACATTATGAATATGGCTACATGATGATCGGGCAGTGTGATTAATAGGTGATTTTTTACGTGGTGCGCTGCAGCATTGTCGCATCTGCGATGGACCCATGAATTAGAAAGGTTGAATTGATCTGATTTAGTTGCTTTTTAACGTCCGAAACATTATCTTCAGAAGAAAATTAGTGTACCCACTTTACGGATCAGTTAGGTCGACTGTGCCCCAAAACCGACTCGGAACACCCCGACTTCACGTAGTCTTTTGGCTACCGACCCTAGAGTGTATATAAAAAGCCGGAGGCGCGGAGGGAGAGCAGCCCCCGCCCGCTGTAACGAAGGATAGGCAACCGTGCGAGCCGTAGCGGCTGAGGCTGGTCGCCGGAGGCGACCAGCAAGCCGAAGCTGCGGAGGTGAGCATGGGTGCCTATCTTTAGTTACGCAAGGGCGAAGGAGCTGAACTTCCCGTAGCGCCGGAGACGATGCAGAAGCTAATTTGTATTGACAACAAGTGTTTTAAGGGTTAGGTTGCTATAATAAATATTTCTCAGGAATGGTGAGTTACCTTTTCATGGGAGTGGTACCAGGGGAGGTGTGACACTCCCTCCACTCCTCCCAACCCACCCCCTCGTGCTGCCCTATTCTAAATTCTACTACTTCGGCTCATTGTTTTGATTTTGATTCGCTTTACATCACTCTGTCCAATAAGCACTTGGCATTATTCATAATGCTCGGGCAATGTGATAAATTGATTGATTATAATCACATTGCCCGCTCTTATTGGGCATTATTCATATTGCCCGGGCATGATGAATAATGCCCGATTAATCACTTGGCCCATAACATATATACCACAAATCTTAAATTACCATCAGCATTACTATGTAGATTGGTTCATTGATAAAATTGTGCCAATCATAGAGTAGATACAAAAATGTTCAAATGGGTGCTTATCACATATAATTAAAAGGTGCAAGGTTAAGTGGGGGGACTTATTGAGCAGTCGATTCTTGGTCCAAATTAATGTAATACATATGACCTTAATTTATGGCTAAATGATCTATTATAATATGATATAAACTGATATTGGGTGCTATGTTTTGTTTTTATTTTATTTTTATTTATTAGAATCTCCAATGAAGATAACACATAACATTTATGTTAAACTACGTATATATTCTTCTGCATGCATCTTCAATTACAAGAGAGTACAGCTTGTACGGAGTTCATTAACATCAATATTATATAATTTTAATATAATATACAATAATAACAATTCCAATAAAAATATGGATGAATAGTCTGCTACTAAATTAGACTTATGGGCTCTTTAATAAAATAATTAATTAATGTTAATCATCAGGCAGGGTAAAAGCTGGTGATCGTATTAAATGACCTCAGTAGTGAGTAATTCCCACCCCTTTCTTTTGTTCTTTTGTGCTGGCCACCAAACGCATGATGTGCAAGAGTGTGCTAGCTAGTAAAGGTCAATGACATGTGCAATAAAATGGTTTACGTACATATGTCACTTGCACAAAGGTTTTGTACATGTTGTCAGAATTATTTATGATTTATTTATGATTACAAATGAGCTACATGCAAGCACTAGGTATTGTGTAACTAAAAAAAACCCTCACTCAAACTCAGACTGTATATACAGAGAAACTTAAAAATAAAACACTATTTAAAAAAATAGTTTGGGTACATTCATGCTTTATGTTAAAAAAAAAATACAAAGTTACGTGTAGTAACTTGGTAACAAGGACATTATTTTCCTGCCATATAAGTATAAGGTTGCATATACTGTATTGCTGTGAATTGAGATATTGAGATTTGTATAGCAACCATAGTCCATCTAATGGAGATGTAAATATAAACTGTCCTTTCCTCATTAGACCCATGCAATTATTGTTAATTTATATCTTTATATATTGCCCTATAAGTAACATGAAATAATATCTTACCATTTATATTGAACTCACTTCGGATGCCTTTTATTATAATTAGAGTTAAATTAAAACTATTGTCTAGATTTTATTTATTTTAGTTATTGTTTAACCCAAATATCATATAATATGTATGAATTCAATTCTTATAATAATAATATACAACTTTTTTCTTTAAATAATAAAAGAATAAATAGACTTACATAAAAGAGTTTAAGATCCACTTCTTGAGCTCGAGCCGGTCAATGTACTCATCCCCATTGAGGTCCATCTTGGGCAGCAGCAGCGCCAGTCGGCGCTTCGACTCCTCGGGGCTCAGCTTGTCGAACTCCTCGCTCTCCTTCACACTCCCTAGAGAAAAGTAGTAAGTAAACCCGATAACGCACGGCACCAAGACGCACAACGCGTGTTTAACAGCCATTGCACGCGGCTCCTATCGCGTTTGTTATCAACTAGCATTGCAACAGTTAGCCGCCAGCGTCGCGCCGTGCGGAGTGCGGACGCAACGTCATAAAACAAAAAGGCAAAACGTCGGGCACCTAAAATGGCTTCGTGGTCGAATTCGGTGTTGTGGCCGGAGTCGCTGTAGTGGTCGTGGTCCCGCGACCTGTAGCTCCCGTCCAGCTCGCGCTCCAGATTGTCTGCCGCATGACTGTGGGCCGCCGCCGCCGACACACCAAACACGTTATGTGTTAAAAGCAACACTAAGAAGTATACGTATGCCATTTTAATACACATCCGCCGAGACAGTTTACGATTTAAATCTCGTTTAATGGCTTTATTATGCAAATCTCATTATATTTTTGTTTATTTTTATTAATTCATTGATCATAAAAGAAGCCCAATGACAGATGCTAGACTGACAGATGGGCGGATGTTAAACGTTTTGTTCTCGCTGTGTAGGATTATGTTACAAAGCTTTTTCCCATTGGGTGTATAAACGGGACTCGCCATGAATAATATTATATGGCCAAATATTATTGGTTAAAAAAACAGAACTTGTGGCCAAAAAGAAAAATATATATTTTCGAGGTATGTTTACAAAGGAACAATCAAAACACAGCATAACGAAAAAAACGTTTAATCAAAAAGTACAAAAATGAAAAATCTAATTATTTTAACAAGTTATCAGCTGCCATAACAATCAATGTTACTCTGCGGCTAGCTACATGATTAGGATAAGATGAGAGGAATTTGGAAAGATGTTTGCGGACTTCGCTGACTACCAGCGGAAGGTGGACACGCGTATCAGAATGCGCTGTGTTCAGGTTGATGATAGCTTCTTCTAAGTATCTGAAAACGAAATAAGCACAATTTCCTTAAATTCCTACCTTTATTCATTACATGAAAAGGAATATTTTAAACAAAGATTCATCCATATAAAAACGATAAACAGTAGAGTCTTTTAAAAACAAAGACTATGGGTTTATGCATGGCCTATTTTAATAAATAGGCCTTGATAAGAATAATATTTATTCCTGGAAAAATACAAAAGATAAAGGCTAATAAAGCTATAATGTACAAATTTTAATATGCTCACCTGCATTTCAACTGCGTATCATGAACCATGTCTGTAGCAAGCTGTTGTACTAACGACAGCAATACATGCTGTTTGAGGCTACATGGTGGAGTGAACACTTTGCTCGGGTCTGCAGCACGGCAGGCGGCCATCACTAGGGACAGATCGGCCGCAGTCAGCGCCTGCTCGAAAGCCTTGTTGACGTCGCCATCGCGGATCTGCTTTTTAATCTCCGCTGATTGCATCTAGGAAAGAATATCAGACATATCTATTTGGAGGACTGTGAACCTTCAGATACTGGTTTGGATTCTCAAGCTGGGCTATCCAGTTTTTGAAATCTTTTTGGTTTGAAAATCCTCATATAGCCTTACGATTCGTAACCGTCGTGGCTATAGATTTAGTCCTACCATACCGTTGCACGTAAATAAGTGTGGCTGTTTATGCTTTCAGGGTTATAGGCGTTAGGTCATATAAGTATGTATATTAATCATCATATCTCTGGGTATTACTGAATACTGACCAGTTGATCTATAATAGAATGTTCTGGGTCAGCCGGTTGCGGCGGACTCGTGGGAGCATAATCGCATGGCGGGGATAGGTCCAATATTTCCAATGGCACTGCGCCCTCCAGAGGTTCCGAGTGTAGTTGAGCGCAGAACATATCCAGCACCTTCTGCCGCCACTGCTTTAGCTCGCTGTGAAGGAATCTGAGAATATGTAATAATTTAAAGAATTATTTGATGCAATTTACTTGCGTCTTTCAAAATGGCTATCCTATCTTTAAAAAATATGATTTGTAGATCTTTAATATTACATAAATAATGCATTTGATTTTAATCTTCTATGGATATTGATGATGGTTCGAAATGTTAATGTGTTCAACCTAAGGGTGATATTATTTATCGATAATGAGCACGATCTATAGATCGGATCCGAAATTAGACCAATCGTGTCATAGAATTATCGACACGCCCACATATGACTTGCATTGATTGGTTAATTTACAATACTTAATGATTAGCATTGGTTATTAATTTCCGCCGCTAAAAGACATATAAGACTGTTTTAATAAAACTATGACGAACTCTTCCACAGCACACTGCAGCGTGTTTACGAGGTTTTTTCCAGGGTCCGTTGCAGCTTCTAGTATGTACTGGTGACGCTCCAAAGCGCGGCGTAATATCCTTGATGTCTTATAGACAGATTTTGATAAGACTGCTGAGTTCTCTTCCACTGCAACACACAAAAATATTCTTGATTCTTGGAAGTTATATTCTTGTACATCTACCACATAATACTTGCAGTTAGAATGTGCTATGAATATGCTATTGGGAATTCATTAACATTGTTTATGTGATAAACACGTGATAAACTATTAGTTTTGCACGGAGACAATCCACGAATCTGTTAACTACACATTTTTGACAGCCTCCGTGGCGCAGTTGGTTAGACGCCGCCTGTGAAACGAGAGGCCGCGGGTTCGATCCCCGCACCGAGAGAAATGTTTGTGTGGCCCACAAATATTTCTTCCGGGTCTGGGTGTTTGTGAGACCGAAAAGTCTCTCGTAGTACCTGATACCCACGACACAAGACTCGATCTTAGTGTGGGGTCGGGACTATGTATGTGACTGTTGGGTGTTATTTATTTATTTATTTCAATATTATTATTTATATTAAATACCACAGATTTTTCAGCCCCATATGGCAATCCAAATAGGTACTCGTTAAATCAATTATTCAAATCACTCTTAAAATCTACTATTACTTTCTTTGACATCGACTGTTTCACAAGGTGTAATTGTTTACAGTGACATGGGTATCGTCACGTTGGTGGTTATTCTACAAATAAATAGAAAGAAGGATGTGTTAGAAAAATTATAAACAGTACCTCATCGTACAAATAACATAACAACACGTCTTTATGCACGAAATTACGGTCTTTAGAGTGGTCTTAAGCATACATTTTTACTTTCAATGATAAATATTACTAAACCCTTATGAACCCCACCACAGGAGAGCCCCTGTGTGAATCAATCATGAAAAGACACTAAATCAACAGATATTAAGTACGTAAGAAGACGAGAGTAGGTAATAAAAGTCTTACGTTCACAAAATGCTGCTTCGATAACCTTGGTAACATGTCTGACCAGCCGGCGATGAGATCGCTCCAGTATCGGCAGGTATAAGTTAGAAAAGTCCCGGGATAAACAACCTCCCACGATATCTTTCACTGATTCAGTCGTTGCATTTACCATCTGCCGTTTCAGGTCCTGAGTATCAAACATTTATTAATTAAAATTTATTGGTAGAACTTTCGTTGCTATATTATGCACTTACCCTTATATTTTTTTATTTTATTTTCTATATAGACGGCATAGTTGATATTTACAAGTATCTTAATACTGAATTTGTAAGAGTTTTATAATTCGCATTCATCCGCATTGTGAATGATGCAGACGTTACGAGCAACTTAGAGTCGCTACAACTCCGGAGAGATGGCGCCTCTCTAAGCGTGTTCTACCGCCTGTATCACGGTGAGTCCTCTGAACACACCTCTGAAGAATTGTTCGACTGGATCCCCTCCTCTCCATTCCTAACCAGAACCACGCGTGCTGGCTTGCGAAGCCATAGCTTGACGGTCCACACCATGCCGGCACGAACCAAACGGTTCTCCAATTCGTTTTTGTGCCGCACCGTCAGGCTGTGGAATTGTTTGCCGTCTCACGTGTTCCCTCCTTCCTACAATCCTGGGTCCTTCCGCCGTGGTGTGAAGAGGCACCTTAGCAGGCCGGCATAATTGTTTCCATTGGCATGGGACTGCCGTCCGATGCCAATGGATACTCTGCCTGGGCGGCATTGGCACTTACCATCAGGTGCAATGCCGCCACTATGCCAGGCCATTATAAAAAAAAAAATCTACATGGGTTGTACGATAGCTCAAAACCAAACAGAAGGGAAAAACAATGGTAGTTGCAGCAATAAGCGGTATAGATCATGATATTTGTTTTTCAATAGCCTCTGCTTACCCCAACGGAAAACAGATGTTTGTTTCTGTATGTAAACACTCACCTCGCTCTGTAAAAAAGTCATTAGTTCCTCTCTGATTTCTCGCCCAAAAGAAGTACCTTTGCTGGACTCAATTGCGTCGAGCAAACTCTTCGCCTGGTAGTTCATATCATCACAATCCGTCGTACTTGGCAATTGGGACAAATTCATTTCTTTGATACTAAGGAAATCATAATAGCGTTGTTATTCACATAAAATAAAATGAAATAAAATGTTATTATTACAATGCTGGTAATGGTAGATAACTATGTTGGAAAGTAAAACCTACCTTTCAGTGATAGCCTTTTTTAGAAGATCAGTAAATATTTGATTGTGAGCTTGTTCCGTTTGTTCCATAGCGATCTTTGATTTACAGATTTCTTCTTTCAATGTAGTCAAAAGTCGACATTGTTCCAAAAACATATCTATAAGTTGAACAATGTTACAATTTATAGTTTTTCACTAAAATTAAATGCGAAGCCTATTGTATTGTAACGTTTTATACATAAAGGCAAAGTTACTTTTAGTCACGATGGGAGCCCTAAATTAACTACACTTGTATACTTACCACTCAACCTATCAATCTTCCGCTCCAAAACAACAAGAATATCACTATCATAAGCATTCTTCTCTTCAATTCCGCTGTCCATAATAACTCTGTCGTCCATTGCATCTTCAGAATCAGAAGTATCGTTAATAATAAACACTTCGATGGACGAACCGCTCATTGTACGCCCAAGTGGCTTCACGTAATATGAATCGGATCGCTCATTTTCACTTTGCAAAGAACACAACGATTTCGTTCGTTTAAGTGGAGAACTATCGAATTTCTTGTGCGAAGAACTCATTGTTTTTGTGATGAAATAAATAATACTTTTGAGAAACTAGCGGAGTTGAGCGATGGATGTGGGTGTCTAAAAGTTATTTTTATTCTACCCTCAATAATGTTGTTTGCGAGTAACATTGTAAACACAAAAAGATTATGTTTTTTTTTTCGTTTAACTTATTTTAAAATAGGTGTTGAAAATTATTAGCGTTCAATTTTTACACGCTTTTTATTAGCTTCACCTGTATGTTTGTTTGTAACCGACTTCTTTGGGCGCGATTTTGACCCACTTTAAACGGCCAGATTTCGTTCAAATTTTGCACACTTGTCAAAGACCGATGACAATACAATAATTCGATTAAAATATATAATTATCCTGATTAGATTCGCCGGGATTCATTATTCTTATAATTGATGACCATTGCTACTGACCACTAGGTGGCGTATAGATGAACATAATTTGCTACTGACTAATAGATGGCGTGATCACGTCAATAATGCATGTTTGCACTATTCATCGCTAGATGGTGTTAACATTGTATTCTTCAAGTGTCAAATGTTACTACTGACCAACAGATGGCGTTATTGATTGGAAATACAGCTGTAGATGGATGTTTTTAGTCAAAACAATTAAATAATAGTTAAAAAAACTAAAATACACGCTTTAATAAGATATACAACTAAAAAAGTAAAAATAATTGATACTGAATTTAAGATAAGTAAATGGAGTAAAATACATATATTTTATTGTTACAAAGCGTGGGGTGCAGGATGATAAGTAATTGTTGTAAACACCCCACGCTTTGTAACAATAAAATATATGTATTTTACTCCATTTACTTATCTTAAATTCAGTATCAATTATTTTTACTTTTTTAGTTGTATATCTTATTAAAGCGTGTATTTTAGTTTTTTTTAACTATTATTTATAGGCCAATTTATTTCGATTTTTGGTCTTAAATGTGAATTCACAATGCACGATAGCAAAAAAATACAGTAATTTAATTTACAACCCTAGTTATTATGAATCTAACGCTTCCTACATATGTATAATACTATGAAAGTTGAATTTAAAACATTACTGGTGGTAGGTCTCTCATATGTGAGAGGCCGCTTGGGTAGGTACCACCGCAGTCACAACACAGTGTAAATGCACTGTTGTGTTTCGGTTTGAAGGATTGTAGTCAGAATAACTACTGGACATATTGATACTTAACATTTTATGTCTTAGGATGGCGAGCGCAGTGGAATACCAAGCATTGAGTTGTAATTCAAGGTGCTGTTTGGTTTTGCCACTGTTCATGAGCTGTCGTATCGCTTACCATCAGGCGAACCGCATTCTCGCCCCGCTATTCACAGCAATAAAAAAAAACTGGTAGAGCCACGCTGTTGTCAGTCATGACTCAGCATGAATTGCCCATTCATCAGTTCATCCAGGGCGGTACCAATGTTTCAAAGACATCGAAGTAAAGCGAAAGCTTTGCTTACGCGTTTCGATTGATCAGCGAGCTAACCTGATGCCCTTCCCTCTTCCCATCCTTTTTCCTGCTCGATGCCCTCCCCATTTGATGGGGCGACAAGACCCAAGAGTTATGGATCTTCATGGGCGGCAGTGATAACTTACTATCGGGTGACCTGATTGCTCTTGCCAGACGTAGGTATGCAATAAAAAAATATTTTCAAAGATACAGTATTGCTAATGATAGCGTACTTTATTTCCTAATCCATCAGTATTTAGCATGTTTTGTATTTACTCATGCAACCCGCCCATACAACCCAACAGTATGGAATCTTTCAATAAAAAAATATAGAAATCTCCTAATGATTAGGTATGTACCGTATGATTAGGAATATTTTAGAAATAATGTACTTTTGTTATTTAATTAAAAAGAAACAATATAACATATTTTTAAAGCGGTTTATATAATCAAAAATAATATAATTACAATCAACTGGCGTTTAGGCAGGCGAATTTTATGAGCTTGCCACACTCGTTGGAAAATGGCGCCATTTTTGACGGATACAAATGACAAACTTATCTTAAAAATTAAAAAATGTTTATAAATATAATGAATTAACTTTAGCAACTATTATTTTTATAGCACAATTAACAAAGTCGTTTCTTCCAAACTCTAAATACTACAAAAAGTGTTATATTTATAATGTAACCTTAAAAATGGCGCAATTTACTGCACATCGTCCGCACTTAACAAACATAAGTATTCAGTATCCAGTATCGTTTTGTACATAGTTATTTATTATACTAAACAGTTAAATAAAATCAAAATATGATGGCATTAATTTAAAATTAAACAGCAATGTTATAGGAAAAAGTTGCAGGGCAGAAAACATTTTTATGTCTTGTCATAGAATAGGCTTTTAGTCTCTATTTTTGTCTTCATTAAGAAGAGTATTCATTGAGTTTGTATTTTACGCTCGAAAAATGTTCTCCCGTAGGACTTTCAGCAATTATACAATTTATTCCTTAGTAAATATTTTTTACCCCGAAACATACTATATGGAGTTTCATTACCACTGTAAAATATTTTGAAGGTTTAGTAACTTAGCTAAAATTACTTTGATGCTTAAAATAATATGAGTTGCATTGCCATGAAGTTTCAAAATAACACCATCAAAACACAACAAAATGTAATTAGCAGTCGCACTTATATAATGTTACATGTTCACCGCAGTCTTAATACGAGTCATATAAAACAAAGGAATAACAATATATTTACGTCTATAGCGAATTATCATATAAAGCTATATAAAATATGCATTGCATTGGACAATTTCACTAGTGTATCACTCAAGTATAAATAATTAAAATTTCTTTCAGTATTTGTAATTTTGAAAAAACATTACCATTGGGTCCTGCTATTTGTTATGTTGGAATTCAATGAGAATAATATTTATTACTCTGCAAGGAACATATATTTTAATTTACTTTTCCGATAAGTGTATTCCTCCTGTTGTTTTTTTTAAATATAATGTTTTAATGAGATTCTCTATAAAGTTCTCATTATTTAATAGATTTAATTGTAGTATTGAATGTAGTAATGTACCACCTTTGAAACTGTCCAGCGCAATGCTACTTACCGCCCGTATCAAACACGGATCTCTATAAATCAATCAAAATATAAACTTGAAAAACTTCAAACATCCGACGCCTTGAAAACGACTTTCGTATTTGGGGTTCAGACTTTGAGAGTAGTAACTAAAGCATAGAATTGGGTCTATCTATAACATAGAAGCAATTTCAAAAATTAGTCTAGATCCCTATTCAACGATGATAAATATACGTTTTTAAATATTTGTGGGATCCACAGGTATTTGTTTCGGGTCTGGGTGTTTGTTTGACCGAAAAGTCATTATGTGTCTGTTGGGTGTATATAATACTAGCGGCCCGGCCCAGCTTCGCCCGGGTATAAATAGATTTCTGTACAATAATATGTATGTATTATACATATAAACCTTCCTCTTGAATCACTCTATCTATTAAAAAAACCGCATCAAAATCCGTTGCGTAGTTTTAAAGATTTAAGCATACAAAGGGACATAGGGACAGTGAAAGCTACTTTGTTTTATACTATGTAGTGATTATAAGCCCTTAATTCCCAAATACAAAAGTCGTTTACTATCGCCAACAATCAGCTTCATACACCGTCAACAGAACGCTCTGTCATTTCCATGTAACGCTAAAATAGTTTTGTTCGCACTAACACTCTACTTAATATTAGTTTCTTCAATATAGGGTTTTTTATGTTATGTGTGAAATATTTTAATGGGATTTCAGAAAGCGGACTTTAGTAATTTTATGAATTATTTTGACATTACTAATAAGGGCACAATTTATATCTGTACCTAATATCGATAATTAATGACAAATATGTTGTTTTTTTTTGGAAACCTAGCTTTTCCATAACTATAATATAATATGTCCCTTTTCAACATCCTGATATTCCATTAAATGTTTTTCACAGTCTAAATACCCTTTATATGCCATCTATATAATACTGATAGAAACTAATGGTTTTAATGTAACATTTTGTATGTTTGGGTTTGAAAGTCACTGATTAGCTGTAACTGTATAATCGGTGTCCATACATAAAATATTATTAAATATAGATTCCGACGTATTGACAACCTCCTCTTTTTTGAAGTCGGTTACAGAACAAATAAAATGATTGTCAAGGTTTTTATAGGTAGTAAATTCATGAAATTTTCAGCCCAAACAATATAAAATGTATTAACTTATATTTGCATATAGCATAATGTTTCACGGTATTGAAAGCACAAGGTGTTACAGAATTATACATTTTACATTTATAAAAAAAGCAGTTTACAAAAGAAAAGTAACTTTTAGAGTAAACAAAAGAACCATAGTACTTTGTTTCAAAATTAAAAGTAATGTGAATGTGATAAGCCTATCATTAATAAAATTGTAAAATTTAATAAAGTATGATGTACACACAATTCCATAACACCCAAAATTAAAGTAAAAGCACCAGTAGTGAACCAATGGAACATAAAAAAATATTTTTTGATAATATTCATAGATTTTTGTTGTTTTTGCTGACTGTAACAACTCTTTTGGCAATATGTTATATTATATACTGGGAAACAGAAACTATATTTGTTAAGAATCTTGCTTCCCAAAAATCTAACAGTTAAACACATCTTGGTAATTTATTTCCTCAATAATCCTTGTTCATTACTGGCACTTTCACTATTCGCTGCAGTCTTTTTCACACATTTCAGCATAATGTAGAAACTGTTTGTATCAATATTTTAAGCATCGTTGAGTGCGTGTCTCGTGACGTGACGAGGTTTTCACGCCATCAAGGAACCAATGTTGAACAGTAAAACTATAAGTACACAAATAAGAGATGTCGCTACTGGCTTAACATAAATATAACACAAAATAACATTTAAATTAAAGAGAAAACTAACACTACAATATAAAACAGTCAATAATTGAGTAAAAGCACTAACACAGCTCAAGCAATAAATAGGTGCCCGTATTATAAACCAAAAATATCAGAATTTATGCATATGGGCTCACCTAGAAATTTTTCAGATCCTATGAAGACACAAGGCCAAACAATATTAATAAAATATCCACGACAATTCAATATCAGCTGAGTTAAACAAATTATTTTGATTCCTCAGTTGCAAATAATTCCACAAAGATGTTTTGTGAGATTATATATTTAGATGCAATACAATAACAGCTTATATCCGTCTGCTGACTATTGGGCCGATTGGCACTCATCTTCAATCAAGAGTATGATGGAGTATAGGCAATAATTCAACTAGCCGCCACTCATCACAATATGCTTTCTTACTATGTCTTCCTATAATGTTCTTGTATTGTGGAACTTTGGTCACCATATAATTATCAATCAGCGTACTATTTATGTTATTGGCACCAAACAAAATTCCTTCCTACATAAGCCCATGTTTACATAAACTCTTGTTAACAATCTAGGCACCACTCAGACCATTCCGTCTCTCATACAAGCACAAAGAGACTGCGAAAACCTCTTCACAGTCCGAGCGTAGCACATTACCTTAACCAAACACTACTATAAAGTTCTGTTATATTTCACTGTCCTTACAAAATTTATCACAATGTAATGTTTTTTACTGTGCACAAACACTCTTATATTCTCTTCGTCTAATATAAAATATTTATATATGAATATCTAGTTTAATGTCAATATTTGATGTTAATTTCCCCAACTTATGTGAAGCACAAAAATAAATATAATCAATATCAACAGTTACAGTATTAATTTGGATACAATAATCGGTTACAATATTTCGGTTAGTTTGCTTCAATGTTTATATATGTTTTTTTTTACTTTCACTCATTTTACTGTATTATAAAATCTTTATAGTATTTATATTTCTTGTCTAAGATATACACTGCAATTAAATGTACAATAAGTTGGGGAAGACGAGTGTATGTGCCACCCTACCACGCGTGCGTAGCGTTGTGGTTGTGTTGTTGCGTGCGCGCGCGTCACGCGGCGCCCTTGACGAGCGCCTCGGTGGCCATGAGCAGCATGCGGAACTGCCGCGCCAGCGCATGCGCCGGCGCCGCCTGCAGGAACGACACGATCTGCTTCTGCAACTCGCGCACCACCACCGGCAGGTGCTCGCGAGTCACAGGACTAGACGTGTCCAGGTTCATCACCGCCTGAGTGCAAATAACACATATTAACATTATCATCAACATTGATAGTCATGTAAAGCTTTGGGTTCTTGATAGAAATGTACATAGCTGCGTAATCCGATATATGTTGTCAGACACTATTGAAAGAAATTACGGATCGTTTTTAGTGCTATAGCCGGGTGAAAGATGATTAATGCTAAATGCATTGTTTTTCTAACGACAAGTTTAAAACTCAACATAATGCAGTGCATTCATCATAGCCTTAATAACCCCTGGACCGTCGGACGAACCGCGCTCCGGTTCGTCGGACTTCAAGCAATAAAGCAACTTAACGTCATTGAAATAGGGGCTATTTTAATTCAAGGCCACAATATGGCGCTTACGACAAGCCAGGGGTTAAATTAAAGAATTTCAAAAGTATTTTAGTTTACCTATCACACGCGAACAGTGTCTTAAACCTAAAAAAGCCTTAGTTCCGAAATGAGCTATACAACATCTAAACCAATATCTAGTACATACCTCCTCCAAATAGCGATGCTTAAGCTGCGTATCAGTAGCGAGATCAGCCGCCAGTTGCTGCACTAGCGACAGCAACACATGTTGCTTGAGCTTGCAGGGCGGGCCGAACACGTGCGCGGGGTCGGCGGCGCGGCAGGCACACATCACCAGCGCCAGGTCGGACGCGGACAGCGCCTGCTGGAACGCGCCGTTCACCTCGCCCGCCGCCACCAGCGACTGGATCTGCGCCACTTGCATCTGCACACACCCCACCTCCTTTACACAGGCCGCGCGGCCGTCAATATGCGTGCTAATACTAGGTTTTACAACGATGTGTATATAACTGTGAGTTGGCAAAAAAGAGTATGAAGCGGGGAAATTTGCAACTAAAAAGTATTTGTGGCAACACTATTAAAAATGTCAATACTGTACGTTGAATATTTTTAAACGGACTTCTGTAAATTTCAGCACGGGTTTTGCTTGTCTTAAGAGCGTATACACCTTAAGCGCAAAGTCAACTATAGGTATTTCTTCGTTAATTTCACGCACACATAAGCGACCAAAGCTGTGTGCGTAGAGCTGCCGCGTCGGCTCGCTATACAATCGGCTCAAACAACTTTGATCCGTGCGCTTCAAATATTCAATTGAAATGTAACTGTAATATAATATCATAAAAATATTTTATTTGCATTATAAGTAGACAAATATTACTGTGCAAGCAAAGAATAATACAAATTTAGATACTAATCATATTTTCGTTATTATTACATTGTTAAGTTGCATTCAAATCAGTGTTCAATCAGTAGACACTACGGACGTTTTATTAATCATGTCGTGTTCGAACACATAAATAGTGTTAGGGGCCTTACAACCTCTTACAATTACGAAATGTATTTAATTTTATATTACAATACATAACATAATTTAGCCTCGGAATTACATCCCATTATATTACCTGAAACATAATTTATACTCACTACAAAATCATTGTAGGTAATAAAAATAATTAAATATTTTACTACCAAAGTACTAAGATGTGGTAATCGCAGTCCGCGCGTGGCTATTTTTACTACGCACGGCAAAGATCGACTGCAGCTAGGCCGGAGCGACGAGCGATACGTCCTCCCTCTAGAAGGCCTTGCGGCGGTCTGATTTGAGCCACGTCGGACAGCGTGTTTTATAGTGGTTTTTAAAATATTTGTAGAAAACATGAAAACTAATTTTGTTGAAATATAAAAATTGTAATTTATTTATAAGATGTTCTTCTATTATAATATGCAATTGCTATAAAAAAATATGTGCGATAAGTTGGTGAAAAAAAATATGTTCTTGACGAGAGTTTCTGAATAATTACGCATTGTTTAAATTTTTATTTTTCAGGAACTAAACACAAAAAGATTATTTTTCTCAGCAAAATCCCTCCATAAGGGTCTTATTAGTCTGATAATATTTTTATTTTCATCTTATATTTAGTGGTTTCGGATATCTTAAGCTTCTAAATTGCCATTTAAAGCCTAAATAACGAAACTTGTGTTCAGTAATCCTTATAGTACTCACAAATTATCCATCAATCTATAATGTTTTCCACCAAAATCCCTAGATGACAACCTTTTCTAAAATTAGTAATAATTATTTTTCCTTTACATTGTTTATTGGTGGCTATTAACTCATTTGAAAAGTCCTGTTTTTAAGCCAAAAAGCGCGCACAGGGTATAAACGCTCTTAATAATAAATTAAAATAGACTTTTTATTTATTTAACAATAATAATTCAAAATTAAAAGACGTATATTATAAACATTTAAGTCGTATTGCAATTTAAAATTACATTAGATCGATGCGCCCTCATTAAATCCGTGCTCTTTTTTGCCAAGTTTAATAGGATTTTTGGTAACATATAATGGAAAATATGACATGTAATTCATTTGTATAATTTTTTTGGAGAACTAAAAATCTGGAATAAATTGACAAAATGAAATTGGTGAATATTGGCATGTTTATGGCAAAAAACCAAAAGTGATTAGCTTTCCAATAACAATGAGGAAAAATAGTGCCTTATTGAGCTTGCGTTGCATGTAAAAATATCTACAAAATATGGCCAAATGGTGAAAATGTTTTGAATATACATTATATTATATTATTTTGTTTTATTTGCTTCGAAGATTTGATTTCTACGATAAACAGGTATTCTAATAATTCATGATAATCACAAAATTCTAAATGAAAGCAAGCTACATAAGAACTTAATCTCAATACTTGTAATAGGAAAGGTAAGGATTCTTGTACACAATTTCTTGTCACATTCCGCTGTGGTCTCTGGAATGACACATTACGAGTTGAAATCGAATTACTTGACCCATTTTCTAAACTATGAACTTTAAATGCGATTTTTCTTAATCGACTTTTAAATCTCTATTAATTTTTAAAATAATGTATCTGTTATCAACCCGTATACATCCCATTGCAGGGCAGGGGCCTCCTCTACAATTGAGAGTACGATTAAGAGTGGTTAGGCCATGTAGTCCGCCACGCTTAGTGCGGCTTGGTGGCCTTTACATACCATAGAAATTCTACCAAATCGCTATGGAATACACGTTTCCTCACGACGTTTTCCTTCATTTGAAGATACAATCTTTGTTTATGGCATTCATTTCTGTATTTTTAACTGCCAGGATTCATTTATTCCATAGAACAGAATAGAAGGTTTATTATAATGCCATATGTTACATTACAAAATAAAATAGAGGCCATAGACAATTCCATGGCAATTAAAACCTACATTTAAAACATAATAGCAATCTTATCACGCTCGGCAATTACTTACCGACAGCCATGGCAAGAATGAAAAAGAGAAATTGGTCTTTGTGTTACAATAATGCATATTCTTTTGTACAAAAACATAAGACTGGGTAGTGACAATATGGCTAAATATATTTCTACCGTCAAGCAACTGTAAGCTTATATTGTTCTAGTCTAAATAAATATCCAGTGACGGATTATACGAATGTCAAATATCTCGGGGTGAGAAGCTTTGTGCAGTGCCATGCATTAATAAGTTTTGAGTGATGTTTGTCCTGTTTATGGGTAGCCGTGAGGCTTACCATCAGTAGAACGACCTACTCGTTCGTCGACCTAATGCAATAACCCCACCTGCGTTGTGCGTTGCGCATTAATTTATACTATATCATATTGACCTCTGGTTCCCACAATATCGTTTCTATCTATTTAAAACCAATAGTATGTAAATTCGCCTTTTATTTATAGAATATCGTGTCAACCACTCAGCTTGATTGTTTTAATAAGTTTCATGAAAGTTTTACTTTTAGGAAGAATCTTATTTAAAATCTTTGATTGGTCGCAGGTGGAGCAATAGCATAATATATAAAATCTAGTTAGTACATAACGGTACGCACCTGTCTGTCGGGATGGTGCGAGGAGGCCGGGGAGTGCGCGCGCGACATCTGCGCCACGACGGAGCGCGCCTGCTCGCGCCACCACGTCAGCTCCTTCTCCAGCACCCTGGCGAGGAGAATGGGGTGTAATGCATTTTATTTTATTTGTATGGTGAAAAGGTGATTGATGTCTTGCGTGTGGAGAGGAAAGTTGTTAAATGAACTCGGGGATATTTCGGTGCATGTGGTGCGGATTTGTGTACGTGTGCGTGCGTGTACGTAATGTAAGTGCGTGTGCGTGCGTACCCGTGCGCGGCGTCCCTGAGCGCGGCGGTGAGCAGGTGCATGTGGTGCGGGTGTGTGTGCGTGTGCGTGCGTGTACGTGGTGTAAGTGCGTGCGTACCCGTGCGCGGCGTCCCTGAGCGCGGCGGTGAGCAGGTGCATGTGGTGCGGGTGCGTGCGCGCGGCGGCGAGTGCCTCGGAGTGTCGCTGCAGCGCGGTGCGCAGCGCCTCGGCCGCCGCCGCGCCGCCTCGCTCCGCCGCCGCGCGAGCTGCCGCCTCCGTATTCGCTGCGACTGTACAACATACATTATGTTAATTATACTGTATTTAATTTTATGCTTTACATAAAGAGGCTTTTTCAGAAAGTTATTAATATAATTGATCGTTTAGCGCCACGGGCATCGTGTTTAATCGCTATCAAGACGTACTTATATTAATACTTTATTACGAAAAAATAACCAAAATTACAAAGAACACATTTACAATGACTTAATCAAAGCTTAGATCAAAACTATCCTCATATATAAAGTTATATTTGTGTGTTTGTTACTTTTAATCTCAGAAATGACTAGTACGAATTAAAAAAATATTTTTGTGTTGGATAGGTCATTTAACGAGGAATGCTATAGGCCATATATCACACGCTATCGCCTATAGAAGTCAAATGAAAATTTTAGCCGTCATTTTGAAAAGTGTATCTACACCTATAGTAGTCTATTAAAAAGGTGTAATACGTACACTCCTTAGTCCCGTTTTGGAAGGCTTGGTTGATTTGTTTGAATATCTGCGCGTGCGCCTTCTCCATGACGGGCACCACGCTCTCGAACAGCGCCGAGCGGAACGACTCGCGCACCATCTCCGACAGCGATTTGGCGATCGCGCTGCTCAGCCGTTCCATTACCGTCTGCAATGTGTCATGTAGTATTTATATGGAGAAAGTTGAGTCGAAGAAAATGTTAACATACTTTTTTTTTGTTTCCAACAACTTATAATACAAATAACCATTAAAATATCGTACCCACACAAAAAAAATTCAAACTATTAATAAACTAAAGAATATGAATAAAAAATGGTTGCCTGTAAAGTCGGTTTTACGGGCGAAGATTTTACGTGACAACGTCTTTTTCTCGGTAGAATATTTATTGATATGAATATAATTAAATTGCACAATAGGAACAAGGAATTGAATGAAAAAAATCGTATTTTGCCTGCTCTCGATTGTCGAGCTCGTCAAGACGATTCCTCTGACTCCAAACACGGGGGGTTTACTTTAAGAAATGACGGAGTTATGCCTGGACAAATATTTTAGGGGAGAGAGGGAGGAATTTGGGGATTTGGTTGGGGCCAATCTGTAGAGCTCACCGAGCCGGTTCCAACGATACCAAACTCGGTGGGTCTACGATCTATATTGGCCGAGATAGGATTGGGGGGTGAGGTAAATTTTCGGGGTGGGGGTAAGGGAGGGGGGGGGAGGAAGGTTTCGTGGGGAGGCTAACTTAAATGAATTTTTTGGAGGTAAAATATTTTTTTGGGGGGGGGGGGGGGTAATTTTTTGCGTAATTTGGGATTTCTGGCGGAGTCAATTTGTAGCCCTCACCAAGACGGTTCCGAGGATACCAAACTCGGTGGGTCTACGACCTATGTTGGCCGAGATAGGATTGGGGGGGGTGAGTTAAATTTTCGGGGTGGGGTAGGGGAGGGGGGGGGAAGGTTTCGTGGGGAGGCTAACTATGAGTTAATTTTTTGGAGGTAAAATATTTTGGGGGGGGGGGGGGGGGGGGTAATTTTTGGCGGAATTTGGGATTTCTAGCGGGGTCAATTTGTAGCCCTCACCGAGACGGTTCCGAGGATACCAAACTCGGTGGGTCTACGACCTATGTTGGCCGAGATAGGATTGGGGGGGGGGGGGGGTGAGGTAAATTTTCGGGGTGGGGTAGGGGAGGGGGGGGGGGGTAGGTTTCGTGGGGAGGCTAATAGGCACTATTTCGGAATAAGGGTGGGGGAAGGCAGGGGGGGGGCTATGAGACAATTTTGGAAAAAGTGGGTGAAACTGAAAACATAGTTGAGTGGGAGAGAGACGCAAGGCATTCGGCGGGCCTCTCTCTCGTTCGGTGACTCATTGTAACGTTACCGGGCGTTACACTTTTTCATAAGTGACTCCCAGCCGCAACCTAATTTAAGACGTTGTCACGTCAAAAAGTAAAAAGTAACTGTACTGCATCAGTCTAAATCGTCTGGGGTCTGTTAGGCGTGGGATTCCTGTACAATCGAGAGATCAATAGATATATAATAGTTCAAGAGATCGTTATAGAGATAGTTCGAGGTTAAATCAGAGATTTCTAAGACATTGCCAAGAAAATAAATTATTTAATATTTATTAATAGAGTAAAGTTTTAGTTAAATCATGCAGATAGCATTCTATCTCTATCGATATCACACAGTACATACCTTGCTATTAACAAGTTTGTCGATGTTATCCCTGAGCAGATGGTCGGTGGCGGTGAGTTTCTCGGCCAGCTCGTGCTGCAGCGCGGCCGCCAGCGGCTCCAGCGCGCGCGCCGCGCCCGCGCCCGCCGCCGCCGCCGCGCGACTGCTGGCAGCCTCGCCCGCGCGGGATATGCGCTCCCAACTGTGTAGTATACGCTGTTGTACTTACTGTTGTGTAAAGTTATATAACTGAGGGAAATATATGTTGTTCGATAAAAGTAGCAAAAATAAGCCAGCTGTATTGTGGAGTTAAGAAGTCAATGCTTTTGCTACGTTTTTGTGGTCCGGTGTGATGGTCAATGGAGGGCTTTTTGTAAGTATGGTGGCGTAGGTTTTATTAGATATTTTATTAGAAACCCAGCCCGGTCACAATCCGCAACATTTAGGACGAGAAGGCCTGAAACACTGACACACCCCTTTCGGCCGCTCCCGGGGCACCGAAAGGGGAGTTTAATAGCTTTTCTCTTGTACAACAACAAAAAAAGAAGGTAATCTCGATTTTTCCGTCCCATTCCTTATTTTGTCATCGTTTTGCTGTTATTTTTCTATTTTTATTTTTTATTTTTCAAATGAACGCATAAAGTGTATCATTAATGTTTGCGTGCTCGTGCGCGTACGTACCCGAGCGCGAGCGCGTTCTCGATGGCGTGCGTGGTGCGCTGCGTGTGCGCGTGCAGCGCGTCGTCCACGAGCTGGCGCGGGCTGGGCGCCGCCGACACCGCCGCCAGCGCCGCGCGCAGCCCGCGCACCTCGCGACTCTGCGACGACACCAGCTCTGCAACACACGCGTCACGTTACACTTACTGTTATTATATCGCACCTTTACAATTTGAGTGACCTCACTAAATAAAACTTATTCTTTGGGAAATGTTCATTTAAGATTTGTAACATAAGAAATTTTGTACTTATGGAAGATACATATAGATAACTTCGCATAAAAAACATACGCATCGATTTAAATAGCGGGAAATGTGATATATTAAGACCCCCAAGGGACCCTGAGAATATTTTGATACCTGAGAAAGAATAGTTACCAAGCGATATGACATTTTACTACGATGACAATGCGAAATCGTCCTAAATTACTGTCTGGTTGGGAAGGAACTAACAGTTCAATAACCTATTTTTTCAGAGTGGGAAGTTAAGAGATAAGTTTCTGTATACATTCGTCTATGCAGCACTAACCGGTGAGTTTATCCAGTTTCTGCTCGAGTCTGTCCAACCTGCCTGGCTCTGCTGCGCGCACCTCCTCGCTGCAGGCGCGCTCGAGGCACATGTTGAGCGAGTTGTTGAGCGACTGGCTGCTCGACTTGTCGCTCGACGCCTTGCGCTGGTTGGCCTCAGTGATCTGAGCTATCGATATGCGTGGCCAGGATGTGTCGCTGTCTGTGGAGGAAATTCATTGTGGTGGGATTTGTGTAAAAGATTTTAGTGATGGGCAACGCATAACAAAGCTCGGCGATCTCTACAGAACGAAATAATATTTTTGACATTTTGCCTACGAAGCGGTGTCGGTAAACACGGCATGTTGTTTGCTGTAGCGTTGTGCGGTTCCAATAAGAGAAAAAAAACTTACAATTTTTCTCAAAAATCATGAATACTTTAAATCGATTTGAAACACAAAAAAATATCTATGGATATCTACAACCTAGACGATACCCATATAGCTTGGATTGATGGTAAAAGCTCGACATGGAAATTAATGGGTTTTTTTACCGCGGAAATTAATGTTAATTTGATATATTCATTTTAAATTATAGAATGATATGAGCAAGCGCTATCGATTGCTATGTATTGCATTTGCGTACTGTCGACTGTTATACAATTATGCATGGTAGCATAAACTGCTAGAATAATATTGTAAGCGGTAGCCCATCTAAACTTTTATAAGACATGCCCAATTGTGATTATTGCCATGCAAGCAGCCAGAAATTCTGACATTTTTCTTCCTACTCGTTAGTACAATTCTTCCACCTTTATTAATAGGTTCCCAAAAATTAAATATAATACTGACTGGTGTGCGTGAGTTTGTGTGGGTGTGGCGGGTTTTCGGGCGGTGAGAACAAATCAGCTACTAATAGGGGCTCGGCATCCTTGGTTACTGGTACTGTTGGCGATAACACACAGGATATGGTTTAAAAAAAAAAATGGTGCGGTTTTTATAATAACTAGCCCAATTATAGACTAGACTGAACAGTTGATTATAATATTATTAATTTTATTCCAATGTTCAATAATTTACAAGTTTATACGCCAATTTTTCAATAGCCAAATAATTCATATTCCATTTAAAACATTTTTTTTTAATAACCTGTTAAAACGTTAAATATAAATCGTCTATGATCTTTTGGCGTCCGAGGGCGCTGTTATCAAAATATAAGTAAGTTTTTCTCTCTTTTCATTTCATTATATGTGACATGTTAATATTATTCAATCAGGAGTACAAACTACAAATGCTCGTTGTCTATATGATGAAATCTCTCAAGCAATGCATTAAATTGATAATTCTTTAATTTCATTTCTAGTTCCAAATTTCGCTACACACCAAAAGACATAGATGGCATAATATAGCAATAGCAATTATTTGACAATTGAAAAATCAGCTCTGGTAATAATAATATACTAACTTGTGTGTGTGAGTTTGTGTGGATGTGGTGGGTTCTCCGGTGGTGAGAACAGATCTGCCACTAGCAGGGGCTCGGCGCCGTTGGTCACTGCCGGCTGCTCAGGCACTGGCGAGGTGGCTGCTGCCTCCTCCTCCTGAAACAAAAATAATGTACATGTCAGAATATATAAGGACTTCTAAAGTCAGATTAAATTATAAAATACGTGTTCTAGATCAATGTATGAATTATGATTAATTTTTACCTATTAAACAATTTTTCATATACTAGGTACAGGGCTCGGAACAAAATCACACGCCAAAAGAGCACAGAATACTAAACTAACAGAAGTCAAGCTCCATACAAAGCGCGCTAAATCAACGCACACATAGACAGCGTTCACCGACACGATATTTCAAACCAGTCGAGACCACTGCGAGCGCGAGTGTCACCCGCTTCGGGAACGCAAATAGTGAGATGTTTTGTGCAAAGATGGAGCAAATGAATAAAAGTTGTTACACTTGTATTTCAAAACACCAGATTATAATAATTGAATATAAATTTTATTTAAAAAAATCATATATTATACATAACAATAAAAAAAAACTTAGAATAATGACATACACATTCTCAGCGAGTTCATAAATAAAATTAAAATTTATTTATTGTATTATTGTTTTTTATAAATTTAATTTAAAAAATCAATCAATCGATACGAGTGCTATTAACACGATACGTGTTTTCGCATAAGCCAGAGTTAACAACCCTTGCGCGAACGCCGAGCGTAGTGTGAGTGTGGCAATAAAAGTGAAGTACATACACAAGCTTGACTTCTGTTAGTATTCTGTGAAAAGAGTATGATGCGGTGTCAGTTGGGATTATGGAAAAAACCATTATGACAACTATATTAAAAAAGTAATTGTGTCCGTTGAATAATTTAATATGTAGTAATTTTATTACAACCATAAATAAAAATAACAAGTATTTAAACGTTTTCCGTCGTAATATATTGGGTTGCCATATTAAGATTGAATTCTATCTTAGCGCCCTCATTAATAGACTTTTTTTTGCCAAACTATATACTGTATCAGCCCATTTATGTACGTCCCACTGCAGGGCACGGGCCTCCTCTACAATCGAGAGTATGATTGAGAGTGGTAAGGCCATATAGTCCACCACGCTGGCCTAGTGTGGGTTAGCAGATTTACATACCATAGAAATTCTTTAACATCATTATGGTATGCAGGTTTCCTCACGATGTTTTCCTTCACTGTTTTAGTCTGTGATAATTGACTATCAATACACATGACTTCAAAAAGTCAGAGGTGTGCCCTGAGATTCGCAGCCTCAACCTGAAAATGTTGGCAGCCGCATCTAGTCCGTTTACCAAAATCCACCACGCACTTAACCCATTAGTGCATGACGTCCGATAAATCGGACTTCTATAAAATGGTAATTTTTGGAAAGTCGAGAGAAATAGACATTTATTATTCAGCACAAGACTTTTTGAGACTGAAAATGACAATAAGAAGTTTACAATATATTAATAAAACAGAAAAGATGTACATTTAATATAGTCCGATTTATCGGACGTCATGCACTAATGGGTTAAACTTTATACCATAAAGTATAAACATGAGTGACCGACCAGCTGATCGAAGAACGCGTTGGCGTCGTCCCTGGCGAGTATCTGCTGCACCTCCCTGCTGGGGCTGGAGCCGGCCGACGTGAGCTTGTTGGGCGCCGCGCCCCCCGCGCCCGCCGCACCCGCCGCGCCACCCACCCCGCCCGCACCACCCGCCGGCGCCTCGCAGCCCACGCACACAGATACTGCGTCTGATGGAATACACACACATACATACACCTCGCACCTTTAAAATAACCTATTGACCCGTTATTAAAGAAGGTCTTCTAAATGTATCTTCCGCAAGTAAAATTTTTTGTATGTTACAAATCTTTAATGAACGTTTCCCAAAAAAAATATATATTTTTTTAGTTGGGTTACTGTGCAGTACGTCGCCTTCGATGAGTTCGGGGAATAAATGACACTAGTACTGCTTTCCAAAAGACTGTATTTGCTGGTTCTTTATTTACAGGAATATACATCGGCGAGTGCGTGCCTTCGGACAATCTGGCACGATCTATATCTATTCACGGCGCTCACAGCTCAGAGTCGGGCGCGCGCGCCGGGCGGCACTAATTCCAGCAATCCCCGCCCGCCTTCACCAATTCCGCAGTTCGTGCGGGGCGGGGCGGGGGGCCGCCGAGGCGCCGACATGTCTGAGCTGCGGGCGCCGTGACGTCACATTGTCGGGTCCACCCTTAATAAATTCTTAACAACTATGTACAATTATTTTTCCTATTTACTACTGTAGCTGCTTACTATATACAATATGAACTTATAATCTATTACGCGAGAGCGCTGGGCTCGTCGTCCGCAACAGCCTCCCCCCGGCGCTGATCCTCGGCGCCACCACACATTATCGGGAGGACGATGAGCCGACGTACGGGTCTACGGAAAACTCCCCCTCGCGTCTCCACGTCCGCACTTCGCGTCACTCCGTCGGGACCGACGTACACGCGAGCGACACGACCCTTCGGCCACACATTCCTTGGCAGAAGGCCGTCCGCGATGACTACGACGTCGCCCGCTTTCACTTCCTCGCGCGTTGCCCTATGATCGCCCCGGGGCGTCAACGTTGGTAAGTATTCTCGCATCCAACGTCCCCAGAACGCATCCGCTAACGCCTGCGCGGCTCGCCATGCGCGCTTGTCGGTTATTTCGCTCGTTCCCTGATAAGGCAAACCGACCGCGGATCCTAACAGGAAGTGGTTAGGTGTTAAAGCCTCGATGTCGTCGGGGTCCACCGACACGTGAGTTAATGGACGCGAATTTATCGTATGTTCGATTTCGGTAAGTACAGTGTATAGAACCTCTCCGCGCGGCGCTCTCTCATTCAACGCGACGGCTAACGACCGTTTGACGCTGCGTATAAGGCGCTCCCAGGCTCCCCCCTGATTTGGCGCCCCCGGATCGGTGAAACGCCACTCGGTCCGGTGCGCCAACGCGACGTCCTGTAGAGCCGGGAGCCACTCTTTGTACGCGAGCGCCAACTCCGCCTCCGCGCCTCGAAAATTGGTCCCGTTGTCCGAGTATATAACCTGCGGCCAACCTCTACGTGCCGCCATACGCCGAAACGCCATTATGGCAGAGTCAGTGCTTAAACTATCTACTAACTCTATATGCACTGCCCTTATCACCAAACACGTAAATAACATACCCCATCGCTTTTCTCGCCGCCGTCCGACCGTCACCCACATTGGCCCGAAGCAGTCTACTCCGCATGTCGTGAACGGCCTCACGTAGGCCCTCAGGCGCGCCTCTGGCAAGTCCCCTTTGACGGGCACCGCGGGCGCCGCTCGCCGAATACGGCAAGTGACGCACGCGCGTACCACGCCCTTTGCCACGGGGCGCAATCGCAAGATCCAATACCTTTGCCTGAGATTGTTCACTATGTGTTCCGTGCCGATATGAGACGCGGTGTGTTCGCGTTGTATTAATAACTTAGCTATGGGATGCGACCCATCGATCACAGGCGGTCGTTTAAGCGATTCGTGAACCGCGGCGGCGTTGATACGTCCCCGAAGCCGTATCAACCCGTCGGGTCCGTACTCGGGGTCTAGTCGGTATAACCGGCTAGACCGTCCTACCGATTTTCCGTTCTTAAGACACGCCAATTCCGCGCTAAAACTATCCTCTTGCGCCTGTTTTAATAACATCAACTCCGCACGTTCTAGGTACTCAGTTCGCGACCTACTTTCGCGGTGCCGCCATATGTCCACCGCGGCTAACACGCGCGCGAGTGCCCTACATATTTTTCCCATGACGAGAACCTAGTTATATTAATCACGGGGTGTTCCTCCCGCACCCGCGTGACCAACACCTCTTCGGAGGTTTCGACTTCCGTTGTTTCGCGGGGCCATTCTTCCTGCGGTTCGCGCAGGAAGTCCGGCCCTGTGAACCACCTATCACTAGGCCTAAGATGCGTGTATCCCGCGCGCGTCGCATCGTCCGCTACATTGTGCCCCGTCGGCACCCACCGCCATTGTTCCACTCGTGTTAACTCGGCTATTTCGCCGAGGCGGTGCGCCACGTACGACGTATATCGCGCGGATTCGTTCCTGATCCACTGAAGAGCCGTCTTAGAGTCTGACCACAATACAACGTCGGCCGCGATCCTGTGTTCTTTAATAATCTCCGCGGCGAGCCTAGCTCCTATAAGACACGCCTGTAGCTCCAATCGTGGTATTGTGAGCGCTTTCAGTGGCGTCACTCTGGCTTTCCCGGCGGCCAGAATGACGTGCGCGCAACCGCCACGGTCCACATAACGCCAATACGCCGCCGTCGCGTATGCTTGTTCGCTGGCGTCACAGAACACGTGAAGTTGCGCACCTACCGCGTTGTCTAACATGCCGTAATATCTCGGTAGTCGGAGGTTGCCGATATGTTCCCGATCCGCGAGCCACTCGCGGAATATTGTCGCTTCGTTATCGGGGATGGGTTCGTCCCACCCTAGTTTTTGTCGCCACAATCCTTGCAACATTATCTTCGCGGTCACCGTATATGGACTCACTAAACCCAGCGGGTCAAATAATGACATGACCGCGCTGAGCGCCTCGCGTTTGGTAGGGGTTCGACGGCCGTCTCTGACGTCACTGGGTACGCGGTGTAACGCGACATTGAATGCGAGTTGGTCCGTATCGGGCAACCAACACACACCCAGGGCCTTTCCGCACGCGCCCGCGGTCGCTCCGAGCTCCCGCGGCGCCCTGGCCATGTCCCCGTCGGACACTCCCCCCAGAATGCGCGCCCGGTTACTGCTCCACCTCGCGAGTTCGAAACCGGCGCGGCCGTGTACTTCACAGACTTCCGCGATCGCCTGAGTGGCCAGTTTCTCCGAGTCAAAACTGTCCACCCAGTCGTCCATATAATGACTCCGCGTGATGGCCTCATACGCGCGCGGATGCGACTCCCGGTGATCCCTAGCGTTCCTGTCGCGCACGCTATGCGCAATAAACGGCGAACTACGCGCTCCGAAGATCATCGACGCCATCACGTACTTTTGTGGCGGGCCACTGCGGTCGTCGCCCCGCCACAGGAAATGTTGCGCGACCCTATCCTCCGGCCTAATCTTAATTCGTAAGAACATTTCTCTAATATCCGCCGTTATCGCGACGGGTCCTTCCCGAAAACGAAATAAGATGCCCTGAAGTGACCGGAGTAGGTCCGGTCCGTCTAATAACACGTCGTTCAAACAGACGTTATTCGCACGCGCGGCTGCATCAAAAACTAGTCGAACTTTGCCGGGTTTGTTCGGGTTCGTAACGGCGAAATGCGGCAGATACCAATGCCGCGGACTTTCACAGTTTCCTACGCATCGTTCCGCGTAACCACTACTAATTAACTTATTAACTTCCGCCGTGTACGAATCCCGAAAACCCTGCGACTTGTCCATTTTCCTTTCAATCCCGCGCAGCCTCCGAAACGCCATGTCGTAACTCGGAGGTAGCGCGACATTGTCCGAGGCCCACGGCAAACCCACCTCGAACCGACCGTTAACAAGTTTCGCCGACCGTTCAACTATAGCGATCGCGCGCTCCTCCGCCGCTATCGGCTTTCGCGTTTTGCTTATTCCTAACGCGTCGACACTGAAGTGTTCTTTAACCATTTCGTGCAAGTCGTCCGAGATATCGCGCCGCGCTTCTTGCCATGTGCGCGCGTAAAGAACCGACTCAGCGGTTGCTCGGAGGATTCTGCCAGGCGCTACATTAGTTCCGTGCAGAACCCATCCGAGCCGCGTAAGCGACGCCGCAGGCCGGCCTTTGGCTCCAGATAACAGTTTCCGCGAGACAATAAGCTCCCAGTTATCCGTCCCTATCAGTACGCGCGGCCTAGCATTCCTAAAACAAACGTCTTTCGCTTTTAATCTACGCAAATGGGACGCGTTTAATACCTCGGCACTCACTGTTTGCCGCCCGAGCGAAAGATCGCGCATCGTACGCGCCTTGATGGTGTATCGTTGTCGGCCGTTTCTACCGGAAACCGACAGGTCGACAGTCTCGCTTTCCAAACCCGCCTGACTTGAAGCGACACCGCGAATGGTGAGCTTTCCCGGCGTACCGTTCGCGCCCACCGCCCGCGCTATCTCTTCGTCGACTAACGTTACTGTCGACCCCTCGTCGAACAACGCGTACGTACTGACGGCCCCGCTCGGGCCCCGTACCGTAATCGGGCAAACCTTGAGTAACACGTGGTCCCGAGTGTGTGTCTCTGCGGCGGTGGCGGCGACACGTTCCTCCGCAACGTTCTCGGCGGGTTGTTCACGCGGCGAATGTAACAACGCGTGATGTGTCCGCTTACACTCGTCGACGCCACACCGTTTACCCGGGCAGTGGAAACGCCTGTGCTTACAGCTGAGACACTGAAAGCACACGCGCGCCTCCTTGGCCCACTCCCACCGCTGGGCAACCGGCATAGCGATAAGCTTCTTACATAGAACGGTCTTGTGCTCGGCCCCGCAACACAGACACACACTTTTCCCTACACTGTCCGTAGTCGTATAAACGTTCGCGCCGCGATTTCTCTCGTACACCCGACGCGGTCGAGTCTCGGGCTTCGGTCCCGCCGCGACTCGAACCGCGCTCGCGGGCGCAACCTGCGGCGCAGTAGGCGCATACGCGTGCCTAACCGCGCGGTCCGCTTCGCGCATTAAAAACTGCGAGAGGGCGACTATCTCCGGTTCCCTCCCGCACCCGTACTCTTCCGCGTAATCACACCACTTAGACTTCACGTGTGGACTAAGTTTCTCCGTTACTATACGCGCGAGCATGGGGTTGGCTAGATAACCGCGTTCGTCTAGCCCCGTTATTATAGTGACAATGTTTTGCAACTTTATCGCGAAACCGTTCAATTCCGCCGCGGACGCTCCTAGCCGCGGTAACCGCGATAAATCATTAATTGCCCTATCTATAATAATTTCCGGCCGCCCGAAACACTGTTCGAGTGTTTTCATAATCGCGGACGGCTCGGTCGCGGTGTATAGTAGCGCGGACACCGCCTGCCGCGCTTCGCCCTTCAACGCGGCCCTAAGTCGCGCAAGGTTCTCCGCGGGCGAGAAACCGTGCATACTCGTTGATTCCCGCATCGCGGCCTTAAACGGCAACCACTCCTCTGTTGCCCCACTGAAACTAGGCAGGTCTTGAGTCTGCCTAGGCGGCGCGCGTCGCCGCATCATTTGATCTAATGTGTCGGCCAACTTTTCAATTCCGCGCTCCCGTGAGCGCTCCGGCGTTAATTCCCTACGCCTATCTTTAGGTTCCGGGTTCGGTACGCGTCTTTCGTTTACTTCGGTTCTCGGCGCGCACTCCCGCGTAGCGGCTGGGTCCCCCTCCCCCCGTATAAGGGATTGGTTGAGCCAGTCGCTCACCCGCCTGTCTGCGTTGGCGGCTTCGTCTCCGCCGACACTCTCGCGATCCGTTTCCTCACGTATCGTGGCGACATCCGCGGCTAACCTCTTCCGAATGAGACTAGCCTGTAACTGCAATTCCTGTCTCCGTATTTCCGCAAGTTGCTCTTCCGCGTCGAGCTCGGCCTGCCTTATCCGGGCTATCGCGCTGGCAGTCGACCGATGCGAACGTACCGACGGCGGTCGCGACCTACGTTCCGGGTTCGCGGCTGCGGGTTCACGCGGAATCGTGAACTCGGGCGTCGTCGGCTCCACCGCGGTGTCTCTCGCGGCGGTACGCACGTTCCTAGACGCGGACGCTTGTACTGACGGTGACGCGGGGTAATCTTCGTATACCCGTAACGTGTCTGCGGTTTGGCTGCGCGTCGTCGGCATATTGACCCAACGCCCTAACGACCTAAACCTAAACCTATACCTAAACCTAAACCTACGGTGCCTAGATTCAACCCGCGCTCTCAAGCGCTCTTCCTTGGGTTGGTGGTGACGCACAACTTCACCACTCGCTGACCTGTCGCGCCGTCGTGAAAACGACGTTTAACACAGCCGTCTCTGCCCTTTGACACCGTTAGGTGGCAGGACGAACTGTGCCGCCGTGAAAACGGCGTTTAAACGCTATCAGCACCGCTATTTCACGCACACGTTTCGCGCGGACACGCCCGTTGCGTGTATTTCGACGCGCACTTTCACTTGATACGCCCGTCGCGTATCTTTCCGCACTCACTTTGTAGCGCAGCGCCGCTGCAGCCCGACGCTCGTCGCACACGACGCTCGTAGCGCAGTCCGACGCTCGTCGCACACGACGCTCGTGGCGCAGCCCGACGCTCGTCGCACACGACGCTCCGGCTTCACCCCGACGCTCACGGGGTAGCTCGTCGCACACGACGCCTCGGTTTCACCCCGACGCTCACGGGGCACCTCGTCGCAGCCCGACGCTCCGGCTTCACCCCGACGCTCACGGGGTAGCTCGTCGCGGCCCGACGCGCCGCAGTCAATGATACTGCGGCCGCACGCTTCTGTGCAGAGAGGGAACGGCGTTCCCGTTTCACTCGGCGTCCTGTTTTCGCCGAGATCTTCTTGATGACACACTCGCCGGCGTGCAGTTCTTCTTGTTGCAATTTTCAGGTTTTTCTCAGCAATCCGGCGAACGAAGGACCAAAGAACTGTGCAGTACGTCGCCTTCGATGAGTTCGGGGAATAAATGACACTAGTACTGCTTTCCAAAAGACTGTATTTGCTGGTTCTTTATTTACAGGAATATACATCGGCGAGTGCGTGCCTTCGGACAATCTGGCACGATCTATATCTATTCACGGCGCTCACAGCTCAGAGTCGGGCGCGCGCGCCGGGCGGCACTAATTCCAGCAATCCCCGCCCGCCTTCACCAATTCCGCAGTTCGTGCGGGGCGGGGCGGGGGGCCGCCGAGGCGCCGACATGTCTGAGCTGCGGGCGCCGTGACGTCACATTGTCGGGTCCACCCTTAATAAATTCTTAACAACTATGTACAATTATTTTTCCTATTTACTACTGTAGCTGCTTACTATATACAATATGAACTTATAATCTATTACGCGAGAGCGCTGGGCTCGTCGTCCGCAACAGTTACTATAATTCTAAAGGTGCGACATGATAAAGTTTACTATGTAAATAAGTTATACATTTCGAGAGGGATCACTCTATGAAAAGATTCGAACTTCGAATATTCGGACGTCATACGCACAACTACACTAATGTGATTAGATACTCCATAAAATGTTGGAATCCCTTATACTTTGTCGCAACCATAGACTAAGTTCGGAGAAAATGATTATAATAGAAAATAGTATCGATATTTTAGAAGTGAAAAACTTACTTTAACATAAATAAAATAATAGGAGAAGTAAATAAATTCCACTTCCCTATGTGACAAAGCAAATAACTAAAGAGGTAAATAGTAGTTATTACCTCAACAAAAATAGTTTTTTCACCTGGAGAATTCAGATGTAAAGCACATGCAAAAATATGAACGATTAAATATCATATAAAAAGTATTGGTTTTGATAGCCTCTATGTGACACGAGGAATCTTAACTATGATATTGTAATTAATAAAATTCACTAAATGAAAAAAAATTAGAAATCATTTTGTGCAACTATGGGAGGGTAGTTGTTTATTAATTAATAAAGTAAAATAAAGTGTGTCTGACCTCCAGTAGAGGCGCGCTGTTTCCCGCCCACGTCTGGCGTGGCGGAGAGCGGCGGGTCGTCCTCGTCCCGCTTGCCGGGGGAACTGAAAACATCACTGTTCAACATCACGCCTTATAGTATTCACAACAGGACCATTCACACTCATTATTTAATTTTCAATTTTTTTAAAATGTGTTTGTTATGTATCTGTATCAGCCGATATATGTTCCACATCACAGCACGAGCCTTCTCTACAATCAAGAGGACGATTGATATGTATCTTTTAAATAATCTTCAATATTAATATATTTTGATATATTCATTTTTTTTTGGTAGCATTTTTTTTTTACCTTTTCTTTATTCATTTAATTTGTTGTCTTATGCATGTATGAGCTTTCAATACCAATAATATACTCTACCAAATAAAACATATAAATGCATGTATTAATAAGTCAAGTTTCCACTGAAGCAAGGATAATCGGGGATGTCTAAGAATTAGCCGAACTATCTTTATTTCAACATATTTATTTATTATGATTGTTCGATTCCTATACATATCCGCTTCAATATAAATGCAGATTAATTATAACATTTTCCTACATTTTATAGAGATTGTCAACACAAATTTGAAATATGATCAGCAAAACTTAATATACAACTATGCAGGGTTTTCCATAAAAACTATATTCAATATACTGTAAGACAGTGGCGCCACGCCGGTTAATTATCACTACAGCTTTAAAGGCCTTCAGTAAGGTTATCTTTAACCTCACTTTAAACTTTTAAAGGTAAATATAAAATTAGTACCAACCTAAAAGCGTCAGGTGTCATGAGGTTCAGCTGCGGCGCCATGGATGGAGATTCTGGACGCTGCCCGATCAAACTGCCTGGTTGAGTCTGCAAATAAGGGTAGTTTGTAATTTCAACTCTATTACTATCTAAGTATGGTTGGATATATGACAACCTCCGTGGCGCAGTTGGTTAGACGCTGGCTTTGAAATCAGAGGCCGAAGGTTCGTTCCCACACTGTGACAAAATGTTTGTGAGGCCCACAAGTATTTGTGGTTAAAGTATCTTGGGTCTGGGTGTTTTTGAGACCAAAAAGTCTCTTGTAACATTTGATAGCCACTGCAAAAGAAATTAATCTTAATGTGGGGTCAGGACTATGTATGTGACTGTTGGGTGTATTTATGTGTTTATTATTTATATTGAGCCAACACAATTACATGTTCATTCATAGTTCCTTATGTTGTTTCTTATTTATATTTATTTAGAAGGAAGATGCTTCACAGTCTTAATACCTTGATCTCTCATTATTCTATGAAGAAAAGTATGCATATATGATGCTCCCAACTCTTTATTATTGGATTAGCCTCATTGTTATCCTTTAGTATCAACAACTGCTACTCTCTCGTTTACAGGATCTGCAGTGGTGATGTAGTTTTGTCGCTGTACCATTGGCAAAGCAAATATTTATTTGATTGCCTTTGGTGTAAATATAATTGCATAACATCAATCATACGCTTGTCTAAATATGATAGCAAGATATCATTCTGTTTAATTAATAACGAGCATTCCCATCAATTAATTCGTTAGTACAGTCATTACCACAGGACATGCAATAAATCAAATTATAAATAATAATTATCTATTTTATTATTATTCTCACACGTCATACAGTTTCGATTTGATTTCGAATAATTCGCTTTTGTAAATTAATATTAAAAGATCGACGGTGTTAGTTTTATTATGAGATTCTGAAACACCAGAATATCGATAATTTTTAAAGAATCATTGTTAATCACATCACATTAAAACGGGACGAGAAATTGCGTTACATGCTTTATTTACCGTCATTGTTACAAACCAAAGTATTCATAATTATTATTAGTATCATCACTCCTCATTACCCAAAACAGAAAAACAAAAAAAAAGCAAAGTAAAATGTGTATGTACCTGAATGTCGCAGGAGACTGAACTGACCTGTGACCGCATGAGCAGGTTCTTGAGTTGCTGGCTCTGCTGCTGCAGGATGCTGGACGCGATCGCAGCCGGAGCCGCCTCCGGGACCTTGTCTTCTAGATTCAGGTCTGATAGACCTGCGATGGAACAAGGGTATAACCTTAGAGTATTTATAATATAGATGGAGTGCTTTCATATATTTGTGTGTTCAAAAACGTAGATATTTTCTTGTTCGTAATGTTGGTAGAACCTCTAAATTAGTGGAAATAAGGCTAATTATTTACCAATAAATTTCTATAAATCCCTTTGATAACCAAATGTATATTTAGTTATTATACTTTTAAAGCGAGTTTGAGTGGAATTTTGGAGACTTCACTAATGTGCCTAAATACTCCACAAAATGTTGGAATTTATCGTACGTCGTAACCATATACTAAGTTCGGAAAAATGATAAGTATAATAGAGAATAGTATTGATTTTTAGAGGTGGGAAACTTATATTACTCCGGACGTCGAAATCCGAACATTCGAAATTCGTATCGATTCAAAGAGTAACATCCCTGGGCAGATGTTACTATCGATATTTGCTCGAGGATAAAGGATTATAGTTGAATATGTGTGGTATAGTCACCGTGCATGAGGTCGCGGTGTTCCCTCGGCGGCGCGTACACGAGGCGGCCCTCCTGCAGGCCCTTGGGCTGCACGATGTAGAGGCGCACGCACACGCGCCGCCCGCCCTCCGAGCCGCACGACTCGCCTGAACCCTCCTCCTGCCCGCGCATGTTATATTTATTAACGTTATTACTAGTCATATGTACTAATGGCTATAGAAATCCTTTCGCGACCTATCGAACAGTTATTGAGTTTTATATACTTCAGATAAGGAACTTTCTTTGATGACTACACTGTATAGTCTTTCACACCAAATGTATTTCCATATAATATGTAGTTAAACACACGACTCACATCATGGTGCATGTCGAACTCGTCAGGCGAGTCGGGCACGTCGCCGCCGGAGCCGTTGCGGTGGAACGGGTCGTCGCAACTAGATTCGCACTTCACGTGCTGCTCCTCTGTAACATTTATCATTAATTATATTAATGCCTGTAGTCCATTGACAAACCAACTAGTGTTTCATTGTTAATCTACACACGGCAAAGTATTCTTGAATTGAGTGAGTAAAGAATTACTAGGGAGGGATAATTAATTATCAAGTGTGTAATTGCGTATGTGCGTACGTGCACGTGGACGTAGTATGTAGGTGCTTAGATTGTACTCCATACGCACTAATAAAATATTTTTTAACATGTTTACGATGGTGGTTTTACTGGTGGTAGGTCTCTCATATATCATATGCCGCCTGGGTAGGTACCATCGCAATGTCTTTCTCCCGCCAAACAGTAGTGTGGTGTTCTGGTTTGATGGAAATTGTAGGCAGAACATTTACTGGGCATATTAAGACTCATCATCTTATGTCTAAGGCGAGCGCAGTGGAATGTCAAGCATTTCTTTGTTATTCATGATGTTGTTTGGTTTGGCTAAGCGGTCGTATCGCTTACCATCAAGCAAATAGGCATGCTCATTTCGCCATTCACAGCAATAAAGATACGACAGCCAACACATATGTATTTGATGGCTTTACACCTTGCTTCCTATGTTTGCTATTTGAATAGATCGACGCTGTGGGGACCACAGGGACTTTGTTGTCTTGGCCCCCTTGGCACTGCAGAGGTCCATGAGCAGCGGTAGCCGCTTACCATCAGGCGTGCCGCTAGCTCATCCGCATACAAAGGCAATAAAAAAAATCTAACCGGCGTCGATAATGCAGAAGCTGAGCACTGGGAATGGCAGCAGGAACTCTGAGATGCTCTTGCAGTACGCCGTGGCGTCGTCGGCGTCGCGCGCCATGTTCAGCACGTACAGGCTGCGCGTCTTGAAGTCCGACAGCAACAGGTAACTCGCGCTAGTGTCCAGCATCGCCTGAACATAAATCATATCATAAACCATAGGCTTCTGTATATATGTATGTAGGCCGTATAGACCACAACGTTGGATTGATGCAGGTGGGCATATCAATATACTGCTATCGAAAATGAAGTCGGATGATAGCTCAAGTGGATCACACGTATTGAAATGACATACATTTTCATACATTTGGTCTTTCCACAGGCATTCACGCCAACAGACAAGTGGCATTTGTCTAGGGTCCCAGGTCAGGTGGTTGCTTTCCTATTCGTTTACCTTCTTCTTGAATATTGGTGTGGTATTTATGGGAACTAAATGCTAAGTGTAAACATATTGATTATAAAAGAAAATTAAATCATAAGATAACTAAGGTGTGTTTACCTTTAAACCAAGACTGGCCTCTGCTCCGACGCTTGGTGTGAACGTAATGGTCTGCACGCAGTTCCAAGACTTGCACGACCAGATCTTGATGGTGGTGTTGTTCTCGGCGCCGGTCACCGCGAATTTCCAGAACTGAACACTGTGGACAAAACATTGTTTTTGTAGTGCCTTGAATGACGAGACGAACTGATGATGGTTAACGACCGCTCATGAACAGTAGCAAAACCAAACAACACCTTGAATTAAAAAGCAATGTCTGGCATTCCATTGCCCTCGCCAAAGACATCGTAATATACTGATGACTTTTTTATTTCAATGGCGAGACGAACATGCCGTTCACCTGGTAAGCGAAATGACCGCTCATGAACAGTAGCAAAACCAAACAAAACCTTGAATTACAAAGTAATGTCTGGCATTCCACTGCGCTCACCATCCTGAGAGATAAGATGTAAAATCTCAATATGTCCAGTAGTTACTCTGGCTACAATGTCCTTCAAACCGAAACACAAAGGTGCATTTACACTATGTTTGGCGGGAGAAATAGACAATGCGGTGGTACCTACACAGGCGGCCTCGCACAGATGAGAGACCTACCACCAATGTATTGTATTTTATTTTGGGGTTTGTATTATAATTCGCCAGGCTCTGTGCAGTTGATTAAGGAGCCGGCTGTGAAACAGAACCGCCAGTTTTGTTAAATATTTTTTTTCATAAAAATATCCTATGTTACTTCTAACACCTCCAAGAACATGTGTACAAAGTTAATGATGATTGGTTAAGTAGTTTTCGCGTGAAAGCGTAACAAACAAACTTACATTCACATTTATAATATTTATAGGGGATTTATGAGTAACAAACAAGCCACAGTATATACTCACTCGCTATTGTAGTTCTTGTGGTTGTCGAGGAAGAACAGGCAGCTGAGGGGCTTCCCGCCATGCGGCTGCCACTTGTGAAGGCATCGGGGACTGCTCTCATTGTGCATGTATACCTATGCATGTACATAAATACACTTTTATAACTTTCATTCAATAACACGTGACCTTCTGATGCTTACATATTTTATATATATGTATTTGGGAAATGTACAGAAAAATAAAACACATAAATACAATACAATTAGGGATATCTAGTAAAGTTTCCACAATTTAATTATATAGCTGTAGTAATATACCAATAAATTATAACTTTTGTTTTAGGTCTACTGTTGAACATTTAAGCATAATATCATCAATGTTTTTTTAGATTTACGCGTAAGTTACATATTGAAGTAAAAAATATAGTATACAGATAAGTTGGTTTGAGTGGTAGCATTGAGGAGTGACGAATGGAGGGTAAGCGATCAAGGGGGCAGGAATCTAAAGCGTTGGATGGATCATCGCAGAAGGACGATCCGCACCACACTCAACATGAACGTGGCTGAAGCGATTAAGTCGCCAAGAATCGGAACAGATGGCAAAACATGGATGTGATTAAATTATATTTTGTCTATGTCAATGTCTATGGTATTTTTATGGTATTTGTCATATTGTCTGTCAAAGTCTGTCTAGAAATGTCGATTGTCGATGTACTACTGTTCAAATAAAAAATACAAAAAGATTTGTGTTATTTCAATAAAATCATACGTGATGTATGAATGGATTGTTTCTCGGATACCACCGACGAGGAATAGTAGAGTGTGTGTCACCTGGAAGAACATGACATATCCGTCCGCCGCGGCTGTGGCGAGCGCGGTGCCGTCGGGCGAGAAGGCGGCGTCGACGAGCGGCGCGGAGTGGTCGGTGGCGGCCAGCGTGCCCGCGCCGCCGCACAGCGCGCGCGCCCCGCCCACGCGCTCCGTGCCGCTCACCGCCGCGGCGATCGCGCGCATGTTCCACATGCGACCTGAACGCAACGCGCAAACATTATACAAACCACTCACTCAAATAATTAATTATATTTGAGTAAATCTATCACTCTGCCGACTCATTATAATCGGTCCAGTGGTAAAGGCGTGAAAACGGAATACTGGACCGATTTTGATAAAAGTTGGCACAAAGATAGATTAGACCTTGGGAAATGACATAGGCTACCTTATATTGTTATAAGAAAGATTGAAAGGGATGAAAGTTTGTATGGAGAAATCTAAACCATTAAGGACATCAAACTTTGCACTCTGAGTACATGAGTCAGAGAGCGGTATGGCGATGGTAGAACTACAGTGTAGTCTAGCTACCTTTAGAAACACGTCTACATATTTCAATTTGGTTGCTTTAGGGAAAACCAAACCAACAGATTGGATCAGTCAGTAAGATATAGCATGATGCCATTCTGGGAATTATCTTGGGCGTAAAGTAACTATACTAGTTATTACATTAGTTTATGGGCTGTGTATGTTCAATAATAATTTTCAATGGCATTTTTTGACGTGACAACGTCTTAAATTAGGTTGCGGCTGGGAGTCACTTATGAAAAAGTGTAACGCCCGGTAACGTTACGATGAGTCACCGAACGAGAGAGAGGCCCGCCGAATGCCTTGCGTCTCTCTCCCACTCAACTATGATCGGTCTGCCGCGCGCGCAGCACTAGAGAATTAGGCGCATTGAATCGGCGCATGCTTGTGTCTCTGTCTTTGTCTTTCTCGAACGTTCTTGGCGTTGGAAAAACAAGAAAGCGTCACAATACAAGTTCACACGTGTGGTTAAAGTATCGTCAGCTGTGTCTGTAGTGAAAATATGGAGTGCTTAGATTCGTCATTTATCATTTACAACAACTACAACAATAAAGGTAAATAATTGTACACTGATATTTCATTATCGTAAACTATGATTGATTGATTAATTGTTAGATTGACACAAAAGTTGAGAAACTGAGTTTATAGGTTATGTCATACTATTGATAAATGTTGATAGTGTTTTAGTAAACAAAATATATTTCTATAGTTAAAATTTGTGCAATTCTTATTTTCATTCAATTCCTTGTTCCTATTGTGCAATTTAATTATATTCATATCAATAAATATTCTACCGAGAAAAAGACGTTGTCACGTAAAATCTTCGCCCGTAAAACCGACTTTACAGGCAACCATTTTTTTAAGTTTCAATTTTTTTATAACTTATAACCCCAATGTAAACTTTGTGGTTTCCAATCTAATCTACTAACAAATATTGTAGGTATTCTTAAGCATGTTAAATAAATGAAAAAAGAACCTATAAATAAAGAAATTAAATAAATAAATTCAACTTCCTCACAGACACCATCAACAAAACCATGTGTGTGGAACTCTTACCGACGTTGGAGTGGGTGGTGAGCAGCAGCCTGGCGACGTCCTCGTCGGTGTCGTCGTCCTCGTCGGGTATGTAGGGACACCACACCACGCGGTGAGACGTGCCCACGATGCCAGTGTCCTCGCGAACCTCCGCTACCAACGTGCACCTGGACAAACAAAGAAATTATACTGGTGGTAGATCTTAGGTGATCGCCCTGTGGTATGGAGGCGTTTTGAGAATCCCGCCACCGTATCCCCTGTCTGTCGTAGGAGTAATGGGGAAGTGAAGGTCGCGGGCACGCAGTGGGGAGCTGTTGTAGCGCCCATTGTACTTGAGTACAATGCGACCTCGAGATGTTCGGCAACAGCAGGAGAAGGAAGCAACAGCCTGTTGCCGAGAAATGGGGAGGCTTCTTAGCCTCCAACATATGGTACGGGCTGCAAATTGAGCGGCAGTATATAGGGATGGTCCTGGTAGAAGCTCTTGCTTCGGTTTCCCGGGGCCGTTTCAATTGCGCCGAAGAGGGCAACGTGGGGTTTCCTTTGGTATGTCTATCGGTGAAACCAACATAATCGCTTCAATTTCCCCCGAGATTGGGCGTTAGCGGTAAATCGGCTTCAAAGCCCCAAAAAAAATAAATGCTTTGTAATTCAAGGTGTTGTTTGGTTTTGCTACTGTTAATGAGCGGTCGTATCGCTTACCATCTGGCGAACGGCTTGCTCGTCTCACCATTTAGTGAAATAAAAACAAAAGAACCAATAATAGTCTTATTGTTTGCGAAATATAAGTAGAAGTAGTAGGTCCTAAACACTAACGGCCTTTAAATCTATTTTAGTTATCGAATATTTTGTCCCTTTCTAATAACTTTTGAATTCAGTTTGAGTGACAAAGACACAATATTAGAGAACTAAAATAGGTTTTAATCTGTTTATGAAAAAACCCATAAAGATCTCCTTACCTTAATCCACTATCGGTAGCTTCAATCTCATGTACATAGAAATTGCCTTGCTCATCAATGCAGGCCAACACCACCTGGTTCTGTATGTGCGCGAATGACAGATCTTGGACCTAACACAAAAAAAATACATGTAATTATAAGTCTAGTACTTGTCACACAATTTTTTATATGCGCGGAGATGGAAACCGCGACCTGCGGAGTAGAAAACCTACATGATAGTCGGTGCACTACACGGGCGGTAAAAATAATTCCTAATATCAACTTGCATTATAACGATACGAAAAAATTAGATCTCTAAAAATGACTATTTATTTTGTATTCTTCAATCCTGATTTTGCATACATACATACATACATAAATTCACGTCTTTTTTCCAGGAGGGGCAGACAAAGGTGCCAGGATACCCACATTTCGCATTATATATTTCGTTACACGATGCGATAGGTGGCGAACCTATCGTCATATCAGGCACAAATTCCTGACTCTGGGCTGATAATTAATAGAAAAATCCAATACCACTGTGCCCGACCCGGGATTCGAACCCGAGACCTCAGCTTTGTAACCGTACCTTAGTACAACTATGCCACCAAGGCAGTCAATCCTGATTTTCTTAGTGTTATTAATACTATTTTGTACTGTATCAGCCGATATACGTCCCACTGCAGGGCACGGGCCTCCTCCACAATCGAGAGTAGGATTGAGAGTGGTTAGGCCATATAGTCCACCACGCTGTCTTAGTGCGGGGACTTTACATACCATAGAAATTTCTTACAAATCGCTACAGTATACAGGTTTCCTCACGATGTTTTTCTTCACCGTTAAATTGCTTGGTGATTGACTAAAAGTCAGAGGATAGCAGTCGCGTCTGGTTCGTTTAACCACATTCTATATTAAAACAAGTTTATCATGTAGTAAGACACAATATGTTATATGCATTAGATAATTTTAGTCTTAATCAGTAAATTAACCCGAATACGTGATGGCAGAAATCTCATACATCTATAATAAAAAAATCACGGGTGTTAGACGTGTCAAATAACAAATCGTTTAGGGTTAGGGTTTCGGCGAAATTGCTTACTTATAATAACATCCGGTGTTCGTAAGGATGCTTGGCAATGTTTAATCTATATGTTTTATGCTTTATAAACAGATAAGTATAAAGGCTTATTATTTAATTAATTTATTTATCAGTATTTCTTTGTTCACTCTGTTATTCGAATTTAAAAATCTAAGTGTACGGTTCGCCAGAAACTAATAAAATCAACATATAATTGTGTTGGTAACCATGTCGACGATTTAATGGGACGAAAACCCAAGCAAGAATTACATAGCCATAAAATGTATTATTTTGATTATTTATTCTACAATAATGATGTGACAAATTGGCATCCAACCAAGTCACAAGTTTCTTTAAAAGGATTACTGGCAGCAATCTAGTCGTTTCACAATGTGGCGAACTATCCGATTTAAATTGTAGCACACTCCTATTTGAGTTATATGGGAAAATATGATTATTAATGTATACATTTAGTTTGTGGCAAAGATGGTAAATAAATCGTTTGAAACGAGATACCGCGAGTTCGATCATCGCACTGAACTGTGAACGATAATCATAAAATGATGTGGATATTTTGACACAAAAATGTTCTCCTAGTTTCATTCGTACTTTGCTTTATGGACAAGACTGTGCCTATTACTTAGACTGAGTCTTGAGAATGTCCCACCCTCACACCCGTCACTGCAACTTTTGTAAGCCAGGATCCACAGTTTTAATGACACCGAGCATTGAAGCTCGGCGAGTCTCCTGGAATGTCTAACTTGTCTTGAACTCGCAACTTTAACTCACAACGACATTAATCATGAAGGGAATATTAGGAGGATTTGGAAATATTTTTATCCACTTCCTTCCGTAGCAAAACGGGTGGCAAATCAATGGACTAAAGAGGTATATAACCTCTAATGACTTACAGCCAGAGAAGCCAATTGTAGTTGTAAAGCACCACAGACCAAACTATTCATATATTTAATCTGTAGAGAGTCTGTATTATTATTTATTATAAACCCTTTAAAACCCACTGCTGGGCAAAGACCTCCCTCCTTTCCTTCCATTTGTAGTAGTCAGATGCTATTTGCTGCCAGTTCAGAAGATATGACTCGAGTTCGTCCCACCACCTCCGTTGAGGCCTACCACATTGTCGGTTTCGGTCATTGGGGAGCCACTGTGCAGTGACTTTCACCCAATGGTCGTCGGCCTATAAATAAAGGATAGTCCGAATTAAGTTAATGATAATCTTATAATCTCACCTCTCCCTTCATTCCCTTAATGAGCGCCCGCCGATCGGTTCCCGGCTCGGCGTTGTACACCACGCGCACCATGCCACTACATGTTCCAGGATTCACTGCGTTCACAGCTAGAGAAAAGAAAATGTATGTTTAATTAGCAGTTTACATTTATGGCCTTATTCATAGACATTTTTAAAATGTATTTTAGTTATCAACTGTTTTGACTTTTTCCCTAAAACTGAATTCAAAAGTGGTTTGAAATGGACTAAACATTCTATATCCAAAATAGGTTTTAATATACTATCCATGAATAAGGAAATTAAAGATAACTTATTTGGGAATGCAAACTGCCTTAGGCATACACACATGATAATATCTGAACAGGTAACTTTTCCTACTACAGTTTATCCACACTCAAATATGGTCAGCACCATATTTTCTTTTAGTTTATTTTAAGAATGTCCATTGAATATAGCACATTCAATTTATATTTTGTTGCTGAATCATTTGCATTACAATTTTATTATCAGCTGCCTGTTTGACATTAAGCTTTTGGGACTTTTCAAAGAGTATATATTCTATGTTTACTAATAAATATAGCTATTTTAAATGAAGTAAAATGATTCAAACCTCAAACTGGTTTTATATCAATATGTTAAGTGAAGGTTTGTACATTGAACTAATAAAGTTGAAGTCTTAAATAAGGGTTAAATACAAAGTATGATAATAATGTAAAAATGCTCAATATTAATTACTTTTTATAGAATACGCCAAGTATTTGCCACTGATGTGCATTGCCAGCAATTGACCGGTGTAGAACTTCGGCTCCCAGTTGTAGTCCACCAGGTTCTTGAGCTTGACTTTGGAGCTGCCATGGTCATGGTTACCAGCATTGGTGGTAACATTAACATAAGAGGAAAATACCTCCGCGCTGCATACACCATCCCCTTCTGAGAATGATCTGTGGAATAACAGCATATTTTAAACTTCTATACATGAAAGTAATGGTTAAATAATTAGATTTATAAGATTAACTACCAGCTCAGCCTCCAGCACCGCCCAGGTCAAATACATTTTTTTGATAATATTCTATAGCCTATATTCATCAAGGATAATGTAGAATTCTAATGGTAAAAGAATTTTTCAAACTGGTCCAGTAATTTTATAGCATATTTTATACAAACAACCAAATCTTCTCTTTTCATAATATTAATTTCGACATAGTTATAGTGTATTTGTGAAGTTGATTTATATAAAAACTAGCGGCCTGGCCTAGCTTCGCCCGGGTACAAATAGATTTCTGAACAATAATATGTATATATTATACATATAAACCTTTCTTTTGAATCACTCTATCTATTAAAAAAACCGCATCAAAATCCGTTGCGTAGTTTTAAAGATTTAAGCATACAAAGGGACATAGTGACAGAGAAAGCAACTTTGTTTTATACTATGTAGTGATATATTCTTAATTCGTCTGGTTATTCTTATTTGGTTTGATGTATTTCATATTAATTTATTGGGTAGTATTATAGATGATTTTGTTTACTGAAATCTTCTATTGTGTTGTGTGGGTATAATATTTGCAACAGATAAGTGAACAAATTAAATTATTATTCGCAGTAGTATTGATTGCTTTATGTATTTTTAATACAATTATACTAGCAAAATTGATAACAATATTGTTATAGAAAACTGATTAGAAAAACACACGGACAGTTTTTTTCCAAGTATTGGGTTATGACAGGGGCTTCCCCTGTATTTTGGTTTGTACTAAAGTATTTTAATCATCAAATGAATAAGCTTTAGATGAAATGTATTTATATAATAATTTTGTTATTTAGTAATATAGGTTTAGGTATTCCACTAATGGGAAAAGCCATAAAAACATTTGACAAACAGATACAACAAGTTTTAATTATTATAGTTTTTATATTTCAACATTAGAATGCAACATTAGCAAATGTAATGATATAATATATATTTTTAATAATATTCTACCATTCCAATCATGATCTATGGCCAAAGTGTATAAAGGAAATAAGATAATAGAAAGTCAATAGAACATTACAATTATGGATACTTATAGAGGTGACTCAATGACCACATACATAGTTTCTGTGTTATTATCTAATTCTCATTTATTATATATAATAATTAAACCTTTTGATATGTTTGTAAAAATAATTTTCATTTGCAGGTGACAGGAAACGTGATTAGTTTTTACGATCGGAAGTGGGGCTTTTTTTTTCATTTATTACGTGTGATAAATCTATAAAATGTACAGTTATATATATATATTCAGTAATTGCAGACACACTTACAATAATGTTACAACAAAATTAACATCAATCTAATGGTAATAAACGAAAATCCAACAGCATACGGACACAGACATGACTATTTTAAAACATGACAAATATTTATTAACACGATTGATAATTTGTAGAAGTAATCGCGGAATGCGGCGAACGAAATAATTCTATACAAAACTGAAAACTGTTTGACACGAATATCATAAATGTTTCGGAAGTAGTTGAAATAGCAAGCATTAGAAAAATGTATTTCAAAATTCTTCCGCACTTACATTGTTTGGGGAGTATCCGATAGCTTCGGAAGCATTGTCGTCGGTTGCATTACTACTTTAATCTTCCACTTTCCACATGAATTTCGTAAATTCACGCCGAATTCTCAATACAATCGCAATTGCAAAAAAATTATGCAAATATCACAAACGCCACCCGCTGATGCCGACCGACATGAAAGGACGTTTTGTTTCTAGCTAATAGAATTTACAAAAGTATGCAATATAAAACACAAATTAATCGTATTAAAATATTTAGAAATAAAATTATAATAAATAAAACCGCGAATCTCAAAATATTTATTCACTAGACAAATATTAGGCTACAGTTATGTATGATTTTATTTTTATTTACACAAATTCAGGATATAACTGTGTTTCGCAAGAAAGAAACTAAACGCAAGGAAAAATAAAAAAAAAAACAAAAGTCAGTTCTCATTTACATGTTTCTAAATTAAAATTCTTGCAAACTAACTTTATTTATTAATAATAAATAATGCTACATTATGTTGTAATTAATTAAAATATTTATTTAATAAAATGAAGTTTTATATTTAAATTTCACTGTGGTCTTCGAATTCTGACCATTGCAACGACATCACATTTGTTACTCCTGTACTATCTGCGACTAATTTTATAAGATTTTATTTCACATTTGTTATTGAATAAATGTTTATGTTTTTAAAACTACCCATTTTTTTATGGTATTGATTATTTTTGGATGTAATAAAATGTCAACAAGATATGCCTCCGCTAACGAGAACCAACTAGTCTAGGGATGGGCAAATGGAAAAAAAATATCGATATTTATCGTATCGATATTTTTCAAATATATCGATATATATCACCCAAAAAATATCGATATTTCGATATATCGATATTTTTTGCCCAATTTGCAATTATTTATAAAAATTGCCAAAATTATCGAAATTTTAAAGCAAATACACATCTGGCTGTTTCAACATAAGTCATATTTTTTAAAAAAAAATCGATTTGCTCGACATAAAAAGAAGAAACAAAATAAAAAAAAACATTATCCAAACCAGTATTTGTTTGATATTGACATCAGGAGCACTCTTTGTTTGATGAGTTCCCCTGTTAGTCTGCTCCTATCATTTGGCACAGCCAAATTTACCACTGAAGCTACTCTTTCAGATTACACTGAAGATGCTTGACAAATCAAATATTTTAGAGCGATATCCAAGAGAACCGGTGTGAAATGTTGACAATTTACCCAGAACTATATTGAATCAGATTTTCTTTCTAAAAGTGGTTGGTCCAAATACTGCTTCAGTTCATTGGGGACACAGATACTGCTTGGAACCTCTGACGAACCTATGCTCAGATTTAATTATTTCCCATATTTTCTAAATTTAAGAAATCGGATTGGTCAAAAACATGATGTGACGCATGAGCAGACAGCAGAGCTTTAAAAATATATCGATTTTGATATATGAAAATAAATATCGAAAATTGATATATCGCGGGAAAAAATATCGCTAATTTATATCGATATTTTTCTAAAAAAATATCGATATTTTGATATATCGATATTTTTTGCCCAAGCCTAAACTAGTCATTAGTTGATGTGACAGCTGACAGGACAGTGAATTGATTTTTTCAACAATGGTAAGAAATTATTCGTAAATAATATTTTAGAAGTCCCGAGGGACTTTTAAACAGCTAAAAACGATGTATGTTATTATTCCAGTCGCTCACGGACAAGATTACTATGCTTATGGCGCGGCCGGGCGGCGAAAATGCCCAAAAAGACGACGTTCCGTGGTGGATGCGCTACGCTGGTCGGGGGCTTGGGACAGTTGGCAGTTTCAGTTAGTATTACTTTTACGTGAAATAATCATTTCCATATGTTGTTTGAATGTAAACACATACCGTTTGTACGCACTTAGTCTAAATATAGCATTAAGTCAATATCTTATCGGATCCCCAAGACTAAGAAGTCCACCCCCTGTTACGTCTTGTATGATCATTGAGCGTTAAGACACCGATTCTCTTGGTTATACAAGAAGTTTCAAGAAAACTAAGCCTGAAATATGCTACATGTAGTCAAATAAAAATACTTATCAAAGTATCTATTTAGTTATTTCCCATGAATATCTGGTCTTATGAGGTATATTGTTTCCAGTAAGTCTGTCAATGTACTTTTCTTAAGTTTATTTGGGGGTGGTAAATGTGTCCTAAGTCAGATAGTATGGGGTGTGTCTATCTAAGAAACTTTTTTTTAATGTAAAATACATTGTTATAGTCATGACAGATACTACCCATTTCTTATTTTCTATCTTATAATCTTATCAATTATTTTATTTGCCCATAATGTCCATCCAGTCAGCATATTACTCTTCTAGAATAGAGATTATGATAGACTAAGCATACCATTGACTTTACAAAATATTTGTTAACTTCTAGGTCCCAAAAGATCATGCTATGACTACTACATTGAATTTCATCTATGCTACCTTTAATAATAATCTGTAAATTACTTACATATTTTAAAATATTTATGTCACACAGAATTGGTTGAAAATAGATCACAATTTTCCTTCTATATATACACTTTAAAGTATAGGATTCTCGGAAAAGTTCTTATGGCAATATTTTCTTGTTCCTGTCATCTAATAAATTATATTTCAGAGGGATAGTATACAAGAAAATATACTATCATTATTTCTTTTTTATAAAAAACTAGCGGCCCGGCCCAGCTTCGCCCGGTTACAAATAGATTTCTGTATAATAATATGTATGTATTATACCCATAAACCTTCCTCTTGAATCACCATATCTATTTAAAAAACCGCATCAAAATCCGTTGCATAGTTTTAATGATTTAAGCGTACAAAGGGACATAGGGACAGAGATAGCGACTTTGTTTTATACTATGTAGTGAAAATTAAAGACCCGATTAGAATCATTCTGATTGGATTAATTGCATCAGTTGAGTGATAAGGTTTATAGATCTGACTGATGGCCATAGTGCAAAAGATTCTTATTGTTTCCATAATATCCCTTATTGTTATACTATGGGTACTGTTAGTTATAATGAAATACTAAATAAATAAGGGGAAAATAGATTTATTACTATTGGTATGTCTCTGGTCAGATGGCGGAACAACTTTCACAAGTGGGGTGGCAGCGATTGGAAGCACAAAGCAGTAGAGCGGGCTCAGTGGCGTACCTTGGGAAAGGTCTATTTCCATCAGTGGACTGCCACGATGATGCTGATGATGAAAAATCGTCATGTTCTCTTATAGATGTTGACTATTGTAATTCACGTTTAAAAATGGATCAAAAACTAGGAATATCCTTGGAAAGTGAGTAAGATACATTGAACCATAAAGGAAAAGGGTCGGTCTGAAAATCCTAAATATCTTCAGAAGTAGGTACCCTACCTAGGTTTATACAATAAAGTCTGCATTCAAGAATATTTTAATGTGATTTGACCAAGCTTTTTATTTCTAACAAATCTATACATCTAAATAAAATTGAAGTGTCTGTTTGTAAAGTGAAAATAAAAAAAAAAATGACCAACTACATGTCGTTATATACACGATACCTATAACAAAATGACCTTAGATTGTTTTTTGTCTGTCTGTCGGTCTTTCTGTCTGTCTGTTTGTTCCGGCTAATCTCTGAAATGGCTGGACCGATTTTGATGGGACTTTTATTGACAGATAGCTGATATAATAAGGAGTAACTTAGGCTACATTTATTTTAGAAAAATTCTTTTATTTTAGAAAAATAATGTTTTCTGTTAAATTCCACGCGGTCGAAGTCGCGGGCACAGCTAGTATAAAATAAAATGCGCATTTTATCCGGTATTTTTTTGGATTTAGATTATTGAAAGATGTATCGGTTTCATGTATTTTAGTACTTTGTTGGCCTCCTAGAGCTCGCAATACTGCTGTGCGATCCGATTTAATATACTTTCTACTAGTAGAAGAACCTAGGTTCTTGAGGAATATTCTGTCATTCCTCTTTTAGAAATAATTTCATTTCCCGTACCGTGATTAGCGGTGGATCCGCTGACTTACACCTTTTCCCATCGCCACCCTATCCGTGCTCGTCGTCATCATCAGCCTTTTGCAGGCAAATGCTGGACATAGGCCTCACCCACGGTTCGCCACGAAACCTGGTCTGCTGCTTTATGCATCCACTCATTGCCGGCCCTCTTGTGCAAGTCGTCCGCCATCTAGCCAAAAGGCGTCCCAAGCTACGTTTGCCAAGATGCGGTGTCTACTCCAGCACACGCTTATTCTAATGGTTATCCGTTTTGCGATATATTTCACCATGGTTCTCAGACGGATCGCTTCGTTCCGAATTGTGTCCTCCAAAGACACTCATAGCATAACTCTTTCCATAGCACGTTGAGCGACTTTAAACTTGAGGATTAGCCCCACAGTCAGTGTCCACGTGTCAGTTCCGTAAATCATTGCAAGGAGGACGCACTGGTTGATCAGAGATATAGTATACCCGATGAAAATATGTGGCAAAATTTCCTAAACGCTGCCCAACCCGAATCCTGAAACTGGATCCTACTATCGGCTTCCGTTTCGAAGTAGTATCTATCCTTTTGCATTAGTTATCCGAGGTAGATATTGACATGACATGCACGCAGGCATTATCATGCATAAAAATGGCATCTCGCCCATGTCCACTAAAATAGACCAACGTTCCGAATTTCTGTTTTGTCGTGCTTGTATAAAGATAATCTAGACTCGTCTGAAAAATTAGTCTAGCCCAATCATTTAGAGTCAAATTTTTGGGTTCTAGACTCTACCATACCCAACCTAAAGTTATTGTCGTTCTAGTTTTGGCCCATTATTTTATAATTAATTTTAGATTCTTCTCTGCTTACGCCCTGTCGAGCTTGAGCCCGAGGCTCTGTCGAGCCAGGGCCCCGTCGAGCCCGAGGTACTGTCAGGCCACGGCCCTACCGGGTCGGGGGCCCCTAAGGCCGGGGGCCCGTGGCATTTTGCGCACTCTGCCACCCTATTGTTACGCCACTGGTTGGTATGACATTTTCATTAATAAAATGTCTAAAATGATTTGGACTACTTTTGGGACTAAAGTATCCCAAAAATCTATTGCTATATATTGCTGTCGTAGATTTGATAATTACTGATTATAATGCGTTTTCCAATGCCCATATATTTATTAAACAGCAAACCTATACCAAGCCAATACCTTGACATCAAGAACGCTCCTGTTATATTTTTATTTATGGACTAATTTATTTGAATAATGTGTCCGTTATTTATGTTGTATACCACACCCACATACAACCAGACAATTTGTAAATTACATACAATTGCGCCATGATCGTAACAATTTAGATGCACTATTTTTAACATTGCTAAAATGGTGTTTGACCGTGCTAATTCTCGGAATGATAATGTCACGCTGTATTTTGCAATGTATGTTAGAAAGTAGATGATATTGCAACCTAATTGGACTTTTGTTATTTTATTATTTATTTTCGTTATTATGTAAGGAAAACTAACAGCTAGAGAAATACATAAAATAAATACTTAAAATTGTAAAACGCCAAAAACAAGTTTTGACTTATGAACTAAATCAACAATTAAAACAACAAAGGTAGACATAACAAAGTAAAAATATAAAACTATAATGATAATGAGATGTAAAAAACAATCAATTAAAGAGACGGCTAAGTACATAATCACAATACAATTGCAATACATATGAAATAAAACTTATGTTGACCGATTGTAGCGGTATAAACTCCTACCTAATCTTTATGACTGTTTGCCATGTTGTTTTTAAAATTAATCTTTATATATTGGAGCTTTTCCTTGTCGGCATTATTATTTAATTATTTCTAAAAGCTTCTTTTCACTTCTGAAATGTTGTGGGTATGTGGTGGATAGCCATCACAACTCTATCGTACTCTCGATTGCTGAGGAGGCTCGTGCCCTGGCTGATACAGACAGCCATCACCAAGGAGTTACAAATTAAGCAAATCTGCATTAACTTTATAGGATCTCATCTTATGTTTCAAGCGCAGTGGAATGCCAAGCATTGCTTTGTAATACATGTTTTTGTTGTTGTTTTGTTACTGTCCTTGAGCGTTCGTATCGCTTGCCATCGAATGGCATGCTCAACAAAAAAGAAACTTCATGTTCAACAAAAAAGAACCAACAAACATCACATTAATTTCCACTCGAACATACCGATCCCCAATACACAAATAACCTTACAATTCCCTTCCAGTCGCGATAATCCTGGGCCTGATCAACTGCCTGAGCATCATGGTGCTGAACGTGGCGTGCCTCATCGCGGGCATCTGGCAGATGCTGGCCGGGTTCATAGTGATAGTGTGCGAGGCACCTTGCTGCTGCTTCTTCATAGACTACGTGCAGACCATCAGCGATAAGATAGAGACCAGGCCTTATTGGAACAAAGCGGTGTTGTATGTCTGGTGAGTACATTATTTTTGTTAAATAAATTAAATAATAATGTCACAATGTGGGTATCTTGGGCTACTGTAGATATAGCCTGACTTGACCATGGATACGCTTCTGTCTCACAAAAAGCTGGCGTGTCGTTTCACGTTGGTTTTTGGTTTTGTTGTGTTTTATTCGGTGATGGACACTGATGGAGATCCTTTTTTCAAGCTAAGGAGTGACTGGCAAAGTCACTACTATGGACTACCTAAGTGTGGTAGAGGTTAATGACGATAATCATATAACATCAGATGATCTTTATATTCGCTTGTTTGCGAGACATGTGCCTTCAAAAAGTTTTTAATTTATTGGAATAGCCACAAATACAAGCCATCAATAAAATAAAAAAACATATAATTGTTAAGTAGCTGGATGAAGGTTCCGTCAAGAGATTGGCGTATCGCCCTCGATGCGTGCCCAGTAAGCTCAGATAATCTAATTGGTCACCTCTTATGAAACTGTCAATTCGAATACCGGACAAAGCTAAACTTAAACCAATGACTTTAGATTGCAATGCAAGTTGTAATGGATGACAATAAAGAAATTGTATTATAAAAATAAATAAAAAAATGCATGTCCGGTACATTCTGTTTTACAGCGCGTGAATCATTCGGATTGGTCGGCTAATTACTTAGTTATTGTCCTCATTTGAATGCGTTTGTGTCGTGTGACATTGTGCCGTTTAATAACTAAAGAAGGACAACCTCGGTGGCGTAGTTGTACTAGGGTACGGTTATAATGTCTCGGGTTCGAATCCCGGATTGGGTAAAATGATATATGATTTTTCTATTCATTATCAGCCTAGAGTCAGAAATTTGTGCCCGATATGGCGATGGACCCGCCACCTACCATATCGTGGGATGCAACATACAAGGCCAAATGTGGGTGTCCTGGCACCTCTGCCTACCCCTTCTGAGAATAAGGCGTGAGTTTATTATGTATGGATGTATAGACGGAGGAGTGACGACAGCTTTTTCAACATTATTATCTGCGGTATTTTAATATTAGTCATCGGCTAAGGGTATCCAACACTGTCCGTCGCCCGCACGACCTAATATTTTAAGTATGAATTAATTAAATGTGGTAATATAGCCGTGTCACCAATGGGATATTACGATAACATCTTAAAAGTTATACCGTACCAATTTACATATATTTAATTCGACAAATGAAGGGTTTGATAACTTCGCATTGTCTTTAAATACCCTTCAACGCTAGCGTATTTTCATGGATTGGATTATTTTTAAAGTTATAAACTTAACCACCACTTTGTATCACACTTGGCCTACCTACGTTCATTACGAAAAAGTCGAATCCCATACTAAAATAACTCTGTAGCTATAACAAGGAGGCCCATCTTTAAACTAATTGAAGTACCCGGATTTGGCTGTTTACCAAATATATTTTTTAATGGATATTTTATTCACCATGTTAGTGGTAATTACGTTACGGTCGAATGATTCATATTTTCCTTTTTGGTTGAATGTGAGCCGTGCGTGTTGCACTGCCACTTTCCATTTTGTATCGTTACAGATATTATATAACACATGCCGTAATTGCTTTCTTAATAAACTGGTCTACCCATAAATCTCTCTATTAAAGTTGTTTGGTACTGTTAGTTCATTTATTGGAGTACGTAAATTAATGGATATTTGATTAGCATAATGGAGGTTTTATTAAATTTGTACCAGGGATGGGAGCAATAAAGTATAGAGCCACAAAGTTACCTGGCCCGGTGGCGAAAAGTGGAAACAACGATGTCATTTGCCATTGTCAATCTACTTGCCAGTCGCTGACATATCGGCCATTGGTTGTTTACTCAATGTTTTTATTTTTCCTAAATTATTTAAAACTAGTGAAAATTGCCGAAAGCTTTAAAAAGTAATGCTAGGATTATTTAACTTCAGGTATTCAATTTTATGAAGGAAGAAATGCGTCTTCAGATGCCAATAATACCCTTCGAAAAATTGTATCGTTGCGTAGCTGCCGTGACAGGTTAATGTTGTCAGCTTTTCAAAATAAATTCCGCAAAAACAGAACTTTGTACGTACTAGTACAATAGATGTAAGTTCATATCATAAACTAAAATTTAGCGTTACGTGCGTGGTGGCCTGTTGGTAAATGGATCACCAATGACCACAACCACATTTCACGGTGGCCGCGGGTTCGAATCTCAGGGCACCCCTCTGACTTTTCGGAGTCATGCGTGTATTGATAGTCAATAAACACACACTACTACTAACGGTGAAGGAAAACATCGTGAGGAAACCTGCATACCAAATCGATTTATAAGAATTTCTATCTTCTTCTTCTTCTTATTTTCAAATGTAGTTTGGCTCCACCGTTTCATCGGTGATTTTGCCAATGTCATGTAGTGGGAGCGGGGTAATAGTCAGAGGTCAAGTAAGTAGAAATTATTTTAGTCAATGGACAGATTCCGTTGGTGTTTTTGGAGAATGACGTAGGAAGTAAAGGAAGGGTTAAATTATATTTTAATTCAAGGAGTGACTTTGGGATTATAAATACAAATTATTGATCTTTAAAAATTTTGATAACAAGATAATATTTTCTGGGGAATCTGTTAAAAGTGTTTTGACATTGACAGGGCGAATTTATCAGGTAGGATGTCGTAAATAGTATGTGAAGTTCGGTACCTGTGTAAGTCCACCAACCCGCATTAGGCCAGCGCGGCGGACTATACGGCCTGTGATATGGCCTAACTACCCTCAATCGTACTCTCGATTGCAGAGGAGGCCCGTACCCTCCAGTGGGACGTGTATGGGCTGATACAGATAATTTTTTTAAGGGTTTTGACTTCTTTAAGGGGGAGCGATTGGTTAGAAATCTTGTAAAGGAAAAAACATGCATATGAAACTGGGCCACTCATTTTCCCGACACTATTGATCGGATTGAAAAATCTTACTTTACCCACTTTATTGCTATATCTATTTTTAATGGCAACACCAAATTCGATTACAGCGACTCTCTCACCGGGTCAGATAACTTTGTGCCTCTATAACTTATTTGATTGTAAAAATATTACAACGTTTTATATAACTGGCCAGCATAGTTAAATATTGTCCTTTCAATCGCACTCTATTTTATATGCTATTTTAAAAGAGCGCTGTACTCAACTTCTGTTGCAAACCGGTTTCGAACAGCAACACTTATTAAACTTTTTGAGCTCATCATAAGAATTCATAAACATTTAAGATCATTAACTGCCTGTCTGCTGGTGGTTTAAACTAATTTATTCATCTTCCAACATTTAAATTCTACATTCTATAATGACAATTTTCCGAGTGCTAAGAGCTCTCCTTCTTTAAGTGTGGCTTGAAGAGATTACTCTCCCCACGGTAGGCAACGATCTATTCGTGCTAGGCCTCTGGCACTGCAGTGGTCTTTGACTTTGAAAGGTGGACACCGCGAAGGCAATTAAAACAAAATAATTCATCGACGACCCCTTATGTTCCTACATACATAAACTCACACCTTTTTCCCAGAAGGAAAACTACCAGGCCATCCACATTTCGCCTTGTATTTCGTCCCACGATGTGATGTGGACGAACCTATCGCCATATCCAATCATGTTCATTATTTATTTTTATAAGTGTACAATTTTGTTTTGCTATAATGTTTGGTTTATATAACACTATGTTTTCCAGCCTGGCGTTGCCCCCGTTCTTCATGTGTTTCCTGAGCATGAGCACCTGGTTCGGCAGCGGGATGATCTTCGCCACAGGAGTCATATACGGCATGATGGCGCTCGGCAGAAAGTGAGCCCTATTCTGTTCTATTGTGTTGTGGGTTTAAGGTATTATTCTAGAGCCGACATCACGAACAAAGCACAGCGCATGTACCAATCAGAATCGCGGGAAAGAAATGACCGGGAAGGTAGCGTGTTTGCGTAAAGCTGAAATCAAATTATCGTACGTACGTCTTACGCATAGAGCAAAGAAGCGGCCATAGATACTAGATGCGTCTAACAGGCCAATCAGGACAATGGATCATGCAAGGTTATGACTTAAGCGTACGAATGATAATGTGCACACAACAAAAGAATCCATTGTTCAAATCGGTCTAAGACGCGTTTCTTTAGTATTTATAGCCGCTTCTTTACTCTATGCGTAAGACGGAATACTTTAGTTTGAAATGCAGGTACATGTACCGCTCCTTTTATTACGTTTTGTTTGCGCTGTCGCTTCTAATAATGATATCTCAATGGTTTTGGGCTATGGTGATTGGGACTAACAAAATATTGGTGACGAGATAAAAGTATAATTTGGACTAATTTGGGACAAATATTATATTTAATTTATAATGTGACGGAGAATTATGGGTAAGGTGAACAGTGAACAATAGTTACTTATATAAAAGCCTTGATATTTTCACAATGAGTGTGACAGGGACAACACTAAAAACTAGTGCCGTCTTGCTCTGTACTATTTAAATTCGCATTATAATTTTCACGTTAAAATGTAAATGTTTAGTTATTACAAGACTTTATATCTTGATATAATAATGTTTGAATACATTTTGAATATTAAGTGTTCGGAATCAGGGTTGAAGATTTCCTCTCATGGCAAACATATTGAATAGTTTTCTTATCTAGGAAGGTATATTCAGCAGTCGATAAAATGTGATTTTGTTAATGCAATGGTCAGGGAACACAAGGTTGGCTTGAAAATTATATTAAGGAAATCTTATTACGGTCCATGGATCTGTTACATTATGTTGGTAATTGGAATAACCTAGTTTAATTAAAATTATAGAATCATAATATTATTTATATAATTCAAGGACTACTGGAGATGTAGTGTTTGTTTGTTTATAAGTAATTTTTTTAGTAAAAATATGTCAAATAATCAATTTTTATATAATGATCATTTCTTGATGCCTATTAGAAAATACTTTTATCTTATTTCCAATTTAATCTTGGTTCGGGAAATATGACAACTAATTTGTGTTATGTGTTAATTTGTTTTGTAATTGTAACAATAAATATTTGTATTTGTATTTTTTCTATTATGAAAATTGTTATGTAAATATTTATCTATGCGGCTAAATTGGGTGATCACACAATGTTTTATATTCTGGTAATAAGTGGAATATATTGAGTCCTAAGTATTTTAAATTAAATTCTGGAAATTTAAGCATACGTCTTAGTGGTTATGGTCTTAATCTATTTTTTTAAGTCTAGAAGGTTCTAGAGAGGTAGAAAGTAGTTTTCTTAACCAAATCAAGTGTATGATAGTGTTTTATAACTTTACTATATTTACTGACACAATGTGTATATAGCTCAGCTAAATGTATATAGTATTATACACATAAGAGAAATATTATACTTGCATTATTATTGTAATAACAATGATGCAGATTGAATATGCATTGTGAATTAACCACGAACTTCTGAAAGAACATGTTTGCATACTGAATTGTATTTTGTACTTGCAATTAAGAATATGTATTGGGCGTATGTTTTTGCATGTCGGGCACGCAATCACGTCGATAAATTATGTAATATTAATAGCGAATTCAAAGTGGGGAACCATTATTGATCAGGATAGAACGTAATGTCTGAGTTAAGTGATGTTTTTTTTAAATTATTCTATGGGCGCTATACTAAATTAGAAGAGGCTTGCTGAGTTTTACAGTTTGATTTGTGTGATTTTTATCATTTTACTGATTCTGATTTATATTTAGTTTGACTTTTCGGAGTCATGTGTGTATCGATAATCAATCACCACGCACTAAAACGGTGAAGGAAAATATCGTGTGGAAACCTGCATACCATGGCGATTTGTAAAAATTGTATGGTGTGTAAAGTCCGCCAATCCGCACTAGGCCAGCGTGGTAAATTATATGGCCTAACCACACTCAATCTAATTCTCGATTGTAGAGTAGCCTCTTGCCCTGCAGAGGGACGTATATAGGCTGATACAGATACAGAATATATTTAGTAAAGTTAGTTTAGGCGGGTTAATATGTAACCTTTTGCTAATCGACGTGAGTGCGTGCGTTGCGTGTGTGCGTGCGGTGCGTGTGTGTGTCCGTGTGTAACGCATGGGGGTGCAGGGGGTCCCGCGACGACATGGCGGCGATGGCGGCGGGCAGCAGCTCGCCGGGCGCCCCGCCGCCCGCGCACGACCACACGCTCACGCTCATGGAGGACCCCGACGTGTGGCGCCCCAACTAAACAGGCAACTAAACACTACAGCTATACTACTTACACGCTTGACCGGCTTTGCCTTTGCTTGCTGTTTGTCACTCTGCATTTGTATTTTTGTTTTTTTTTTTTGCTTGGAGAAGTTTTTATGATGTTTTCTTTTTTTTTTTTGTTTTGCAGTGAATGTCAGTTTTGTGCTAGAAATATTAATTATAATAAATGTTATTTGTAAAGTAAACCAAGATACGAAATGTTAATTTTCAGTTTAATGGTAGGCTAATGTTAATTTTTTGTTTAATTTATTCAATGACATACGACATGAGAAACTTTGCATGAGATTTTTTTCAATTATACATATTCACGTAGTTGATACTGTTTTGTTAATTTTTCGACTGTCTTAATTTATATTCATTAATTTTAGTTTAAACGACACCTCAACGCAGCCTCTACACATTTTTTTGGAATTGGTTAAGCTTGCAGTTTCAATTAATTTTATTACATGAATTTCATCAATGATTTTTCTTCAAAAGGATATTTTGAATTTTGTTGTTTCCTCTGACCAGAGCGTCAGCAGAGGACATGAGGACTTCGGCGGCGGTTTTGGAGGCCGGTGGGATGCCGTCGTCTGCTCCGCGCGCCAACCTGGTGCCCAACGAGCAGCCCGTCAGCTTCACCGGCGTCCCCACCCGCCACTGACCGTAAGTCCACCACGCACTCCTGCCACCAGACGGCCACCCTATACTTCGCATCACTGTACATACGATGTGAATACAAACATAATAGGATTCCCTTCAAACATTATAGTGCAATAAAAATATATATAATCACAATTGACAGCTGTCAAAATAAGTTGTTGAAATTTTTACACTAATAATGTGCATTTTTAAATAAAATTTTTGGAAGCTTTTTAACTATTCCATTTATTCGAATTGTAACTCTTTGCTTTAGTTTGACAGCTGTCAAATGTGACACAAGATCAACGAACGGGCCGTTTGGTAGTGGTGTTTTGGCGCGTCAAATTATTTCTAAATATTGTAAAAGACACTTGTTATTTGAAAATTATATATTTTAAGAATGCTTACCTGTTCGAGAGTTGTAATATAGATCATTATGTTTAGTGTTGCCAACGTAAACCAGTGTCCTCCATAAAACAGCATTGCCAGTATACAAAATTCATTAATCTGATGTATGTTTGCTTGTAGATTTTTTCAGTTTTGAACATATATAACAATAGTAAAGTATATAGGCTAGTTATGATGATAGTGTCTACACGAGGCTATTAATGCATTGTTAAAGTAAATTATAATAGTTTAAACTTTTCACTTAATATCACAATACAAAGGACCACCAAAATCCTCGTGTGTTCGTATTTAAATAATAATTAAAGTGCATGAGTTTGTTCACGAGAAATCAAATATTTTTTATTTGGCACTGAGCAGATCTCTGGGAAGAAGCCGTGGATTAAGATTAGATGTCATTATATTTAGTTTACTGTTTATACATATGCGTGGACGTTGTAATGTTCCGCTTTCAGTTTTTATAAAATATTTTGTACGTGTTAAATGTTATTGTCTATTTCATAAACCAATCTCGCTTTATGAACACATTTAAACAAATATATTTTACTTGTTTGTAACTCCTGTATAGTAAAAACATTTAAAATATATATTGCAATATTCGCGGCTAATGTTTTTTATATACAACGCTGTCTTATTATTGGATTACGTTTTCACAACAAAATGTGTTTACATTGCAACTTGTTTAAAATATACAACCGGAGGAAAGTGGGTTTTATAATTTTATAGAGATCAGTTAACATGCAAAAACACCTATTATAATTTGGCCTAAAATGTCGATAAAAGAGCTACGTCATACTCCTCGTATTTTAAATGCAAATCGATAGTATTCCAACAATCCAATCTCAAAAATGCTATTAGAGTTCCGCATCTACACGTTCCAAGAAGTTTATGGTTGGATGATAGACTTGCATTGTAACCGATCTCTTTTCACGTTTATTCCCATTGCAGCTAATTAAAAACTTAGTCATGTATTCATTTTATAGCATTTTTAGCGTATACGGAGGGCTGTTATAGTATAATTTGATAATCTGTAAGTTTATTTAGTCTACGAGGCGTGGGGTTGTGTTTTTAATTACATATCTTCAACATTCACCACTTGCAGGGTAGATGGGTTTGTTTATCGGAGAGAATATACAGAGTTGCAAGTTGAAACTTTAAAAAACATTTTTTTTTTATAAATTATTTTGATTTTGAATTTACTGGTATGAATTTGATTTAAATATGCAGTCATTTTAAGATACTCCATTGAATCAAATATTTATTTTTATTGTACTAATTGTAAAATCCCATTTATGTACTGAGTAATTTACGTGAAATTAATGTATGTTATATTTGGTTATATTAGATTTGTATATTATAATTATTAAATGTATTGAAATTAAATTTTCAAATTGTAGTTAGTAAAATTCTCTTGACATTGGTGTAAGGTGTTTAATTGTTTCCTTTTAAATCTGAATTAAAATGTATAAATTCATGTCTTGAGGAAAAGTGGTGACGACTACTCTAAGAAATAGTCGGGAGTAGAGTTGGAACTAGAGAGAACACAGCTCAATATATTATGATTTCCCGTACTATTTGTATCGTATTGCTGCCCTTCTTGCTGTGCCAGGTTTCGCTAATAAGATTTTTGAATATTTAAAGAATAATAATAATAATAAAAGCCTTTTAGAATCCACGGCGGGATGACAATTGGTCAAATTATTATGTAGATCACTTTTGGAGATAAATTTAATGCTAAGACTTAATATGCAAGCTCAATGCATAAAGTCAAAATCACTAAGGACAAAATTATATTAAAGTGAAGTGATTTTTTCCTAAAAGAATAAATTGTCGAAATTTATGATATGCGTAGTCTAGCTAGACTAGAATATTGCGTATGTAAAAATAGAGAGGAATAATGTACAAAAAATAATGTTTGATTTGTGGGCGGCGAGGTATAGTGCGGATGGAAATAAATAACTATGCTCTGCATTCGTTTACAAACTGACCCATTCATGGTGTGTGTATTGTTTATGATCTTAGGCAGGTCTAGATCTCGGAAATAACAAAAAAGAGGATATTACCGACATAAGCCTTTGTCATTGAAATAATAATTATTGCGCTTTTAACATTCAGATCTACGCCTTACCTAAATGTTGTCAGTTTGAAATCAAGTTTTATGCATTCCAAATTGTACTGATTATTTTTGGTTTATTTGTAGTTTGTGTATATTCGTCCTCTATTTTAAGGGAATTATTTTACGTGAAATGTTTTATTTGATAATGTTTAGGAGACGTCAATTTGCGTATGGGATTTATGCTGCGAAGGCTATATATTCTTTTTCCATAATATGGCAAGGTTTTGCCCAGTTCAGTTATATTTCGGAGTGGTATGTTATCGATATTATATGTCGATTAACTGGTCTGTGATACCGATTCGTGTAGGAACTACAATAACTCATTATTAAAATCTATGCCAAATTGGTGTTTCCTAAGTTTTCAAATAACTTATATCAAATTACGTCGAGTCCATTTCGTCAGTTTCTTATGTTTATTCATTAAATAAAAATGATACTTTGTGCGCGCCATTTTTCAAGTAATATTCTCGACTTGTAAGGAAATGTAGGAAATGTCAAAAACGTAATAAAGGATTTGTAGTGTAGTGGTAGACATTTATTTACAGGAAACATTATTACAACAATGTCAATTTGTTATAAAGTATGTTATTAGAAGAATTAAGATTAGAAATGGGGTCACAATCAAATTGATAATTATATTCAGTCCGTTCATATGAGAAAGTATAATTGCAAGTTTTAATACTGATGTGGAGCATCTTGTTGATTATCTTATATAGGAATATGTTAAATAAAAATGCTATATTCTCACAAGGTATTGTTGGGAATACCAAAAAAGATTTCTCCACAATGTATGTAATGTGGATATCCATCTACATATTGAACGATCTGCTACTGTAATAAAAGTTATCAAAAAAAGTATATGAAGATTCTATTGTAGAATCTGAGGTGTCTCATATCAGTACTAATGTTGTGATTATTCGCAAATATCAATATATAAAATACACAAATTATAAAGTATTGAGGGAATTGTTCCGCACAGCATGCGTATAAAAATCTAAGTGGTTACTATTACAAAATATTTTTGTAAAAATAAAATAATTTATGTTCGTTGGCGTTGTATGTGGGGCGCGAAAAATGGAATCATCAGAGTTTGGAAAACGAAGAGTAAATTAAATTGATAAAAATCTTGTGAATGAAATGATCTTGTGGCCAAAAATTCTGACAGTAAAATTTAAGATACAAAATATTTTTTATTTTTATTTTTTTATGATCCTAATCATATAAGCGCCCTGTCTACATCTGCCACGAATAATATCACTACATACTAAAAATTAAATTATGTGTCGCAGACGGCGTAAAGTATTATCTTGTGTAAGAGAGACCCTAGTCTTAGGTAATGTTTTTCTAGTAATAATATTATTGCTCATACACAGCCAATATTTTAGCGAATTATTTTTTTTATTAACGCGTGTGTACGTATGAATGTGTTGCTAGAAATTAAATTATGTTTATTTTTTTACGGCTGACAACTATTTAAGCCTGCATGGTAATTTGTAGCTTATTTACTGGCAACTTTTGTGGCGTATGAATTGTGCTTCCTTATTGATTCCTTTAAACTCGTCATTTTATTTTTTATCCCTTTAATTTATAATATATGTTATGATAATAGATTAACTATTATTAGTAAGATTTTACGTTGAGATTGTATATAATGAAATTTGAGAAATATAGACCATTATATTAAATCAAATATTCTTAGACAATATTTGTTTCGGATAATGCTGTGGATGAATTTATTTGCTGAATTGTAAACTAAACGCCAGTGCAAATATCAAACCTATTTGGTCGAAATAACAGTGTTGCCAGTACTAAAAGTATAATCATATAAAAAAATGATAATCATGTTAAAAATAAAGATATATTTTATAACTCACATCACAGTGTAAAGAAGTTTAGTTGAAATAGCGTGCACTGGTAGTTTAGTTTGTATGAACGCACTGTTCATGATAAAATATTACCACAGTAAGGTATATTATGTATGTATACATAGACTAGTGTAAGCAGTTGCTGTTGTTCTCGAGTTGATGTTACTGTTTAGGACGGCATATCTGTAATAAATGTGTGTATATTGAATTCACTGTGGTTTTATTTATACATCTCCCACTGCTTCATATTTTTTATAGTATGGCTGTTTTAAATGTTTATGACTGTTCAATAGTAATTTTATTGTGCCTGAAAATCAGGCGATGAAGGGTCGTACAGGCAAACCCATTCACAACTCACAGGAAATCGACGTTTAGCGACAGCTTTACTGTCGCGTTTCGGTCGGATGATTGAGATTGCCGGATGCCAAATACTATCTCTTTTCTCTTTCCATGTGTTTTCCCTCCTGATCTGATTGGCCAGCAATAAATCCATGATCCAAGCGTTGTGGATGCTCATGGGCAGCAATGAGCACTTAACATCAGGTGACATGATTGCTTGTTACAGGGATCTATGAAAAAAAGGCAAGTTCTGGATTTTATATTTTTTTTTATTTCTGCACTTTCATAACCATAACATAGGTGGTCGCGGGTTCGAATCCCAGCGCACACCTCTGACTTTTCTGAGTCATGTGTGTATTGATAGTCAATCACCACGCACTAAAACGGTGAAGGAAAACATCGTGAGGAAACCTGCATACCATAGCGATTCATAAAAATTTCTATGGTATGTAAGTCCGCCAACCCGCACTAGGCCAGCGTGGAGGACTATATGGCCTAACCACTCTCAATCGTACTCTCGATTGTAGAGTAGGCCCGTGCCCTGCAGTGGGACGTATATGGGCTGATACAGATACAGATACTTTCATAACCATCTTATGAAAACTACTAAGATACTTAAAGTGAATACAATACATAATTATTCTATAACCATAATATACCGGGTATATCAAGCGTGCTACCAAAGCGAAGCCGGGTGGTAGTTTTAGTGACTACAAACATAATGTAACTAAAAATTTTGCAAAGAAAGGCCACATTTTTTTAAATTATTTTTTAAATATCGTCGAGTTTGGGTGGTAAATCCATAGCTTTTGGTAAAATAATAATTTTAAGCCTTGCGTACCATTGCGTCTTTAAAAATAAAAGGGTGTACACTCATTGTGTTGTCATCACTCATCAGTGGCGGCATAAGGTAGGTTGGCACCCGGGGCGGTTTCGTAGTGAGCACTCCTACATAAAATATAACACCCACTGCTAAACAAGCCTACACCGGATATATCGTGCACTTATGAAATCTAACTTTTATTGGAGGAAAGCTATTATGCTCCCCTTTCGGTGCCCCGGAGGCGGCAGGAACTGTATGTTAGTGTCACTAGCCTTTTAGCCTGGCACGTTACGGATGTTTTGGCCGAGCCGGGTCCCTCACAAAACCTACGCTAGCATACCGACTAAATCCCTTGGATCACCGTCATACGCATTATGGGCGGCCCCAGTCATCACAAGGCGAGAAGTATTTTCTTCTACGTACAACAAATCGCGAGATCCAATTGCCAACAACAGCATTTCCGGACAAATACGACCTGGCCACCTTCAAGAAAATAGCGTATTCTCGCCTTAAAGGTAGCAACGTATCTCTATGCCCTATGGTGTTACAGATGTTCATGGTCGGCGGTGATCACTTACCATAACGTGAACCAACGCACAACTCCCGCGTACAGCCTCTGGTAAGGGGTGCCGGAACCTTCGAAGTTGAGTTGGTTAGATCAAGATTTCCCGAAGTTATTTGTATTCTTCACACAGACAGACATTCACACACCCTTAAGAAATTGGCATTGTTTTACAATTCCCTCAGACCAACTCTTAATAGCAGATTATCAGAAAAACTCTTATTTGACATAAAGTTCCTTTTTTAATTAGAAAATAAAGCAAAAAAAGAACAAATATATATTTTTTTACTTTTGGTTAACTGATAATGGGAAGAATGTGCTTGCTTTTCTGAGCATAGCTTCCCAAAACGGGGCTTCAGTTTGGCTCACTCGACTGGATCGCGCCTGGGACAGTGCTGCGACGCCACAGAGCGTCGTGACGCTTAGTTTAGGTAGTTCTAGGCTAGACAATGCGTCTGCTGCCTTGACTAGTTTCGGTCTTAGGCTTTTGAAAGAACATTCCACCGACTATACAAGTCAACTCTAACTTCACCAGGAGCTGATAGAGACCTCCACGCCAACTGTTATATGGGCCCCTGCAGGTGGCCCCTACACTCGTGCAAGATAGTCTCAAATTTATCCACTGCAAAGCCCAGCTACCGAATTCTAGAATTAATTCTTTTAGAGAATGAGACATTGTATTTAAAAAAGATAATAATTACAGTTGCGAAAAATTTCAAAATATACTATTAGTATACAAGATACAAGGGTTGGTAGTTATTTCTGGATAAAGGTAGATTTTGTGTGCTTTCTCTGGGTTTATTGTGGGTGTATTTGTCACCCCTTGGTGCTTGGTACCCGGGGCGGACCGCCCCCCCTTTACGCCGCCACTGTGTACACTATTATTTAAAAAAAAAAACAATGCATTTACCACTCTAATAACTTGATAGGAAAAAAAAAACAAAAAATCATTGTCTCACCTTTTGGAACAAAATTTAGTTGCATTGTGTCTGAAGTCACTAAAACTACCACCCAGCTTCGTTTTCGGTAGGACTCTTGTCTCTTGATATACCCTGTATTATCTAATATTGAATAATCAAAATAAGTTACTATGTTTATCTTTTAATTTTGTAGTATTTTTAATTTTATTTTAAAATTGATGATGCTGATTGTTGAAATATGTTGCAACAATATTTATGTTATTTGTTATTGACCATACTTATTCAAGCAGTTGTTATATTACTTTTCACATAGTAACAAGATAAAATAGTAATAAATTAATACACATTTTATAAAGGGTGACATTTTGAAATAGCAAAGCAAGGTACATGTAGATGGATTCTTATTCCCCATTATTATTCAATTTTGCCAATATTATACAAAATATCAAACCTACACTAACTACTACTAACTGCTACACAAACATTTGCTTTTATTATTGGGAAATAGTACTTTTAAACATATCTGTGACATCATTTTTATTCAGTTTTGAATATAGATAAATAACAAATAAACATATCTCAAACAATAATGTTTTGTCTTGATTGAAGCCTTGAATACTTAGGCTGAGGCCCCAAAACAATTGAGTATACACCATATTAATCAGTAACAGTATATTATGTTTGAGCCACAATTAACAATTTATGCTGATAAGTTTTTGCTATTAAGTAATATTAATGTGGAGAGAATGTTTCCAAATACAAATCATACACATTATATCAGATTATTTACATTTATTTTACATTTAAGTTACAATATTGATGTTGCAAGCATTCCAAACACAAATTAAATCTTCAGTCTTTCTCTTGGCTCCCATGCAGTACCCTAGGAACAGAAAAGTTCAATATAAAACAACATGTTTACTCTTCTTGCACAAGTGTATTGTAAGTTTGATATTATTGTTTTTTTTTAAATTGACTATTCTGATAATTGTATATGTTAAATTAACCGAGGGCTTATTACAATTAAAAATACCACATACAGATATGCGTATGTTAGTCATCGTGTGTCAGTATTTTTTATACTAAAAATCAATAGATTTTTAAACAAAGTTTCCATAACTTGAACAAAAAACAATATTGAAGACCCACACAAATATTTTAAAAGTACATAGGTTACAGGTCCCTTTTTATTAATATTACTTCGAGGGTATGCACTATGCAGGTGATAAAAACAACACTATAGTTTGTAAATAATTTAAATCCTCGCAGTATGATTAATTAACCAACATAGCAGGTTTTGCAACTGTACTAAACTTATCTATAATTTTAATAGGAACAAGTTGAATGTAATAAAACGCTCCTTTATCATTATACTTACTAAGCTTTCAGTTTGAAAATAGCTCCAGTTATTGTTCCGTGTCTTTGAATAAGGCATTGCTTTTTATCTGTCTCCAAGCACACCGTGGGCGGCTTCAAATTCGGCTGTATTTTACAAGCTTGTTCAGAAATAGCCACAACAATGCCAGCTGAGTCGACGTGAGCTGTCCCTTTTGCCGCTAAACACAGCCCCTGATGGTCGGCGACCAGACAGCCGCTAATGTTGGGCGTCGCCATAATCTCTTCGATAACTCTGTCGAGGTCTTTTTCCATTTTTTATGCTTTTGTGCAATATAAAAATAAAAAATGCTCTCCGTCTACGAAATAACACCTTCGTAAACAGGAAAACAATCTGTCATTGTCAATGTCATTAAGACAATGTTTGGTGTATGTTTCGACATTCGCGTTATAAATTGTAGCATTAGTAGCATTATTATAGCGCTATCTCTTTTTTAATTATGCTACCTATCCTTGTTCCGCAATATGTTGAACGTTGCAAACTCGAAACTACATAATATTATTATTTTAGATTTCTAATAAATTTAGACTGGATAATACAATAAAACTGTACAGGCACCACCTAAGGCGCAGAAGAGATTTTTTTTGGCGCTACTTGCTAATTTAATTCGTCAACAAATTCTTCTATTGTTTGTTCTTAAAATATGAATTTCTAAAGGGGTAGTCAGGCTGTTGACAGTTATGACCCAGCAATCTCAGCATCCCAGATTGCTCAGTATGAATTGTGGTATGAATGGGCAGGTCATCCGGAGCGGTCCACTGTGTCACAGGAAATCGATGTAAAGCGACAGCATTGCTGTAGCGTTTCGTTCTTTGAGTGAGATTTCTTCATTCTTCATTATTTTGTCCTTCCCGTTCCCCTTCCGGTTTGGTGGGCCAACAACACATCCATGATCCAAGTGTGTTGTGGATCGTCATGGGCAGCAGTGTTCAATACCTTCAGGTGACCTATTATTATATTATGGTGCGACTGAGATTTGTATCCCTATCAGTCCATAACGGGCTGGCTCTAAAATTATAAGTTGCGCTTTGGGATTTGAACCCGCATTCACCGTCTCATGTTACCGTAAAAGTTGACAACTTTGCCACACAGGTTAACATTGCCCTAAAATCATTTTTTTAACAAATCCGTTAATATGAAAAAAATATTTAAGTCTATGGCATCATTTATTATTTGGTAGGAAAGTTGATCATATTTGTGATAGCACTGTGAATCGCAGTTATTCCTGAGTTTATTTAGTAGCTTGTGAGAGCTTGTCAAAAAAGGTATGTCTTTTGGCGGGCCAATTTCGTCTGAAAAATATTCTTGGATTGTGCGTCATGACGAGACCGCAGATAAATTATTTTAATGTATGTCATAAAATATGAATTATTAAGTATTTTAATAACAGTTTAGTGATCTAATCGTTAAAAAGTCATTAAATTTCGGGATGGGCAATTTTACCCTGACTTTTTCAGACCTGTGCTTGACAACATTGCCCATCATCAAAAAGTACCTAGGGTTGTCAATATCTCGATAAATTAAATTGATAAAATCTAAAAAGGTTTCGACGCCTGTTATTTTAAAGATCAATCGAATTTAGAAAGGTGTCTTTTTAATCGACTTAATAAAAGAAGGTATTTACTTTATTTTGATTGCCAAATTGATCAAAACTTAAGTTGACATTTTGTTTGTAGCATATTTTAAATTTATTTAAATAAAAGATTTCTATAGCGTGCAATGCTTGATTTAATTACCACTTTCATATTATGAAAAGTAAAAATGTGAGAAATTATATAAAGTAAAATCAATTTACTGTAATGTGACAGCCCTAAGAGTTTTTAACCATTTATCAGAGTTTGTATGGAAAGAGTAAGAATCGCTAGGTAAAATTGCCCATAATGTTTTGTTACGAGAATCTGTTAACTTTAAGAGTTTTTTTCTAAACCACTGCTAAGATTATTTTTTATACTTATTTCATTTTTAATTGTGTAATAATATGGGTTATATTTTGGCAGATATCAACATGGGCAATGTTAGCTGATCGCCACATAACTTTCCCATCATTAAAATAATAAAAAATAAATTTAAAATATTAATTTATTTTAAATATAACATAGCTAATAGTAGCATATGGTTATGTAGTTGATGTAAATGAAAAAAATATATAGGTGGTTATAGAAAAAATATGAAATATAGCAGATTTTATCAAAAAATCGGGCAATGTTGTCGACTTTCACGGTATGTCGTTTGTTTTGAAAAATTATTTTGAATATTGCGCGTCTTCATCAAGTTTGAATAAAAATACCTTATGGTATGTTTCTACAAGTGGATTACGGAAATAAAGGTCACTCATTCCACAAGGTTGAGGCACGATTTAGTTTTTATAACGGCTTGTGTTTTAACCACAACCTTACGATATGCAGTGACATTGGACCTAAAATAAGCATATTGGAACTTGACACAATAAAATTGAATTATAAATTATGATATAAAAATAAAAAAAATCATTAGGTAAACAGATCGTAAAGTATAACTAGCGGGTCGGCCCGGGTGCAGACACAATTTTTTTAAATATTTTATCTCCTATGTTCCTCAGGGATAATGTAGGACTCTAATGGTGAAAGAATTTACCAAATCGGTTAGTTTCAGACCCTATTCAATGCAAATAAACAACCATATGTTTCCTCTTTATAATATCAGTATGCAATAATTATATATTATAGAATTATATGTAGTCTAAGCCAATAATCATGTTCAACAAGAGACTTGTAGCTAAAGTCAATATTGTAGTTGTGTATAAAAATATAATATTTAAAATGTGTTTGGAGTTCCTTTCGTATGGTAAAGAAATTACCTCATAAAGGTCACAAAAGATTGTGACCAGTTGTGACAAAACCATCGGAACAAATATCTTATAAAATCTGTTAACACCAGTTAACTTAGTGTTTGGGAGAAATCAGAGACATCAGTTCCGAAGCGGGAATTCCTAGTGTACTGCATACAGATCTAGTTATACATAATATATCAACGGGCTCATTCATAACCGTTTTAAAAACTATTTTAGGTATTGTATGTTTAGTCCCTTTCGAAATACTTTTTTTATTGCAATAGACATAGAGAAATAGACATGGTTGTGGTACTTACACAAGCTGCCATGAGAGACCTACCACCAGTATGCGACTTTCGAATCCATTTTCCCCGGAAGAATATAATGGGAGAGAGAGGAGGTAGGACTGTGATTGCTGCGTCTGGAAACTTGTTTCCGTCACTGAGTGTGCGAAATTTCCTGCGATCGTCTAAATTTCCGATTTGAGAAAGTATGTTGTAATTTACATAATATTAAATTAGGTTGTAATTTCGAGCTATCTGTACAAGTTAAGTTAGTTTGTTTCTCCGAAATTATTATATTATTATTCAGGTTTGTGTTAGCCAACTTTATAAGCATTTTTCACAGTATAATGGATGAGAGCTGGCTTTAAACGAAAGGCGGGGTGTTCGATTCTGGTATTGAATTGAAACCTTCTATGAGATCAATTTTGATAAAAATAAATTTGTTTATTGTTACTGAATAATCCCCCGTATTTTCTGATATCTACGACACTAGATAACAATACCCACCATAGATAGTATAGAACATACCCACAATCTTACTGCACGATCGGGACTATGCTTTCCATACTGGAATCCATTAGCGATCGTCTGTAATTTATTTCCGAAGCCATTTTGTGACTCGTCCCATTCCATCCCAGTGCAGACTTAACGAGGACACTCATCGTGTCAGTTCTAGATTGAAGTTAAGCCCATATTTACGCCGGTGCAGTAATAAGTCTGTGGCTACAAATCCGAGTAGTTCATGACGCCCAGGGTTCAATAACCAGGTACGTTTGTGCGCTTTATGCAGAAGGTATTTTTATTTTGAAAATCTTATTATTAACTAATGATATGTTAGTTTATATAAAACAAATAAAATCTGTTTTATTTATTTTGCCATCCAAATGAAGAGAGTGGTAATCTGAGCCAAAATTTATTATTTAGTATGTGTCGTTTAGTAGATGCATCATGCATTAGTAAAAACCTATTAGGTAATTATTTTTTCAAACTTCGCAAGGTTGTGTCAAGTTGTTGACCTTGTAGTTATGTAATATCCTTCCTTATGACTTCCTTTGTGTTACGGTCTGTAATGAGTTATGTAGACTGGAGGGCAACTTGGTGGCAAGGTGTTTAATAATTAATTATCTAACAATAGGTATAAACACTTTTTAAGTCTAAGAGCTTCTAAACTTTCCAATTCGTTCTAGCCGACAATTAAAATAAAATAACAACATTATCGGTTATCCCAGCAAAAGCGATCCTGACCGAAAATTATAACGCCCATTATACTTACGGCCTTATTCATAATTGGTATATAAATCTATTTCGAATGTTTTGTCCCACTCCGAACGACTTTTGAATTCAGTTTCAGCAAAGAAGAGAAAACATTACATTTTTACAGTGTAACCATAATTAGAAAATATTTTTTATTTTTTTTTCACTACATATTTTGCACTGTATGTGCAGCACCATACTCCATAAAAACTATACGAACTTGGAATTTTCGGACGCCGTAAGCAAAACTTCACTAATGTGCCTAGGTACTCTACAAAATGTTGGATTCCTCTATCACAAGCATAGACTAAGTTCGGAGGAAATCATAAGTATAATAGAGAATAGTATTGATTTTTAGAAGTGGAAATCTTATATCTTACTCCGGACGTCGACATCCGAACATTCGAACTTCGTCTCGTTTTATAGAGTAATCCCCCTGTATACGTAATTGGGCTAAATGTCAAAAACTAAAAAATAAAAAAAAAAAGAAACAAATATCCGTCCGCGAACTTTATGCGTACCTATTGATTTGTTTTTATTACGTGGAATTGCATTCAATGTATTGATTTTGCAATTGCTATTTGCTCCACCAATCGTTCTCAATTACATTAAATTGCCAGTATTACTGCGCTGATTTGTTGCAAATACTTTTATTTGGAGTATGTGCCTAAAGTTACGGTATAAGTCAAAATAATTATATGACAATCTTTTGAAATAGCCTTAAATCTGTTACTTATAAGGTTGAAAATGTTTTGCAAATGAAAACTGAAGTTCAAGTCACGCAAGTGCGTTTTTTTGTACCATGGGCCCTACTATATTCAACGAAACGAAGTTCGAAACTTCGGATGATCGAAGTTCATATACGATACGAATGTACCTTGTATATACTTATGGTCGTTATTGACTTATAGTCGTAACCATAGACTTATAGTTAGGATGTACGTTACACAAATACGAACTTTTACATATAAATATAAATTCATATTGTATATAAATTTCGATCGTCCGAAGTTTCGAACTTCGTTTCGGATTTATATAGTAGCGCCCCATGTTCCGACGAAGAACTCGTATTTTTAGGCCGGTCGTACACAAAGTTGTGATTAGAATACTTTGCCCTTTTAGGATCGATATTGTTGCCTGTGCCTAATAAAGGTTAATAGATGTATGATCTATGAAAACGTAGTGAAAACTATCGTTAGTGCTCCAACACATAAACGAATTGTTGATCATACTCTCTCTTCAGCCACCGTAACTCCACTGCTGAACATAGGCCTCCCCAAGAATTGATTGTTAGCTCGCTGATTATATTAAATTGTTTTAATTTCTGGTTAAAATATGACTTCTCTACTTAAAATTCAAACCTATCTAGCCTATGAAATGAAGTCATGTGTATGAACCGCTAACCGCGGGGTTTGTTTGTGTTTTTCAGGTCGAGCACTACTTTGTGTGAATTAACGTAGGTGTCTTATAAGTTTGGCGGGATGTGGGTAGAACCCCTCTTGGATATACAATCATTAATAGCTAGTGATGGATACAAAAATAACAGTTTCAAATGTTGTTTGCAGGGGGGTTACTCTGTACTCGGATACGACGAACATCGCACGTAAAATTGTACTCATATGCCTGAATACTTCACAAAATATTCGAATCATGTATCGTACGTCGTAATCTTAGACTAAGTTCGAAGTGAATCATAAGTTTCATAGAGTATTGATTTTTAGAAGTAAAACTCTTATCTTATATGTTGACGTTCATCGTCTGAACATTCGAGCTTAGTGGCGGAGTATAGAGTAACCCCCAGATTGCAAGTACAGCTATATAATTATAAACTCAAATCATGTTCATTCAAAACCATTCTTGAACAATCAAGATATCATATTAGTTCCAAAATAAATATTTCCAATATTCCATACATTTTGAAGTGTTATCACAATAATTTAACAAAAGCATCATATTATGTAAATCTGAGCGGACGTCTGTTACCGGCTTTAGGGCAGCAGTCGGCCCGCCGCGTTCCTACAGCGAGCCCGCGTCAGTCGCCGATATGTTACAACTGGTGGTGTACTGCCTGCTCATGTTCCTCACACTGGTGGCGATATTCGATATTGTGAGACTATGCATAAATGACGAAGACACCAAGAAAAGGAGGTTGAGGTTGTGGTCTGGTGAGTAAATTTTTAGGCTGTATGATTTAATTAGTAGAAAAAAAAACAATAAACTAATTTAGACTTAGGCTGTATGATATGAATTTGTAGAAAAAAACCTATTGAAATGTTATGCGTTTGTAAAGTGGATAATAAAATGTAAGTTGGAATTTATGATTAAGTTATTGTGCACTTTGTTAAACAAAATATATTTTTAATTTAAAAAAATTAACCCTAGAAAATATATTTAGACTCGGAAAATCACGGCGATTTACAGAACTATTAACTGATTGTAATATTGTCATCCATATGAGAAGTTTGCGAACAGAAAAATTCTAGTGTCGTAGGAACCAAAATGAATCTAAACCTGTTTGAACTGAGGCCATGGCTGTGATGTATTGCTTTTTTTTTATGTTTTATTGTCTCGCAAGCGCACTAAACACTTTATTACTGTAAGTAGATACAGAAGTAAATTGGTTCTTTATACTGTTAGGTTAAAAAAAAACCTTTTAAGTTAAGAAATAATTCAGAAAATATCCCTTATTTCTCCAATAATACATACATACACAATAATATCCATAAATAAAACCAAAAACTGCCCGACAGACCAGTTCAAAGTTTAACAGAATTGCGAATACCTATCACGAGGGTCTCGAATACGATTCCAGTTCATGCACCTCTGACGTATCGCAGTTACATGTATAAAGTGTAGTTATAATTCATTATCATTTCCTTTAACGGCGAAGGTAAATACCGTATTGAAACCTGTGAACATAAGAGTTTTCCACTAGAATTTTAAGGCTATGCGAATCTACTAACGACTGACACGCACTATGTCATAGTTATTATGTGATTAGAGGCTTAGATATCGCCCATAAACTAGACACAGCTTCATTATGTAGGATACTGTATCAGCCGATATACGTCCCACTGCAGGGCGCAGGCTTCCTCTAAAATCGAGAGTACGATTGAGAGAGTTAGGGCCATGTAGTCCACTATGCTTGCCTAGTACGGGTTAGTCGACTTTACATACCATAGTAATTATTACAAATCCGGTATACAGGTTTCCTGTCGATGTTTTCCTTCACCATTATAAGGGGTTCGAACCTGCGACCACCATGTACATGTTGGTAGTCACGTCTGCTCAGTTCACCAACAGGCAACAGGCCACTACGCACCTCAATCTAAGTTAGATAACTATTTTATATTTAAGACCAACAAAACAAGTTGTGACCGCCTTCAATGGGTGTTACTCTTAAGTTACTTCTGTATATTTTTATTACTCTAAGTTATATTGTAACAACCACTGGCTGTCCTAAATTAATAAAATGAAATAAAATCGTGTACATATCTCAAGTCATGGTTTAAGACAATACCTTGAAAGTAATTCGGAAAATATGGTTTCTAGGTGAAAATAAACACAATTTCACAAATCAACATCCCTCTTATTCAAACGCAGCGCATATAACGATAAACACTAACACGCGAAGCTTATCAGCCGGAGTTATAATCAAGACTCGCAAACTGCTTGTAAAATTATTCGCTCGCTCACGAATTTCTGAAGGAAAATAATCACTGTGATTTTTCTACCGTGTGTCGTTTATGTGCCACTAACATTTTTATAAAAACAGCCTTAGCACTATGGACAAGGACGAAGGCGGAATAAGAAGATGCGTCACACATGTTTGTGTGATCCCTTGTTTCGGGTCTAGGTGTTGTGGCATATCTTTCGTAGATTTTTTTATTGCTTAGGTCCGGCAAACGAATGCAGGTCACCTGACGATAATCACTGCCGCTCATGAATAACCACAACGCGTTAAGATGTCTGAGTGTATTTATTTATACAGGGTGATATTGACATATTGTATTTAATTTAAATCACATATTCCTAACCCCCATAGGTAAAAATGTACAAAATCGATTTTATATCCCAAGACTTTTGATTAAATCCCATAGATACCGAGTCTTTTTACGACTCCGGTAAGTTCCTGAACCGAACTGAAGTTCAGCAACGCGGCAAAATACTCGTATCTATATGGGTGTCCAAAAATCGTGAAAACAAAAATAACGATTTTGGACAAAAATTATCTTTATATTTTTTTCAAATTAAGTACAATGTGTCAATATCATCCTGTATACTACCAGTACATTATGTATAGTATCGGACATAACAAAATATAAACGACTCTACGCTGAAGGTTACCTACTTATAAACATCAAGGTATCAAAAGGTCATGATCATAGTGGACTCAGTAGATTTGTTTTATAGTCTCATTGATACATTTTTGTACCCCCACACATATTGTGATAGAACATTCATTTAACTATGCTATATGAAAAAACATTGTCTTTAAAAAATCTCTAGAATTGAACAGAGCTTAGAGTAATTTGACGATCCTACTTCGCATTATAAAACGTTCCCTTGGCTATCTGTTTATAAATATTACTTTCAGTAGGTACTACACGGCTTCCCTTGTAATATTCAACAATAGAGCTAGACAGTAGGCTACTTCCAATCGAAATTCAAGGCTTTACAAATTATTAATGAAAACTTTTTGTATTATAATGGAATTCCTCGTTCATTATTATGGAACTGCTTAAATATACCTACATAAAATACCTTGGGAGCATTATTGGCTGTTAAAAATTTGTATCCTCGAGTATTGAAACACTATTTGAATATTTTAGCACATTTTCAAATTATTACCGATTTTATTCACTAAATTGTGTTGTTGTAGCTGTTTCTATTTTATAAAAGTCTAAAATGATCATCTAATTGAACAGATCCCGGTAAATCAGTGGTTCTTAACAATTTAGTGATGAGGGCTATTTAAAAAAAAAACTGTCTAGCTATTAATGACCACCCAGTTGGTTGACTGGTAAGGTTGTATGTTATTAGGTAACGACATCTGAATAAATAAAGGATCTATCTATGTATATATAAAACATGCAAACATTATTTTAAGGATGGCCTTACAATGGCTTTGTGGACCACTGGAGTTGCTTCCAGACCCTAACAGTACTCTGTGGACCACAGATTAAGAAACACTGATGTAGATACTAGGTTTTCTATTGTTGAATAAGTTTGGCATTCACCATCTTGGATGTTCCTAATTTTCAGAGACCTAAAACGACTGCAGATTTTAATTACAGAGTGAGAGCTTGGAATTCTCATTTCAATTTGAACCCGATGTGCATTCCTATATGTGTGAGCGTTTGCACATAGCGTCGACTGCCGGGCCCGCCAATACGCCGAAATACGCTTTTCCGATTGCACTCTCGTATTCGTACCAATTCAATTTCTGATTCGTGCTGCAGATATTGACCTAGTTTGTCTCATTGCTGCACCATCAACATTGACTTAGGAAAAATGCTTATGGCGTTAAGTTAGATTGTAATAAAGATATCTACATTAAAAGTTTTCTAAATAAATATTGCAACAGATGCATGTCAACTTAGTTTAAACTCGAAATATTTCAGTGCTAACTGAAAAAGCGTCGGTGCAATGTAACCCAGTGTGATCATGAGAGATTGATAAAGGGAAGTAAACGTATTATTGGACTTGTCAGTCGTCATAGCTTCTGTAACTTCAAAACAGTTGTCTCTACCGACTATATCCTTGTTTTTAATGTATTTGGTAGAGGACGGGCAGACAAGTTTAAATTAAACTCTGGGGCGATTTAAACCTCATATGTCTAGAGGGTCCAAGGTCTTTAGCGTACAGATGTAAGTTGGCCGTCAGCGTTTAAATACCGATTTCGACATAATTTCATACGAGAACACAATCAATATTTATATATTCGGAAACTACATGAAATTTTCTTTATTACGACCTAAAATTAACTGATTTCGTTTACAAATGGAAATATTTCAAACGGTTTAATCACCCGATTGTGTAAATGTAACACGTGATTGCAGTATAATGCATGTAATAATCAATATGAGCCATTAATAGCATGATAAAAGGGCTAATAATGTTATTAGTAGTTACCATATTAATTTACCGCTAATGGCCTGACTTACATTTCGACTACACAAAGTTCCTTGAAAATTCTAGTATTTAAAATTAAGAGTCGAAGTTTGATCCATCTGCATTGCGTACCTAGTTCGCAATTGAGTTACCAGATGCACAAAAAATCCATATTTTTTTAAATTTTTCGTCGGACACCATAAGGTAGGACAATTTTTTCAATATTATGGATGTTCATGTACTTCTTATGCTAAAGTGTTTTATTTCGTAATGTCGCCCAGTACTCCTCTGAAAATTGCTCATTCTAACTTACGTAAGAAGACAAGGAGCCCATCATTATCGTGAAATCATTATTCATTAATTATGTATTTGACTAGATAGAGTGTTGTAGTAGGTATGTATTTCTTTTCTCACTTAATTTGTTTAATAATAAAAAATTTTGAAGTTTTATGCCATCCTTACTAATATTATAAAGGTGAAAGTTTGTATGTATGGATGTTTGTTACTCTTTCATGAAAAAACGGCTCAACAGATTTTGATGAAATTTGGTATAGTGATAGCTGACACCCTGGATTAACACATAGGCTACTTTTTATCCCGAAAAATGTAGTGTTCCCGTGGGATGAGTCAGGAAACCAAATATACATATTTTCTACTCTTTCAAATTCAAATTGTTGGCACGGGATGTCCTCTCCTACGGAAGGGAAATATAGTCGACGGCACGCGGGAAATATAGTTAGTAGACACGCGAAATAATATGTTCTTGATGTGGATTGGACTCAAAAACTATCTGCACCCGGGCGAAGCCGGGCCCGACAGCTAGTACTTTTATAATTTAATAATTATAAAGTAGGTATTGATCTGATTGATTTTGATTTAATCAATGGTGTTGTAGTTTAAAAGTGTCAAGTGTCTACTTACTTTTAAACTAGTCATGTTAAGTAGATTATGTTTACACACACATAAATTTTACGAGCATTCTGAATTACCTAACGCCTCGCAGACTCAATGCATTGTGCAAGTCCATTGTTGCTTTGTTCCTTCGGTGTCGTGTGCTCTTACTGTGGGAAAATAACATCATTGCATTTGACTTATCGTGAATTTTGAATTGTTTTTGATTCTTTGTTCTATATTGCTTGCAGACGACAGAGTCCCAAATGAATATATTGGATGTCAAATAACATCCGTGAAGGACAAATGTATCATCAACTTCAAATTCAGGGTGTTTATAAGTACCGTGACGGCAAAAACTCTTTCGACACAACAAAATACATTGCAACGATCATTACATGGTACAAATTGCGAAGGGTTGTAAAATTATACTGTTGCAGGAAGTAATGTACAGCAGATAAGTACAAATTAGATTATTTTATAAACACTGATTAGCCAAGTTACGGTAATACACAGTAATCATAGGTTGTAGACATGGGCGTAGCCACGGTGGGGCAGAGTGGGGCACTTGCCCCACCCTGGCTTTGACCTGTAAGGTACCTAACCAAACCTAAAAAAATAAATTATCTAGGTAAACTACTAGGCAGGTGAGCAATAAGTGTTTAAATACAGATACAAGGTGCTACAGGGGTGTAACCTTCTTGTATAAAAAAAAAACCGGGGTAAAACGTGGATACGGTTTGCTAATTTTATATTATTTTAGACTGCTGCCCCACCCTGAGCCCATGGCTGGCTACGCTCATGGTTGTAGAATATAGACTGTAGGTACTAAGCTATATGTTGTACCAACTCTGTAGGTGCTATATGAATTAGTTTTAGTATACAAGAAGCTGACAGCCAATATTCAACACTGAAGAGGCACTAAAAGAAGTTCGTTGATTTTAAAATTTGTGTGCCAAGCCCGGTGGCGGCTTGTAGGTCGTGATATTTGATACTCTATATTTAATTAGTAAAATATTTTTACTAGATTTTGAACATCGTCAAACCTCGAACCTCTTCAAACAAGATTATTTCTTATAGGAAAATTTGTGATGGAAGTTGGCAGTTTCTAGGGCAAAAAGTGAGTTAATCGAGTCTGGAGGTCCAGGCCACGCTCCGCGATATAGGTAATAAATAATAATAAATGCACCCAACAGTCACAACAATGGTCCTGACTCCACACTAAGTTCGAGTCTTATGTCGTGGATATCAGAAACTATGAGAAACTTTTCGGTTTTACAAATATTCAAAACCCGAAACACAAATTACTGTGAATCACACACAGCTGTGAGTAACGTTCTGCGATATATTGTTTGATGACAAAATATTTATTAAAAAACGCGCCGTATAAAATATTTAATAAATATGTTATTATTTATTATCCACGATATTTTGTTCGTTGAATATAAAGATCGGGCTGAATAAAATGTTTTATAAGAAATTATATTATAACAACAATTAATTTTAACTCAAGATAAAACCAATTACAACGAAAAGTAAACTATTACCAATAATTTCAAAACGTCGCCACAGCTATTAAAGATTTTACAAGCCGTATCAGCCACACATGTACCGCAATACCGATTTCAATCTCCAATTTTGTCGACTGGCATTACGAAGACACCGTGGATTCGGTTGCGAAACGAATATAATATGTCTTGCAATAATGGCGTGCGGGGTTGCCGTACCGAGTCAAATTTCGACAATCATTTCAAGGTCCCCGGCATAATAAATACGAGTTTTGTTTCGTAAATATCAGATCAGCCGAACTCGGACACAGTACCGGATTTAGGGTCGTTCATGTGGGTTTAACCCCCAGCTGCCAGCAGCCTGTCAGTTTCTAACAGTTATATTTGAATTTTGATATCCTACTGATGGTAGGTCTCCGATAAGTGAGAGGCCGCCTGGGTAGGTACTAGGTACCACCGCAATGTCTATTTCTCCCCCCAAACAGTAGTGTAAATGCACTGTTGTGTTTTAGTTTGAAGGATATTGTAGCCAGAGTAGCTACTGTACATATTGATACTTCACACTTTATGTCTCAAGATGGCGTGCGCAGTGAAATGCCAAGCATTACTTTGTGATTGAAGGTGTTGTTTGGTTTTGCTACTGTCCATGAGCGGTCGCACCGCTTGTCATCAGGTGAACGGCAAGCTCGTCTCGCCATTCACTGCAATAAAAAAAACATATGTGCTTACCTAATGAAAAATCGTAAGCTGTGATCATAAGTTTAAGATGACAATGCATTGAGCGTTCGTTATGAGTCAATTCAATGAGCATTGTGCTTTGATACTGCATTTGGCTTCGATGCACGGTGTATTAAACCGGTCATCCCAACCGGATCCCACAAAACGAAATTTGGACTGAGATTTGGACGGTATGTGTGTCCGTTCATCTTCTGGACATTACTAAAATGTAATTACATATTTGTAATTTTTCTATTACAGTAGCTATATTTTCTGATTATTGTAACTTGAATTTCATTTCATTTCAAATACATTTCATTTCATTTCATAGATTGTGATATTAAAAGTGAGAATTTCATAGTCCATAGTAGTGTTGCGGGCAAACCTGCTATAAGTGTAATCTGTATCAGCCCATATACGTCCCACTGAAGGGCACGGGCTTCCTCTACAATCGAGAGTACGATTGAGAGTGGTTAGGCCATATAGTCCACCATGCTGGCCTAATGCGGGTTGGTGGACTTTACATACCATAGAAATTCCTATAGAATAAAATAATGCCACGTCTAGTCCGTTTACCAACAGGCCACCACGTACTTGTGTAATATAAGTTTCTTTTCTCGAACACCTGTCCACCTACTATTAAATGTATTATTTTAAATGGCCCAATAACTCTAAAAGAACTGTGTTTAATTTCCTATAGAATGGTTAACCAGACCCCTAATTATGTAACCTGGAATTCACGCCTGGTTTGTGCGTGTTGCGTGTTCACGGTGATCGACTTATTATATACTCATATTTAGGCGCCCTTGTTATCAAATACATAATTATACAATTACCATAGTCTATTTGTTTAACAGCCTCATAAATTTTAACTTAAATAGTATCATAATTATAAAAAAAGACTATAGGTAACATTGAGGTATTATACTGGAGCGGACATCGGGAACAAAATCTCTGCGTATGGTGCGTGCGCAAGGGTACACAGTGAAGCGAGAGGGAAGATAATGTTACTTCATTGGCATGACAGAGACAGAAATATAATGTACCCTTCATTTTGTTACAAACATTTTGTTTGCAGTGTCCCCTCTAGTATATTATCTCAATGATAGGTAACTAGGGATTGGCCCCGCTGCGCCCGGGCACAGATACTTTTTGATTCTAGTTCACATCTGCAACATGTTTTTTTAACGTTTTATTTATATACCAACTTTTTCTCCTTTTTTATGCAAGATTTATTTATTTTCTCCTTTTCCTTTTCTTTGCCGTTCACTGGGCTCTGTACTGCTTTTCCCGTCCCATCTCTTTATATGCCACCTTGTCCAGTCTCATTCTGTCCCATAACTTAAGGGAGGTACATTTTTCGGGATAAAAAGCCTATGTGTTATCCAGGGTGTCATCTACCTCCATACTAAATTTCATCAAAATCCGTTTAGTAGTTTCTACGATGATCGTGCACAACCGCAAATACAGAGATTTTTGTTAAAAATAATTGTTTTCGTTTCTATTAAGTTCATACAGCCCCCATTTTAGTTTATCTCATTTATTTTCCATGTACAGACATCAACAAGTTACAAATTTATTAATTGTAATTTATATAGATAGAAGAAAAGATAGAAGAAATGTATAGATTTTTTTAGGTAACTATATTATGGGTAGGTATCTTATTACTTGGAAGAGTCCAGAAGATAAAACTACAACAAAATAATGATTACTTGAATCTGAGCAAGAATTACAAGGACAATGATTTTGTCATTACAGTCTTAAAGGTATGTTTTGTTTTAACGATGTTTAGTAAAAACACGCTTCACGGTTCATTAAACCCTTTATTAGAAGCTGACGGACGAATATCTTCGCCGCGACTAATTGCCCCTGTGGTTCACTGTGAAATAATTTTACATTTCCTTGTGTTTTTACATACATACGTACATAAACTCACGTCTTTTTCCAAAAGATGTAGGTAGAGGTACAAATTGAATACATTTTTCCTTGTGTATTCCGTCCCACTATATGACAAGGGGCAAGCCTATCACCATTACGGGTACAAATACGGACTCCGGGCTGATAATGAATAGAAAAATTCAATATAACTATGCCCAACCCGTGATTCGAACCCGAGACCGTAACTTTGTAATCGTGCCGTATTATAAATGCGCCACTGAAGCAGCCTTATGTTTTAAATTCGTATTATTGGTCTCGTGGCAGTATATTATAGTGAAGATTTGTGCCTGAATCCCAGGCTGAATAATTCACTTTAATTGTTTGGGTTGGAAAATCTCCTTAATGTTCAGAGACTGATTTTTTTTGCCTGGCATGACAATACCGATATTTTGTCTCATCTGCTAAAGCCTATCGAGTATTGGGAAGGAAAGAAGTTCCTTAAACTATATGTAATAACTAGTACCAGTTAGCTTCTCAGCAGATCTTGTTAGTCATTTAGGCGCGAGCTTATACATATATTGTATTGAAATATTAATATAAAATATTCTGTAATTTATCACTTAACTTACCTAATGAACGTACTTCCTGTAAATATGAAAAAAAATATGTTAAATTTACTAATAAGGTATAAAAGTTTCCTAATGTAACCATCGCCTACATCTTGCAACTTTGTTTCAAATTACTTTATGATGGTTTCTGCGGATACTATAATAACTTGAAATACGTTTTATGTGCAATAAACTTTGCTTTACGACTAAGTACTTAGAGAAGAGTAACTTTAAAATAATAGTTAAAAAAAAACTAAAATACACGCTTTAATAAGATATACAACAAAAAAGTTAAAATCTGTCCGTTTAAAGTGGGTCAAAATCGCGTCTTAAGGAGTCGGTTACAAACATACATGTGAAGCTAATATAAAGCGTGTAAAAAGGATAAACAGTACACACAACATGAATATTTTTGTTGCTCATAATTTAATTAAAGACGTTTGGGAAATATAATGTAAATTTAAAAATTATTATATATTTATAAACACTTTGTGACCTACAATGGAGTTTCGAAAATCTAGGAAATATTTTTGGATTGTTATGTGTATTCATTTAGCAGTGTCAGATAAAATAAATGTTTTTACGCACGTTTCGCGTCGCAATAAAAAGGCGTTTATATTTTTTAGAAGGTTGGAATATAATGTCATCATACGCTCTTCAGATTATGATATGATTTTCTATTATTTCTGTAATCATCTGTTAATAATTTATCACGTAATTAAATTGGCAACATGTGCTTATTAAATCGCAAATGAGTAATAAATAGTAAATTCATAGTTACAACATTTTATAGGAGGAATCATAATTATTGCATAGTTCACTCCGCTTCTTCATAATATTACAATGTAACATAATTGTGATGTAAAGTCTTAGAAATCTGGATATTTTCATATCTGGAGCGTAACGAAAGTTATAAAATGTACTTAAAAACGAATAACCTCCATAAATGCAACATGATTGCTGCGTGGTCACAAAACATTAGTTTGTCGTATAACTTGCAACATCATTAAATTTACAATCGTTTTTGCGCACTATTACTCCATCCTATCTCATCATGGGACTTGCAATTTGCAAGCCTATAAGTACCCCTTTAATTTGTGTAAAGCGTATACGCTTTATCAGCCCATATACGCCCCACTGCTGGGCTGATACCACAGGCTGACACACACGGAAACAGAAAAGTCATCATTTATTTTATTGAGACTATAGATTTGTTGTCTGAATATGAACTAGAATTCATCCTTTAGATAAATCTAGTATCTAATCTCCAGTCATTCAGTAGAAATCCAGTGGCTGAAAAAAAACCATATCATTGTTATCATTATAACAATGACATGTATTTTTTTTATTTGTGGCATATTGACCATACTGCACCTGATGGCAAGCGCAAATGCCGTTCAGGCAGAGTATCGATTGGAATCAGACGGCGGTCCCATGCCAATCAATACAATTTTGCCAGCTTGCTAGATTATTGCTGCTATTTTATATTATCTTCATTTTTATGCGCAGTAATCTACTTATTTATTGGTAGAATCTGGGGAGCAGAACAGCTGAATTATGAACCTAGAGTATTAATGCCAAAATTCAGTGTTGTGGTGTATTATGAATATGAATAAAATTAACATATTCTTTCTAATTGTTACAGTTGTACCTTACGAAGTGATAAAGAACAAGATGAAGGGTATAAACCAGTTGAAGGAAGAGTGTCCATGTCCGGAGAACCAGACGAAGCCCTACACTATTAGTGAAACAGTGTGATAAATGTATTAATAGGAAATAAAATATTTATAAGACATATCTACATATCAATAAACAGTTTGTTGACTATGTTTGTTTTATTTAATATATTAAAATAGGCTTGTGTTTATTTCGTTTTTTTTATTAATCTGTACCAGTTAATTAGTAGGCATATAACATCATGTTCAATTTCCTTATATTCTGTGGTCATTGCACTTTAAAGGCATTCGCTTGACATTATGAGCCATAATAACTGAAATAGAACTAAAAAAAAATTGATGGTGATTATAAATACCTCCAACAGTAGCTGGCAAAATATAAAAAAACAAACAATCGTCGCTTTTCTTGCAACATTTTTAGTTGCATTGTTTCTAAAGTTATTAAAACTACCACCGTACCCGGTTTCGTTGTCTATAGCAGTCTTGATATACCCTGTATATTTGATAGCGGACGTAGCGGCATAGTCTCTACAATCTAAATGCGGACTTAATGCCTGAGGTATTCTCTCCCAGTCAACCTTAGAGTGGTACGAGAAATCGAAGTAGGCTCATAAACTTGGACCTTAGGCTCATAGACAACCGGACCTTGTATCTCATTTCTACATGGGGTTCCAGGAATATGGTTGAGTTCAATGCCAAGAAATCCCCGTTCTCTCCCCTCCCCATTCTTCAGGGTGCTCCCCTCTCAATGCGGAATGACCTGAGTATCCTTGGTGTGGATATCCGCTGTGGTCTCAATCCAAGGAATCACATCGAGGGCGTAATATCTGCCACATCACGCAGGGTTGGAGTCCTGAACAGGGTGCGTAGGTTTTTCACGCCCGGTCAGCTTTGTCGCTTGTATAAAGCGCAGGCCGGGTGTGGAGTACTGCTCGCACCTCTGGAATGGATCCGCCCAGTACCTGCTCGATGCCTTGGGTGGATTGCAGCGGTGGGCCAACCGCATTGTGAATGATGCAGACGTTACGAGCAACTTAGAGTCGCTACAACTCCGGAGGGATGTCGCCTCTCTAAGCGTGTTCTACCGCCTGTATTACGGTGAATGCTCTGAAGAATTGTTCAACTTGATCCCCTCCTCTCCATTCCTAACTAGAACCACGCGTGCTGGCTTGCGAAGCCATAGCTTGATGGTTCACACCATCCCAGCGCGAACCAAAAGGTTCTCAAATACTTTTTTGTGCCGCACCGTCAGGCTGTGGAATTGTTTGCCGTCGCACATGTTTCCTCCTTCCTATAATCCTGGGTCCTTCCGCCGTAGTGTGAAGAGGCATCTTAGTAGGCCGGCATAATTGTGTCTATTGGCATGGGACTGCCATCTGATGCCAATAGATACTCTGCCTGGGCGGCATTTGCGCTCACCATCAGATGCAATGTGGCCACTATGCCGAAAAGATATAAATATTCAAATATACTATATTAAACCTAGCTTGCATAATATACAGATAAGTAAATATATATACATCTACATAAACATATAGCTCACTTGGAATCTCTGACCTAGAAAGTACTTAGGACACAATAATATCTACTATGAACAGGAATTGTTGGATTGATAAATACACAGGTATTGACGTGCAGCAAAAGTATATGCACAAAAGAAACCAAAAATATGTAAGAATTATATTTTTATCAACCCACTACTACGCAAGCTTTTTGTCGTATTTTTTACAAGTGTAGTTTATTCAAACTGAGCTATAATTAGATAAAAGGTCAATGAAGAAAAAAAAAGGATTTTGATGATAGCAATTGCTGTATTGAGTGCTTTGAGAGAGAGCTGAAACACGTAATGACTAAAGACGATTCTCATCCGACGCTTCAATATTTGGCAATTTTAAATTCCAAGTATTTGATGAAACATCAAATAAATAGATTACATGTGTGTGTTTAAGAATATAGGTATTCACAAGTTGCAAATGCAGTTCTTTACCTTTAATTCCGAATATTACGCGGAGTTTAGTTCTGTCTCGGTGGCGTAGTTGTATGTACTACGGAACGGTTACAAAGCCTAGGTAGTAGGTTCAATTCCCGCGTCGGGCAAAGTGATATTGAATTTTTCTATTCATTATCAGCCTGGAGTCAGAAATTTGTGACCGATATGGCGATAGGTTCACCCTAAATGTGGGTGTCCTGGTTGCACCTCTGCCTACCCCTTCTAGGAAAAAGGCGTGAGTTTATGTATGTTTATATGTTATCACAATCTTGCCAAACCGTCAGGCGCTTAAGTGTACCAAATGCACGGTAACGTGTTAAAACAGCACGACGTAATTTGCTCCTTGATGTATTGAATAGCAACATCGTGAAAACAATTTTTGTTACAATATTCATAAAAGGCGTTTTTTTCAAACAAAAATAACTTCTACAAAAGCAATTAAATCAATTTTGTCAAACCAATCAATGGTTTAGTCGGTGTAGTAAAACAATATTTTATTCCTCTGAACGATATGTAAGTTTATAAAGATAAATCAAATAAGAATAAGTAATAAGATGAAGTGGATGTCGTAAGGTCGGCAGTGAATTCAGTACAATCACTCAGTGCCCGCCGCCGCGCTATGGTGACACGACGTATTTTATCGTCCAGTAATTTGCACACAAAATAAAACCTCGCTCAGTGTCAACAACATACCCGCGTGTTATAATACATAAACATGTTTCTGATCTTACTTCTGGCTTTAGTTGGGTTTGTGGCGATTGTTTTTGCGTTAATTGACTCATTATGGAGTCCCTTGCAGTTTATATCTTCGTATATGATGCCGTATTTCCTACCTGCTGAGGTACAGCCGCTGTCCAAGAAGTTTGGGCAATGGGCAGGTAAGAATATTTTGAAATTGAATAATATCAGCGATTTTGTCAGTGAACCTTATCTGTAGTGACATAGTTTCATTCATGATAAATCCAATTAGTAGTTCTTCACAGCAGTGTGCGATTGAAACGTATGATAATATGAATATATTTACTTATATATAAAATAGCTAGTGAATTGTGATACCTACTGAAAATATACTGTTTCGAATTTCCGGTTTTAATATTCTGTTGCATGAAAGGAGAATGCCCATTTTACTATGAAACTTAGTTTTCGTGCGAACATTATTGTGCCTCGATGAAACCTACATTTTTGTCTAGGAAATAATATATATTTTCAATAAATATAACCAAAATTGTGACCCAGGCCCGGAGTTCTTGGAGACATGAACTTGAAGTCCAATAAAAATAAAAACAATATTTATTTGTCTTCAGCTCTTCGAAGAAAATGTAAAATGTTATAATTTTTGATAATTACTTTATTTTATAAAAAAATGTCGTCCGATATAAAACAGGAAAATGCTTAAGGACAACCCATAAAAATTATATACCTAATGAATTTTATGCAGTATCGGTATCGGGATGAACGATCTTTTTTCTTTTTTTTTTCATTCTTTTTTAATGGGCATTCTTCTTTTATAAAAGTAGATTAGCTGAAGGGCCATAACAATGTTTATGATGAACTGGGATAGTCTCTTGAAAGATAATACTTACTTGTTTGTTGTTTTTTAAAACCTATAGGTAGTAAAACGTTATCGAATGTTTTAGTCCATTTTGAACGACTTTTGCATTCAGTTTTTTAGCAAAGAAGACAAAACATTCAATTCAATAGCTGTACCAGCAAGGAGGCTGGACACGGTGTTCAGCTGAGCTTTTCAGCTGCCGAGGGGGAGGTCCCCAACAGAATTTCGACAGTAATGTGCGCTGCAGAAAAAAACGGTTAATTCCAAAACTGAGTGCTTATCGTCTACCACTTACCGAGGCTTCCGGCTTCACCAGCTCTCGCAGACCAGGCAACTCCAGCAGCAATACTCTCGAGGGAACACGTTAAATGGGAATATATCGGGTATAGGTTTTGGTTACGAGGTTGCGCAACAGCGGAGTTTTTGACCAAGTACTTCCACGATTCAAAAACGAGTGCTGGGTTTTTTCCAAGGCAACGGTTTTGAGACCTGCTCGTTGGTCACACTAGAACCTCGCCTATTGGTCGGTGGTTTTTCGGTTGTCGAAAAGTTGTCTATGCGACGCCCGGTTGCGCCATCTAGCGCCGGTTCGTGATATCGGATTCGAACCCAGCAATGGAACTCCGATGCAGCGCACATTAACTTTGGGGTGACGATACAATAGCTAATATAGGTTTAAAACTGTCTATGAATAAGACCAATACTCTTTCAGTGATAACCTAGTTGATACTAAAGAGAAAAGTAGAAGCTTGAAAAGCGTAGGTCATGAGTTAGAACGTGGGGCTTCCATTTCTGATATTTAGTTACAAGGGTAGTCATCGTGCTTTGGCTAGTGTAAGGAAATTAGAGAGTCCTCCAAAAGAACTTCCAAATAGACGAGCCTTAGGTTTTCTAAATGACACCCTGGATTGTAAATGTTGTTGGTAAATAATAAAAATCTTTTTTTATTACTTAGACAGACCCAATGCTCAGCCGAGAGCCGGTATTAATGCCACAAATAAAAATAAAAATAAAACAAGGACAGCTAAAGATAATTAAAAATACTGGGCAGGGACTTCGACTTTACCATGCCGATATGGTCGTATTAGAAGACACAACATCAACTGCTTAGTTACAAGGCCACCGACGCCGATATACCCTTTATGGCATCCTCCAAGGTACCTGGAGAGAAGGTTAACCTATTAGCTTTCCTTTCCTTATAAAAGGCTCGCCTCTAATCACGTTTTGGATCGTAGGTAATAATTAAATAATTTAGGTAATAATTAAATTAAATAATAAAATAGAAGGATGCAGGCATGAACTGAAGGATGGAATTGCTTTGTAATTGCATTTATTTTTATTTTATTTTTTATTTTATTTTATTTGGGTGGCTCACAGCTATCAATAGCAAACAAACATATATTAAACAAATTGTATACAAAAGATAGCCAATTACGAGCTACCGCAGATAGCATGCATGCATTGCATGGTATTGTTTGGTTTTGCTACTATCCCTGACCGGTTGTATCGCATACCATGCTAATCTCAACATTCATTGCAACAAAAAAAAAATAAGAAGAAGAGATTAAGAAAGTACGAAGCATAAGAAATCGCTCCCAAATTTTCTTAAGACCTATCGTTAAACATCTGCATGCAATGTATACAATGTATGAACAATTTCGGTAAATATTTTTTATTTAAATCAATTAAGTAATTTGTAAAATCAGTCCAATCTTTTAAAGTCGATGGATCACATTATGTTTGAACACAATTTGATGTGCCAAATCAACCTAGACAAATAAATTGTTGATGTTTCTTCCGGAATACATAATGATATAATATTTAACTGGTGGTGGCTACGTATCTCATATGTGAGAGGTCGGTTTAATAGGTACCACCGCAATGTGTATTTCTTCCGCCATATAGCAGTGTAAATACACAGTTATGTTCCAGTATGAAGGAGATTGTAGCTAGAGTAACTATAGGACCTATTGAGACTTAACATCGTATGCCTTAGGATGGCGAAATTTATCTTTATGTTTACTATTTCTCATAAATGCCCACTTTTATTTTTGCTTGTCTGGACGAGATCGCTCATAACGATCAGACCGCCAATTGTTCACTTATTTGTAAGGTCTCTCTATGTTTTTTTTCTGTAATTTGTGGTGTACAATAAAGTGTTGTGTATCTGTATGGCGAGCGCACTGAAATGCCAAACATTGCTTAACTAAGTATATAGCATGGATGGTAGCAAAACCAACAAATTCATGGGCGGTGAATGACAAGTTATTCTTGCCATTCATTGCAATTAAAAAAACATACTTTGAGCATGCAACAGATGTATATAGCTCATCTCATAGACATCTTTAACAATATTACAATCATGAGTTGTTGTACAATGCGACCCCGGAATGTTGGGCAGCAGAGAAGGAAGCCACTGCCTGTTACCGAGGAATGGGGGGGCTTCATAGCCTCCAACATATAGTACGTGCCGCAAATTAGGCGGAAGTGCGCAGCAACGGTCCCGGTAGAAGATGGGGCTCTCTTGCTTGGGGTTCCTGAGGCTGTTTCAATCGCGCCAAGGAGGGCCCCACGAAGTTTTGGTTGGTAGGCCGTAGATCGGTGAACCATGTAGGGTACCAATACCTTCACTTTCCGGCGAGTTGGGTTATAAACGGTCAATCGGTTTCCTTGCGTCAATTATTCAAAATTGTATAAACAAGTCTGCTATAAATCTAAGGCATTATATTTAAAGGAAAAAATAAAAAAACTCCAGGAATAAAAATAAAATGACAGGGACTGTAATTAATAAGGAAACTGGGAAAGCTAAACCTCGTGACACCGAATTTAGCTGAAATATTAATAATAATATCATTAACTCTAATATAGAAGTAGCTAGGGCTTTTGAAAACTTCTTCACAGATATACCGGTTTCCATAACAAAAAGCTTAAATTAATCTCCTTCTCTAGCCCATATGTTATTGCAGGAAAGTGTGACTGGGTGTGGTGATTCATTTAAATTACAATGCGTTGACAGTGTTGACATTATAAAAACGTTTAAACTAATAAACATTAAGAATACTTGTGACCTCAGGGGAATCTCTACAAAGATCCTCAACTATGTAATACCTATATTAGCTGCCCAGCTAGCTATAGTTTTTAACGCATGTATTAATAGTGGCATATTTCCTGATAAATTGAAACTCAGCAAGATTATACCTCTTTTTAAATCTGGTAGTACAGATGACCCCTCAAATTTTAGACCTATATCAGTACTGCCTTCATTAAGCAAAATTTTTGAAAAACTGATGCTTATACAATTGCAAAGATTCTTTAAAAATAATAATTTACTTCATAGTAAACAATTTGGTTTTACTCAGGATCGCTCCACCACTGATGCTGGTGTGAAGCTCATGGATAACATATTTGATGCTTGGGGAGATTCTCAGGATACTTTAGGTGTATACTGTGACCAATTCAAGGCATTTGATTGTGTTTACCATGATATTCTTATCAGGAAATTGAGCCACTATGGAATAAATGGTCTTGCGCTTGAATTATGTAAATTATATTTACACAATAGGGTTCAGAGGGTTGATGTCAACGGACAAAGATCTCCTGGATCTGTTGTTACTATGGGGGTTCCACAGGGCTCGATTCTTGGACTCTTTCTCTTATTAATATATATTAATGACTTGCCTTATTTTATAAGGGATAATTGTGAGGTATTGTTGTTTGCTGATGATACTTCATTAATATTTAAAATTAAACGACATCAATCGATTCTTCACGAAGTAAACCACACTCTCTCAAAAATAGTACATTGTTTTGGCATTAACAATTAACTGTTGAATAGTCAAAAAACTAAATGTATTCGGTTTGTAACACCTAATATCAAAAAAGTTAATAAATAAATAATAAATAAAAAAATAACACCCAACAGTCACATACATAGTCCTGACCCCACACTAAGATCGAGTCTTGTGTCGTGGGTATTAGGAACTACTAGAGGCTTTGCGGTCTCACAAACACCCAGACCCGGAAGAAATATTTGTGGGCCACACAAACATTTCTCTCGGTGCGGGGATCGACCCCGCGGCCTCTCGTTTCACAGGCGGCGTCTAACCAACTGCGCCACGGAGGCTGTCAAATGCCTTGCCCGTTCGTCTCTGGCGAAAACAGCCTTGTGAACAGGGTGGTAGTGGAAAAAAGTGACTGAATCTAAATAATGTATGACATTTTAGGGGTTCAATAAATATTTTCATTTCATTTCATTTCAACAAATAAGTATGTGGTCGGTCTTTTAAAATGGTAAAGCAAGAGAAAGTATTCTAAGAGGACGGTTAGGCCTACAATCTCAAACAAAGAAACATGACAGTGTTACCGTCCATTCACATCGGTATTTTCCAGGACTTGACCAGTCCAGGTCGACCCTACCATTCCAACAATAGTTCAAGGTGACTAAGTGTGGCCCTACGACTTTTAAAAACTTTTAGTACTTTATTGACGATAAAAAATAGGCGACGAAATCTTGTATAGATATTTTTAGTTTTAATTCCGCGTGTATGTCGTCTTTGCGTTTTAGCTTTTTGTACATTCGAATATTCTGGTATTGGAGCATTTGTTTACTACAAGTAATTCCTATTAATAATACTTGAAATCGGAGTGGTTTATTTTATTTTGCAAAGGAATGAACAGTCATTCACTTAGTTATTTTCCGTGTACTTTATGAATGGTCTAAAATATTTTTATAGCATAACCAATAGGTACGCACTATTTAAGGTTAAACCATAAAAATAAATATTTTATTCTTTGCGTGTTATAGTTCATACATGCTTTTTAAAGCCAAATGCCAGCTTTTGGTCTGTTTTTCTGAATGGAACAAGCACCACAAGCTAATCATTTTGGAGTTCATAAATAATTTCAATGTTATTTTTTGGAGACTGTCCCGCCCTCACACCTGCCACTGCAAACCTGTAAGCCAGGATCAACAGTGGCACGCATCGTAATGACACCGAGCATTGAAGCTCGGTGAGACTCCGGGAATGTCTAAATTGTCTTTAATTTTCGGATCATTAAGGCTTATAATTTTTTTAAACTGATGTTGATTTGTATACCTTAGCTCATTTCCCCACTGTTCCGCATGTTTATTAAGGTGTTTGGTTATGGTTTGGTCATATTCATCTTAACCAAGCGTAATGTTGTCACATTATAATATTAATGGTTGATTACATGTGATGTAGTTAGTTGCCATTTCGAAGTGCTGTTTATAGAACATGGCAATTAACAGTTGTCGTAAAGGATATGCTCAAATTGATATCCTTGGCTTAGTAAACATCGAATACTTAGTATTTAGTTGCCTCCATAATTAGTATGAAATGATTAGTGCGCCTAACCTCATTACATTTTTAAGTATATCCTATGGGGTTATTCGTTTCAATATTTTTAACAGAATGATAAAAAATAATAGCCGTAATGTTAAAAAAATATTTTTGGTAAATTATAAATATCTGTTGTAATAAATGTTGAGTACCCCTGGCGTATGCTACATTGTGAGCTTGATGTAAAGTTAATTTCCTTCCATAAAATCGCGTTTTATATTATCTTACATTACGGCTACGATTGCATTATGAAAGTTTCGGACGTGTTTGCATATTTACCGTTCAAATGTTCATAATTTCCCGTAAATAGGCGATATTATAAGAAACCAGATTGGAGATATCTGCAAATACTATCAGGTATTGTTTGATTTTTTTTTATTGCTATGAATGTCGAGACGAGCGAGCCGTTCGCCTGATGGTAAGCGATACGACCGCTCATAAACAGTAGGAAAGTTCCACTGCGCTCGCCATCCCGAGACATAAGATCTTAAGTCTCAATATGTCCAGTAGTTACTCTGGCTACAATGTCCTTCAATCCGAAACACAACAGTGCATTTACGCAGTGTTGTTTCACGGGAAAAATACATAGATTTATGCTCTTCTTTCATTTCTTACCCACAACTTTGCATGCTCTTTTAAGAAGCGAATGATTGGTGATCAATGCCATCTTGGCACTAACTAACGGCCGTTCTCTATATCCTATCTATCTTTAACAAGAGGTTAAAATAGCTACCATTACTATGTCAGTACAATTATACGCTTCTTTACACAAAGATAGACATATATATTTATCTTACCTAGCTATATATAAATATATGCACCATATGTCTACCTCGCTATCTTTGTTAACTAAAACATAAAATGGATCTAAATATCTAATGAAATCTCTTGTTAAAGATAGATAGATTATTGAGAACGGCTGTAAGAGGTCCACCAATCCCTAACCATAAATGAAGTACAGTTTTCCGGAAGTATTGAATTGTATCGAAATAGTAATGGTAGCTATTTAACCTTTTGTTAAAGACAGATAGGATATAGATACCGGCCGTATATAGTGCAGGATGTCGTCGATTAGGTGCAGTCAGTAGTGACTATATGGAATCAGAAATGCGTGATTGTTTTGGTGTGGACAATTGACATTTATAAAGGTAATTGACCCCATTGTGATTGCAAGTGCGTTTTTAAACGCAATTGACAAAAATCCACGCTTTGATTCGTTATAATTGATTAACCATTTTCTTGTGGTATGAATAATGTTGATTTCATATCAACCTTTCAATAGTTTGAAACGAAAGACTACGACCCAAGAAGTGGTTCTTAGAATTACGATCACTTTATTATTTAATCTAACCTATTGGCATTATATTTGAAGTTCCTTAGCTTACGTTGTAAAAAAAACTGTTACACGGTACAGTTTACACTAATCTTCTGTTCTGGTGATCGAATTGCCTCCATTACACGCCATTACACGCCTTTAAACTTTCCAACATCACGTATATTATGTAAACAAACCAAGAGATGTAACTTGGCATTGCGTAATAGAAAAGTCATGAGTCGCCACGTTGCATAATACATTTAGAGTGTATGTTAGGCTTTGGCAATTATTTTCGTAGTTTGTTGGAGAGATGTGTCCATATAGACGTTGAATTTGGAAGTAACCGTTTTGTGAGGATCTTGTATCATGTATGGTTATTATGATAAATTATGACTAACAAATGTATTTGAACTACGGCATTAAGTTTAAATTGTTGTAGCTCGTATATTTAATATATTTATTAAGACTATTTGCGATTTTTTTTTGGGACAGAAATCATTTCCGTTTTCTTTTAAAAGTGAACGGGTGAAGTATTTAATAGTTTCCTTAAAGTAAAAGCAGGAGTCCCTAGTTTATCTTTATGTGGCTATTTTAGGAAAAGCACGTTTTTAAAACGATCTTCGAAAATATTAAGCACATCTGGTATGCGATACAGCTCCATGATAAATGGGAAATTCGAAGTGGTTTAAAAACTTAATTATAAAATATTTTTATCAGTTATAATACATCCTAGACAACATATAATTCACAATTCACAGGTCTGCTGTTAAGTTTATTGGTACATTAAACCGCATGCACGCGAACTCGAGTCGAGTCTAGTGATCCCTATAATACAAAGCGGTAGAGCTCATTCAAATAAATATTAAAGCTAAACTTCTACTGATATCTTAGTTCCCTTCGCTCTTTACGCGAACAATTTAGTAGAGAATAAAGATTAAGCAGGTACTGTATTATATACAAGTCTACAGCTGCTTATCACTGACATTTAAAAATAGATTATAGGTTTACAACCACAGTACATTCGTAGGCCTAGGCAGTTCAACAATACGTGTTAATGGTGCCTAAATGTTCGCCTTACAACACTGGTTTAGCAACGCTCCGTCTTTGTGTGCATGAAATGCTTGAACACATTTTCCTCTAAACTTGGGCTAAAGAATTTGTGACATACAGCCACAGTTTCTGAATGAGGTTTGTTTGGTTTAAAATACTGTCTTAGATTTTGTCTATGTATTTCGTACGATTTATAAAAATGTAATAAAACGCAACCTTAAAGATAGAGACGACGGATTGACTAATGCTTGAATGGAGTTGAATCGTATCTAGAATTTAGTAACTAACAAAGAATTAATATAAAAAATTACAAAGCAGGTTAATACTTATCTCCACATCACAATACCTGTATATTTAAAACTATTTTCAAACTGCTTTCAAATATGCACGTATTCTACGAAAACCCTGCGTTTTCGAGCGACTAGCAATTTATACATATAAATATAATACTATGCAAACCGTTTTTTATTCACAAATATAAATAATACATGGGTAATTTAAAAAAATAAACATAGGAAGCAAGCAGTATGCAGGTTTCCTCGCGATGTTTTCATGACTCCGTAAAGTCAGAGGTGTGCCCTGGGATTCGAACCCGCGACCACCTTGAATATGTTGGCAGCCGCGTCTAGTCCGTTTACCAACAGGCCACCACGCACTTTGTATGTAATAAGTATAAAAAATATGATATTAACATGGCCGCTATTTACGAGGAGACTCAGATGTCATCAAGGCATTAAATGCCAAAAATAAACAACCTACACGATACGGAAGTACGTATATCTTTACGTTTACGAGAATGAATTTAAACAACTATGAAATCTCGGCAATTAATTACGTTACATAAAATAATTTAATTAATATTTCATGGAATGGCAATTAATACTTACATTGTTCACAATTACATAAACATTTTTATATTAATTACTAGCTGACCCGCCGAACTTCGTAGCCTTCGTATAGCTTCGTATAAAGCCTAAAATTTTAATAATTATTTTATTGCATCATAATAAACAATAAACATTTTTTCTTTTCAAATTTCAATTTTCAAAATAAATAGTGCTGTTATTGTATTAGGTCTTATAGTCCACCACACTGGTTTAGTGCGGATTGGCGGATTTTATTTAACATAGATTTTTTTCCGAAAAGTCCGATGTATGCCCTGGGATTCGTACCCGTGACCATCGTAAACATGTTGGCAGCCGCGTCTGTACGTTACCAACGGGCAACCACGCGCTTCTGTGAAATACTTTTATTTATTTGAGAAAAGTATATATCGCTGCTTTAATTTGATAGTGGCACATAACGAAATGTGTATTTTTATGATAATGTTTTTTTTTTCTTATTGCATTGAATAGCGAGACGAGCAAGCCGTTCGCCTGATGGTAAGCGATACGACCGCTCATGAACAGTAGCAACATTCCACTGCGCTCGCCATCCTGAGACATAAGATGTTAAGTCTCAATATGTCCAGTAGTTGCTCTGGCTACAATGTCCTTCAATCCGAAACACAACAGTGCATTTAAGCAGTGTTGTTTCACGGGAGAAATAGACATTGCGATGGTACCTACCCAGATGGCCTCTCACATATGAGAGACCTACCACCAGTAAAATGTTACCATTAAACACAAATTAATCTAAAATACTGTGTGAATAAAACTCATATTTTTGATAGACTATACGTTGATTTAAGCAACTTTCAAAGAGTTGTCATTATTAAAATAAAATATATAAATAATTAATTTTTTTTTTTTTTTTTTTTTTTTTATTGCAGTGAATGGCGAGACGAGCATGCCGTTCGCCTGATGGTAAGCGATACGACGGCTCATAAACAGCAGCAACATTCCACTGCGCTCGCCATCCTGAGACATAAGATGTTAAGTCTCAATATGTCCAGTAGTTGCTCTGGCTACAATGTCCTTCAATCCGAAACACAACAGCGCATTTAAGCAGTGTTGTTTCACGGGAGAAATAGACATTGCGGTGGTACCTACCCAGATGGCCTCTCACATATGAGAGACCTACCACCAGTAAAAAATTATATATATTATTATAGTATTTTGTTTTATTTAAACTGCTCTCCTGGAAAAAGTTCATTTTTGAGATATGTCGTTATCAAATTAAAGCAGCGATATACAGATAGAAGCTTACAGGCGATATTACAATAATAATATGTTAGAGGTAAGGTAAGGTTTGATAAGCAGTTTTTATAAACTACGAGGGACTTGGATTGTACAAACCCCACATCTGAGGCAAATACTTGCGGACCACGCAAATTTTTATATAGCTTCTGGTTTTAGAGCTGTCTTATTGCCAAATTCCCCACGAAGGTTGCAAATAAATATAATAGTGTTTCATTTAAAACCGAAATTCATGCGGTATTAAGGTTGTCGGAATAGGGTCACTCTATATTTGGAAATACTCAAAGTCTTTTTAATAAATACACCCGACAGTCACATACATAGTCGACCCCCACACTATCATCGAGTCTTGTGTCGTCGGTATCAGAAACTAAGAGAGACGTTTCGATTTTACAAACACCTGTAGGGCGATTCACGTAATTAAATAAGTTCAGTTGCGGTGCAGTTGCAGTTACGTTTCGATCAAAACAGCCCTTTTCGTATTCTCGTAATACGCTCGCGTCAAGTTCGCGTCACCCGAGCGCTTTAGCGTATTCTACTGTAGCGCGTTGATACAGATCGCAATTTGATCCTACCTATTCATTTGACGCCTTAAATGACGATTTAGTCCGATTAACAACATGCAGCACATGTGCAGTTTCGATTTTCATGGTAAGGAAACATCCTACAAATCGTATCAATTTATATTTATGTCAAAAGTATTACATACTTATGACGTACAGTTGACACGCAGCTCACGCGCAGCTAAACAATTACGAGAATACCATTATGCACCAAAACGTAAACTTAATCGCAACCGCACCTCAACTTGATCGGCGCGTCAAGAAATTACGTGAATCGCTCGACTGAACCGAATCCAATACACGTGGATCGCACAAACATTTGTTTCGGTGCGGGGATTGAACCCGTGGCCTTACGTTTTACAGGCGGTGTCTACAGTCTAACCAATTGGGCCACTGAGCCTTTCATAATCACCGAAACTCAACAATCGAGTGAATTGTAATGTTGAGTTACTGTGTAGATAATCTTGAAAAGTAGTTATTAAGTATCCTGTGTAATTTAAATAAATGGGTAATGAAAACGTTTTTATCTTAATTGTGTTGAGTTTCAGTAATATCTTTTTCTTTCAAATCCACGGCATAATCAAAATTAATTATCTGTGATACCGTGCAAATTTCAATTCATTAAGAATGCGCATAGTGAAATATTGACGGCCTTAAAGATTTCCAAATAAAATTAACAAATGTGTGTCGATCTATAAGATTTGCAAACAAGAAATATTTGCAATAACGCAACGTTGAAGATTAATGTTAACTGCCTCTTTAATTTTATTTAATGTATTTCAATCACAGATTTATGGCCTTATTCATAGTTTTATAACTTTTTGTAGTGATGGAATGTTTTGTCCCTTTCGAACGACTATTGAATTCAGTTAGAAGGAAGAAGACAAAACATTCCAAACTAAAATAGGTTTTGCTACGAATAAGGCCATTATTGTTTAATACCTATTCCTTAGACATTAGCAAAGAGGATCCTTAATTTAATTCCAACTGACATTAAGATAAGTTTAAATGTTTAAATAAAGATGAAGAACATAAAACATTAGGTACAATTGAAATATTTTTGAAGTGAAAACTTCTTTAGCGGCGTTGAGCACTTTTTCTGTAATGGGTATAAAATCTTAAAATCGCGTCAGGACACGTGACCTGATCGTAAGACGAAAAGCGTAAGACGGATGGAGAGTAGACAGCTGTCAGTTAGCTGTCAGTTTATAAAGCTTTGATGAATTGCCAATGATTTTGAGTGGAGATTTCAACATAAACTTCGCAGACGATAAAAATCAACTATTAATTGAATTTTTAAATAATGAATTTGGTTTAACTATGTCGAATGATCGCAATCTTAGCACAACGAAATACAAAACTACTATTGATGCGGTCTTTATTAGACATTTAAATAGGTTCGAATCAAAACTGTTCGTTTCTTACTTCAGCTACCATAAACCTATCGTATCAGTTTTAGAGATTGGCGATGATAGTTCTGGTAATGATGATGGTGAAAAAGTCGTTGAAATTATGGATGAAAGTTGATTTTTCGGAGAGATAAACTTTTTAATGTAAAATAATTGTAATAGTTTTAAAGTGTTAAATTTTTAATGTAATATAAATTGTCATGTTTGTGTACGATAGCGCAATAAATGAATATTGTATTCTAACACATAAATGATAGTAATTTTATACTGATAAAGCAATTGGTGCAAAATTATTCCCTAACCATTCCAAAATATCAAACATGCTCAACGTTAATAATCAAGTTTTCACTTCTGCCGGCACTCCCGGAGTGCAACCCGTCTTTTTTTTCTTACTTGAGGTATTCAAATTCGTATTTATGGTTTTAAAATATGTTTTTTTATTGTGAAATCCCAGCTAGGACCAAATCTTCGATTATTGTTACAATTTTGCAATATACTGGCGAAAATCTTATGTCGAAATGTGAACTTGAGGCCTTGCGTTCATGAATGAGCTATCAGAATTTCACAATCCTTTTATGTTTACTGTTCTATTGATTTTTGTAGGTCGTGTATATACAAATGATGTGGTGCAACATATTTGGACGCGAATTCATTAAGACCTGTAGTAATCCTTTTGTAATTTCTCCTTTATCATAACATAGTAAAGAGTCGGTGAAAAAACTTTTATTAAATTGTTTAATATAATTAAGTTTACTGACACTAGAGAAAAGTGGAATAGTTTAAAGAAGGTATTTGATTAGCAGTAAGGTCACCTAGATTTAAAAAAGACAATATGGGTCTGTATTTGGCTTCAAATTCGATAGTATTTTGTTGATGATTTTATACTATACAATAAAATTACAATATACTTGTACGAACTACGATGGTTGGTAATATACAGGGTATATCAAGACTGCTACCGAAAACGAAGCCGGGTAGTTTTAGCGACTTCAGACACAATGCAACAGAAAATGTTGCAAAAAAGCGACGATTTTTTTTTGTTATTTTTTTTCATATGGTCGTTTTTGGGTGGTAAATACATATTTTTCCTAAAATAATAGTGTATACCCGTTTATTTATAGAAACTCTACCGTATTAAAGAGTTAAAATTATTATTTTCGCAAAAACTATGGATTTACCACCTAAAAATTACGATATTTAAAAAATGATAAAAAAAATGTCGCCTTTTTTTTCCGAAATTTTTAGTTGCATTGTGTTTGTAGCCACTAAAACTACCACCCGGCTTCGTTTTCGGTAGCAGTCTTGAGATACCCGGTATGATAATTATATGAAATACAGTATTTTTATTAAGGAACTATGAACATCTTCTATAATTAATATGCGGAGAAACAATTGGCATTTACAAGACTTGTAATTATAATTACTTATTATTTATACTGACATAAATTGTATATTATTTATGCTGTTTAACTTGTAAGTATTTATTTATTTATTTTATTATTTTATTTATTATAAATACAGAGTTAGAAACAAATAATAACTATTGTTTCCACGAAACCGGGCTTCGGTTTGACCGTGGAGTTGGTGACTGGTGAGTCTCATTCACACATGTACATAAAATTTGCATTAAACATTAAACAAACAAAATTACCCTTATGAAGTCAGAATTATAAACAAAAATATACAAACACTTATAAACTTTATGATATAACTGTAAAATAAAATGAAACATAAACAGTAAAATCTAACAAAATATCACTTTCCAAAAATTTAAGTAGAAAATAAAACATCACTTCTAAACTTATATATATAAAAAAAAATGAGAAACAATATGCATTACAACTACACAAAATATAAATAAACTGTAACTGTAAGTATACCTAAAAAGTAAAGTAAATATGTTTAAGGCTGCTAGTAGGAACATGTTAAAAGGTGGTTTCTTAATTTGTTTTTAAAACTATTGTATACCGGATCATTTCTAATGTCCGGTGGCAAACTGTTCATTATATAGGGTAATCGTTTATTAATAGTTCTGTCGCCATAATAATTGGTAACTCGGGGAACTACTAATTTTTTTACTAACCAGTAACTTAAGAAATCTAATTTGAAGTTTTTCTAATTTAATTGAGTGTGTTTTAAAAGTTAAACCATAACAATCGAGAGCATAACTTAGGATGGAGTCAACTAGGGACATATACAATAATCTTAATGTTTTAATGGGTACTTTATAGCTCAGCAGGTAGAATTTACCCAATAATATTCTTAGCTTTTCACATAAATAATCTACAATCTACATGATGCGACCAGGAGAAATTTTCATCTATTTTTACGCCCAAATATGTTACACAATTGGTTTTTTTAATTGGTTTGCATTTGCATTGTATTGAGTTGGTATGGAAACATGTATATTCATGAGTTATTAATGGTGGATGCAAAACAGGTGGGCGAATGTAAGGTGAGTGTATAATTAGCAGTTGAGTTTTTTCCGAGTTTAAGACTATTCCATTATCATGTGACCATTTCACGATCGCGTCTACATCTTCCTGCACTCGGGCAAAGGTTGTATAGCCGATTAATTATTTATGATTCTTAACACATACCTACTATTCTAATATTTGTTTTCGTGATGGCTTTATGTTTTATGTCTTATTTACTATTTAAATATTTATACAATACCTGCTCTGGTATTAAACCTTCATGTATTTTCCATCATAAATCGATTGCTTATGTAAAAGTCGTGACAAAAGAATTTCATTTTACAATGAACTGGCTAAACCTACGGGCTCTTCGATGGATTAATTAAAGTTTACAATTTGTTTTCCTTTTTCTCTTTTGTAACTTTACTATAACTAAAACATAGCTATGTAAATATGCTTAAATGTATTACTTATTGCCTTTTGTATCCCACAGTTTTCAGCAAAATATTGCTTACAATGATAAGACTACCATATCTGTATTTTTTGTTATATTCCTGTGTATAAATATAAATTATGAATAGGATATAAAATATATGCCGATGGAAGAAATTAATCAGTGATGATAAAACCACCATGTACAGGGCACGATTGTAGAAGAATATAGTGCTAGTACAAACAAATCCTTAATTTCAAAAACTGATATTTGTTATAAGCAATCATCACGGTTACACACTTAACATTGCAGTGAATACTTATTACTAGAGACCGGATTATAAGCAACAAAAAAAAAACATAAAATATGCATGAAAACTTGTAAAATATGCAACATAAATGTTAGTTTAGGTTTAGAAGGGTAAGAGACAAAAAGGGACCTGGACGTTATGTATTCGTTAATCTTATAAACTATAAATAGAAAAATACAATAAATAAATAAATGTAGTCTGTAATAATAGGTAAGCGGGTGAGTACGTTTTACAAAATTTTTAGTTTACGAATTAGATTGGCTATAACATTTTTGAAATGAAATGGTTGTGTGTTTCCGATTGTTAACCTATATTTTTTTTTGTAAATATAGCGAAAATATGCATGATCACTAGATTTTAGGCAAAACATGCAATGATAACTGAAAAGGCACATGCATATAATCCGATCCCTACTTATTATATAAAATAATCTTCAATACCACCAGGAAAAGCATCAAAATCATTGATTTTAAAAGTAAAGATAGACCTTTCAGTACATTTGGAGTCTCAACAAGAGGACGGTGAAATCGCGATCTAATGAATATTAATAACAGTGATAAAAAAAATCTTAATTTTTATTAAACTTTCTGTCATAAGAGTAATACAAGCAAGCATTTTCAAAATCGTTGCGAGAGACGACTAATTTCAATAACGCACAACTAAAGCGCCGCGTACCACTTAGGTCGGACCACTTTACGCACTTTCCGCCCCATAATATATTTATGTCAACGATAAAAACAATCGAGAACAATATCCGACATTTCATACCGATATACTTACGACAGTGTTTTTAACATCGCTCGCAGAGGTCTAGGCGGTGAAAGCGTCGACCTTGAAAGTTTCTGTTACACAATTCCACATTGCATAACGCGTCGCTTCGTCTGTGCAATGTTAGTGAACTGTCCGATAATTGCGTTGATCTGTCTTTGTCTTTTAGATGGCCTCGGTGGCGTAGTTGTACTACGGTATGATTGCAAAGCTGAGGTCTTGGTTTCGAATCTCAGGTCGGGCAAAGTGATATTGCATTATTCTATTCATTATTAACTCGGAGTCAGGAATTTGTGCCCGATTTATGCGATAGGCTTACCCCCTATCACATCGTGGGAGGGAACGTACTGGGCTAAATATAGCTGTCCTAACACTCTGACTGTCCCTTTTGGGAAAAAAGCGTGATTTTTGTTTTTTATATTTTACGAAAGGTCATCGTACTTGAAAAGAGATAGAGAGGTATTGGGTATAAATGTTATGGAAGCTAAGAAGAGAAGAGCAACCTTTATGGTACTGTCTATAGTCATATTGATCTGTATTTTATTTAGATTGAACATCGTAATTTATTCATCGTCATTGTAAATGAGATAGTAAGGAAATGGATATAGATCCGATTGTGAGTAGATTTAATGTGATTGTGCTAAGTGGAGTCGCGGTAGTAAACATGTAATCGAAAGTAGAAATGCTAACGCTATAGACATTTGAGGATTAAAATATGCTGTAATAGGTATGATCAATAATATGTTATCGATTACGTGAATAAATAAAATTAAGTGGAACGATGAAAATTATGTGAAAGAAAGTTTTAGTGTCGATTTCATCTCACACTAACCACACTCGATTCAAATATTTGCTTCTCAATTCATTTTCCCACCAAAGATTTTCACAGTGACCATAGAACCGGTCTGCTTATGCAACCTTAACATTGATATTACTCTTTCCGGTTATCAAGCTTAGAGCTATAGCTATAGTCAGTTTGCTTCTTGCACTAAAGGCACCAAACTATAATAAAAACATTGCAATTCATGTTTTGAACCGTATTGCAACGTTCGTTTTTCTGTGACGGCACGCTCAATGCCCCTGGAGGTCGTTATTTTTTGCAATCCACATTGAATCAGTTTCGGCGATTCATTGACTTACTTACTAAAAGTTGGACATGGAAATTAAATTATTTTTTAAGTAATTGTCGCGAATTATCGTTTATTTCGATTTTTACTACCTAAAATAAGTTTTCTGTTACACGGTGGTATCAATCAGGTTCAAGAGCGGTTCAGGAGAGGCTGTGGCGGTTTGCCTCACGATTCCGGAGTTGCTTCAATGCGCTGAAGGGACCAAGGGAATTTGGTAGGGACCCGAGTGAATGGTAGCCCGGATGGTAACATCTTCCCGAGTGACTAGAAACGTTGAGTCATAAGAATGAACCCTGAATCATCGATCAGTCACCGCCCCCTTCCCCTCACCCTTCCTGGCAGTGGTAAAGATAAATCATTTTCCTCTGTGAAAATAAAAAAAAAACACCCCGGTTGAACCGACTAATTCGTAGTATACCATTAACGACAAAGGCAAGGCTCTACCACTTTAACAATACGTCGAGATTTATCATCGTTATATCAGCCCACACTTATCCACTGCTTTATATAGGCCTCTTCTTCATTACACCACTAGGCCCGTTTTTTTTTGTCTCATCCACCGTTTCCGATGTCATCCATCCATCTGGCCAGTTTTAATAATATTTAGGTATTTATGCAGAATATTATAAATTTTAAATGGCAACGCTAATGTTGCTAAAATTATGAATTAACACGAAAAATAATACTCCAATATCTTGTCAATTGTTTTATAATCGAGGATGCGAAGTTCGGGCGGAGAGGAAATTGATGAGTTTTACTGGCCGGTGTGCTAAATGCAGGTAGAATATAGAAATAATAAAATAAAGTTTGTAATATTATATTAGCCTGTAAATTCCAATACATACCCATAAATGTACATATTATGTCGACTGCGTGAACGAAGGCGTAGTGAGGCTTTGTCCACCACGCTGGCTTACTGTGGGTTTTAAGAATATACAAATAAAAACAAAATATTAATGTTCAATAGCCCTAACCGTAGACTGCCCTACGACATTCTGCTCTGTACTTGATTCATCAGCAATATCCTTCCCGGATTCAGAAGCACCTGTTAATTAATGCGAAATCATTGTAAATTTCCATAAGTTTCTTCCATGGTGTATGATTAATGTTTGTAGCCTGTAGCACTTATATTAATATTTTAAAATGTGACTCAAGTGAATAATAAACACATTTAATAGTAGAAATACGCATTAAAATTAGCTTATTAACCGTTCCAGGGGCCTATCTGTGCCTTGAGCATTGCTAAAGCACATGGTCGATGTTGACTGCATATCGGGAAATGATAAATGTTAAAAGAAAAAGGAATGATATATAATTGTTTACAGCTTACCAACGAATGTCGATTGTGTTAACATTACCATTCGTAATATTCACACCGTTATTACGTCCATTTAAAAATAAATTACTTAGGTTACCATTGACGCCCCGTGACCACGAAAGCTGTAAAGCAATCGAAACGTCGAGAAGTTAAAAAATGTGAAAAATAAACCAAATTCGCGATAAAATATTTTTGTTTCAAAATGATCTCAAAACCACCGAGGGTAACTCTATCGATATGTAGATCCTTACAAAGTTTTCTTCACAACACATGTGACTTCGATACATATTTGATGAAGATTTTGACTAGAAACTCGTATTTCAGTTGTCCCTTTTATTTCAAATTAGTTTGCCGCTTTTGACTACCTTGTTTTATTGCTTAGCTTAAAATGTGATAAATGTAAGTATCTTTTTTATTGCATGGGAACGGCATCCTAGCAAACAGGTCACCTCATGGTTAGTGACCACTGCCGCCCACGAACATCCAAAACGCTTGGACCATAGATGTGTTGCCAGCACATCATATTGGAAGTGGAGCGGAAGAAAAAACATGGGCAGAGGAAATGGGTACTGGGCATACAGCAATCTCAATTTCAAATCAATTTACTGCTGGTCTCTCATATGTGAGAGGTCACCTGGGTAGGTACCACCGCAATGTCTATTTCTCCTGACAGACAGCAGTGTAAATGCACTGTTGTAGTGTAATTACTGGACATTTTGAGACTTAAAATCTTATGTATCAAGCATTGCTTTTTAATTCAAGGCGTTATTTGGTTCTGCTACTGTTTATGAGCGGTCGTACAGCTTGCCATCAGGCGAACGGCAGATCGTGTCGCCATTGATCGATTCATTGCAATAAAAAAAGAAAAACTCAATACCGAACAAAACGCGACAGCAAAGCTTTCGCTTCACGTCCTGTGAAACAGTGGGACTGTCCCGGACGAGCCTGCCATTCATGCTGAGTAATGACTGGTAACAGTGTGGCTCTACCACTTGGAAAACTTGTTTATTGTAAATGGTTCTAGAACGAAGTTTCTAGACAGTTATGGAAAAAATTTCAATTTTATTTTCGTATAAATTAAAGCTTGTTTATAATACATTTAAGTCAGACTGCATAATATTGTATTTTCAAGTTATTTTTATAATAACTGCTGTTTTTTCCATTCATGCAAACGTTCCTGTTTAAACTATGTTTACTTGGTTTTTTGCCTACTGCCTCACAGAGTCCACTAAGTACCTACATATAAAAATATACGACTACATTTTAAAAGATTGGAAAGACTCAAAATATCTTACACCAACCGAAGGTATTTTTGTAAAGAATCGGGTTTACTATATGTATAGCCTAAATTAAGTATTTGTTGGAAGTTGCAAGGCTCTACTATTCCTTATGGTAAGGTTTTTGCCTACTGCCAAACGAAGTGTATTCATTGAAATTATTATCTGCTCTTTCTTTCTCCTTCTCATAATCCACCGAATGATTGTCAGGTAGATATTAAATAATGCGAGAGATTGGTAGACCGCTATTTATACTTTGTTGTCATATTATCTCTGTGTATTGTTGTTTATTGTTAACAATAAGGAATAAATAAAGAAATTAAAATGTATATGATTCGTTTGTTTCCAGTTGTGACCGGCGGCACGGACGGCATCGGCAAGCACTACGCGATGGAGCTGGCCCAGCGCGGCATCAGCATCGTCATCATCAGCCGCAACCCCGACAAACTCAAGACTGTCGCTGCAGATATAGGTATGTACTTGTTTCTTAATTATTTCTTCACTCTGCCTCATGTTATGCATTATTTATGCCAGGGCTGCGTGACTGTGATCCTTGAGGTGGGTGCGATGCCTATACCTTAAAATATACTTTTAGATAGCGGTTGGCTTAAATAACTCATAAACTTACGTGTTTTTCCCAGAAGGCAGAGGTTTTGACCACGTTTCATCTAGTGTGTTCCATCTCACGATGTGATAGGGGGCTAGTATATTGCCAACAGCACTGTATACTGTACTGGACCGGTCCATTGTAGGGCACGAGCATTCTCTGCAATTGAGACTATGATTAAAAGGGGTTTGGCCAAATAATCCAATACGCTGGCCTAGTGGGGGTTGGCGGACTTTACATACCATAGAAACTCTTACATGTCGGCATGATATGCAGGTTTTCTCATTATGTTTTCCTTCACCGTTATAGTGCGTGGTGATTGACTATCAATACACACGGGCTGTTGGAAACGTACTAGATGCGGCTGCTAAAATTTTTACGGTGATTGCAGCTTCAAATCCCAGGGCACACCTCTGACTTTTCGGGGTTATGTGTGTATTGATTTTTGCCATATCGGACATAAATTCGGGACTCCGGGCTGATACTGATATATTTCCTACTCTGTCAAACTAAAAGGGATGGAATGGAATAATATAGGGCTGATTGAATGGGATTCAAGAGGACAGAACTGCGTGACTTGAGTCATTGAATGGAGAAAAGCAGTATAATAGACGGCAATCACGTATAATTCAGAGTAAAACAGTTAGTACGCGAAATAATATGTGTGATATGGAGAACTCAAAAAGTAACTGCACCCGGCGAAGTCGGGTTGGATCGCTAGTTGTACCATAGTACAACTGCGCCACTGAGGCAGTTAAAAATCAAATAGGAGTTTAATTTATGCCCAGGATGGCGATAAGTGCACCCCCTACCGCATAAAGTAAACAGGTAACTAAACAGTACCCCACAACCCGCATTAGGTCAGCGTGGTGGACTATATGGCCTAACCACTCTCAATCGTACTCTCGATTGTAGAGGAGGCCCGTGCCCTGCCGTGGGACATAAATGGGCTGATACAGAAGTAAACAGTACTAATGTTATCCTTCTTTGTGTTTCAGAGAAACAATATGGCGTGAAAACAAAGACTGTGGTCGCAGACTTCAGTAAAGGTCCTGAAATCTACGCCCACATAGAGGAACAAATTAAAGATATTCCTGTGGGAATTCTCGGTAAGTTAGAAATTATATTTAACTCGTATCAATGCTTACTGCAATAACCCAATGGTTGTATACTAAAAAAAAACGTCCTCAGTGATCCCTCGATATTTTAGTTATGTCGGTAATCTGCCATTCCTAGACTTGACAGTCATTACTGGTGGTAAGTCTCTGTTATTTGAGAGGCCGCCTGGGTAGGTACTACCGCAATGTCTATTTCTCCCGCCAAACAGCACTGTAAGTCCACTGTGTGTTACGGTTTGAAGGATACTGTACCCAGAGTAACTACTGGTGATATTGAGACTTAACATCTTATTTCTCAGGATACCAAGCACAGTGGAATATAAGCATTGCTTTGTAATTCAAGGTATTGTTTAAATTTGCTACTATTTATGAGCAGTCGTAATGCTTACTGAGAAACCATGATTACCATCAGCCAGAAAAGGTCTAGCGAAAAGTGATTATTGGTTGTATTTGTTCACTCATGGTAATTAAATATTGCACACTTCGTATGTAAAAACGACAATTATAAAAAATCTTGAAAGTATAATTTTTGTGCAAGTAATTGACGTGTGTTATTGTGAAATAAAATTACCAAACAATAGCGTCTGCCACGTGTAAACAATTGGAAATGACCCAGAATTTAAAGAGTTTAAAAAATAAAAAAATACAAAACATCAATTCAAATAAGTATTTTTTTAACTTACTGTTAGTATTGCGTCAGTAATTACGCAATATGTACAAGTGTCGGGTACAAGATTACGTCCATGGGTACAAGGTGGAAGATGGAAATAAAACAAAAGGCAAACTGGGTTTAACATTTTAAACCGTCACATATTTTTTTACCCTAGCTCGGCGTAATGTCACACTGCGCCTGATGGTAAGCGCAAATTCTGTCCAGGCAGAGTATCGAATGGTATCAGACGGTAGTCCCAAACCATTCGATAAAATTATGCCCGCCTGCTAAGATGCCTCTTCACACTAGCTCGGAAGGACCCGGGATCATAGGAAGGAAGGGAACACGCGTGACGGTAAACAATTCCACAGCTTGACTTATTAATAACACACTATACTAAATTGGTCTTCAATGTGGATAATAAAACGTTTCCCCTTGAAATGAATCTCTTAAATAGTGGCTCTACCACGCTGTTGTCAGCCCTGACTCACGACTCAGCATGACTGGGCAGGATCATCCGGGGTGTTACCACTATCTCACAGGAGATCAATCATGAGTGAGATTGCCGGATGGCTTATATCCAATACCCCATTCTGCTTTTATCATTTTTCTTTTCGATTCCCTCTCTATTTGATGGGCTGACAACATATCTAAAATTTAATGGTTGTGGATATTCATGCGCGACAGTGGTCACTTATCATCAGGTGACCTGTTTATTCCTTTGCCGGTTCTAATGTACAAAAAAAAATAGCCACACCCACAAACCCAAAACTTGGTAGCTCGGTAAACATATCTTATAAGCAAGTGCAAAGCCCGTGGGATTTATATTATACTAGCGGTCGGGCCCGGTTCCGCCCGGGTGCATACACGTTTTAAAATGGCGGTCAAAATGTTTAATTCTGACTATCAGTTTAGAATATCGACCAATCGGACCACGAAAAACGAACAAAATTTCCTCGTATTTGCTAGAAATATCACTACTGCTTTCCTTCTATATGGCAAAGCGTGATGATATATAGCCTATAGCCTTCCTCGATAAATGGACTACCCAACACTGAAAGAATCATTCAAATCGGACCAGTAGTTCCCGAGATTAGCGCGTTCAAACAAACAAACTCTGCAGCTTTATAATATTAGTATAGATGTAACGATAATTGTAGGGACTTCCATTTTTACCGCCTTTGTATTCATAGTACGTCGAACATGGTTTAGTTATTCCTAGCTCGTAATGCCAATAATCTGTAGCAACTAGAAACTAATTGAATACAAACGGACTTAGGTAATCAACTTTGAATAAAGACAAGAAAATATACTTAACGGTTTAATCTTGTTTATCTCGTAAAGACAGCGAATTAGGGCCTGTAATATCGGATAATTTTCGATTCCGGAACTAAGTTACGATACTACTGGTTCTACTTTTTAAAAAGTGTAGGAAATAAAAAATACAATAAATAGGCATTAAATTGTTTTGTTAAAACAAATCTTTATTATAAAAACTAAATAAATCGACAAAACTCTTGACTGAGATCAATTAAACAGCCTTCTATTAGGTTTTTCTTAGTAAACATAACAATAAATAATCAACTTTTCAATAATATACATTATAGCAAAATCAACGTGTGCTATTTGCAATTGCAATGTGGCTTATTAGATAACTATCTAATAAAATTATAATGAATATAAGATTCAACAAATCACAATGAACAAAATCAACAAGTTTCTCCTCTTCTGAGATCATGAAAATAGGTTTTAAAGAACAAAACTTAAACTTAAATTAAAAAACTCTAAACTTACACTGTCGTATTTTTTTGGAAATTGAGTTCAATTATATCAACTTATATTAAAAAGAAATATAAAGTAAATAAGACAAGAATCACTTTTTCAAAAAAGATCGCTCTTCTTGATAATGTGATCTCAAGAGTATCTGAGCATCTAACGTTTTGTCTGAGAGTGAGCTTCGTAGGCGGGTACCGTACCGCGGTACATTTCGCAAGAGAGTACAAATATGCAAATTTTATTATTGTGGTAACTTATCTTACAAATTATATGAGTATCGAATTGCGATATTTATTTCAGTTACGGAGTTGTAATATCGTAAAAAATCATTCGAACAGCTAATACCATAAGATTATAATTTTGCGAAGTCTCACAATATACGTAGATAACTTTTTCTTTGCGTCTTACACAATTTATTGCGCTTGTCTTTAGCCTTCACCAGCGAAAGACTTCCACGGTCGAAAGATCATACAAACATTTATTTCGGTTCGAGAATTGAATAGTCTCTCTGTTCACGACCGGCATTTTAACAAACCGTACCAAAAAAGCTATAAAGATAATTAATTCGTATACTTTCTGGACAGAAAGGCAGCAAATTACCTGATGGTAGCTGGAGTGCAACATAGTTTTGTTATTCATTGCTTTGCCGGAACGATGTAGTCAACATAATATATCGATTCCGCATTCTGGGCGATTTCACTTAACTCAGTCGAACCAGATGAATTAACCAATATTAGTATTAATCAATTTTTATTATAATGTTTTATCAATTCAAATAAGATGCGATTTTCGAATAATCACTATATTGTAAACTTGTTTTTAAAAGAGCAGCGCTAGAGTTCCTTGCCCGTTCTTCTCTTGAGAAAATAGGCTTATGAATAGGGTGGTTTTGAAAAAAAAGTAACTGAATTTAAATTATGTATCATATTTTAAGGATTCTTAAGATATTTAAAGCTATTAAATGAAACTAAGCGTTCCCAAATGTAAATATCTTAATTTTACAAAAGTGCCTGGCTTGGGACGCCACGTGCGTTAGTACCTTCGCCGTGAGTCACTTGGGCAGAACAGTGAGGGCGGCCGCGGCTGCTGCTGAAATAGCTGCTGAGTCAAAGCGAGCAAAATATGCTCCTTTGTTACGGGATTACTTTTTCGTTCCTTTTGCTGTTGAGGTAACTGGGTGTTGGGATCTGAGGCCAAAGTTCTTATTAGAGACATTGGCCGCCGTCTTAGAGAACTGAGTAGGGGTAAAATATAGCTTGTTTAAAATTATAATATTCGTATAGGTATGGACTATTGTTTAAATTAGTGTTCTTGATTTTGTTTTATTAATTATGTATGTGGTGCTCAATAAATTGTCAACTATCGACAAATAACAAAAAAAAATATAAAAAATAAAAATCTAATTAATTTTAATTACTCCTTGCGCAACAATCTTCTCACTAAAGAGACTCATATTTGTGATCTAGGTGTCCTTTTGGATAGTAAACTGCACTTGAACCTACATACCTATAGAGAAAATAATTGTTAAAGCATACCAAATGTACAATTTAGTAATGAGGGCTTCATCGGATTTTAAACAACAAGGAACATGCCTTTATCTTTATAATTCCTTGATACGCCCACAAGTAGAATATGCATGTATGATATGGGACTCATATTACGACAAGTATAGTCTGGCGATAGAAAAAATACAACGCAAATTCTTAAGATCTACCGAATATAAAATTCTATCAACAGCACGAATATCATAAACAGATTCGCTTAAAAAATATAGTTTAATGACATTGCAATCAAGACGCCTGTTTCTCCAAACCATGATGCTCCATGGCATATTACACAATATCTATGACTGTCCCGACCTAGTCAATAATATTTTCTATATTGTACCAAGAACCGTAGTTAGGCGAGGGACACGCGTATACCCGCTTTTTGCCACAACCCCTTGTCGTACAAATGCGGGTGAGAGAGCGCCCCTCCATAGAATGGTTAAAAATTATAATAAATATTTTGTTGATATAGATATATTCGATCTTAGAAAAAAACATATTTAAAAAAGAAATTATGCATGTTCTGATGACAAACATAAATTATTAAAATGTATATCTGCTTCATAAACTTCTGTACCACTGTTTTGTATTGTAATCTGTGAAAACGTAGTGGAATGTACAATGCTAAATATAATTATTTTTCTTAGTTTGTAAGTCAGATTGTACATTTGTTTGTTTTCCAAATAAATAAAATAAAATAGTACTTTTCGTTCACCAGATCTATTGTACATAAAAAAAAAACACTAGCAGAACCAATCAGACTATTACGGGTCCTTAACCACTGCGTACTGTTGTCACTACCCGGGCTAATCCTAACACTGATATGTTCATACTATATTTGCAGTAAACAACGTGGGTATACAGTACGACTACCCAATGGAGTTGTGCGAAGTACCGCTGTCGAAGGCGTGGGAGCTCATTCACGTGAACGTGGGCGCCGTGACGAGCATGACGCGGCTGGTGCTGGAGGGCATGGTGGCTCGCGGCCGCGGAGCCGTCGTCAACGTCTCCTCAGGATCCGAGCTGCAGCCGCTACCTCTCATGACTGTATATGGCGCTACTAAGGTAAGGAGTAATGTTGTGATAAGCATGATGCGGCTGATGCTAGAGGGCTGATCCGCGGCAGAGGAGTTGTTTTCTACGTCTTCTCAAGTTGGAAGCTGCAACCGCTGCCGCTCATAGCTTGATACGGTGCTAAAAAGTTGAGGAACAAGCGTAACTATTAGGTGTATGGTAGGTACTTGAAGATTGACTGATTTAAATGTGTCAAAATGAAAAAAAAAATTATTGAGTCAATTCATATTATAACTTATGAATATCAAATTGTCTCACATAAATATTTCAGCACAATTATCTTGTCTACTTTTCAGGCGTATATCCACAGCTTCACAATGGCAGTACGTGAGGAGTACAGCTCCAAGGGTATCCACATCCAGCACTTGTCTCCCATGTTCGTGTCCACCAAGATGAACGCCTTCTCTCAGCAACTCATGGAGGGGAACCTTCTTGTCCCCGATGCTGCAGCCTACGCGAAGCAGGCGGTTGTTACCCTTGGCCGAGTCAGCAACACTACGGGTTATTGGATGCATGGGGTTCAGGTGGGTTGCGCATTTTCGTTAATAGAACCATGACGTCAGATCGAGAGAATAAGGGCCAGTTTCACCAGTTCTTGATAAAGTCCCTGATAGCTATCTGGCACTCACAAGGGCGAATCCAGCTTTTACGCCAGGGGGGGGGGGGGTCATATTATAGTTCATGTCAGATTTTACGCTAGGGGGTGTCATATAGTTCATGTCAGAACACTGGACCCGATTTCAATACTCCAATTCGTAATAATGACTTTAAAGTTTGTTACAGCTGTGATTTGTGAACACACACAGACACACACACTTTTTTGATTTATTTATCGACATACAAAGAATTAATTGTGCTTATAAATTTTATCAACAAGATAATTAATAAATTTTGTCAATCTGGAGCCAGCCCAGGGGACCCCATGACCTCCCCCATGGATCCGCCCTTGGGCACTCATCAGTTAGATAAAAAAACAAAGTTCTAATCTGGTCAATCGAATGTGGTTATATGAAAATGTAATTTTAGAATTACTAATTAAATACTACTTACTTCTGATAAACGTATGTAGGTTTATTTAACGCTGGAAACGAACGGAGAGCTTAAAAAAAACCTCTCGACATGTAACTAAAGTTTCTAAAAAATGTTAAGATCTTTTACTTTTCAATATTTTTTACAAAGAATGAGCTTTAGTTTGACCGTCTGATGATGGAACATGATGTGCACTAATAATATTTAAGTTATCAATGAATGTTTATTTTATATACTTATGTTTATTTTTCAGTACTTCTTTATCAAGCTAAGTCCCGTATGGATAAGGACGAAGATCGGCGGTTTCATGAACAGGCAGTTCAGAAACGAATATGACCAGAGTTTGAAGACTAAAAGTAACTGAGTTCCACAAACTACAAAGTACAATAATAAGTTAATTTTATACATTAACAAGATTCCATGTTAAATGGAGTAATGACTTTATAGAGTTGGCGCGAAAAGTGGTAATTATATGTACGTAAACAAAACGGAAAATTTCATAATGCGGTGTCGCCAGCACCATTGAGTGATATACTTATAAATATAGGCCCAAATGCTATTTATATTGTTAAGATATTATACATAAGTTCATATCATTAAATAATGTGTTCATACATAAATTAAATAACATACGTAAAGCTTTTTGGGTCAGATTAAAATAAGTCTGATAAATAAGAATAACAAATATATTGGTTATATGGCATCATGACATACTTTCATTAATGTTATCCAGGTTTTGGTTGGATCATTCTGCTAAACACGGTCCAATTATTTGTCGTAGCGGAAAAAGTGACATCAAAAAAATATGTTTCCGATTTTTCTCTTTTTCTCTTCATGCACAGGAAGTCCACTGCTGAACATAGGTTTATTGAAACCGTTGCAAATATATTAGTCATGATTTTTGCAATGTATGGTTTTAAGGTTTATGGGGAAGTTATATGGGGATAATAATTGGCTGGGCTAGGTCCAGCAAACGAGCAAACAGTTTACCTGATCGTAAGTGACCACTGTCGCCCATGAACATCCATAACGCTTGAAGAACGGATGTGTTGCCGGACCATTAAATTATTCTTGTGGATACCATTACAATAGAAAATTAAACCCTAAATATTCTTATGGCGTGGGCTTTGGGTCTAAAGGAGACTTTTGTTGGATACATATTTTCGTCGTATTTGTCACCATGGAATACCATTAAACAATGAAAGTGTTCCCGACAGCAAGAATGCTTACTATTTTTATGAAAGATTATCTATAAAGATATGAAAACGAAGCTGTACCCGTTACATATCTAGTAAATTTTACTATCTATAAACGAAAAATGGTCTCGAAAAATACTTACTTTTGCTTAGAAGTCTTTCAATCCCACTAGGCCTTTATTATACTTTTTTACAGTTTACACTGTAAAGTAATACAAGAAGTTTATTACACCCACTCATCTCTTTCAAGACCATTTTTCCTACATATAAGCATTTCAGTTGTAACATGGAATTATGTTCTATCGGTTATTCGATAGAAGATTATAATTCCATGAGATTTTATTTTATGTATAGTTTTTCATTTTAAACTGAATGGTTCAGCCATATTAAGGGAATGAACTTAGGGCATTGTTAATGTTAGATATTTAATCTAAATAAGTGTGTGTGATATATTATTAAAATATATATATATATTTTTAAAATACATTGAAATAATAATCTTCATGTTTATTTTTTGTGTCCATTGTAAAGGCAGCAGCGGTCACTGTTCCTTTGCCGGTTTATGAGAGAGATGAAATGAACATGAACGAGATGATTGATCGATTGTAATTTCTATTGGTGTATTATAACGAAGACGAGGCTGTGTGGGTAAGAACCCTTTGCCTTATGGCCTTCCCACTATTTTAGACCACTACTCAGACTAAATACTCTCTAGTATTTAGTCTGATGCCCACTATAAGGGAGAATGAAGGAAAAAAATATCTATAGGTGTCTACAAATGACGAGGCTGTATTGGCAAGAACACTTTGCCTTCCAACAAATGGAAAAAAATGTCTATGGGTATTTATATTTTTTTATTTGCAAATAAGAATGACAAATAATCTTAGAAAAATAAATAAATAAATGACAGAAATTAAAAAAAGAATAATCAGCTGTGAATGTGGAATTTAAATAATATTTAAAACATGCCTGAGTCTTATAAACAAAATATATATGCGAGGCAAAGTAAAAATGAGAGCACCAATTATCTGCACATGCGAGATTTGGAACATCAATTTAGCGTACCACAAAGTGAGGTTAGATTTTCAAATATTATTTTTAATGTAGAAGTTTTATAAACAATATCACATACAAGTGTGTGTGTAGTTGTATAAGCTAGCTTAGAAAATATTTTTTGTTTTTGTTGTAAAGTAGAAGTTTTATTTTGGGTTATACTTTCACTTTGAAAATAGTTTTGCAATTTTGATTTTCAATGTTTCCCGCCAATTTAGATCATGAACCTGCATACCACTGCGTTGTAAGAATTTCTGTAGCTTGTAGAGTCCACCAACCCGAAATAGGCCAGCGTGGTCACAGCGGGCCTAACCCCTTTCAATCGTACTATCCAGTGTAAAACAGACCCTTGTCATATACAAGATGATCAAATACCTATGTATAAAAATATATACATACATAAACTCTCGCCTTTTTCCCAAAAAGGGTAGGCAGAGGTGTTACTAGAGATTCATTTTTTTGTGTGTTCGGTCCCATGATGTGATAGGGGGCGAGCTTATCGCCATATTGGGCACTAATTCCTGACTCCAGGCTGATAATGAATTGAAAAATCTAATAGAAATTCCTGACCTGGTATTTGATCCTCATACCTCAGCGTGGTAATCGTACTACAATGGTACAACTGCGACATCACTTTAAAATATAATTATTACACATATAGAACTAAAAGCTAATTGGGACTTATTTATGGGGTATTAATCGCAGATGGAATACTCAGGCTGGTGGAGTCGAGATCGTTTCTACGACTGGTACTACTCTCTGTCTGAAGACACACTTTGGAACTGCTACATTTGCGTCATAGCACTAATGGCGATTGTGTGGGTCGCCGTCAACCTAGACGCCACACATTTAGACTTGTTGGACATTGTCTACAATATCTCTTACATTATCCATATTGTAAGCATTTGGTATAACATGTCTGGACGCCTGGATAAACCTCTTATAACGTTTAAAGTTTGGTGTTAGTATTCAGATTATTTTTTAACTGCTCTTGCCCAGTTTGCTGTTAACTGGCTGCGCTGGCTAGGCGTCGCTGGTAAGGATTGTCCCGCCCACACCCGCCACTGCAGCTTCTGTAAGCCAGGATCAACAGTGGCACGCATTGTAATGCCACCGAGCATTGAAGCTCGGCGAGTCTCCGGGAATGTCTGACTTGTCTCTAACCTGTAATGTTTTTTTTTAATGCAATGAATGGCGAGACGAGCTAGCCGTTCGCCTGATGGTAAGCGATACGACCGCTCATAAACAGTAGCAACATTCCACTGCGCTCGCCATCCTGAGACATAAGATGTTAAGTCTCAATATGTCCAGTAGTTACTCTGGCTACAATGTCCTTCAATCCGAAACACAACAGTGCATTTGAATTGATCATAAAGTTATATAATAGGAGGAGTGGGTAGTTTTTGCCCACGTCCCTCCGTAGCGAAGCTGTTGGTAAGTTGATATATTTTTTTATTGCAATGTATGGCGAGAGGAGCTTGCGAAATGCCATTCGCTTGATGGTAAGCGATGCGACAGTTCATGGACAGTAGCAAAACCAAACCACATAACGAATGATAAGTGCTTCCACTGCGCTCCAGAGTTTCCAAAGGGATGATTGTTTCTCGCTTGTCACTAAAATTATGCCACCCTGGTCGAAATCGTATTTACACATAATGCGCTCGAACCGCAACAACTTTTCTAAGGAGCTGTGATGTGTTTTTAACCGACAAATTAAGCTTTGGTGCAACACCCTATCTTTATACGGTTTCTAAGTCTACATACTCTCATTAGCATTGTCATCATCCAAGAAATACCTATGTAGATACATACATAGTCGAATTCAAAACATATCCACAACAATCTGTTAAAAACTTCTTGCATTATGCGGCTTTTTGTAAATATATAAAGTAGTCTAACTGTCTTGTTATTTTTGATTCGCCTAAAATGAATGCAATATTTTTAGTGTCGTGTTATTTTATTACAGCTAACGTTGGAACATGTTTCAGTCGGATTCGTATTGGATCTGTTTACGTATTCTCACTACGCGAGCCCGTATCACGACTGGAAACTGATTTGTTACTACCTACGTCTGCACAGGCCATTTAGATATCTTTGTAAGTTATATTATTGAGTTATTGGTAGAGCATAGCATTTATGTGTGTCCTTGCCATAAAACTCGCAAAAGCAAAAATCTAGGCCGGTGATTACTTCCGTCATCCTGGCGGTTGCCCCATTGCACACAATTCTAACGCCGCACCACACCGCGCCAATACAGACCGAAATGTTTTTTATGTGCGTGATGGCCTGTTGGTAACAGACCAGACGCGGCTGCCACCATGTTTACAGTGGTCCCTAGTTTCAATCTCAGGGCACACCTCTGACGTTTCGGAGTTACGTGTGTATTGATAGTCAATCACCACGCACTATAAAGATGAAAATACCGTGAGGAAAGCTGCATCCCATAGCGAATTATAACATTTGTATGGTGTGTAATGTGCGTAGTGCCTATACTACGACAACGAAGTAGATTATATGGCTTACTTACACTTAATCGTACTCTCGATTGTAGAGGAGGCCTGTTCCCTGCAGTTGGTCGTATATGGGCTGATACAGTACCATAGTCATCTTTGAAACGTAGCTTACATAAGTTCTTGAATCTTAAACTTCTTTAGATTTTGGTCCATCAGGTTTTTGATCGAACTCGTTTTCAGGGGCCCTGAACGACTACAATTTGAAAGGCAGCGTACTTGGAACTACTCTGAAATATTGCTACATATTTGTCGTGTTACGAGTTACCTGGGCTCTGATATGGATAAATATGGATATAGTAAGTTTACAAGATATAATATCCTGTTGTGAGTGTCGTAAATATTATTTAATTTCATTCTGATTGATTACTTTATACTTGCCGAGCTGTGGTGCTTTGTAAATCGTAATAGGGTATTTGACTGTGATCGATTCTTTCAGTATTTTGCGTATAAACAACATTTAAAAAAATCTGTCGAAAAAGTATTTAAGTAGCTTGTAACATGAAGTATTTAAAAAGTACGACTGGGAGAATCTTACTGTCTGTTTCACACTGTAATGCATACCTAATAGGTCTAGTGACGTCACTAGCTTTATTTTGCATGATCTCTTATTTAACTTCCTCTACAAGATTTAAATCGTTTCTAACTAGTCTAATTCTGAAAAGATTTACAAAATTATTTGTTTGTTGGATTTTGGATATTGATATCTCTAAATAAATAAAACAAAAATGTCCCAAAGTAGCCTATTCTTTCAAATTAAAATATTTAAATAAGTAGCGAACATGTAAATTTATGCATATTCATTTATTTTTACGCTGGTAACTAAGCAAGATTAGAAACACTTGAAATTATTTTTCGTAGACTTAAATAAAAACGCAATCGTGTGAAACCGAGAAACGATTTGCAATTTCCGGAGCAATCTCAACAGGGCCAGATTTAAGAGACTGTTGTGCGGCCCTCTAATTACCTACAACAACTATTTTCGAAATATTAGCATTTCAATATTTATTTATTTATTTAACACTTTATTGTACACCTGATACAGAAAAGTAGACAGAATTAGATGAAAAACTAAAACACACAAGTTGCGGGCTTATTGCTTGAATCAATTTCTGCCAGACGAACATGGTATGTTATATTTTAAAATATTGTATTTTTTTAAAAAACCCTTGCAATTCACTGTTTGTTGGGGTTCCGAGCATTATGTTAAATAACTATAATTTTAAAAACCTGTGATAAATGACCGGGTAAGCAGCTTTTTTGTAGTTATATTTTTGGTCTGCATTGTAAACGCAGTTGTATGGTATGTTTGTCTAGGAAGGGCAAAGTGTTATTGGATTTTTGTATTCATTACCAGCCAGGAGTCAGGAATTTGTGACCGATGTTGCGATAAGCTCGCTCAGTCGATAAGTCCTATCACGTAATCCTATCTACATCTTGAGACGGAAAAAACAAATCGAAACGAGGGTGTCCGGGTAACCTACCTCTACCTACCCCTTCTGGGAAATGGCGTTAGTTTATGTCTGTGCTATTTATGTATGTATATTTGGAATGATATCAATAAGGAACATATATGTCGGGGTGTTCTTATGTAAGGCTCATATGCAAAATAATTGTAAATCGGCTGTCAGTAATGTACGGGTAGTTGTAGAAGTAATTTTATTAAAGGAAACCCGATTGTGGTTCTATTTCACTACCCACAGTCAGAGTAAGGGTGGGAGCATGACAGTTTGCAATATAAAGCGCGTCCGGATCGTAGACAAGGCATATTCAAGATGTTCAAGATCGAGCAGTCGGCAGTAAAGCATTGACATTCGCGTGTTTCCTATAAAGTAACAAGTTGTCGCAGATATTCGGATAAATCGTTAATCCGTTAATTATAACGTGTGGTGATAATTATAATTCAATAATTAACACAATAGATTTTATTACCGTCATCCTAGATATATTTTGTTTAATTTTCATCTTTAAAGTTTACACAATTTTAAATGTTTTTTTTTATCACATAACTAAAGTGCAGACATAGTCCGCGCCTGAATTTTATTAAATTATATGCCACTTGCAATGTAAATAAATTATCGTAATTTGCTTTATGGCTGGACTCCAAATGCTTTTTAATAAAAAAATACGCAACCGCTATGTTGAATTATGGAAATGGATGTTACGAAATATGAAAACTGATGTCGGGTATATTTCATATAATGTGATGTCATTAAAATATAATGTTGGATTTTTGTGATAGCTGATTTTACTTCATCTACTATTTTAGTAACCTGATGTCTTAGGATCTTGATTAAAGTTGAATGTTTTATTAATGCAATTACAATTGCCCATGACATTCTTCAGTACTTGGATCTTAGCTAAATTCCTTAACAATTTACCCTAAATGAGAAGTAAGATACGAAATGAGTATTGGATCTTCAACAATTTCATTCACCGAAAAAACTATGACTCATATATCTTTGAGACAGAGTTGATCCTTGGTATCATACTAGTCATTGGTGCGTAACGAACAGTCAACTTTGATTTCAGTTCAGTTCAGTTTTTTATAAGATGGCAAACAGTGCCGATGACGACAATTCTGCCAATGTCAAATGTGCGATGACAACTCGTGTGTTTTGATAGAGTGAATTCAGCTGTAAATTCCAGTGTTCGTTTGTCTTAACTGTTGTTATTGTATCGACACTAAACTAAATGTATTAGTTAGCACCAAATACCAATGTAATTAGAACATTTACTTACAAGTAAACTGAAACAAAGGACACACACATGTTTATTTAACGGTATAGTAAATAAATAAAAATCTGAATTTACAATAAAATAAAGAGGAATATAAATATTATATATATTATTAAAATCTTTGGATAAAATGTTTCTAAAATAATTAAAATCATTATCACATAAAATAATTTGTATTCCACCCTAAACATTTCTGACGTTACAGGCTGACACTTCACAGTCTGATGTCATTAATCCGTATAAAGGACAACATTGCTTCGAGAAGTTCAGGAGAAAATTAGGTTAACAGAAAGGGAAAATTAATGGGAGCGGGAATATTTAGAGCTACCATATTTGTGTATAGATCATGTGCTGGATTGTTCCTAGGGCACATGAAGAATATGTGCTCCAGGGTACCATCATCTAACCCACATTCACATAAAGATGAATCCCGGACCCGAATTTTGTTCAGAAACACAGGAGATGAGCAGTGGCCAATACGGATTCGGCAAATAGTTGATATAATTGACTTTGATACTTTTTTACATTTAAAGAACCAGGGCTTAGGTGGAATCTTTGGTTGTATAGCATAATAGTGTTTGCCTACACGTTTTGAGGAGTTGTTCCACTGAGTCTGCCATGAACTCATCAGAGACCTTTGGGAAATGTTCATTAAATCATAAGGGTGGTGTTTAAAATGTTTTAAGTCAGCCAATTCTGAAGAGATTGCATTTTTGGCCAATCTATCTGCACACTCATTTCCAATTATCCCGCAGTGACTTGGAATCCAGGCTAACTGTACTATTTTACCTATCTGTGCACAAGAAAATAAACACTTTTTGATTTGAAGCAGAATGGAACTATGCAATTTAGTTTTGAACGGGTTCTGAATTAAAGCTTTAAGTGAACTCAATGAGTCTGTGAATATTATGGCCTGAGATATGTTATGAGTTTGGATGTAGAGGCAAGCTTCCAAAATGGCAATGCATTCTCCAGTAAACACTGAGGTCTCTTTAGGACATTTAAATTGTAGTATGATTTTAGAATTTTGGTAGTATACCGCAACACCAGTATAATCTGTGTAAGAAAATTTTGATGCATCTGTATAAAATTTATGGTAATTAGACCAATGTTCTCCAACTAGGGCATTAAAAGTAGAATCTGCAGAAACTGACTCTTTAAGGATCCCAATGTCGAAGAGAATAGCAGGTCTGAAACATAGAATTTCGAATTCGCAATTGAAAATTGGAAGTATATGAGATATAATTACTGGACCCTCTAAATTTTTGAAAGACTGGTAAGCCTGAAGATATAGTGGTTTTTCTTTATGTGTCCAGTAACTAGATGTACTGCAAGCAAGGTCTAATTTGGCAATTTTTCTGAACAGGGGATGGAGACTTTTGCTGCAGATTTTGCTCCAGAACCGAGTGGCAAGATATTGTCGCCGTAAAGACAAAGTTGGTTCGCAACATTCCACCTGCAGCGCGTTCAGAGGAGAAGACCGCATACAACCAGAAATTATTCGGAGGCATTTAGCCTGTATTTTGTCTAGTCCTGCTAAAGCCAATTTGTTACATGGAAACAATAGAAACATGCCATAGTCCATAATACTTCGAACCAAAGCATTGTAAACTAACTTCATAGTGAATGGATGTGCACCCCACCAAACACCAGCCAAAACCTTTAGCATAGGGACTACTTGTTCACACCTTTTAACCAAATAGTTAATGTGGTGTACTCCTGTTAATTTTGAATCCAAGTAGACGCCTAAAAATTTTGCTTTCGGGACAATTGGAATATTGTGACCAGCAATGTCAATTTCAATTGGAGGAATTTGTGTTTTACGGGTGAATATCACCACGGAGCTCTTCTGAGGTGACAAACTCAGACCATGTCTCAAGAGCCAATGGTTCAATGAGTTTAACGAAAGGCAAAGGGACGTGCCTGCATCACATATTGAGAGATTTGATACATACAAAGCCAGATCGTCGGCGTATTGTAAGATATTACAGTTATAGTTTAGGCATGTATCAATATCTGATGTGTAAAGGTTGTACAGTAATGGGCTTAGTACAGAACCTTGTGGCAACCCTTTCCATGAGAGCCTTCGTTCAAACTCCTCGCCTTGGACTCTTAATGTCAGGGATCTCGACATAAGCATTAGGCATATGCACTGTATCATCCTTACCGGGAATCTCAGCTGTTGCATTTTCTGCCTGAGAAGGGGAAGGAGGACGTTATCATATGCAGAAGATATGTCTAGAAAAGTAGCGACTACCGACTTATTTTTGGAAAGGGACAGTCGAATGTCTGTCACCAATGTTCCTATGCTATCGGCCGTACCGAGTCCCTTCCGGAAGCCAAATTGGGAGTTCGGCAATATGTTTCTGGATTCAGTTATCCATTCTAGCCGGTTTTTGATAAGATGTTCAAAGATTTTAGCCATAGTGGATGATAGGGCAATCGGTCTAAAATTATTTGGGTCGTCTGCATGTTTACCGGGTTTCAGTATGGGGATAATTATTTGAGTTTTCCAAAGTTTAGGTATCAACCCATACACGTAACAAAAATTTATTAACTCCAAAAAATATTTTTTAGTTTTGGGACCACAGTGCACTAAAAAGGAATAAGGTAGTCCGTCAACACCAGGAGCAGAATCTCTCACACTGCCAAGAACCAAGTCTAGTTCCTCTGCAGTGAATGGGGAATCATGTGGGACATCAGATGTGTCTACCGGGGGGATGTATGTTTCAGAGAGCGTGGGCACATAAGGAGGGGCAATTTTACCGAAGAAAAGCTCAGCTACATCGCGGGAGATAGGACAGGATACAGATGGAGAGCATCCAGATCTAAATCTATTTATAGATTTCCACACTACAGACGATGGAGTTGAAGGCTTTAAAGAACTGCAGAAGTTAGTCCAACCCGTGCGTTTCTTTCGCCTTAAAGTTCTTTGGGTCTTTGCGAATACCTGTTTGTAGTTCAATAAATTTTGTGTGCTCATATCCTGGTTGTATCTTTTCTCTGCCGATTTTCTGTCCCTGATGGCCATGGTGCATTCACGGTCCCACCATGGCGGGGAAGGTATTTTATGTCGGCTAGTGTTCCTAATAGGGAAGCAAGAGTCTGCGCAAGAGGTTAAGGCTTCCACAAATTGTTCACAACACAAATTCACATGGGAGTGACTAATATCAAGTTGATTTGGATCATTGACTTTAGGAAGGGATATAATTTTAATGTCTACTAATCGAGCGAATTTCGACCAATCCGGGTCTGATAAATTATATTTCAGGAGAGGGGGAGGGGATTTTTCCAAATAGGTCCTTTGTGTTATTGAAATTACAATAGGATAATGATCACTCCCATGTGACAGGTCTGTGCACTGCCAGCAGGCAGATGCTGCAATATCAGGAGAACAAAAGGTGATGTCAACACAGCTTTTTTGTTGACCTGGTAAAATTGGGCGAGTGGAACAACCATTGTTAAGCACACAAAGATTGACTTCATCCAGGATATCCACCAAGCCGGACCCGAACAGATCGCAGCGCTCAGAACCCCATCTGTAATGATGGCAGTTAAAATCGCCCATCACTAGCAGAGGTCTGTGAGCATTCTGTAGTGTAGCCTTAATAAAGGGGAGGAAAGCTGGGTCGGTGTGGGCGATATATATTGATATTATATTTATACCTGCCACTCTGCCAGTAACAATATTTATATCTTCAAACGAAGGATTTATGGGGGACATAATAAAAGGGCTTCGATGGTTAACAAGCAGTGCGGAACCACCGTAGCCATCAGGCCTGTCACATCTAAAAATGTTGTAGTGTGGTATACGAAAGCTGAGATTTGGGAGCAACCAAGTCTCAGCCAAGGCACAGGCCAAAGGCTTGTATTTATTTAAAAGGAAGGTGAGGTCGTGTTTCTTATGAGACACGCTCCTCACATTCCACTGAAGGAACACTACTGGGGAAGCCATTTTTAAAATTTATTAACGTGTTTATAAGTTGTTGGGCAACGTTGGACGGTTGTTGTGTATTCGGGGATATAGGATTTTGAGAGGAATTTAAAGTTAAAAGAGATGTTAAAAGTTGTATTATAATATCAATAGTGTTAGTATCGGAGTGAGGATTATTAAGAGCACAACCATTAGGCTGTGTAGGTGGGGGCGGGTTAGTTATAGAGCGGTGAGTAGATTTATCGTAGGAAGGGGAAAGTGGGATATGAGATTTAGGTTGTCGGGAAACTGTCTTGCGATAGGAAAGGGGAGTTTGGGGAGTTTTAAGGGAGTCTGCATAGCTACGGGAAACAGCTGGGATGGATTTGCTAGCTTCCGCGTAGGATATAGTTTTCTCCGCCATGGCGGTTTTAATAGCTCTTTGTCTGCTATATTCCGGGCACGCCTTGCTGTTCGCAAAGTGTTGTCCGGAACAGAGCACACAAAAAGCTTCGGTCTCTGAGACACTGCAACCATTCCCTGGGTGGTCATGTCCACATTTGTTACAACGGGGCTTTGATCTACAGACATTTTCGATATGACCAAATCTACAGCATTTCCTACACTGTATTGTTGGGAAAATATACTGTTCCACTGTTAGAGAAGTGTAGCAGCAAAACACCCGCTTAGGTAGGATTTGACCATCGAAGGTGAGGACACAGGTCTCTGTGGGTTTCCACTCAGAAACTCCGTCTCTATTAACTCTCCTATTCATGCGCCTGGCTTTGAGAATTTGTCCGCAACCTGGTGGAACTGTTATATATTGCTTAATAGATTCTTCAGACATATCCACAGGGACTCCAGACACCACACCCATTCTGGTGACGTTAAATGTAGGGATGGTGGCAGCGAATTTGTGTTTGGCTAAAAGGTTGTTGGTCAGGAAAGCGTTTGCATCCTGATGAGTGCAGAACTCAACAGAAACTCGGTTTCGTCCAACTCTTTTTACTCCATCTTTAACTACATTGTGGATATTGTTGTTGAAAAGGAAGAGGCCAAAAGTTACTGGGTGCAAGGTGGTGCCAGAATTAGGTTGGGTTTCAATTCTTGAGACGTGTACAACATAGGGACCCCTATCTATTAAATTGTATTTGGAACGTCCAACCTGATTTCTTGAATGCTTAGATGGTCGAATATCGGAAAGTCTGTGATCTTGTGCTGGTCGTTTATTAGTGCTGCTTGTTTGAGGGACAGCATCTGTTTCCATTAAACTGCATGCTACTTCCGCGAACTGGGTAAGAGGATTGGGGTTCTCATGCGTAAGGGGAGAGGAATTAAAGGCTGGGGAAAACGGTGGGGTTACATCGGGAGGGTCAGGAGGGTCAGGAGGTTTGTTGTTGTTCATATTTAACTACCTTACTTGTTAATATAAAAAATTAAAAAACACGTAAATAAACAAAGACAATTATTAATACAAAATATATCTAGTATATACAAACAAAGACACTTCACATAAACAATCACAAAAGTTACAGTATCTAATACAATACAATATCAAAATAACAATAAGGAAAAAAATAGGAAAAATTCTAGACACACGTGCTGCTCAAAGACACACCGTGGCGAGAATCTTCCGTCAACTTTGATTTGTTCCTGTAATGTATGTTAGTGTAGGTATGCAGAAAATAATATTCGATACCACCGCCACATTTATAATAAACCAGTCCATTGCAATCCGCGTTTCATTGTGCATCCTATATTTACATTGGCGACGAGTTTAGTAGATTTTGCAATGCCTTTCGGTAAATTGTCTGAATTTTGCCTTGACGAAGGTAAAAATTGGTCCGCGTACATTAGATTGGTAAAACAATTTATTTTGTTAAACGATATAAAACCCGAGTTGCACGTGGCCACGTTGTTAACACATGTCGGCGCACCGACGTATCAACTTATGTGCGACTTGTGCGCGCCCGAATTTCCAGAAGACAAAACGTTGGAACAATTAATCGATTTGGTGGCAGGCCACTTGGAACCCAAGCGGTCAGAAATAGCAGAAAGACACACTTTTCGTCAGCGACGTCAAGCAGAGGGGGAGTCAATTGGCGCATTCCTGCAGAATCTCAAGCATCTAGCTACTCATTGCAATTTTGGAGCAACGCTAGAAGTGAATATTCGAGACCAATTCGTGTCTGGGCTCCGTGGTGAAGAGATGCGCTCGCGACTGTTCGCCGAGCCGTCGCTGGACTATAAGAAAGCGGTGGAGCTGGCGCTTGCGCTGGAGGCGGCCGAGCGGCACGCGGCGGAGGCTGCGGTCGGTGTCGCGCTGGAGGCAGGCGGCTCGCTCGCTGGACTCGCGCCGGCTGCGCTGGCCGCGCCGATGCATCGGGTGGCGGCCGGGCAACAGTTGGCGAGACAACGCACCTGTTGGCGCTGCGGGAAAGGCGCTCACGCGCCGAACAAGTGCAAATACAAGTCGTATATATGTGATAAGTGCAGTGTTAAAGGACACTTGTCAATTATGTGTACCAAAAGTGATAAAAGTGTTGGCAGATCCAGGTACCAAAATTGCATTATTAAAGATTCCGATTCGGCAAGCGACTCGAGCGATGACCTGTTTAATGTTATTTCTGTAAAAAATAATTCTAAAGATAGCCCATATTACCATAAATTGTTTGTTAACAATAAGACAGTGATATTTGAAATAGATACGGGTAGCAAAATATCGGCCGTAAATAAGTCATTTTACGATAATTACCTGTTCAAGTTACCTATTATAAAAGATAATAATAAGTTTCATTCGTACACGGGCGACGCTATTGTTCCGCTGGGTTATGTAAATGTGAGTGTGCGGAGCGGTGACGTCTCAGTTGCATCGTTGCCACTATTCATCATTGATAACGGAGGACCTCCATTACTCGGACGCAGTTGGCTACGTAAATTAAAATTAACATCTATTTGTTTACATCATTTATCCGCGCAGTACGATCCAGTAATTTTGCAACTTAAGTCAGAATATCCAGAGGTATTTAATGAAGGTTTAGGTAGCTGTACAACTAAAATAAAATTATATTTAAAGGATGATACGCCGATATTTTGTAAAGCCCGACCGCTGCCTCTCGCATTGCATTCCGCTGTCGAACATGAGTTGGAGCGTTTACAACGCGATCAGGTGATTTATAAGGTTGAACGTTCTGACTATGGGACGCCGATCGTGCCGGTAATTAAGCGCGACGGAACCATTAGAATTTGTGGAGATTATAAAATAACTTTAAATAAAGTATTAAAAGATTTTCACTATCCACTACCACGCATCGAACAATTGTTCGCGGCATTAAGCGGAGGTGAGCAGTATTCCAAACTAGATCTTAAGCATGCTTATCTTCAGTGTATTCTTGACGAAAGCTCGCAACCCTTGACCACAATTACCACACACGTGGGCACTTTTGTTTATCGCAGGGCCCCATTTGGCTTAAAATGCCTGCCAGAAATGTTTCAGAAAATAATTGAAGATACTTTGAGTGGTTTAAATTGCAACGGGGTTGTAGCCTTTCAGGACGATATTTGCGTTACTGGGCCAAATAGAGAGGTTCATTTATCGAATTTAAAAACTGTGTTATCACGTCTTCAACGCGCAGGCTTAAGAATTAAATTTGAAAAATGTGAATTCTTTAAAGATGAGGTTTGTTATCTTGGCTATAAAATAAATAAACATGGTTTGCATACTGATAGCAATAAAATCGATGCCATAGTTAATGCACCAGTGCCTTCAACCGTATCTCAACTACGGGCGGCCCTGGGTTTAATAAATTATTACGCGCGCTTTATTACCAATATGAGTTCCATTTTGCAGCCGTTATACTCACTACTTAAAAAGGGTACACACTGGAAGTGGACTCGTGCGTGTGACAAAGCCTATTGCGCAATCAAAGACGTATTAATCCGAGAGCCGGTATTGGCGCATTATGACCCGTCACTTCCACTAGTATTAGCTGTGGACAGCAGTTCTTATGGCTTGGGTGCCGTACTTTCACACGTGTATCCCGATGGCACCGAGCGCATTGTGTGTTGTGCGTCACGCACTCTGAATGACGCTGAGCGTCGTTATAGTCAAATCGACAAGGAAGCACTGGCAATCGTATACGGAGTGACACGCCACCATCAATATGTATATGGTCGTCGTTTTACCCTCAAAACTGATCATATGGCCCTCAGTTACATATTTGGACCCAAAAGGGGTATACCGCAGACTGCAGCCAGTCGGTTACAGCGCTATGCTGTCAGGTTAGCCGCATATGATTTTGACATTAAATTTGTGTCGACCGAGCGTAACAGTAATGCCGATGCATTGTCGCGATTACCATTACAGAAACATCGCTTTGATTCTGAACATGATGACGCAGCATATCTACATTTCGTCGAGGATACGTTTCCGTTAAGTCACCGCGATATAGCTAAAGAAACAAGAAAGGATGTCATATTATGCAAAATATTCGGTTACATAATGAGCGGTTGGCCAGAACACATTGAAGTAGAAAGTGAAAAGCCATATTTTAACAGGTAGGACAGCTTACACATAGATCATGGATGCATCATATGGGGTTACAGGATCGCAATTCCAAGAACATTACGTTCACAAATTTTAGATGAGTTACACTATGGACACATGGGTATAGTGCGCATGAAACAAATAGCGCGCAACTACGTTTGGTGGCCAAATATCGACGCAGATATTGAGGCGAGAGCGCGCGGGTGCTTGTCCTGCGCCAGCGTGCGAGACGCGCCGCCCGCAGCTGCGCCCGTACCTTATATTTGGCCTGCCAGTCCATGGTCTAGATTGCACGCTGATTTTTTACAGCACAATGGAAAATATTTTCTATTAATCATAGATGCTCACTCTAAGTGGCTCGAAGTCTTCCATATGCATAATGGAACAACAGCGACCCAGGTTATTGCAAAATTTAGAGAATGTTTCGCTAGATTCGGTATTCCTAAGCAAGTAGTTACGGACGGCGGCCCACCGTTCACGTCTGAGGAATTTGAAAATTTTCTACGCAGGAATGGTACAAAACACATCGTCACGGCGCCTTATCATCCCTCTAGCAACGGTGCCGCAGAGAACGCAGTTAAAACCGTCAAAAAGGCTCTTAAAAAAGCAGTTATAGATGGTGAGCACATTGATCGAGCACTGTGCAAATTTTTACTACAGTACCGTAATACTGCACACACCAGTACGAACCAAGAACCAGCCGTTGCTATGCTCGGCCGCACTCTTAGGACGCGGCTCGATTTATTAAGGAATTGTACTGCCGACCATGTCGAGAAGGCTCAAGAGACACAAGTCCGGCTGAGTAAAAATAGTGCAGAACGTCACGTTGACCAAGGAGACAGCGTGCTTGTTAGAAACTATTCCAAAAACAACGATAATAAATGGCGGCCTGGAACAGTAGTAGAACGCACCGGAGCAGTTACATACAAAGTACAAACTGGTGACACTTTGTCCACTAAACATATAGACCAAATATTGCCGCTACGTAAAAGTTATCGATTCTCCATGCCTGCCACCTTGGAAAGCGACAATGAGCCCATTCTGGAATCTGAGAGTGATAATTTGGATGACAGCAGCCCAAATCCAACTGAGATTGAGACTAAAGATTTGAAGCTCGCGGAAAATATTCCTGCCACTCGCGAGTGTTCCCCACCCAGGGTGAAGACTTATAATTTACGTCCTCGTCCAATTCGATCGAATCGTAACAATAAGGACTGATATATGTATTTGCCATGAGTATGTAATTCCAATATCATAGTTATTATTAATTTAGTTGTAGCATTTTATATTTTAAGGAAGTCATCACTTTGTCATAGATTTTAAGTACTGATTTTGTTAGTATTATAAAAAGCATTGTGTTTACATTATATCTTAGGGGGGAAAATTGTAATGTATGTTAGTGTAGGTATGCAGAAAATAATATTCGATACCACCGCCACATTTATAATAAACCAGTCCATTGCAATCCGCGTTTCATTGTGCATCCTATATTTACAGTTCCCTTTCCAGTTCTCCCTAGCTATTGGAAGGGCAGCTCAAGGCGCTTTTATCGACCAAAAATCCTTGTTAGAGCGTAACCGTGCCCTTAGTTACAAATCAACGTGTTTTCGTGGAATATGCAAATATTTGCTTCAGTGCGAACTAAGCTTAACTATTTCTAAAGTGTGCTTCTGCACCACTAAATTGTGTTCAGTTGGAAATTTGATATTTCTACCAAAGGAGAAGGGGCATCCCAGCCTATCGACCAATAACGACAAGCCATATATCAATGGAAAGGTCTTTTCGGGTGCTACAACTTTTTCTATAGCAACAAAATCGAAATCGCTGTATTTTAGAAAATATAGCTACTTAAAGACTGCAGGAAAATCACGCGAAAGGGCCTCGCCATAGTGAGCAATAACAACAAGCGATGCGTCATTAGAAAGGTCTTCTGAAATACTATAACTTCTTCTACGGCGGCCAGTATCAAATCTCTCCGTGGAAAAAAATATCGCTGCATAAAGGTAACGCAAGGATGAAAATATGTATATGGACTCATAGCCTGTTGACCAATAACGACGAGCGATATATCATTCGAAAGCTCTCTTTATTTTCAATAACTTCTTCTTTGCCAAGAAATCCCGATTCGCTGTATAAAAAGAAGTATATCGACATAAAGATATCGCGAGGCCCATATGTATGGACTCAAGCCTATCCACCAATAACGACAAGCCATATATCAATGGAAAGGTCTTTTCGGGTGCTACAACTTCTTCTATGGCAACAAAATCGAAATCGCTGTATTTTAGAAAATATAGCTACTTAAAGACTGCAGGAAAATCACGCGAAAGGGCCTCGCCATAGTGAGCAATAATAACAAGCGATGCGTCATTAGAAAGGTCTTCTGAAATACTATAATTTCTTCTAGGGCGGCCAGTATCAAATCTCTGCGTGGAAAAAAATATCGCTGCATAAAGGTAACGCAAGGATGAAAATATGTATATCGACTCATAGCCTGTAGACCAATAACGACGAACGATATATCATTCGAAAGCTCTCTTTATTTTCAATAACTTCTTCTTTGCCAAGAAATCCCGATTCGCTGTATAAAAAGAAGTATATCGACATAAAGATATCGCGAGGCTCATATGTATGGACTCAAGCCTGTCGACCAATAACGACGAGCGATATATCAATGGAAAGGTCTTTTCGGGTGCTACAACTTCTTCTATGGCAACAAAATCGAAATCGCTGTATTTTAGAAAATATAGCTACTTAAACACTGCAGGAAAATCACGCGAAAGGGCCTCGCCATAGTGAGCAATAACAAGCGATGTGTCATTGGAAAGGTCTTCTGAAATTCTAAAACTTCTACAGAAAAAAAAAAATCGGTGCGTAAAGGTAACGCAAGGATGAAAAGATGCATATGGACTCATAGCCTGTTGACCAATAACAACAAGCGATATTGCATTCGAAAGCTCTCACTTGGACCCCACACGGGATTTGAACCAGAGGCCTCCGCTTTGCAATCATCCCGTAGTACAACTACCACCGAAGCAGTTCATACCTACTTAATGTCCACATATTATTTGTTTTTCTATTTTAAATTGTGTTTCTTTTTTTTTAAGAGCCCTCCGGATTGGTTTATTAAGAACGTTGACAATAATTGACGTCACTGGCAAATGAACACATATCAGTACAAAAATATCTTACTTATAAACATAACTGTCGCGCAAAAATTCTCCTTGGACAACTTCTGACCAATACCTAGATTGAATTTATCGTATTTCATCTTATCACAAATCTTAAACTGGACTCTATTCACGCACATAACAGTGTACATTAACTTTATGTAGTACGCATGGTTTGTTATTATTGCTCACTATGGCGAGGCCCTTTCGCGTGATTTTCCTGCAGTCTTTAAGCAGCTATATTTTCTAAAATACAGCGATTTCGATTTTGTTGCCCTAGAAGAAGTTGTAGCACCCGAAAAGACCTTTCCATTGATATATGACTTGTCGTTATTGGTGGATAGGCTTGAGTCCATACATATGAGCCTCGCGATATCTTTATGTCGATATACTTCTTTTTATACAGCGAATCGGGATTTCTTGGCAAAGAAGAAGTTATTGAAAATAAAGAGAGCTTTCGAATGATATATCGCTCGTCATTATTGGTCTACAGGCTATGAGTCCATATACATATTTTTATCCTTGCATTACTTTTATGCAGCGATATTTTTTTCCACGCAGAGATTTGATACTGGCCACCCTAGAAGAAATTATAGTATCTTAGAAGACCTTTCTAATGACGCATCGCTTGTTGTTATTGCTCACTATGGCGAGGCCCTTTCGCGTGATTTTCCTGCAGTCTTTAAGCAGCTATATTTTCTAAAATACAGCGATTTCGATTTTGTTTCCCTAGAAGAAGTTGTAGCACCCGAAAAGACCTTTCCATTGATATATGGCTTGTTGTTATTGGTGGATAGGCTTGAGTCCATACATATGGGCCTCGCGATATCTTTATGTCGATATACTTCTTTTCATACAGCGAATCGGGATTTCTTGGCAAAGAAGAAGTTATTGTAAATAAAGAGAGCTTTCGAATGATATATCGCTCGTCGTTATTGGTCAACAGGCTATGAGTCCATATACATATTTTCATCCTTGCGTTACCTTTATGCAGCGATATTTTTTTCCACGGAGAGATTTGATACTGGCCGCCGTAGAAGAAGTTATAGTATTTCAGAAGACCTTTCTAATGACGCATCGCTTGTTGTTATTGCTCACTATGGCGAGGCCCTTTCGCGTGATTTTCCTGCAGTCTTTAAGTAGCTATATATTCTAAAATACAGCGATTTCGGTTTTGTTGCCATAGAAAAAGTTGTAGCATCTGAAAAGACCTTTCCATTGACATATCGCTTGTCGTTATTGGTCGATAGGCTGGAGTCCATACATGTTTGCCCCTTCTCCTTTATTTAAAAACCTCTTAGTTTTGAAACACAACTAATCTGTGAATGTAACTCTGTAATAACTCTCGCTAGTTTTAACTTCAATCTGTATAGATAGAAAGAGAGCACATCCACGAGGACAAGCGGCGCGTGCTGTACCGGTTGCACTACGCCAAGATCCGAGACGAGGCGTTCATGCACAGCCCCGCTGGACAATTCCTCGCCGCGTTGTATATCGTCAACAAGATGTTCATACCTATTGGGTACGTCGTTGAATCTCATTTGTCTTCGTAGGGTGTAAGATACAGTGTTCTTTCATTATGCTATGAGAGGTGAACAAATTTAAGTTAAGGTTCTTAACTCACAATGTAATAAATATTTTTTTCGCTCCCTTTCTCGTTGTCCTATTGTTGTACTGGATCCCTGGCACTGCGAAGGTACATGAGTAGTGGTAGCCGTTAACCATCAGGCGGACCACTAGCTCGTTTGCCTATAACGGCTATAAAAAACATGGCTTATTAAATAAACTCACATAAAAACCTAGTTCCTAGCCTTCTTCACCCACATTCTGTATCTAGGCTAACAGCATAAATTCAAACTGAAACCATTAATTTTGTCGATATGATCGTTCTACAAAAATCTTACTATATCACTCCTGTACCCTAACATCCACTTCCCATGAAACACTTCTTCTTTTACTAGGCCATCAGTAGCGCCAGAGCAGGACATAGAGCGTATCGCGTGCTTGGTGGTGATGCTGTCAGGGTGCCTGGTGGTGACGGGCGCGGCTGTCGCGTCGCTGTCTCTCGTCATCAGCATCTACATGAGGCCAGAGGAGGCCTTTCGAGCAAGATATAGACTTATTATCAGGGAAATGGTGAGTGATGAGTCAGTGTCGTTCATCCGTCATGCTCGCATATTTGTATGCATAATCATCGACTGTGTATGTATTGATGACTATGTATGTGTGTGTATTATATGTATGTGTGTGTGTTATAGTTGTAGGATTTAATAAAAGTTTCGTGTGTTTTGCTCTAAGAAATAATGCTCTCGGCACTGGTAATAGGATCAATGATACTTGAATTATCTTTACTCACGCATTGACCGATAAGACACCGCATGAAGACAAGACACCAGATTCTAAAATCAAAGGCACTATAGCCAGAGCAACTGTTGGATAAAATGCGACTTAACATCTTATGTCTCAGGATGGCGAGCGTAATGGAATGCCAACATTGTATTGTAATTCATAGTATATTTTGGTTTTGCTACTGTTATGAGCGGACGTATCGTTTACCATCAGGCGAATGGCATGCTGGTCGCGCCAAACATCGCAATAAGAACAATAAATATTGATTTGAAGTCTCTTACATCTATTATTAATGTAGAAAGACTCGCACATCCCGATGAGTCAGCGCGAGAAGGTGGAGACGTTCTACAAGATGTACTGGCACAAGCAGCGCGCGGTGTCGTGCACGCAGCTGATGCCCGCCTTCCCGCCGACGCTGCCCGCCATTATATACACCGACATATACTTCGAGGCCACGCAGAAGGTATATTCAGTTTATTTAGATCCTTCAAGGGATGTATGATGTTATGTAAGGACATGAACATATGCCTTCAAAAGTAGTTCTATTTTAGAATTTTGATGTAAAATTGCTGGTAGTATGTGTAAAAACCAAGAAAAAGTTAACGACAGTTTACGCTGTGTTGGGTAAAATTATCCCTTAAAAAGAAACACTAAATGATTGGCTGACATTAGCTGAAATTATTTAATTTTATTGCTTCTGTTTCTGCCGTATACATACTCCTAAATGAGTTGTCTCAAGAATACACTATAGTTTTAATCCCACCTGACTTGTCGCATCTAAAATTATTGCAACACCTCATTAATGTCTCTAACTTTCTTCTACATTTTTTCAGACTCGGATTCTTCGCGACCTTTCGTACCAGTTCTTGTGTGAGCTAGCGAAAAAGATGGAGACAATACACTACATCCCCGGTGACGCCATCATCAAGAGGTCTTCCAAGAAATGTTCCATAATTTACATCACTTATGGAGATGTAGAGGTATTTAATTTATAGTTAGCCTTAGATGCCACTGTGTTAAATTTATTTATAAGTTAAAGCCATTAGCTTATGATTTATACCAAGACTCTCTTAATGAATATCTTTTACATGTCTCTTTGACAGTGTCTTTCTCTAGAATCTAAATTATTTCAGGAGGTTAATGTGAAGAGACAGCGTACTCCTAAATTCATATTTATAATACATATAATCTCAACCATGCAATCTCTCGACAGCCTCTGTGGCGCAGGTGGTTAGACGCTGTCTGTGAAATGAGATGCCGTGGGTTAGATCGCCGCACCGAGATAAATGTTTGTGCAGCCCACAAACATTTCTTTCGGGTCTGGGTGTTTGTGAGACCGAAAAGTCTCTCGTAGTTCCTGATACCTACGAGACAAGACTGGATCTTAGTGTGGCGTCAGGACTATGTATGTGACTGTTGGGTGTTATTAATTTATTTAATACCACTATAGATGCTAACAGCAGAAGATGACAGCACGGCGTTCCTGCGTATGACGCGTGGCACAGTGCTCACCCCGTGTGGAGGCTGCCCCGCGGCCGGCTGCGGCAGGGCTCACTTGGAGATTAGGGCCGCCACCTTCTGCACCGCTCATGTCCTCAACGCAGCCGATCTATGGAGAGTCGCCATCAAATACGGCAGGAGTAATGGCCAATCAGCTATGATCTTGAAGATTTTTAATGTAATAATTGTGTTTTTATTTTGCTGTTTTCATAGTATGATGAATGAGTATGAGGTTCAGGTGATCAATCAATTTAGGGATCACAGTTGCATTGTCGACCTTAGGTAGATAACGGTAAAAGAGAGGAATAACAAAGAGAGGAATTTTAGTGGGTAAGAATCAGCTATTCTTAATTAATAAAGTTAAAATTATAACATTTACAGGAACATTTAGAACGAGTGAAGAAACACTACTCCCAAAAGGTACCACAGGAAGTGAAGTAAATATATTATTTATTTAATCATATAATTCAATTTCTCCCCACATAACTAGTTATTTTCTTATAATTTAAATTCAGATACAAAAGCAGCATTCTTCATTTCAAACGAGCTCTCTTAGCTCTTAAAGAAGCCAAGGACTCTCGCGGTAACCTTCTCTTGGCGAGGACTGATGTATTTCTGGAGATTGCTGGTTGTTATATCATGAGGAACGTAAGTGCTGAATTCAGTAGTTGTTTTAGGTGCAATTTTAAAGATCGCTTCTTTAATATTTATTTATTCAATTCTAGGTCCGTTAATGAATAATATAATAACATAAATAAAATAGTAGATGATAGAAACTTCCACACATAATCACATTTATCATCATCCCAATCATCTTCGATTGAATCAAAGTTCTCACGAGCAAAACTTAGCTTGCAATTTCATCTGTTGTCACAATTAGGTGAGAATTAAAAGATATACAATATATTTTAGCGTGCTAGCGCGGCTTTAACAGACGAGGCAGATGCGATATGCCTGCGCTCGACATTCCCGTGCATCCTGCAGCCCGACTCCTCGCTGCAGCTGGCCTGGCACTCTTTCGTCGCTTGTCTCATCCTCACTGTGTGTATGGTAAGTAGTGTTGATTAAAATAAAAGCTAACGATCATGTGTCTTCGGTTGTTCTCAAAATTTACGAAACATTTTTCTGTACGAGATCAACCAGACTCAGAAATAAATAAATATGAATCATGTACAATATAATATTTTTTTCGAATTTAAGCTCCTGGATGTCAATCCAAATTAATAATTATGTATATAAATAACAACATGTTGGCTGTAAATTTATTTATTTATCAAGCGCGCGGATTTTTGATTTCACGGCTAAAATCTCTTCTTTTCCACGTAGGACCAAGGTAGTCAAAATGGCTATTATCGACGAACTAGTAATTAAAGCATTTTCTTTTTTTCTCTCTATGTCAGACACATCCCTACTACATGGTGTTCAAGAAGAAAGTGCCCATCGAGTTCCGTTTCTTTGACTACGTGGTCACCATCGTATACGTGGTGGACCTCATCGTCCACTTGTCTACTGGCGCCAATGTTGAAGAAGGTAAGATGGGTTGCCATTCCATTTATACTTCACAAATCGTAGTTTATTTTGATTAATCTCAACTGCTAAGCGAAATATCGTCCCCCAAATAATTGCAAAAAAACATGGTAATCTGTAGTGGAGAATCTCTCGTATGTGAGAGTCTATCTGGGAAGCTATTCCCGGAATGTCTTTTTCTCCCGCCAAAAATCAGTGTAAATGCACTGTTGTGTTCCGTTTTGAAGGACGTTGGAGCCAGAGTAACTACTGGACATATTGAGACTTAACATCTTGCATTGTGTTGTAATTAATGGTTGGTTTTGCTACTGCCCGGTGGTATCGCTTATCATCAGGCTAACGGAATGCTCATCTCGCTATTTGCCGAAATAAAAAAACTGTGTTCTATTTATGATCCAGCCAGACTAAGGCCTTACTATGTTTAGTCACAGAGGAGGCTCATACCAGATAGTGGTGTGTAGTCTCATCTACGATTACTATGAATTATTGTAGGGTTGAGAAGAGATCTCAACTGAAAATCATCATGTTTATTTTTACCAGGTGTACCCATCACTTTCTCACAGACGTCATCTCAGCAAATGCGAAATCATTGGTTCGTGTTAGATGTCGTTGGAACCTTACCGATATTCGAGTTCGTAGGGGAAGGACATTTCGCCGGCATTAATAAACTGTTAAGACTGCCAAAGTTAAGATTTTCACATTTGTTAAAGGATAAGTAATTTTTATGGAATTAGATACAAACGCCATCAGATAAGCCGCCAGCAATAGAAGGTGGTAGTAGTAGTAGTAGTAATACATCACAAAGAGAACGGCCATCTTACAAGAAATTGGTCACTATTGCACATGGTCATGTAAATTAATGTAGGACAGGGAATTGAGGAAAATTAAGAGCAGAGTAATAACAAAATAAATGGAACTAATAAACACTTGGTTTATATTATTTATTTTACCCAAAGTTAAGTAAAACTTCATCAAGATTGGTGACCTGAACTTTATTGAGTAGCTGGCTGATGTTAGATATATGGGACACTCCATATCATTTGAACGATCTTTGTATGTATCAGGTGTTTAGAGTATTGAAGAACTTGGAGGACCAGTGCGTGTACCGCAGCAATGTACTCCGTTTCTTATCATACACTCTGTTGCTTCTGATTGCTTGCTACTTGATAGCATCGCTGCAGCAGGCTTTTATGTGTTTTCGGTGAGTTATGTGTACCTTGCTTTTCTTTTTCGATTAACTCCACATTTACAAACTCTGCACATTGCTGTATCTTTGCTTTAAGTTGGGATTTATTGGTGGATTTATAGTTTCGTTCCATTTATTTGAGCCAATGTTTTTGATGACTATTATTATTCAACATCTTTAGGGCGTTCTAAGTTGAGGCCGTAGGTATTTAAACCTACGGTTTGTTTTAACAAAAATGTTTGTACAGCCCATAGCATTGTTTCGAGACTATGTTGTGAGAGCAAAAAGTCACTCGCAGTTTGTAATACCCGCGATAACAAGATATGGCGAATGTCCCGCCCTCACATCCTCCATTGCAACTCCTGTAAACCAGGATCAACAGTGGCACTAAAGTATCTGGGGGCGCGGCCGAGCCCCCTCCAAGTCGAGCTATAGGCCGTAACATCCTTTTCTCGAAGCAATTCAGACCATTTTCAACCCCCTATAACTTCGTTGTGGCTAAAGCATGAAGCCTGAATTTTCAGTTAGTAAGCAGGCATTGTGTAAACACGGTACATTTAAAATTTCATTCAATTTGAACCAGTAGTTTAAGAATTGTAACTAGTCAAACTTTCTTAATTTTGTCACTCACTGACTGACTGACCGATCATCAAAAGTCTAAGGCACTTTTAGTAGACATAGAACCTTCAAATTTAGAATATAATTAGTGTTTAGTGTCTAAAGTAAGGGAAAATTCAAACATTTCATAATTTTTGTCTAGTTTTCTAGATAGACCAACTGCGTGAATAACTTTGTAATCCCGTATAAATGTATAGGATTACAAAGTTACATTTGCAGTTAATGAATCATTGTACCCGTATATAATGGAATAATAGTTGTAGATAGATACCTATATATATGAGGCATAATAGGAGGGGATATAGAGAGGGAAATGGTGTATTCAGCCCATGAAACTGTACAACATTCCTCTAGAAAAACATGACGAAGAAAAACTTGCAAATAAATAGACTAAATAGCTCGAAAATATCAATTACAATGAAAGAAAGAACATTAATAATCAAATCCGCTATATTTGAGATAAATTGATACCTACAAAAATAAGAAAAATCCATGACAGAGGCTTTAAGAAAAATCGTTAGTGATATTCTAGAAGTAAGAAGTACCGAAAAGGAAAAAAATAGGACTCTACAAAAAGACGTGAGATCCCATCAAAAACATCCTGTAAAAAAATTCCAAGTCTCGCAGCTCAGGTTTTCTACCGCAAAAAGTTGTGAGATGCATGTAATACCAAGTCGATTAATTTATTTAGTCCTTAAGGGACCTCCTATATAAAGTTATTACGTTAGTTATTACCATATCAATATTAAAAATTCTTTATGTTTTAAATAAATATTATAATTCTTTATGTTTTAAATAATATTTATCATGCCTCTCAAAAATATTTGAATCAGTAATGTACTCAATAATATTTGAAACGGTGAATCACCAACTATCGAATCATCAGCATGGATTTCGACCAGCCCGTTCCACTGAAACAAATTTAGTTCCTTTTGTTACCGAATTATGCCATGGTGTTGACAGAGGTTTGCAGATAGATGCCATCTATACCGACTTCAGTAGCGCGTTTGACAAAGTAGACCACTCTATTCTCTTAAATAAATTACGCGACTTTGATGTTGACGGTGCACTTATCAGGTGGTTGGCATCTTACTTGTACAGAAGACCTCACACAGTTGTTTTCAGTGGGTTTGAATCTGAAACCTATTTCGCCAGTTCTGGGGTACCACAAGGATCGCATCTGGGGCCATTATTATTCCTTGTTTTTATTAATGACGTGGCTGACCACATGGTCCATTGTAAAGTGTCACTGTTTGCTGATGACTTAAAAATCTATAAAACAATAACATCATGGGCTGATTCAAATTCATTCCAAAATGACTTGAACTGCTTAATTTCATGGTGGAACAAGAACAACATGATTTTAAACCCAAGCAAATGCTTCCACATAAAGTTTACTAAAAAGAAAAAACCACTCTCCACGGTGTATAAAATAGGAAATGTGAAACTAGAGGAAGTAAATGAAATTCGTGATCTTGGCGTCATACTCGACAGTAAACTTAGGTTTGCCACTCATGTTGACCAATCAACGACAAAAGCAGCTCAGATGCTCGGATTTCTCAAACGGAACCTTAAAGGTTTTAAAAACGAACACACCAAAATTTGTCTCTACAACACATTAGTACGCAGCCATCTTGAATATGCGAGTGGAATCCTTTCTACACCACGCATTCGCAACGATTAGAGGGCGTTCAAAGAGCATTCACACGATATCTGGCTTACGCCAAAATTGGATTCTCACATCGACAACCCTATGGAGAACGTTTGAAAAAATTTAAAATGTATACTCTCCGCGAGCGAAGACGCCATAGAGATGTTTGCTTTTTTTATAAATTGTTAAACGGTCAAATCGACTGCCCCAACTATTGCAGAATATTTCGCTAAGGATCCCCCGGACATATCCTCGCAAAAAAATTGTAAAGCTTTTCCACATCCCTTTCGCTTAAACAAATCTAGGTCTACAGTCCCCTCTAACAAGAATTATTAACGATTACCATACGTTAGCTTCACAAATACCCAGCCTTGATATATTTAGCAATAAGCCTAACACTTTCAAAAGAAATTTAAAGGGGAATTGTTCTTAAGAACTTTCTCATCCACATCGCTTCTTACTTAATAACTCATACATATTAAGACTACTTAGCAAATAATTTTACCTATTATTTTTGTTTTTGTTTTTTATATTTTTCATCTATTATAAGATCACCTTGATTTAGCCAATTATGTTGGAAAATTGTATGTACGCTCTAATTGTCATATATATCAGAATTGTTTCATTTAAACTAATAACTCTGTGTAAATTTATAATGTATATGATGTAGCAGTACTTAATAATAATAAAATAAAATAAAATAAATCGACTTGGCCAGCAGCATTATGTACGAATTGTACGATACATTATGTTTTCATGCGATGGCCAAGTCGATCCATTTATTTAAAACGTAAAGAATTTTTAATATTGATATGGTAATAACTAACGTAATAACTTTATATAGGAGGTCCCTTAAGGACTAAATAAATTAATCGACTTGGTATTACATGCATCTCACAACTTTTTGCGGTAGAAAACCTGAGCTGCGAGACTTGGAATTTTTTTACAGGATGTTTTTGATGGGATATCTTAATCAGAAATATTTGTACTGTTGGGTGTATTTAATTCATTGGTTCCAGGTTCGGCTACTGCCAAGTGACCAACTTCACCCACTCTCCATACTGGGAGTTTAAGCCTCTGGACGACAACCAAGTCCACGAGAGACTCAGCTTCGCTCTGTACTGGGCCGTTTCTATGATCACTTTCACCAGTTTGTATTGCTTCTGTTTTATTTATGATCTATGCATATAAAATAGAGTTCCGGATGAGGGTGTTATGGTTCAGAAATATTTATTTAAATGGGAAAATCTTTCTTCTATGTCTTAAATTATAGGACAACATTAGTAGGTCAGCCTTTCACAAATTGAAGCTATCAGATGCAGTGCAGCCACTTTATCGAGCAGCATATAAAAGAGCTTCCAAAGATTTAATTACTTAGTAGTTGAAATTAAGTTTGTAACTTGGTAAAATCTAATAATTAACATTTAACATAAGAAACAATCTGAGTAAAACTATTATTTGCAGAATTTATCGCGAATTTTGTTTCATTTTTACATTTTTAACTTTCCGACGCGACGGTTCGATTACTTTACAACTTTTGTGGTCACGAAGTCTCAAACCACTATAAATAATATTTTTTTAATGTGTAACATTCGCGTTAATCTATGAAACCATTATAAAACAATCTTTCAACAGCTCATATGCAGACGTGGGGTCCTGAGAATTGGAACAACGTGTTATACACCATGTTTGTGTTGGAGACCTGCATAGTTCTGAGAATATTTATGGAGGCTGTGTACTCGGCCACAATCATGGTGACCACCGCTTTACGGTAACTATATAGAAAAATCATAACATTAATTAGCCTATATAACTAGTCGTATGTATATGAAAATAATAGTATTCCTAGCGACTACCCCGCTTGAAAGACTTTTTCCATGTTAAAAGATCAGCTTGAACGAGTAGTTTATGAGATTAGCCCCTTCAAAAAACAAATAAACAAGCTCTTCAGCTTTAAATACCCTCAAATAAAATAAAATCACCTACCACTCACACATATGGTCCCTGACTCCACGCTAAGATCGAGTGTTGTGTCGAGAGTTAGGAGCTAAGAGAGACTTTTCGGTCTCACAAACACCCAGACCCGAACCAAATACCTGTGGATCACAGTGATTTATATTGGGTGACCCGATCACACAAATATTAATTGTCTCGGAGCTGTGATCGAACCCACGGCTTCACGATTCATAGCCGACGTCTAACCAACTGTCGAATATATTAGTATAGATAATAGTATAACGGTTTTAGCGAGGACTACGATGCAAGTATCGCGAATGTAAAGAACTTCATGATCAGGAATCAAATTGATCCGGTGCTTCGGCAGAGATACTTAACTTATTTACAGCTGTGCTGGTACACCGATAAGGTACGCAATCTTAATAAATTCAAAGCTTTTCTATTTTCACCTAATGATTTTATTTCAAATTTTTGAAAGTGATATCATGGTTGAACAGAAGACGTAAAATTAACTGTGTGCGTATGAAAGGGTTCGCCACTCGATAGTTGATCACTATCATAAATATGTTATAATATAGTTGTTGCCAAAAAGTCTCATAATATATTGTACCTTTATAATTTATATTCTTAGGCATACTCAATGACGAGTAAAAAGAGCTCGATATTCTACGACTTGCCGCCGCATGTTTACCAAGACATAGTGGCTGGACAACGAAGCAAATACATACTCTGCATCCCTTTTATGAAGGTTTGCTACCATGATATTTATACGTAATTTAGTTATTTTTGGTTACACGTATTTATGGCCAACGATAAACCGATTCACCTTAATTGTCCAAGAAAACATACAATAGCAGAGGAATCAAATGTGCGCTGCTGGGTTTCCAAAATAAAAATTTGCAAAAGATATATCTGTATCTGTATCAGCCCATATAAGTCCCACTGCAGGGCACGGGCCTCCTCTACAATCGAGAGTACGATTGAGAGTGGTTAGGCCATATAGTCCACCACGCTGGCCTAGTGCGGGTTGGCAGACTTACATACCATAGAAATTTTATAAATCGCTATGGTATGCAGGTTTGCTCACGATGTTTTCCTTCACCGTTTAAGTGCGTGGTGATTGACTATCAAAACACACATGACTCCGAAAAGTCAGAGATGTGCCCTGGGATTCGAACCCGCGACCACCGTGAACATGTTGGCAGTCGCGTCTAGTCCGATTACCAACAGGCCACCACGCACTTTTTACAAAAAGATATATATTTCGTATATTTTGCTTTGTGACGTCCACTATTTTTGAGATAGAACCTTAAATCACCAGAAGCCTTTAAAATATATTGAGTAAATATGTAACTGATAAACCCTTAGTTCCTCCACAAAGAAGATTTGAAGAATATTTCATCCAAGGCGCGATTGTTTTACACATCACCCAACGAGATACTCGTAAACACGGGCGATATCACCAATGAAATGTACATTATCAAACAAGGAATGTGCGAGGTAAGGCTTTCACATAAATATCAGTTCAAACTTTAAATTGCATTTATTTACAGTAATGGTTTACTGGATGTAATTGTTGGAGTGTGATCGTTTACCCAAAAGAATAATAAGAAAGTCGATCAGATTAAATAAATGAAAAAACATTCTCAGATGTTTTATTAGCAAAATGAATTAATAAAAATAAATATTAGCGAAAGGATCGCTAGCCTGATACCTCTGATGATGGTTACATCCATTCATTTAATTTTGGAATTTAACAGTACCGGGCTGCTAGATGTTATCGTAATAAAATATCAGTAAAAAGGTTTTAAGTGGATATAGAATAAAGAAAATTTGTTTTCATTTGCTGCAGTTAATTCACCCGGAATCTAAGCGAGTGGTTGCAACTCTTGGTGTTAAGAATCATTTCGCTGTGTTAATATGTCTATTACGTAAGTAATTTGTAAATCAAATGACATCGACACAAACTGTTTACACCTGAAATAATAATTAAAGATGTAGCAAAACGCGTAATTAAGACCATTTCTACGTTCTGATATAATATGGGGTGGGACCACTGCATATGGAGCACAAATATACTCACGGGTAATAATAATAATATTTAAATAGGTTTTTTTTTGAGTGTATAAGATAATGTTGTTTAACCAGGTTTGCCGGCATTCTACACTATCCGCACTGTCACTCACGTTCAAGTGTTTTCCATATCGAGGAAGCATTTGCTAAAAGCCATTGAACTGCCTAAGATCAAAGACGCTTTGGAATACGCTAAGACACTACCGGTATGTTAACAAAATTACTTTCTGATCGCATTAACGAAACCCGAGAGTTTGCATTTTGATATACCACATAGAATTGACAGTCTGGAGCTGAAAGGTTTATAACGTGGAAGCAGCGTACCGGCAAATGCAGTGTTTGACTTCTGATTTCAAAGTCAACAAACGAACTAGCAAAGGTATTAAATCTCCGAATACATACTGCTTCCAACATCCAAGGCATCTTTGAAAATCTCAAGGGAACGGATGGCGTAAGACCTAGGTTTAGCATTAGGTTTTTTATCGAATATAATAATTATAATGAAACCGATCGAGCAAGTCATTTATGATGCAAGTAGTAACTAGTAGGTGGTGGATTTCTTCAATAACCGAATTTGTCTTGAAGGAATACCAGCGTCTGTTGAAACATCGGGAGCCTTTCTTGTCATACACGACTCCTGAGCCCACGCCGAATATGGAGCGATTCCGGCTTCCTAGGAAACATGAACAGGACTACGAGTTCCTTCATCCGTTTAATAGACTTGGATTCCTTTCTGTTTTAAGGTAAACTTCTTGATACTCTCTTAATACCAAATTAAATAATTGTTGCGCATTTTAGAAAATATTGTTTGAGATTTACAAGCTACCCTTATGACTTCGAAGCGAATCAGGAATTACGATTTAATCTTCGTGACCTTCCGCTCACTCTAAAAATCTAGGGTGAAAACCTGTTTTGGTCACGACTTCGAAATACTACAGACAAACTGTATTCCTCATAACAAACAAACCTTCTGCGGGACTTGCCCTTATAGCTTATGTTTTATTATTTCTACATGTTTATTAAAATACTTGCTACTATGCTCTCTAGACTCAAGTAAATACCCTATCTGTGAATTGTAGATACATATTCCCCCGGTTCACAATCCGGCCGGACGGCAGCTACCTGTCCCGGTACGAGTGTGTGCGCGCGGCGTGCGCCATGGCCTCGGCGATGCTGTTCCCCAGCTACACCTACCTGGTGCTGCAGTGGCCCTGGCTCCACTCGCTCGCGAGGCTGCTCGACACAGCTGCTTATTTCGACATGTGGGTCTTTTTATCATTTGAAGTCGAAATATAGTGAATTTTATACTACGTCGTCTTAAGCTTACGATTAATTATGTTGGACTTATTGCAAGACATAGTTAGACCACTCCAAAGCGATATAGCTAGGCTTGTTGGAAGCAGTTTATCGTTAATAAATCATGTCTTCACTTGATAAGTGATTTGGTACTTATACTTAATTCAAACCAATAAACTGGAGTAAACCACAATTTTATAATTCTTCAATGAAAGGAACAGTAGGGTACTTTAGTGCCAATTATTAATATCGTGGGGATAAACGGCCTAGTAATTAATGACATCCAAACATTGGAACAACCAGGGGAAATTCCTCTCACAAACACATAGTGTCACTTAGTAACTAAAGGGTATATCAAGATTGCTACCGAAAACGAAGTCGGGTGTTGAAGCAGATATTTTTATTCAATACAAATTACAAACACAATGCAACTAAAAATTTCGCAAAGAAACGCGTCAATATTGTCAATGATTTTTTAAATTTCATCGTTAAATAAAGTTATGTTTTTACTTGCCTAGACTCCAACGCATGCTGGTGGGCTACTTCAACGACCTAGGCATCTTGGTGTATCACCCGTCCAGCACGGCGGCGCACTATGTGAAGGGTGCCTTCATAGTGGACCTGTTTGGCTGTCTACCCTTGGAGAATCTCGACACGCCAAGGAAGGAGTTTTTTGGGGCTTTGGGTAAGTGATATTTCAGTGAAAATACCAGACTAAGCATACTTAATATTGAAATATCTAACGATAAGAAAGTTAAGTGATTATAACTGAAGGGAGTTGGAAAACCGAATAGTGTGAAAGAGTGTTTTCATACAAACATAAACATGGTGTCACTATTTTCCCAGTAGTGATAGGTGGAGGTGCTACCAGGTTACCCACGTTTTCCCTTGTTTCTCCCATCCAATAATCTGATACCTCTATCAGATTATTGGATGGGAGAAATAAGGGAAAAGCTTCCTTTCGAGCGAAGCTATCGCCGTATCAGCCATGAATTCCTGACTACGGGCTAACGACGAATAGAGAAATTCAATATGCACTGTCAAATATTCCACAGCCTGACCTTGGATTCGAACCCGGGACTTCACCATTGTAATTTTACCGTAGTAAATCTACGCCATCGAGGTAATCAGTCGGTGTTTTCACAACATTGAATAATTCTAAGACATATAGGGGTATCTATGCTTACTGCCACTCGCTGCGTCCAAATTCATACGTAGTATTGCCTTGATTTCAAAACATAAGCATGTTCAGAAGATGTTTCTATTTTTTACCTTGTTTTGGTATCTATTCAATACTTATATAGTTTATGAACAAAAAGATGCCGTGTAGACCGCGTCTTGTTAAACTTAGTGTGGGACGTCCTCTGGCCAGATAGTGAGACGACTTGCACAAGAGGACCGGTAGCGTCTGCATGCATAAATCAACAGACCGTATGTCGAGCAGCGGACTGCAACGGGCTGAAGATGATAATGACGTGGTTTATGTAGTTATTGTGATCCATGTTAATAATTATCTTGTAACTTATAATATGTTTAAAACATTACTCGTCAGGCAACAGATTCCGTGTGACAGAGATCAAGCAGCTGTTAATGCTGAATCGCCTCCTGCAGCTGTACCGCGTGCCCGGCGCCATGGAAGCGCTCGACAACTACATCGAAAGGAAAGATGTCACCATGGTGTGAGTTCTTCTTACTTCTTACAAAAATATTTCTAATTCATTTATGTATAGAAGAAGAAAGAAAGAGAGAAAGAAAGAAGTTTTATTAGTCACAAACACTGATTATGACGTACAAATACAGATGTAAAAAGCAATAAGAATAAATAAAAGTAAAAAAGAAAGATGAAGTTTGCACGTCGTGGCTGTGACAAATAGATGATCATAAGTTGCGCTGTGTGCGGCAACACTGATTCTATTAATAATAGTAAACATTAACCCAAAGACACAAGAGCCTATGCTCTTGTCTGTGTTAGCTTGCGTCCACGTGTCATCCTAGGTGATCCAGAGAATCAACGTATCAATAATACTATTATTACTAAACAATAACCCAAAATCAAATGCATGCGATAGCCTAACCAAAACAACATAGAGTATACTTTTGTCGCAATACACCTTAGACTGCTTTTTGTCTTATATCCATCCAAAGGTTGCCTAGAAGAGATTGCCTAGTGCGATAAGGCTGCCGATTGTACTAATTTTAAAAGTTCCAAACTTTTTTCCCTGATATAATATAGAATATTAATAGATTCTTCTTTTTCTGCTTATGTATATTTACAATGCGTTCGCGCATAATTAACCTTTAAAACCCGTTTGCAGGTTATTGTATGATTTGCCTTATAATTTCACGAGAGGCTTACTGGTGTCTACGATAATATAGTAAGCCTTTTGGTCTCATGCTGCCCTAATACTAGTTAACTTTGCTTACCTTTGAATTTTCTCTTGAGATCCCTTAGATATCCATATTTCTTTGCAATGTTTAATAAAACGGTTTGTATCAATGATGACTCTCTATCTACAAGGGTGGCAAAGCTACCAATACCTGTCTGTAATATTTAATACCACATTACCAGCTATATTTCTCCTATAAATACCCTAATTAAACTATCAGTCGTCGAGATATCACACATCATATTAATTACCGTCTGAAATGCCTAGTATCTACTGCCCACATAATATTATTTCATATAGTACTCGCGCGAATATTCCTTTGATGTAATACAGCTGCAAAATGACATTTTTATTATAACTCTTCCTTCATTGCGATTGATGATTTCTAACGTAATAAATTATATCAAAACTATTTTAAAATAATATTTTAAATAGGCCTGCTGGTGCGAATATGAAATCGGAACGTAGGAATCCTATTTAGTCTGAGGTTCAAAATTGGCATTACTATTTTCCCTTTAAAGCAGTGTAAAAAAACACACAAAAACAATATAACATTTTCGGAATGCTTCATAATAACTCAACATATTACCAGGCGCTATTCCAATCAATAACAACAGAACTTACCTTTCTCAATCCTATTTTGTAAATCCTAACATAAATAGGCTAGCATATGTTATACGGACTATCCTACACTTATCGTCAGAACCGATAAAAAATACGATGAGAAACATTCTTCAAATCCTGTGTTCCCGTAGGATTCGCGCAGTGCCTCTATTCCTGGTGCTGTTGAACCTGCTGACGTGTTTCCTGGTGTTCTCCTCCGTGAACATCTTCTACTCTAACGACGTCAATGACTGGTACATCGTGCCGCACAAAGACAATGGAGGCTCGTGGCTCTACCTCTTCCAAAATACTTGTTAGTTCAAGCTTTACTGTTTTTTGGTTTTGTTTACTTCCAATCTTCAATTGATGAAGTATTCGTTAACGTAGCTGCTAATCAATATTGAAAATGTATTCTGTTTAGTGAGTTCCTACGTTAGTTAATAAATATTTTTCCTTCAGCGCCTGATAAACGTTATTTCTTTCATACTGTATTATGCCAAACGTCCCTTAACCCTAGTTTACGAGTAATATACCATCAACTTCTATTCTATACATCTAAAATTACCAATAAAGTGTTTGTTCCTCATTATACAATTCACAGTTTCTTGTCTTTCCTTTTAATGACCCTTTACATTAGTATGAATTAATGGATTCAAAACGAGTAATAATACCTATTTACCAGCATCCCCAGTAACACATATAAACTTAAGACTACCACAAATCCCCCAAATCCCACCAGTTCGCTTCAACATGACCGCTACTCCATGGAACTTGCACTTGACTTGCTACTTCTGGATGGTGTACGAGACCACCACCACCGGTTACAACTGCTTCAACCCCAGCAACTTCGAGATCATGCAGGTCATCTTCATCGGCATGGTTATTGGTGAGTATTGACTATTTGAGGCGGTTGTTAAAAATGTAAGCAATATATAAACTCACGCCTTTTCCCAGAAAGGTTAAGTAAAGGTGCAGCCAAGACTTCCACGTTTCGCCTTGTATGTTCAGCTCCAATATGTTATAGGGGTGAGCCTTTCGCCATATCGGGCACAAATTCTTAACTCCGAGTTGATACTGCATAGAAAAATCCAATATCACGTTGCCCAACCCGGGATTCACACCCGAGACCACAGCCTTGCAATCATAGCTTAATACAACTGCGCCACCGAGGCAGTCGTAAGATGTAAGCATGGTTGAAAATTATGTTAAGTTTTGATTGCCCGTTTGATTGGTCCCGTTTGAGTTTTCTGCCTCGAAGGCACAGTTGCACTGCGGTAAAAAAAATCCTACATGGCTTTTTATCATAAATCGTGATTCGAGTGACACGAATATTTTTAACACTTAGCTGGATAGAAAAAATCTAAAATCGCGAATTTTGGCAAATCTACAGGTTTTTTTTTCATTCTTGTTACCATATTACCTAGGGTGGTTAGGAACACGTGGTTTAAATTTAAAATGTCAATATTACCCAGAATAATTATTGTTATTAGGTGCGATGATAATAACGTACTTCTCGGTACGTATCATCAGTCTGCGCGCGAACGTGAACAAGGCGCTCGCTGCCTTCCAGGAACATCTTAAGGACATGGTGGTGTATATGAGGAGGGAAGAGCTCGACAAAGACTTGCAGAAGTAAGGACTTAGAATTACTCAACAATAATACGAGAATTAATTAATTAATTGCCTGTCAGTCGTTGAGATATTATTAACCGATTTTCACTTATTTTAAGACTTACTTTATTTATTATTTTATTTCCTTTATTGGATATTATTCTCTCTCTCCTTCTCAGCCACAGGAAGTCCACTGCCGAACATAGGCCTCCCCCATAGATCGCCTAATAGAACTGTTGGAAGAGGCGTACATCAGGCCCCTTCCTGCGACCTTAACCAGATCGTCCGTCTACCTTGTCCAAAATTTCGCTAGCCTGTACGTGGCCTCCACTCTAGAAACTTTCGATCCTAGCGGCCATCAATTCTACTAGCTGTCTACCCGGCCCACCGCCACTTCAACTTCTTTATCCTGAGGACTATGTCGATAACCTTTGTTCTCCACTGCTGAATTTAAGCTACCTACTGTCATAGAACCGAAAGATTGATTCTGATGTGACTTTGCAGGAACGTGTTAAATTACTATGAATATAATTGGGACAAGATGGGAGGCATTGACTACCGCAACGTGTTGAAACTGTGCAATCAAATTACATTACGCACCGACGCTATTTTGCACATTTTCGGACCAACATTTGCTAAGGTGGACATTAATCTTAATTATATAAGTTTGGGACATTTCTTTTTCTCCTTAGTTTAAAAAGTTATAAATATAAGTACGTGAAGTGGACTTATGATGGAGTGGATCAGAGTAGGAGAATGCAAAGGGAGTAATAAAGTATAATTTATTATATTTGACGCTTTATTTTACGTTATATACATTTGTTAATGGTGGGAAAATCGGATTTAGCATTTATATAATATTTGACAGTGTCCTATCCTAGCGAACTGCGACGTATCCCTACTCCGTATCATCGGACGCGCGGTCCGCAGCCTGTACTTTTTACGTGGCATGAGGATTGTCGAAGCTGATGACGTTATCCAGGACATGTTCCTCCTCGACTACGGCGGCGTTGACGTCAGGGTGACCACCGGGAACCTGAGTACCATGGTCAGGCTGCCGAGAGGAAGGTAAGTTTATATGCGAACATTATCACTTTAATAGAAAAAACAGAAGCTACCAAGATAGCCTAGCAGTTAAAGGCCAGCGAATACCGGTACGGAATGGCAAGGGATTGAATTTGTGACCAAAGGATATTCCAACTTATTGCCTTTCGATGCCACGACATTCATTTAAAAACATTTGAATTTATGTCGTATAAGACCAGCCAGATAAGTTTGAATATTCTTTGGTAAAAAAATGGAATACCTTGTCATTCTTCATTATTATGATGTACTTTCTTTGGTGTTTTTTTTTTCTAGGTAGTGTAAAATTGATTAAATAAATAAATCCCTTGCCATGCCGTCCCAATCTGCGGCGGTCTACAGCCAGTTGCCGTGTTAAGAGGCAGAGCACGTGGTATGAAAAATTAATGTTCAATAGAGTCGTAAGATTTTTGATTAGGGGCAAAATTTTGTCCTAGTAAGCATGGCATCCATTTTCTACCCACAAGATGAACAACGTGATGAAGGTTGCAGGAACTTGCTTGGAACAGGTCTCATTTAACAGGGTTTAATAAAATCCTTACAGAAGGTATAAACCTTACAATCAGCGCTAGACTTCGTTTGCCTGAGGTTATTGAAGTCGATATTGGCTTTATCAGCAATTTCTCCCTTAGTATATTCGGCAACATAGAAGGCACGATGACGTCGAAGTGTTCGGCGACATTTGTGGCGACCACGCGCATGCACCTGCTTATGATCAACTCGCTAGCCTTCCACCAGATCCTGGCTGACTTCCCCGCTGTACAGCAGCTCATGATGAAGCTACGAGGGAATGATACTAAGGTCAGATAGAGGGTTCAGAGTGATTTTAACATAACATTTTATTTACAGGACCATTTTAGTTTTCATTATTTTTATATACTTTCAGGACAATTTAAGTTTTTTAGAATTGAAAAGGATAGAAAATACTTATTAAGAAAAAAAAAAACAATTGTCTATCATTAAAATTTTATTTAATTCAACTTTGTATTTACTTCGTTTCGTCTTTCGCTGAAGATTATTCCTTTGTCTTCCATCCACCTAGCTGATATAGAAAGACTCTCCCAACTATCCATTAGATGCCTTTTGGAAATCTCGCTGGATCTAAATATTCTCGTACATATTTTACTGACAAATCATTTCTCATTAAATTCAGCTACATCTTCCAGAACTACATCATAGGCAACGTCGGGGACTCCCTGAAGCCCTGGAAAGAGCGAAGTCTCAGCTCCCCCACCATACTCCGGAGCCGCAAGGGTTTACTCAAGCACCTGTTCTTCAAAGACAAAGTCTTGCAGTTATACCTAATAGTAATATCTCTTCTATGCGTGTACGCTGATGTTTACAACGCGGGCTTCCAAGACAATAGAATGGGACTCATATTAGGACTGTATGCTTTGGACTTCGGGTTTTATCTGAAGATACTAGTGCAGTACATGTTGCCGCAGATTGTAGATGCAGGACTAGTGAGGAATGTGCTGATTCCGTTAAGGAATGAGTGAGTTATTTTAACTATTTTTACTTTAATGGTGTAGTTGCTTCAAATGAAAGAGCTCACTTATTTAACAGAAAAAATGAGATCGTTGACAAGTTCACTGTCAATAACAGCTAATATCGCCTGAATAAATAAAAAATAAAAGAAACTCAAAATAAATATCATAACCTCGAAATTTAAATTAAAATAGTATTTCTTAATCATATTCAGATTCCCGACATTGCAATGTCTTATACAATGTGATTACAGGTATTTTAGAGGTGAATTCAAGTACGACTTGTTGTCTTGTCTCCCGATAGAGCTGTTCAGTTTGTTCAGCACCGATAACAGATGGATGTGGTTCTCCTGGCTTCGGCTCAACAGGATGTTTAGAATCGTAAGTAGACTTTAAGAAATTCTATTGTATAAATTACTGGTATTTGGTATGTTAACTTAGTGGTGGAGTCAGAATGTTTACAGTAGTTGCAGATTCAGAAAGTTGTAGTTAAAAAGAGATGCATCCCATTTATTTTCAAACATAATTTCGTTAGTCAGGTAATACAATTGTATTCAAATTCTATTTTATTATGTTGATGACATCAACCGTAAAGTCGTATTGAATTTCATCGGGATTTAAAGATAAGGTATTGCATTTCCACTGAGTTCCAGACTTCGGAATGTATCATTTACCTTGCTCTAGATGAGACAAGCTTATAGAATTAGTCACAGTATTAGTAAGCGGTATAATAATAAAAAACTAATTAATCCCAAGAGTAATGACTGGATAGCAACGACATTTTTTGCAGCGCATTTGGCGCCAGTTCAATTTGTCGGTTGCAGCAGGATTTTTGTTATTGCCTGTTTATTGTTGTCTACGGATTGCCGATGACGGAAACAGTGCGTAAAATCTATTCTGGTACTGAAGATGTTGAGTGTTCCAGTAAAACATTACATTGATATTATTCACTCTATAATTTGAGTGCTGTTTCAAAATAGGAGGGAATGCGTTGAACACGATTAATGCATTACGCCTGTATTAATTACAATTTACAAGACTGCTGTTTACTTTTTACGTTTTTTTTAGGAAGAAAGAAAAATAATTCTTTGGCACAGGCAATATATCGTTGATTCGCAACATTTCAGTTTCGCACATTATTTTGTGAATGTTCAAATTAGTCCTCATTTCAAAGCATATTATCTCAAATTATTCAATATTATTGTGTTTAAAATATTAAAAATTGGCACTTAAATAACAAAACGTTTTGAAGAAGTAATATTATTGAGCATTATAAATAAGTTATGGATAGACTTCAAAGAGTATTATTTATGGATAGGCATTCAGATGAAAACGAGAAAGATATCAAGGTTATTACCGGTCGAGCACCTATATTTGCGTGCTAAATATTCCTTTGCCGTGATCAACACGAGATTAAGACTAACTCCCGAACCGCCCTTACTTTCGAAATGTATTAAATCAATTCAGATTACACTCAACCATTTGGGAATCACATTTAGCAACGCATTGGAAAGTTGGCCTTATAGAATTTTGTATGCGTGTTTTCGTTGGCGATTGAAAATTAATTATTCATTTTCTCTTCGATTTAAATGAATTTTCGGAATCTTATTAGTATAAAAAATATTCGAATTTATTGCCTTTATAAATAAATATAAATCGTTTCGTAAAATATGAAGTTTTCTTTTCCACTTCACGTGTATAATGCCTGATATACTTTGAATAAGAATTCTTATGAAATGTAAAACATTTTACGGCATTTCCTTCATGCTATTTGACTTCTGCTAATCATACATTTGTTCACTTACGTCTAAGTTTTTTTGGATAGATATAAACAATAGAGCGCTGAATACCGTAGAATTTAGCGAATTTTTAGGAAAAGATCTTTGATTTCAGAGATTCTTTACTGGATGCTTTGGTATTCAGTGTCGTCACAATATTGTATGATAGCAATAATGCTATATTTACTAGCATAAAATTATTTAATATGGCAAAGAAATCCCATCCACCAGAGATATTTATAGTAACTATAATATATTTTATTCAATGCAATCACCCAAAGACATTCGCTGATTAAATCTTTGGAAATTCACTAGTTTCCTTCCTGTGGCCGAAAATAATGAATCATTAGTTAAAATTATAATATGTACAATCACCTTATAGACCAAGAGCCCGTGGCCGCCAGACTTTCGTCATTTCATAAAAGATGAAAGTTTGTCCACGCATACATCTAAGATCTAACATTGGTATCACATGATCGGCTATTATGAAGTTCCGATCACGTTGGCTTTGGAAGTTATTATGTTTAAAATGTCTGGCAAGATCCAAGAACCATCAAAAGTATTTGACTACCAAGTAAACAACTTTTCATAGTTTCCTAAATAACATAAGTTAAATTCAGCTTTTATACTATAATTCTGTCAAAACTACATTAAGTTAAAATTTGAAGATAACGCAATATTTAATATCATGTTTTAGTGAACTAAAACGGTGAAGGAAAACATCGTGAGGAAACCTGTATACCATAGCGATTTATAAGAATTCCTATGGTATGTAAGTCCGCCAACCCGCACTAGGCCAGCGTGGTGGACTATATGGCCTAACCACTCTCAATCGTATTCTCGATTGTAGAGTAGACCCGTGCCCTGCAGTGGGACGTATATGGGCTGATACAGATACAGAATATCATGTAATTTTGCCGGCGTTAAATTATAAAAGCTGAATTTTATATATGTTATATAAACAAATATTTCCTAGGTATTCAGACATTTTTGATGGTTCTTTCATCTCGCCAGACACATTGAAGCTGATAACTTCCATAGCAACCACGATCGAAACTTAATAATAGCTCATAGTGTGATGCTTATTTATGTCAGAGTCACGCGCAAACAAACTTTCACCTTTTATAAAATGCCGAAAGTCTGGCGGTCACGGGCTCTTGAACTGCTACCAGTAATTAGAATTTCAATTCTTCAGATAACCCTACGCAAATGCCTGAAGAAGCGTCACGACCGCATCACTAGTAACCTGATCTTCAGCACTATATTTGCCGTGTTGATCTGGTTCACCGTTTTCATCCACACCATCTCCTGCCTCTGGTACTTCATCGGAAGGCTGGAGGAAGACGCACTGCCCAAGTCCTCGTGGCTTTATAGCGGTAATTTCATTCATTTAATTATTTTTCATTATGGGGTATTTGGATGGATGCAGGCCTATTCCAATAGCTGACCTATTGTAGAGTAACAAGAATTTAAGGTGTGGCGCTGAACTTAGGTACTCGTAAGTATATGATGAGAACTGGTAAATGAAATATACCCAAAAAATTCATAAGTTAGAAGTGATCTCACTAACTTATTTTCCAGATCTGTAATGTAACTAGTTTTTTCTAACTACTTTTAGTCGTTTTTTTCTAAAAATGTATATTATATATATTTTCAGACGATGGCACTAAGGAATGTTCCAATATGTACATTTGTTCAGTGTACTTTATTCTGACAACGTTTACCCAGAATGGAGTTGGTGATATAATTCCAAGAAAGCAGTCAGAGGTAAAATCTATATCTACTATATTTAGTTCTGTTATCTATCTTCAAATATAAAATCCTGATCCCACTAGACCACCAGACCACACCGGAATTCATGACTAAATGTTAGATATTCTCGGATGAATATAAAGTTAAATAAAAGGCAGCATTAAAACATAAATTGCAATGCAATGATTAACTGGTAGTAGGTCTCTCATATGTGCCTGAGGAGGTACCATGCAATTTCTATTTTTCCCGCCAAACAGTAATACTGTTGTGTCCAGTTTGAAGGCCTTGTAGCCGGAGTAACTATATGAAATAATGTTATCATGTCTTAGGATGGTGAGAGCAGTGGCATGTTATGAATGAAAATGACTTTTTGTTCATTCATTGTCACTCGAAAGAAAAGGATAGCAATCAGTAGCAACGTCATTCGAGGTCAAATTTTTGTGCTTCACTTTTATATACGGAATGCAATCTCCATTTGGGTATAAGCTTCTTGGGTGAATGGCATCCTCATCTCCCCATTCATCGCAATAAAACAAATGCTATAATAATTTTACATACGGTATCGCATACCTACATGATTAATCGACTTACAGCTTCAAACTAATGAGCTTCGAGAGAATACGAAGTGCAATTATTTAATGAATGAAAATGTATTTGAACGATAAATAAACTGCTCGATCGCTACCCAGCTGTCTTGTGTCTCTCGTGGACGATAAATTAATAATAAATGTTGTACTGTTATATACTGAATTATTTTGTAGATGAATTACATTATGCGACACGACATGATGTGTCTTGTACCTGGAACGCTTTACTGTCTGGTTTGGCTTAGTGAGTGATATTCCTGAAGCTCCAATACTTCTTTCCTTATCTTGTTCTTTTTTGATTTCCTCCTAACTGACTGTCAACACAACAGCTATACAAGCAATATGGATATTCAAAGCTGTTGCTAATTTGTTATCACCATATGAGGCATTTGCATATTTACCAGACCTATGAAGAAATTAAAACTATGATATTTTTCTTTCTGAAATATACAAATTGTTTCTGCTCCACAAAACATAACTTCCAGTTATAGCATATAGTATCCTTACATACTCCGATTTTAGTTACAAGATATGATAATATGATTCAATAAAGTCAAACTATAATTTGTTCGACAATTCACGAACTACATCACTAAATCATTTTTAGCTATTATAACCATTACAAGCTTCACATATTTCATATCTGCATACTCCGTGTATTTTTCTCCGCCAATACATCTAGCACTTACCGTTGATCCTCCAGACATGTACGCAATACCCGTATATTTGTACCGAGTCGTAAATAAAATAATACGTGCCGGTGCACCATTAAACCCACCGCTTGTGATGTTTGGCGCCGTGTCAAAGAACCGCGTTCAAACGGCTACTCGTTGCTCCGATCGGTGCAACTTCTATAACTTCATTTTGAGAAAAGTGAAGAATTCAGCTTTGTTTATTTCATAGATAGTTTTGTGGACTGGCCAAGGCGATGTGCACTTTGAACTGATTTTCAAAGAACTGTATTTAAAATTAAATTATTAATAAAATTACTGACTGAAAATATAGGTTCTGAACATGTACATAGGTATATTGATTTAGGATTATTAGTCGGTTGTACGTGTATTAAAGGACAAATCGTCCTCTTTTGTACTAAAATTCTCTTGACCGAGTTTGCTTTACAAAAATGCCACCAATTACAAAGGGTTTTATGCCTTCCTAAAACCCATTAACATAAAATACATACTTATAAAAATATTTCAAGACTGCCTACATAAGCTAAATATCTTGTATGAAATTAGATAAATCATTTCATAAAATTATTCATATTTAAGTATAGATTGTCATCCGAGTTAACTGCATGGAAACTACAAGAAAAGTGTGACAGTCATTTGCTGTTGCAAATTGGTAATTAAACCGCGAACTAAAAGCTTTATTTTGCTAACGGAACGTAGCGTTATTTAACTGTTTAGTATTTATTGATAATGTTTTAAGGAACAAGAAATCCACTCTGGTCGCTTTCAACTTTAACATTTGCACCTACAATAATATGTCATTGTACTGGTAATATTTGCACTGTTGAATGGAAGCCACGATATAAAAACACGATATCTTCAAAAACTTTGGAGATCATCTATGTTTACATTATTGATGATCCCAAATGTTTGGTCCCATAATTCCTAAATTAGTCACTGGTACAGCAATTATTTATAACAGTATTTAATAAATGTTTTATGAAAATTGTTCCAGGTCGTGTTTGTTTGCATCCTTCAGATAGTGTCCACAATGGTTTACATGATTTACGTGGGAGAATTCTCAAACATCATACAGTACCAGTCGTATAGGTCGTTCAGTTTTTACTGCATGTATCTGGAGCTACAGGTAATTTGAAAAACATTGTACTTTTACTGTATATCGAATTTGCTTATGCATTCTTCTTGCCTTTTGAAGATAAGAAACGGCAAAGTAAATGAACCTACACGAAATTTCACATCTTATCATTTTGGATACTTGATTGTTTTTTTTTACTTTATTATTTTACCAGGGTTTTTGTCCATACTAGACTGTTAAACTTAAGTTCATGTGTCCATTTCAAATACTGCTGCCAATTCGAAGTAATATACTGTATATATTCAAGAAGTTTAAATATTTATGAAGTCTATTAACTGCATTATGCCAATATTCTATACTTAAAGGCCTATTCTTTAAAAAGGTCATCTTAAGCAAGCAGCCCTTCGCAATATCAGTATAAACATTAATATCCATTCATAAATTCTTCAGGAATTTCTAAAAAACAACCGCGTATCCAAGAACCTAGTGAAGCTAGTGAACAGCTACTCGTTGCACCTGTGGCGGGAGACGCGAGGCATGCAGGAGCCTTACTTCTTGCAGTCAGCGCCGCAGTGTCTCCGGCTGACGATCATGTCTGCTGCTTACCTACGCCATCTTACCAAGGTTGGGCTACTTTCTATACTAATATAAAAAAGCTGAAGAGTTTGATTGTTACTTCTAACCTCAGGAACTACTAGTAAGAATTGAAAAAATATTTTTGTGTTGGATAGGTCATTTATCGAGGGATGCTATATGCCTTATGACCTATAGGAAAAAACTAATTAGTAGCAGTAGTGAAAAAACTATTTTTTTTTTCTTGATCCGGTTGGTCGATATTCTAAATTGTTATGTGATATTGAACATTTTGGCCTCCATGTTGAAAAGTGAATCTGCCCCAGGGCGGAGCCAGGTTGCAACACTATTTTTACATAGAATTTCAGAACTTTAAGGTACATAGGCCTATGGGTAGTTGTTCCTACTTTGGATGTGTTTATGTTAAATTAAAAAGGTGTGTAATATTTACAACTACGGTATAGGAGAAATCACATTATTTGGTATTTGTTTAAAAAACTGGCGGTTCCATTTTCAACCATAATATAGATAACATTTTCCATGTAAAAACCCAAAAGCAGGATATATATTTTTGGAAATCAAGATTCTAGGATTTCATTGATAATATTTGGTGTATTTATGCACGAACTCATGGCTGTATAGCTAGCAAAAAACTATGAATATAAGCATATTTCAATTAATTGATGTATTGCAGCACGATATATTTGGAGAGTGCGAGCCGGCGTTCTTGAGACAGCTGGTGGGATGCCTGCAGCTATTCACTTACAACGAAAGTAAACAAATTAACGTTATTTACTCCATTGTAATAAATTAGGGACGCTTGAAGTCGTGACCTTCATAAATTGTAATGAAGTATTCTTAATACGAAAGTTATCGAGTGGAGGTTTACCTACCTACAAGTACAGATTTGGATCTCTACCCATACGTAGGTTAGAAGAGCTGAGGGATTACTCTATCCTCCGACATGAAGTTCGAATGTACGAACGTTCGACGTCCACAAATCAATACTTCAGTCCAAACATTTTGTAAAGTACATATTAATTTATATTCGTACAGTTTAAGTTCGAACATTCGTCGTCTTATTCGTGTATAGAACAACCCCCCTGGTGATGGACCGTTTTCAGGCAGCCTACTTTCAACAATAGATCGTCTAAGATTAATTACATAAATTGATGACGATCGACAACTGCTTACCCATAGAATAAAATCACATAACTTTAGTAACTTTTTTGATGCATTCCAGATATGTTCGTGGTAAAAGAAAGTGAAATCACAGATTCCATGTATTTCATACACACTGGAAGGATTGAAGAGTCCTCTGAAAATAGTAACGATACTCACAAAATGTATCCCCCAGAATCATGTTTTGGAGTTGTGAGTTTTTCATTAAATATTACCCAAGTGTCGCTTCTGATAATGGAATTAGTGTACCTATGCTTATTTTTTCTAGAAGCAAGGGCTTATTCGCGATACGCCATACAAGCATTCCTACATGACGGTAACTAAGTCACAAGTCTTGACCCTACATCTCGATGACTGGGTTTACCTCTTGAACCATTTTCCTGCGTGTAAAGCCATCATACTCAAACACGTGGGTGGCGCTGACACAGATAGTAAGGGGCCAAGGGATAAAAAATACAAACGCCCACCAAGACCTCCCAAAGACAAGCCACGAGTAGTTGAGCAGGCAGACAAAGGAACTTCAGCTGGTCCCACGTCAACAAAAGACAGTCCCAGTAGGTTTTCAGTACCACCTGGACCAGAAAAAAGGGACGGCCAGAACATAGACGTTCTACCGGATATGTGGCCCATGGACAGTAGAAATCCTAGAGATAGCGAATCACCTACAACCGAAGAGCCTGGACCAAAAACGTTACAAGGCCCCACCAGTCCAACCACATCACACACTTCTATAACTGGTGAAACCGAAGACATGCAATCAGGAATCGGACAAGCAGAAGCAACAAGTTCCATTGCGTTTATGCACAAAGTCGCTTCAACTGCAAAAAAAATAATGGGTCAACCATCGGTCATGTATGTACCCAGTAATGAATCTAGCGAAAAAGATGTCTTACTCCTGCAAGAAGACGAAGATGCTACGATGGAACTAATACATCAGTTTGGCAATAAATCTACACAGGAAGTTGCCTCTGAGCGCATTATGGCTACAATAAGTGACATGAGTATTACTGATGAAGAAGAAGCAGAGGAAGTTTTAGCTGCAATCGATATATCGCGATCGCAAGTAAAAGCAGAAGATTTTCAGCGAAAACAAGAGCAAAGTGATAAAAACGACAAGATGCCAATGGAGCCGTTATTTATGGCAGGCTCTGAACCTTCTGTGAGTAAACAAGATACCGCCACTTCAACATCAAGAATAAGTCGACGTCACGTACGCGTTCGTTACGAGGACGATGAAAAGAGCATTGACTGGCAAGAACGGCCACGGACTAAACGAATTGTAAGCGATGACTTAGATGATAATATACCACTAAAAAATCTCACAGCAACTGAAAGAAACCTCAGAATGTTTGATAGTGATATGCAGCTGAACAGGAGAGATGAAAACACTGCAGAAGAAGAAAATGAGCAGCCGGAAGAAGGTGAAAGCTCGTCTGGTGGCAGCGCAACATCAATCAAGCGACCGCCACCCAAGCGTCCCGAATAGCTTATAGTTAGTATTTACTTTTTCAGTATTTATACATTTCTGTTATGATTAATTTGAATATAAACTTTTAATATTAAACGATTTATAAATTATCCCTTGTATATTCCTTGTATCTTTGATGAAGACCATAAACCATTCCTGTTTATCGGCTATAAAATGATTTATTTTGCATATATTGGTTTGAAAAAAAAGTATTAGTTATTGAACTGGCAAATCGCCCTTGAATAAATAAGATCATTAAGATTAAAATGTAGAGCAAATTGTCGGATCAATGCGTCACGTTGCCGTAGCCCGCTCATTCACACGAGGCAATCTGTTAGCTGAGCATTTATCAATGTGCATTTGGATGTTAGCCAAATATACAAATATTCGGCGTAACTTTAACTACTCGTATATTACGATAACTGGATTGTAGAACACCATGCGGTTAAGACGGCTCTGGAACGTCGGCATTCGTGATGGAACACTAGAATTGTATCGAAAGGAACTCCTGCCAAAATATTTTTAATTGAAGACGTCGTTATCATAAATATACTTGTTTTCGTTGCAAATAATTTTGGAATCTCGAGTGCCTGGGATTTCATATTTTCATGCTGGTGGAACGGCAGTCGTCTGCGCAAATAAAAAGTCGGGATTCCTAAAAAAATCTTTATTACAAAACTCTCTTAGCTCTCAACAAAGATAAAATTCGAGACGATATTCACCGAGCCTCAACGATTGAATAACAGCTAAAACTCAACATTGCATTGTTATTAATTTGACAGTTGTCTTTCACTTACATCTTTATTTTAGATTTTACTTAATTGGAATGCCCAGCACCGTTTACTTGTACTTATTGTGTGATGTTCGCATTTCTTCCGTCCCGTGTGTGTCCGTCGGCTTGCGGATCTCCAGTGTTGTCATGGTCTTAAGTTACTTAAATGCTTGGGTATATAACATTGTCTAACTTACAATTAACTTAGATACTAAAGTTACGGTTTCTTAAATTAATATTTTTTATAGCGAGTCAACTATCCGCCATCTTCGATTGGTCTCATGTTTTGAGTTGGGTTATCTCGATAGGCATCTGAAACAACCAAAAATAACACTAATTTTATTTTAGAATCAGTAATATTTATATCTTCAGTGTCTCTGTATTTACATTACCGAGTAACACGGTGGAATTTATTTAGAGAATTATATAGCTAATAAAATTTCAGTGGGGCGTCCACTGCCTGACGTAATTGTTTTTTTATGTAATATATTTTATTTCGTTGAATTAAAAAGAGCTGCGGTAATGAAATACAATGATGTGTCGTTATCTGTCGCAATAATACGTTATTTATATTTTGAAATTCAGTTTTACCGAGTTTATATATTGTATATATCTGACAAACATCGGAAAATTATGACGCACCGCCATGCATGTGGGAGTCTGAATAGCGAAATGTATAATCTTTTGATGATTATATTTATATTCCACATTAACGCAGTCGCTGGAAACCGCATTTAATTTTAATCAGTGCGTAGAAACAGCTTGCTCGAATTTGTTGTTAAGTGTGACGGGATCCGTAAATTTTACCGCAGAATTTCCAAGATTTGTCATAACACTACGAATATTCTTGCACCTGGTGGAAATTAATAACAAAATTTAACTATGTAGTCACACTCTGTTTATTACAAATATTTCGTTATCCCGTCAACGACGAAATAAAGTACATTAAACATAACAAAGGCACCTTTGAAAAAGTATTCTAATTTGTGAAAATAAAAAAGCGAATAGTTTAACTGCCATTCCTCTGATTTGGCATGTATCTCCAATCAGCTCGGTATTCATCACTAACTCAACAGTTGATGTATGTTGAATATTTTCACGTTTATACCGGGTTTCGGTAAACTGTCAGTCGACCACGCAAACTCTTCGTCAGCCTTCATCATGTTGAGACGCGGACGTCTATTTTCACGGCTAATTTGCACATGTCGATGTCAAACCCATCCGTTCTAAGTTTCAACAAATGATTTATTGCTATCGTTGTGCGTACTGCTGCTATTTTTCATATTTCTATCTGGCAAGTGGCTTCAGTAATAAGAATACGCCTTTATATTTCTGCAACGACATTTTTATCTTTGACGATTTGTATAGGTGTATTCTTTTAAAAATCGTAACATTTCAGCTGGTTGATTCACAAAAACAGACGGAGTGCTCTTTCAAAATTTGCAAATATTTGTTTAAAACTTTTTCGTAGTAAATTATTCTCACCGTTTGCATTAATTATTTGTATCTACCTAATGCATCGATTAGGAATTATGCTTTAAATCCATACTTTACTTTGAAGATCGTGTTATGGAAGTTCTGTATTGAAGTTTAGCAACGGTTCATTGAATAATATCTTAAGTTTCATTTGGAGTGAGCGCCGAGGATTTTACAGCACTTGTTTCCGCTTGCCATGTTTATTTTCATTTCGTAATTTTTATGTATTATCGATTTCATGGCAATCGAGTGTTAAAAAATTAATGGCCGCCTCATTTAGTTCACGGATCGCGTAATGTTGTTGTCGTAAAGTTCGAAGCTCTTTGTTGTTTAGTAAATACTGAAATTGCGTCTGACGGCCGTAGTACACCACGCTTATTTCTGGTGATCGTAATAACATTTTCTCTGTTATGACATATTTTTACTCCCATATCCCAAGCTGATTGAATTTGGTTGATTTAAGCGAGTGTAACTAAACTGGATACACCATTTAGCTTTAAAGACAGTCCGTAGTTCATGAGCTATTGTTTTCAGTGATGACGTCTCTTGTTTACCCACTGCGGTTAGTGAAAAACAATTGGCAACCGTACAAGTTTTATGTAAATAAAAATCTGTGGATATTGTCAGTTAACTGCGCAATGTTTGACGAGCTGTCATTCAGAATTTCATTTCAATTATTCGTTTAATTTTAGAGCGGGGAATGTTATGATTTCTGTGAGGGAGTGGAGTCGCAAGCGCCAGCTCGCCGACTATTTTGGATGTAGCTCTTCGTGCCGACATCTGGAGTGTGTTCTATCCAGACTATTTTTATTTCCACGAAATAAACTTTAATGTTTATCTTAGAGGAAATAATACCTCTGAACACTGGTTAAGAGCTATTTTATTTTATATCAATGTTTACTCACGCATGTTTAAAAAGGACTTAAGCAATTAGTAGTATTGGTTTCGTACTTTTTAAGGTATTTTCAGCGCCGATTATTACCCGTTATGAGGATTTACAGCGGTTTTTATTTGCGCCGGCTATCGAAATGTTTACTTTAATAAGCAACAAAAAGGGTTAGATTTTCCGTGTACGAAGTATTTTATTTCAATTAAAAAACAATAGATATTGATTGAATTAGCGATATTACTGGAATTGAGAACGATGGTAAACGGAATTTTAAGGATTATGACGCTGCGATTTCACACCTAATCGAAATACCACAATACCTGCACGGGCAGAAATAGCAAAAACACACGGCGCTCGTCGTATATGGCAAAACAAATGAGAGCACCTCAAAACATTCCCGAGTAGAGCAGCCAGAGGCTGGCGAGCAGCAGCACCAGGATGAGGTAGGTGGCGATGAGGTTGGTAGTCTCGTGGTTCGGCATGGTGGTCGCGGCCCGGGCGCCTTCACTGGACAAGCGGTTCCAAGGAACTGAGTGGACACACGGATCTGTCGCCCGCCGGCACGTCGCCTACGCAGCGCCACGCCTCTTTCACACGCCAAATATTTTCACATTTATAAATATGAACGTACTTATAATAGACCGTTACTGTGACACCTGTCTTAATTTAACCCTCGCAGGTAGATTGATCACTAATTAGCTAAGCACGATACACATGGGGACTTACACTGTTTTGGTAATGTACGTTCGGGGTTAGAAGACAGTGGAGTACAACAGCCAGAGGCAGAAGAGAAGGATCACGAGGATCATGTAGGTGGCTGCGAGATTGACGGTCTCCGCGTTGATAGGCATGGTTGCAAGTAAACGGAACAGGCAGGACTGATCGGAGGAGAGTTTTGAGTCCGCTAGAAGCATTAAAACTACGTCAGCAAACAGAGACACACTCCAGGCGGAAGGATCATTCCAGATTTTTAAATGTTTTCGTTTTTTAAATCTCAATGCCAAAAATGTTTGATATATGTTATCAAAACATATTTAATAAGTTAATGTACATATTACCATATTTTCAAACGAAAATGTTTGCAGACAATAATACATTATAGATATTTATTACGTGTCTCCACAATTAACTTTACTATATAACATAAAAATATGCGTCAGTTTTATACATAACATGATTAATAAGACTGAACATTACGTTAATAACGTGAGAAGAATATGCTTGTGAAGGAACCGGACTCGCTCGAAAATAAAAAGCTGTAATTACCTATTTTTCAAAATCTATTTGATACAAATTCAGTAATCTAAATGAAGGAGAAAACGGTGACTCATCGGTTATATTTAGATATCACGGCGTATTAAAGAGTTGTTTAGATATGATATAATCATCTCATCCAGATTTAAACTATATAAGGAGATTGCAGCCTCCAGCGCTTAAATTTAGCTTCACTGCACATAGTTTACGCGAAATCGATACAAGAACGATTTTTCTCACTGCTTTAAAGGAGATTTAGGACTTACGTAAGCATCCTTAGAACACAGAGTAGAGGAGCCACAAGGAGATGAGGAGCAACAGCAAGATGCAGTAGGTGGCCAATATGTTGGTGCTTTCGGAGTGGATCGCCATGGTGCTGTCTCAGATGCGTTTCACGAACAACTGAGCTGAACTGTCCCGAACATTTGACTTCTTTAAACAAGTGACGAACGAAATTTGTTTTCGTGTAAAACGTAGTGATTAATTCTCGTGTCTTGTTGGTATTTGCGAGCGTTTTAACATTTTCGTATGTTATTTAAAACTGTCATTAGCTCTGCGGTGCCAAGTTTACGTACCGATGCATTTGAGATGCGTTTCAAACTGCTTCGTTGGATACTACAGAAATTTTGCATGCGAATAAAAGTCGATATATTTTATTGTATAGCTGGAATTCTCCAGCGGTTTTATTCGGTGCCGTGAATGCGGCCCTGCACCGCATCCACATTTCTGGAGTATGATGAACCGTGCTATTTCTGCTGGAGCAACACTACTGCGTTTTTATATAAAGTTATTATGAAATGGATTCGAAAATGTGACAAAAATATATCAATACGAGTTACGGCACGGCGCAGCGTGCGGACGGCTTTCAGGAAATTTCATTTTCACGCGAAAAGGGGTATGATCAAATTCTGTTCTGTTTAAATTCGATTTAAAATTTAAACAGAACAGGATACGTGAATACATCCTTCATTTTGTTGATATAATTCACCATTGATATAAGACATATTTTTATATTGCAGTAACCAATTTACTGATAACAATTCTTAGTAAATTGAAAAAATATATTTTATAGACTAGCTAAATCCAATTAAATGTGCATACAGCTTCACTTAAACTTGAAAAAGAATGTAAAAAATGTTAAGCAATTAAGTAGTATATTGCAAAAACAAATTTCATAATGCAAAAACGAATTCCATAAAATATTCTACTTGGGAGCTAGAAAGTCTGTTGAATAATAGTTGAACATGATGCGCGTAATTAGCGTGTGACGCGATGACACTCGACGAAGTCTGTCATCTCTGCAAAATGAATCTGAAGTAACAAGATAAATGCTCTCACTGTTCATAAATTACATACATTGCAATATTTAGTCACTCGAGAAATTATCAAATTAATGAGACTGTCATCAGGTCATCAACCCTAACTAAAGACCTGTCATTGTTGATACACCTCTCATAAGATTTTCGCAAACAGCTGTTGAAAGCGACTCGTAGCTAACTTTCTGTTCTTCTTTCATATTATGCATTAATTATTTTTGTTAATTAGAATAGTTATTTGTTTAACAGCTTGCTTAGCTTCTGCTTATATTAAAATTATATCCCTCTACTTTTTATATGAACGAAAATGAATAGCATTATGATTAAATATTTATAATAAACTCATTTGCAAAAAAAACGGGCACCTAAGCAATGAACCATTTCAAATGTTACTATTGGTTTGTTTGATAATTATAGGTAGTTTTACTTTCACAATTTTGTAAATTAATAAGCAAATAATCGTTTTCGTCAGTATTATCATAAAATTTTGATAAAATTTATGGGTTTTAATGCTAAAGTTCACTAGTAGTGTATGCTCGCTAGTAGTGCATATGCTCGTGAAGTAAAAGTTAACAAAGATTTTTGTTTGTTTTTTCTTTAATAAAGTAAAAGCAGATAAATGTTTAGTATCGAGTGTGACCCCCTCTAGCTGAAATCACAGCTTGAATTCGTCTGGGTATTCTAGCGAGGATATCCCGGATACTTGCTTGCGGAATACGTTCCCACTCCGCGGTAATCACATTCTTCAGCTCTCTGATGGTCTGCGGAGCCGGTTGTACTGATATCACGCGTCGTTTCAGAACGTCCCAGACATGCTCTATAGGATTGAGGTCGGGACTTCGAGCTGGCTAATCCAAACGACGAATGCCGACCTCTTGCACATACGCTTCCACATCGCCAGACCGGTGGGCGCGAGCGTTGTCGTCCATAAAAATTGAGTCTTCGCGTAAAGCGGCCAATGCGGGTTGTGCATGAGGAATTAGAACTTCCGTTATGTATCGATTTCCAGTCAGTGAGCCGTTTACAATGAAGACTAACTCTGTACGATCCATTGAATTTATTCCTGCCCAAAACATAACAGAGCCCCCACCATAAGGTGTTATTTCTTCAAAACAAGCCTCTGCAAAGCGTTCTCCTCGTCTTCGTAGCACTCGCCGACGTCGATCTTCACCGAACAGAGATATCCTGGCTTCATCGGAGAACAATATCCTATTCCAGTCTTCTTGAATCCATGACTCACAATTTCGAACAAACCTAAGCCTGGCAACTCTGTGCTCACGGAGTAACTTAGGGCCGCGGGCCGGGCGATGACTATGTATATTGGCCGCGAGAAGCCTCCTCCTGACCGTCCATAGACTAATATGAACATTTCTTACTTCTTTGAGGTTGTTCTTAAGGTCCACATACGAAGACTTGCGATTTCTCAATGCGCGACTCACAAGAAAACGATCATCCCGTGGTTGGGTACATGGTTTTCTTCCAGAACCAGGCCTTCTCTCGACGGAACCGGTGTCTTGATACCGCTGTCAGGTCCTTTGAACCGTCGAGCGACTCACACTTAGCCTCTGAGCCACGAAGCATTGGCTGCAACCCTCTTCGAGCAGCGCAATAATTTTGGTAGCTTTTACCACTTTCTCTAACATTATTGAGACAGCTAAACAGCAATAAATGAAGCTTTGAAAATTAAGAATATGAAATAAATTCATAAAAATTGACTAAAAGTTATGAAAACCGATATTATCTTTTGGAACTTCACACCAAAAATGTAGGATAAAAAGTGGTTTTCTGTAAAAACGCAACAACAAACGAAAATTTGAATTTAGAACGTACTGTTTTAAACACCACGGCATTTTTAAAACCGGCCAGTAACATGTACAAATGATTGAAATCATTTTGGTACCGTATTTTTTTAAAGAAGAATTAAAATCAAAACCACCCGTTTTTTTTTGCAAATTAGTGTATTAAATGAGGCCTGTATTTGTGACATTAGGACTAGGAACGGAATAAGGCTTGGTAAATTATAAGTGACACTAATGGCACTTCTGTCTACCCCTAGGGGATCAAGAATGATGTTATATATCAGTATCATGATAATTTCTAGTATCTATTTATCAGACTTAATTCCCTACAAGGTGTAATGATTTTTTAGATTTATGCGAATGTTACACATTGAAATAAACTAACTATAGATATCGTGAGCCCGCCCCGTAACCCCAAAAGCTGTAAAGTAATCGAAACGTCGGGAAGTTAAAAAATGTAAAAATCAAACTAAATCCGCGTTAAATCCGTAAATAATAGTCTTATTTCAATCTCTACAAGGTGAATAACTAATAAACGATTTGGAAATGGATGCCTGACATTCGCGAGAAGCAGGTTGCGTTGCAGTAATTCCACTTTTCAAATCAACTGACTAATTACCTTTTAAGTCTATTGTTCAATGCATTCGATTGGGATGATAACCTAATTGGGAGACTACCAGACTTTACAATCAGGGATCGAGGGTCTCCACTTTGAACCAAATTAAGACAGACACCACATACATGGACAAAGTTACATGGACGTCCTATGTAAATGGATGTAGGAAAACTTGATGATATTATGTGTATACCTGAGCATTTTCTATTATGTTTTTGTTTTATGGAATTTAGTATTTTTAATGTATAAGAGTAATTCAAAGCACTCAATGTGATTTTAAGCTTAACTGTTCGAGAGAGATGTACATTACACTCTAGCCTGAATACGTTCTTGCATAAACTACTATTAATATGACGAAACATTGTCAAACTTTGATTGCAGTTAGTAGCTGCATTTACATTTTTGCAAAGCAGATTCTACATATATCTGATAGATAAGGTTGGTCGTCCACTATAACAACTTTGTCTTATATAAGTGCCATTAAAAAAGTTATTGTGTAGTTATTTATATACTCGTTATATATTTATACATTGTTTGTTCTATTTTCCCGCGCCAAGTCATACTAAATTAAAATAGAACACTATTATGTTGGCTTTTTAAAAAGTAGTTTTTGTTGATTTCATTTAAATCCATATACTTAGGTCTGAAGATTGATTGGGTATAAGTTTGACCACTTCCAGCGCCCTGGGTGAAATTTTCTTCTATTCTATTACCTAATTAAGACAAATGAATGTCGCTGAAAGAATACCGTGCCAAATTAAACCGCCTACGATTATTCTATTTTTTTAATATTTTAAATAAATAACACCTATCTGAAGTACAATAAACAGTTTATAAATAAGCATTACTTTGAGTTGCACGTGACAATGCTCCTAACTTCTAACCATTCAGAATGATGTGAAATAGTTTTGTGAAGTACATGCCGCGCCGCCTACGTTACCGCCGTCCATTTGTTACAAATCATACGGTTTGCAAACCGTAAACTTCAGTAGATAGTTGTTTGAAGTTCGGAATTTTATTTCTTTTTTATATGATCGTACTGGTGGGTATTCTCATTCACTATTAAAAGTAGTTTTAGTGTTGCAAAGCTTTGAGAATGGTGTTGACAAACTGCCTTCATCGCAATTTATCTTCAGTTGTTTCAGGGCCGTTGTAAACAGGTATATTATATTTCATCGAATTAGTTTGATCGTAGTTAAGCTGAAGCTCCTGGAATCTTATATTTTAACAACAAGATATTTGTATTCGACCGCATAACATGTAACACCAGTCCATATGAGATTAAACTAGCCATGGAAATTCATAAGTATCTGTATCATCCCATATATGTTCCACTGCAGAGCACGAGCCTTCTCAACAATCGAAACTATTGGGGAGGGGTTAGGCCATATAGTCCACCGCGCTGGCCTATTGCGGGTTGGGGAAATTTACATACCAGAAATTCCTACATATCGCTATGGTATGCAGATTTCCTGACGATGAATTCCTTCACCGTTATAGTGCGTGGACCGTGGTGATTGAATACAAACACATCTATAACACGTAAATATAACTATACCTATCACATGCAGTTTAGATCATCTGGCATAATTGTATCGAAGTGAAGTGGAATTGAAGTGGCGGGATCTTGATGTAGCTCATTAAAGGTACAGTACTGATGAGTCTGCTCGATGGGGTTTGTACAATGTACATAAATAACCTACACACCGCCTCAAATCGGTAATAAAATTGGGCAACCATTGAGAACATAAATAATAAAGCGAAATTCTTTTTGTGTTTGCCTTCGTACAAACTCCCGTGTTGACGCAACATTTAGGCGCTTTATGATATTTCACATTTCGTTTGACAGCCGTCAGCCTGCTTAATGCTTGACCCCTTTTAGCAAAGGTGATTGTTTTTGGAAGTAATCCAATAATCCTGACAAATTATGTTTTACGAGACGAATAAGTCACATAAAGTGTGTTCTGTAATCCTGGAATTGAACGGATTTGAAAACAAAAACGGAACGTAAAAAACAAATCGTTAAAAGTTTGGATGTTTGATTATTTTAGTATTGATTCTAAAGTCATTAGTCTTGTCTGATTCCGTTGATGGATGGAGAGATCTGCTAAATACTCGTATTTGTTAGAGATGAATACAGTGATTGCGATTAGATAAATGGTGGCACATTCTTTCTACCGGTCGTTACTACAAACTTACAACTCAGATTAACTCAATGAAATTCCATGAGGCACATTTTGGCTGGTATAAAATAGTGACAAATTATTTACATTAATGTATTATAATCGCTTTTTGTAAATCAAATTTATTATAATAACTTAAAATCTAAAATAGTATAAGTTATACTGCATGTTATAATATAATAGTAACACCCAACATTCACATACATAGTCCTGACCCCACACTAAGATCGAATCTTGTGCCGTGGGTATCAGGAACTACGAGAGACTTTTCGGTCTCACAACTATCAAGACTCGAAACAAATGCTCGTGATTCACACAAAGATGGGGATGCGGAGATCGAACCCGTGACCTCCCGTTTCACAGCAGGCGTGTAACCACCTGCGCCACGGAGGCTGTCCATGATCGTAGCCAGCCGTAGGATCAGAGTGGGGCAGCAGTCTAAAATTATATGTACATAAATACCAATCTGTACCCACGGTCATCCCCCGGTATTTTTTTTTTTCCTTTAAAAAGGTTACACCCTATATCTGTGTTTATAATTCGAATTATCCTAAAGACTTTCTTCTTGCTCACCTGCCTAGTACTTTACATAGATAATTTATTTTTTTATAGTTGGTTAGGTACCTTACAGGTCAAAGCCAGGGTGGGGCAAGCGCCCCACTCTGCCCCACCGTGGCTACGCCCATGAGGCTGTCTAATATATTATATGGATTTTGCCAAGTTACACAGTTATTTAGCTAAATAAAATTTAGTTGCTAAAGTAGGTAGTTAACTTTAATATTTTGTATGATTCAAACGTAAATACTAGGCGTACTGGGTACATTTGGGTATGTAATTATTTATAAAATGCGAATAACTATAATATAGGTATCAATTTAGCTTCATATTTCCAGATTGCGGAAACATATAGTTGATAATTTGCGTGTGACACTCGTAATCACAATCAAATCACAGAAACAGCGGCGTCAGCTCTTTCGAAATAGGTCCAAGGTTAAGGGCGGACTTTGTACACAATATTGATGTTTATGTGCGTCAGTTTCTCCACTTTTAATATTAGTGTAGATTAGTTATTTTTATTAACATTACAGAGATTTTTACAAATCTATAAGACATGACAGTAATTTTAATAAGAGTTCGCCAAGTCATCCTTAAGTTCACTTTTTGCTGTCCCACATAGAATCTTTAACAAAATCCGCGCTAAATAGGGAAATGTATGAATCTCTTACACCGAGCAATACTTTTAAGACTGTTAAAATGTTCTTGAACCTGCAATCAAATCCCGACATGCATCATAGGATGAATAGCGATATGGACATCTCGTTACAGGATGTTCACCACAGAACTTTCACTGAAATATTTTCAATACGACCCTGAAGTGATTTTTATCTTTATCTTCGATGAACGTACACCTTCGTATTATTGCATCTTCCATTTAAAACAGTTAATAGATCCTAAAAACGGTGAATTGAAGATGTTTTACCCAAAATATCTATAACTGGAAAAGCTGGGTCTATACTGACAGTAGGGCAGTCCTCCCATATTTTTCCTCATAACTATAGGTAAATCTATCACCTAATGTTCTCATCAGCGGCTCTGGATTGGTTCTCTAGTTATCTTCAGGGACGTCAGCAGTCAGTACGTGTTGACGAATCATCGTCCAATTGGTGTAGCGTGGACTCTGGCGTTCCTCAAGGCGGCATACTATCTCCTATGTTATTTTCTATCTTTATTAATCTACTAACCCGAAAACTTCAGTGTGCGTATCATCTGTATGCCGATGACTTGCAAATTTACTACCAGGCAAATGTCAACTGTTTATCTTCAGCAATCGACTCGGTGAACAGGGATTTGACCCACATAAAGAACTGGTCAGATAGTTTTGGGTTGACAGTTAATGCGTCCAAGTGTCAAGCCATATTAGTTGGTAGCTCTAGGATGCTCAACAGACTGGATCCAACAACTCTCCCCTCTATTATATTTAATAATTCAGTAATTGTCTGGAGTCCAGTCGTTAAGGATCTTGGGTTACTGATTGACTCGACCCTGAACTGGAGAGCTCAGGTAATCTCTGTCTGCCAGAAGGTCACCGGAACTCTTCGTGCGCTCTATCGCCTCAAGAACTTCCTTCCTGTCAAAACCAAAATAATGCTTGTGCAATCCTTGATTTTCCCTTTAATTGACTATGGTGATGTGTGCTATTTTGATCTGAATGCAGTACACCTCAACAAACTTGACCGGCTTCTCAATAACTGCATTCGATTCATTTTTAATCTTCGTAAGTATGACCATGTTTCTTCGTTCCGATCTCAATTAAAATGGTTACCTATTCGCCAGCGTCGCTCGCTACACGCTCTCTCCACGCTTTTCTCTATTCTTACGTCCTCTTCCCCACCTTCTTATTTAACTCCAAATTTCCAGTACTTAGGTAGTAACCATGATAGGAACCTTCGATCAGCTAACAACCTTCTCCTTAAGTGCCCCTCTCATAATTCAGACTTTGTTCACTCTTCCTTCTTTATTCAATCTATCCTACTTTGGAATTCGCTCCCTCTCGAGATTAGGACATCTACGACACGTTTAGGTTTCAAAATGAGAGTTCGAAAACTGTTCCTAGACAGATTGGCAGAACTATCATAACATTTTGTTTTTTTTTTAATTTATATATATATATATATTATTATTCTTATATCTTATCTTCTTATATTATATCTTATCTTATTCTTAATATTATTCTTAGCACTTATGTATATTATATAATTTATTTATGTATATTATATCTTGTATTTATGTATATCATATTTTATATTTGTGTAGGTACTAGTATAAGTATTGAGTATATATCCTCGATTTACGTCTCAACCAATTTTTATGCACCTTCTGAATTTATCTCTGCACCACCTGAAGGTTGGCTGTTAGAAAATGCCTTTGGCATTAAGCCCCGCCTGTATACTATTTGTATATGAAGTATCAAATAAATAAATAAATAAATAAATCGGGCTACGCGTATTTTTACTCGCACGTTAAAAATGACATATTCTAAAACTACTATCGTTTTAATGGTTCAAATTCTTGGAATAGAAGGAATGTAATATTTAATTTTATTACGTCAACGCTGTGAAATACAGATGATATTATTTATGGCGACTTTTCTTTTACGATTGCCGCCATAGCGTTGAAATTTTGAGGACCCAATTGAATATTTATTAATATTCAAACATATTTTCTTAATCATGACAAAATGTCATAACTTTTGAACTTTTATCGTGGGAAAATCCAATAATGGCTTCCTTCCTGATAGCCCTAGGGAAGGGGACAGGAAAAAGTCGGGGCGTACGCGCCCTCATCAGTGTTTCTCAGGGGGGTTACTCTATGAAACGATACAAACTTCGAAGGTTCGGACGACATACGTATAACGTCACTAATGAGCCTGGGTACTCCACAAAATTTTGGAATCCTCTATCTTACGTCTTAACCATAGACTAAGTTCGGAAAAAATGGTACGTCGAACATCCGAACTTTCGAAGTTCGTATCGTTTCATAGAGTAACCCCCCAGGCGTTCACCTCGGGAGTCGGAACTACTTTCGATAAGGGCCCCCCCAAGAGCACCCAGTGATCTCAAAAGCCCAGTTTAGTCGGCTTCTACGACAATCAGGGGCTAGAGTACGTCTGACCTAGTTTAGGCTCTTGCGAATATTGATTATTTAAATTTAAATTCTACCGACTTCCTCATCGATGTCAATCAAATAGAATCAAGGAAAGGAAATTTAAAATTAAATTCAATTTTCTGTGTTTTTTTTTCGTCTAACCGCGTATACCTGATACCTATATTCAAAATGCAAATATAATTGTTGTGTAAATATTTGTATCACTCAGTCACCCGTCCATTTATTTATATAATAAATGCGTAAACAAGAACACGCATACAGTGTGTATCGAAAAGTGAATACTCTAGTGAAATATAGCTTATGGATTTATTTCTGTGGGCGGCGCGTGTGAAACTTCACAGTTCATTACGACGAACGCTGATTGAGATCCAGCAAAATAAACAATCTCAATTATTTATATTGAAATTAATAAAATGCGTGTTATGCTCATCTGCTTAATGTGCAGCGAAGTATGACGGTTGTGCATTTTTTATTTTGTTTTATGAGAAGCTATTTGAAAAGTAGTCAGGGTTGAAACGGATGTTTATGCTCATGTGTTTTCTAACTCATGTTTCTCATGTAAATTATAATTCTTACTGTTAGTTTTTGCCCGTCAAATACACATAATAATAACAGGTGTGAATAATTCTAGATGATTCCTTTATTTAATTACAGCTCCGGCTATTCATATACGTGGTTGTGTCTCGAGTCCTAAAAACTAAAATGTCTTTACAACTAAAGATTTAACAAAATGAGTATAAATATTGACTTTCACCAAAAATGACGAGATTTGTTGTAGTTTCACACCACAGATCAGTAAACAAAATTTCTACTATGACCAAGGGAGCAGAAGATATAAGGATCCCTTCCCTTTCCATTTTCTCACTCTCTTTTTTTTCTCTCGGCCTAGACTTTTGTAATGACCTGCGAGCAAGTTCTTCAAATTCTCGAGTATTTTCATGTTTATAATTTGTCCACACAAAAAAAAATAATTTTAAGTAACTACATTTAAATTATTAAATTTAATCGTTAATATACGTACATGTTAATTTATAATATTCTACGTATGTGCTCTAGCAATATGTAAATCTAACTTGGCTTTTTTTTCCAACTACGCTCGTTTAACCCGTATAGGACTGCGGTCTCGGCCCTACGGGCTGCAATGATATCCGTTTTCATTTCCGTTTGGAACGCTTCAGACTCTTCGAATTGGATGCCCGGGAAAAAAACAACGTGAAATCACTGTCGAAGCAGCAATGTTATTCAAGTCAAGCCTGTCTGTGAACTATTTGTATAAAAATACTTATGAAGAGCTTAAAGTCAGACTCTGCCATTTAGTTTCTTTAGTTAGATTTAACGCATACATTTCTTGTTTATGTTCTATTCAAATACGGTTCAGTCGGCTGACATAACATAACAAGATTGTTAACAGTTACTTCAAGATATTTCTTATTTATAACGGATTCCATACAAATGCAGCCATTCTTACAAGTTTATATTCTAAGTATAGATCAAGTGACATAAAAAGTCATTTCTTTTCATAGTTCATTTAATCAGGAAACACTTTCTATAATAAAAAGAATCCAGTATCAAAAATATTTTATACGTTTATATGGGTCTACGGTATGAATTACGAATAAACAGATATAACTGAGCATTGACCTAGCTGGATATCATTTATTTTTCACTTAACAACATGAACGGAGACAGTGTTTGGAATTGACCAACTCAAAACTGGTTTTAAAACCTGCCAAAAAATCCCCATGTTAAGTAAGTAGATGCCAATAATTAATTAGGTTTGCATGTTGTTTGGTGGTTGAGAAACGTACATTTTTTTTCCTTTTTCCTTCTCTTCTAGGGCTATTCTCGAAAATCACGACCTTTCTCGAAGCCTCAGGAATTCAGACTGCTCATTGGCGCTATTCCTCAATTACGATACGGTAACATATTGACTGTTTTATCCGTCGAAGTAAAAGTACAATATGAAAATGCCGAAACATCAAAATGAATATACATAGGTAGAATATCATATTTGGCTTCCATAAATCTAGATAAACTTAGGTAGACTATTTAGATTCTAATACAAATAAACCTGCAAAAAGTATTCTATAATTAGGCCAACAAAGTCGTAAACATTCTGCCTAAACAGATCATCGCACTTTCCACGCATTGATAGCTATTTATTTTTGTGCTTGCGATAATTTTTCTTGGCCGACGTCTGGAATAATTCCAAAGAATTTTGCTGGGTTCAAACACATTATTTTTTTCGACGACGCACGTTCCGTTGGGGACTGTGGTACTTAAAAGTCGCGGATGCAACGGCCGCCGTGAAATTTACGTTTCCTTTGAACAAAATCTATTTAGCTCATACGAAAGTAGGTCGCCCGTGACGAGTGTTTGTATGTAGAATTGCATGCTATGCTTGTTACGTGAACGGTGATAGGATGGACCGAATACAAACAAAACGTAAGAAGGACAGTATAGAACTTAAGAGTGAACACTCGGCCTAAAGCAAAGAATAGACCATTAGGCCTAAAGTATTCAATATGCGAAGTCGCAAAGTACCGAATCCAATTTTTTTGTTGTGTTTGAATGACATTGGCGCAGGCAGAATAAACAAATCCACTTCCCGTTCTTTTTCTTCTCTTTACTGAGAAGTCGGCAACTATAGTCCGCATAGGTAGTTCTATACACAGTATGTCTAGGAGATGAGTTTCGCTCATGGCTTTGTATTTAATTTATATAAAATATTGGCTAAAAACAATTAACCTCCAGAAATAATGAGAAATAATCGTATTTATTTTAACATTGCAGTTATATTAGACGCCTTCGCAAAATATAATAGCAAAAACTAAGCAGCGTAATATATCTATTTAAATAGTTTTGCTCGAACAAAGTATTGTTGCGGTTGGTAATGCTTGTTATTTGTGTAGTCGATATTTTTGTGAATATGATGAACACCGATATTTGATTATGTTATGTTTTATTTATTTATAAACTTCATGCATTGTATTTTTTTTTATTTGTGTCTTCCGTGGTGTTTGTGTAATGTCTAAATATATTTAAGATTAGAAATTAGGTAGATATTGTACAAACATTATACATAAAGGTCTATTATTAAAGTTTTTAAGTTGTAATTTGTCGTCTAATAATCGATTCCCTAATAGACGATTATGAATAAATAACATCACTTTCTGTCAACGGGGAGTGTCAAAATTTGACAATTCTCTTTAAAGGTTAGTCCGAAAAAGTAAAGAAAATATCACGACTCACAAAGCGATAACACTTTGTACTTTACGCGTATGATGTGATTATCTTATATAATAATAATCGTATTTGATGGGAGAACGACAGCGTACAGTGCGACCTGAAGACATGGCGACCACCAGCACAGCCGTAGCAATCGTCCCCGCTCAACTGCAGGAGGTATTTCCGATCTTTGTTTTGATAGCTCTTATCTCCTCTATTTGATGTGTTAATACTCCGCGCTAGATAAACTACATTCGATGCTATTCTCAAAAGTTTAGTTTTTAATATCGCCCAATAATGGAAGCTATGCGAAAATTCAGCCAGCTAGTATTTCGAACGCAATTCAAAATCTTAAAATTGGAATATTCGACAAATCCAGGACTGTTGAGTGATGTAAGCGTACTGGATTTGAGTAGGGTTGTGGCAGGACCCTTCTGCACAATGACTTTGGGTGATTTAGGCGCAAACGTCATAAAAGTTGAAAGCCTGGATGGTGACGAGGCGCGAAAATGGGGCCCGCCCTTTATTAAACATAGCAATGATTCATACTATTTTTTGTCAGTGAACAGGAATAAGAGGAGTATTTGTATTGATTTTAAAACTCAAGAAGGTATGTACACATTCCAAGTTTAAGTATAAAATCGATTATAATCATTATATTTATCTGTTTTTATTTTATTTATTTTGAATGCACACTAAAGATACAAGAAGTCAATGCATACTGCCTTACATGTAATGATTGTATTACAGGTGTATGATCACACCTGTAATTTAACACTCATGAATCTAGGAATTCCATGTAAACAAGTATACTCTGTTAGTTTACACAATATATATAAATTATCATAGCAGTGTCATTTAGCTTTATACTGACAATTGTATTAGTAGAGTATGCCACAAATCTGTGTTAAAATGAATTTTTTACAACATCATTGTCTCTGTGAATACCATATTGTTTACTTATGTTCTTTGTGACCTTAATTCACAAAGAAATATCAACACAATGTCTCATGAAATACCTACATAAATACAAGAAAAGCAATTGGAAATAGAGTTACTAGGACTTAATTAATGATAATGAGTTAAGGTAAAAGCACCAATAGTAGACAATTTAAGGATAAATCAAACTTAATTCTCAAAATTCAAAAATGTTTTTCAAAAAATTACAGTTACATTTTTTTTTACTGTTAGAGTAACATTTAGAATTTAATTATTTCATAATTTAAAAAATAAGATTGCTTTATTTTATATTAAAAAAATATATTTTCTTAGGAGTGCCATAGTCACTAATAGATGACAGTATAAAAAATCAGATCCCCCAATAATAGACATCAATTGGCACTAATAATAGACACGACTATAACATCATTTTAATATTATGTGTTATCAAAAATAATAATTTAAAATCAAACCAAGCACAGAATGTGCTTTAAAATTAATTAAGTAACAAAATATATGTCTTTTTCTTTCTTTCAAGGACTTAAAAATTACATTATCATCAGGTGTGATCTTATTTTCTTCATGGTAATTTTCTTCACCTGTATATAAATTTATTATTATTAGTCCTATATCAATTTCTAATTAATTATCTTTCTTATTGATTTTCTTTTTCCCATCTCATCATTCTCAGTTGACCTTAATTCATCTCATCATTTTTAATTGTTTAAACCGTAATCTGAAATTAATGTATACTAGTAGTGGACATCTAGTAGACTCTAATAGTTGACACTTTCTTCTTTTAATTAGCCTAGTGTACAACAAACGAATCTCAGATATGAATGTTGTGTTCACAACATAAAGGCTAAATTTGCATTAAAATTGAGCATATCAAATTTTTTTGCATAGGATTCATATTTGATTTACGCAAATATGACTATCTTTCTGAGTTTCGTCTTAAGCTCAAGTGGTTACCCATACGGCTTTGTCGGAATGCTCACTCTCTTTCACTTTTAGGTATATATTATTTAACCCTCTCGCCCCTTCTTATCTCAAAGACCGTTTTATATTTCTTCATGATTCCCATGAAAGATCCCTGAGGTCGTCGGAGAACCTGAAACTGAGAATACCCGTACACACCACGACATTTATGGAAAAGTCATTCTCCGTGCTCGCTGTTCGATTGTGGAACTCACTTCCAGATGTCGTGAGACATGCTCGCAAATTGTCATCATTTAAATTTCACTGAACTTACACATTGTTGTGCTTTTACTATTAGCATTTTTTTATATTTATTTATCATGCATATATTTAATTTATATCTATTTTGTATATGTATATACATATATATATGTATGTATGTTGTATGTATTTATATATATATGTTTAACTTTTATTTTGTGTTTTAATATGTTTATCTGTTGATATATTATTTTGTCACTATACACCCTAGACTGCCCTTTCTCTCTCCTGTCTCTTATCTCCATCCAAAGAGATTGCCTAGTGCAATAAGGCCGCCAATTGTACCTTTTTTAAATATTGTTTTAATTTCTGTATATATATTTTTTTCTGGTGTACAATAAAGTTAAATAAATAAATAAAATAAACTACCAAGTTCACACATGTCATCTTTTAGATTTTGATCAATTTCTGGAACTAATAGTAGACACCACCTTAAATTTATACATAAACAAGCCAAAATAACAAGGAAATGGTCCAAATAAATCAATAATGTAATATCCGTATAATATCGAAACCCGATATAGCCAAAAGTCATATAATATAAGACAAAATCATACCGTTTAAAAATCAGTTCCTTAAGAAAAACGCTAAGAATTACGCGCATAATGGCGCGAAATCACACTGTTTGTGGATAATTAACAAAAAATTTGAAATTTACTTCTGACAGTGCAAACAAGTTTTTGGGCATGTATCATAAATGGTACGAGGTGGCTTTAAAATTAGGAGCAATGTCATTAAAATATTTAGTTTTCTTATTAGAAAATATTTTTTCGAAAGTGTCATCTATTGGTTCAGTGTCGGGCATTGGTGCTTTTACCTTAAGGTTTTTATGATCTTTAACCCATTAAGTCTAGGAAAGTATCAGCAATGAACATAATTATTTCCCAATGATTAGACAAGAACTTGTTTGACTAAAGTATGGTAATCATGAACAATATGTCTCATATTTTTTTTTATTAAAACACCTATTTAAAATGTTAAGCATTACTCACACATAATATTATTACTTGTTTATTTTATTTTAGGAAAGAAAGTGATATATGACTTGGCAAGGAAATGTGATGTTCTTGTGGAAAACTTTGTACCAGGCAAACTGGATCAATTGGATGTTGGATATGAAAAGCTGAAAAAAATTAATCCAAAACTGATATACTGTGCCATCACTGGTTTCGGTCCCAAAGGGCCTTATATGAAAAAACCTGGGTATATAATTTTTCTTACATATTTGTCATAGTAATTTAAAATTAAAGTAAAAAGCTAAAAAAACGGGATTTTTGAAGAATTAAAGGAATATTTAAACATTTTAATATAACTTTATTAGATCCATCAAATACTGTGTTATTTCTCATACAAAGTAATGTAATTTATATTTTTCTTTACAGATATGATGTGATAGCAGCAGCAATGGGTGGACTATTGCACACAACTGGTGAACGTAACGGCAAACCAGTTAAGGCTGGAGTGGCCATCACAGACATCACTACAGGCTTGCATGCATTTGGAGCCATAATGACCGCCTTATATCATCGTCAAAAGACTGGCAAAGGCCAAAAGATAGATTGTAACTTACTGTCTACCCAAGTATCCAGCATGATAAACATTGCCAACATTTATTTAAACTGTGGTATTGAAGGGCAAAGATGGGGCACCGCTCATGCAAATCTTGTACCGTACCAAGCATTCAAAACGAAAGATGGTTACATGGTCATTGGTACGGGATCGAATGCACAATTTGCCGACTTTTGCAAATTGATAGATAGAGAAGATCTTATAACTGATGACCGTTTCATTGACAACTCTAAAAGAGTCCAAAACAGAGATGAAATTATAAATATTATTAGCGAAATTGTTGAGACGAAAACTAATAAGGAATGGAGTTCTATTTTTAAAAATGCTTCATTCCCTAATGGCCCAGTAAATACCATGAAAGATGTCTTTGACGATGAACATATTAAAGCCATTGGCTTGGTCAAGGAGTTGGAACATCCCAAAGCTGGCACTATAAAAGTGGTAGGCCCACCCACGGACTATAGTGTAGGTGGAAATGAGGCCAGAACAGCTCCACCATTACTTGGACAGCATACCAAGGAAATTTTATCTGATTTCCTAGGATACCACGATGTTAAGATAGAAGGATTGCTTGAGAAAAAGGTTGTGCGTTAATATTGTATTAATACAAAAGAGGTAATAAATACTTCTTATAGTATTTCTGTGTTAAGTTTTAAGAAGAGAACGAAGAAGAATATTATTTCTAGAGCAAAAAATATTGTGAAATGCAAAAATGACTACAGTATTATCGTTCATTTTATTTAACAGTATTTACTTGTCTTATATACGTCTACTAAGTGACAATTTTATCTGAGCGAATTCGTCGCAACCTTTTGTCATGATAAAAGTATTTGTAAACAACTTATTATGTAATGTTTATTTTTGTATGCTTATATACTTGTTTTGTATCTATTGTTTTAGTTAAACATTTAAAATAACTCTAAGGTTATTTTTTGAATCAAATAAACATATTTAGTAAAAAAAACTACTCTTGTGAGTTTATGCGCAATATTTTTCTTTTACACAAACCGACATCGAACATTGCACACGTTATTGCCGACAGTATTATTTTGATTTCAATAACTATACGTAGGATTATTATAGTTAGGTAAATTAAATTACGCACTTCATATTATGAACTCGTTTCCTATATTTTGCCTGATGTTTGATGTTTCAAATCTTCAGTTGAAACACCGGTAGTAATTTTAAAGAGATTTTTTTTTAAACTTTCACGTCATAACGACTGCACTGCACAAATTCAGTCCAGACTGTGTCATGATGCCATTCGGTACAATTATGCCGAACTGCTAAGACGCTTCTTCACACCAAGGAGGATGGACCCAGGATTATAAGAATTCCATAGCTTAACTGTTAGTGCCGAGATATTTTGGACCAGCAAGATATGTTTTCGCAAGTCAGCACGCATGGCTTTTAATTCCTGTTTTATTTTCCAAAGTAGACCACATACATAATTATATACATAAACTCACGCCTTTTTCTCCTTGTATGTTCCGTTCCACGATGTACTAGGGGGCGAGCCTATAGCCATATCAGGCACTAATTCATGAGTCGGTGCTAATAATGAAAAGAAGAATCCAATGTCGCTTTAACCGACCCGGGATTCGAACCCGGGACCTCAGCTTTGTGACTATCGATGGCGTATTACTACGGTACGGTTAAAAAGCAGGCTGCAGACTGCAAAACATAAACCTTATTAAATCGTATCTGTATCTATTAAACCGGCTCACAGTTAATCAGTCTAATCCCTTGTCTGAAAGAAACTATAAATAGGCGAATATTACTCAATAACTCATAATCCAAACTACGCCAATATTCCTGGCTGTTTCATAATCCATGTGTCGGAAAGGTCAAGAAGCTAATGCGGGCTATTTATAGTGGCCATCGGTTCGTTTGACGCGACAGCGCAGACCTTTATTGATAGGGTGTAGTTATAGCTGTAGCCTTGGACACCTTTTCTGCGAATCTTGTTTTGATTTTTGATTAAGACAAGTAATTAAAAAGCGTGAGCGGAAGAATATTACGGCCTTAGCCAAAGGTATTTTAAAACCAATTTTAATTATCGAATGTTTGTCCCTATCGAACTACTTTTGAATTCAGTTTGAGCGAAGAAGACAATCGTGGTGGACTATATGGCCTAAACACTCTCGATTGTAGAGGAGACCTGTACCCTGCAGAGAGACGTATATGACGTATATACAGATGCAACAGGAGACAAAATATTCGATATTTAAAATAGGTTTTAAAACTGTTTATGAATAAGGCCCACAGGTGTTTGAGATCATTCCATATTTATACACGCCGTTGCAACTCAATAATTTGACTATTGGAGTGTTAAAGTTTCGGAGTTAGATACTTTATGAGAGTATGAGGCCATAAAGTAATTTACCCAAATGGTTTTATACTTTGGTCGATATGATAAGAAACACATTATTAAGCTGAACACATCGATATTGAACACTGTTTATAATCTTTTATATTCACCATATTTATATAAAGAATACACTTTTTGTACAAAAATAAATTTCGGATACATTTTGATCACGTTACAACTTAGTCTAAGTTGTATCTCATCATAGTTCTCAGCCACATGTTGTTCATTGTTGAACACAGGCATCTTATTATGGAGGGAATTAGCAATAATCCTCAGTTTGCCTGGTAGGTCGGCAAGCACAGGAGGTGGTATCTCGTACAGAGGCAAATCCTGTCTCATTCCACCAACCTGACATTTACCCACTATGTCTGTGTGATGGTCGCTTCGCCGTCATTCGGTGGTCACTGGCCAGAACGTTTGTTAATCAACAATGTGATTTATGAGCAGAAATAGTTGACACAGACTTCGGAATGTACAGTTATGGAAAATGGTTTTTGTATAAAGAAGAAATTTAGGTTCAATTTTGTTTATGCAACGCTGTTAATGTCTGTTAGGTAAGAATCAAACACAGGGTATATCTAGACTACTACAGAAAACGAAGCCGGGTGGTAGTTTTAGTGACTAAGTCTACTACTACGTCGCTTTATATTTGTGCGCTTTATAAAATGTTTAGTTGTGACTGAAGTCACTCAAACTACTACCTGGCTTCGTTTTTCAGTTGAAGCCTGGATATACTCTGTATAATATACGTCGGCAGACCTGTTATGTAAGCAAGCTTACATTAGATACACATCAAATATACTAGAATAATATATGTATATTCCGCAGGAGCCCGTGGAGCGGGTAGCAGTGATCACATTGCGTCCCACGCGGACGCAGCAACGCAAGAAGGTCGTCTGGACAGAGGACACCGTCGACAATGAGAACATGAACAAGAAGAAATCCAAATGTAAGCATTATTTTCTACTTCTGTCGCTTCATTAACAAGTTTAATAAAGGTGAGCTCCGGTTGAATCACTACATTCACTTACGCATTTCGGCAAAAAATACTACGATTGTAATAGAAATTTATATTAACTCTAAGCACTCCACTTATTGAAGGGTTGGAGAGTACGTAATGGCTGGTTGGTGGATCAGACGCGGCTGCCAATATGTTCACGGTGGTCGCGGGTTCGACTCCCAGGGCACACCTCTGACTTTACGGATTCATGTGTGTGTTGATGGTCAATCACCACGCACTAAAACGGTGTAGTAAAACATCTTAAGAAAAAGGGACCATATACGTCCCACTGTAGGGCACGGTCTATACAATCGACTTTGAGAGTACGATTGAGAGTGTTTAGGCCATATAGTCCACAATACTGGCTTAGTGCGGGTTGGCAGACTTTTGACATAGAAATTCATACAAGTTCGCTACGATATGCAGGTTTCCTAACGATTTTTTCCTTCATCGTTATACATGAATTATTAATAGCTATCAATACACACATGACTTCGAAAAGTCAGAGGCGTGCCCCAGGATTTAAACCATCACAACCATCGTAATATGTTGGAATCCGCATCTGATCTGTTTACCAACAAGTCACCACGCAAACCATTAACAGCCGCTGCCAATAAACAAACCCAATCCAAAATTTGCCGTTTTAGATTGACAGCTCAATCGTTTTTCTGATACTATATTGCCAATAATCAATCTCAGTATAATCCGGCCGCTCGGAGAATGCGTTCCTGACACATGTCAGTTGATCATGAGTAGTGATGGGAAATAATTATCATTTTGCTAAACTTTTGAATTATTCACAGTAAAAGTAGCAAGTTAGACTAATTGGATACTTGACTATTTTCTATAAAGTGTTTTAAAATCTAGGTATAATCATTCTTTAAATCTTCCAACCGTTAATATATTTTTAAAGAGATCTTTATAACGAATAAATATGTTTTTCTTGATTACTAAAAATATTGTCACCAAAACGGTTGGTCACGTGACTTTTTAAATTTTACGTCACACTTTACAATAAGTAAATAATATAAGTTAATATTAAATGTTCTTATTTAAAATATTTTAATAAAAACGTAAACTTCAATGCCAAATTTAAATAAAATTCACAAATGTGAAAGATATTATATTGCTGCCAGGTGAAATAAAGAGTTAGATCCGTTTAATTATTACGTTATACATTATTAAAAACACAAATGTATTATTTTATATTATAACGGAAAATAACGTTATAATAATCTGCTATTTTTGGCCCCATCACTCCAGAAATGAACAGTTGACATAACCTTGTAACGGCGTGGTATGAACTTATAAATATAATATTTTTATTTTTATTAACCGTCAAATTTAGTCCAAAGTGATAAAATTTAATCTAAATTTACATATTATTTATTTTTTTATGATGTTTTATTTCGTAAGTAGGGTAAATAAATAAAATTGTTCGATAATGTATTTACATTTGCTGTCGTTGCATTTGCAACGACACTTCAAAGTTACGTCGTCCGTTCGATTACAACCTTTCAGGAACGCATTCTCTGAGCGGCCGGATTATAGTGAATAAACTATGGCAACATGACAGGAGACCAATCGAAAAGTAGAAAACAATTGACAACAAAACAGATTGACTTCAATCTAATTTTTTCGGTTGATTATTAGCATCGGCCGTTAGTCACAATATATCCAGTAGTTACTCTGGCTACAATCAAGAATGTCCTTCAAACCGGAACACAAATACATTATTTCTGTTTGTTTGTTGTCAGGTTGTTGTATATACGAGAAGCCGCACCGGTTCGGCGAGTCAGACTCTGAGGACAGCGAGGACGAGTGCGAGCACTGCTTCGGCCACGTGGAGCGCCGCCGCGGCCGCCACCGACACAACGCAGACGGCACACTCACCATACAGGTATGTCATACCTGAACACCAGGGCGATCAAATGAATACACCCCACATTTATCAGTCTTGTGTCGTGGGTACCAGAAACTACCAAAGAATTTTCGGTCTCGGTGGGGGCATTGAACCCACTGCCTCTCATTTCACTGCCAGCGTTTAACCATCTGCACCATGGAGGCTGTCGATAAATGAAATGAAGTTCGTTTATTGATCATGTAGGCAATAAAGCTCTTGTCTAGGTTCTTGACAAATACGTAATACTTAATTTCTATTTACAAAAAAATGGAATATTTTAGTTTTATTAGAATTATTTGGTCTTCATAGTCGATGTGGTTCATTTTCCCCTTCGTCACAAGATAAAAGAGAATATAAAGGATACAAGTGTGAATGAAGCCAATATTTATTTACGACCCCATCCAACCCACGGTTTCTCGTTTTACTGACTCTTCAACTGGGTCACTGACAAATTATGATGGTACAATATCTTTTACCAGATATGATTACATATTTAAGACAAGTTAGACATTCCCGGAAACTCGCCGAGCTTCAATGTTCGATGTCATTACAATACGTGCCACTGTTAGTCCTGGCTTACAAGACATTACAGGAGTTGCAGTGGCGGGTGTGAGGGCGGTACAGCCGCCAAATATGAGTGTTTCATTCTTAATTGGAATTTACGTATTGTTGATAGGAGCCAGCGGAGCAAACAGCGACGATAACCCTGCAACCCCCCGAGCAGATATCGGATCCGGCGCCGACGCCCCCCGACAAGCCCCCCGCGCCGCCCTCGCCCTCCGCCAACTAACACACACACATACACACAATTTACACATACGAGAAGCCCCATATATTCATTCAGTGATACTCAAATGAACGGTGTTGGTGGTTGCTGACCACTTACCATGTTACAAACAGTAGATTAGTCGAAAAATGACAAGATGGAATTGCAACATAGTTCATGAAGTAAGTAATTAATGTTGTTCCCTGATTCATTAATATTAATACTCTTGCTCTGTAGCAAGGGGGGGGGGGGGAATTCCACCACAATTTTCCTTAGTCCATGTCCTTATTAGTTTACTGTAAGTAAAATAGGAAAGAGGACAGTATGATATAAGGTGGGGGCGAAAAGATAGGTAAATGTGTGATCAATTTATGTACGTTTTTAGTCTGTAAAGTGAGACTAAAATATATTTTCAAATGGGATCGATATTAAATGTGACTGTTGAATGAATTGAATATTATAATTAATGATATTACTGTATTAAAATTACTAAACTGTTACAAACCTGGAGGTCAGACGGTGCTAGATTCATAAATCTGACATTCCATTAATCAATCCTGTTTGGACCAATAAATAGGAAGAAAAGGGGATGATAAGTCATGCCTTTTAATTATTTAGTATAGCTGGTCGGCAATCACACGCACAATTAGAAGTTGGCAACACCAAGCGCGGATAATATAAATGTTAATATTTCATAATCGTCCGCTTGTTAATTATTTATTTGATCACTCGCCTATTACTTAACGTGTAATTATTCCTTAATTTGTATAAGTTAGACTATGTAATTAAATTTATTTTAATTTCAGTTTTGTTTGTTTTCTTTTTTTGCTGGCAACACTGTTTTGTAGAGCAGTGAGCATTGTGACTTTTCTCTTTTTATTTCATTCAATTTAATAATATAGTATTAATGAAAATCAATAACATTATATAAATAAATATCAAATTATTTTCGAGGAAACAGCATCATGGTAGGGTCACAAGACAACCTTGTATTGGACGGACAATCCGCCTCAAATGGGGTGGGGGTGGTTGGCGGGACGATATATATAATAAATATAGATAATGGAATCAGTTATTGAGAATATTTAGTGCCTTAGTTTACAAATGATTCTACGTTATTATTTAGAACTAATTACTTATAAAATATTCAACAGATTTTGAACTGTTTTTTTTGCCTAAACTTAATGAAGTGCTTATCAGCTGCAGTAGTATCACATTTAAAGTATTACGATCGTCTGCTTGCTTGTCATCAAAACTTTCAGAAAATTATTCTATCTAAACTCTTGATCGAAGCGAGAACTTTTCCACATTTTGATGCAATCTCCCTGACTGCAAATTGCTTATACCCTAATATTTGAGTAGGTACATACTATGGTCTTTGAAGGAATCTTATGATTGAAATATTGATAGTTATAAAATATTTTCTCTCTATTGCTTACTTTTTACAGTGAATGAGTGTTTGTAATAAGAATATAGTCTTAAAAATATAAATATTTCGTCTGTATAAAACATCAATTTTAATAATTGATGAACTAATTAAATTACCGTTTATTCGTTTGTCTAAACAATTATGCTCGTGTTTTTTATTTTGCTTCGTTTTTCGTCGGTTTTAATGACTTACAGTCTGCCATACATCTGCCATAAACTTCCTTATTCTATCCTAGCGAATATTTCCTAGACAGTTACAATTTAAATGTTATATTATTGTTAAAAAATCAATAAAATTATTCCAGATTCTACACCGATATCTAATTTGTACCCTGAATATGTATCCTACATAGTACCTATGTAAAAGATTTTCATTTTTATCGATTTTAAATACGAGGGTAGTATGTACTATGGACCTACTTATTTTAAAATATTAATATTATTAAGGCCTATGTTCAGCAGTGGAGTGCCTTTGGCTGAAGAGAGTGAAATTGAAACGTCTTTAGCACCGTAGCGATTTGAAAATTCATGATATGAAAAAGTGTCATCAAAAGAACTAGGGCAACAGAGAAAGGAAGGACGTTTCATTAAACCTATATCATCAATATGCGCAATATTCCCCTTACCAAAAAAAGGGCCAAGAAGGACAGAAAAGGAGATTTTCTAAAAGTGACAAAAGTAAAAGTACTAGGGCGACAAAGAATGAAGGAGGTATTGTAATTACCGAATTGTACCCACAGTCCGATGTATAACCGCAATTGTATATCTACCCGCAGTTACATACAAGGCATGGATTCAGTTCATAAAAATGATTAAGAAGTGGGAGGAAACAAATACATTTGTTTTACAAGATTAAAGCTGTTCTTGCCACTTTCTGGAACAAAAGTAGCTAAAAAGGTTAAAATAGTTATACCAGCATTTCACCTCAAAATTAATCGACAATCAAAACAGGGGCCCTACTATATTCATCCGAAACGAAGTTCGAAACTTCGGATGATCGAAGTTTATATACGATACGAATGTACCTACATATACTTATGGTCGTTATTGACTTATGGTCGTAACCATAGACTTATAGTTACGATGTACGTTATACAAATACGAACTTTTACAGAGTAGATACATTCGTATCGTATAAAAAACTTCGATCGTCCGAAGTTTCGAACTTCGTTTCGGATGTATATTGTAGGGCCCCATATTAGTGTCCTGTGGAACCAACCACAAGTCGAAGGTAAGTAATAAAACATCATTATGATTGCAGTCTTTATTTAAACATTCTATATTTAATAACATGTAACGAATAGGCGATCGGCGTACTAACTCATACAGTGAGTTTATTTAATGCTAAAAACTATACAAATATCGTACGTTTGCCTACAAGGCCAGTCAGGTATATTAAAACATTCAAATACATGAGAACGCCATTTTTATACTATTATGATTATTAATTAATCATTTACAAGGAAAAAATATCACAATTATACAGTATGCAAGGACACAAAAAGCGAAAATCAGAAGCATTTTAAAACTGATTAATAATAACGAAAGAACAGGATAAAAGTTAAAATGAGAAGAATGACACTGTATACGAAAGGCGATCACGGGTCCGTATTAAAAAAAAAACATCCCATGGTTCTACATATACTTTTTTTGTCGTTCAGGCATAGAGGCGGAAAAGCTAGCGGCCCAGCTGATCGTAAGCGGCTACCAATGCTCATAGACCTTTTCAATGCCAGGGGTCCAACACAACAAAGTCGCCTTTCTTAGAGTATTCTTTTTAAAACTCGTACATTTGAATATTAGCTTTATGTTTGAAAGGATGATGGGCGTTTTGGTACCCATGTCCAATCAAAATGAATTTACCCTCGTTGGATAGCTTTTTTCAAGAGAAGAAAATAATATTATGGCGAAAAACCTGTATGTATTGTCCGTTTTGAAATATAGGCGTCAGAAGATATTGGATATACATGTGTAATAACCGACTAATTCCGTAACTGTTTAATGTGCTGAAGGCTGATATCAAGAGCGTATTTAATCGGAAAACTAACTTATAATACATGCAGATATAGCTGAATTAATTCGAGGAAATACTACATTATAGGTTAATTGTCAATTAACTTTTTAACTTTTTTTCCCTTTTTTGTATGGACGCGTATAAACTCAGTCCGTATTCCAGAAGGGGTAGGCAGATGCTAGTAGCTATGCTATGCTAGGGTGCTACCAGGTCAATCATGTTTCCAGGTTTTGATTCCAGGCTGACCATGAATAAAATTCCATAAAATGAAATGAAAATTATTTATTAAATCCATTTAAGATGATCTACATCATTTAGATTCAATCATTTTTTTTTCTATCACCTGGTTTGGAAAGCAGTTTTCACTAGAGAAGAACGGGCAAGAAATTCTGCAGTGTTATTCTTTTACAATTGGTTTAAATCACAACAGTTCATTCATAATTTGTCATAACATTTTAAATACGAGCATGTTTACATTATACTTATTTAATATAGCTGAGTGAAGCAAATTCGAACGAACGAAGAATCAGTCATTATATGCTTTGTTGGTATTTTTAAACTGGATGTACTACAGAACAGTTTAAAGCTATTTTAGACCAAAAAACTTCGCTACGAAATGCAAGTTCGGATCCCAGAACCACTTTGGGTATTTTTTGACAAGGCTACTTACTCGAGAATACAATGAAAAAGATGGAGTATTGTTTAACTTTTTTTTTTGTTTAATTGTTTTACGTCAGGAAGAAAAGTCGAACGCCAGTTGGCCCTTGCAAGTGAATGTTCTAAAACGAACTACAATGTGCCTGACAGGGGTTTCGATCACGTACCTAAAGACAATGTTCTTGATAGAAACCTCAGAATTCCTAAAATACTATTCGAAAATGAGGAAAGACGGATGCAACAATGAGAAAAACCGCTTGCACTTATTGCTTCATCGCAATGATGTATTTATTTTAGACCGTGGGCTAAGAAACAGTTTAGGCAATATCAAACACAACATATATATGAATACAAAATATGAAAATAAAAAAGAATATGGATACGAATACTACGTTTTTTTCGACAAAAAACCTGGGACATACACAACTTTCTCTTCATGAAAATTATTCCCGACTGGTTACAATATGCCGATGGGTAGTGGAAGTGGTTAACGGCCGAATCAAAAGATATTTTAAGCTATTGTGCCTAATATATTTTAATTAATACAATTCATAATATGTTTGCGGACTTTTCGATTGCAACAGCAATAATAAATTACTTCCACTATTCAATTTCAGATGGCCAAAACGCAGAAGTTTTTCTACAAAAAATAACTGAAAAAATGTAAATCCCAAACATATTGTACAATTATGTAGAAGAAATGTAATGAAATCTAGTGATATGAAATGTAGAAGAATTATGTGCGTGGTGCCTTGTTGGTAAACGGACTAGACGCGATTGCGGTTTCCAATCTCAGGGCACACCTCTGACTTTTCGGTGTCATGTGTGTATTGACATAGTCAATCACCACGCACTAAAACGGTGAAGGAAAATATCGTGAGGGAACCGGCATACCTTAGCGATTTATAACAAAATCTATGGTTTCCATATAGTCCGCAAACCCGTTCTAGGCCAGCGTGGTGGACTATATGGCTTAACCACTCTCAATCGTACTTTCGTTGTAGAGGAGGCCTGGGCCCTTCAGGAAGACGTATATGGGCTGATACAGATGAAAAAGAAAAAAGATCAAATAACAGAAGAGATGCTTTTCAGAGATTGGAAGCCAATGATATGGCCGATTTTCCACGATTAAGTGAACAAGACGTGATATTGCTATCATTGGGGACATACCAGTTAAAACTACCACCTAAATAACAGTTTATATCTCATCGAAACTTATTGAGAAGATGCTATGGAGGACATAACTGACTACGGAATTGTGACTTTTGCGTGTACGTATACAGTACCGACATATGAGAGTAATATTATACTTTAACAATACCAGCCCATTAAACGTCACTCTGCAAGGCATGCCTTAGCAATCGAAATACCGACGTATCAGGCTATAGTCCACGCTGGCCAAGTGCGGGTTGCCGAACTTTAACTAGACAGAAATTCTAGAATATCTCTATGATATTCAGGTTTCCTTCATGATGTTTCCATCACCGTTATAGTGCAGGGTAATTGACTATCACTCTACACATGGCTTTGAGAAAACAGGAGTGTCCTGGGATTATAATAATACCATGTCAATTTGGAAAAAAAAACAATAATATTATGTATACATAATATGATGTAACAAAAAATGTTTAACTATAAATTAAGATTTCTTCGATTGGACAGCGAATTAGGTCAAGCGCCCTTGATATCATTAATCTACACTAAAATACCTTTCTAACGATGTATCACTCATTCCGATTGGAGCTGGTACCAGGTTCCATACATTTGTGCCCATTGTCCTTTAGTTAGCTTTACATATAACGTGTTGAATATTTGAAAATAATAAATACATGAATATTGAGTTCCCCTTACATCGTGTGCAATGTATACTAATTAACTCTTTGTTATTACTTATCATTAGCGATGGGATTCACAAAATTCATTAAATAATTTAGAAGATATTTTAAACAAAACAAAGCGGTGTTTCCCCCATTACTCTTACAGTGAACCTATTCGAAAGGTTATTTACACAATATAATTTTTAAGTACTTGCTAATATATAATTAAAATGGCGTCCCCATTCACAAATACATTATATATAGAAACAATCATAAAAACTTCAGAATATTAAACATTAAAATGCGGATTGAGCTTAGACTGGGACTGGCCAAAATTAATAACCAATCCTAATCCTTATCTAAAGACTTCCGGAAACCAACCAATCAAAATAATCAAAATGTGGGCGTGTCTGCAATTTTTTAATACGATTGGTGTATTTAAAAGAATGATCTTTTGATAGGGACGAAAATTGTTTATTAATTATAGTCGTAAATTCTTCCAAGCCAGCCTCCTCAATATAAAACCTAGAAGAGGTATTTTAGTGGGGATTTGGGGATTCGGTACTATTATACACATAATTGACAATTGTTAAAGATTATACTGCCTTGATAATATACATAAAACGAGTCTGGTAGGTCATTATTTTACACCATAAGGGCATACAAGACGTTTGGCTATATACCGGGTATCTCAAGACTGCTACCGAAAACGAAGCCAGGTGGTAGTTTTAATGACTACAAACGCAATGCAACTAAAAATTTCGCAAAGAAACGCAACAATTATTTTTTATGATTTTTAGATATCGTCGTTTTTGGGTGGTAAATCCATAGTTATTGCTAAAATAATAATTTAAACTCTTTTATACTTTAAGAGTATTTATAAATAAAAGGGTATACACTATAATTTTAGGAAAAAAAATGTATTTACCAACCAAATATGGCCATAGGAAAAAAATAACAAAAAATAATTTGTCGCTTTTTTTGCAACTTTTTCTGTCGCATTGTGTCTGAAGTCGCTTAAACTACCACCCGGCATCGTTTTCGGTAGGAGTCTTGATATACCCTGTAGGTACAACTTGGCAAAAAGGGTATGGATGTAGAGAGCGCTTTGATCTACTATATTAAAATACGATTTAAAATGTTTAAATACTTGTTATTTTTATTTAATTATGGTAAATTAACAAACAGTTCATTTCAAACAACAAGACGAGCTACGTATAGGAATTTACTGATATCCATATAAAAATAATCAGTGCAATTTTAATAGTGTTGCCAACAATTAGTTCGGTTTTTGTCCACTTCATGCTCTTTTTTGCCAAGTCATACATATTATAATAGATACTAGCACAAGGGGCCACACACACTTAATGGTAACAGTGCTATCGACGTAGAGTATCAACCGAATAAAGATAATTAATAAATAATAAACACACCTAACAGTCACACATGAGCTCACATACATAGTCCTGACCCCACATTACGATCTAGTCTTATGTCGTGGGTATGAGTAACTACGACAGACTTCGGTCTCACAAAATCCCAGATCCGAGACAAAAATCCGAGGATCACACAAATATGTATCGATTCCGGAATCGAACTCGCATCCTCTCCTTTCACAGGCGGCATCTCAATTCTGTTATAAACTAATTATGTAGTCTCGACTAAAACGAGATATACTCAGACAACTAAGAATTATAGTATTTCATTTCAATGTTGCCATACAAATACAAAATGGAATATTTTATTTTTCTAAAGAGGTTTTATGTCCAGAATAGAATAAATATGATTATTAATTGCAATTCAATAAAATACTTATATAGGATAACAATTGGCCTAATTTTAATATGCTAAAAGTACACCAAGATCAACAATATTAGATATTACGCGGGAATCTCACGTGATTAATTTAATCTAATTTGTTATTGCAGTTTTAATACTTAGAATCAGTTTTTCGTGCATTTCAATTAACCTTTCTGTATAAATATTTATAATATTTATAACCCCCCTAATGTCGACACAAAAATTGACCAGGCCCCCAGTCCCCGGCAGCCCCACTATTCCTGGCGATGGTAGCAGCCATGGTTACGGTGGGGCAGGGGGTGCTAAGAATCCCCGGGTTGGCCCCGGCTACCACCCCCGACGACGACTGGCCCTGGTAACACACAACATTCGCACATTGAGGACAGACGAGAAGATTGTCGAACTGGAAGAAGAATTGAGCAGGTTACACTGGGACGTTCTGGGGTTATCGGAAGTCCGAAGAATCGGGGAGGATACGATAACCCTGAAGTCTGGTAACCTGCTCTTCTACCGGGGGGACGACCAACAGTCCCGAGGAGGTGTCGGATTTCTCGTCCACAAGTCTCTCATCAACAACATCGTATCCATCGAAAGTGTGTCGAGCAGGGTAGTATACCTTATACTCAGAATATCTAAAAGATATTCGTTGAAGGTCATACAGGTATACGCGCCGACCTCGACACACCCAGATGAAGAAGTAGAGGAGATGTATGAGGACATAAGTCGGGCCATACATACTTCCAAAACCTACTTCAATGTTGTTATGGGGGACTTCAACGCAAAGTTGGGCAAGAGAAGCGATGCAGAGTTGTAAGTGGGGCAATTTGGACATGGGCAACGGAACCCCAGGGGTCAGAGGCTGGCCGACTTTCTGGAGAAAGAGGGACTCTTTGCGATGAACTCTTTCTTCCAGAAGCCGCCTCACAGGAAATGGACCTGGCTGAGTCCTGACGGTTCTACGAGAAACGAGATAGATTTCATCTTGACGACGAATAGACGGATAATCAGAGATGTCTCTGTGATCAACAGGGTGAAAACCGGCAGTGATCACCGAATGGTTAGGGGCACCCTGAATATCAATGTCCAATCGGAAAGGCGTCGCTTGATGAAATCTACGCTCCGACCTACTCGCGCCCATATCCAAAACCCCGAGAGCTTTCAACTCGAGCTGACAAATCGCTTTGATTGTCTAGTAGAAAACCTTGCAGTGGACGAGCTAAACAGCGGTTTGGTAGAAGCTGTCCATACGGTGGGATCTAAGTATTTTAGACCTCGCCGTAGAGATAGACCACAAAAACTCTCGATCCACACTCTTGACCTCATGGCCGAACGTCGATCTTTAGCGCTGCAGTCTTCCGTTGACGCCGAAGCATATCGGCGGCTCAATAGACAGATCTGGAAGTCCTTGCGACACGATGTCCGTGCTCACAATACTGTGAGCATTAAGGAGACAATCGAGCGGAACGGAGGCTCCAAAGTGTTTGCAAGAGACTTGTCTATTGGGCAAAGCCAGTTGTCTAGGCTGAAGACGGAAGACGGCCGCGTAGTATCGACGAGGGCAGAGGTATTAAGGGAGATCGAGAGGTTCTACGGACAGCTTTACACCTCGGTTGCCAAACCTGCTGTTAGCTCGGCCGAAGACCCGAGAGCCGAGTTGATCCGACACTTTAGCGATGATATCCCGGACATCAGCCTGTGTGAGATTGAGATGGCCCTGAAGCAACTTAAAAACAACAAGGCGCCGGGCGAGGACGGAATAACTTCAGAGCTTCTGAAAGCGGGCGGAACGCCGATACTGAAAGTCCTTCAGAGGCTCTTCAATTCCGTTCTCCTCGAGGGCTCAACGCCAGAGGCATGGAGCAGGAGCGTGGTGGTACTGTTCTTCAAAAAAGGTGATAACACTTTGCTGAAGAATTACAGGCCCATCTCGCTCCTGAGCCATGTCTATAAGTTGTTTTCGAGGGTCATCACAAATCGTCTCGAACGCAGGTTTGATGACTTCCAGCCTCCCGAACAAGCCGGTTTCCGAAAAGGCTTTAGTACCATAGACCATATCCATACGCTTCGGCAAGTTATACAAAAAACCGAGGAATATAACTTGCCGCTTTGTTTAGCGTTTGTGGACTATGAGAAAGCCTTTGATTCGATCGAGACTTGGGCTGTGCTACAGTCTCTCCAGCGGTGCCATATCGACTATCGGTACATCGAAGTGTTGAAGTGTATATACAACAACGCCACCATGTCGGTCCGAGTACAAGATCAGAGTACGAAGGCTATTCCACTACAGAGAGGCGTGAGACAGGGAGATGTCATATCTCCGAAACTGTTCACTGCCGCGCTGGAAAATGCCTTCAAGCTCTTGCAGTGGAAAGGATTCGGCATCAACATCAACGGCGAGTATATCACTCACCTTCGGTTTGCCGACGATATTGTAGTCTTGGCAGAATCGCTGGAAGACCTTAGCACTATGCTCGAAGACCTCAATCGAGTCTCCCAACAGGTGGGTCTTAAAATGAACATGGACAAAACGAAGATTATGTCGAATGTCCATGTTGTGCCCACCCCCATCGGTGTTGGGGGCTCGACTCTTGAAGTTGTTGACGAATATGTCTATTTAGGACAAGTGGTCCGGTTAGGCAGGTCCAACTTCGAGAGAGAGGTCAATCGTCGAATCCAACTCGGTTGGGCAGCGTTCGGGAAACTACGCGACGTCTTCTCGTCCAAAATACCTCAGTGCCTTAAATCGAAAGTCTTCGATAGTTGTGTGTTGCCAGTGATGACTTACGGCACCGAGACGTGGCCTCTCACTATGGGCCTTATTAGGAAGCTCAAAGTCACTCAACGAGCTATGGAGAGGGCTATGCTCGGGGTTTCCCTACGAGATCGAATCAGAAATGAGGAGATCCGTAGGAGAACTAAAATAACCGACATAGCCCACCGGATTGGCAAGTTGAAGTGGCAATGGGCCGGGCACATAGCACGGAGATCTGATGACCGATGGGGTCGGAAAGTACTCGAATGGAGGCCGCGTACCGGAAAGCGCAGCGTAGGACGTCCACCAACAAGATGGTCCGACGACCTGGTAAAGGTCGCGGGACGTCGCTGGACACAGGCTGCCTCCAACAGGTCTCTGTGGAAATCATTGGGGGAGGCCTATGTTCAGCAGTGGACTTCCTTTGGCTGATGGATGGGATGGGATGATTTATAAACATATTTGGATTGGTGTTTACAGAGAAAATGTTAAATTCAGATCACATTATATTGTATTATTTATTTACTAGGTTTTGTGATTTCGCAGCAATTTTTAATTTTATCGGTGGGAATTGGCTGCAATTTTTGCTAATACTTACTAAAGTAAAAAAAATAATAATATCAAACCAAAACTATTTTTTTATCGTGGATTGGATTACATGAAATTTAAATTAGTATTCAAATATATAATTATATGTGTGATTAGGTCACAATAATCTTCATTTAAATTGAACATAATTCATGTAATCTCATTCATTTAAACTAAAAATGATTTTATACATTGTGTAAAAAATCCTAATATATGTTTTAGATGCTAGATGGGTGAATATTACAAGATCTCTTTTTTGCCTTTTCATTTTAGTATTTCTTTAGCATGAATGAAAAAAATAGAAATCCGTTTTTCATAATAAAAATTGTATTCTGTTTTATTATATTTTTTCACAAAAGTACATTCACAGTGACCTGGTTGTCAGATTTTTTACACATTGTTAGTTTTATGAATTATCCAAGTATTTTCATTGTACTTTAGCGGAAAACAAATGAGCAAAAACAGAGTAAGTACAATTTTCCATTATAATTTTAACTATGTCATGGAAACAATTTATCCCAGTTTTATTTTTACTATATAACATTTTAGTTGCTGCATTTGTCTATTAATATCTTTTTGAACGTTTGGTTCTCATGACCCGAATAATGCAAGCATTTTACCAATTACATTTCATAGATATTACTGTGGCTATGGCGTGCAAATCACCGTCTCATTTTCCTGAAAAAAAAAAACATTCATTTAATAACAAATTAATACTGCAATTTCATATTGCTACGACTACACCAAGATATAATAACTACTGGATTTTATATTCTTGATATATTCTTTTTTAAATTATAAATTATGAAATCCGCACTATAGGCATTCTAAATTACGTTACCAATGTGATTGAATGATAAATTGCAGAATTCATGCGATTGTGTCAAAAAAATATAGGTATCTCGTTGTTTCAGCATGAATCTTCAATTAAGTCTATTTGCTAACAATTTTGATGTAACATATATCCTTGCTTGCTGGGATTGTTGACAAGTATATTAGTACATTAACAGCCAATGCCAATAAACAATCGAAAAAATTAGACTGAAGTCAATCTGGATTATTTTCTACTTTTCGGTTTGTCATTTACCATGTTGCCATAGTTTTTTCACTACTGACATTAATTATTGGCAATATACTATCAGAAAAAAGATTGAGCTGTCAATCTCAAACAGCAAATTTTGGATTGGGATTGTTTATTGGCAGCGGCTGTAAGTCTGTATTGCATAACCTGTGTGTTATTTTTGTATATATAACACACTAGCTTATTGATAGCAGCAAACTGGTTGCGTACAAAAATAATAATAAATATACACAAGTCACATACACAGACCCACACTAAGATCGAGTAAGACTCGTCGTGTTGTGTCGTGTATACAAAAACTACAAGACACTTCTCAGTCTCAAACACCCAGACCCGTAACATAACTGTGAATGAACAAATATTTCTTTTGGTGCGGGGATCCAACCCGCGGCTTCACGTTTTACGACTGACAACTTGCGTGCGAGTCGCAGTTTACGTAACATACCTAATCTGTACTTGTTCCATCTACGTTATTAACAGCGATAGGATTCGGAAAAACGGAGTTATTTTGAAAATTCTTACCTATTAAGTGGTTTCTCCTTATATGTGACAGGTTTCCGTGGCCTCCTAGTGCGTCCCTCTCTAGTTGGGTCTCCCTCGCTGTCCCTACTGTCACTACTGAGGAGACTTGTCTCACTGCCCGCCCGGGATCCCCTCTCCGTACTAGCTCGTCTATGATCGCGATCTCCGGAATTCGGTCTTGAGCGCTCATGGTCTGTACAGTGAGGTCTTCTCTCATGGTCGTGAGGTCGTGATGGTCGGTCAAGATCCTGTGGTCTAGCTGGTCGCTCCTGGTCTGAGTGCTCGTTACGCCTGCGTTCTGTTGAGCTTCGTTCAATTTGGTCGAGTCGACTGTCCCGTCTGTGTCTTATTTGGTCAGTTGTGTTGTCTAAGGAATGTTCGGGAGTGGTGGCTTCCCTGTAAGAAAATATGTTTTAATAAATATTATATTACTAGCAATTTTTAGAGCGGGTTTTTTTGAGTCCAGTGCACATCAAACACATAATATTATTTCGTGTATTAACTGTAATTTATAACTAAACTCCAGACTACGGGCATGGATCTAAATGATGTTTATATTTATTGAAAATAAATAAAGTTTCATCGAGGGATAACAATCTTCATTCCTATACTAAGTTTCATAGTAAAATGGGCATTCGTTTAAGCTTGAAGTTACAAAATCATAAACTTTCAACTTTATAATATTAGTAGGACTGGTTTTATAATAGGGAATATGCATGTCATTTTTTTTATCTATTTTCTCTGTTATATATATTACATTATCGGAAAAAAATATAAGTCTTTGAAAATATCAATAAAAAAAAATACAAAAAAATAAACAAAACTGCTATCAGTTTCGAAGCATTTTAACGCCATGTTGGCGCGAACTCGCTGTGACGTCAGAGGGCACGATATGAACAACGTAGTATTTAAATTAAGTTTCTTTCATGAATTGCTACAGAACTGTATTTCGTGACAAAATAATCCATTTTATTTAATAGTATAAAGAAAGCATAAAATAACTCATAAACAAACGTAAAACAACACACTCAACAAGCTAAAACTTCATAAGAACACTTTTCTTTTCAAGCAATAGATCGCGTTTCGGAAAAAATGCGCGGCAAATTTGAAATGTCATTTTTTAAGTATTTATTTTACCGATTTAGAGTTGATAAATTAAAAAAATATCTTTAAGGTATATTTCTATATTAATAAAGATTACAAAAAAAAATATATTTTGACTTATTTTGAAGTCTGGTGCATATTACCTATTGGGAGTATGTGCAGTTTCACCACCAGTCTTCCATTTTTCTATGTGTAATTCTATTCGTGAAATCGTTTTTGTTCAATTTTTCCGGTAAAATATTAGGTGGGAAATTATTATAAATTCTACATGATTAACCTCGAATTGTCCAATACCGGTAACCTTTTAAGAAGTAATATCAACCCTTCATGGGTACTAACGAATATTCTTCCTACATTGGCTTAACAAATGATTTAACTTACGAGACCATCAGCGCGGCGTCGGTGGCGCCATTAGGGCTGGGGGCATCGAACCGCGCGAACACGTGGCTGGGCGACGCGAGGGCGGAGCGCTTGGGGGGCGAAGCGCCGCTCGACTCGTCCTCGCCGCCGCTCAGACGCATCTTGGCAACCATCACTTTCAGTACGCGACCGCTGTTGCTGCAGATTTGTGAGGGTAATTATTAGTATGACACTTTACATTTAGAGATTTTTTATGGGCAATAAACACTAAATATATTATGTAAGACAAAAGACCAGTATCGTACGGCTTTTTTTTCTCCGTGGCTTCTATGTAGTTACAGCATTGTCTCTCCAGCTTGACTGAATTTACGTGCGTCCCAGATACGTGTGTGGAGATTTTGTTTGCAACATCGAGTTCATCCATCAACCCAAGGAACTAGGAAGTCGACTGCTGAACATAGGCCTCCTAACTCCTTCGATGATCTCCATAATGAGCTGTTGGAGGCAGCCTGCATACAGCACACCTTTACCAGGTAATCTGACCATTTTGTGGGCTTAATACAGTTACCACCACCCAAGTTTAATATGGACATCTATTTGCAAATACATTTCTACAGCGGAAACAAACACACCTTAGCTGTTTCTGCATATCTCAGTGCCATTATAAACTCAACCTTATACACAGGTAATACGGTCTCGTATAGGTTATACCTGATCCTCCTGGGCGGCGGGTTCCCGGGCGAGCGCGGCGACCGCGGCGAGCACACGCGCTTGCGGCGTCGCACGGTCGGCGTGAACTCACTGCGCGGACACACAGACACGCCCGTCTGGAACAACATTATATTATACCACACCTTTAAAATTATGGAGACTACTGCTGGTAGGTCTCTCATAGGTTCCCGGAGTTTTTCCAAATTGCCGATGGAGCAAGATGGGGTTTTTAGTCGGTAAACATCCGGCATTCCCTCCTAGTGCAAGAATCCAAGAGAATATTCCCCAAGAAAAAAAAGGTCTCTCATAGGTAAGATAAGAGGCCATCTAGGTGGGGTATCACCGCAATGTCTATTTCTCCTGCCAAACACCAGTGTAAATGCATCGTTGTGTTTCGAGTTGAAGGACATTGTAGCCAGAGTAACTACTGGACATATTGATACTTAACATCTTATGTCTCAGGATGGCGAGCGCAGTGGAATGCCAAGCATAGTTTTGTAATACAAGGTGTTTGGTTTTGTAACTGTTCATGAGCGGTCTGTTCATGACAAACACTTAAAATAATTATCACTGCGCCAACAATGGACCTCGCATTCAGCTAAATGCTTCGGTAATGCATGAGCATGAGAGCAGCGCTAATTTTCAACGCGAGGACCAAGTGACGTTCGGATGCTCAATGGTTAGTCTAATTTTTAACTTGATATTGTATATCAGTTTATATCTCCCTCGGTGGTGTAGTTGTACAACATATCATTGCAGAGCTGCAGCCTCCAATTGGAATCACCAGGTTGGGAAAAGTTATTGGAATTTCTATTCATTAGTTAGCCCCCTATCACATCGTGAGACGGAACATACAAGGCGAAACGTGGGTGTGCGGGCATCTCTGCCTACCCCTTCTGGGAAAAGGAGGAAAATATAGTTACCTGCGCCTCCAGAGGTTGTGTGTGTGGTGACGACGTGCACGCTTCCTCATCTACTTCCGTCGTGGAGTCCGGCTCCAGATTTACGCGAGATTTGCCTCTTATCGACTATAATTATAAACAATTTCTTAAATATTTTAACGAATAAGAAAAATTAAGGTTGCAATTTACTTGATAAGCAAAATACTTGATCAATGTTATTAAAAAGTAAATAAATACACTCACATAGACCTCACCTCAAACTCAGGTTGAGTCTTGTGCTGTGGGTATCAGAAACAACGAGACTTCTCAATGAAACGAGGGAAACGCCGAAATAAATACTTGAGATTCGCACAAACATTTGTCTCGGTGCGGGGATCGAACCCACGGCCTCTCGTTTTATAGGCTTTAGCAAATTAAAATGATAAAAAATCTAAATATTATTATTTACCTTTGCTGATTCTGGTGAATCTAACAGCCAACTGGGGCCTTCTAGCGGATTGTCTATTTTTCTGCAAAGATCATGAACATTATTTGAATTTACAATATCTAAAAATGCTACTATATTACTGTATCTGCATCAGCCCATATTCGTCCCACTGCAGGGCACGGGCCTTCTCTACAATCAAGAGCGCGATTGAGATTGGTTAGGTCATATTTTCGATTACTTTACAATGTTCGTGGTCACGAGGCGGACTGAGGTGTAAGTCACTGACTTATAATTCAACTAGTTAGTTTTTAAAAGAGCAACACTAGAGTCTCAACCGTAAAACCGCATTAAGTACCGGGTGGTAGATCAAAAAAATAAAAATTTCAATGGATTCAATAAATTATTTTTCTTTTCATTTCATTTCCATGGAAAAAAAATTTCATTAATAAATTGATAAAAATAGTTTTATATCAATAAATCTCTGAATTAAAAAGCCACCACACATCTTTTTGAAATGTATTATTTAAAAAATCCAGATTGTTGATACAAATAAACTCAGTTGGCTACAGTTAAATGTGTATTTAATTTGCCTGTATCTATCTAGCTATTTGTCTTACCTCGGTGGGGTTTGTACTTCATCCTCTGGCTCTATGTCCTCCGTTACTGCGTCCAATCGCCGTCTGTTAAATAAAGTGTAGAGTTTTAATATTATATTTTAATATAAAAGTCATTTTTAAAATAAAGATTGAAGTGTCTGTTGTAGACATGGCGGTCAAAAAAGGTACAGAGAAGTATCAATCCATTTTTAAGTACATCTTTATGAGACAAATTGTAAATACAGTTGATCACGTAGATGACGTTGCTGGGAAAGCTAATGTTATAATATACTAGCTGTGCCCGCGACTTCGTCCGCGTGGGATTAAACAAAAACTTTATTTTTCTAAAATAAAAGATTTTTTCTAAAACAAATGTAGCCTAAGTTACTCCTTGTTATATCAGCTACCTGACAAAAAAAGTCCCGTCAAAATCGGTCCAGCCATTTCAGAGATTAGCCGGAACAAACAGTCAGACAGACAGACAGACAAAAATTTTTAAAATATCACTTTCGGCACAGGTATCGTGTATATAACGATATGTAGTTGGACATTCTTTTTTATTTTCACTTTTAAAACAGACACTTCAATTTTATTTATATGTATAGATTATTACATAGAGAATGTCTATTTATACTCACGAAACTTCAAAATCTTCAGTACCAGACGCCTCTTGCGATTCGTCCAGTCTTTCCCCGCTATCTGTAAAATTGAACAATAAATAAATATACCATAACATAATTGGCTTGTTCAGTCTTTCAAAACTTCTTCTTCTTCAATCTGGCGTTATCCCGCCAAATTTAACTTCAGACCACCTCTTTCAAGTGTCTCCTTCCACTGATTGACCTTGCGCTCCAAAAGTCGCCGGTCCACATCCACCAGTGCAATGTCATCGGCATAAATCAACAACCAGGACGCAGGGTTCAGTCTTTCAAAACAAACTAAATAAATATAAATAACTAGATTCAGCACAAAATTATACAGGGTATATCCAGACTGCGACCGAAAATAAAGCCGGGTGGTAGTTTTAATGACTAGAAAAACAATCGCATAAAATCTGCGACATTTTTTTTGTGTTGTTTTAAATATCATCGTTTTTGGTTGGTAATAAGTTATTGCTAAATAATAATCTGGATAAATCCTGTATGTCACGGATTTTTCGACAATAGTCCTAAATCTATGGAATTGTACTACAAAATGTCCTTATGCCAAAAAAAAAGAAAGATTTTTATTGCATATAAACATTTACATTAGAGTAATATATGTCTGTTTTTATTATTTTATACAATAAATGAAATGAATGAAAATATTTTTAATACATTATTAGATTCAGTCACATTTTTTTCCACTTCCACCTGGTTCACAAAGCTGTTTTTACCAGAGAAGAATGAGCAAGAAACTCCAGCGTTGCTCTACCATACCTTCAAGTCCCAAGTCGTCGGCGCTGTTGTCCGCGTCCTGCGCGTCCGAGTCGGGCTCCGAGTTGTTGGCGAGTCTGTCACCTGCGTCCACCCGCGTCAGCGGTATGTACACGTCTGGAATCAAGTAAAGGGGCTCACACTTTGCGCTATTAGAATGCAGTAGCGCCTTCTTATGAAAAGTGATATTGGATTTTTCTATTCATTATCAGCCCAGAGTGGGGAATTTGTGGCTGATATGGCGATAGGATCGGCCCCACAGATCACTCCCAATAGATACCACATCACAGGCAACCGATGCGTGTAATGCCTTTAGTGCTTTTGCATGTAGGATGCGCTGTGGAACTACGCGCAACGTCAGTAGCGACCACGTCTTTGACCTGTCAGTGTCATTGAAATAAAATATGTATATTTATTTTGACGGTTTATTCCTGTGGATTTCGTCTATAAAATAATATGGAAATATAACTACGTGCAGTTTCAAATGGTGTGGGAGCAATAGCAGGACATGCAGTTACAAGAAAGATGGTATATTTATATGGTATATGTATATAAATATTTCTTATATTTCACGTGTCACACAGCTCAATTTATAATGGTTATTTTCGCATTTATCTCTTTCACTCCTTACTGTAATTGTATGCATGTCCTTTTTACGCATCGCCTTGGAAACGCTTCTCCTAACACATTTCACAACAGTGTGGCGGTCACATGCATTTTAACTAATGTCGATATTAGTACCAATACGTAAAATAATTTCCATTTTGCACTTTTTCGTCATTGATACGATTGCTTTTAAAATAAATTTAACTGTACCAGCTCACGTCTAAACAAACTTATAACATGAAATATAATGTTTTCTACAACCATATAAGAAAAGTTTAAACATAAAACATTTTAATACATCTGGGGGCGCGGCCGAGCCCCCTCCAGGTCGAGCTATAGGCCGTAACATCCTTTTCTCGAAGCAATTCAGACCATTTTCAACCCCCTATAACTTCGTTGTGGCTAAAGCATGAAGCCTGAATTTTCAGTTACTAAGCGGGCATTGTGTAAACACGGTATATTTAAAATTTCATTCAATTTGAACCAGTAGTTTAATAATTGTAACTAGTCAAACTTTCTTAATTTTGTCACTCACTGACTGACTGACCGATCATCAAAAGTCTAAGGCACTTCTAGCAGACATAGAACCTTCAAATTTAGAATATAATTAGTGTTTAGTGTCTAAAGTAAGGGAAAATTCAAATATTTCATAATTTGTGTCTAGTTTTCTAGATAGACCAACTGCGTGAATAACTTTGTAATCCCATATAAATGTATAGGATTACATTTGCAGTTAATGAATCATTGTACCCGTATATAATGGAATAATAGTTGTAGATACATATCTATATATATGAGGCATAACAGGAGGGGATATAGAGAGGGAAATGGTGTTTTCAGCCCATGAAACTGTATAACATTCCTCTAGAAAAACATGACGAAGAAAAACTTGCAAATAAATAGACTAAATAGCTCGAAAATATCAATTACAATGAAAGAAAGAACAATAATAATCAAATCCGCTATATTTGTGATAAATTGATACCTACAAAAATAAGAAGAATCCATAAGACAGAGGCTTTAAGAAAAATCGTTAGTGATATTCTAGAAGTAAGAAGTACCGAAAAGGAAAAAAGTAGGACTCTACAAAAAGACGTGAGATCCCATCAAAAACATCCTGTAAAAAAATTCCATGTCTCGCAGCTCAGGTTTTCTACCGCAAAAAGTTGTGAGATACATGTAATACCAAGTCGATTAATTTATTTAGTCCTTAAGGGACCTCCTATATAAAGTTATTGCGTTAGTTATTACCATATCAATATTAAAAATTCTTTACGTTTTAAATAAATAGATCGACTTGGCCAGCAGCATTATGTATAAATTGTACGATACATTATGTTTTCATGCGATGGCCAAGTCGATCCATTTATTTGAAACGTAAAGAATTTTAAATATTGATATGGTAATAACTAACGTAATAACTTTATATAGAAGGTCCCTTAAGGACTAAATAAATTAATCGACTTGGTATTACATGTATCTCACAACTTTTTGCGGTAGAAAACCTGAGCTGCGAGACATGGAATTTTTTTACAGGATGTTTTTGATGGGATTCTGTTTAAGGTTTCCTAAAGGTGCCAAAGATAAGTCCCAATGGACAGACGCTACATCTCGTGGTTCTGAATAGTTCCCGAGAAAGTACAGCGTCATATGTTCAAGGCACTTCTCCGAAGACAACTTTAAATGGATAAACGATAAAAGATTTGTTTTCGAATCAGCTGTACCTACCTTATATTTACCAATTTTTGTATGTCGTATTGTATGTTCGATATTAATTAAAATACCATTTTCTATTGAATTTTAATTTTAACTTATATATTCACTGAAAAGATAAACTGAAATTTATTTTTTAGAATATTTTTATTACAATCTACTTAATTAGATCTCATTTTTAGTATCCGAGTACGAATAACCGCGTGTTCTTTGACCATAAATTGTGTGATTTCTGAATCTAATACGCCTGTGTCGAAAATGGCAAAGTTTATTACTATCTGGCTAGCGAAAGTTCATCCTGGCATTAGTTGTAAAATTTGTATATGGCCACACTTTAGTGTTCCAGCTATAACAATTTTGATATAAAAGCGAAACGAGTGACTGATAAATTATTACAAGTAGAGGTTTTGGATATAATATATGTAAGGAAATAACATTTCTTTAATTCCCTTTGAATATATGCATCCTTTGATTATTGTCGGTAAAACAAGAAGAGCTTGCTTTTAATATAATTAGAAAAATGGCGCTGTGTGAATACGGACGTCATCGCAGTTCTAGCAAAATTATGAATTAATATCATGATAAGAATTAAGATTAAGTACATGTACCCTATGTAACTGAAAGGTTTGATTATAGAAAGTATTTTTATATTGAAATATTTTTTAAGTATTTTGTAAGTTTTAAAAAATTAATAGTAAACATGTTCCAAACATACTGAAAGGCGTTTTTATTATTCCTTTCAAAAACACATTAAGATTATTACGTCATAATAATTTAAAAAAAATGAAACCCTTAAAATAGTTATTTTTAATCCATCGACAATACATCACTACGAGCCGCTGCCTCGTCCCTCGCTTCCCCGCTCTTGTAACCTAAATCGGCACTTTTGGATTCAAACAAATTTGACATTATGCGGTATCTATTGGGAGTGATCTGTGGATCGGCCCCTATCACATCGTGGGCTGGAACATACAAGGCGAAATGTGGGTGTCCTAGCACCTCCCCCTACCCTTCGGGGAAAAGGCGTGAATTTATGTATGTGTAATTAGCGTATTTAAAGTCTGCCCACACTAGGCCAATATGGTGGATTATAGAATGGTCAAACTCCTCTCAATTGTGCTTTCGGTTGTTGAGGCGGCACCATGCACTGCAGTGAGACGTATTTGGGCTGATACAGATACATTATGAAAAGCAACAATATCATATTCTTTTTATTCTCATTTACCTGATTTCTTATTGGTCTCATTAGTAGTGGAAATTACCTTGTAACATATGCATGGGCACTGCCCTCTCAGTTATACTTCGATTTTGATTTGGACTTCTAGTTGCCGGACCTGAAGTTAAACAATGTAAGTAAAATATTAAACAACTTTTACATCATTTTAATTATTACAGATAGTTTTAACTTACGTGAACTATTAGTATTAAACAAAGTCCGACTGAGTGCAACCACAGGTTGTATACTCTGCCCTCCCATCATCATCGGTGGCACCCGATGTACTTTATCAGTCTTCTCTGTGCTGGGAGTGCCGCTGATTGCACTCCATCTCGGAGATGATGCATCTAACTCTTGCCTGTCTCTTATATAACTCTTGGAGAGTTCTATAGTGTGTGCAATTTCACCGGAAGCATGGACTAAGTGAGCTAAAGCCCTTTCACTGGTTGCTTGTATTGCTGCTTCGAAATTACGTGTTTGTACACCTCCTGTGCTCCTGAGTCTCTGTGAAGATGTCATTTTAGGATCTGATCAGGTGATGTGTGTTTAATTACTACATGTGTTAAAATTAATAACTTCATAAAAACATAAGTGTTAATTGTTATACATTATTAAGGTTTTGTTATACCATATATATTTTTTAATATGTATCACCATAATTACTTTTTTTGTGTATAGTATGTATATATGTATGTAGTGTATAGTAAGTTACTGATAAAACAGCTATGGTAACTATAACATAGAATAAGCATTAAGATTTTCTGATTTAAAAATATTAATTATTATTCAAAGCACATACTTATTAGTATTATTCCACTATGGCTCTCAATGAAAAATGTTGCAATTGTGTTATAAACAAGGATTTATGACATCGCATTTGTTTTACATAAGTCTCAGTACTTATAGGTATATATTTATGTAAAAACACATAGATTGTTATTGGAAATATTCATTATGAAAATACTACAATTACGTATAAATCAATATTAGGTTTATTGTCGCATCATTACACTCATATAAGCTTACGCAAACGTTACAAATGTCCATTATTTCCTTCGGTGGCAATGTAATTGACGATTTATACTTACGCTAAGTTTAAGTCTCAATTCATTGATTTCCTTCATGAGCGCGAGCTTTTCGTTCTCGCGCTGCCCCGCTGTCATCTTCCAATACTGCACTTTTTGCACCAACTCATTGTTTTTCTCTTTGAGATCTTTAATTTCGTCGTCTCGGGACGCCATAGGTATTCACCTGTTACGACTCTCGAATAATCACAACAACTCTTAATCGTACTCAATGTACTGAGATACACACAATTAGAGCGCACTAAAATGTTTATTCACTGTTAATTCATTATGTTTGCACCAACTATAAACTTAGCAAATACGGTAAACTTAAATGTTCCTCTATTTTTCAAAAGGCGAAAAATTCCTGATGTCAGTTTGACAAACAAATTAGAGATGAGTCAACTCGGCTTGCAAACTGGAGTGAATTGAGATGTGCCTATTTCGAGTTAAATCGATTTGAATATTCCCTGACACGCTTAAATGAAAATCACGGTAAATGTGATGCCATCAAGCGAGAAACCGATGCATGCAGCATGGCGCGATTCATCTGTGAGTTGCGCGCTTTAATACTTCAGATATTACCTATTTTGTGAAGATTATGTATACCTAATTGTTGAATCAATTGCTGAATATGTAACTATAAAATCAGAAGAACAATTAGGTAACAAAGCAAATCATACTTTGCATCTCTTCCTCTTAATTCGAGTTATAAACTCGATTTTTATTCGAGTTACTTGAATTTCATCTCGAGGTGATCTCGACTCATCACTCAAACTGGGTTTATTGTAGTTATTATAATAACTAATTATCTGGATTTCGTTTAAGCAAAAAATTTCACTTAAACGGTCAAAACATAAAATATTTACTTAAAATAAAATAAAAACTGAATAGTTTAAAATGAGACAAATGTTTTTCTTACAGGCAACTTTATGTTTATATTCATTCGGGGCTCGGGCAACATTTACAACAACTGTCAAATAAGAAAAAAAAAAAAACGTGTGCTTAAACACGCGTTTTTTAAGGTTATTTATTTTAAGTTTTCTTTTGAATTTTAAGATAAAATGTCGTTTCGCGGTAGAGGAGGTGGCGGCGGCGGCGGTCGCGGTGGTTTTGGTGGCCGTGGCGGCGGCGGCGGTGGAGGTGGTCGAGGTCGTGGTGGATTCGGCGGTGGCAGAGGCCGCGGTGGCGGTGGCGGCGGCTTCCGACAATACCAGGAGCAAGGTCCTCCAGAATCAGTTATTCATCTCGGCCACTACGGTTGGACGGTACAAGACGATCTAGTCTGTAAGGTAGACATCGAAGACGTACCATACTTCAACGCTCCCATCTACTTGGAGAACAAGGAACAAATCGGCAAAATTGACGAGATATTCGGTAATCTGCGCGACTACTACGTGTCGGTGAAGCTCGGAGAGAACATCAAAGCCAAAAGTTTCAAAGAAGGACAGCAATTTTACATTGATCCAGCGAAACTGTTACCATTGAAGCGGTTTTTGCCACAGCCTCCTGGCGCGAAGCGTGGAGGAGGCGGTAGGGGAGGACGAGGTGGTCGCGGCGGTGGCGGCGGATTTGGCAGGGGAGGTGGGGGCGGATTTGGAAGGGGAGGTGGAGGTGGATTTGGAAGGGGAGGTGGTGGTGGATTCGGAAGAGGAGGTGGCGGTGGGCGAGGAGGCTTCAACCGAGGTGGCGGTGGCGGCCGCGGCGGCTTCAGAGGTGGTCGTGGGGGAAGATAACCTACATAGACATATGTGTGTGACAGTGCAAACAGAGAATTATGAAGCCCGGCACTTGACAAGTGTTTCAGTGACTTGCAATTAACTATAAGACATAGTTTAAGTTAGAATGTAACTTAGGTTATGAGATGTTTTATAAAATAAAAGTAATTTTATGTATAATCTTTTTACATATGAATTGTTATGCTCTGCATAAATTGTTTATGCCATAAAATCCTTTTAATGTGACATGAACACATTCCCTGATGTTATGCTACATTTAGCACACATTGCAAAATCTAATTGTTTCCCTACATCATATTCCTTGGATAGAATAATAAACATATAAATTTAATTTCAATGAACTTATTATAGGGTAACTGAGAGACATTAGTAATTGAAGTAATTCCCTTATTTCCACTTTCAATACTTTGCTTATTATGACATGATAATTGTCTAGATTCTGTACAAATAAGCTAAGAAATAACATAGTTTTAATTTTTGTAAACATACTGTATACATATTACTACTTTGATTTCTGTGTTGACTATTAAACATAACAAATAAGTATATATGTGTAATTTATTTATCTACATACCAAATTATGAAGCCTTAATAGTTCACAAGAATCGTCTTCCTTTATTACATTTTCATGTAATTCTTAGATTGCATAGCCAAATAACAAACATTCCACCATAGCGATTTAGATGTATTATGTGTAAATTACATGCCAGATGTGTGTTAGGTGCACATAAGTTTCACATGAATAGTGCATATGGCGGACTAAATTACTAATTTTGAAAATGTTTATTGCCATAGTTAAAGGACCTACTGTCTTATAAAATCAAATATCAATAACATTAGAAGAATGTGTTTTGAACAATTGGTTAAATCATTTTCTACCACATCATTATTCATATTGTAATTTGAAAGACTTTTTAACTGTTTTGGTTGATAAACACCGACTGGAAACTATGCCTAAGCCTAAGTTGTGACTATGGTTAGAGTCAATATGTAAATAAATACAGTGGGGTACTGTCAAGAAATAAACAAACATCTTTATGATATCACTATAATACAAATGTTAACCAAATACCCATTCAACATCAAATAAATAAAGAGACTTCAATAGTGATATTTGACTTATAAATAAAATTATGATTATAGAATACATAAAATAACTATTCTACATTTTCTAGCTCTGCTTTCCCTGAGCTTGGTACGTAATTGTAGGCTAGGGCTTTCCCTCTGTGATTGAAGATGTAGAATGCAGGTAAGTTCTGTTGTGTCTCCCATTTAACTTGATTCAGTTCTGCTGCGGCCGGTATTTCCCTAAGGTTTCCCGCCACATTCAACACACCCCACATTACAGCAAACATGCTAACTACAGCTTGCAACACAATCTGAAAGAAAATATTCATTAGGGCATACAAACTTTTTGGTTAGATATATTTTGATTGTTTTATAAACTCACATCCAAAGGTAATGTTGTGAATTCTTGCGATGTTATTCGAAGGTATGATCGATCTGAAACAGAAAACATTATATATATAAGGAAGCCAACAAATTAATGAAAATATTTTGAAGGTTGATAATTACGCTGCGCTGCTGAGAATGCCGTGTGAAATAGCGATATGAATCCAACTACAACAATTATTTTGTGTAATGATGCCATTTTTAGATTATTGCACCAGTTAAAATTAACTATTTATCACTTTTATTACATACAATTATTGCTAAAATGATATTGATATTTACAATTGACCAAATTGTGGACCAAATGGACCAAATGTTTGACCAAATGTCAGTTTCCTCAAGAAAACTTCAAATTGTCAAATTATATTCCATTCCATTCTACTGTGTATTCTACACTTTCCATCCGACTACATCTTACAAAACTTATTTTCATTATATATCAATTTATAGCTATAGTGGATTAAATAAAATACAATATACTTTTTCACTATATAGTGATTGTAAAATTAATTAACATCCAATTTCCGAATAAGTTTGAATTATCGGTAACGATATTCAAAACCTATCGATTTTACCGATAGATATGAGAACACAAATTGTAAACAATAAATTATAAACAGTTGGACAACTCTAGTTTTTTTCAAGTTGCGGTAGCGGTTGGTTGTGTCGATTTTTTAGTATAATTATTTTTTAGAACATATACTTTATAATTTAGAACATGAGTCGAAATCCAAGGCTGGAAGAATTTCAAATGGACACGAAACCATTAAATCGGAATTATAAGCGGAAATATTCAAGTTATCTGTACGATGACGAAACTGGAACGTTTTTGGGTCGAACTCCTGAAAGTTGGGGTGAGTGACCGTTTTTTCATGATTTTCTTGTAAATTAACTCAAACAATGAGTGTACGACAAATATAAACGGTTCTTTTTATAAATTTGCCTTATATTCTTTTAAATTCTTATTGTTGTCTGAGGGCGTGGCTTTTGTTTGAAGCATTTTAAACATTTTCGTATAAGACTATTAATTTTCTTATATTCCCTAATTACACAAATTCTGTTTACTGAAAACATATTAAACTGGTTAGATATAAATTTAAAGCATTTGTGGCAGAAATTTAGTTGATGTTTATTTCATTTACACATATTTTTATGAATATTTGCCAAATAATGAAACAATTAATGAATTCAGAACCAACAAAAATATAAAAAACAACTGCAATTCACATGTGAATTATTTAGTATGGTTTTACAACAAATGAAACACAAAACAAAACCTTTTTTAACAAGTAACTCAAACGAATGGAAAAAGGAAATTAATGAAAATGTAGATAAGTTGTACATAAAACCGATAACCAAAAGCAAGTAATAAAAAGCTATATTTCAATTTCCTATCAGTATAAATATGCATGCATCAAATAAATTACTTAAATTATGTACTAAAATTATTTATTTCATATGGTCCATGCAATATTTTATCATTTGCATATTATTTAAGTTTCTTGATGGAAAACTTTAAAATCATTGTTCAAGCTTAAGTCTATAAAATGAGAAAGAAAAAAAGAAAACAGATTTATTCGAACCACTAATTATGACTAACAAAGCTTAAGGATATGAAAATAAAGTAGACAAGAAAAAAACAGATTTCCTTACTAGTCCTTTTTGGAAAAACTGAAGAGTGATAAAAGGTATGATTAATACTTATGTAAGCAATACGAATGTTGTAATCAAGAGTGCTGAAAGTCAACGGCATCTGCCATTTTTTTTATAAAGAAAAAAACGGAAACATACAGAACAAGAAAATGTAGATGTACATTTTCTTCTTCATTTATGTAGATTTATGAAACTTAGATGTTAGCCTAGGGAGAAAGCATGTTTAACATACATTCCAAATCTTTACCCGGTATATGATTTATCTTAAGAATGCCTCTATAGTCTATACTCCCAAGTAGGTATGGGACTAGAACAACATGTGATAATCTTATGTAACATTTTCTGCCCTTATAACATAGTAGGTAAAAATAACATAATATCATATACACATATAGGTAGTGTCCATTATAAATTGTTATGTAAAATCACAGTGATAAACTTTTTAAAACCTTTCATTACTATCCATATCTTTCCTTATTATTATAAATGCAAAAGTGTGTATATATGTATGTTCCATTTTCACACCAAAACTGCAGTACCGATTTTGATGAAATTTCACATATCTATATATACCAAATCACAAAAACCATTTGATTTTATATTGAATCAATACAAAATAGTTTATTTCAAAACTGGTTAATTGAGTTAAGTAACTTTAAGGAAGGTGACATTGAGGCCATTAATATAGTTGAGTAATTGATTCTATGTAAGTGGCTCAATCCACACTAATCCAGCCAGAAGCCATATTAAAATTGGCTATTCACTTAAAGTATTTGTCTATTAGGAATTACAATCATACTATGATTTCTCTATTATGCAGATTGGTAGAAGAACGAAATAAATATGTCCTGAAGTTAGAAAAATATTGTCTGCTTATTATCATTTTCAGCCTCAAGAAGTGTTGTGGTTGAATATAATGTAGGATAATCTACCAGATGGTAATTTATTAGTACTTGTCTGCTAATGAATAAATACCCAGCACTTAGCTACAAACCCATATAAATTCACAGATCTTATGTCATAAGCATCAGAAACCGAATGTTTTGTTCTTAAATATTTAAAACTTTTTTTTAACGATATAAATGGCAAGACGAAAGTGCCTTTTTTTTTCTAGCTCGGCAAATTTACCACTCTTATGGTAAGCGCAAATGCCGTCCAGGCAGAGTATCGATTGGTATCAGACGACTGTCCCATGCCATTCAATGCTGGCCTGCTAAGATATCTCTTCACGCTACGGCCGAAGAACCCAGGATTCGTCCCGAGATAGTTCGGACCATCAAGCTATGGCTTTGCAAGCCAGCACGCGTGTACTCTGGCTACAATGTCAGTTAAACCGGTACACAACAGTGCATTTACATTGCTGTTCGGTGGGAGAAATAGACATTGCGGTGATATTCCAGTCGGCCTCCCGCAAATGAGAGACATATCACCAGTAAACCAGGATATTTATGGATCCCAAAAACATATGCTTTCCGCGACGATCGAACTCAGGGTCTTTCGTTTTACAACCGAACTGTGTCCGAAAAGTTTCAGCCAAAGGTTGAGGCTAATAGCATCTCAATTCGATTCCAGGCAAAATCCTGCTATTCTACGTGATATTTTACGCCGCGCTGGTGGGACTGTTCTCCATTTGTGCAGTGACGTTCAAACAGCAGTTTATCAATCCTCGAGTGCCCGTTTGCAGCAGGAGCACAGCCTCATCGGCACCAGCCCAGGGTTGGGCTTTAGGCCGCTACCCGCTGATGTTAGGAGCACCCTGATCTGGTATAAAGGCACGGGATATGAGAGCTACAAGTACTGGGAGCTGCAGTTGATCGATTTCTTGTCAGGTATGCTAAGAAAATAAGGTTTTTTTGTATTTTTTTTATATTCATGGAATTTTAAGTTTTAATTCGTAGTTTTGACACACAAAACAATGATGCTTTTCTGTCGTTGTTTTTTTCCGTAAGTGATGTTGCTTGAGCCTCTATTTTTCTTCTCACGTCCTTTTTATCCTTTTCCTAGCAATTGTTGGAAAAATACAACGTAACTATTAATTAGCATATATTGATATTGTTTTTTTTTATGTACACCTGTTAATGAGACATATTGTGTTATGATATTGATTTTGTTTGTTGTGTTGAAGTTTTAGTTAGATATTTCATTTAATCGAACGAAAAGCGGTAATCGCATATCATCAGAATGACCAACGGAATATTAAAAATAGCTGAAATTCAATGTGCAGGGATTAGATTACTTAATCCATATGATTTTAGATAAAGTATCCCTATACTACTTCTACTATATAGCTCCACAATTGTCAGCTATATTTATGCTTGCAGTGTACAAGAAGAAGGGTCAAACAGCGGGCGCGGGGCAGAACATCTTCAACTGCGACTTCAAGAACCCGCCGCCGCCGGGCAAGGTGTGCGACGTGGACATCCGCGGCTGGGACCCCTGCATCGAGGAGAACCACTTCTCCTTCCACAAATCCTCGCCGTGCATCTTCTTGAAGCTGAACAAGTGGGGGCAATATTCAGTTTTGTACTTATAGTCAGGCTTATCGTCATCATCATCATCATCTCAGCCACAGAAAGTCCACTGCTGAACATAGGCCTCCCCCAAGGATCTCCACATCGACCCGTTGGAAGCGGCCTGCATCCAGCGACTTCCTCCAACTTTAGCCAGGTCGTCCGTCCACCTTGTAGGCGGGCGTTCGGCATTTCGCTTGCCTGTACATGGCCTCTACTCTAGAACCTTTCGACATCTATCAGTCATCGATATTTTAAAATTATTAGTGGTGTGTTTTGTGTTTGCTAATGTCTGGTAATGTGATTACTAGGTTGATTTTGTATCGTTTGCATGGCTCATTTATATCCTTATTAAGTGCAAAACTATTATTTTATATGATGCTGAAAGGAGTCACGAGTTAAATTATGATGAAAACTAAAACTGCATCGTACTCTCGATTGTAGAAGAGGCCCGTGCCCTGCAGTGGGACGTATACGGGCTGATACAGACAGAAAACTGCATACTTAGATGTTTGATAAATCAATATTCTTAGCGAGCAATCGAACCCAACTATTTTGAATAAAATAACACTCTAAAATATTATTGTGTGAAGTGAAGGAAAACATGCATTTTTCTCAATAGAGTACATTTACATCGGCATTACACCGCACACATCCTTGTATCATTTGAATTCAATCTTGAACCAACAATTAACAATTTTCGGACCCTTATTAATAATATCTCTTATCAGAATTTAAAGCATGGTTACTACAACATACTAATCAAAGTCGGTCAATGAACAATTTGGTTTCTTTTATCAACAAACAAACAAATTACTAATTAGTGTTATCCATACTTGTAAACATGTCTAATTTGATAAAATTAACATGAAAAAAATGATAACTGAATCGAACTTTGACATTTAAGTAAGACCATGTGAAGTTCCGCCACCTAATTATTATGAAAATTTATCATTATCAGTGTTATCGATACTTCTAAACGTGTCTAATTTGATAAAATTAACATGAACGAAAAGGTAAATGAATTGAACTTTGACCTAATTTACCATGCGAAGGCTCTTCGCCTAATTATTATGAAAACTTATCATCATTGAGCAATATAAGACTAAAGGCCTTAGATATAGATAGTTTTCAAACTCGTTTAAGTATTTATATATTTCAAGTAAAATACAAGTTAACAGTATTTGAACCAAAACACACATTTTAATTAATAAACAATGGAATATAAACAATATTAATATTATTTCTAAAATTACAACAACAAATGAAATTTATTTAATTTCAGTAAAAACTAAAGAGTAACTCTTGTTAAAAATTTATATCAAAGCAAATATATTGGTAATTTTAGGTAACAAAAAATTTAAATTAAATTATAATAAAAAACTGAATATCTACAGGATGGTATTGACATATTATGGTATTTAATTTAAACCACATGATACTAATCACCCCAGGTAACAAAAACAACAACAACACAACACGTTTGAATAAATACTGCCTGACAGTGGCGTGCCTAGGGTCGTGGACTAGGGCAAGCCCAATATTTTTTTAGTAAGAATATGTATTGGTACAGGAGCAAAATGGTATTAAGAAAGAAGAACGTGTTCATCATGCGATAGGGGGCGAGCCTATGCGATGTAATTAAATAAAAAAATATGTAGAAAACGACCCCAGATTCGAATCCGCGACCTCAACTTTGCGCCATCGAGGCAGTCCTAGACCTACCACACGATCTATATAAGATTAGGATAAAAACCAATAAAATAATAACTATCTTTATCACCGTTATGAAAAAATCTATTACAAGTTGTTTCGAAAAAATCTAATAGATGGCGCGATTTTTACGGCCATCTATTTAATATTGCCAAAATACTGAAGGGCCCATCATTAGTTTTAAATAGATGAGTAAAACAAATGTGTAAGTTAAATTACTTTTGGGCACGCATGCATACGTAACTTTATATTGTAATTATTTTGTAAATTAATAAACGACACTACAATAGCACAAGTACGGCGCCGTGTTTAACTTCGCGGCCAGAAATTATTGTTAATATATTCATGTTATGTTTTTGTGTATGCATGTGATTTTTTGATTCATCATGAGCCCTAAAAGGAAGCTAAGGAATATCTGAAAAACACTAAGATTACTGTCTACGCGAGCATAATGTTAAGAAATCTCGTCACATATTATGTATATGACGCATAAAGAGGTTTCTATACGCTGTTTACCGGAATTTTGAAAATATATTAATGCATTCACATGTTTTTGTTAATTACTATAAAAGTACCAGTTTAATTATTTAAATCACTATAGCCGGAACAATTCCAAAAATTTAAGTACATCGTTCGAAACAAATATACAACACCGACAGTATAACTTATTACTATGAGAACATCCAGCAATGTATGTAGTTATGTGCACTGATCTATAAAATTGTATTCTATAGTTTTCACTACTTTCGAGAAATACACAACAAATCAGGCGTAGGTTTTCGACCAGATACGAGTAGTTGTTTGTCTACGAAATGTAATGAATTTACCTTTTCCTCGCTGATCAACACTTGCACACACTTCAAACCATCACAAGGCACATTTTCACCCATTATTATACGTAATAAACGTAAAATACTATAATTAAACGAAAACTAAACGTAGATGTTCAGTGGTTACTGGTTAATCGTCCGCTCGAAAGATATAATAATAAGCGTGAAGCTAGCCACAGGTCATAAATGATGGTCAATTCCAAATTAAGTATTCTAATTATATATTAATAAAAATATTTAAAACATCATAATACTGTCTCAAAAAATATAAATTTATTTTATATATTATCCAATATAACTTGTAGCAAAACATAAATATTTTTCAATAAATTTGGATCATAATATGACATGTCAAGTGCACAACTTCACTCCGCGAAGCCGGGCATTTTGCTTGGTACAAATTGCATTAAAAAATAGCTATATGTATAGGTACGTAGTGTTATGGTAGTAGCATTTCACCCATAGGTGCGACCGAGAGGGCAATATACGCCAGAAGCCAGGTAAAAGCACACGAGAGAGAAAAAGATAGATAATACTTTGGTGTGTTCCATCTTTTTAAGATATTGCGTCACGCGTGGACCAGCGTTGATTTTGAATGAAATAATTTTATATTAGTTTTTGACCTCGGCGCTCGCTTAAGCGAGTTGCCGGGTGCGCCGCTGGGGGCGCGGGTGCTCCGTCGCAGGCGCGGGGCTCCATTACGCGCGGTAAATTTAAAAATGATAGACGTTTTGCATAAACGAATGTATTTTATTTAAGCTACTAATTTGCCTTTAGGATTGAGTATATGCGTATTAAGTAAGGCAAGCCGGGCTTTTGGGCTTGTATGGAAGTACCGCCACTGCTGCCTGATAGTTTTGTCAAAAATCGCGATTTTAGGTGGTAAGCGAACATTTGAGTAGCGTGACGGCGCGTTGTTGAATCTTTTGTCCCTTTCAAACAACTTTTGCATCCTGTTTGAGCGAAAAGGATACATCATTTGGTAGCTAAAATAGGTTTTAAAACTGTTGGGTTAAAGGCCTAAGACTTTAAACTCAGTCGATGTAAGATAATGATAGGTCACCTGAAACTCTGTGACTGACAAAGCCGATCGGCTAATATTTTTATACTATATCGTGTTATCTATGAAGGAGTGAGTTTTTGTTACGAACCCGTTTAAAGAAGGAACTGAACAGTAATTTTGTGTGTGTAATTTTAGATGTGAAAAATATATGGTCAAAAAATATATTTACAAATTCCGTGGGGTGCAATTTATAACAGCAGAAATATAGAGCACGCTAAGGCTTCAAAAATAACAAGGTGATATTAATCTGAAATAGCAAAAATACCCATTACTAATAAGTATAAATGTCCATTGTTATTGCAGGATATACGGCTGGCGTCCTGAGTTCTACAACGACACGGCACACCTCCCCTCCGACATGCCGATGGATGTGCAACACCAAATTAAGAACATGACCGCCTACAACAGAGATTATGTAAGTTTACTGTCTATTAGTAAAGACTAGCCTTGACAGCCTCCGTGGCGCAGTTGGTTAGATGCCGGCTGTGAAACGAGAGGCCGCGGGTTCGCTCCCCGCACCGAAACAAATATTAGTTTGATCCAAAGTTACTTGTCCGGGTGTTTGTGAGACTGAAACTCTCTTGTAGGCCCGTGCCCTGCAGTGGGACGTATATGGGCTGATACAGACACACATGACTCCAAATTGTCAGATATGCCCTAGAATTTAAAATTGCGACAACTATGCAAATATAGGCAGCCGCATCTGATCCGTTCCCATATTAATATTTTTATTTTATTTTAATTTTTCAGTCCAATTCGGTGTGGGTGTCGTGTCAAGGCGAGACTCCGGCCGACAAGGAGATGATAGGGCCCATCAAGTATTTCCCGTACCCCGGCTTCCCTGGGTACTTCTACCCCTATGAGAACGCAGAGGGATACTTGAGCCCTCTAGTCGCTATACACTTGGAGAAACCTAAGAGTGAGTAATAATAGCATTAACTCAATTATTAAACGTATCTCCACAAGCTGTTATTTATTATTTACAGCACGCTTTATTATTCGATTTGATAACACCCAAGACTTTTTGTTAAGTACTAAAAGAATCAAGCACAGAATAATTTATTTCATGGTTCACTGGTATATATGCTGATATAATAGGCCCATTAGGCAAGAACATATTACAACAGATTGCGTATGTTGATTGGTATTTTAGAGGGCATATAAAATCATGTTACTTCTCTTAAAACCAATTAGCAAAAACACCAACAGTTTCTTTTTTAATTGCGCTGAATGGTGAGACGAGCATGCTGTTTGCTTGATGGTATGCGATACGACTGCGCATGAACAGAAGTAAAACCAAACAACACCGTGAATTACAAATTAAATTACTCGTGGTAGGTCTCTCATATGTGAGCGGCTGCCTGGGTGGGTACCACCGCAATGTCTATTTCTCCCGTCAAACAGCAGTTTAAATGCACTGTTGTGTTTCGGATTGAAGGACATTGTGGCCAGAGTAACTACTGTGCCCCAAGCAGGAACATTTGGCTCTATAGTATAGTAATCGTAATAGTAAAATTTTGTATGGGAATTTGAACAGCGCCATTGTGAGCGTATTTGGAACTAAATTATGGCAGCGGGAAACGTTTACGACACTACAGTATGGTAATCGTATAGTCTAGCGATAGTTTTACTATACAAATGTATGAAAAGTGGTAGCAGGAATAATTTCTGACGTATAGTATCGTTGTAGTAATAGTATAGTAATCGTTGTCACGATACTATTACTATACGATACTTCAAAATGTTCCTGCTTGGGGTACTGGACATATTGAGACTAAACATCTATATGTCTCAGGATGGCGAGCGCAGTGGAATACCAAGCATTGCAATTCAAGGTGTTGTTTGGTTTTGAAACTGTTCATGAGCGGTCGCATCGCTTACCATCAGGCGAACGGCATGCTCGTCTCGTCATTAAGAGCAATAAAAAAAAAATGCTTGGCATTCCACTGCGCTCGCTATCCTGAGACATTAGCCTCCGAGCTGACAGCCTCCGTGGCGCAATTGGTTAGACGCCCCCTGTGAAACGAGAGGTCGCGGGTTCGATCCCCGCACCGAGAGAAATATTTGTGCGGCCCACAAATATTTCTTCCGGGTCTGGGTGTTTGTGAGACCGAAAAGTCCCTCGTTGTTCCTGATACCCACGACACAAGTTGGGTTGGGTGTTTATTTATTTATTTGTAAGACGTTAGATCTCAATATGTCCAGTAGCTACTCTGGCTACAATGTCCTTCAAAACAGAACACAGCAGTGCATTTACACTGCTGTTTGGCGGGAGAAATAAATGTTGTGGTGGTACTTTCCAGACGGCCTATCACATATGAGAGACTTACCACAAGTAATAGGGATATTGACTCATGTTAAAAATTCGCGTAAGTTTAATCTTACACATCAGCCAGCATCGGAATTCTTGGTGTCGAGATATCGAGTGACGTTCAGTTCCGCGGTCACCTTGAAAGTAAGGCCAAATTGGCCTCAAAGAAGCTTGGTGTGCTCAACAGATCGAGGCGATATTTCACGTCGGGTCAACGTATGCAACTTTATAAGGCGCAAGTCCGGCCCCACGTGGAATACTGCTCCCATCTTTGGGCAGGGGCACCCCAGTACCAGCTTCTTCCTTTCGACCGCATTCAACGTCGGGCTGCTCGAATCATTGACGATCAGGTTCTCTCCGACCGGCTTGATCCTTTGGCTTTGCGTAGAGATGTAGCTTCGCTCTGCATTCTCTATCGCATTTACCACGGGGAGTGTTCTCAAGAACTGTTCGGACTTATCCCTGCTGCTGAGTTCCGCCACCGTACAACACGACAAACCTCCAAATACCACCCACATCACCTTGGAGGTTGGAAATCTACTACAGTACGTTTTTCCAGGCACTTTCTCCCACGTACTACAAATCTGTGGAACCAGTTGCCAGCGGCATCATTCCCGGACAGATACGACCTGGCGACCTTCAAAAAACGAGCGTATTCCCACCTCAAAGGCCGGCAACGCATCTCCATGCCCTATGGTGTTGCAGATGTCCATGGGCAGCGGTGTTCACTTACCATCAGGTGAACCGCATGCTCGTTTGCCCCCTATAATATAAAAAAAAAAAAAAAAAAAAAACATTTAAGAAGGTACTTTCAAACCCAATATATTTTGAGAACCTAATTGTTGGTAATAAATTAAATATAAATATTTTATAAAATTTTATTACCCATTATCACGTGACTGCAAACAGCAATCGTAGCCCGCTGACGTCACTGCACGAGCGGCAAGATGTAAAACTCAGTACATCTGGATATAATGCAATACTCTGTTACCGATCGTTGACGTAGATTATAGCTATTGCTATTTATTATATTGATTATAGTGACAGGTTGAACCCTTTTAACGGAATTTTGAAAACTATTTTTGTTCTCATAATTTTTGTTAAAATTTGTTCTGTATTATAGTAAAACTATTCTTATCGTGTTTATATAGGACCTATCTATAAAATAAAGGCAATTCCAAGAGTCATCATCCCTATTACAAACCAGATGCACATACATACATAAACTCACGCCTTTTTCCCAGAAGGGGTGCTATGAGGACACCCACATCCCCACATAACTAGATATTGCTTATTCTTATCCTTAACTTGTCTATATTCTTTTCAGCTGGAATAATCATCAACGTGGAGTGTCGAGCTTGGGCGCAGAACATACAATACAGCAGAAAAGAAAGGTTAGGCCTCGTACACTTCGAAATTATGATTGAGTAGTGTAAAATTAATTAATTTTATCACTAGTGTGTTCTTTAAGCGTTATCAGCCCGGTATTCTCAGTAGACCGGCAGTAGACCGGCCAGTTTTGATAAAAATATTTATAAGAAATTCACCACTGATGATATGATTATTGAATCTCATCTTTTTTAAACGGTCTTTTGAGTAGACCATTTAGATCACAAGGTTTTTTAATTTGGCAGCTCTTTCAGCTATTATTTATTATAATAATATAAATGACAATAAATTAACTAATTTTTAATAGAATGAGACATTAAGATCTGAAGACTTAATTTAGCTATTTTGTTTTATTTTTTTGTGCATTTAAAACAATATGTTTCCTACATTTCCATGATACAGGTGCATTTAATGACACCTCAATTTAATTTAAGCATTTTTTTGTTATACATATTTTCGAATATTTTTTCATAATGCAATCATTTTAGTAGTAAGAAAAGGTTAAAATTCTCTCTATTCACATACTGAAGAATGAACATTTTACAGGTTTACATCTAACATTTAAGTTAGTCTTACGCCCTATAAATAAACTAAGGATTTTACTAATAATTTTCATGTAATAATTACGATTTTGTTTATTTATATATATGTACAATATTTTATATTCAAATTGATTTGAAGATTTTCGCATAAGAATTTTTAGATAAATCATGTTATTCGGCCATAAATTAGGCAATAAATGAAAACCGATATTATTTACTCTGAGTCCGCATAATGCTTAAGAAATAAACCCTTTTGAAACAATACGTCCATTATGAAATCCAATGGGATGACTGATAGTTGAGAAATTCTCATGCAATAAAGATTGAGACAAGCCATGAGCTATAGTGTCCTTACCGTTTTTCGATTAGGCGGCCCTAAAACTACAATGACATTGTACAATAACATTTAAAGGCGCTTTGAATCCAAACGATTAATCATTGCAAAATATTCCATATTAGCCCTTACAGTTAATAATATTGCGCTACTCGATATAGCGTAATGTAATTCACCATTCAGAGGTAACCTTACAAAATATAATCTTTATTCAGATATATTATGGTGTTTACGTTTTGGGAATTAAAACGTCTTTAAAAAAAATAAACTAGTATTGTAATGAAATAGCACAATCTTCAGCTTATCAGGGTTTTATTTCAAAAGATCTTATATTTTTACACGCTTTATATTAGCTTCACTTGTATGTTTGTATGTTTGTATATTTGTATGTTTGTTTGTAACCGACTTCTTTGGGCGCGATTTTGACCCACTTTAAACGGCCAGATTTCGTTCAAATTTTGCACACCTGTCAAAGACCGATGACAATACAATAATTCGATTAAAATATATAATTATCCTGATTAGATTCGCCAGGATTAATTATTCTTATAATTGATGACCATTGCTACATTCATCGCTAGATGGCGTTAACATTGTATTCTTCCAAGAAGCTTATACCCAAATGGAGATTGCATTCCGTATAAAACACTAAAGCACAAAAATTTGACCTTGAATGCAATCGCTGTTGCCTGCTATCCTTTTCTTTAGAGTGACAATGAATGAAGTTCACGTGAAGTTCATTCATTGTTACGCTAAAGAAAAGGATAGCAGGCATCAGCGACGTCATTCAAGGTAAAATTTTTGTGCTTCACTTTTATATACGGAATGCAATCTCCATTTGGGTATAAGCTTCTTGTATTCTTCAAGTGTCAAATGTTACTACTGACCAACAGATGGCGTTATTGATTGGAAATACAGCCGTAGATGGATGTTTTTAGTCAAAACAATTATATAATAGTTAAAAAAAACTAAAATACACGCTTTAATAAGATATACAACTAAAAAAGTAAAAATAATTGATACTGAATTTAAGATAAGAAAATGGAGTAAAATACATATATTTTATTGTTACAAAGCGTGGGGTGCAGGAGGATAAGTAATTGTTGTAAACACCCCACGCTTTGTAACAATAAAATATATGTATTTTACTCCATTTTCTTATCTTAAATTCAGTATCAATTATTTTTACTTTTTTAGTTGTATATCTTATTAAAGCGTGTATTTTAGTTTTTTTTAACTATTATATATTAATAAAAAATACCGTCCATTACTAGTGCCTTAACGACTCTCAGCTTCTGCGACAGCCGTATGTTAATGAAGTAATGTATATTTAACTGTTAGATATAGTGCGAGTACACAATCGTGCCTTTTCAATTTACACTTAATAATGATGTGTGCATGCTAATTTCTATGATATGCTATTAGATATCAGAATATGGCTTTTGAAAATAATTATGGTCTAGGTACTAAAAAAAATTGCGGAATTACTGTATAAGTACTATTTTGCAGTATCGATTTTGGAAAGAAACATTTATTATGAATATTCTTCATATTATATCTTGAAAACGCAATGGATCGCTCATAAAATACGTACACGCATCGTCATATATCAAGTACGTTATACATTGCAAGCTTAAATATATTATAATTTTGTTTTGCATTAATTCCATAAATTGCACGATTACATTAGGTATATTACTTGTATGCAAGTATAACGTCAAATTTGCGTAGAAGTTACATTGGAAAATTTGTTTTCGAGAGTGCAAATTGCATGGAAGTTTTAACTTGAATACAAGTAGATACTTTCAGAATTGACAATCATGTGTGGAAAACGAGATCGTGCAACTTGCATTTCTGCATTCAATTTGATACTTGAATGAAAATTAAAAGTTCAAACTACCATGCAATATGTAGCTTGTATGCAGTTTTGTTCAAGTTGCATGCAATTTGTAGCTTGCATAAAAGTAACTTGCCCAATAGAATCGCGTATTTAGGAGTATAGTGGCGTCCAGTAAACAGAAGCTTTCTTAAACCTTATACAATAGATCTGATATTAGTATATAATAGATTAACACAAGACTGAGAATCATGTAAGACAACACTTATTTGTTTTATGAAACTATCAGGCATTGTAAAATACAGTATGTTTCTATGTGCTAAACCAATTGATATTGTAATGTCGGCATTATTCGTGAATCTGACGTAGCCATTAAATATTTTGATAGTATTTGAATTCAGAATATTTGGATATAAATGACAAGAATATTAGAAAAACAAGTTAAAGAACACAACAATTATGTAATAATTTTATTAAGTGAAATTAGTTGAGGAATCGTTTTTATTTTACAGTGCTCGATGAAGTGAATAATGTTGTTTTGCTATATTAAATCTTATCTTGACAGCTATATTAAACTTTTAGACGTACTTATGTATTTGTAATGATGCGTAACCTATAATTCAGTAATATTTTGATACGAATCTCTTACCACAAATAAATTTCAAGTTAATAAAGTACTTAAAAAGTCAATAGACAACAGTGGAATAAAACGAACACTAGAATAATATAAGATACATTTCTTGTCTGTAATGGTGCATTCACACGGCAATTTTTTTGTTGAGTTACTTTTCTTAATGTTACTCGGTAAAATCTGATACCGAAACGTTCATGTGTTAATATATTAAGTAATTGTGGCTAACATGTGGACGCAATATATAACATTGTTGCAAAATGTTGCTCCACAAAAGGTGACTGCAGTGTGAATACACCATTATATTTAAAATCTTAAGTGGCTGGGTATGTTGGTTTATATAATTATCTCAACATCGACAACTTTGTATTTGTGAAATTCTTTAAAACCCAGTAATTCATTAATTCCATCTGTGCCTAATATTCATTCTCATTATTTTTTTTATAGCATACTAAGTTTATAACATAACTAATTAAGCAATGTAAGGGAAACCAGAATAATGAGGATGATTTCAATCCACAACTATATAGAAATTGTGTAATATCTATGTATTATCAATAATTTTATCGGTATAAAAGGACAATGCTTTTTTTATTATGATTATAACATGGGGGTAAGTTCATATCAATCCAAATAGAATTACATTATTCATTGATAATTTATTTGGCCTGAACTGATACTACCAACAGTCGGAATGTAGTCATGTTAAAAGCGAGCATAAATTATACAGTGTGTTAGGTTAGTCGAATTAAGTATTTGAGGGGGGCACTCAGTATTCGATCCCCACCCCAAATATATATTTATTAAATGACCTTATTTTTTTACGGGAATTTCCAGTGAAAACATTATTTTTGGACACAGCTTAATAATGATGAAGTGGGTAATCGCGGCAAAACATGTTGCAGCACGATTCGTCCATAAAAAAAAGCCCAAGCCCCCTTTCTTTTATTTTGTTGCCGATGCGCCGACAAGATATAATACCGGGTATCCCACTCCGTCCGCAGTTTATGCAAAAACATCGCTACAAGAAGGTAGTACAAGAGTACCCACACGTAAGAAGACTTTTTAGAAAAAATGAATTAAGATTTACTCATGTCATTCATCATTATTATTTTTTGCGCATATGTTTAATAGTTAAATAAGTAATTCGACTAAAAATACACGCTGTATTATACGGTTTTATAATACATATCAAAAACTACTAATATATCATTTCTATATTTTTTTTATAAAATATTACTTAGTTTTTATTTCAATTTAAGAGCCGTCCATTAATCTCAGCTGTAATAAATGTACAAATTTTTATATTTTTTACGTATTTACATTTTATTTTTATCTTTATGTTACTATTACCGTAAAAGACATTTATCCGTCCATTTTAAACTGTAAAACGCTTAATTATAAGAATACGAGTTGTATACACCAAAATGTATGTAAATTAGGACAATAATGAATACATGTGTGACTATATTTTTATGTTTTTAAATTCTTAAGTGTTATATAAGATTTACAAATAACAAACTTTTGATTAATTGATTTATTTGACAGTCAATGGTTTTATTTTTGTTTGACTATTGTTCTACTAATATATATCATTTAGGACGATACTCATTTGAAAGCTCTCTATTCTCTTATCTTCTCTACCCAACTTCTTCCTTTGATGATCATCGATCGATCAATTATTTAATTTTGTATTGATTTATTTTGTATGAAACTGCTAGATTACACCTGGTGGTATGAATTATGGTATCCGTCAGAATAGTGACCTCCATACAAGATGGAAAGCCCGTACTAATAACCAACGAAAGTATCGCGTTTCTGTTTTCCGTTTAATTTGTTCATTGTTTTCGGCGAGAGATAACCATTATCCCGTGATTTCTCTATTTGGATTCATTGAGATATTATATTAGACGGGATACTGAAAACAAAATGTTAATAGAAATGAAAGGTGCCGTACCACTACTTATGTTTCTGTCTCTTTCACACCTACGCAGTAACTTCATCTTCTCTCTCGCTTTAGTGGGTTCACGTGTGCACGCACATTGGAATCTTGTACAATGTACAGAGATTTAGTTCCCGATGTCTGCTCTAATATAATGCCATAAAATAATAATGATTTTTTCCCATTTAAAAATAACAGCATTCAACAGCTGACCACTCTACATGGTCTAAAAATATCCTGCCACTAATGCTAATGATGGCACTAACTAATCATTTCCGTATTTCAAGATCAAATGGTTTAATCGTTGATACAAGTCAATGTCGCTCGATCATTAGGATTAACTGGCACTGTTTATTTAATAGATGTTGTCTATGACCAATTCAAGAGGAGCGGAAAAGAAAGAAAATGAAATATGAATAAGTTAAAATTGACTAACGCCCGAATACTAGAACGCCATTCAAATAATAAGTTGCTCTTAACAGCGCACGGCCCACTTAGCCAGTATATTTAAGCGGGATTAACGTAGTTAAGCGCAACTTGTATTTAAGTTGCATTCCAGTATTCGGGCGTTAGAAATCAAGATTTGTAAGTCTTTGTTAACTGAATAAATAACTATAAATGCACCAGTCACATACATAGTCCTGACCCCACACTAAGATCGAGTTTTGTGTCGTGGCTATCAGGAACTATGAGAGACTTTTCGGTCTCACAAACACCCAGACCCGAGACAAATACTTGCGGGCTTCACATACATTTGTCTCGATGGGGGGTTCGAACCCGGAGCCTCTAGTTTCACAGCTGGCGTTTGGACGGTCATGCTACACAAATAATTTTGAAATAATGAAACGGTGCAACTAATTACTTTAGCTAAAGAAAGGGTGGGACAAAATATGTGCCCACGATTCCTGGTCAGTATACAAAATGTACTCTATGGGTCAGCCGACGCGACGGTCTGGAACCAAATTCAGCGCAAGATGGCAGTAAACGCGCCGCTTAACTTCCCAATACTCCGTGGAAGGGGAAAGGGATATGTTCGGGAACATTCTAAAACAATAGCCCTTGTAAGACTGGTCTTTAGTATCAATAATCTTGTTTAGTTTTAAATGAAGTATACTAATATTGACAAGGAATCCTGCTTACTCCTTTGTGCCTATTTAAAGTTTATAAATATTCGTTATTGTCCTAATATATGAATTTCGTGTAGGTGATAAGTGTAATGTTTTTGTGTGCCTTTATTTGTATTGAAAGCAATAAAAACTATTTCTAAGAATTGTTGTTTTTTTTTTCGTTATTCCTGGTAGTGGAACGAACAAAATGTTATTATAGTGTGTTTTTTATGAGCATGTGTCCCTCCTTCAGTTAAGGTTGGTGCTATTTCTTTTTCTACGCATGTTGAAAAATGTAGAGATACGATTTACGGCTCAATGTAAATTGATTGTTTTGGTCGCAAATGGTGAGTGGAAGCTTAGACACAAGATTTCCCGGTTTTTGCATAGTGCATACGAGCCCTGTTGATGATACATACATAATAAAAAAATGCACTCAAATCCGACGATAGGAAAAAATATAAAAAATAAAACCTTTTTTTGCAATTATTTTTTTGCATTTTGTCTGAAGTCACTAAAACTGCCACCTGGCTTCGTTTTTGGTCCTACACAATCTGGTTTCGTTTTTCTCAACCGCCGCACATGTGTTCATGAACGTGTGTCACTCATCTACCCATGTGCATATTTATAAAATTGTTTACATATTCAGCGTCCATCGTGAAGTTGGTTAGACGCCGGTTGTGTAACGAGAGGCCGTGGGTTCGATTCCCGTACCGTTAAAATGTTTGTGAGACCGAAGTCTCGTAATTTCTGATACTCACGATACAAGACTTCTTAAAAAGATCTTAGTGTGAAGTTAAGACTTAGAATGTGATTTGTGCGTGTATTTATTTGTTATTAATTTTATAGTACTAATTAATATTAATGCACCCACAATAATACAAATTCCAGGAACGGAATCACACAATATAAGTGCGTAGGGAATTGAACCTGCGACCTTTGGTGTAGTAAGTGAATTAGCCATTTTTCATGCTAGTTGCTCGGTCTTTGTACTTGAACTTGAACTTTGAATGTATATGATAAATAGTTGTATGTGCAATTGTAAGCAGGTACATACATATATTTATTGTGAGTGCATACATAACTATTTACACATTTAGTTACAAGTACTAAATATTACTAATACCTCGTTTACTAAAGCCGTATAAAATTCCTACTATGATGTTACACAATTAGAATACGCATAAAATTATTGTAATATTCGTAATATCAGATAAGTACGACGACCTGGCGACATTCAAAAAACGTATTCCCACCTTAAAGGTCGGCAACGCGTCTCCATGTCCTATAGTATTGCAGATGTTCATGGATGGTAGTAACAAATTACCATCAGGTACCCGTATGCTCGTTTGTCGCATAATATCAACAATTCACCAAAACTTAAATAATACAAATTAATAGGGCCGTACTCGTCTACAAAATAAAACCATAACCAATTAAAATATACTAATTGCTCAATCATATTCATTCATAAATCCAATGCACACCAATTAGTATTCCCACGGAGATTCACCAAGAAATTGGCACCTTTATCAAAATGTCACAGTGAATTGTAATAAAAATAAGCTCGGTGTACGGTGCGCGCGCGCAGTGTTCCCGCTGCCGCCGAACCAGACGGTTGCCTGTATTATAAATTGATTTTTCAATGGCTAGTAAATCGAACGGAGTTGATAATGAGTGGATACGGGGGCCCCCAGCTGGTGGTTCTGTATGGAAGAGGTTCGGAAAGGCCATCTACAATTCTGAAGAGAAAAGCTTCTTAGGCCGCACGGCGAAACGGTGGGGTAAGATGCTTATTTATTATCTTAACTGTTGATGAAGATCTTGTGATAGTTAATGCGACTTTTAGGATAGAGATCTCTGGTTGATAAAGGTACGTGCATATTAGGTTTAAATTTGAAAGGCATGTAAAGGTGTTAACATCTAGCTAACTATTGATTCAATGATTCATTGAAGTCTTCTGATAAATCAAATCTAACATATACAAGCAAAATAATTTGTCGTTTTGCTAGATACAGATAGGTTTGATTAAGATGTGCCATTGATCAGTGCTTTTTATAGTTTTGCTATAAATAATTCTAAATACAAGCAACAAAAGTAGTTGTATAAACATTTAACCCAAACACTGTGACAGATTGAGCAGAAATCGGTATGAACAGTTCGGTCCCTTGTGTAATGTGTTAGTCTAAAAGCAGCCCGCGTGTTTGTTTCCATTTACAAGCACAATTTAAACCGGACGAGTGAATGAAATTCATTTATCGTTTACGTCCGGTATTCTGTTACGGATATGTTTTATTTGCGCCATTCTAGGGCATCTAACAATCCCTACTAATATCTTAATTCCTAACAACTATAAAGTCGATCTCATTTTGGATTTTATAGCGGATTTGCTCACGGTTATCAAATCTGCGATAAAATATGTAAATAATAGTTTTATTTCAATAAGTAACATTCGCGTAAATTGAAGAAACCATTATCCATCTTACTTGTAATCACTAATCAATTACCACCTATGATCAATTTTATTGAGGAGCTACCTGACAAAACCAACTAGATTAAGAAAACAAAATATATGTTACGTTACTGCATTCTTTAAATCTAGTAGGTTTTATAGTTTTGTATTATCATCAAAAACATATCATTTTTAAGCACATTCCGTGACGCAGTGGGTTAAGACGTTGGGTATGAAACAAAGGACTACAGGTTCGATTTTCTACATGTAACAAATTAATGAAAAAAAAGAAAAGCTAGCAATATATGCTATACTTCATGTAAGACTTAGGGTCTGAACGGTGTGTTATTGTTGGGCGCATGGTTAAATAATATTTCCATATATCAACCGAGAAATATACATTATTTATTTATGTGTTGTTTGTTCTTAGTCATAAATCGGTGTATTATGCAAAAATAATCCATTCAACAACATAGTCTAAACAGAATGAGTTAACTCTTGCAGTTTAATGTACTTCAGTCATGTTATAACATCGTACATAATAAAGCAATAATAATATGCAAAATATGTAAAGTCAATTGCAACGTGTTTTATATTGAACTAACGGCCTGGCCCAGCTTCGCCCGGGTGCATATAGATTTCTCTAAAATAATATGCACGTATTATACACATAAACCTTCCTCTTGAATCACTCTTATCTATTAAAAAAACCGCATCAAAATCCGTTGCGTAGTTTTAAAGATTTAAGCATACAAAGGGACATAGGGACAGAGAAAGCGACTTTGTTTTACACTATGTAGTGATTTGTATTGCATAAATAAATAAAATAATCAGTTGCAACAGTACAAGCCATGCAATTTCTTATCATGTATTCATCTTAGTTTGGCACCCGTGAAATCTGCCGTGTTTAATGAACTATTCAATTGGAACGGAATGTTTAAGGACATTGATATGTTTCTCATAAGCTGTAGTTTAATGAAAACAAAGAGTTTTCTTTAGATATTTAGTACAATACTTTCCGACCTACAATATCCACAACTGAAATAATAATGGAAAATCACAGTTCAGACAATCATGCCTATAGCATATTACTTAATATTGAGTTTTTTTTTATTGAAATGAATGGCGAGACGAGCATGCCGTTCGCCTGATGGTAAATGATACGACCGCTCATGAACAGTAGCAGAACCAAATTGAATTACAAAATAATACTTGGCATTCCACTGCGCTCGCCATCCTGAGACATAAGATGTTAAGTCTCAATCTGTCTAGTAATTACTCTGGCTACAATGTCCTTCAATCCGAAACACAACAGTACATTTACACTGCTGTTTGACGGGAGAAATAGACAATGCGGTGGTATCCACCCAGGCAGCCTCCCACATATGAGAGACCTACCACCAGTAGATATATTCAAACTTTAACATATTGAAGCTGATAACTTCCAAAGCTATCAAATCTGAACTTCATAATATGTAGATGATCCTGTGATGCCTATGTTAGAGGCATGCGCAGACAAACTTTCAGCTTACGATGAATCTGGCGGCCACATGCTTTGCTCTAAAATATATATTTTACTTTTGTCTAACTGATAATTAAAAGAATGTGCTTGCTTTTCTGAGCATAGCTATAAAATGGGGCTCCAGGCTCACTTCCCTTTTATAAGCTATATTAGTTCTAAATTTACTGGTTATACCTTAGGTCGATATTATTTCGTCGAGTGAAGGATAATTGCCTGCTGCCAATTGATAATCTATATCAGTTGTTCTTAACCAGTAGTCCGCGGATCATAGGTGGTCCCTGAAAGTATACCAAGTGGTCAGCAGAGCCATCCTGAGACTATTCTTAATATAATTTAATACACGTTTTATTTATGGATAGATAGAAAAACCACTTTATTTATTTACATTTTTAATAAGAATTATCATGCAATCAAACCAGTCAACAAACTAAGTTGTCAATAGACAGAGTTTTTGTCCCTGATGACTAAAATATTATAATACGAACTATTGCTTGATATGGACGCCGTAATAGTTCCAATCAAATGCAAAGCAGGCACTTTGCCAAGCCTGAAAAAATCCAAAGAGAACAGATACATTGAAATGTCGCGACTTACAGTCTATCGTAATTACTATGCAATTACGTCTTCTTTCTAGTAATACGTAATTAGACATCCTTAATGGCCTACAATTAACTGACTGTAAATGCGATATAATGTTTGTATCACGTCATAAATATCTTAAATGATGATTTAAATTATAAATCAGCGAAAGTAGGTACATTGGAAGTCAAGAATGGTTGGAGTCTAGGAACAAATCTTTGACTTTTCCAAATATTCGTGTATTCCCTATAATTGACTATGGTGATGTATGCTACTACGATCTGAATGCAGATCTTCTCAACAAACTCGACCGCCTTCTCAATAACTACATTCGATTTATTTACAATCTTCGCAAATACGATCATGTATCTTCTTATCGTTCCCAACTTTAGTGGTTGCCCATTCGTCAACGCCGCAGCCTGCGCGCTCTCACTACGCTCTTTTCTATATTAACATCTCCTACTGCTCCATCTTACCTAACACATCACTTTCCATACCTAGGGTCTAACCACAATAGAAATCTCCGCTCGTCTCATAGTCTCCTTCTTCAATGTCCAACCCACAGTTCTGATTTTATACACTCCTCCTTCACGGTGCAATCCATTCTTTTATGGTATTCCCTCCCACTCGAAATTAGAGCGGCCACTAACCGTTATGTGTTTAAGGTAAGAGTTCGGGAACTGTTTCTTCAAAGAAAAGTTGCTAAATTGACAGATTAACTAAGTTGTATATATTGTTGTATGTATGTATGTGTATATATTTATATATATGTGGATATATATTATGTTGTATGTATAATGTATGTATGTTCATTTTAATCTTAGTACAGTGTACACTTATTTAAATATTGTACCATTATTTTATTTTTTCCCCTATCTAAATGTAAATAAAACCTGCTGTACTCCATTTCGATGGCTCCAATGAACACTCCTCTAACCTAAAATTTTTACATTTTCGTTCTTCGCGTAAAATGCTTTACTATTCAGCAATACATACACATAACGCTAACTATATGTACTTATAGTTAGCGTTATGCAAATCTGAAAACCCTCCGACTATGCATTGCTAAAAAGTAAAGAATTTCACGCAAAAAACGAAAATTTAAAAATTTTATGTTAGAGGAGTGTTTATTGGAGCCATCGATTACTGCTTCACCCAAAGGTAGACTGTTAGAGAATGCCCCTGGCATTAAGTCCGCCTGTATACTGTTTGGTATATAAAGTTAATAAAATAAAAAATAAAATAAATATTCTGGTTAAATGAAAGAATAGGTTCGGCATACCGATAGGCTCACCCCTTATGGCATACTCTGCAATGGTAACAGCTCTGTCTAACCCTTTTGGGGATGTTTAGGCTTGAGCTTAAATGCCTTCGTAGACATATTATGATGATGTAAGAAAATATCATTTCAACATTTTGAAGGTTTCAGCAGAGCATTAAGCACTCGCAAAAGATCTGCGTGGTGTACTATCCCTTGTTATTTTCTGTTTTAGAAGAATACCATTTCCTAGTGGCCCGTGTATCGAAAACCTTATTCATACACAGTTTTAAAACCTATTTTCATTATCGGATGTTTTATCCCTTTATAACGACTTTTGATTTCTTGTTGAGGGAAGAAGACCAAAAATTCGTTTGAAGACGTTACGTTTTGAAACTGTCGACGTATAAATAAGTCCTTTATAATATAATTATTATGTATGTAGAGAGTTGGTTTAGTTATGTTTTTTACCACGAATATACGCCAGTATCAGTTGACGCGCGCGTACGTGTAATACGATGCAGCAGGCTCTATTACATTTCACAATATATAGACTATCTTAAGTAAGTTAAGGACCTGAATACATTCAATATGACACATTTTTATTTCATACACTGACTCATCTTGGTTTTAAGGTCTTATCCAGGGCAGTGGGCGTGAAAATGACTGGTAATTGAGAGGATGTGGGTTTGATTGCTACACAAAGATAAATGTAATTTACTGGTGTTATAACTCTCATGAGTGAAATCACCTGGGTAGATACCACTGCAATGAATATTTCTTCCGCCCAACAGCATTGTGAATGCGCTGTTGTGTTCCGGTTTTAATGACATTGTAACTAGAGTAACTTCTTGACATAATGAGACTTGAATCTAATCTCTCAGGATGGCGAGCGCAGTGGAATGCTAGGCTTTGTAATTCACTGTGTTGTTTGGCTTTACTACTGTCCATGAGCGGTCGTATCGCTTACCATTAGGCGAATGGTACTTATGCTCGTCTAGCCATTGAATGCTATAAAAAAATAACGGAAATTTTTCCAAGATATTATGTTATGGACCACTATCGATCTCAAGAACAAAGTAGCTAAGACTCAATACGTGTATCTTAGAACAGAATTGAGATAAAGGCAGAAAGAAGTATGAGGACAGTTAGATATTACACCGAGGATAGAGTATTTGATTATGATCTTTTTATAAACTCAAATAAAATTAAAAGAAAACATTTCTGACAAAACAGTAGATATTAAAGCGGCTAGTAAAATATTTATTTCATTTGAAAGAGTGAGAATTTGTGGAAGAGTGGGAGCGTAGTGGGGATATCATACCGTCTCTTTCACACCCGCACCCTATAATGCATATTAAGACTAGTGATGTCATTAGTCTTGTTTTGAACCCTTTTATTTCACTCCCACCATTAACTACTAAGAATTAAAACTTGTTTCACTGTGAATGGATGTAGAAAATTTTTGTATGCTAGATTTTGCGTACCTTTAATACCTTTTGATAAATATATTTTATAAAAATAGTCAAGAAGCCTATTTTATATAGCAGCGTTTACGACTCCTGTAATCTATTAGTTAGTATCAACACTAAGGCTCAGTTGCACCAAGTAACTTTGCCAATAGCTTTGCCTATGAAAATGTCATCGCCATACATTTAAGATGTATTTGACCTTGCGAATGTATGGAATTGACAGTCTCAAGGGCAAAGGTATTGGCAAAGTTAGTTTGTGCAATTGAGCCTAAGACATGCTGAAATGTAATCGATCACAAATGCTCGGTGTTCCTTTCCAACCACCAACCAGGTACCAAATCGTCTATAATAAACACACAATGGAATGAAGCAGAAAGAAATCAAATGGCACGGACTTCAAACAAATAAGCATCTGCTACTCTGGACCATAATAGAAAGCTGTTAGTTGTACTAAAGGCGATTTTCCTTAGATGAAATAGTTTGGGAAGCCACATGTTAATGACCTATTTCAAGCGAAGTTATGAGATCATTCAGCTAAAAATATATGCTTAATATTATCTATATGTATCATAAGTGCATATTCTGACCTCAATGTTTAATAATATTATTGTTTATCGACCTTTACCATAGACAGTTTATAAACATATTTTATCATTGAATATTATGTATCTTTCAAATGACTTCGGAATTTAATTTGAGCGAAGAAGACAAAACTTGACAACTAAAATAGTTTCATAAACTATGAATAAGGCCCTATATATTTTTTTATTGAAATGTGGGTGCCCTGACACCTCTGCCTACCTTTCTGCGAAAAAGGCGTTAGTTTATGTATGTATATATATTTTGTTGTTGTTAATTAGTTTCTATTTGATGTGAATCACGCTGACGTACATAGCCATTACTCATATATTATGTATTAGTAATTAGTATGTATACGGATTTCTTTTCCTCGTAGGGTGATTGATATAAGCGCCTTTCATCCTCCTGGATCAGTTGGTTACACGCTGGCTATGGAACGCGAGGCTGCGGGTTCTATTCCCGCACCGATACAAATATTTGTGTGCTTCACAGGTATTTGTTTCGGGTCAGGGTTTGTGGAAGCTAAAAGTCTCTCGTAGTTTCTGCTACCCACGATACAAGACTTCATTGATATTAATGGGGATTAAGAACTATGTATGTGATTGTTGGGTGTATTTATTTATTCATTTATCTACATCATCTAGATCCATAGTCGTCATTATCTAGAATTGTTGATGTTCAATAAATGATAAAAAAATTGACACTGAAATATTCTCGATAGACACATCTTCGATACTATTTATACCACATCAAGTAACGATACACCAATGTTTAGTCGTGATTACTTTTGATTTAAAAATTATATTTTTTTGTTGCAGCTTAAAACCAATTGCAATTGTCAAGCGGTAGGTAGTATTTACTTTGGGATATAAAATAAAAACTATTAGGGATTTATCCTCGATATTTTTGTTCCTTCTATTCTATATCTGTTATGACAATCCGATATTAAAAGTATTGACATATGAGCTCTTCAAAATGCTTATAAGATGACCCATCATACCGTGTAAGATAAGAATCATCGCACAAACAACTAATGTCCGTCCATGAAACTAGACACACAAATTATTTAATTTGATGGACTTTTAACCGTAGGAGGCAGGTGTCCAAGCGAAAATACCTCCCAAATTGAGATGATTGTTGTCTCATGTCTGTAGCTAGGGGGCCAGTTACTACGCCGGTCCCCTCGAAATAAGCAAATCTTTTAAATTCTGATAACCTGTTTTGTCGCTGCCCGCAGGAGTTGTCGGTTCGTTTGTGAGGAGCCGTTTTGTAAAGGACTATTTCATTGAATGGTAGTGACGTAGTCGTCAACGTTTGTATTGCGTTAAGGAAATGATGGTAGGTCTCTCATTTATGAGAGGCCGTCTGGGTAGGTACCATCGCCATGTATATTTCTCCCGATAAACAGCAGTGTAAATGTACTCTTGTGTTCCGCTTTGTAGGAGATTGTAGCCAGAATAACTAATGGATATATTGAGACTTAACATCGTATGTCTCAGGATGGCGACCGCAGTGGAATGCCAAGCATTGATTTGTAATTCGTGATACTAATAAAGCATGATGTTTTCGGAAGACACTCGATATCAAGTGGCAGACTTGCGTTTAAATCTTAATCCCGATTTTAGAAATATTAGGTGTCTTTCAATTATGATTTATTCACAATAAAACATTTATTATTATAGCAACTGCAGCTTGCAACATGTCACGAGCATTTCAAAGCCCGTATAACCAGGTGACTTTATTAAATCCTTTCAATAAGGGACCTATTCAGAGCCTGTTCAATGATGTGAAAAGATTTAATCTCCCAGTCTTTTGTGCTTTACAAATTTGCATATGGTCAGGGCCACAACGAACTCTTTATGTACCAGTGCTGCAATTAGGGCGTGGTGAATTGCTTCTGACCCTCAGGGGTCGAATAATGGTGGGGTTTTTTCTCGAATGTTCTCCAGGTCTTGGTAAGTAAGAAAAAGCATGGCGAGATCCGAAAATATTTTGATAGATGGTTAAATTAATTTATAAAATGTCTGTATATTATCTGAAGATGACAGGGCGATGTTTTCTGTAATAACTTAATTTGATTGAACGATTGATTGAACTAATTATTTTTTTGACGCATCGCCCAGACCACAATGCGCAGATTTATTTATGGCCTCAATTTTTTCGTAGTGAACTGAATATTTTGGTCCTAATTTCATTTATACCTAGGTACATGAATTTTGTAACAGGCACATTTTGTAATTACGTTAGGCTATCTGTCAAAAACATAAAACATAATTTTGCCTTTGGTCCATATTTGCATAATTCTTGTAGTTCTTGTTTTGTTTTAGTTGAAAAGTATAATAAGGTGTGTTGGGGTGACGCCGTGATAGTAATACGTAAGGGGTAAAAAAGTAAACTCATCCTTGCTAATGTTATAAAGGTGAAAGTTTGTGAGGATGTATGGATGTTTGTAACATTTTCACGCAAAAACGGCTCAACCAATTTTGATGAAATTTGGTATAGTGATAGCTGACACGCTGGATTAAAATATAGACTACATTTCATCCCGAAAAAATGTATTATTCCTGTGGGATGAGTCAGGAATCTAAATATATATCGACCGATTGTAATGAAATTTGGTATAGACATAGCTGAAACTTGACTTAAGTTGTCAACACTTTCATCCCTGTATTATGGTGTTACAACGCACCTTATTATGTTTTTGGTAAGCTTCGTTGGACTTACAAAAAATCGATGTACAAATTGGAGCTATGTGCAATATAAGGAAGCGCACACACATGAGACAAAAACGTGATGAAGTAATTAGTTCAATCAATCATGCCTAAATTAATGTAAATACTGCTCTACTTTTCTGGTTCATTGATCTTTGTATGAAGATGTATGTATTATTCATCACATCGATTTATCCTTAGACATAACTCAATAAAAATTACGCGGAACTGAGAAAGAGAAACTAGGAATATGCGGTCATTAGCTGTTTGGCCTCGTTGTTTGTGCAACAGCTCTTTATGATTCTAAAAAGTAGCTCATTAATCCACCTTTCAGTACATCTGTATCAGCCCATATACGTTCCACTGCAGGGATCGGGCGTTCTCAACCATCGAGAGTACGATTGAGAGGGTTTAGGCTATATAATCCACGCTGGTCTAATCCAGGTTTCCTCTATGTTTTCTTTCACCGTTTTAGTGCGTGGTTATAGACTATCTTCAATGCACACCTGACTCTGAAAAGTAAGATGTGTGCCTTGAGATTCGAGCCTGCGACCACCGTGAACATGTTGGCAGCCGCTTCTGGCCCGTTTACCAACAGGCCACCACGCACTTCAGTAACTTCTTATTCAGAACATGATCATTTAGCAAAATATAGGAGTGCACAGATAAAAGATTAATGAGGTCACTAGTTCATTCAATCAATGACTCAATGAAATGAATGACAGGGCGTCCTTCAGTCGTTCAATAGCCGTTGTGAGACGCCCTAATGCCACAATGATTTATCGTATGAGACGGGTCATTCGTTCATTTTAAAATAAACAATATGAATGTCGTCCGGTCGTAAAAACGAGCGACACAACTGCGCGAAATGTTACAGATGGGTTCCAGTTATTTTTAACCGTAAATAAAATATTTTTATTTGTGTAGTTTTTTATTGTCTCTAGGAATTGCAGGTGGTAATATATATTTCCGGCATGTCAGACGTATTCTGAAAAATATGTATAGAAATATTGTTTTCGGAGTAATATAGTTGTTATGATCAGAGCTCAACTATTTTTATAGTTCTTCTACGGATTATGGTATTGTTAAAAATGGTTACATACTTAGCCTTAACTTGCTGAGAAGGTTGAATGCTAACTGGACTATCGCCGATTATTTTCCCTTATGTTTGAAGTTCAGCTAAACTTGTTGCGTTATTATATTTGTTAAATATCATTGCATAATAAAGTTTCTTCTTCTTAAAAAAAGGCCTAAAATGTTCTAGCTTTAGATTATTTTAACAATGCTAACATAATAAAACTAAGCTAAAACAGATCCAGGTGAACAACACCCAACAGTCACAAACATACCTTGTCAACCAGCCTTGACCCCACACTGAGTTCGAGTCTTGTGTCGTAGGTATCAGAAACTACGACAGACTTTCCAGTCTCATAAACACCCAGTCCCGAAACAAATACCTTTGGATCATACAAATATTTGTCTCGGAGCGGTGATCGAATCCGCAATCTCTCGTTTTACCGACGGCGTCTAACCATCTGTGCCACGGTGTCTGAAATAATTGGCAGAATCATGGTCGTTTATAAACGTTTTTAGGTTTCTTTAGTCTTCTTATCACCAGAAACGATTCAAAATTAGTCTCGGATGGTTACGTTCACTAATTCGCTATCATAAAGCCTTATAGTATCTTTATCATCATCATTTTCAACTAAAAGAAGTAGACTGAGTACGAGTCTCGATTGCTTATATTTCCAACCAATATATTTAGACGAAAGCTAGTTACGTGTAAGCAATTGAGCCATTACTAAAATAAATTTCAATATATTTTCCACTATAATACTAAACGACCCATATAATGGTTAAATAAAATGCTACTCCAATTTGGCATATAGTTTCAAACGCGGCTATTTTGAAATAAACTTAGTGTGAATGCAAATAAAGCCTCGATTTCATTGAGCGCAAAAACGCAGCGTTCTAAACGCCACCCGCCAATGACGAAAGCGGTTGATATTTCTGTATTCCGATACAAAAATAGTCGGTGGACGCATTTCTCGATGTAATAACACTTTATGATATGTCGCTGTCTGCCGCGGTGGGGAGGGCGTGGTGTTTCGATTGGTTTTTCTTGATGAATGACGTAGAATTTTGGAAACAATTGGAATTAAAACCATAAGGTGAAAGTTACAGGCGCTTCCAATCTGTTTTCTTTCTATAATCGTTAACGCATTGACGTTTCGTTTGCGCTAATCAAATTCTATCTTGGATAGCATTTGTATAGGAGTTAGCTAATGGCGTTGTACAAGGTAAAAACGTCAGAGCTTACGTCAAGGCGTTAACGATTGTAGAAAGGAATAGATGGGAAGCGTTTGAAACTTGGCTAAGGGGGCTGGTGCCAGAGTCATGGGTAATTGACAATAAAAAATAATAAGAACCATTATCTATGTAAGCATAAATGCATATGCATATAGGCAGGTAGTTAGGTCTATATATTTTTTTATTATAATGAATGGCGAGACGAGTATGCCATTGGCGTGATGGTCAGCGAAAATATGGCCTACAAAAGAAATATCATAGAATAGATACAGATATTAATATTTGTTGACGGTGCGGCACAAAAAAGAATTTGCGAACATTTTGGTCCGTGCCGATGATGGTTTGGACCATCAAGCTACGGCTTCGCTAGCTAGCACGTGTGGTTCTGTTGCCTTAAGCCTTTGTTTTAAAAAGAAAATACAAATAGTATATGTCGTATTGGGCTTGTATTCGGCTAAAGGTGGATGGCTTGATTCGATCCCAGTGGTGTGCCATGGAAAAGGCCTATGTCCAGCAGTGCATGTGGAAGGGCTGATGATGATGTGTACAAGATGGAGCAAAGTTTGATGTATTTCTTTTTAAGCTATAGAATGTACGCTGCTGAATATAGACCTCGACAAAGGATTGTTGTGTTTTCAGTCGGTTACTAATCTTAGTTACCATCGGTTCGCGGTAATAGGTTGTGTTTTGTCGATGAATTTGGAAGGAAATACAACGTGTATTTTAGAAACTTGTTAGTCATGCATTACAAGAGCCGTAAAATGGAAGCGTAGTTAAATTACGCATTAGATTTAACAATTTGTCTGGCGATATCCAGGTCAATCGGCACGTTTATAAATGAAGCCAAGTAATTGATTTGTTTTTGTTGCAGTTGCAATTGTAAAACAGTTTGTTATTTGCGAAGTAATAAATTATCGAGATCATTTGGTCATAACAACATCTGATAAACAGCATCCTGGCTTTCAAAATCAACGTAAGACTTCATATACGCAGAATGCAAATATTAGCGTCTGTGTGGATATCGAATTTTTATTATCTCAGCTCAAACAATCTCCGCACGAACCAAAAGGTTCGCAAATTCTTTTTTGCTCCGCATCGTCCAGCTACGGAATTGTTTGCCGTCACACGTGTTCCCTCCTTACTATAATACTGGGTCCTTCCGTCGTAGTGTGAAGAGGCATCTAAATAAGCCAGCATAATTGTATCGAATGGCCTGGGACTACCGTCTGATGCCATTCGATACTTTGCCTGGACGGCATTTGCGCTTACCATCAGCCTGTGCAGTGAGTCATTATGCCGGGACAGTATAAAAAAAAACTTTACATGTGAGATGCTAAGCAAATCCGGTTTAGAGTCAGTTGTTGGCTAATTTAGTTATCCCTATTAAACTGTTATACAAATTGAAGCTGCTAGCTCCATAACATCACCAGAGATTATTTTAAAAACAACATAAAAAGTGTAATTCACTGACCCCAAACAGACGGATGCAGGAAGATGGCATGACTAATATAAAGACGTACCTACGTCGGTTAGCACTTGGCATTTGTACAAGCGGAAACACTGGCAGAAGTAATGTTCCATCTAATTATTAATTCATTCACAAACATTTCTTTTCGGCTTCTGAATTACAGTTAGATATAAATTTTCTAGAAAACTTAAATGTTGGTGGTGAGATATTGGTGTTTAATGTTTTCGATGTTCATCTTCAAAAAAAATTGCTTAGATGTTAAATGATCACTGCTTAACATGAACGTACATATGGCTTCGTGGATGTGTTGCCGGCTCATCAGAGGAGCGGGATGCGTAAAGGATGGGAAATGGGAAAAGGTATTGGGCATTTGGCAATCTCACTCACTAGATAAAATGTGTGAGGTAAGCTGTCGCTTCATGTCAATTAATAAATAAATAAATAAAATAAAGTTTCCTATGACATAGTGATTCCGCCCGGAAGAACCTGCCCATTTATACTAAGTCACGACTGACAACAGCGTGGTTTCACCACTTAGAAAATATCATCCAAAATATACTATGGATTATCATACTTGTGATCTTTTACTGCCTCGGTGGCGTAGTTGTAATAGGGTACGGTTACAAAGCTGAGGTCTCGGGTTCGAGTCCCGGGTTGGGCAAAGTGATATTGGATTTATCTATTCATTATCAGCCCAGAGTTAGGAATTTGTGCCTATTATGGCGGTAGGCTCGCCACCTAAACACACAAACACATTGTGGGATGGAACATACAATGCGAAATGTGGTTTTACTGGCCCCTCTGCCTACCGCTTCTGGGAAAAAGGCGTGAGTATATATATGTATATGATCTTGTACATAATTTTTCAGGTATCCTGTTCGCATTCTACTCCGTGTTCTACGCGGTGCTGGCTCTTCTCTTCGGGCTGTGCATGGGAGGGCTATTTCTGTCCCTTGATGACCATAAACCTACGCACATTCTGGAAAGTTCGCTAATAGGTACTTTTTATGATTTATTTATTTCTTAATTTTCATTGTATACTAAAATAACATAACAACATAAAGAGAAAAAGAATGGATTGCTTACGTTTTTCTAGCGTTCTTTTAGAGTTCCATTTTGTTGAATTGGATTCTAATCGTGTAAAGTAATTGCGAACACAATTATTTATAATATTGAATGACATACATAACTCCTCTGGCTTTATAGGTTTTCGTGGGCTATGTTGACTAAATACCATCAATGGACCCGTTGATTTATTTAACTTTTATTTCATCTATACATTATATTGACCATACCATCATTTTCCAATTGCCTAGATTTGATCAGTGTAACTATTTCATTATTTGTTGATATTTTAGACAGACTTTCCTTTTATTACTACGAGAAACATAATCTTTATTTCTTTCAGGGGCTAATCCTGGCGTGGCATACAGACCTCTACCGCTGGTCGGCAACAAAATAGAATGTGATCCTAGCAATTTCACCACCAACAATCCCTACATTAAGCAGTTGGAAGAATTTTTTGAGCGTAAGTACTTAAATCTATCACGGAAAAAATAAATAAATTCATTTGGTGATTGAGATTGCCGAAGACCCAAAAGCTGGTGGTGAAGTTTTATTAATGACCCGATGGTGGAAAACCTATTATAATGAGACAAACTAGCGTGTCACATTTCGATTTGACCTTGTTTAAATCCTGAGACATACATACACGCTGGTATTATGTCGACCAACAAGTAAACCATATTTTACCTCAATCTAAATTGCATTTCAATTACCATTAGCTGTTGTTATGTTGTGTTGGTATTGATCCCTGCTTTTCAACCTTACAAATATATCTTGTTTATACTACTTGTATTAATAAAGATTAATGGCTAAATACTCATGAGATTGTTCAGTCAAGACAGTAGGTATGTATTTAAAACAAGGTTCCTGTGTTTTTCCGCTGTGTTATTGATTTCGCCCGGAGAGGGACACACCCTGCCACGCGGGGCGTGGTACCCTACGCTAATACGGGGTAGTAGCTCTTATCAAACTTAATGTGGGGTACCGTGGGTTATAAATTACAATGCAGATTGATTCATTGAGCAGATGTTATCTAGGATGTTTTTTATTTTATTTTTTAAAGTTGTTGCTGTAAAAATCAGAATGAAATTGTTAGGCTGGCTGGCTAAGCAACTAAAATGCACCGTGTCAAGCAGGTCGTCATAATTTTGTTTCTCATAATCTCTGTAATACATGCTGAACCCACAACGTGACACTCTTCCGTGAGTTATAATGACGGGTTTCCTATTATCGTTCAAGGACATTTTACGGACAGATATTATGTATAATGTATATCCTACGTGCTTTGAGAAAAAGCAGTTTTAGGATCACCTTGGTGACGTAGACAAACAACGTAACCATTAAAGAAATTTATTGATACTGGGCAAATTATGGAATTTGAAAAGCCACTCTCGCGACCTTGGAATTGAATGTAGCAATACATTTTTTGTAACTTTTAAGAAATTGTAATAAATGATATTATTTTTATAGCGTACGAGAGTGATGAATGGTACACAGCCAAAGACGTGTGTGTGGCTACAGACAGCTACGGGTATCCTGAAACGCCGTGTTTATTCATCAAAGTTAACAAGGTACCTAAATCTAATATACCTATTTATTTTGTTATATTCTTTAAATTTCAAAGTACTAGTTTTGTTGTTGTTATTTGTACACTTTGGTAAGAATGCGCCAGCTTGAATGATGTTTCTCTTTGTCACAGAAAATGACATTTTTTAATGCATAGGTACGATAAACAAGCAAGCAGGTCACCGAATAGTAAGTGATCACTGCCGCCCATGAACTTCCACAACGCTTGAATCACAGAAATATTGCCGACCCATTAAATCGAAAGGAGAGCGAAACGAGTGAATCGAGAACGAAACGCAATAGCAAACCTGTGGCTTCACGTCGATTTTCTGTGAGACAGTGATCGTATCGCCCTGTGCAAGCCCGCCCATGCTGAGTCAGGACTGACAACAGTGGCTGTACCACTTCCATTTTTTTTTTACCCTGGCCCTGCATTATGACAACATTGCGCCTGATGGTAAGCGTAAGTGCCGCCCAGGCAGAGTAACGGCATCAGACGACAGTCCTAAGACATTCGATACAAATTTGCCGGCCTGCTAAGATGCCTCTTCAAAATACGGGGGAAGGACCCAGGATCATAGGAAGGAGGGAACAGGCATGAAGGCAAACAAGTCCACAGCATGATGGTGCGGCACATAAAAGAACTTTCGAAACTTTTGGTTCGTGGTCTGCTCAAGATGCAATTTTTTTGACCATTTTTTCCATATGCGCTATGTCTACCATCAGGGGCCGAAGCACCAAGGCAGAATTTGTAACTTTATTGAGTTAGTATAAAAAGTGCCATATGCCATAAAAACATCATACTCGTAATAGCAGATAGCTAATTAACACGTAGAGAGCTTCTCGTCTATTTTCGGGCGGTAATCGTATGCCACCTACACCTGTGATAATCTTTATAAAATTGACATATTCTAATGTTAAAGAGCAAATGTTTACACGATACAACTTTTTTATATCCGTTCGATAATCGTAGCATTGTGGAGAGAAACTCACTCCGTAAATAGGTACTCCGTGTAAATGATGATTTAATGATTGCTTTACATTTGGGGTCAGCGACATATATTTGTCACACTACAACCTCTGTGGCGCAGTTGGTTAGACGCCGGCTGTGAAACGTTAAGCCGCGGGTTCGATCTCCATACCAAGACAAATATTTGTGCGATCCACAGGTATTTGTAACGGATCTGGGTGTTTGTGAGACCGAAAAGTCTCTCGTAGTTTCTGATACCCACGCCACAAGACTTCATTGATATTAATGTAGGGTCAGGACTATGTATGTGACTGTTGGGTGTATTTATAAATATATTGCCATTAGTACCACGAACTCCAGTATCAATAGGCATTAGCAAATTGGAGCAGCAAATAAAACACAGGTATGCTGATTACTTTCCGCGTTGGCTTAAGAGCATTAACTAAATTAAATTCATTGATTAGGCAAAAAGCTTTGTAGGCGTAAAATGTGTGTCGATGTGAAGACCAATATCTATCAGAAATGAAAATAATAGGACTAGAAACCCTTTTTTTCTGCCTACTGTATGAAGTCATATAGGTACGTCCCACTGTAGGGCACGGGCCTCATCTATAATCGAAAGCACGATAGAGAGAGGGTTTGACAGTATAGTCCACCACGCTAGCCTAGTGCGGGTTGGCTGACTTAACATACCATAGAAATTTTTACAAATCGCTGTGGTATGTACTATGTAGGTTTTCACATGATGTTTTCCTTCACCATTAAATGCGTGGTAAGTGGTGATTAGCTATTAATACGTACGTAATTCCGAGCAGAGGAGTGCCCTGGGATTTGAACCTGCTATCACCAACTGTCGACTTTTAAATAAACAGCGTATTCCCACATTAAAGATCGGCAATGCTACGGGTGGCGGTGAACACTTGCCATCAGGTGAAATGTATGCTCGTTTGCCCCCTATGTTATAAAAAAAACCGTGAACATGGCACATTTGGCAGCCGTCTGTCTGGTCCGTTGGTCCGTTACCAATAAGCCACCACGTAATTTTTTCAGCGAATCTTAATAAATAATAAATATATAATATAGCCAAGAGTCACATACATAGTCCCAACCTCACACTAAGATCGAGTCTTGTGTCGCGGGTATCAAAAACTATGAGAGACTTCTCGGTCTCAGAAATACCCAGACCCCAAACAAATACCTGTGGATCACACAAATATTTGACTCGGTGCGGGGATCGAGCCCGCGGCCTATTGTTTCAGGCGGCGTCTAACCGACTGCGCCACGAAGGTTGTCCATAAATGAAATGAAAAAAGGAATCAAAATCAGGTGAGTATTGCGTTTCCTACTTCAATAAATTATATTAATGTTGCAGATATTCGGATGGAGTCCAGATTACTACAGCGTTGCTGATTTACCACAGGATATGCCTGAAGACCTCGTGGACCATATCAAGTCTTTGGAGGCAGAAAAAGTAAGAATTTTTACCATGTTTTTTAGTTTCGTCTAATTTATCACAAGTTATTATTGGTCTTCATTGACATATTATACTAGCGGGGACACCACAAACAAAATGTTTGTAACAGAAATGAACGGTACCGTACCGCTCCTTATGTTTTTGTCTCTTTCACGTCTACGCAGTAATATCATCTTCGTCCTCGCTTCACTGGGTTTAATCCTGTACCAGTACAATGCGTGGAGATTTTGTTTCCGATGTCCGCTCTAATAAAATACTTCAATGTTGGTCTATATGCTTTTGAACTTTGACACGAACATTTTCTAAAAATAGTTTTCATCTCTAGTCATATTATTTTGTGTCTTTTTTAATCGGTTTAGTAATATGCTGGTTATGTAAATTCAGTTATCACTTAATAGCGTTGCTTTCGCCAAATATCCCATCAAACTTATTCGGACAAGACAATGAAATACGTTTTATATCGACACTAAATCTTTATTGCAAGTCGTTAAACACGAGGAATTCTGTGACGCAGTTTCAGTTGCTACTGACGGAAGAGATTATACATTAATCATTATGCCACATCGTGCATTCTATTATTAATTGTAGGCGCTCTAAAAGTTGTAAACTTATAATTAATATAGACAGCTTCCGAATTCCGTGGCGCTATATCATGTACAGTTAAAAGCGAGGGCCGCAGGTTCCATCCTTGCAGTGGAACAAATGATAAAAGTTGGTTTTGAACTATATTAGTGATTGTTAGATGAAGATCGTAAAAAGGCGAAACTCCGAAGGTTGTATTGTAATATTGTAGTTGAATTTAGATACGGTGGTAAGTGCGGGTGCAGCAATGGAAGGCTTTTCATAGAAATAAAAATATGCAATTTGTGGTATATTAAGCAGTGATTTTTTATGATTGAGGACTATGAATATGACTTTGTGCTGTCGCTTCTCTTGTCGGCAGCGAATTTCAAAAGCATCTTTACCCTGGTGAAAATTAGGTAACATATTATATTCTATTACAGCAAAACCAAATATGGATAACGTGTTTTGATGAGAAGCACAATACGACGAAGATCGAGTACCCCTGGGGCCGAGGGTTGCCGAGCAGTTTCTACCCTTATACAAACGAGATTGGGTACAAAAGTCCAGTACTAGCTGTTAAAATAACGCCTACAGGTATGATTCCCATTTTACTGTTCTTCTTTCGTAGCCTGTCTGTCATTAATCCTATTTAGAAAATAATTTTTAGAGAGAATTCTGACGACGCGGTTTGCACTTGCAACCACTGCGGTTGCGGGCCCGCAGAATGCAGATACAATATATTACGAAAATAACAAAAGCACATCACACGGAGTGATTTACGCCCGAGCCGTTTAAACTGTCTATTTGGCTATTTGGTTTATTGTGGGTAGACACCTGAAATTGTTACATTAATGTGACGAACCACAGTATCAGGAAGCTTTCTACGCTGCGCCATTTTCAGAACTTTAAAATAAAGACTTTAATATTACATAGATTTGTTTTACATTTCTTTTGCAGTGGACGAAGATATATGGATCCGCTGCCGGGCGTGGGCAAAGAACATAGTATACAACAAGAGCCTCAAGGAGCCATCAGGCTACGCGCGCATCCATTTGTACATCAAACAATTAGAGAGTACCACTGAAGTACTCACCTAGAAATATACCTTCATTTTAGGCAGATAAGACACTCTTTACATAATTATATACATCCACCACACATATCTCTAACTCCACTATTTTATCGGGATAAGATACCTATGAGTCTTGTCACGGGTTTCAAAAACTACGAGAGGCTTTTTGATCGCACAAACACCCATCCCTGAAACAAACTGCAATATTTACACGGTAGGCAGCGGCTTGGCTGTGTCCCTGGCATTGATAAAGCATATGAGCGATTACCGCTTACCATCAGATGGGATGCCAGCTCGTCTGCCTACACAGACAATCAAAAATAACAGTTGTGGTAGATATACTTTAGTTTAGAAGACGTCATTAACGTGTCTGGGAAAATGTAAGAATTTTCTTACCAGTTTTAGTTGATGTGACTTGTGTAATGTGGTAAAATGGAATAAGTAATTGCTGATAAGACGAATTCTCAAAAAAATTGTGTAGTTAGTTTCATATTTTATATTTATATTTTAAATACTCTTTTTGTATCTTTGGATACTAAGAAATATGCATAGCATGAATTTGAGTAAAATATAGTTACAAAACTTGTCTTGCTTTATCCCACCAAAGTCGTATATATTTCTTGGAGGTAATTAATGGTTATTAATTACTTGTTATCTGGGCGAATGTTAATATGCTACTATGTCTACTGCTATATCATTGTTAATGATATTTATCCTAGACATTTTCCCTTGAAATGTGTAATTTTATAGTGAATAACTTTATGTTTACTTCCTTGTTATTAGATAAAATATTGACGGGTTTCAATATTTAATTACTTTAGTGCATTTAGTTAATTTATATGTAAAGAGTAATTTGCATGTTTATTTGAAATGGCGGCTTCTTTAGAGCCAGAATGAAGCCATAAATATTCTGAAAATAGCTTTAAATACGCTACTGTAAACTATTTTGGAAAAATATTGATATTTCCGTTTAGAAATTATGGAAAAGCAAAGTTACTTGGAAACGTTGTTTCCTCTCTTAGATCCGATGTCTTATTAATGAAATACGTATCTTGTTGGAAAAAAATAAGTTGGGAGTCCTTCTATATAGTTTTAACTAAAAAGTATTTATAGCAAAATCCTATAAGGACAAAAATATTGTTTGTAAGACAGGATTGGCGAATATTTGTCGCGACTGTATTCTGATACAAAATTAACTTTGTTGTTGATTACACAAATGTGCATTTTACTGAGAATTGCATTTTACAATGTTACCACAACAGTAATAATTATAGCTCTTTATTATTAAAGGATATTTACAAGTGGAATGAAATATTTGAAAAAGTTTTTTAAAAGAAAAATGACGGCATTTTTTTCTGTTTCGAGTTTTCATTTGAATAGTTTATAATCTTCAAAACATATTATATTCATTTTAATTGTTCATAATCTTGAAAAGATATAATTTAATAAAAATGTATATAATTGAAATCTTCATCCTAATTCAAAGTAATTTCGAATTAACTATATAAATTATCAGTATTTTTTTATTTATTTGTGTAAAATATTCGCCATTCCTGTCCTAAGCATTTAATTGTAGGTTCTTGCCTGTATTTAGTACAAAACCTGTTAAGTAGTTTGTAATTTTAATAGAATAAATATAATTCCATTGTGTGTGTTTAGTAAATTATAAATAAATATTTAAGGATAAAAACGTGTTTTATTGGATCAGTTCTCGCCATTACGATTTAATCACATTCATAATTTACTAAATAAAAACAGCTAAAGTATAGCTAGAGCATGCAATACATGCATATATATACATAGACTCACGCCTTTTTCCCAGGAGGTGTAGGCAGAGGTGCCAGGACACCCATATTTCGCAATGTATTGATTTATGTGATAGTGGGAAGCCTATTGCTATATCGGGCACAAATTTCCAGACTGAGAAAAAATCGAATATCACTTTGCCCAACTAGAGATTTCATCCAGAGACCTCAACTTTGTAACCATACCATAATAAAACTGCGCTATCGAGGCAGCTAAAAATCTCTCAAACAAACCTTGCTAAGGTTGCAGGCTGTCTGAATGTAAGAAGTTTTAAACAAGTCAATGTGAAGATACTTGGGGAATTTCTATTTCATCAGAGGACTTTCTGTTGCCGAAAATAGAAACAGAGAGAGCTACAGCATAAGTATATTTTCTGAATTTACTTCAGCAAGTTTTGTAATCATCATAATCGACCAGAGGAAATTATTGCTGATCCCATGCCTTGTCCAAAAGTCATTGGACACGGCACAATATTTGTCCCTTGATAATAATTCTAAAATGGCATGTCGTAATATAATATATTTGCATATCATTGTAAATACTCATATGACGAAATAAGTATCAATTTTCCAATTCTTATTTTAGCTGAATTCCGTTCCATTTTCCCAATAAATGAAATATATAATGTTCCTTTTATTCTATCTATAAATCTTCAAAGCGACATCGGAAAATTACGAGCCAGCGTGAATCCGTATGAATGAAATTACAACGGAAATGTATAGATATATGAACGAATAATTCTTTCATCTAGGTAATGCGTTTACAGGCATCGTATATTGTTTTTTTTTTAATATATGAAAAATATTATTTACGATTTGCGAAAGGTCGCTTGCAGTTGCTGGATGCAACAAGCCGAAGACAGGGTGAATTTCGACGAGGCCTATGTCCAGATGATTATTTTGATATCAAAAACGTGGAATGAAGTATTATTTGCGAAAAAAATTCTGATCGGCGTTGTTCTTTAAGCTTTCTGGCTTGAATCTGATGGCAATATGCACAGAGTACTTTGTTATATAGAAAGTAATATGCCTATCAATTGTCAACAGGCAATTATGTATTTCTATTCGAGACATTTATAACGTTTTTATTAGTTATTTCTTCAGGCTGTTAACGAAAAGGCCCAAGATTATAGAAATGACGGAAAATGTGAATATATTACACAGCTTAATTACATAGCAACAATATGCCATAAACGGTCCATTGGTTTGGGTTGAAAATACGAGTTCACATTGCTGAGGTTTGGAAATCCAGCACGTGTATTTAAACTCTAAAATGTGAAACTGGAACAAAATATACCCTTGTATAGAGAGGAGATCAACAAATAAGAACCTATTAGAAAATTACTTATGTAGGTGACTCTCCGCCTATGAATATTGCTTCTAAACTTATGGATATTGGTGCTGTTTTTTTTCTTGAAATTCCCTTAGTAATATAGTTTGGATAAACCGTTTATTTTTTTAGCATTTAACATTCAAATTATTTACAACATTTTTGTATAAAATACTATTGCAAGGAGTACATTATTGATCGTAAATCTGCCTCTCCAAGATTTATTACCAGTTCTATTTTTATTAATAGTATTCCAATACGTAAATCAAATATATTTTCAACGACCAACTGTTTTATAAGTAATAAAAATAATAATCAATGTTCAAAATTATCCGGTAATTAATTGGCGAAATCGTCGTAAAAACAAACAATTTTGACCTACTTTGCATTTTCCGCACTGGTGTGATTGTACGCGGGTGGTAACCGTAAATGGTTTACGGTGGTGGATGGTGGTGGACGGTGGTGGATTGTGGCGAATGGTGGTGACTAATTGGCGAGGCTCTGAGGCGGCTGGGCGGGCGGGTGTGAAGCGCCGGTTGCCGCCAGATTGGGCCGGATGTGTTGGACTAGCAAATATCAGGTAGGTGCAGACGCGATGCTTGTGTTTGGGACCGGCCTTTTGTGTTTTCGCTCGAAAGTTTAACATAAAATATTTTTTAATGAGATATTTGTTAATCTCAACCCATTGTATATCAACCAGTCTATAAGTTCATAATATTTATAAATCAAAATGATTTTCCAATTTACCACTATCAATACAATGTTATGGGCAGATAGAGGAGCCAGCGTATTTCACCCTTTATTCCCTACGATAGGATGAGGCAACGGCATATTAAGTACTATGACACAATAAGTTGTAGTACCTACAAATAAAATAACCATTGCTGATGGCGCGAAATATTTTATGGCACAAGTAATAAAAGCCTATATCACGGCGTAAAATATACAAGTAAATCTACGACCTGGCTTAATTATTATCAGGCTACGAAAGGAAAAACCATTAACATTACCAATATAAACACAAGTCTCTTCGAGGCTTCAGTCCACTAGGCATTATACCACCGATTCCTTCACCCTACTCACGCCTTGCCGGTCAGCAGTCAGTGTGGCAGCGGTCGGCGAGCGGGATGGGTGCCGATAAGCCCAACGGCGTGGTCAACTACTGCCGCCGGCCACCTCAGCGGCCGTTCCTGCAACGCATCAAGTATGCGATATGGAACCCGGAGGAGAGGACCTTCCTTGGACGCACTGGCAAGCGATGGGGTAAGGGTTTTTATTTTTTTAAGCAAAAGTTTTTTTGTATTACGATTTAAATTTTTATATTTGGAATTAATTTTATTGTTTTATTTATTGCATTTTAGAGAATTTCGGTAATTGTTTTATGCAGTGATATATTGTATTTTTTTTTCGGACGTTAAGGTTAATATTTTTTTTATTATCGGATTCTTCGTATTGAATTTTCAGAGAATATATTTACAAATTTATTGTTTTAAATATTCTACAAGTTAACATGTTTCGATATAAAATTAATGACATGTATAAGTAATGCTCAGTTTTACAATCCATATCTTAATATCATAACGCGGATAATTTTGAAGTGGAAATCGATGAAAAACTGTGTAGATATGTATAAAGTGACGAAGTTTACATGTTTGAAAATATTGAAATACGACGATTAACGTGATGTTAGTTGAAATAAAACTATTATTTACGGATTTTATCGCGAATTTAGTTTAATTTTTACATTTTACACAGTGAGCTCCTTCTGCGTAGATCGGATCGCAAACACAGACTAGATATTTAAAATTAATTTTTAAATTAATAATTGTAAAATAAGGGTAGTTAAATTGTAACAGTCACAGAGCGGACGTCTAATACCTCAGTCCGCCCCGTGACCACGAAAGCTGTAAAGTAATCGAAACGTCGGGAAGTTAAAAATGTAAAAATTAAACTAAATTCGAGATAAAATCCGTAAATAATAGTTTTATTGCAATGTGTAACATTCGCGTAAATCTAAGAAACCATTATGTGATGTTAGTTATTCAATACATCTCTCTGGGCGATTGTTTAGAGCAGAACCGTGTGCCATAAGGTAACAGGTTCGATCTCAGCCAACAGTTAAAATAGCTGCAAAATTCTATAGTAGATATTATGAAGGTTTCTAAGTAATAAAATAAATTTTATTTACAATCTAATTTAATAGCAAATGAACTGTAAGGGCGTGAAATTTTTCGTAAAAATTATTTTGTTTTCTTTACGATTTTTCGGAATCAGTGCAAAATATTCCCGATATTTTTTCATTTTCGAAGTTTGAAATTTTACTGATGTATGATGGATGATGAGGTGAATCGAAACTCAGGGAAGTTAACTGGACGTCTTGTTTAAAAATCAATTTAATTAACTTTTAATATAATTGAGGATAAATAATAATTTTAGACTCTTTTTATTCACAAAGCAGTAATCAGATGAAATGAAATGAAATGAAAATAATTTATTGAATCCATTAAAATGTTCAACATCATTTAGATTCAGTCATTTTTTTATCTACCACCCGGTTCGGAAAGCTGTTTTCACTAGAGAAGAACGGGCAAGAAACTCTAGTGTTGCTCTTTTCAAAACCAGTTTACAATGTAGTGAATTATTACAAAATTTACAAGTTGGTTTAAATCAGAGCAGTTTAATAATAATATGTTGAAAATTTACAGTAAATATTTTTGATATGAATATTATTATATTTCCATTACTATGGTTGAGTGAAGTGAAGTCGCCCAGAACGAAGAATCAGTATACTCTTTTTCGCCAAAGCAGTGAATAATTGCGAGTCTTATGTAATCCATCAATCAATCCATTACAATGTAAGCAAATCGGATAGACCAGTCTACGCAAGCAGCACCCGTTCACGAGTATGACGCATGTGCCAGCCATCGGCCTCCTCAACCATGTTGCAGGGAAGTGACCGACCTGGCACACGACGCCACCGCAAGCACAGACCTTTTAGCGAGCATGAAATACCTTATCACTTACATAGGAAAACAATGGCAAATTTAACAAGTTACTTAATTTAAATGGTATTTTATAGAGCACACCAAGACTTACGCTCCGAGATACTACACATTCATTTAATTTTATTCTATTCCCAAGCCTTGTTATCGTTTAAATATTCCGAAATTTTATAATATGCCTTATTGCATAATTTTTGCTTGATAATAGCTTTGAATTTTGTAATAGATAAGGCTTTAATATGACTGGGAACTTTGTTATAAAAGTGTATACAGTAACCCTTAAAAGATTTGCTGATCTTGTGGAGTCTGGTCTTAAGAGTAGCTAGATTATTCTTATTCCTAGTAGTTTTGTTGTGGATATCGCTAATCTTAAGAAAACTTTCTTTATTTCTATGTACATAAATTAAGTTTTCAAAAATGTATTGTGATGCTACTGTCATTATATTTATCTCTTTGAACTTTTCTCTAAGAGAATATCTGGACCCAAGCGAATAAATTGACCTTATAGCTCGCTTTTGGAGAACAAAGATGGTATTAATGTCAGCAGCACCACCCCACAGTAAAATTCCATAACTCATCAGACTATGAAAGTAGGCAAAATATACCAATCGAGCTGTATCAACATCAGTCAATTGGCGAATCTTACCCACCGCAAAGACTGCGGCACTCAGCTTTTTAGCTAGAGCGATGATGTGAGAACCCCATTGAAGTTTGGGATCTAATGTAATTCCTAAAAACTTAGTTGTATCCACAAGGCTCAACTCATCCCCATTCAAATTAATGTTAGCATTAACTTTTTTGACATTAGGTGTCACAAACCTTATACATTTCGTTTTTTGGCTATTTAATAACAAATTGTTAATGCTAAACCAATGTACTATTTTTGAGAGGGTGTTGTTTACGTCGTCAATATGAGGATTACGTCGATTTACTTTAAATATTAATGAAGTATCGTCGGCAAACAACACTACCTTACAGTTGTCCCTTATAAAAAAAGGTAAGTCATTAATATAAATTAAAAAGAGAAAGGGTCCAAGAATCGAGCCCTGCGGAACTCCCATAGTAACGGCAGACCCAGGAGATCTTATTCCGTTGACATCTACACTTTGGACCCTACAGATTTGATCCCCATCGTGAATTTGGACTCTACAGTACGAAAGTTGACTTTATTAGTGAATTAAACAAGAATATAAAAGGATATAAAGATGAAAAGTAGTATTTAAAATTGTAAATATTGAATTTTTTGAAATTTCCGAAAGATATCCTGATTTTTTCCGAAGAATAGAAAATTTCCGAAATTTACACATCACTAAACAAATGAGTCTTTAACCCCATCTCTCGCGGATTTGGATCTCGTTTTGCGCGGTTATTCATCAGTACTTTCTATCGCTCATCAGGTATTACTAATGCAACAAAATTCATCAATCGATTCCCTCTGTGTGGTTAATGTAACTACGATTCTTTCAACCTTCTATTATGTATAGATTGTTTTAACTCAAAGATTTATGTCTGTTTTCGTAGCTTTTTTTACTTCATAAATCTTGCACTCATTTTATATAAATACTACTCGGTTTGAATTTAGAACGTTTAGGCAGTTGGAATTTTGCCTTGGATTTTTTCTGACCACGTGTAGGCTTTGCAATGAAGTTCCTTCCACAAGAAACTGAAATGAAGTAATAAATTCTACGTTACGTTTCGTTTGGTAAGTGGCTAGTGGTAGTAATTTTGTATTAACCTGGTTAGCGACTAAACCATGGTGGAAATCCTAGTGGATGGAATACGCGAGAGATAACCATCTTTTGCAGGTGGATAATCTATTTAGATGTTATTGCTATATTGCTAGATGTATTCAAATTTTCAAAATATTGTGAGACATCCGTCAAAAGAGCTCTTATTTGGCGAGGAGGGACATGCTGCATTTCTGTTCACTTAGTCGATTTCCGTGTGCAACAGTGAACCATAAAGTTACCAACGTCTCATTCGATCTGATAGATTCGTTGCGTTTAGGATTCAATCAGTTTATATCCGGTTTGAGTAGGCTACACGTTCACACGTTTCAGAACATTCACAACGATTGGCTAACTTGACAATGAATGTACGGGTTGATGCACATATTTCATCCTACTTTTACATCACGTACGAAAATTTAGATCATGTCATTAATTTTACAAACTTTTTATACTGAATACAAATTTCTAAATTCCAAATGAGGTTATAAAAAGATCAGTGTTTAATACAGCACATCCGAATCATTTTAAAACAGCGTTATTAAGATACCGGAATAGTTTCCACGAAAGATTTACGTACAAAATGGATTAGTTTTTAACAAATTGCCGTAATTACTGTAATGGCATACCTTTCGAGTTCTACCTCTATTTGAGTTGCTAATAAATTGCCTCTGAATTAAATTACGGAGGGTATTGCTATTAATAAAGTAGTTTAAGTGATGGGTGGTGGGAATTAAATTGTTGGGTAGTAACACGAGTTTCCGGATATTTCGGATGTACTAACAGATGTGTAGACGGTTTGTTTATTTGTAGTATTTTAAATGGCGGCTGCAATCTTAAAGAGAGAGAGAGATATTATCTCAGAACATTATGTAGGTAGGCCAACATTAATATGTTCTTCTTAAAACAATACTATCGATATAAATGACACTTCTTATAGTCCTTCCTACATCAACGTATATGTATAGTTTTATGTAATAGTTTTAAAGTAAATGAAAATTAGCGATCGCCCAAAAGCAGAGTAACTAGTTTCAACTGAAATCGGTTTGTTTTCTGGATTTAAATGGCGTCTTTAAGCGGAAAAATATTATAACATAATATATTTTTCTCAACAAGTATTTGTTGATGACATTCATGAATAATTATTATTCTACTTCTTCTACTTGGCTTTATGTTGGCCGGTGCGAGGATCTGCCTTCCGGCTGAGTTCCTCTATTTCGCATGGTCTTCTCTGTATCCTTAATTGTAATGCCCTTGACCCTCGTATCATCCTTGACGACAACAAGCCAGCGCTTTTTTGGTCTACCGTTCGGTGGAGGTTGAATGTTGAGGCTCAGGCACACATTTTGGACGTACTTCTGTACCTTCCTTAGGACATGACCAAACCATATCAAGGGATATATCAGAAGTTTATCGGTATTCATTCGCGTCGCGTTTCGTGAGTGAGATTGCCAATACCCCTCTCCTCTTCTCCTCCTTTTTCCTTCCAGTTCTCCTCTCAATTCGGTAAGCCAGTAACATATCCATTATCCTACGTTATGGATGTCCATGGGCGGCAGTGAACACTTACCATCGAGTGACCTGTTTGTTCGTTTTCGGTTAATAAAATTGTAATATAATCAATAATTATTGTAAAATGTAATATTGGATTATGATAATTTTCTGTATTCGCATTCTTGCTAGTCGACACTCTCTATCGGGTACACTCTTATCACCAGATGCATTGCAGTCATATACATAGGTAGAACTCCTAACATATATTATCCAAGCATTCTTTTTTACCAAAAGCATAAGATAAGTTAATTATGTAGCTATCCATTGATTGTTGCTACTCAGAACTAATTTACTAAAAACATGAATGTGAAATGAACATGTAACATTGTATTCAGATAATAAATTTTTCATTGCTTGAAAATGAATGTCTATTCCTTTTTATCTAGTGTCGGAGTAATCCATTGGAAAAACAATATCTTATTGTGATATTTGTATTTCACGGAATATTTTTGTTGTTTTTGATACTTTAACACTAGTTTAAGAACTAAATAGTTAGTTTAGGTATATGCTTTTTGTTTATTTTTGTAGTATTTTTAGATGGAGGAATTATAATATTACAATCTTTTCATTACAATTTAAATAATAGCATGCAAGATGGATAAAACTTCTCACAAATATTTTCATTAAGTAAAAATAGTTTAAACGCAACTTATGTTTCTATAATTTGTGTGAGCTGAAATAAAGTTAATTAAAATTGTTAAAAAAATTAACAAGAAATGCGTAGTGGCCAAGGCATATACCTCCAAAATGGTTCTCAAAAGTCTTTTTAATTTGATCATCATTGAGGGCACTTTATTTGATTTCCATCAGTCTTACTATTATTATAATTATAAAAATTATGTCCCTCAACTGTATCACCCCATATACGTCCCACTATGGGGCACGAGCCTCCTCTACAATCGACAATGGTTAGGCCATAATATAGTCCACCACGCTGGCCTAATGCGGGTTGGTTGACTTGCATACCATAGAAATTCTTACAATCGCTATGGTATTTTACGGTTTTTTAGTGCGTGGTGATTGACTATCAATACCCACATGACTCAGAAAAGTCAGAGGTGTGCCTTGGGATTCAAACCCGCGACCACCGTGAAAATGTTGGCAGTCGCTGTAGTGGCCTGTTGGTAAACGGACCAGCGTTTACCAACAGGCCACCACGCACATTTTGTCCCTCAAGTTGCACTCCAATTTCTGGATACCAATTATGTCACACCGTTATTCCCGGACAAAATATCCATAGTAGCCTAAATTGCAGAAGCCTATTACATTCGGTTAATAACGTGACCTCATATCAACGAAGGCCACCAGCAAAACGTGTGTTTAGCTTATAATTTAATAGATTCATGTTTAGCGAGCCCACACAGCGCGTGGTGTATTGCAAACTATTTTTTATATTTTAACATTATAAACAATTTGAGAATCAAACGCACGCCTTGCCACGTTTAGTTTTCACTAGTTTTATTACATCCTATGCGTAAATTATAATTTTTGAGCTGGCTATGTTGAAAGAAGCACTTTGTTCAAGATTCATTAGAATGCGAGTGACGTCCATGGTTTTAAAACCACTTTATCACCACTCAGGGTTATAGCATTTTCTTCAATTGCATTGGGACCGCCGCCTGATGCCTTTTGATACTCTGCCTGGACTGTACTTGCGTTTACCATTCGAAGCAGTGCAGTCATTGCCAGTCTAAAAAAAAAAGTGTACTGGGTGTGATTTCTGTGGTCTCCTGGAAGAGATTATTAGGGCGTAATACCCATTCTAGGCCACTATTTTTCATACGTTTTCATATAAACACTTTAGAAATGCTTATAAGTCTGAGCCGGTAGTGCACTTTCAATTCTAGCGATCTGATTGGTTGCTTTATTGTGGGGCACCTAGTGCGACCCTACAGTCGGTAGTTCATATCATATGGAATGCACAAAAGGCAGACATAATTTATGACTTTGTGTTCCGTTGTGTTCCGCACAAAATACCGTTAGGTAATTGGCTGCAAGTTCACTCTATATCTCTCCCATTTTCCGCCAGCTTTTCCATAAGAACTGATCAAAATAAGAACTACTCAGGACAGGAGACGTTAACAAACCCTTTATTGATCTCATGATTCCCCACTGTGAAGTTTATTGGAATTACGACAGTTTTATTCCTCCCATTGAAACGATCTGAGGGTTTAATCATAATGAAATGAGTTATTGGCACATATCATTGCTTGTTCTTAAAGACATACCTACCAATTCACAGAAATCAGATATAAGTTCATTCGTTTTAAGGCGTTATTCCCCAAATATAAATTAAGATCAATAGTTCTTAGTTTTTCCTTTCCATCTTGTTTGATGTACACAATAGCCAGCTTGTCCGCCCCCAATACACAATAACTTCAAAACCAGGCTTACTGCCCCACATAGACTTCTAGAAATAAAGCAACAAACCAATCTTAAATTTTAAGATCACGTTTGGCACAAGGATGGGCTAGTTTCCAAATCATATACTCTGTATGGAGCCGTAAAATATCTTGCATCCCGCCATCACGGTTAGTTCGTGATTCATGCTTTCAATACCGGGTTATTTTAAACTTCATCCCGATCATAACTCCCGGACATTCCTGGAAACTGAATAAGTGATTGACGTTCGCTAACGTAACACGTCCTTACTCGATGCAGATGTGATGAAACGTACAGATATAGCGCCATGATAGATGGGAGATACAGTTGATTTAGATACTGTTTGATGTGTTTTTGCTTGATGAATGTGTTGTTGGAATGAACGAATAAATTTCACCCTTAGCATTCGTGCATCTCATTTTTAGTATATTTTATGGATAGACACTGAAATTGCCGTAGGCTTAGAATAAATATTAAAACACTCAACAGTCACAGCCATAGACCTCGCCCCACACTAAGATTGAGTCTTGTGACGTCGGTATCAGTAACTACCAGAGAGTTTTCGGTCTAACAAAAATGCAGACCCAAAAAAAATACCAGTGGATACACAAATATATATTTGACCCAATCGAATCCGCGGCGTTACGTTTCATTGACGGCGTCTAACCAACTGCGCCACGGAGGCTGTTATAATTCAATTTCTCTCCGTCTGTTATCCTCAGAACCCGCCTCCTGCAAATTTTCAAAGACCAGCATCGAATTATTAGGAATAGTGTATCATTTGACAGCCTCTATGTCGTAATTGGATAAACACAGGCTCTGGAAAGAGAGGCCATGGGTTCAATCCCCGAATCCAGACAAATATTTCGTATTTGTAGTACAAAAGACATCCGTCGTTTTTGATACCCACGACACAGCTCTACATATCAGGGAGTAGTCAAGACTGTGTTTGTGACTGTTGGGTGCATATTTTAATTTTTAACGGGTGACAAAGATCTAATTCCATTTAGTAAGCTGCTTATATATGGACTCTGATTTTAAAACAAATATCTGTATGAAAGAGTGGTCGAGTAATAAACCATTTGGAGCAACGGCGCGGCGTGCCAACAGATATAAAATATCCAAACACGCATTTGTAATTCGCAGTGAGTATACACAATTAATCAACAAAACAACCCCTAAGGATAGTAAAGAACCATAAGTCAAATATGAGTCATCTATGAGGGAAGCTCATTATTTTTAGTTCCGTATCATGTACTACATATAATATGTGCTTATTTTGTAGTAATATAAACGCTTCTAATGATAATAAATACATAAACAATTAACAAGACCACTTAACTAAGTGAAATTAATAGTCAGAAGTGTTGGCACGCGAGGGTGCTTTATGTTGCTAGATTGTTAATTAAATTCTATTGAAACTGTTGGTTGAAACACGCAATGTTTATAGCTAATCCTTTATTTTATGTTATAGTATCTTTTGTATATCTTTTCGTTCAACTTTGACAGCCTCCGTGGCGCAGGCGGTTAGACGCCGCGCCGCCTGTGAAACGAGAGGCCGCGGGTTCGATCCCCGCACTGAGAGAAATGTTTGTGCGGCCCACAAATATTTCTTTCGGGTCTGTGTGTTTGTGTGACCGAAAAGTGTCTCGTAGTTTCTGATACCTACGAGACAAGATTTATTCCATCTTAGTGAGGGGTCACGGTTGTATATTATGTGACTATTATAAATTTATGCATTCGACAGTCAGACGCGTATAACACTAAATAACATCTCTGCTTTAGTACGTTGTAGTACCAGAAACTACGACTAGCAGATACGATCTGGCGACCTTCAAACCAGGAGCATATTCCCACCTTAATGACCGACAACATATCTCCATGGTGTTGCAGATTTTCATCATTTGCCATCAGGTGAACCATATGATCGTTTTCAGTCTATAAATTAAAAACAAAACTTATCAGTCCCATTATTATTTTTTGTTAGTAAAGTTAATATTGGTCTCATTTGCTTAGGGCAGTGATCAAAGCCACGGAAATCCTAGTCACACAATAATCAAAGAAGGCTAATTCTATCCACTAAGAAAGCTATAGTAAAGGCTCTGAACCTACAACAGAAAGTTCTATCTGTTACTACAGACAGGTCGATATAGAAACTACGCAAAAACTAATAGATTTTATGTAGTCCGAAGTCTATCGGGAGTTAAGGCGCAGCGACCGACGTAATTCAGTTTTCGTTTACACCCGCTGGCGCCACTGACGCACCAGTGTTCTTTTAGGAAATGTTACTACAATATTAGAAATTATTGCAGCCGCCGTCTACGTCAGGTAGTAAAGTTTACGCGTTCTCCAAATAGTGGGCCGGCCTTGGTAACAATTTACGTATGCTTTGTGTACATTACGCATACTTTTTATATAGTTGAGTTAGATTTTGAGGTTAGGTTCTGATCACGCTTTAGATTTGAGGTTAGGTTGAAATTAGTCAATTTATTTTTATAATTAGATGCTACGGCACAGGAGACAATGGTAGGTAATGGTATTCCATTTAATGACCTTAAATTAAGTACGTACGTTTTAGGGCAATCTCCAAGAGGTTTTTAGTCTTTAGATGTCCTTGATATCCTATCTACAGTCTTTAGGGTTGGCAGAAACTCAACTACCTCTATGAAAAAAATGATATTGCTATTCCATTTCCTACTTAAAAAAAAACAAGAAATCTACATTTACACATTGAACATGCAGTTTCAGCATTGAAGTCATTTTGCGGTGATGTTTGTAAACAGAGAAGGCTGGTCAAGATCAATATGGTTATTTGGTCGTGATAAATTATCAAGTTACCTTTTTAACGAAGGAACTTTAGACTCAGTATCTAGGTTTTAGGTTTGTACCTTTTAAATTGCATAGTTCTCATTTGTAGCTTTGCTCTCCATTTCCGCCATCGCTGTAACTAAAAAAATGGACTTAATACAGGGTTTAGCATACAGTATCCAATTGAGAAAGTAAACATTTCAAAATTCTGTTTACCCATTCAAAATATAATGCTTTCGGTTTTTTTATAGCTATGAATGGCGAGACGAACATTCCATTTACCTGATGGTAAGAGATGCAACCGCTCATGGACAGTAGCAATGCTTAGCATTCCACTGCGCTCATCATCCTGAGATGTAAGATGTTATGTCTCAATATGTCCAGAAATTACTCTGGCTAATTGTAACCAGAGTAATGATTGACAATCACAGATGACATTGGTCAACATGATAGACCACCATCGATCTTTCTACCCGCAGTCTCCTCCTACATTATAATTCCCAAAACATATATATCACCTTGCTATTATACCCTCCTTCCAAGACCACTCAACATTAACGAAGTTTGATCACAAAACACTCAGGCTGACGTACGCGAAGGGTAAACAAGCCGTGACCGGGTTTTGTACAAGAGCTATTTCTACTCGACCCGCGAAATGGATTCGCTCCCATGTTTACTGTGGCCACCGCCTAAACTCGTCTGGAGGTGATTTTTTATAGCCATATTCAAGGGCTTTGATATATGTGGTTCAGTTTTACACTTTATAGCAAGGCATAAAATAACCAAGACAAATATACCAAAATTGGCTGGTTTTGTGGGAATTTAAGGTTCAAAAATAACACTATTATTTCCCCGTCGTAGAACATATGGAAATTCTGTGAATTTAAGGTTCTATCGTGCGACGATTGTAAGTTTTGGCAAGTTTATGCGTCATTAATCTGGTTAAATCTGACTAGATTCAAATATCGACAATGTTCTTCATAAGCAGAAAAGCAAGCCTGGAAAAGGCGTGCGAATTCATGCAATACTCATATCTATACTACGTTTATGAATAATACGCAAATAAATTCAACATAGGGAAAAAGTTATTAAGCCGTTTTTAACAGTTCTCTGTAAAAATACTTAAAACAGGCATAGATTCAGTAGTGGATTCTTCATTTCTTAGGCTGCAGATGGCAAAATTGATGACTCAACCTCGACAAACAATGTATATTACCTATATTACCTATTACCTACTTATGTCATTGTGGACTAGAGTGAATTCGTAATTACTGGTAAACTGAAAACGAATATTACTTACATGTTTAAAATGTTGTGATGTAAACGTAAAATGTGTCATACTTTACATATACAAAATTGGTTCTTTACATCATCCTTGTAATCATCTTCCTATAATCTTAGGTCCTTGTGCCCTACGGCAGTCACACTACTGTGAAGAAGGATCTTAGCAAGCCGGGATAATTGCATCAAATGACATGGGGTCCCCCGTTTGGTGCCAATCGATACTCTGTGTAGGTTGTATTTACGCTTACCATCAGGTGCCATTGTCATTATTCCGTGCCAGTTTAAAAAATAGATTATATCCGAAGCTGAACAAGAGATTCCCTAAAGATCTCTACTGTGAGCTGTTGGAAGCCCAAATTACTCTGGTTGCAATCTATTTCTCAAACCTATCCATTATAGATACAAACCGAAGTGTTGAATACTAAGATGTGATGTTACAAATATAGAATTTGCAACATTGTATACACATGTGCTATTAACTGTTTACGCTTCTGAAATACGCGAACACATTGTTTTTAAAACACGTGATACCATAAGTAAAACAAAATTGGTAATACTTCAAAGACTTAATAAATTATTATACACCGGGTCACACATCAAATGTAAAAAACTATTTTGTGTATCAATATGGTTTCTTTAACCGTAAGTTCCCTAGCAACCGGAGAACTTGCATTACTAGGTACTGTCCTTCACTACATCATAAAGCAGAAATAACTGGCGTAATGTGGCTGCACAGAACACTTGGATTGTGTGTGGGCTAATGCAACTGTTACTGGTTGCATATAATAAATCTGGTCATTAGCTTTGCTTTTAAACTGATCCTATAATCATGTTAATACTTTGAGACGGAGTAAATAGAACATATGCGAATATAGAGATTAAGCTCTGTTTTAAGATTAAAGGGATTATATTTGAATATTTGCAGCACACAGTCTTTCTGGAGATTGAAAGGAAAACATTGTATGATGTCCATTAAATCCATATATCACACTTCAATACTATACTTCATAATCTTTACCGTAGTGTCTCAATTTGCCAAATATAAGTGGCACTGCGTATTCTCCTTAGGCTTGGTAGTTATAAATTTGGGTGGTATCAGGTTCTGTTAATTTTCAGGTGGCTGTCCCACGCTTCAGAGTAGGTGTAAGTTATATTTTTACGCATATTCCTGTCGATAATTATTTCAGAAATAGGGTCATGTCGATTCTATAGCTCTTTATCACCAGTTGTCGAACATTTTTGATCTTCCAAGTGCAATACTACGGAAAAACTGTACAATAAGCATTTTCATGTATAAATGAATTCATGCGTTATTCAGTGATTATCACATCCATTATGGAGTGTAGAAGGTGCTAACACATGTTGACAGGTTTCATTATAATGTATTTTACGTATAGTGATCATAACAATAACCTTAAACAATTCAATGGTTGGTCTGAGACCTTCCTACGTTTACTATTCTCTTGCGTAAAGTGTCATAACATGAAATCTTATAAGCAAAATTACATTGAGATAAGCGTAGACGAATGTAGGGCACTTGCAATAGGTCAATGTGGAGATCCTTGGGAGAGGCCTATGTTCAGCAGTGGACTTCCTGTGGCTAAGAGAGAAAGAGAGAGAGAGATAGTGTAGAACTTAAAGAGAAAATAAGGCCTAGTTTTCTAGAAGATTCCAGAAAGTTATTGGATTATTGGTTATTAGTAGTGAATAAGGTTTTAAAGACTAATGATATCTAAATGCCTACCAATTGGAATTAATTTACACGTTTGTGGGAAGTGGAGTTTCTATAGGTTACTGTACTTTTGAGAAATTGACGTAACGACAATACGTATTTGATTTTTATCACGACTTACGACATTTACCCACCATCATATCATTAATCTTTTTATGTATTTATTTAATATTTTTACAAATTCATTATTTGGCTATATGTTTATAAACATGTTCTATTGCTATACTACAACATTTTAAGATTTAGAGGTTCAATGTAAGTAGCGTACTTTTTAAAATTATCAATTTAAAATTTATTGAACTACAACGGTTTTTTATGAAAAACATAATTCCCAAATCATTTATTACTTTGCAATCATTACAATTGTATTGAATGTCTTTCCAGGAGTCATTGGCATGATCTACCTGGTGATGTACATCTGCATCATCATCTTCTTCTCCATCTGCATGTGCGGTTTGCTGGCCACCATGGATGACCGGATACCATACTTCACTCTCGCTGATTCTATCATCGGTAAGTAAAACTGTATAACTTTAATGTAACCATAATACGGTGACGGTGGATAATTACATAAACTTAAATAACATTTAAAACTTCACAAAATTTCACTTACCGTCAGATGACCTGCTCGCTCGTTTGTCGGACCTATGCAATAAAAAAAACGTAATTAAAAGTCTTAAGTGTGTTAAAAACATATATGACGCATGCATAATCGTTCAGAACATGCGTATATTTTGTATAAATACATGTTTTTTTTATTTCAGTTAAAACTGTAATCATGTCATTTGCAAACAAAAAGCTTGTTTATTTATATTGCAGGCGACAACCCCGGCATGGGCCATAGACCTATCATAATGAGCGAAGGTGCTCTCATCTGGTACAACGCCAGCAACGCCACGCACATCCAGAAATATGTAGACAACATTAACAGCTTCCTAGGACGTAAGTATTTTCTGGCAGATTTCTTGTTATGATTCATTATCTTCACTGCAATTTAGCTGCCTACACCTATTGCGATTCCGTCCTATACATTTTTAAATGGATGCATAACATTTAGTCTCGGTTGAATTTCAGGTATTATAACGTAGGATAGTGGATATAACTTGGTGTTTAGCTACTAGTTCTCATATGCAAGCCTCAGTACTGAAATCTATCGGATATTCGGATCCGCCGTTATAGCAACATCCGTATGCGATGGGCAGTAATGTCGTGATTCAGTTTCTAACTGTGTATATCTTTGAAAACGCCACGTCGCTAGATTTTTTTTCATACATACCACCAAGTTCATTGCAGCCATTTAGTTGAGCAAGTATAAAAAGACCATGGCATCATCCTTCCAGCATATGAAAACAAGAGTCTGCTCATCAATGGCGGTGTGAACCAGCGCGATTGTGGCGACGTGAAGCCTCCTCGTGAGGAGGTGTGCTCCTTCAACACCAGCCAGTTCGGAGACTGCACTAAGGAGTTCGACTACGGATACCCGAACAGGACGCCCTGCTTCATCATCAAGCTTAACCGGGTATGATGCATAGGATTTATACGATTGAGCCCTATTTTATTGACAAAAGACCTACAAATATTTTATAGAGATTTTCCCGCCCTCACACCCACCATTCCATCTCCTGTCAGCCAGGATCAACAGTAGTACACAAAGAATTGACACAGAGCTCCGGAGCTTAGCGTGTCTCTCACGGACAGTAGCTTTTCTTCAATATTCATTTGTGCTGTTGTGATCACATTTACCACTTTCACCTTTTTGTAGATCGGTATTTTTAATGTTGTGAATGCTTTTACAAATAATTTTCTTTCAATTTCAATATCAATATTTGTCATTTCAGTTATTTGATTGGAAGCCCCAATTCTACGAGGACCCAGAGGACCTGCCCCCTGACATGCCACCCGACATAAAAGACTTCATCGTCAATAAAAGCACTCCTCAACAGGTCAGTAATTATTCTTGAACATTGTAACATTCGGCTGTTGCAAATAGATTTTTATCGGCCTGGAAAACAATCAACGAAAACAAAGAGTTAGGCGCTAAACATGTGTATCGGATTCCGGAATTAATCTGTGTAACTAATTCCAAGCAAGCAGAAAGAAAGAAAAGTTGCATCGATTTATTGTATTTATTACACTTACCAATAGATGTTACTTGACGTGAAAATAGATTCTTCCCCTATCAAATCTTGGGAAAGTATGACTTTGCAAGTCCTGTATGGTGACTTAAGATACTGAACTTTTGTATATGTAAATGATTTTATTTATTTCAGCGCCGTAGTGTCTGGGTGTCCTGCATGGGTGAGCGGCCTGCTGACGTGGAAGCCATGGGTCCTTTGCGATATTGGCCGTATCCTGGAGTCCCGGAGACCTACTTCCCGTATGACAACACTCCGGGATATCTTAGTCCTCTGGTTGCGGTCCAGCTTTTGGAACCCACGCGTAAGTGTTTGGTCAAAATTCTGACTGAGTTTTTTAGGAGAATTTCATAGTTATTTGAAGTTATTAAGTTATCTTGGTAGACTAAAAGTCATTCTCCAGAAGTTTAATCCAATTACTGGACAATAGGAAACTTAACACCTTCGGCATTATTCATAGTATTATTATATATATAAATATTATATATATATATTATATATATAAAGCTATTTTAGCTATAAATTTTTGTCTTTTTCGCTCAAACTAAATTTAAGGGTTGTTCGAAAGAGACAAAACATTTTTTGTTCTAAAAAGGTTTTTAAATATTGTCTTTCATAGACGACTGCTAATGTTTCAGTATTATGTCATATCATAAGTCCCAAGAGGTGTTGTCACCTTTTAAATTTAATGTTATTTATGTCCTATTTTTATTTTTAATATAACATATTTGTTTCTGATTTTTAAGCTTCTTATAAACATGTATAATTCCAGTGGGCCAGATAATTAACATCAGGTGTCGTGCGTGGGCCCGCAACATCTTGTACACGCCCAGCTTGAAGGACCGCTTCGGCTCCACCCACTTGGAGATCATGATCGACTGAACCCGGGACCACTGTCTAGTCTATCCGTTGTGCCTTAGTGTATGTTGTGTTAGTTGTGGGTTCGGGGCGGATCCGGGAGCTTTGGGTTCAGAGAATAATCTCTAAAAAAAGGAAATTAAAAATAAGGGTAAAGAGGAAATTGGGGAATAAATAGTGTGAAGAATTATTTAATCATCGAAATTATAGTAAAACTAAATGTTGGTCTGGCATTGTAATTAGCTATTAAAAAAAGCCAACCAAAGTTACTGCACCTCCAGTTATGAAAGAATGCCATATTATTGGTGTGGGCGAATAATATGTAATCGAATGCCTAATTTTCATTTCTACGAGTAATTTTTAAGTAGGTATTGATGAAAACTTTGAAAAGCAGATAAAAATACACAATTGAATCCAGACGCCAAAATGTTATGCTTGAGATGCATTATAATAAAAAACGATATATCAAAATCAGCTAAACTTAATTTTTCTTTAGGAATGTGGAATCTTAATAGGTCTGATCTAAGCTAGACTATTCTGTTTCATATAGAAATGAAATGAAAACGTCGCTCCTTGGATCCGTTTTCGATATGAATGCATTTATAGCAAATGGTGTTATGATTTTTAATCTATTCCTTACCACAAAAATCCTAGATTAATTAGATTTCCATACATATACCGGATACAGCCGGACTGTTACCGAAAACGAAACTAGATAGTAGTTGTAGAGACAAAATATATCTAAAAATATCGCTAAAAAGTGGTGTTTTTTTTTATTGTCTTGTTTGGGTGGAAAATACATCGATTTTTTGTTAAAATATTAAAGACGCTCTAGTACGCAAGGGATTAAATTATTACTTGAGAAAAAAATGTATTTACAATGATATATTAAAATGATATTAAAAAAATACAAATATATATCGTCGCTTTCTTTGCTATCTTATTTGCATTGTGTCTTTAGTGACCAAATCCACCACCTGGCTTCGTTTTTGCTTGCAATCTGGATACCATGTATAAAATGTTATATTGCGTACCACATGTTTGAATTGTGTATCAACTATAGGTTCACATTTAATTGTAGCATTAATTTATAATCCTGTTTGTAATACATATAGACAAAATAACTTAGCAAAAATAACGGATTTAATTGTGTTTGAAATTAAGTATGTGTAATAGATGTGAAGAATTTATTGTGGTTAAAAACATTTATTAGAATTGTATTTGTTTTGGATGTTGCAACATTATTTTGATAAGAGTAATGATGTAGTCGTCTTCAAATTATATTATTTTATATAAAATTAATGAAAATGGACTTTATGCTATTAACTGATTGGATAATAATTATGACGCCCTTGTTCATGAAAAAAAAACCTATTTAAGTTATAGTTTCGTTTCAAGTTTAAAGCGCTGTTGGCCAAACGCCGTTTGTGAAACCAGATTATATATTTGTATGAACCTCAATTATTAGTTGTTTCGGGTCTGGGTGTTCGTGAGACCGAGAAGTCTCTGATACCTGATACCCGTGACAAAAGACTGGATCTTAGTGTGGGGTAAGGACTATGTATGTCACTGTTAAGTGTATTTATTTCGAACCAATTTTGAATTTAATTAGAGATGACAAAAATAAGACTAAACATTTGATAACTAAAATTCGTTTAAAAACTGTATATGAATAATGATTTAATGTCTAATACCTATTTAATGTTCAGCTTCGTTGCTTGAATTCTTTCATTGTCGCTATTGCCTCGCCCATAGGAGTTGAATTCGTAGGTAATAAAAATAAAACACATTTATCTTTATACTTTTATCTGGATAAAAAGTGTTGCAGCATCCTTAGACACCCTAAATGCTCTGCAAGTGGCTGGTTAAGTTAAATTGGCATCGTTTTCGAATTAATAATAATTGTCAACAGTCGATACTACTTTGATGAACGAGTATAAAAAGAGCTTCTACTGCAGTGTTTCTTAACAAACATTGGTGGTACCTGTCACCCTAAGACCACCCTTAAATAATTTTAGCATGTTTTATTTATAGATAATATTTATATTTTATAACTACTTTAACAATCAACCAAACCAGTCAAGTCAAGACAAGGTGGTCAATAGCTATACAAAAATTTTGTCCAATGGTCCCATGTGGTTAAAAGGTTAAAAACGACTGCTCTATGAGTCGATATATTTGCGGCCATCTGACAAATACCTCTTGGCTTAATATTTTCCACATGCTATAGACATGGCAGTGCACAATTACTCGTATGCTTCGCTTCTATATTGATTTTGGGCTCAAGACAAGTGTTCTTGCGAAATTCGAGCTTTGGTGCCAATTCTTTGCTGCCATCGATTCTGATAGGACTTTCAGTAACGTAGGATCTCATCTATCTGGCGTACTCAATCAGGGTAAAAATATAATTAAAATTGATCTTAGGACGTATTAAGGCATTAAGTACTTATCCTGTCACTTGCGGAGACAACAAACACTAGGTGTTGGTGTAATGAATGTTCTCATATGTTAGCAAACGTGTAGAACCAGTAGTTTGTGTCACTTTTGTAAATGATTGAATATAATGATCGTGGGTGGTTATTATTGTTTTATTTATGGTGTAAGATTTATATTTAAAGCAAAGAGTACTACGGCACTGGAGAAACCGGCATGTCAGAGATCCATGAGGACGTCAAAGGTTTCACGATTTATATTTGTAATATCTCCAGACAATCTAGTCAAGAAGTACTTGGACGATTAGACGAAAAATTCACACATCACGCGTTAAATTGACGCTCATAACTGGTGTGTAAAGTGCGAGAGGGGCCGTGTGAAATTCGTCTTTTTTTGAAATATTAGCCTATAGTGTGCCTCCTACACAGAAGCCGCCGGCATACCCGCAAAGCCTAGCCACCCAAAATACATGGTTGTCACACCTAAAATGTTGGTCTGTGGCATATGCCGCCAGCTTAAACACGCGGCATTAAACCACCGGCAATGCCGTCTGCGTAGTGGAAGTAGGCATTAGAAAGAAGTGAGAAATAAAAATACACAGATAGAAACTGTCAAACTAATTTTATTAATAATTTACAAATAAATATCACTCGAACACAATCACTCGGCAAATAAACGTGTCAATAAACATTTATCGACAATAAGCAACAATTTATGACTACTAATAATTTTCATTGACGGGACACTTTGGCACATATTCTCATTTTCATTTCACTTTTTATTGAATAAGCAAAATAACTATTTATTTTATAAAATTAATGATATTTGGCAGTTTTAATAACAAGTGATTAATTACAGTTAGCGTTTAATAGCAGTTCTGTGCTAAACGTATTTAAGTGAAATTTTCTTTTAACATTCTAATGTACTAGTGGTTCTTTGCATATGAGCTTCCCACAATATTGTAAATCATCATGATACCAATACCTATATTAATCTCGTCCATCATTTAAATAATGTAAGGTAATATAGTAGGTAAAATAATGAAGCGTTAATACATTTTCATGTACTAATAAATAAAATAAATTAATACTCATATCAATCGCACATAGTCTTCCATTAGTCATTAAATTTTTCTATGTCACAACAATCAAACGCACGGTATTTTTATGAATTATTTGTAATGTAGACTCAAATAAACTCGCTCTTAGTTAATTAACAAATACTTACAAATAATTCATGAATAAGGAGAGCAGAATAGTTTACTTTCACTTATGAATTACGATATTAAAAAATCTGTTGATAAAAATGAAAGTTTAAGGCAGCAGAAGGGCTAGGTTAAGAAAACAAAATTAATATTGACCGTCCTATTCTTTATGTTTTCGTTTGAATGTAACTGTATTTATTTCGTTGGTATGTACCTGGAAAAAGGTGATTATTTTATAATCTGTATCAGCCCATATACGTCCCACTGCAGGGCACAGGCCTACTCTACAATCGAGAATACGATTGAGAGTGGTTAGGCCATATAGTGGATTATTTTATAAATGTTATTAAAATCTTTGTGATCAAATACGTTGGTAACGGGTCAAAGGTGTCTAAAAACATTAAATCCCAGGGCACACCTTCGAATTTTCGGAGTCATGTTTGTATTGATATTCAATCACCACGCGTCGTAACGGTAAAAGAAAACATCGTGAGGAAACCTGCATCATCAGTATATGGCTTAACTACTGTAAATCGTAGTCTCGGTTGTAGAGGAGGCTGTGGCCTGAATTAAGACGTATATGGGCTCATACAGATTAAAATCAATATTGAATTCAATTTCAGATCACTTTTCGTCGTGGGAGCACAATTGAATACGCTAATGTTGTAAGTCTCATAATAAGCGATCGAGATCAGGTAATAATATACTTCTCGATTCTGTATCTGTATCTATATCAGCCCATATACGTCCCACTGCAGGGCACGGGCCTACTCTACAATCGAGAATACGATTGAGAGTGGTTAGGCCATATAGTCCACCACGCTGGCCTAGTGCGGGTTGGCGGACTTACATACCATAGAAATTCTTATGAATCGCTATGGTATGCAGGTTTCCTCACGATGTTTTCCTTCACCGTTTTAGTGCGTGGTGATTGACTATCAATACACACATGACTCCGAAAAGTCAGAGGTGTGCCCTGGGATTCCAACCCGCGGCCACCGTGAACATGTTGGCAGCCGCGTCTTGTCCGTTTACCAACAGGCCACCACGCACTTCTTCACAAACTTCTCGATTATTATCACAAAAATATAAATAAATATTGCATGCCATTAAAAGTAAATGAAATGTCATCAATATTTCTTACCTTTTGCTACGTCCCGTCCACTCAACTGTGGATGTCTATTCGATCATAATTTCGATGTGGACAGACCCTATGCCTTCCAGCCTATCGTACATAATGTTGTTGGCCCAGGCGCGACACTCCACGTTAATCAGCATGCCAGCTACAATTATAAAGAAGAATTAGGTGATCCGTAAATAGTCTCTACTGATAAAGAGCATGAGGATTGAGGTTTTTTATTCCAGTGAATGGCGACATAAGCATGCCATTCGCCTGATGGTAAGCGATACAAACATGAACAGTAGCAAAACCAAACAACACCATGAATTACAAAGCAATGTTTGGCATTCCACTGCGCTCGCCATCCTGAGACATACGATGTGAAGTCTCAATATGTCCAGTAGTTACTCTGGTTACGTCCTTCAAACCGGAACACAACAGTGCATTCACACTCCTTTTTGGCGTGAGGAATAGATATTGCGATGGTACTTAATCAGGCGGCCTCGCACGTATGAGAGACCTACCACCAATTTGACTTCATCTTGAATTTGAAATAGCGAGTTTAGAAAACTTAATTGCATCATACTCCTACATCTAGATCGGCGGAGAGAAGTCTGTTTCAACATTCTTATAAATTATGCTATCCTTTTTTCAAGTAAAATTGTTTCGTTGCGCGAGAGAAAATTGTATCCGTACACCTGAATGCTACTAAAAATACTTTAATACCCAAGAAAATCTAGCCTGTTTAGCGTATCAGCACAGTCCGTGGTTTTATAGAACTTATTTAATTCCATATTACTAGCACATTATACTTGTAGGGGCGTAAGGTGGAGCTTCCATAATCTATATTCTTATTATTTTCATTCAAAATCCGTGACGATAAGTGTGCAACTTACTCTTAGGCCTCTGCAAATGCACAGCGACGAGAGGGCTCAGATAGCCCTCCTGGTTGGTGTAGGGGAAGTAGTAGCCCGGGAACCCTCTGTGAGGGAGGTACTGGATCGGGCCGATGTTCTCGCGGTCCGCAGGGTTCTCGCCTTGGCATGACACCCACACCATGTTCAACTGTGGACACATAATAGTCAGATTTTAATGGTTAATAATAATATTGCTTGAGAAGTAGCGACAGGTCCCTGACAAGGACATTAAAGATTAAATATGAGACTATAAAAGGACTTCCCATGCTAGAATGGAAAAAATAATGATGGATTTACTCAATCAAAAAAAAATATGATCAGAGTGCGTAATATAATTATGCTGATTATACCCGCATGGTAAAAACTATTTAATTCGTTTTTATTTTATTTAAAATAAAAATCTCACCGATATAACCAGTGAGATATGCTGATACTTTCATTGTATAGTGAGACAGTACTATTCTGAGTCAGAAAATAGTATTATTCCACAAGAACTCACATAATTCTTATCATAAGCCGTCATATTCCTGATATGCTCCTTCAGATCCTCAGGCATGGCTTCAGGCAGTCTATCAGAGCTGTTGTAGAACTCTGGCCTCCATCCATATATCTTGTTCAGCTTCAGGAAGATGCATGGTGTGGACTTGTGGTAGGCGAAGTGGTTGTCTTCAACGCAGGGGCCCCAGGCGCTGATGTCGACGTCGCAGACCTTACCAGCTGGTGGAGGCAGCTTGAAGTCGCAGTTGTGGATGTTCTGGCCAGCTCCAGCTTTTTTGCCGTCGCGTTTGTATGCTGTTGAGAGATGACGATTGATTTTCGGTAATGTTATTGGAAGATAAGTATGAGTTGTAATTGAGTCAGTATGTACCTTTCATATTAATATTCATTCCAAAACCAGAACTCTAGCTATGTTGCAGTCGCGAATTTGGGTTTAAATCCTATTAATTAATTATTCGTATAACTATAGTTTTAACTACTTTTCGTAGTTTTAATATTAAAGTGATTTTATCTAGTAAATATAATCCAGTGGAGTGTAGTTGGCTGCCACTTGCCTCTCACAAGTGTCTATAGACCAAACTCTAAAGTTAGAAAATATATCGGAAAATACTGAATAGCATCAGTTTAAAATAACCCACTGCAGAGCACTGCTCGGAACTATTGTACAATAAATCAATAGTTCGATGGCCTATTGCGGGTTGGCGAACTTCACAAACCATAGAAAATCTCGGATTCAATTTCAGTCGGAAAGTACCTACTCGATGTGAAATATCTATTAAGAAAGCAAAATCGAGACCTTCTTTCTTTTTATATATTAATTCCTAGGATAAAATTACAAAAGACAAATTTTATCTATTGTTCTCAAATCTAATAATGTTTTCAATCTCACCTGCCAAGAACTTGGACAGTTCTTTCACCCAGAACTGATGGCTGCCAGGATCATTGCCCTTGTACCAGACCACGCTACTGGCCACCTCGGGAGGCATGGGCCGGAATCCCAGGCCAGGGTTGGTGCCGATGATGCTGCTCTCCAGCTGCCATTTGGGCTGCCGCGAGTCCAGCAGTTGGAGGAAGGTCCACATGCATATCGCCACCAGGATCGCCAAGGCGGAGTAGAAAATGAAGTAGAACAGGGCTATTTTGGCTGTGGACAAAGGAAAAGTTATTTTAAAAGTGATCTGTTTAAAAAAAATAGGTACATACCAACATTACCTTTATATCATGAACATTAAAAGACGTTGCCTCATTAGTTTAGTCCAGGTTATTTAAGCAGCTTTTTGGCCCCATTTTTATTTGCATTAAACAATATCTACCTACTTGACCTCTCACTATTACCCGCAACATACAACATGACATTGGCGAAAACTACATTTGAAAGGAAGAAGAAGAAGAGCGAGAATATTGGGACGCCTGAGCCTCTGGGCGAGATTAAATACAGTGTGCCCTATCCTATTTGCCATGCAAACCCATGCAAGACTACAGAAGAACAAATATAGGGCTGCTGCACTCCAATCTACGTTTCTAATAAGTATATGACTCCAAAATCACATGTCACAAAAATAAGTCATTATACAGCATTATTTAACTGAACCGCTCCAATTCTTTAACCCAGCGGAAGCTTGAAGACAGCATTTAGCGTCTGGCTAGAACGGGTCTCGGACGGTACGGAGCGCCGCACAGGATGTCGCTCAATGATCTCATTGGGCCAATCAGCGGCGGACCAACTTCCGCCCGCCGCTGTACGCCCGTCTGTACACGTAAAGACAATCTGTGTGAAATTACTCATTTTATTCACCTTAGAAGAAAATGTGTGTTAGTACTGGACTAGTTACTAAAAATCTCACAATTCATATTCCGTTATTAGAATTGTAATTTATGGAGCTAAGAAGTGTCTTAGGTATCTACGAAAGATTTCCATTAATAAATAATTATAAGAAAACTCTTTACAAAAAAACTTTTTTTTTTTTTTACCGAAATAAAAAGAAGAGATGTATTTAGCATTTTTAACTACATTTCTCTTAATTAATCTTGTAATTTATAATTTCTTTTTTTAGCGAAATTACTTAACGGCGATCCTATATTTTGTTGGGCTTTATTTACAAAATAATTAATGACTATATCTTTAAAATTATGGTACGTTAGTATTGTCTCCTCAGATTATATTACAATATAATTATTATTTATTTTCTTAAACTTTAAGATCGTTCAAGTATAGTCACACATGGGTGGTTCCGTAACCTCATATAGAATTACAAATACTCAATATATTACCAGCTTTTAACAAGTAATATTTTACATAACATTTATATGTCCCATCCCTGCACCGAAATAAATATTTGTGTGATCCTATTTAGTGTCCGGGTGTTCGTGAGACCAAAATTCTCTCGCAGTTTCTGACACTCGCGACACAACATTAAATCTTAGTGTGGGGTCGGGACTATGTATATGTGACTGTTGGGTGTTTATTATTAATTAATAATATTTAATTTTGATTGTAAAATAACATTGAATTTCAACCAGATACCAACTGGATTGACTGGCCAGAGATTACTAGTTATCTGTCATTCGATACAATTATGACGATCTACACTATTTTAAAAGTAAATCGTGCATATATTTTTGCAATTTTATCATCGAAATTTAGGAACCATTACTTTATATTCGCTTCTAATTCAGTGCTAATTACCCTGCTACACGGATTGTCGCACTAAAGAATACATTTCTTATTTTTGTGAATTCATAGAAGTTTTAATTACTTTTTTTGTGGGGCATGATGACAATTAGTTTTTATTTATATTGTGACGTTGGCCGACAAGCTAGCAGCCAGCTGATCTTAGGGTAAAATCGACATTTGTGGACTTAAGCGATACGAAGACAAACTGCTGCAAAAGTATTGTAGGGTGGGTGCTCAGTTATGGATTGTGATGTTGATGATATTCACAACTTCGAAAAGTAAGAGGTTTGTGCTATAGACTCGAATATCCTCTGTTTCGTCTTTCCAATCAATTTCTAACAGCTGCACCCAACAAAAAAATATCACCAAATCAAAAACAAAATCCAGATCGATACATATCTCAGAAAATATCGCAAAAACCATACCGTAAAGCAGAAAGTTTAGTACTTCAAAAGCCCAAAGTGTATTGTAGTAAAGATTGTCAGAATGAAGAAAATATAAAGACCGCATGAAGAAAGAAGATATTAAGCCACTCACACCAGCTGGATCCAGTCCTGCCGCAGAACTGCCTGGTCTTGGGGTTCCAGATGAACCGCTGGAACTTTTGCGTGGAGGTGAGGGGCGGCTCCTTCTCACGGTAGTACAAGTTGAACCGCTCTAGGCTCGTCAGGTCCGACGGTCGCTTCTTCACCGTCATCTTGCTGGGTTAACTGTGGAGAAAAGAAAATGTAAGAAATAACGCAGGTACTGGTATGTGAGAGGCAGTGGATAAGTACCATCACAATGTCTATTTCTCCCGCCCAAAAGCACTGTAAATGCATTGTTGTGTTCCGGTTTGAAGGAAATTTTAGCCAGAGTAACTGAGATTTAAAATCTTATGTTAGGATGTGCGAGGGCAGTGGAATGCCAAAGATTACTTTGAATATCATAGTGTTGTTTGGTATTACTACGAGGTCGAGTCGTTTACCATCAGAAGAAAATTAGCTCCATTATTAAGTCGAATGAAGTATAAGGTATTTTTTTTGCAAATACTTTGGCTATCAAATTTTACTTTAGTATAATTAATGATATACTGCTTAGAAACAAAGTCTTATGTTGATAGAGAAATTAAAAATCATGCACGGAATATTTTAGATAAACTACTTTTTTTGTTATATTTATCATAATTTGAAATTGATTCTTTACAGTACCCTTGTTCTAAATTAAAAGTTAATAATAGGATATACTAACATAATATAGCATATTTAAGTAAATAGATACCTGTATGAGAGCAGGGGAGCAGGAGAGCAGCAGATGACGTGTAGGAGCGCGCGGCGACTGCGGCTGCGCACCGACGCGCTACAACGAAACCAAGGATAATGGGACCGCATCATGCCGGATTGGGCCAGCAGGGAACGTTAATTATTAAGTAACTTAACACATTTTATTTTGCTTTGTAAGCGATTGGGTATGACATACTCGCTAAAAAGTCTGTGCTTGCAGTGGCGTCGTGTCACTTCCCTGTAGCATGGTTGAGGAGACTGATGGCTGGCACATGGGTCATACTCGTGAACGGGTGCTGCTTGCATGGACTGGTCTATCCGATTTTCTTACAGTGCATCTGTTTGATAGATTACTTAAGGCTTTCGCAATTTTCATTGCATTGGCGAAACAGAGTATACTGATTCTTCGTTCTGGGCGACTTCGCTTGACTCAGCCATATTAAATATAACGTGTTTACATATCCGTATGAAAAATATTTATTATAAATTTACAACAAATTATTAATAAACTGCTCTGTTTTAAACTAACTTGTAAATTCGTATAAATCACTTTTATATTGTAAACTGGTTTTGAAAAGAGCAAAAATAGAGTTTTTTGCCCGTTCTTCTCTACTGAAAACCGCTTTCCGAACGGAGTTGTAGGTTAATCAAAAAGTGACAGAATCGAAACGATGTAGAACATTTTAATCGATTCAGTAAATAACTATCTTCATTTACAGTTTCAATAAATATAAATCCATACTTACGGCCTTATTCATAGACAGTTTTAAAACCTATTTTAGCTATCGACATTATTTCCCTTTCAAACGACTTTTGAATTCAGTTTGAGCGAAGAAGGCATAACATTCGATAACTAAAATAGCTTTTAAAACTGTCTTTATATGAGGCTGTTTAAATTCAAAAGAATATTCTTGTATCACACAAAATAAAACAATAAAGATCCGAAACGTGTTAAATAAAGTCATGAATTTCACGCAAAATTAATGGATTCCTTTTGCCCCAACCTTTTATTAAGATCAATATGCACAGGACATATTTCTTGCTCATGCCGATATGCCACCGTCCTGTCGCCCCCTCAAACGCGGCACTATAATGGGTCGCGCTAATGGAGTCATGATTCGCGGTAACCTTTACCTTGCGATCCATCACACCTGCACGTCACGCAATTTTCTTCCAGCACGACCTCCAAGCTTTCCTATTTACTGGATCCGCTTGCGATTTATAGGACTACACTATACATAAAGATAATTGCTCTAAAGTCCAGACATGCTGATCAGTGGCGTAGTTGTTAGGTCCAAACTGGTTGCAATATAAGCAACGGCTTAGACTAGAAACCCAGTGATATTCTCTCATTCAGCCTCGCTCTGAATATAAAGGAAATTAACAGCTTTTGTAAAAACAAAATGGTGCGTGGTCACTTGTTGGCGACGGATCAGACGCAGCAGCCAACATAGTAACGGATCCAAATCCCAGATTCAAGAATTTCAAATCAGATTCAAATCTCTTTCAAATCCCAGGGCACACCTCTGAGTTTTTGGATTCATGATAGAATAGATGAAAGATATTATATAAGCGTTCCCACGCAAATCCAGGAAATAACGACATAGAATACATGGATAGCAACGTAATTTAAAACAAAACACAGCAACTAACACTCACATGACGATGAGGCCAATATAATTATGTCAGCTGAAGTAATGATATCTCTTGTCGATCGATTTTTATGAGACAACAGTTGGTGTAAGAATTTCACCGCGTCAGTAGATTCTATTAAGCTGTTTAATTGTTAGGTACTAAAAATAATGCCCAGTATTTGCGAGCCTAATTAGTCTGCTAAATTCTTGGCGCTTTAAGTGACTAAATTAGACACTCGTCCTTTGTAATCACGATCTCCCACTCCTCAACAATTTATTATAATGGTTTCCGTCTCTGGCAAATCTTATTTGATCCTCAGTATTTTAGGGGAGCAGGCAAGTAATGAATAAGTTTGATAGCGTGGTGCAGTTGGTTAAACGCCAGCTGTGGAACGAAAGGCAACGGGTTCGATCTCCGCACTAAGCACTAAATGTTTCTGTGGCCCACAAATAAGTGTTTCGGGTTTGGGTGTTCTCGAAACCGAAGTCTCTCGTAATTCCTGATACCCACGACAAAAGATCTTAGTGTGGGATCAGGACTATGCATGTGACTGATAGGTGTATTTTTTTTTAATTTAAGAATTATAGAACAATGTTCTTTACAATGTAAATTCATCGTTATTAGTAAACTGTTGTGGACAAGACATTAACGCCGTATTAGACTTTTCTAAATTATTGAACAGTCTGTCTGTTATACCGGCAAGATCTGCAATTATATCGGACTCTAAAACATATTTCAGCGTAGTAACACCTCCTTCACCAACTGCCGTACGTGACTCTCCTGTTTTGGTACATCAATTTTGTACGACTCTTTTAACCTTTTTTAGGGTTCCGTACCTAAAAGGGTAAAAACGGGACCCTATTACTAAGCCTCCGCTGTCTACTAGGCGACATTTACTAATAAAACGTTGTGACATTTATTAATTGGAAACCAGAAAAAAAAAAGGAAAATTAACATTGTAAAATGTGAGAGAGAATAATATTAGAGAATAATAATGTGTGTATGTGTATGTGTGTGTGTGTGTGTGTGTTTGCGTGTGTGTATGTACTTGTGTATGGGCGTACTTAACCATGTAACTGTTATTCAAAAGTAGTCGTGCAGATCCAGAAATTGCCAGTGGGAATGAATCAAGTTTTCTGCAGCAAGCTGTCTTTTAAGTAAAGCTTTTTAAATATTTGAATATCATGATGTTGTTTGGTTTTGCTACTGCCCATGAGCGGTCGTGTCGTTTACCATCAGGCGAATGGAATGCTTGATTCGCCATCCATCCGTGCTTGAATAGGTTAAGACTTAAGAGTACAGGTAGATTTGAGAAAGAAGAAAGAAAGAAAACTGTAATAGATATGTCGTCACGTACTTTATTTCTAGAGAGAAAATTAGCTCCATTAATAAAAACGGATGAAGGATAAGGATTTTTTTTGCAAATATTTTGGGTATCTTTTACTTTAGTATAATGAATGGTAAACTTCTTATAAAAACTCTTATGTTGATAGAGAAATTAAAAATCATGCACGTCATATTTTACATAAACAAATAGCGCATTTTTTTTATATTTATCATAAATTGAAATTGATTCTTTACAGTACCCTTGTTCTAAATTAAAAGTTAATAATAGTATACACTAAGAAAATATAGTATATTAAAGTAAATAGATACCTGTATGAGAGCAGGGGAGCAGGAGAGCAGCAGATGACGTGTAGGAGCGCGCGGCGACTGCGGCTGCGCACCGACGCGCTACAACGAAATCAAGGATAATAGGACCGCATCATGCCGGATTGGGCCAACAGGGAAGGTATTAAGTAACAACACAATTTATTTTGATTTGTAAGCTATTAGGTATGTCATTCTCGCTAAAGTCTGTGCTTGCGATAGCGTCGTGTGCCGGGGCGGTCACTTCCCTGTAGCATGGTCGAGGAGGTCGATGGCTGTCACATGCGTCACACTCGTCAACGGGTGCTGCTTGCATGGATTGGTCTATCCGATTTGCTTACAGTGTATCTGATTGATAGATTAAAGTAGACTTTCGCAATTTTTCACTGAATTAACTACACTTTTTACACTTAAATAGGTTTTAAAACTGTCTTTAAATGGGGCCGTTTAAATTCAAAAGAATATTCTTGTATCACACAAAATAAAACAATAAATATCCGAAACATGTTAAATAAAGTCATGAATTCGACGCAAAAATAATGGATTTCTTTTTCCCCAACCTATTATTAAGATCAACATGCACAGGATATTTCTTGCTCATGCCGATATGCCACCGTCCTGTCGCCCCCTCAAACGCGGCACTATAATGGGTCGCGCTAATGGAGTCATGATTCGGTAACCTTTACCTTGCGATCCATCACACCTGCACGTCACGCAGTTGTCTTCCAGCACGACCTCCAAGCTTTCCTATTTACTGGACCCGCTTGCGTTTTATAGGACTACACTATACATAAAGATAATTGCTCTGAAGTCCAGACATGCTGATCAGTGGCGTAGTTGTTAGGTCCAAACTGGTTGCAATATAAGCAACGGCTTAGACTAGAAACCCAGTGACATTCTCTCATTCGACCTCGCTCTGAATATAAAGGAAATCAACAGCTTTTGTAAAAACAAAATGGTGCGTGGTCACTTGTTGGCGACGGATCAGACGCAGCAGCCAACATATTAACGGATCCAAATCCCAGATTCAAGTATTTCAAATCAGATTGAAATCTCATTCAAATCCCAGGGCACACCTCTGAGTTTTTGGATTCATGATAGAATAGATGAAATATATTATATCAGCGTTCCCACGCAAATCCAGAAAATAACGACATAGAATACATGGATAGCAACGTAATTTAAAACAAAACACAGCAACTAACACTCACATGACGATGAGGCCAATATAATTATGTCAGCTGAAGTAATGATATCTCTTGTCGATCGATTTTTATGAGACAACAGTTGGTGTAAGAATTTCACCGCGTCAGTAGATTCTATTAAGCTGTTTAATTGTTAGGTACTAAAAATAATGCCCAGTATTTGCGAGCCTAATTAGTCTGCTAAATTCTTGGCGCTTTAAGTGACTAAATTAGACACTCGTCCTTTGTAATCACGATCTCCCACTCCTCAACAATTTATTATAATGGTTTCCGTCTCTGGCAAATCTTATTTGATCCTCAGTATTTTAGGGGAGCAGGCAAGTAATTAATAAGTTTGATAGCGTGGTGCAGTTGGTTAAACGCCAGCTGTGGAACGAGAGGCAACGGGTTCGATCCCCGCACTAAGATAAATGTTTCTCTTGCCCAATAATAAGTGTTTAGGGGTTTGGGTGTTCTCGAAACCGAAAAGTCTCTCGTAATTCCTGATACCCACAACAAAAGATCTTAATGTGGGATCAGGATTATGCATATGACTGTGACGTGTATTTTTTTTTTATTTAAGAATTATAGAACAATGTTCTTTACAATGTAAGTTCATCGTTATTAGTAAACTGTTGTGGACAAGACATTAACGCCGTATTAGACTTTTCTAAATTATTGGACAGTCTGTCTGTTATACCGGCAAGATCTGCAAAATTATATCGGACTCTAAAACATACTTCAGCGTAGTAACACCTCCTTCACCAACTGCCGTACGTGACTCTCCTGTTTTGGTACATCAATTTTGTACGACTCTTTTAATCGTTTTTAGGGTTCCGTACCTAAAAGGGTAAAAACGGGACCCTATTACTAAGCCTCCGCTGTCTGTCTGTCACCAGGCTGTATCTCATAAATAGCCAGAAAGCTTATAGCCAGAAGCCGTTATAGCCAGAAAGCTAACATATTCACAAATTACGTATTTCCGTTGCCGATATATCAACAAATACTAAAAATAAAAAAATCAAAATATTAAGGGGGGTCTCCATACAATAAACGTGTTTTTTTTTCGTATTTTTTGCTATACTATAACAACGGTAACAGGTAGACGCTTAATATTTCACAAAATATTTAGATGCATATTACCTTTATATTACATGTTGACTGACTCGGTAGCGTAGTTGTTAACTACAATACGATTTTATAGCAGAAATTTCTGGTTAGAATCCAGGCAAAGTAATACTTGATTTTTTTAAATGTAGTAATATTAATTCTAATAATAGTAATTTCTAAAGTAATAGTAATTCTATGGATTTTTGGCCAATATAGCGATAATTTAATTCCCTATCACATTATGGAAAGGAACATGTGTGTTCTGGCAGCCCTTTGCCTACCCCTTCTGGAAAAGGCGTGAAGTTAATGTACTCATGTATACATGTTACATTTAAATTCGTTTGCAAGCTGAGTCATGTATTTGGGTAACTGGAGAACTTCCTCTGTAGTCTGTATGAAGCAGTTGAGACAGAAGTTGTACGCGCAGACTAGACGGGTCGATTGCGGTTTCCGTTCTGCTAACCGTCCATTAGGCGCGTTGATTCGCGTTGTAGCGTCTGAGATTTTGTTAAACGACAAACTGACTTTTATATTGCTGTGAATGGCGTGACGAGTGTTGTTCGCCTGATGGTGTACGATATGATTGTTTATGAACATTGGCATAACCAAACCACACCTTGAATTATAAAGTAATGCTTGTCACTTCACTGCGCTCGTCATCCTGAGATATAAGTCTCAATATGTCCAGTATTTACTCTTGTTACAATATCCTTCATAACGAAATACAACAGTCCATTTACTCTGCTGTTTAGCGGGACAAATAGACATTGCATTAGTACGTAACCAGGCGGCCTCTTATATATAAGCGACTTACTACCAGTAAAATTAATGATCCATTATTGCTCATAAATGTATTTTTCAAGTAGTTATTATCTGAGATATTTTTTTACAAAGAATTTACGGCACATTCAACTTAGAGGTCCAAGAATTGAACAGACAAGTGACCTTAATTATATGAAAACATTTTTGTAAAGTGTTTTACCGATTTACTATGGATTTGCGATGAGTTTACAAAAGTGCGACTTGTTGATACAATTAAAAAAAGAAGATAATTAGGAAGAGATGACCTCTCATCAGTGTAAGAATTGTATCGACGTCTAGACTGCGTGTAAAAAAGAAAATCTTGGTGCTGCGGTACCAAATTCTGACAACAAAAGCTCTCCAATACACTGGATGACGAAGTGTCCTTTCAGAATATTGATTGTTAAAATATAAATATCGCACTATGAATGACACAATCATACAAACTTGCTTGGTAATGAATTCATAGAGGCTAATCTTAGAATTTTCGTCATTGGTCCACAAAATGGTGAGTGATGAAAGACAGTGCAGCGAATTTCATTGTTACAAAATACCATGTTCTTAGTGCTGTCTAAAGTGGACACTTAGCATAACGCAATGGCCTTTTCTATCGTCCCGCTGGGGAGTGAAATAAAAGGACCACTGGCGGTGAAAGGACAATTCTTATTTACACGAGGCTGCAGAAATATTTCTTAAGATGGAGTGTGAGCATAAGACATGAGTATTGAAAAGAATTTACTGAAAATGAAGGTTACTTTAACCGACTTCAAAAAATGGAGGAGGTTCTCAATTCGACTGTATTATTTTATTGCTTATGAATAAAGTTTTATTTGTAAATGAAATCGGTATTGAAAGCTTAGTCATCCATTAATACAAATAATATATTAATACAAACTCACGCCTTTTTTCCAGAAGGAGTAAGCAGAGGTGCTACCAGGACACTTCCGTCCCACGATGTGATCGGGGACAAGCTTTTCGCCATATCGCGCACAAATTCCTGACACCGGGATGATAATAAATAGAACATTTTAAGATCACTTTGCCTTTGGATGCGAACCCAAGACCACAGCGTTGTAACCGTACCGTAGTACAACTACGCCACCGAGGCAGTCTCAGTAGCAGCTATCCTTAAGTTTGAAAAACACACAGCCTTCTCGTCTAGTTAAAATCTCACAGAATATCAATGAAGTATTACACTAATATTATTCTTTTGACGAGTGAGATTGCGAATAGCCCAGAAGGTACTCCTTACTTTACTTTTCTCGACTTTTCTTTCATTCTGTCTTCTTTTGAATATGTCATCAACGCATTTATGATTTATCGGCGGCCATAATCATTCAGTCTTTGTTCGTGTTTCGTTTCCGTATTTTAAAATATTCCGCGATTAATTCATAATCTTTTCCTCTTCAAATGTATAATTAAATACTTACCGTGTCATAAAAACTGCATTTGTCAAACAACATCCAATACAAGATATCAATAAAATGAACCGAGCAAGTGCGAGTTGATTTTATTTGTGATGTTTCCGTAAGATATTTAAAATCACAATATCTAATATTCATTCTCAAATATTGTTAAAATATTAATACTACCATTGCTTTTCAACATATTGCACATTTGAATAAAAAACAGACAAGAAATTCCTTAGTAGGTACCTATCTATTTTTTAAACGGACTAATTTTAAAACAGCCATTACCTAACCAGGTAAATCAATAATTTTAAAATAAGTATAAAAATCCCCACTATAACTAAAACAAAAATTGAACAGCAGCATACATGAGCTGGCAATGTTAAAAACTCCGGGTAGTTCATGTTTTGTGAGTATTTTAATTTGCGAAAATATATTTTAGAGGCCCAGGACTAGAATTATATATCCGAAATGAACCGATTCCAAGCCTCCCGCCCCTCATTCACACCTCAGGACGAATATAAAGAACAATGGCGAATTTTTGATTGATCTTAATTTGAGTGTCTTAAAGTGGCATATATACAAAACAATTTCCAATATTTTTGTACATTTTTTCAAATAATCAAATGAATTATACAAAGCGGGTGAAAAAAAATCCTTTAAAATGGAAAGCCATTTGAGTAATTCCGGATTTATAAACTATTATTGGCTAAGTGTTGCCATTTTATATTTATTCGACTTAAATAGTTTGCTATCTAGTAAAGTACTGTTATTCGAGATAACTTTGTCATTCAATATAATATTAATTTTGTAAATAATTATACTTCATTGATATTTTATTTGCTTAAATAGTAACAACACATAATATTTTTTCTGTATTAAATAATAAGTAAATTCAAAGTATGATATGAGCCTGGCCAGAAGACTCATACTTAAAGCAATCGATTGACGATTGACATAGATAACCCAGCAAAAAAAAAATGGACTTTTGACGTTTCCGTTGCGTGAATTGATAATAAATATTTAATCCGGACTGAGTCAAATAAAATTGAGGAATAAGGAGCCTGATACTGCGTTGTGTGATCCGTGCATTGTTACGGACTTTTATATTTACTGTGTGTGATATGTTATGTTTGTTATGATCATCGATCTTATTTTAATGCTTGGATTAATTTATAGTAAATATGTTGAGAATTGAAGGTAACTGTCAACTGAGACTGCGGCAGATCAACTGTAATTATTAATGATACGTGTAAATATACTTTTTAAGCTAATATAAATAAAAACACAAGATACTAATAGAACGGGTGTATTATTATACTTTTTATTTATTATAAAATGATATTCCTGACAACACAATACTTCATAGCACGGTCAGCCATTTTACTCGTAGTGTGACGTAGGTGTATAAACACAAAAATTCTGATGTGAATATCAATGTTTCCCCTGTTTCTTTAACAACAATTATTACACATATTGAATTAGAAATTAACCCTCAGGCTAACGAGATTTTTTTCGTCTTAAGACATTTAATTTTAATGTCAATAAAAATAATGTATGGACACTTGCCATTGTTCTTTATTTAACTATCGTGAGCACTAGTGACGTATCTGCTTTACTTCTCCGTGACGTAAGCGTGAGCTTTTAGTAACTATCTTGATTGTTATATATTATCCGGGCAAAGAACCCAGCTCCAAGCCTGCCTCATTTGTATCATTCACAAAACCATATCTACCGAGCGTTTACTGTACCGTGAAGTGGCAATTTAGTTAATTTTCCTCATAAAAAATTTTGGGCACACTCAATCATTTGCTTCGGCGAATGCATTCTGAATGAATCCTGAGGGTACAATGTTGAACATACTCAGGTTGTAATTATGGGAACAAATTATTCAGAACTTACTGTTTTATAATAACCCGGTGAAATTTCATTATGGAATAATTACGATCATTAAAATATTATTTAATTATATTTGGTTACTTTTCCTTTTTACTATTCATATCTTAAATTTTAATTTCATCATCACCAGTTTTTTTAAAAAAGGTCAAAAGTATAAAAAAATTATTCATAGTTCGATTGATTTTTTTTTATTGCAGTGTATGGCGAGACGAGCCTGCCGTTCGCCTGATGGTAAGCGATGCGACCGCTCATGAACAGTTTCAAAACCAAACAACACCTTGGAAAAGGAATGCTTGGCATTCCACTGCGCTCGCCATCTTGAGACATAAGATGTTAAGTCTCAATATGTCCAGTAGTTAGTCTGGCTACAATGTCCTTCAATCCGAAACACAACAGTGCATTTAAACTGCTGTTTGACGGGAGAAATAGACATTGCGGTGGTACCCACTCAGGCAGCCAATATCTCACATATGAGAGACCTACCAACTTTAAATTACTTCTTTTCCTCATAAACATTTATAAACCACTTAGAAAAAAAAATTTTGGTAGATAATATCTGACATAAACAGTAGCAATGTTTAGAATTTATTGCATTGGCCTTTATGTATGTATGTATATCTGCGAATAGGTTTTTGTTCCAATATATTATTGTGGGGTCACTAGCCCCCTTTATAATTCTGAGTACATTCTTATGATATGTGAAAGAAGTGGCAGCGCAAAGATTCGCGGCGTCGCTTCCCGATGCCGATGGTCCGATAATTTGTCCAAAACAACACAAAAAGACAGTTTTTATGTCCGTTTGCGCGGCGTCAATCATGCGATCGGATTGGGCCTAACGGGGTCTTGGGTTTCGACTTTCGACATTGCGATTTTCGATAATGCCATATTGAAATGAAACTATTATTTACGGATTTTATCGCGGATTTTGTTTAATTTTTATATTTTTTAACTTCCCGACGTTTCGATTACTTTACAGCTTTCGTGGTCACGGGGCGGACAGAGGTTTTAGTCATCCGCTCAGTGACTGTAACAATTAAACTACCCTTAATTTGCAATTATAAAATTAATAAGATAATTTTAAAGTTAATCTGTTTTGCGTTCCGATTTACGCAGGAGGAGCTCACTGCGTCTTGAGGTCTGGTAGTTGGTCTTTTTGCTGCTGTATTACCTATTTAGATTTAGATTTTGTTTTCGTCGTTAATTTAGATATTTTTAGTACCAGATGCCTAATACTGGTAGGCTATGATTTAATAAAAGCGAATATATGGTCTTTAAGGCTCAAGGAGCATGTCCGGAATCGATCCCTCTGATAAAATTAAATGGAGCTCTTCTTAAAAGAGTCCACAATTTTAAATATTTGGGACATTATGTTACCGACGACCTTAAGGACAATATAGATGTAGAAAGAGAACGTAGGGCATTGGCAGTCAGATGTAACATGCTGGCTCGCAGGTTTGCGCGTTGTAGTGAAGAGGTGAAGGTAACGCTTTTCAAAGCTTTTTGCCAATCCTTCTACACGTGCAGTCTGTGGAGTAACTGTACAAAAAGGGTGCTCGATGTTATACGTGTCCAATATAATAACGGGTTCAGGATGTTATTGGGCTTGTATCGGTTCTGTAGTGCTTCTAATATGTTCGCGCTAGCACACACGGATGACTTTTACGCTATCATCCGCAAAAGAACTGCCTCTCTATTAGGCAGAATAAGGACAAGTGACAATGACATCCTGAAAATGATATCAGACAGCTTTGATGCTCCTTTTGTTAAACATTCAATGCATACCTTAATCAGGAGGAATTTTTATTGCTTGTGAATGTATTCTACTAATATAGTATAAATAAATCTTTTGTAAGTACTAACACAATTATATTTGGATCTTTGTTATCTGAATAAAGAAATTTATTATTATTATTATTATTAATGTATGTAACCCTCACTTCACAGTTCTGATCATGATTATGATTTATTTCGTGGATAGGTAGAGTAGATAGAAGTTAGAGTTTTCTTTCATTTACCGCAAAAGGCATGAAAATGGTTGTGTCTTCTAAATAAAAATAACTACATATGATTTTTTGTTTGATCAGTCCGCGAGTGTTCGATTTATGCTGCAGATAATAAACCTCGGTAAGCGTGTAATACTGTTATAGGCTTACGTATTGATGCTATTTGCACTAAGAGCTATAGTATAAAACATCAATCTGCCCTTTATTTACTGAACAGATGATGACTAAAGTAAATTCACTAAAAAGCTCCTGTAAAACAATAAGAATCTAGATCAGGGACCACGGAATTGCAAACATGTGCTATTTTGAAAAAAACTATTTTCACATTAAGGGCATACATCTTTAATCTTTATACTTAAGTCATACCAATATGATACAGGACGAAAATGAGGTAGATACTATAATTTTATCCGCATTTCCAATGTATTAAACTAAATTATTGATGATATTATTGTTTCATAAAATGAGTTTCGAAAACTGTTTTACTTATTGCTTTCGACATTCGCCACATTCAGGACCGGGTTGGGCCCGTCGGTAGCGGCTAGCGGTACATTGACGAAAGTGCAAGACGTCGCGCGGCTCCGCTCGATCAATACAACGCCGGGCGCCGTGTGCGTGCGCACAGGGCTTGCACAATGCAATGTTACATTATCATTATTCACTGAATTAGGAAATATATTTGCGGTACCAAAAAATATCTTGTAGCCCGCACTAGGCGGTGGGCTATATAGCGTAACCACTCTCAATCGTACTGTCGGTTGTAGAGGAGACCCGTGCCCTGGCTGCATGTACAATTTTTGATACCCACGATGTATGAATACTATGTATGAGGACTAGGTATGAGACTTTTAGGTGTATTTATATGATAATAGGATATTACGACAGCCTCCGTGGCGCAGTTGGTGAGACGCCGGCTGTGAAACGAGAGGCCGCGGGTTCGATCCCCGCACCGAAACAAATATTTGTGTGAACGACAGGTATTTGTGTCGGGCCTGAGTGTTTGTGAGACCGAAAAGTCTCTCGTAGTTTCTGATATCCACGTAGTACCTAATCCTCAATTTTGTAGCAGCTCTACCTATTTTATTCTATGAAAATATAGTCTTTTTATACGTTTATTAAACACCAAAATATAAACTTTAAGTAACTGTTCTGTACTGTTCATAAGTACTGAACATTTTTGAGGCCTAAGTACATCGAAAATTTAAAAAACAACGAATTAAACTAGAATAACTGCAAACTACTCCAAAAAAAAGAGCTGCTTACTACCAAAGCATACCTTCTTTATCATTAATTATTTTCAAACATAATTTGTGTCAGCCCTGAATGAAAATTAATTGTCCGGCACAGGCTACTCGGCGCGCCGGTATAAAAGAATATCCTCGTGGGGGTTCCGCCAATCTGGAGTCTGGACTCGCGCCGCATCAGCCATGGAGACGCGTACCTACATCGCACTATTCGTGAGTTAATTTTGTTGTATTTCAGCTATCACCTGCTTCTGAGCATGAGGCTTCTATAGTCGAAAGTTTCACTGAAAGCGCTTAGGCCATAAATCAAAGTCGATTTGGCTAGCCTATTCGATTGCGAACATCGCATACTTTTGAAATTCTACTGGCGCGCTCAGAGATTTTTAATGTCAATTATATCATTACTTAGCATTGAAATATAATAAATATATGGCCAGGGCGAAAAGCGCGTAAATTAAAGATATCTCAATAAAAGAGCTTAGAAATACTCGTAAATGTCATATACATAAACGTACGACGCTAGGCGATAATAGGGATGGGGAAGGGGTGGGGGGAAAGGAAAATAATACCTGTGTTTATAGCAAAAAAATCACACAGCCGTTTGGGATTTTTCACCATAGGAGTTGTAGAATATAAAACAATCTTTCAAATTCAATGTCGCTTGTTGGTATTAGTCAATCGTCTTCCGCAGTGATCATACAAATATTTGTCTAGGTACATAGACTTCGCGATATCTCATTTCGCAGACGGCTCGTCGCCTTTTATCGTGGGCAGTCATTCTTTAATCAATACAAGATGCCGAAGGCTGTAGGTTTTATTACTTCTGTTTTGTATTTAAACTTTGTTGTGATTGACCGGATAAGGGCGTGGCCTACTTGACCCTTCCGTTACCTTTTCATGTTTTATTGTTTGTGGATTTTGTTATTTGTATTCATTGATTATATTTAAAAGTATTATAATTTATTTCTGATTGTACTGTGGATTAAAGATAATTTGTCGCTATTGGAGTATTTAAAATCAATATTTCAGAAGCCTCTGCTATGTTTTATCCGGTTTAATAAATCCGACTTTTTGCCATTACAGATCCTGCTACTATCAGTAGTACAGAACACGGCGGCCTTGATAGAGGCTCGTAAAGTTCTCCACATCCCCGAGAAGATTATAGGAGGCGTCATCGACATCGTACAAAGTCACAAGGCCAAACCAGCCACTACCACTCAAGGTCCGGTGCAGAACCAACCAGTATACCAAGGGACGGCCCAGCAATACCCTTGGAACCCCAGTAACAGCTACTCCAATGGATACCAAGGCCAATTCCAAGGTCAGGCACAGTATGTTAATTATGGTACCTATCCTGCAACTGGAAGTTATCCTCAAAGCACTTATCCTGCGAACTCAGGACAATATCAATCAGGAACTGTGCAACAAGGTTATGGTGGAGCCCAGAGTCAGGGACAATACCAAGTATACCCACAGAATCAAGGTGGAAGTCAATTCCAAGGGCAGAATCAGCAGGGCTATGAACACAACCAACAAACGCATTTCCAAGGTCAGCAGACGTCTGGATTTAATGTTCAGAAACCTCAGAATCAGTATCAGGGACAAAACCAAGGAAATTATGGCAACCACCAAGGACAGTTCCAAGGGAACTACCAACAGGTCCAACAAACACAGACAGGGCAATATACCGGGCAAAGTGTTCAGACTGGACCATTTGTGGATAATCATCAGTCAGGTCATTTTGTAAGCCAGAGTCAGCAGAATAATCAGTTTCCAGGTCAAAATACACAAAGCCAAGGCTTTGTGAACGGACAAGGCACAGGTTGGCAAAATGGAAGTTTTCAAGTGTCCGGAAGTCAGCAGCCGGCGGCAGCTGGACCGACTTGCGTCTGCCAAGCGTGGGCCAAGCCCCAGCCTGATGATGGATCAGGGAAGTCTGAGGATGTTGATACACCTGAAGTCAGTATATGAGATCTAGATAATTAAGGCGTAGGTGTTAAGATCTTGGCAGATGAAATGGTTTCTTGCTATGTTATCAATAAAGGCCGGACAAAATAAATACACCAAAGCCGGTGTTCATTCTATCACTTTCAGCTGATTTTTTAATCTTCAAATTAAATATATTAATGTTTCATAGAATACAATATGAACGAATTGAAATTGAGTCACTTTGATGTATCAGCTCATATACGTCCCACTGCAGGGCACAAGCCTACTCTACAATCGAGAATACTATTGAGAGTGGTTAGGGCATATAGTCCGCCACCCTGGCCTAGTGCAGGTTGGCGGACTTTACATCCCATAGAAATTCATACAAATCGCTATGGTATGCAGGTTTTCTCACGATGTTTTCCTTCACTGTTTTGGTGCGTGATTATTCATTATCAATACATACTTTAATATTTAGGTTATATTTTAATCGATTATTATTATAGCGAATGAAAAATTTGTTCTAAATCCTTTTACAAAGTTTAGTTAGAAAGGATGCCAGTAATATTCTAGTGCCGTCTGGGGATGCTCAAAGTTGCCGGCGATCGATAGCTTCCGTAGATTGCATTGTAACAAAACCTCGAGGAAATGTCTTACAGAGTAATTAAATAGGAACTTTGTAATACTCAGATTTATTGTAATGTATACAGTTATGTACGTATGCCAAAGATGGGTGTTCGGTTGGAATATATTGAACACTTTTTGTAGCGCCAACCCGCACTAGACCAGCGTGGTGGACTATATGGCCTAACCTCTCTCAATCGTACTCTTGATTGTAGAAAAGGCTCGTGCCCTGCAGTGGGCGTATGTGGGCGCATACAATATCAATGTAGGCCCAAGGAGTCCATGCCAATTTGCCATTTCTTGCACTGTATTTTAAGTAATGTGTAGGTAATATTATAGAAAACAAATAAACTATGATTTGTAAATTGTTTGTTTTTAAGCTGTAACCTTTATCCTTTCCTACCTATTTTCCTTCTGAATTATTTCATTACGGGCAAGGGTGGATCCAGCTTTTTATTTTTTATTTTTATATATTAGGTCTACAATAAATCACATATCAGTACATAAAAATAAACAAAAATGAAATAAAAGAAAGATAAATACATGATTTTCCATAGTAGACACAGCATACACAAAGAGTACATACAATAAAACAATGGTTAGGTAAAGTAAGTTAACAATTCGAAGTTTAACAATCAAAAATAATAGGATAAACTAAAACAACAAATAATATTTAACAACTAACTATAAACAAGTTCTTAATATTTATTCGCTTACACGAGAACATATACCTTTTCGGAAGCTATTTAATGAGTCCACGTGAATGTCGACCACGTTACTGTAGCTATTCAACAACTTACAAAGTCTCGGCACTGGAGAATTACAACCAAGAATGGATCTTCTCAGAGGAGGCGATAATGGGGTGATTGAGAATCTAGGAATTCTAGAGGGAACTCTGATGTTAAAGGAACTAAGCAAAGATGCACAGTCTATTTTATTATTAAAAAGTTTAAAAAGGAATAGCAAATCTAAAATATCCCTACGATTTTCTAAAGAGCTCATTTTAAAATAAATCAATCTATCAGCATACGAGAACCTTCTATCAGCTCTACCGATACTCCTCGCAAGGTGCCAAATCATAGATAGAGAATAAATCTAATCATTAATAAAAATATTAAACAGAATAGGTCCTAAATGAGAGCCTTGAGGTACACCTGATTTAATCTTATGAAGGCTGGATTGGAAACCGTTAATGACCACATAAAAGACTCGCTCCTCTAGATACGATTTTAGCCAACTGAGCAGAGAGCCCGTGAATCCATAGGCAGAAAGTTTAGATACCAATATATCATGAGGTACTGAGTCAAATGCCTTACTGAAGTCAGTATATAAGACATCGGTTTGTTTATTTCTATCTATAGAATCAATAAGACTCTCAGTAAAAGTAACCAAATTAGTAGTTGTAGAACGGCGGGTTACAAAACCATGTTGATAAGGAGTTAAATACAAATTGAAGTGACTTTGGATAAAAGGACAGACACTCATTTCAAATATTTTGGCAAATGTTGATAGTATTGCGATGGGACGATAATTATTAACATTGCATATATCATCGGATTTATAGATCGGAATCACTTTTGCAACCTTCCATTCCCTAGGAAATGTTCCTGATGACAATGATTTATTAAATATGACAGTAAGGGGCAAAGATAAAACGGAGCTACATGACGCAATAAAAACTGGAGGTATATTATCTGGACCTGCACCCTTACGAAGGTCTAAAGCCTTTAAAACATTCTTAACAGTTTGTTCACTGATTACGGGTGTAGTAAATGATTGATTATAGGCATTAAGCTGCTTCATGTCATGCAAATAACTGTCATTACTAATACAGGAACGAGAAGCACAATAAATCTTAGAGAAATTCTCAGCAAACATATCACATATCGTGGCTCCGTCAGTTGCACAAGATACGCCATCAGACATTTGATTAGGATACGATCCGCAATTGCCTCGTTTATTGTTAACAAAGGTCCAAAAAAGTTTGGGATTTTTACTAATACCCTGCTCCATATTAGCCAAGTACCGTTTGTAATCTTCAGACGATAAAAGCTTACAACGATAGCTCATTTTCCTCAGAGCGAGTTCATCCATGGGATTTTTATATAATTTGTATCTTAATCGTATTTTATTCTTTTCTCTCAGACTACGAATCAAGCTTCGACTGAACCATATGGGGTAACGGCTTTTTTTCTTTTTCGCTATACAAGGAACAAATGTACGTACACTTTCACGTAGTTTATTATAAAAAATGTTAACCATGTCGTCTACATCGTTAGTATCCTTAAACAACTTGGCCCAGTCGGCATCAAGCAAATATTCATTAATCAGCGCATAATCTGCTTTATAATAATTGAATTTTGAGAAATTATGAGAGTATGCAAGGTATGACACATTATACAGAGAAAATGTTATTTCCAGGGGTGGATGAAAGTTGTCAATTGTACTAAGAGTATTACACCAGATAACACCAGATCAAGTATACGATTTGACGTGTTCGTAACGTTATTTACTTGTGATAGATTATGAAAATGTATAAAATCTGTCAGTAGTGATGCTATGCCCGGAACAGTATAAAAACTATTCTGATTCCTCACCAAGTTCCAGTCAATAACACTTAAGTTGAAGTCCCCAAGTATACATAATTGTGGGATACTCTCACAGTTATGATTACACTTACTTAAAAAATGTTCAAGGTGCGTCTTATTTATCGGAGGGGGCAGATATACTGCACAAAGAGCAATTTTATTAAAAGTGCGATTCAGAGGTATTTCAACATTTACCCATAAGTCCTCACAGAGACTTTCACAAGAAGTCATTCGAAATGATTTTAGATTACTCTTAATAGCTATTAAAACACCCCCGCCGTCCTTGTTGCCGTGAAAGCCAGTGCATTCACGATCTCTACGATAAACGGTATATCTACTGTCAAATAATTCATTAGAGAATACATTACAATTTAGCCAAGTCTCAACCAAAATTATTACATCATAATCATTACAACATATTTGAGTATAAAGGTCGTGAGTCTTAGTACGTAATCCGCGGACGTTTTGATAGTATAATCTCAAAGAATTGAATTTGAATGACAAAAATTAAATAAATACATGTTATAATAGACTAGAAATCTACAAGTTAAACTATTTTCTCCAAAGAAGCTCTGTCTTTTATCAACAAATATTCAGAGCGATCGCTCTTGCGCACAAAAATGCGACCGTTCCTAACCCAAACGTACTTATACTTCAATTGTTTGGCTTTAAGTCTTGTCGCAGCATGAAGATCCTTGTTGGAGGGAGACAGGTGTTCAGTGACATAAACAGGAATGTTAGGACCCGATATACCAAGAGCACCGCTATGAAGCTTATTTTGAGCGTTCGCTTTGTTGTATTTTATGACTCCAGCCAATAGTTCATCACGTATCCGCTGCGAAGCGAGTTCTACCACGATGGACCGAGGTCGGGTATTTTCTTTATGTATTTTTGCAACACGAGAAATATGCAGTATATGAGCCCTGTCGACGTTATAATTAATAGACTTTCCCAGCTTCACAACCATATCAATCAAATTTTCCTGTCTTTGTTCTGGTACCAATTGAATCTCAATATTTTTAGAACGGACATGCTGTTCCAATTGATCAATTCTCCTATGTAAGTCGGTAACAGTGGCATTTAATTTTTCTCTATCTGATTCTAGTGATTTGATGGACTCTTTCATAGCTTTATGCTCTTTGAGAACGTCTTCAAACTGCGCATTCAAATGCTCCATAGAGTGGACCAGCTCAGACATTTCCTCCTGAATAGGTTTAAGTTTAGAATTCAGTGCCTCGTTCATTTTAGTAAGTAAGATGTTGAACTGTTCGTGCATTACAGTGGTGATTATGCTACTTACATCTTCGCGACTGACTGGTGCATCAAGAAGAGATTCAGGCGAGGTATTAGTAACTGCTAGTTTGCTACTCCTTATCGTTACATTTCTAACAGGTGTGCTATCGCTTCTGTTTCCCTTTGGCATAGATCCAACACACGAGGGACAATTCCATACCCCAAACTGCAGAGATATATTCTCCTCAAGACCTAAACAGGCGAAATGGTATACTTTCTTGCAAGTTGTACATTTAATATTGTTTTCATCCTCCTTTCCTTCGGTACAGCATCCCCAGCTGAGTTTGGTTGAAGCCATTGTTTGTTACCAATTATAGGTGCCTTATAAAATTATGATAGCAATTATTAATTTGGAGCACCTGCCGCAAACCAGTGGCAAATAGGATCGTATGTGATTATGCCAAAAATCTAAACATAAAAGTGGGTAATCAAGTTTCACTGCAGCCAGCACCTCGAAAAGACCCGGTATAGAAGCAAAACCACTGATAAATAGGTCAGTAATCACTTCACAAACACTCAGTACAAATTCTTGTTGATACACAAACACCATGCAAGTGACTGTTTTCACTACGAAAGGCGTTAACTATTTTTACGAACAATTTTTATACGGAACAATTTACTATGCGTGTGCAACAGGTGCAAGCGCCTGACGAAAAAAAAGGTTTCAAGTCAGGCGGTCATATTGTTGTCTTGTCAGAACACTGGGTACGATTTCAATACTCGAATTCGTAGTAATGATCTTTTAGAGTTATTACAGGCACCTTTTTACATTATTTATCGATATATGTACAAATAATTTATTGTACTTATAAATTTTACCAACAAAATAATAAATACCTTTTGTCAATCTTGAGCCTTGGGGGGTCATGACCCCCATGACCTCCTCCCTGGATCCACCGTTGATTACGGGTAAGAAACAATCAAGTGGCCCTAGGAGTCGTCAAGTTTGCAGAGCATCAGCGATCGGTGTTAATTCAAAAATCTATGTATCCTCTTTCAAGGCTGTGGTTGAAATTATGTAATTAATGAAAATGTGAAGTACAATCTCAAAAAATTAAAATTCAAAATATATAAAATGAAAGAAAAGAAAAGAAGAATTACAGTACTTTTGCTGCAAAACGCGTTACTATTTAATTTGTACAGGCTTTTGTAAACGCCTGTTATATTAAGCATAGCAAAGAACTAACCACAATTGAATACAAAGAAATATCGTGCGTATCTTCAGTTCCATGGGTATATGATGAACCCAAAAGGATTAACCTACATCCTTTTACACTCATAATTTAGGGTATTTTCATTATTTGAACACGTCTCCCTGGGTTTATCCTTTTAAACTAAATTACAGGTAGCATATTATAGTACCCAAATATCTTTGACAGTAGTCTAGTGGCTTTAGTGCCAAATACATAATGGTTTCAGATAGTGATTCACTCCTTCAACACATGTGCGGTGACGTGGCCTTGACAAGACAAACAAGGTTATTCATGATATTATATCGTGTCAATGTTATTGACCGTGAAAGAAGTGTAAAATATAGCAATTCCAAGGAATTCCAAAGATTATTGACTGATGACAAACTTGCTTCTGGAGCATATCAATAGGAAAGCAACTGTACTATACTATATCAGCTCATATACGTTCCACTGCAGGGCACGGACCTACTCTACAATCGTGGGTACTATCTTTATTCTTGTCAGTTATATTAAATTCTTGCGTGCGTCTGGAATCACGTGAAACGAATTAAGGTTTACCTGTTATGTGATGATAGTGCAGATAAAGAATATTATTTTATGTATCGCATCAGCCCATTTTCGTCGCCCATAATCGAAAGTACGGATAAGAGGGGTCCGGACATATAGTCCACCACGGTGGCCTAGTGCGGTTTAGTGGACTATACATACCATAGAAATGCTTACAAATCGCTATTGTATACAGGTGTCCTCACAATGTTTTTCTTCACTGTTACAGGCGTGGTGATTGACACACGACATATGAAGTGCTTGGTTGCATGTTGGTAAGCGGACCAGACGCGGCCGACAACATGTTCAAGATGTTCTCGAGTTTTTCCAGAGTTTTCGGACATAAATAATATATTAATAAAAATATTGAAAAGGTCTAATGTCACTCATTTCAAACGATTGTTGCTGCCTATGGAACACTATAAATTATAATACGCACTTGAAAATTGAAGCAAAAGGAATGGGAGGAACGAAGATCTTGAAAGGATAGATTAGACTTTTAGCAACCTCACTCACCAACCTAAAAACAACAGTAAAATCGTCGGTTTACGTGATTTTATATCAGATAGTGTTACCTCCTCATCGAGCTAGCTGACCGTGTAACAAAAATATGACTACTGCTTTTGCAAGATAATAGACTTAGGTAGGTATATTTATTTCTGTAAGACATTTGTACAAGTTTAATATTATTGTAAGTACCTACTATTGGATGTTTAAATGGCCTTTCACCTTCATTTAGTTTATTTAGTAGATTACTGTAGTGGGACGTCAGTTCGGAGTTTGATAGTGAGTGCTTCGAGGAATTTTTAAAGCGAGTGAATTTATTTGTATCAATAAATATATAGAATTTAAGTGTGTTAGAATGATTTCTGCCTGAGCTTTGGATAGAAGTGTGTGTTAATTAATTTTGTGTCAAGTTAATTTGAAATGTCATCACTGGTAGTGTTAATTTAAAATTCTAAAGTAAGTTTTGTTATAATTTTAATTAGATCTGTATAATTTATTAAAATACAAGTTTCCTTTACTTTAGCTACAAAATATCCACTGCTAATCATAGGCCTCTTCCAAGGATTTTTATAATTCGTAGTAATCTGCGGGGTTGCTCTTCGATCCGAAACGAAGTTCGCATTTTCGAACGTCGTACGTACAACTAGTCGAATGTGCCTAGGAACTCCAAAAAATACATACATACACCCAACAGGCACATACATAGCTCTGAGCCCACATTAAGATCGAGTCTTGTGTCGTGGCTATCGGGAACTACGAGAGACTTTTCGGTCGCACAAACACCCAGACCCGAGACAAATACCTGCGTATCACACAATATTTGTCTCGGTGCGAGAATCGAACCCGCGGCCCCACGTTTCACAGCCGGCGTCTAACTAACTGCGCCACGGAGGGTGTGAAATATTGAAATCCTCTATCGTATGTCGTAATGATATACTAAGTTCGGATTGTATGATAAGTGTCATAGAGAATATAGTGTTGATTTTTAGAAGTGGAAAACTTACTTCCTTCAGACGTTGAATGTTTGTAATTTCGAACTACTCATCATACCCATACCCCATGTACCCATGTATCGAATGAAAATAATATTTTACGTCAAGTATTCATTATGGACTAGTCAGTCAAATGATCAGACGGGCGTCCTCTTTGTCACTAAGAACACCAGAAATATTGTTAGTGCGTTGTCTTATGGCAAAATGTAGACTCATCCCTTGAGGGTTCATATCTCATATTCATTTAAAAATACCGCTGGAAAAAGGTGATTCCACAATGATATAATAGGAAGGAAACTCCTTGATAATTGCAAATTATTAATTAATGTTACTAAGACGATTAAAGTTATGAATTCCCCGAATTTTAAATAGTTTATTTTATGTACGGAAGGAGTGAAGAATTTAGAAATCCATCTTTTCATTTTTCGGCATATATACATCTGTTACAGGGCAAAGACCTTTTATAGATTAATTCACCCACGAATTTCTATTCGTAAATAACTATGAAGTTTTAACCAACAAAATCATTTGGAAATACCATATTGAAATGTCGGTGCGTAATATTTAATGAGCTGAAGTGTCTTATCGTTATTCCGAGTAATGAGATATATTTAAACCGTTACACATTATTTTTTTATTCCAAGAATATTAGCAGCCAATTCTCTGATTATGTTTAGGGAGTCATATTTTATAAGAGATGTGAATATAATTTTAATAGAAAAGTATATGTAGCGTGGACTCTATTTTGAATAAGCAAATAATATTTTGGGTAATAAACAGATACTCGTGTACATAAATGTATTTTTAGAGCCAGGCCCGAGGTCCACGCTCTAGTATTCACGCTCATTAGGCATTATTATTGGCCTAAATCTAGACCGCGCACTGCGCAGCCGTGATATCAATTTTTCTATACACTAGGAAACCCCGTACTATGTTGTAACAAATTATTATTGATCAGTTTTCGTACAAAATTAATCCTTATGTGATTGACATAAAATCTATTTAAGCTGCACGCATTATTTTGGTATACTGCCCTCCAGTGTACAAAGAACCTTTGTATCAAATAAAATACTCAATGCAGGGTGTCTACAAAGGTGGACATAACCACCAGTTTAACGAGACCCCGGCCAATACCACAAATACTCAACAGGAGGGGCTTACCTAAGTGGTAGTTCAGGCAGGGGCAGAAAGCTGCGCGCGCCGCGTTACGTAATCGTTACGTAAGGGGCGAATGGGGGTTGCAGGGGTTGAAGGCGAGAGAGGGGGCGGCGCGGGACGGCACAGCAGGGCGAAGGCGCTCACAATCGATTCCCAACCGCAGTCCGGCTCGGCGAGTGATCATGGCGGACAAGACTAAAGTTGCTGAGCAGTACTACGCTCCGCCGCCGGACCTAGGGAAATGGGAGTCGTTGAGAATATTCCTGTGGAACTCCGAGACCGGACAGTTTTTGGGCCGCACGGGAGGCAGTTGGGGTGAGTATACTATTTGATCATCTTTTGAGGATTTTGGAGGGAAAATAGAGTCGATTTCGTGATAAAATTGTGGTTGATTTTAACAATTACATACCTACGTAATATATCTTTATTTAAAATATATGTCCGAATAAAAAACTAGCAACAAAGACCGTTACGTAATTGAAAAATTTCGTTCTATTTTTGATACTGAATATTCGTTATGTCAAACTATTAATTAAAGTGTTGTTAAAAGAAGCATACTGATCGAATTTACTTAGCATTTTCATAATTACAAAAACTAAAGTGTAATTATTATACTCTCACTACGATACAATTTAAAAATGGAACTCGATAATATTGTTTATGCCGGAAATTGACATAGATAATTAATTTAATCTCTTTGTCTGGTGTTTTTTTTTCTCTTTTCGCGCCACGTTTGAACGACACTAGCGCCACCATCCGGCCTCGCTGCGCGCGCATCGTCCTTGCAGAGATCGATCCAAGGACGAACAGTACCATAATATTCCGCCAATGCCCTATTTATCAATATTTTATGATATTAAGAGCAATCAATAGCAACCATACAAATCTATTTTGAGACGCACTACTTTCTGACATTGGGTACTTAATCGGATCCCATGTTCCCGCCCATTCGTAGTTTTAAGTTACAGTCTGAATAAGTTCTTTGTTTGGCTCTTAAAGATTGCTGTCGGTATACCGTGACCCCATTTTTGTAAACTATTGTGTTAGGTACGTATATTTTATGACTTACAATTTACTAAGATCAATTTATTTGTTACAACCTATTCATGCTTTACTACTGGGCACGGAGTTCTTAAACTGTCAAGGGGGTTAGGCGTTAGATCATTGTAATCAGAGATACCAACCGTCTTAATTTTGTCTGTATCCCACGTACCGATGACGTATCGACGTGTCCCGGTTTTTGGCCGTACGGTACGATAGCCCCCATTATTCCGAATTGCTCTGTTAAAACATAAGTACCATTAGCGATTAAGGCTGAACGTAAAAGTTAGATGAGATTTTCTTACTCATCACTTGAATCGAAAACTGAACACGCGACAGGTCAATTGTTCCGACTTACTTCCTAAACATGGCAACCCTAAGCACAACAGCCTTCTATGGAATATGAGTGGGTAGTATCCACTCGTGAAGCTGAATAGAAAAAAACCACCTATATTAGTTTTCAAAACCTTTGAAAAGCCAAACCCTGTATTTTAGAATGATTTGCAATAATGAGTTATGTAACCCAGGATGCGTCAAGAATTCGTGCAATTGATCGATGACCCACGTGATTCCTAAGTTTTGAGATAACAATTATGGACATTTTAGCTTCGCCTCCTTCATCTCCAGGAAGAACTATCTATTGCAAAAGCAATAAAAAAAACTCAAGAACTTTCCTTTATTATTCATGCCTACCTTCATACCTACTGGCTACTAAGGAGTTCATTAAAATCCCTGTTTTTTAACGCAACTTCAAGTTATATTCACCCGATTTATTTCTGATTTATCAATTTAGACATTCTGTAAAAAGGAGCATAGTTTACGGTTGTATCGTAAGGATTTTAAATGTTTTTCAATAGTGTTAATTACGTCTAAGGGCAGTTGAAACAAGCCGTGAAAGGCAGCACGTGTAGGACTTCCAAGCGAACGATGACGTACCATCGGAAGCAAAGATAACATTAATCAGACATACAAGCGTCACGGAAAGGTTAACAAACCTAATTACATATAATAATAATGAAACCGACTGAAATATTTTGTTTTGGCGATCAAAAAGTTGTAACGGAACTTACAAGCTCTGGAAGAATTGGAGAAGAAATTGACGTAAAATTAAATTCATCTTTATACAGGGTATATTCAGACTACGACTGCAAACGAAGCCGCGTACTTTTAGTAACTGCAGACACAATGGTCGTCATTGATTTTTTCAAAATATTTAGTTGCATTGTATCTGAAAACAAATACTACCTGGCTTCGTTTTCGGTCTGAATATACACTGTAAACTAAAGTAAAAAAAAATAACCAATGTAAGTACTGCAACAATTTGGATGGAAAAACTTCAATCTAAAATGTATATGCATACATAATAATCTGAAAATATGACGTTAAAACGTAATTGCACATGCAGTAATTACCGGCAGTGCGATGGGTTTTATAAAAAAGTAATTAACAAGCACTTCTGAACGCAGTGGAGTGTCATTAACCTATTTCCAAGTGGATAGTGCATAGAGCCTGCAATTCACTCGAGTAGCGAGCTGATATTATATTTGCACACTGAAAATGTATTAAACTATGTAGAGAATTATAACATCGTAAGGACATCTGCATACTATAGTGATTTGTAGGAGTTTCTATAGTATTTTAAGTCCGCCAACCCCCACTAGGCCAGCGTGGTGGACAAGGCCCAACCTGTCTTAATCGTACTCTTCATTGTAAAGGAACCTTGTGCATTGCAGTGGGAAGTATATTGGCTCATACAGTACAGTACAAACTGATAAAAACTAGTCTATGATATTTCGCTTCATTCAAAGTTAGGGTCATGGTTAGGATCAGCTAACCATCAGCTTTATTTATTTGGTGTATTACATTCTTGAAAAAGTGCTTATCAGCTGATTGAAGAGTTGTAATCTTTACTTGATTATATTGTACTTTATCATCAAACAAAATCTACTTATTTAACTAAAGATTTTTTACATATAATTTAAAAGTATATGAAGAGCATTAAGAAATCCAACTACACTAAGCAATTTATATATATATATATAGTATATAGACAAGTTATACTCGTAGTATAATTTAGCTTGGTCGATGAAATCGTCCATAAATAATATCTTCGCTCTTGATTCTTCCTTGCTCTGATTTTCATTATTTCTTAACATATTCTTACTACAACTCGGATAACTTTAGACTAGACGATAAAGTCCTCTTCTCATGCACTCCCTTCGTCTGAATTCTCATTATATTTTGATACAAAATGTCGATAAGAAACCCTGGTACATGAAAGTGTCCAAGCCTGTCTGTCGGCAGTTGGCGTTCTATTTTAGTTAATAACCCTATTTCTGGTCATCAGCGCTACAACTAATTGACTTGTTGAAAACGAGGGCAGCGGAAAAAACTAAATATCGAGTGCGATGTAAGGCTGGAGCACAATTTTTGGACAAAATAAGTTTTAAATCTGATTTGAAGATCTATGACCTATGTGCTATGTCGGTAGATGAATAAAAAAAGAGGTAATTGAGCTTGCAATAGTTCTTCATCATCATAATTAAGAGGTCTTTGAATTTAATAATTTTTAAACATCATAATTCAAAATTCAGGTAATTCTGTGTTTTAAATTTAAATATTTTAGTATTCAAACAAAACAGGAAATCTCTATAATGCTTATGATACGAATTAGGAACTTCGAAATTTGTCTAATGTCCCAAAAAAAATGAATTTTGCACTTTCAACGTTATGACATCAAAGTCATCTGATCTCAGATTAATATCACGTGCTATAAACTAAGGACTAACAAACACAAGCGGGAATATAATGATTAATCAAAATACTATTTCTACTCCATTATCTGATCTACAACTAGTCAGTAAAACAAACAGCAGTTGTGCGCGAGTTATCCAAAACACACTTATGTACAGTCACGCGATGTATTCCCAGGGATTCTGAGGACAACTCACTGTTTTAGTTATGAAGAATGTAGAAATAAACCAGGGGCTGAAATTTTCTCGAGTGGAGGCCTCGTAAGAGCAACTAAAGTGTCGGATGCCCATCCCCAAAGTGGACGGACGACTTGGTTAAGGTCACAGGAAGTCATCCAGAGGGATGCGGGCCGTTTCCAACAAGAGAGGCAGTTCAGCAGTGGACTTTCTGTAGCTGATGAGAGAGAGAGAGTAATAATAAAACTATTAATCTATATACTAATACTATAGTAAAACTGTTAATCGATTAAATGTAAAGCCACTTCAAAATATCAACGATAGATTCACCCAATAATTTACTCTCTGGAAACATCATAAATAGAATCTTATCTGAGGGCTAGTCAATTCTTCTTGATATATAACCAAGTCATTAATCAATTTTCAGCCTATCACCGTCCACTGCTGGATGTAGACCTTCCCAAGTAAGCACCAACCATCGCGGTCTTTAGAACATTAATCTATCCGCTTCTGGCCACTCTTATCAAATCGGCGGTCCAACGTGTAGCAGGACGTCCTACACTACATTTACCTAGCCAGCAATTGTACGCCTAAAAATAATTGAAAATAGATTGCAATTACTGCATTTGTGCAATACTCTCTTTCTCACTCTCTACCCCTTCAGCCATAAGTTCACTGCCGAACCTAAAGTGAATACTAACCCTAACTAGAACTTGTCTAGACTCTAGCACAGTTTTAAAGTTCATCATAATGTAAGTGGCTGGCAATAAAATGGCATCGCGTGTCTGCTGCGAGCGTCTTGTATTATGAAGCATTTTAAATTGGTCTCAGCGCCATCGTGATTTCAATAATGTTCATTATTGGCTTATACACCATCATATAAGGTAGGACATATTGCTATTCCAGTACCTTTTGGATCTTGATCTTGTAAGGGTCCGTCATTATCATTTTTATTGAATCTTTTCAGTTTCACTTTCTTAAGGTCTCGGAGGAAATGTTTAAGTTGTCAATCAGATTCAATTTATCTTTCTTTTCTTTAAAATTACTTGCATTTTTATATGGTTTTCATCTATGATCATTCCCGAGATTATCTATAGAGTGTGGTATGTACAAATATTAGCTTACAACTCTAAGTGAAATAAACTAAAAAGCCCTAAATCTGTATAACATAATATACATACATACGTAAAATCACGCCTTCGTTCCATAAGACCTTGGCAGAGGTGCAACCAGGATACCCATGTTTTGGCGAGTTTCCGTCCCACGATGTGATAAGTTGCAAGCATATCTCCATTATCGCGCACGAACTCCGTACTTACATCTAATACCACTTTACCCGACCTGGGATTCGAACCCGAGAGCTCAGTGTTGCAATCTATCGTAGTACAAGTGCGCCGAGGCAGTATTACACATGACTGCTTTAAATCGCGTTAACAACCTTTCATGTCAGTTCACCCTTGATATTTATAATAGCTTTAACCACCCCTGTGGACAGCCCCACTGCAGTACTGCAATCTATTATCGGGAATACCTGTAGCAGTACAAATTACCTTCGACATTTGGGAAATTCAGCACATGCGCGGCGAGGGCGGAACTCCACCGCGCACTCTCCGTGACCTCTGCGTCGATACAGATCTCGTAAAGACTTCAGCTGTGCGTTGATGAGACTATTACATCTAGATATTTTGATGTTTTAAAGCTTGGAGCAGAAGGGCTTAGTGAATTTGAAAATGGTGTACACGATCCATTAATTTTGTGGAACCTGATAATTTAATTTAACTAGTTACTTCTTGATAGATACCATTAAATGACCACTGACTATATCACAGGTGACTTTCAATGATAACCAGATTTTTTGCGGAACTAATTAAAATTTAAATTCTACAATATGGGTATAGCTATCCTTGTACGATAGTATGTCTATATCTTATATCTTACAGAATCTTTCATAGCTACGCTAACCAATGTAGTTACAAAATGAATGATGACAAATATATCAGCATCACAGCCATTTTATAAACTAATGAACGTATGGGTTTCATGTACGGGTCAGATGTGAATTCACTTCATTGCTAATTGAAATTGATGGCGTTTGATTGTGAGATTGTTTTGATTGAATAAAGAAATGTAATTTAAAGCTGAGATAAATGCAGCCGGCATTGAGTCGGACCATGACCTATCTCTGTGATATCTCTATCTCTATGAGATCCAAGGATTAACAGGAATCTAGAACTTGATATTTTGCAATACGATACAAATGAAGTTAAGGAGTAAGATATAAGTTTTAAAGCAAATGGGTTGGTTCTGCGTTATCTTAACGCCAAATGTACAATGCCAAGGTAAAAATATAGGAAATGAAAATGAATACTAGGACAATTATAACATGAGTCTACACACTAATTGTTCAGGCTGAATATCAGTCTGCAACCTTTAAATGTGTTGGAGTTGTCGTCTCAGCGCTAACTTCAGTATTAATTACACAACATCCTTAGGAACTCGTTAGCGATGGATGTTGTGAAACTGTTGTGTTATGCCTTAATTTTATTCTCCTGGCAACTATTATTTTCCTTCAATTTTTCACTGTTTAGTGGGTTTTCTTAATTCTAAATTAATTCTTCTTAATCCTTGGGAGAGGCCTATATTCAGCAGAGGAATTCTTGTGGCTGAAATGATAATGATGAAAAACAACTAAATTTTTCAAAAAGTAAAAACTTGATAACTCATTTGTTGGTGCATTTAGTAAATCAAATAATATTTTTAGAATTTGTAATATATAGCTGATGAGAATGACGATGATGAATGATTAGTACTTACAATGAAAAAAATAAGATTATTGACCCATCTCGATTTCTAAATTCAGTGTAGGACGTTTAGAACGCGGTCAGCGATCGGGACAATTTGCTAGGAAACCGATCATTGTCGTCGTTTGATCAATTGGAATGTATCGATACGCTTCTATTTGTACAGCTCACTTTAAACTGTGTAAGTATGGGCCTAAACGTTTATGAGTTGAATGTATGAACCGTTGCGTCTGACTACAGTTATTTTGTATTTGGCATAATGACAATAGGGAGATAATTATGTTTGAAATAAGAATTTAGTAATGAAAACTCTATGTAAAGTTTTTTGTGCATTATATCATGTTTACAGCCGAACCCAGTGCCTCTTTTTTCCTACCTCTTTAAAATAAGACGGAAAAATTTAGATTTCTATTTTGTTCTACATATACTAAAACCCCTACAAAAACTTATAATTAAAATCAATAGTTTATTCTAACAACAAAAATTTTAAAGAATCGAATTAACTGTAAATCTATTGATTGCAATCAAGTAGGATATATGCCTGGTTGTTTTCAAAAATAAACTATTAAACTTAAATTATTTGTTGACAGCTAAAATCCTGCTGTTTTACCTGATCTTCTATGCCGTGTTGGCGGGTTTCTTCGCCGCCATGTTGGCGATCTTCTACCAAACACTCGACTCGAAGATGCCTAAATGGCAGTTGGAAGGATCGCTGATCGGAAACAATCCAGGTAACGAAAACCTTCAAATACCTCAGCTACCAACTACCATTCAATTGGTTCATCATAAGATTTTACATTAATAAAAGTAAGCAATAGTGAATAAGAATAAATGGTTTGATATTTTAAAAAAAAATATGGCAGACTTCATCTATACATATAAATAAAATTGAAGTTTCTGTTTTAAAAGTGAAAATAAAAAAAATGTCCAACTACATATCGTTATATACACGATACCTGTGCCGGAAATTATATTTAAAAATTTTTTTGTCTGTCTGTCTCTCTGTTTGTTCCGGCTAATTTCTGAAATGGCTGGACCGATTTTGACGGGACTTTTTTTGTCAGGTAGCTGATATAACAAGGAGTAACTTAGGCTACATTTATTTTAGAAAAATTCTTGTATTTTAGAAAAATAAAGTTTTTGTAAATTCCACGCGGACGAAGTCGCGGGCACAGCTAGTTAATGATAAAAAAAATGTTGTGTTTCGGTTTGAAGGATATTGTAGCCAGAATAACTACTGGACATGTTGAGACTTCATCTTATGTCTCAGAATGGCGAGCGCAGTGGAACGCCAAGCATTGCTTTGTAATTCAAGGTAATGTTTGGTTTTGCTACTGTTCATGAGCAGTCGTATCGCTTACCATCAGGCGAATGGCATACCCATCTCGCCATTCACAGCAATAAAAAAAAAGAAGTTGATCAATTTGGCATGACTGAACAGTGAAAGATTAATTAAATATGTAATTTTGCATAGTTAATGAAGAAACCATACTTACATATTATGAATCATGGTTTTATGCTGTCTTGTTTGCACAGGTCTGGGTTTCCGACCAATGCCTGACACCTCAAACGTGGAGAGCACCCTGATCTACTACAGGGCAAATGACAAGGGATCTGTCCTCAAATGGGCCCAGATCATCGATGATTTCCTTGACCGTGAGTACCCGACCTTCATTCAATTGATTTGTATTACCAGTATTGATTCGTGTACCAAAGGAATGTGGGTTCTTGAATAGTAATTTTTAAATGAAGTATTTCAGAATAATTTACCTATATTTAATTATCAATTTGTGGCCACTTGGTGACTAAAGAAGGCACATATGTCATAATTCGTGTTTTACTTGTTCAAAAAATTAACTTATTCTATTTACCATGACAATCAATATTCGATACTCCGCCATTTTTTATACTATTTTTTTCAAATTAATAACTACTTATGTTGATTTTCCGGCACCTTTAATCTAAAGGAATCAATCATAATCAATAAATTCATTGAAGTAAATCAAACTCTTCTTAAGCCTACGATTAGTAGCATTCATACTATTTATCAAACACCAGAATACCGCAAGAAAGGCAGTGGCAGCGGTGAGACCCAGGGAGCGGAGAACCGAGTCGCCTGCTCTCCTACCAGCAGTGCCATCGGGGAGAAGCAAGTCTGCGATGTGCCAGTCGACGAGTTCAACCCCTGCACCCCCAGCAACCAGTACAACTACGAACAAGCCGGGCCTTGCGTCTTCCTCAAGCTCAATAAGGTAATAGATCAAAGAACATTTAAGGCTGTACTTGGGAGAGGCTTGTGATCGGAGATAAATTTTATGTGCTTGGAAATAATTATGATAATGATGAATTGCAAGTTTAAAGAAAACTGGTTAAAGTTTTTAGCAATCATGGTCATGGAATCTTGGAATGGATAATGGACATCACATGATTACGAATAAATCAATTTGATAGAGACTACTTAAAAGATAAATAATTGCTTTGTTTTCAGATTTTCAACTGGACCCCTCAACCTTACAATAATACGGAAGATCTGCCCACCAACATGCCTGAAGACTTGAAGCAACACATCAAGATGGTGGTATGTATTGAAAATTAGAATTTTTGAATGATTCAGGTTTGAGAGGGCTTTATTAAAGTTAATTTTATTTTCAAAGCAATTATAATTTAGTACATTGTGTGGTAAAAATAGTTATATTTCCACTATATACCCAGATGGTCGTATCTTGGTCTCTTAATAGTTTGTTCAAATTGCTTATTTTTTTTGGATTTTTGATTCACTAGCAAAAACAAATCACATCTTGTATCTTATTATTCTGCTTCTGTAAAAGAAACAGTACAGCGGTAAGAATTGTTACAATTTCCACAATTTATTAAAATTTTCCCCACAGTCCGGCAAGCCCGAAGCCAACACAGTGTGGGTATCCTGCGAGGGTGAGAACCCTGCTGACGTGGAGAACATCGGCCCTGTGCAGTACATCCCCCGGCGAGGTTTCCCCGCCTACTACTACCCCTTCTCTAATAAAGAGGGCTATCTCAGCCCCTTGGTCGCCGTGCTCTTCGAAAAACCTAGGAGTGAGTATAGTTTAATCTACTCAAGAAAAAATCTTGATGATATCCGTTTTTATAAAACTTTTACCAAAATTGATATTAACGTAATTGGGGATGTGAAATCTCATGGACATATTATAGAATTGTGGATTGTAAAGTTAGCCATACATAATCATGAAATTATACACCGAACAAAAATATGTTCATATTATTGTCTCTAATAAAAAAAAAAACTCAATCAAGGTTTCTCAATTTTTTTTACTCAATAATTCTAAATCAATATGTGTCTATTTCCAGCTGGAGTCCTGATCAACATTGAGTGCAAGGCGTGGGCCAAGAACATCATGTATGACCGCTACGAGCGGCGAGGCTCAGTCCACTTCGAGCTCATGGTGGACCGCTCCTAAGCAGCCTGGCCTGGCCACTAACTGACCCCCAAGGTCACCACAACGTCTAGTGGCCCGGGACAAGGTCAACTTATCGCTAAGCTCACCATTTGTTTGCCAAAGTGTTGCCCATTTGTTGATTTTAGTATGATTGTTAATTGTGGATTGTGAGCGAGTGATGAGGCTTTATACTGGTTTAAGGAGTAGTTGGGTCATCTCAGACATTACACACGCTTCATACAGAAGTGGTCAGTTAGTCGCCAGCCATTGGCCCACACTGCCAAGGTCACCAAAGTCACCAAGGTCGCCAAGGTCGAGGTCACTGGGGTCGCCACCGTTAGCAATAGCCCTATAGAAGGCGTTTTATTTATATTCGTTTTAGAATAAGCCACGAGGCGCCACTAATATTACACGCTTCAAAACGTTGAAAATTTTTAAATTTAATGATATTTATTATTGTAATTGTAATGTTTTCCGGACGAAGAGTCAATAAACACGCAATAGTTGGTTCCAATGTAGGTTTTTATCTGTGTTTCATTTATAATATTAGACGCCTTCTTCCTATACTTCCATTCCCTTATCCCGTATCCTGAAAGTTAAATACAATAAGGTGTAATGGTGCTTTGAGTCATCTTATGGACTGTAATATTTCTATAAAATTTCATCAAACCCTACAAGGTAAATGTGGTGTATAGAGCTAAACTGGTGTAGCAAGATTAAAGTGGGTATGTAATAAAAAATGTACCGTTAGCTACATCTTTACCACAGATATTCGTAATCTGAACCTATAGACAAAAACTAGCGAGTGTGCGAGTTGAACTGCAAGAGGAAGTTTGCAATCACAATTTTTGGTAAGCAACTCTAACAGAAAGAAACCTATCTTAGCCAAGTTACAACTTGATGTTTACATGAAAACCTTTTAAACTTAGCGTAATTACTAAAATCGCTAATTACTAATGGTCGCGGGTTCGAATCCCAGGGCACATCTCTGACTTTTCGGAGTCATGTGTGTATTGATAGTCAATCACCACGCACTAAAACGGTGAAGGAAAACATCGTGAGGAAACCTGCATACCATAGCGATTTATAAAATTTCTATGGTATGTAAGTCCACCAACCCGCACTAGACCAGCGTGGTGGACTATATAACCACTCTCAATCGTACTTACGATTGTAGAGGAGGCCCGTGCCCTGCAGTGGAACGTTTATGGGCTGATACAGAATTACTAAAATAATTTAGAGTATCCCTAAAATCATCAAAAGTTCAGATTTCAGCAATATGGAAAAAATAAATACAAGCAACAACTAACAAGTCGTTTGTCCGTGATTCTACTATAGATATCGAATCTTGGGTTGTGGCCACCAGAAACTATAAGAGACTTTTCAGTCCCATAACTTGGAGACCTGAAACATTTTCATGGGAAAGGATCTTTCGTTTCAAAGCTGGCTCTCAACGACGAAGCTTGTCATGTACACAATATTCCTTTAGCATCACAGGTTCCATTAGTATTCTATTCATTGGCTAATTGCGTTGATGCATAATGCGACCTTCTCGTACTTTTTAGGAGTCCCCTTTGTCTAGAATCTAGATGCCATAAAATCTGCCATAAATGATTTAATAGCTAACGCCTAATTGGTAGTAATAAAAACAAATAAAGATTAGCTGTACTGTACTGTATCAGCCCATATACGTCCTACTGTAGGGCACGGACCTCCTCTACAATCGAGAGTACGATTGAGAGTGGATAGGCCATTAGCTGTAGTGATGATAAATACCTCCTGGAACGAATGGTAATGTTGTTGTTAATAATTTTACCGTGAATTTTGTGTTTTTTTTTTGTGATTGCAGGAGCACTCAAGTCAATGTTCCTTACACATTCTGTATTTCATAGTTTAAAACATTTGTACCATTTGTTGAAGATGAATAAATATATTAGAATAGTTATAAAGGTTTTAAAATAAATTATGATTTCAGTAATTGGGATGAGACGGATAATATGAGTGTTTACCAGCGACATCTAGTGTCAAGTAAAGTACAACTACGATGAGAATAATTAATACCAGTTAATTATAGAAAATAAAATATGTGTTATTACATGCGTGAAATGTGGTACAATGTGTACTAGGTATTATGCCATTTTCAATAAAACATTGGAAAAAATATTCAACAAGACGTCTTTTACGATATGCGAGCTCTACTACGAGTATATGGATATATAAGCATGATATAATATGCAAAAAATCGTTTATTATACTTTTTTATTCTTACCCAAAAATAAAAATGGAAATGGGACCAGTTATTAAATCAAAATAGAAAATAAAAACACAACATACATTATGTTCAACGTGTTGTGGGTAGAACACAAATTCCAGCGTATTTTCAATCTTGTAAATGCACTCCGAATAATTATTTCCATAAGTTAGCAATAAATATCTACTAAGAATGGAAGTCCGAGACCGAGCTCATAAGTACGTATAATTTGTACGTCTGTTTTCTGTGCTATATCTCTTGCTCGCAGATATTTCAGCTGATCTGATAAAAGATGTTGGAAATCACTAACCGCAGGTCGTTTTGAAAATAATTGTGGAAATCCTTGAGGGAGGAGGCTTTGCAGTGTGCTACCTATAGCTGAAGATCATGCTCGTGACAGAGTCTAGAGGTGACTTTTTTTTTTATTTCATCCTATGGCGAAACTAGCATGCCGTTCGCCTAATGGTAAGCGATACGACCGCTCATGGACAGCAGAAAAACCAAACAACTTCATGAATGACTTGGCATTCCACTGCGCTCGCCATCCTGATTCATACAATGTTAAATAAAAATGTCTCAATATGTCCAGTGAATGCACTGTTATGTTGCGGTTTGAAGGACATTGTAGCCAGAGTAACTGATGGTGGGAGAAATAGACTTTGCGGTGGTACCTATTTTGGTGACTTCTCACATAATATGAGAGACCTACCCTACCACCGGTCAATCCTAAAACTTTAGTTTTACACCCGATTTCAAAAACTAAGGATACTGAAAATTATATCATACAGTCCACCAATATTTAATGCAAGTTATTACATTTTTAACCGGCTACAAAAAACGGAGGAGGTTCTATCAAAAAAGAAGGATTAACCGAGATTTGAAATACTAGCAAAAATATTGGGGTTTATTTGATGAGTATTCATCGAAGCCATTAAACCTCTAGTGATAAAAATACCATTATTATTTGTGGTCAAGATATAAACGAAACTCCATCAACCATAATTCCAAAATGAAAAAGAATCACAAAATACAAAATATAAACTATGATAATTTTTATGGGACCAAATGGCAACTATTCCGCATCAAATTAAAGAAGAATCACGTAAATACGCAGATACATAAAGTAAATACCATTGAGAACCTCATGTTTATAGAAGTCGGTTAATAAAAAACATACTTAACAGTTTCTGTGCCCCAATCAATACTCCTGCTAAAATATTAACAGTAGATTGCAAGAATCGCAGTCTGTGAGTGTTCGACAGGCGCCGATGTGTCGGCTGTCGGGTCGCCATGTCACTGCCCTACTTCCTTTGTTCAGTTCACCTGAAACCTCCCCCCACCCCCAACCCTTCTGTTTACGAGCTGTCCGCTAATTCGATCTGTAAACAAAATAGTCAATTAAGCTTGTTGGGAGTAGGAAGTGTTTTAGGATGAATTGACAAATCCTGTAGAATTATTTTGGTTTGCTTTAATTCATTTGTTGTTTAATTAATTGGTGTTTGCATTTGGTATCTTTTATGAATTTTCTAATTAGAAAGTTTTCTGTACTTAGATTTGTAATCAAAGAGCTTTTCGATGTAAAAAAGCCTGAAAATAACAAATTCTCTGACTTCGACCTGTAAGAAAATTCTTTAAGATTTTTTTAAGAATTGAAATATAATTAAATTTTCAACAAAATAAAATATGCTAATTACTTATATATTTTACTAATAAACCAAACTCAATAAGAGGTGCTATAATCTGCCATGAAAATTTTGACTGCATATAAAGATTAAACCTTGTAAATTCCCAAAAACCTGTAAGTACAAGGAAATAAAAAATAAAACTAGTTAAAAATAGCTCAGTATCTCCCAAACATAAGATCACAACACCGTAATCGTGTCAGCGACCTCATTACGTGAAGGATGTACGAAATGTTATCTGCTTATGTTTGTTTGCAGGGCCTAGGGGTCGAACCCCGGAGGTTGAACACTTAATTTCTTTATTACATTTTACTGTGTAGTTTGTTTTATATTATATTGTTTGTGCGTTTAAATAATACTATTTAAATTTGGCCAAAGCCATTTCAACTGAAATTTGACTGAAGCTCATTTCGACTGAAGCCTTAAAGAACAAACGATATCTCATCGCTGCGATGATGAGCGATGTACCATGTTTAATGAGGTATTGTTGTTGTGTTTTTGACGTAAGCCTCTAAAAATTGGGTGTTAGTTTGATGTGCATGAAATAATCTAAGATTCCCTACTGGTGGTAGGTCTCTCATTTATGTGAGAGGCCACCTCGGTAGGTATCACCGCAATGTCTATTTCTTTCGCCAAACAGCAGTGTAAATTAACTGTTGTGTTTCGGATTGGAGTGCATTATAGCCATAGTAACTACTGGACTTAACTTACAACATCTTATGTCTCAGGATGATGAGCGCAGAGGAATGTCAAGCAATGTTTTTTAATTCAAGGAGTTATTTGGTTTTGCTACTGTTCATGAGTGGTCGTATCGCTTACCATCATGCGAACGGCATGCTTGTCTCGCCATTCATTGCAATAAAAACTATAATATCTACAGGTATTATTCGTACACCTGACGCTGTCCCAATTTTCGTCCTTTTCTCTTATATCCATCAAATGGTCTGTCAGAAATTGCCTTATGCGATAAGACCGCCAATTGTACTTTTTTTTTCTAGTGTGAATTATTTACTTTTGTTTTATTTATGGTGCACAATAAAGCTTAAATAAAATAGGTAAATAAATAAAAAATAACATTATTTACTGTTGTATTAATTCATAAAGACGATTGTCATAGGTCATAGACTTATCAACCATAAATAGCTTGAATCCTCAATTCTTCTTGAATTGTATATATTGTGAAACGTGACCTTATTAGTTGACCTTTAATCTTTCATTTACTATGGAAAAGTATGCACGATAACCATTTTGCATCTATATTATAATACAAAGTGTCGGTGTTTTAATTGCTTTAAATTACAACGTCATTAAATAACGTAAATTAAAACAAATTAAAATTATTAGATTTTAAATCACATTAAAATTGAAAAAATGATATTTTCAAACAAACTAAATAATAAAATAAATTGGTTTAAATACAACACGCTTTATAAGTTACCTACTGCCCTCAGTTGACCCAGACATAAGAGCGGCAACGCCGCATTTTTCGTCGCCGCGTCGCAAATGGCTTTAAATTGATTTGGCGCGATGAATCCTTTGTAGTTTTTAGGCATAATTGTATTCGTAGAATAATTAATGAAAACGCTCTTAATCAAGTCACCTTTTACACAAATTATGTGAGTCAAAATTGCTTCATTGGGTTGGGAGCGACGATGCCACTTACAATTAGTACACAAATTCAGTCTTATTTTTGCGAAGGGGGATGAAAATAGCACGTCGCGTAAAATATTACTGCCACTAAATAGACCTTCAAACAAATCATATCAGTGTATTCCACAGCTGTAAATCGCGACATCATGAACATAAAATGCTATCGTAATTCGTAATGTGTTGTGAGCAACGCACGCGCATTCGCAAAGAACAAGTACGGCTCACTGACGAGGTGGCGCGGGTGCCGACTCCCGAGTTTACACTACCGCCCCCGCCCCCGCCTCCGCCCCCGCCCTAGACACCAGACCTTCGACCGTCGCTCGATCGCCGATCGCAGTGTTGCTAGGTTAGATTTCAAAAAATACAGAAAAAGTTTCGTAAAAATATCGTAGATGGATATAAAATAGAGGAGATTATTATACTGTTTATTACAGGGCTTTTTTCATAGAAAGCGAAAATAAACACATTCTTAAAAGTTACAAGTATTCCGTAAAAAGACTAAAGAAGTTAATCGCTGTATGTGTCACTTTTCTAAAATTCATCATAAAGTAGTGGAGATACATAGTCGTGACCCCACACTAAGATCGAATCTATGGTTTGGTTGAAAATTTAAGGATGGCTCGGTGAAATAAAAGACCCTATATCATTATTTTGTAGTGATAAACAGTTAGTAAGTGTCAGAAATAGCTTTACTATTTGTCTTGTTAGTCATATTCCAGTATGTTTTATTCTTACTGTATACTTTGTTTTGGTATTTTACATTAAATGAAGCACAAATAGTTTTAGTGTAATTACGTTGCAACACTGCCCAGGAGTCGCGGGTAATCCCAGGAGCAGGCGCGGTGGGGAAGGATGCACGATTAGAGATGCATAAAATAATTCATCGATATTTTTATCGAGAGTAAATAAATGTCGTCAATTGAAATATGAAATCCGCATAATTCATATTTAAATACTTTTAGGGCAGTAAATGTCAAAGAATATCATATTTATTAACACAGTTATCAGAACATATTCTAAGCGTGCCAAAAAGACCTCAGTACAAATAAATACACAAAAACAAAGACTTAGTAAAAGTTATTTTCCAAGTTTCATTCTAATCAGCGGGTTTCTACATTGTCACCATAGCGCCTGCTTTTGAAAAAATGCGTCTCAACAGTACCCATACAGAATAATACCGAATAATGTCTCGGATGTTGCCACATGACCCATAGCAATTTTAAATAGGTATAAAATGTAGATGTGAGTTGTGTATCTCATTTTATGTATCACATTTGTTTTTAATATTGTCGATAAATAAAAGTTTTTATTAATAAAGTTTGAATTCTTTAATTTTCAATAGTAAAGTTTGAATTATATCGATAATATTGATATTGTATGATCGATGAAGTCGTTGCCACCCTAGCCTCATTTTGATCAACGACGCGACGTTGCCTATTCGACATCACGACGTCGCGAAGTTATGAGTCTTACTATCATGGATATTAGGTCTAAATTCAATTATTGATATTATTTCTATGCAACTAATAATAAGACCTTGTATTTTATTGCACTTGACCTTTATTATTTGTTTGTGTCAATGACCTAGCCAAATCGCTACAGCAGGTGGTTAAATATTGAAAACTAAAAAACTATCCTGTGGCTAAACGGGTGGTGATAAATTAATAAAATTTGGTGTATGGGCTGCTGATGCGGTACCCTATATGTGGTCCAAAAAAAAATACTTATGTCACCGCCATTTTGTATATCTTAAGATAAACACGATGAGGTCAGACGCGTCCTTAGATAACCCTGAAATTTAAACTAACTCCCAATGGATCAATGTACCAATTGGCCAGATAATTGAGTGGCTTACCTCATTAATGAAATCTATTAAATAAGGTTAATATAATATCTATTGTAGCGCGATTTTCTCGACAGCCTCCGTGGCGCATGCGGTTAGATGCCGCCTGTGAAACGAGAGGCCGTGGGTTCGATCCCCGCACCGAGAGAAATGTTTGTGCGGCCCACAAATATTTCTTTCGGGTCTGGGTGTTTGTGAGACCGAAAAGTCTCTCGTAGTTCCTGATACCCACGACACAAGACTCGATTTTTAGTGTGGGGTTTTTTTTTTTTTTTTTTTTTTTTACTGTACTGACTCTGTTTCGTACTGACGGATCTATCATTAGTTTTTAAATCAATACTTACCTACTGTGTCTGATGAAAATTTTCGCAGATAGCCATTAGCCATCGTGAAAACGATGATTCTATTTTATCTATACGTTATCTGTACTTATCTTGGTTATAAGTTCCAACTCTAAAAAATCGTATGTACCTAGCAGGTGTCAATAGTTTGGCTTCCTTTACAGTTTCCGCGAATTCGCCCTTCAGTGTCCTTGGGCCTTAATTGAAGATTAATGACTCTCATATATTGAGGACATCAAGTCAACGCCTGCACGGTCAACGTTGAGGACAAAATTTATCCAAATCACACGAATAGTAAGAACAAAACAAGTAGAACAAAAGCGTGAAAATTGACTAATTTAAAGGAACTCGGATCAAGTAATGCTTCAATCAAGTAACGTCGACTTTGACGTCAAAGCCCCCTGCTACTTTTAAAAAAGTACAAAGTAATTTATTGTGTTAGAACATTATAAAACCACAAGACTTCCGAGTTCAGCCGTAACTTCAATTAATTTGATTCCAAACTGTAATGTACACTTGTTTTCGTTGCAACAATTCCCTTACAAGTTACAATATCCATCACAAGTCACAAACAGTACATACTTAGTTATCTTGCTCGCAAATGTTGACTATATAAGTACAGGTTCTTGCAAGAATTTCTACAGTGAGTATGTAATTTCCTTCAATCACAGTAGGTCAGCGTGGTGGACTATATGATAGCCCTTTTCAATCGTACTCTCGTTTGTAGATGACGCCCGTGCTCTCAATGGGACATTTATGAGCTGATACAATACAATACACGTACAAGTTATAGGAGAAATCCCTTGCCTTGCAATGGGACATTTATGAGCTGATATAATACAGGTACAAATTACAATGTAAAATAGAGTGTACAATACCATTGATCCCCCATATCCAACACAAACAGTGCGTAGTACACCCAGCGAGTACAGGCGAGGCGACGCCGGGGTAGGCGCCAGCCGGAGCGTCGCCGTCTGCGCCCGGGCGTGCCAACAAGGGCTGCGAGGGTTGATGTACATTGCTGCTTACATACATAAATATACTCATTTTTCCCAGAAGGGGAGACAGAGGTGCAGCGAGGATTCTCACATATTGCCTTAATGCTGCTGCGGCTTACATTTATAATATTTGATATTTTTAACAGCTGTGTTTTTAATTTGGGTTGGAATCCAATTCGTGGAGTATTTTGAAAATGTTTTTTATATTTTATAAAGGTGTTATGATTTGGTAGGAGATATATATCCGTATGGTGTCTCGTTGTTGCAAAATATTGTACCTAATTAGTGAACAAGATAATACTCCTGGAACTAAGTAACCAGCCCTCAAAATGTGGTAAAAACAATGGTAACTCAAAGGTCCAAGTTTGTATATCACTATACATGAAAGAGGTCAGCATCTAGCTTAGTTATTTCAAAGCATGTTTTGAATATACAGAATATAATTCTGATATCTCCCAAATTATTCTGGCAAACGGGTTGAAATATTAATACATTTCCATAGTAAAATATACATATTTCCTCGCGTATCGCATGCTACAAAAATATTTGCGAAAAAATAAAAATACTCCAGCCAGCAATGTACGCGTCCTTCATCCCATTAGCGTACAGTTCCCGGATAGCCCGTCTTCATTCAGTCTCGACTTTCTGCCCACACGGACGCGTCTCCTGGTCTGATCATGGGACTTGAAAAACGGACCATCAAGATCATTGCGATCGTCGCTGTTGTCGTCTTAGTTTTGGGTGAGAAGCTCGATTAATTAAACTGATTTGGTAGTCTATTTTTGTATTTTTTAAGAATTTAAAAGTGTATCATAGCTTTTAATGAGTGTCTAAAATTGGCTACTTTTAAGCAGTTGTTAATAGATATCAAATGGCGAGCCAGAGGATTATAAACTAAATTATTTCATAAATTCTTAAATTTTTTTTCATTCATGCTTGGAATCGGTGTACCTTAAATTACTAGCCCAAAGTAAAAATATCTGGATTTTTAAATCGTCCCAATTCATTTGCTAAATAAGAGTCAAATTTAAAAGGCCTTGATATAGTTTTAATTCACATAACAAATAAAAAAATACCGATATATGTTTTTATATAAGTAAAATAATTTAAAAAAAACTTTGAGTACATTGTAATGCAGGTTTTTATAATGAGTTTATGGCTTCCTACTGCTAATATGCAGGACAATGCTCTTTGAACGCACGTAATGGTCACTGACAAAGAATTAAAGTTAATTAAACTGTAGTCTAAAAAAGATGCTGATATTACAATTAATTTTAACACTGTCTTTGTAGTTTGGAAGAAAATATAATTAATTAGCCAAGCTAAAGTGAGATGTGTTCAAATCAATTTGGTTTTTAATACCCTGCTAGCGACATGCGGGTTGATCGACAGGTTATTGTTAGACTAATGGGCAGTTTTATTTTATTTTTAAGTGCCATAAATAGAGTTTTAAATACGGTGTATCAATAGCTGCTATGTGTCCAAATGGCATAAACCTAGACCGATGCTTTAGGTTCGCTCGGATCGACATAAAAAATAAAGATTTTTGAAAATACTCTCTCAATTCATTGTCTGCTAGTGTTCCAAAATTGGATTTTGTCAACTAAGCTACGAAATTATCCTAATTAGTAAGGAATAAATACAATTCTTCAAAGTTTTCATTAAAATATTTGCACAGGCGGCCTAATTGGACTATTGCTGGGATTGCTTCTACCGCAACGATATGTTGGTAAGTACCTACACACAATATTCTACACTCAATATTGCTCACTCTAACTGTGGTAAATATGAATGTTACTTATAAACGATAATATCAATAATTATAATCTTGCGCTCAGTAATTTAATAATAATTTCAGTTGAAGAACTGACGCGGCCGCGTAATTTTATCAACAATAATAAACTAATGATGTGTATGTAAACATGTCCCATTTGTCAGCAATTTAGATAATTATCATACTTATAATTAATGTTAAATGTATTAATATTGTAACATTAATAGTTGGTAGACAATTTCACCTATAAAGGTCGAAAAGATTCCCATGAGTACAATATCGCTAAAGGTCACGACATAATGTAGTTGCGCAATCCCAATATTATATATTGTATTCTTACTCATTTTTTTTAATTCTGGTAAATTGGGTGCAAAACTAACGCCTGAAAGGACTGAAAAAACTCTCAAGTGAAGACTACGTACTGGCAAGGGCAGCGTAGGACGTCCACAAGATATTAAAAGTCTGAAGAAGTCGTTATAGAAATCATTACAGGGCCTATTATAAATGAACTTATGGGGACTGTTCCGCCCTCACACCCGCAACTCCTGAAATCCAGGATCAATGACCAATCATCAACAGTAGCACGCATTGTAATGACACCGAGCATCGAAGCTCGGCGATTCGGGAAATTGTAAATGAGGATACTGTATCTAAGGGTGATATTTCCTTAGCTTATACTATAGTATAAAGTATAATATACAGTATACACGAATAAATCCGCCCTATAACATCTACATATGACTAAGCTATCAATATATGCCGTACAAGAGACTTAAATAGTAGTTGTTTGTGTATGTCACAGTTTAATTACATTATCTGGATGTTATAAAAATCAGAGGTAATTTGTAAAACGACTTGCGGATATATAAAATCGTGAATCCCACAGCGATTCACATAAATTGCCGTCGTATTCAAAGCACTATAACTATTCTTTGTAAATTACCCTTAGCCTACTGCTGCTTAGCAGCACTTCTCTACATTCGCGAGTTTGATTTGGAATGTTTAGTCCATAGTCCACCACGCTCACTTAGTGTGGCTTTGCGGCTTCACATACTATAGAAATCTTGTTATGGTCTTCATATGACGTACGTTTCATCACGATGTTTTTCATCGTTAAGTGCGTGGGGACTGTAACACATTACTTCAAAAGGACAGGGTCTTTGATAGGGTTGTTTCTAAATATATTTGTTTACAGAACTGGAGGTGTGGCCCCGCTCTGACGAGTATAACTACAACCAGCCGCTGATTCGCTTCAGACCTGACGATGCAGGCAGCTGGCATCCCTGGTTCAAGCGCATCAATGACTTCATTAAAGGTTTGTTTGTAGTTCTTTGCTCTTCAAAAATCCCGTAAACGATTTTAATATTATTTTATTTATTTACTATATTTATTTTTAAGGAAAGATTACAGATAAATTTACAAAATATAAGATATCAACTATAAATAAAAGAAATATACTAATTACAAGCTTCCACATATAAAAAATAAAGTTTAAGAACAGTTTAATTTAGCAAGTCTAAAAATTCGATATTGTAATTCATTTCTTAGGTTTTCTCCCGATAATGTCTGCATAGAATTACGATTTTAATCCATCCTGTTAAATCTATACAAATGTGATGACACTTAATGTTTGATTCCCAAGCGAAAGAATAACCAAATCCTATGAACTATTTCAACTAACTTTTATTTTTGTAATAAGTATTTATCCTTGGGAAATTATATTTGCCTGCCTCAGTCAGGAATTTGCGCCCGTTATGGGGATAGGCTCGCCCCTTATCACATCATGAGACGGAATATACATGGCGAAACGTGGATGTTCCGGTTGCATCTCTGCCTACCCTGGGAAAAAAAGCAAGTGTTTAATAATAATAATAACACCCAACAGTCACATACATAGTCCTGACCCCACACTAAGATCGAGTCTTGTGTCGTGGGTATCAGGAACTACGAGAGACTTTTCGGTCTCACAAACACCCAGACCCGGAAGAAATATTTGTGGGCCGCACAAACATTTCTCTCGGTGCGGGGATCGAACCCGCGGCCTCTCGTTTCAAAGGCGGCGTCTAACCAACTGCGCCACGGAGGCTGGCTTGTTTATTTATGTATTTAAATTATATCGCCATCAACGATTTCTATCCACCTAAATTACCTTGGTATCATATTGCTATAATTCCTCTCATAATCAGACCATCATATCTAACCCATAAATTGCTATAGTTTACGAGACCTCAACCCCTGAAGACCCTCCACGTGCACCATGCTCCCCCTACAGCCACGTGGACCAGCACCGGCGCTCCGACCCTTGCGAGATCGCCATGAAGATGTGGGCACCTTGCACTGCTGACCACTTCTATGGATACCGGGACGGAAAGCCTTGCGTATTTCTGAGACTTGGATATGTAAGTTGAGTTTTGCTATGGAGACGGCGTGGACATAGAGAATCAATAAACTTTGTATATGGAGGATAATGAAGTTGAGAAGATTTCATGGCCATAAACCAAAATTTAGTTATTTAATCAAGGTTCTCTAACAGTACGTCACATTATCAAAATTAATACTATTCTTTACTAGTTCCATTTTGATGCATATACTAATTATATTCCAGTGTAGCAATTGAATCTTCCTTACAAAATAATATAATTTTTATCGTCATATTAATTATTGTTCATTAATTTAAAGAAAGTAGATACAATTTGAAAATATTCTATTTCCTATCGTTAGGGATAACGTAGAATTCTGATGGTGAAATATTTTTTCATTTCGGTCCTATAGTTTCAGAGCCTATTCAATGCAATAATCAAATCTTTCCTCTTTATAATATTTTATGGCAAAAGGTACACAAATCTCACAGGTAAAATTTAATCTAGGCACGTCGCATTTACTATCAACAGCAATACAGTCTCTTTGCTTAACTAGTTTATAAACTAACAAGGTATTTTAAAATTGATATATAATATAATTATAGATCCACTACTGGGTGCCCGAGCCGTACAACATCACGTCAACATTGCCAATCCCACCTGAGATGCCCCGCAATATTCAGCAAATGATGGTAAGTACAAAAATTAAAAGACTACCTCGGAATTAAAGCAAATAATGCACAAATCAAAAGGCAAAGTCAGGAGCCGAGCAAAATTAATTGAAATATTTTAGGTACGAAATCATTATCTATTGCATTCGATCGGGATAGATGAAACAGCTCATCTCATTCCTCATGCTATATGATTGTATTTATGTATAAAAATAATATAATAGCTGAGATTTTGTTACACTGCTGACCACTGTAAATATTAAAGAATTCAGGAACACATGTTTGTTAGCCCATTAGTCACTGCCCGAACAACAGCTAAAATGTATATTTGCATCGGATCCAAATTTTAGACCTAAGTAAATGTTTATGGTTTCTTACATTTACGCGAATATTACACATTGAAATAAAACTATTATTTATGGTTTTATCCCGGATTTGGTATTTATTTTTTATTTTTTAACGTTCCGAGGTTTAAAAAAATGTAAAAATTAAAGCAAATCCGCGATAAAATCCGTAAATAATATTTTTATTTCAATGAAATGTTAACTTATTTCTATCTGTAGCGCCAGTATCCCGCCTACAAATACGGTGATTTCGTCTGGGTGTCCTGCGAGGGAGAGTTCGCTTCAGACCAGGAGAACATCGGTCCCATCCAGTACATTCCCGCGGGAATGCCTCCAGGGTTCCCCACAAGTAGGCTGCATACAGCCGACAGAATCCCCTATGTGGCCAGGAATCTTCCTGATCAAACTCCTGGGCCTTTGGTAGCTGTGCTGTTTGAGAACCCGCGCCGTAAGTTATACGTTTTGATGATTATCAAGTGCTATCAAGATAATGTGTGGAAAGTTGAAGTGTAGATGCGCCTTGCGGTAAGCTTTTGATTTCAATTTCTTTTGTAATAAGTCGCCTTATGAACGCTTGGTCATCGAGCTACTTTTTACTTCATATCTAGTAAACGAGCATACAAGTCACTTGATGGTAAGTGACACTGCCGCCCATGAACATTCACAACGCTTTTATTATGGATGTGTTGCCGGCGCATCCAATCGGAAGGAAGCGGGAATGAACAAGGATGGGAAGAAGAAAGGAGTGTTAATAATGGATGTTTGTGCCACCGAAAACTTTATCGTGGTTACCTACCCCCAAAACAAGGTTTGTCTTCTAATGTGGGGTGAGGTCTATCTATGTGCCCGTCTAGTGTGATATTCAACAACTTGTATTATTACAGTTTGATAACTATATTTTATTCAAGGTGGGGTCCTAATCAACGTGGAGTGCCGTATCTGGACTCGAGACATCTACTACGACCGTTCCAGCCGCGTCGGCCGCGCGCGCTTCGAAATCTACATCGATTAGACATTATCTCAAACTTTAGTATAGATATGCCTTTATACAATTTGGTACAGTATCAAAATTAAAGACGATATATTGGTTTAGTTAGCCACGCAGTGTTAATAAAGACACTAAAAAGGGACTATAGAGATCCAGTCCAGTGTAATTTATTTTAATTCCATAATAAGTACATGTTTGCACAAGTGGACCACCTTTTATCATTATTATTATATTTCGGATTTTCGATTTCGGTTTTCCGTAAACTGCTTTTTAGAAACAGCCTCTGTGGCGTTGGCGGTTAGACACCGTCTGTGAAACGAGAGGCCGTTTGATCCCCGCACCGAGAGAAATGTTTGTGCGGCCCACAAATACTTCTCTCGGGTCTGGGCGTTTGTGTCACCGAAAAGTCTCTTGTAATTTCCGATACCCACGATACAAAACTCTATCTTAGTGTGGGGTCAGGACTATGTATGAGACTGTTGGGTGTTATATTTATTATTATGAATTTTTACTATAGGTATGTTTTGGTTGTATTAAAAGGCATATCTATACGAGCATAGTATATAACGTAATTTATGTGCAGTGCAAAAGATTATTTGCGGTTCTTCAAAAGTTGTTTTGGAAATATATTGCGTGTGCTTAGCAAGTAAGAATATGATTTTACTATTAAAGTAATTATCTTCTTTAATCTAAAATTTAAAAGAGCAAAATATATTTATGGAGTAAAAGTAAATAGCAAACTCCACTATGAGAATAATTCGTTGTCATTAAATTTTTGGATTTTCTCTTATGAGTACCTAATAGGTAAGTACCTAAAAAGCCTAATGTTATACCTGAAACTTGCAAGAATATTTAATACCTATACCTAAGTTCATCTCATTAGATATATAATAAAACGATTTCAATTATTAAATGTTATATAAATAATATTTAGTATTCTATTAATAGTATATATTGAATGTTTGAGTGTTTTGAGGCCCGCTGATGGTAAGTTTAATGAAAATATTATAACTTACTTTATTTTTAAAAGTTGATGTAACTAAGTTTTATGGGTGTTTTTGTGGGATAAGATTAGTGTAAATAAAATGATAAGATATTTATTACTCGATGTTGTATGTTGGCCGACAAATAAATGCTGTTATTGCGCGTGAAACTCTATTAAATATATTAAATGTGAATTTTATTTTATTTATTTCATAACAAAAAAAAATAATGTTAATACACCTATGACATCGTTTTTAATTTTATTTTATTATCCGGGATTTGTGTGCGTGGTGGCCTGTTGGTAAGTGCGTGGTGGCCTGTTGGTAAACAGACTAGACGCGACTGCCAACATGTTCACGGTGGTCGCGGGTTCGAATCCCAGGGCACACCTCTGACTTTTCGGAGTCATGTGTGTATTGATAGTCAATCACCACGCACTAAAACGGTGAAGGAAAACATCGTGAGGAAACCTGCATACCATAGCGATTTATAAAAAATCTATGGTATGTAAGTCCGCCAACCCGCACTAAGCCACCGTGGTGGACTATATGGCCTAACCACTCTCAAACGTACTGTCGATTGTAGAGGAGGCCCGTGCCCTGTAGTAGGACGTATATGGGCTGATACATACATACATCCGGGATTTCCCGTGACCATAGAGACTTTGTTACTTCTAGCGGAGATAAATCTGTTATCGCTACTACGTCATTCCGGATGGGCGGAACGTTGATTTATATAATTTATGATTCATTATTGCACCACATTTAAAAGCTGTGCAAAATTCTTACTAAAAATCCACAACAGCATATCAAATAAAAACTTTGAGGTGGAAACTCCGTGGTGTCCTCTTCGGCGATTTTTTTTGTTTTTTTTTTTATTGCAATGAATTGCGAGATGAACTTGCCATTCGCCTGATGGTAAGCGATACGACCGCTCATGAACAGTAGCAGAACCAAACAACGCCTTGAATTACAAAGCAATGCTTGGCATTGCACTGCGCTTGCTATCCTGAGACATAAGATGTTAGGTCTCAATATGTCCAGTAGTTACTCTGGCTACAATGTGCTTCAATCCGAAACACAACAGTGCATTTACACTGCATTACAAGAAATAGACATTACGGCGGTAACTACCCAGGCTACCTGTTACATATGAGAGACCTACCACCAGTATTATTAATTTTGATCCTGGCAACATTCTAAATTCAATTAAAATAAATTTAAACTAAAATTTTTAATTGAATTTAGAATGTTGCCACGATCTTAAGCCTATAACACCTACGCCCGGCCCTGCCTTAGCTGTTCTTGCGTGGTGCTATTGCTACTGTACACCTCCCGTCATAATGTGTGACGAATCTCAGACTTGCATTACTGCTATTTTTATGTCTCTAACTATACAAATTTTAATCAAATTTTTCGCTTCAAAACTGCGCAGGTACCAGTGGCGTAACTACACCATCTGGGGCCCGTGGCAAAATCATCGGACGGGGCCCCCCTTGTTTGTATGGAGAGTAAAACTAATAAGCTTATTTTCCGATACCCCGGAAGAGACCGAAAGGAATATATTAGTGTCATTGGCCTGCCAGCAAACTGCGGCCGAGGCGGGTCCCTAACAAAAATCTGCGCTAACATACCGAATAAAACCGTGACTTCCGCATTTCGGACGGTACTAGATATAATCTCAGGACGAGAAGCGCTCTGGTTCCTTCTCAGTGATTGCCCGGCGCAAAACCTGGGCGCAGGTTTCTCTCAGTGTGGATGAAAGTTGATCTCCGTTTATGTCTAGACCTGGACGCCCCTTTAATATTTTGTGGGTATCCACGACAAACGCGAGGACACGTGCTCTGTTGTCCATCTCGGAATCACAGATAGTAAGAGTGCGCCCCAAAGCAGTTACTCCGACGGCCGCAATAGGTAGCCTCTTAAGTCTTGCTTGGGAGACCGTGATGGAATTCTGAGGACCTCTAACTTGAAGATAGAGGAGTCCTTTAAGCAGATCGTGACCTGAAGTTTTCTTCTTTGGAGGCAGCGGCAAGAGGGATGGTTCCGCTCACAGTCGCGATCGTTAACCGTGAAATTATTATTATTATTCTCGCAAAACCAGGGACTCTTGGCAATGGAAAAAATCACGGCCAACACTCACAGTTCGCTCATCACCTCAAGTCAAGCTTCTCGACGTCTACTAGTCGAGTGGGTCGGAATGTGTCCTCGCAGTAGTTCTTAAGACGTTCGCCCTTGAGATAACCCCCGTACTCACGCGCGTATATCGTATTTTCTATTAAAACAACCCAGGCCCGGCTTCATGGAATATAGCCCATGTTCGTCCAATCCCCAAAAAGGGTGACCGATGGGATCCTTCGAATCACAGGCCGATTGCTATCACATACTTACTTGATCTTCTCATTTATCCCACACACCATCAGGCGGAAGCATTGGATAGTGAGGATGAGGTGATTACGGTAGGCCTTGAAATTTTCATCGAGTGTGGCATGGCATCGTTCTGGTGAAGCTACCTCCCTGGTATTTCAACCAGAGGAACTCTGAAAGTATTATACATCGCCAGCTTTCTGGATGATCGGAGCATAAAAGTAGTATTGGACGGCTTTTGCATCGAGACCAAGACCATTAATTCTGGTGTTCCCCAAGGCTCGGTGCTTTCACCGACACTGTTTATCCTGCATATCAATGATATGTTGTGTATCACCAGCTGGCCATTGCTATGTAGATGCTAGTGCAAGTGACGTAAGATACATCAGACTACAGAATCTCTATCGAGGATCCGTTGAGGAAAGATGGTTTCAACTTTTGTCGGAAGTCGAGACTTCTTTGGGGCGCGCCTCCCAATGGAATAGATTGAACATAGCTCAGTTTAACCCCACAAAGACACAAGTTTGCTCCTTTACAACTAACAAGACCCCTTTTACAGTGCTGTTTAGGTGTCATTTGGAAGACAAGGGCAAATTGGCCAGCAAAAAGTTAGAGATTCTCAACAGAACCAAGCGGATCTTCTCGTCGGATCATCGGTTATTGCTCTATAAAAGCGATGATGTGCCACCACGTGGAGTACCTCTGGGTAGAAGCCCCAAAATACCAGCTCGACCCACTTGACTCCTTACAGCGCCAAGCTCTTCGAATCGTCGATTGTGGTGAAACTTTGGGTCTCTCTGTGTAATCTATTGATTGTCCCACAGAAAGCAAACGTAGCAATGGGGATGGGGCCCCGTCAGAGGCCTAATATTGAAATTAAATTCTTTTTAAAACCAAATCGGCGCTATAATCTATACATAATAGTTTTATTTCAATTAGGGAAATTCGCGTAAATCTAAAGAAACATTTTTTTTTATTTATCCCAAAAATCAAAATTTATTTTCTTAGAAAAATAATTTTTGATTCGCAATTTAGTTAGTAATGTTGGTTGGTTTGGCCTTAGGAGTCGGGCCGCCGGGGGCCCCTAAGGCCGGGGGCCCGTGGTATTTTGCCCACTATGCCACCCTATTGTTACGCCACTGGCAGGTACCATATTTCAGTTCCATAATAGAAAAACATGGCAATAATTCTATTGGTGTATGGCGAAATTCGAAACTACAAATAAAACAAAATAAATATATATAATTAACTCATAGATATATGTTATTTTAATGTTTATATTATAATAACATATATCAATCAATGAGAAGCATTAATAGCAATCAATAAATAATATTAACATGTCTAATGTAATGAAATTAGATGAGAGTTATATTATTCGTATTTTTGCAATTTAAGGATATTTTTAATGTAGAGAGAGCGCTTTCATACATTGCGTTTTGAAAAACATAGATATTTTATTGTTTGTAATGTTGGGAGTACTAATATAAAAGTGAAAATAAGGTAATTATAAATAATTGTTAAAACAACAAATTGCCACAAATTCCGTTGGTATCGAAAGTATATGAAACTAGCGGCCCGGCCCAGCTTCGCCCTACAAAAAGATTTCTGTACTATAATATTTACGTATTATTATTATACATATAAACCTTCCTACCAGTACCGCCGCAAGCGCTACGTCCCGCAATTTTAAATCTGTAATATCTTCGAAAATATTCATTTAAATCTTGTGCTGTAAAGGACCATAGAGATCTATATTAAATCAACAATGTATTTAAGCTAATTGCTTCGAAAATTAGTCATTATTTGTCGTAAAAAGTAAATGACAAAAAAATGTTATTGTGGGATATCCATAAGAGATAGACTAAATATTCCGGAACTTTTTCGGAATTTCAACAATTTAATTACTTGCAACATTGAATAAAAAGGCGTTCGAAAATTCCAAAATATGAATGTTTTTCTGTAAAATGATTTAAATTATTTCTTGTTGATTAATAAGAAATTGGATTTATTGTCGATAAACGAATACACAATTAATAATTAACCCCTAAAATAAATTTAGATGGTATTCGATAGCGCTAAACCACATTTTTTGATTTTTCTTTTTCATGAAATTCATGCGTATCCCACGCTATCACAATTCATACTGGATGTAGGGAAGAAAAAGGTGGCCCCGGCACCGCCATTTTTATCTACGTTTTTGAAGTACCAGCGCTCCCTCTATAAATATATATATATATATATATATATATATATATATATATATATATATATATATATATATATACTCTAAGGGTTCAGCCTGCGTTTGCGATGTAAGCGGAAAAAAATTAATTATTAACGACATCACATTAGAAACCTCAAAAATAACAATATTTCTCCACTATTTAATGGATGTTATTATACATGTAAACCTTTCTATTGAATCACTCTATCTATTAAAAAAAAACGCATCAAAATCCGTTGCGTAGTTTTAAAGATTTAAACAAACAAGGGGAAATAGGGACAGAGAAAGCGACTTTGTTTTATACTATGTAGTGATTACTATAGGTCTACCAGAATCTCATGGCATAAAATTAAAAACAAACATAATGATTTTTATATGGCAATACCATCCGTCAACAGCTGTTTCAAAACTTGAGTTATGTCATTTGATGTGAATATTTTAAGATTTCTATCCTTTCTTAGCGAAAATGTACAAATTAGTTCTACAATCACAAGTGCGACACATTGTTTACAAGGTTTATCGCCAGATCCGTGAATAATTTGGTCAAATTTAAACAAAATCGTCGATTTTAAAACCGACGTCGTTTTAAACAAATGAGTCGGAGTGAATAATTTTGATACTTCATTTTTTTGGTCAGTGTTAGATATGTGCTTGTGTTTTATCGTACATACTTTGATATTATTTTTTGAAACTAAACAGTAATAGATTAAATACCCATTTACAGGAGTTTCCAGAGATTTTAGATAAGGAACGGTTTATTATTATTCCTTTATCTTCATCGTCTTTATCAGAAGATGTGCAGGAAGAGTATTTAGAAGTAAGCTCTGACTAAAGTGTTAATGAAATAAAGAAGACTGAAAATAAAATTATACGTTTTTATTTTACAATCTTGCATCTTTCGTATAACATTTATCGAAACTTATAATTATTTAAATAAAATCGATTCATAATCGAACTACTTACAATTCGGAAATTGAAAAATGTTTGATTAAGTGAGAACTAATAAGGAGAGAGAATTAAAACGAGACTGGTGGCTCGGTACCACCATTTTTATCTACGTTTTGAAAGTACAAGCGGTACCTCTTTATTATAAATACTCGTAAGTCACGTATGTATTTTATAATTTAGAACTGAAAAAATCTTATTTACCTATTTTAATTGGCTATTAATCTAAAAGTACAATCTTGAAGTCATTTTAATGTTTAAATAACCTATATATTTATACTTAAAACATTATGTACTTTATTTACAAAGTTTTACTAAAATATCATGTTAATTTGAAATAATATTTAGTTAAAATTATTGAAAGTATCAAAATATGTTCATCCAATTACCCCAGTGTTGCGATGCGTAAATTCAAATTTCCCAAAATGCCATGAGATTCTGGTAGACCTATATCCGTCTTAAACGAGTATTAGTGCAATTCAATAGACATAAATTATAATCTATTCAATTGATTTGAAGAAAAACATATTTTTGACCCTATTGCGCAGTCTTTTCTTTAAGTTGTGGGATTTCCCTTTTAAATATAAAAAAATCACAGCTCAACTAAGCAGCATGTACAAGTACGCAGCTCAATAAATTTTAAATTCCCGCTATCATATTTTAATGTTGGTCATTCATATTCGCTGTCCTTATTTGTTAACAATGTAACACACGTGTTAGAAAGAGAAGAATAAATGTCAAATATTGTTCAGATTTTTATTAGGTGTAACAACATTAGGAGTATAATGTTGCCATATTTATTAAAAATATTTCTATTTAGTACATTTTATTATTAAGGTGAAATCATATTACGTCTTATGCACAGAGTAAAGAAGCGGCTAACTGACCAATCAGGACAATGGAACATACAAGGTTCTTTCTATGTAGTCTGTGGTCACGTCTTAAGCGTATGATTGATAATGTGCACACAACAAAATAATCCATTGTTCAGATCGCTCTAAGACGAGTTTCTCTAGTATTTATGGCCGCTTCTTTACTGTATGTGTAAGACGAAATACTATAGTATGATTTCACCTTTAAAATGTAGCTTTGGCTATGGTGTAATACGTCTAAACTATATATGATAAACGTGTGATTATTTATAATACATACTAATGTAATAACACCTAAATAATTTTATTTATGCTAAGTTATTTATTGTGTAATAATTATTAAGAATGACCAGTCAGGTAAAAAACAGGATCTGATAGATTCCGAAATATTCATTAGCCACAGTCTATATTGAGTAGCTTTAGCTATCAGAGTGCAGTACAAGCAGCCGAATTTGCTTATTTAATAATAAAAGCACTAAAATAATAAAAGAATATTATTTTTATACTTTCCTTCGCAATTCGCATTTACGGGAGTCTAAATGATTTGTGTGACTAATTAGGAATAGGATCGAGTGTTGATTTATATATTATCATTATAATGTATAAGAATTTAAATTACTTCATAAAACTTCAATTTCTAATCATTGTTGGTATCAACGTATTAATTATTTAATACTTTATCGTAGAAGTTTTGTGCACGAAGTCTGGCAACTCGACTCAGCTGGTCGCAACTGACATTTCAGTCATCCGTGGACATTTCTTTGCAACCTGATTATTCCGGAGAGTATAGTTTATTCCCCACATTTGTGTGTTTGTTCGCGTGCCGTTACCTTTTTTATCTCCATCGCAGTATTACAAAATGTCGCGTTTAAGGTTTTATTTATTGTTTGCCGTGTTATACAGCTGCTGGAATATTGGTAAGTGGAGTATAAGCGATTCATTTTTGATTAGCAAGCGTTCTTTGTTGCTTTTTATCGGTATAGGTAGGCCCGGCTGTGCGGTGAACACTCGTTCATCCGCTTTGTTGTCGTGATTGAATGCTTCTTGCGCAATTAGACACAAAAAGATGGTAGGTTTGTCGCTAACTAGTAACTACCTCCTAAACGGTCTTGTAGAAATTTTAACGTTACAATTGGTTATTATTTGTATTTGCGTCGTATCATGTAGTTATCGGCCCCAGTATAATATAGATGAACCGTTGTAGGTAAACTATTGAATAATTACGATTAGATTAAGTTTGAGGTCATTAGGTTCCGAACGTCTATCATTGAAATCGCGCAGACGTCTGTCCATGATTAGGTAGAAAAAAGTAACTAGAAAATGATCTAATAAGAAAACTGCTGGGCAGGTAATTTTATATTTTTAGAAATAAAATTTTAAGAGGCAACAGTGTTATTAAATATCCAACTTTTCTTTAACACTTTTACCATAACATTTTTGTCATGTACCCTCAATGTTTAATATGATTTGATAATATTAATATAATTGAGAGGAATAGTTTAGTGGTTTAGTTTATAAGATTGCAAATATACTTTTGCTAAAAAAAGCATGAAGAAAATAAAAAAATGTGTCCAACAAAGAATAAAATAAATAAAGAAATCTTTAGCTGTGAGCAGATCACTGCTAAATATGTCTTTATTATCTTAGTCATAGCAGAAAGCCCTGGATGCAGGCCACTTCCAACAGGTTGATGTGGCGATCCTGGGGGAGGCCTATATGCAGCATGGACATAGGCCTCCCCCAGTAGGCTTCCTGGACTTCCTGTGGCTTAAGAGTCATAGTAGGCGGGATCCCGAGAACAGAATATGAATATAAATGCTATGAATAATGTTTCAATAAGCAACATTGAATATATAGATAAGTTTTTATCACTGCTGAACCAATACAAAGCAAACATTGTACTGAAGTGTTAATGTAATAACAGCCGTTATTGTCAATAGTGTTTTACTTTGTTGACATAACAGACTGAATAATTCTTTGAAATGTTACTTTACTATGATACTTATTTATTATTTAAAGTAATCTATGTGATATGATTAAAAAAAGGTAAAGACAGACCTCAATATAACCTTTGCAAAGTGAAAAGAAATGTTAAAGTTATGTATTCAAATATTTATTTAACTAGTTATTGATTATTTTATGCCTATTTTGAAGCTAGATATCCAACTGCCAAATATAGGGTTTTTATGTGGTTTGTGTAAGGTTTATTTAAATTTTGACACACTAATGCCTGTTTAAAATAGGATACTAGTGTCAACACAAACAACACAATATATATATGTTAATTTTATTTGTAGTTACTAATTTCATATACTTTCAAGTTTTAAATGAATAGATTTTTATTGACTTATAACCTACAATTTCAAACTGTATGGTCACTGTTTTGCAATGTTAATAATGGAATGAGTTTAAATTTACATATCCGTTTTTGATTATACACTGCAAAATAAAATTATAAAATATTCAAACAAGGTTTTTTTACACAAACATTTACAAACTTGTTTATCAATTCAGTTCATTTTTATCTTTATTGGTTTTGGACATAATTTTATTAGCAGTATTTATTTGGTTCATAATGTCAGAAAATAATATTAACAAGAAAATATTTTAGCCTGATGGTAAGCAATACAGCTGCTCATAGACAGTAGCAAAACCTACCAACAAAATGAATTACAAAACTATGCTTGGCATTTCGCTGCTTTCGTAATCCTGATATATAAAATGTTAAGTCTCAATATGTCCAGTAGATACTCTAGCTGTAATGTCCTTCAACCAGAACACAACAGTGCAAAGTGCTCAAATCACAATCTTTCAAAAATATAATAAAAGAAAACAAATATTTAATCAAAAGCCACACCGAATATTTTTCTAGTGATTTGGGTGTTCCAAGACAATAGAACATTTTAATGTTTCTATTATTATTGGATGATAAGATTTTTTATAATTAAGTTATGAGGTTTGTATTCCATCATCAAATTTTAGAGCAAAGTTGTAATTTTACTTTTCTACTATTCTGAATTGCACATAAATTTCCAAGGCAAATTTTTTGTTGTGTGCATGAATGAGCTTATGAGTTGGCTGTGACATATTATTTTAATGAAAAATTCCATACATTCATACCACATGGATGTTACAAATGACACTCATTACATTTATATATATTTTTATTGACATGCCCAACAGATTAACATGTTTAAGTGGCAGAGTTCTCACATTTGTCCAAGAGCCGACTACCGTTAGGCTAGACATGTTCTTGAGTCGAGACCACGCCACGACAAGCGTAGTGGAGTGTAGGAGCCCAGTAGCATGCCATAAGGGAGGCCTTTGTCCAATGGACGTGTAATGGTTGATGATGATGACTTCCTAAATTGAATATTTAATATTAAATTGTTTGTTCATAGGGCACAGTGATGAGATAACCACACCTCCGACGGTCACCATTGACCTGTTAAAGTCGCCACCAGCAGATGGCGTCCCGGTCGTAATTCCCAGTGATGTTGAGAAACACAATACAACAACATCCAGCACGACTACTACGACAACAACAACTACTACAGAGCCGCCTACTACTACAAGTACTACTACAACTACAACGACGCCTAACCCGCCTACTCCCACCCCCACCCCCACCTCCACTCCCACTCCCACTCCCACTCCCACTCCTGCGCCAACGCCAACGCCTGGACCCCTGCCGCCGCCAGAACAGGGACACTGGTCCTTCACCAACAAAACCACCAATGTCACCTGCATCATGGTCCAGTTTGCCGCTCAGCTGAACGTCACCTACACCAAGGCAGTGGAAAATGGTGAGTGAAATTTCTTTTTTACAATTAATGTGATTTTTTGACTGTATACTTGAGTCTCTGTATAGGGTCAGGGCCCTTTTTTTGAAGTGGAAAAGCTAAGCTCCCCTTTTGGGTCCCCCGGGGGAGGCCGAAAGGGGTATGTCAATGTCACTGGCCTTCCAGCCCGGTATAGTGAGGATGTTTTGGCCGGGCTGGGTTGTTGGGTATGTTAACAATACCTACGCCAGCATATTGATTAAAAATTCCTCGATGGGCACACCCATTGTGGGCGATACTGGGCGAAAAACGCCGCGATTTATGTCCGCGTATCTAAGGGTCATGGTCTTAAGGTAGTTTTGAAATCCTGGTGTTAAAAACTGACCCTTGGAGATCGAACTTATTAGAGGATAATGACGGCCAAGATAATGCCAGACAGAACAAAGGCTGGTGACTGAATTTGGTAAATTCATTAAGTTTAATCTTAAATTCAAGTGTGAAGTCATGGGGCCAGAATCAAAATCATGCTTAATTAGTTTTCTTCTAGGTAGTAGTGAAGTAAATTGTATTGTGCATTTTTGGTCGATTAGTTTATTGGCTGAAACGGTGATAATGTTACTGTAAAGAGGAAACCTGTGTTAGTATTATTTATTGTCTATGTTTAACCTTGAAGTGAAACGATTTTGGCCAGGCTCCAAATTATCCTAAACTACTTTCTGGATCGCTCAATGTTTAAGGTTATGAAGCTGTGTGGGTAGATAGAACACAGTTTGTGTCCTTGGTTTAGTTAAGTAACAAGATGAAGTAATGTCACAGTTGAAGGACTAATAAATTAAGTTATAGTATTGTACAGGATGTCCCACTTTCATGCAACATGGAGAGGAAGTATCTTAAATATTGTAGATAAACAATTTTACTGAAAGAAGATATAATTTTGAGTTTGAAACCAATTCAAACTGCATTCAAAGAATTTTGAATAATCGCATGTCTAAAGTGGGAATCGAGCATGTGGTAGCATTGAATGCAGTTGAAATTGTTTTCATAATTAAAATGATGTCTTCTTACAGTATCTATAATCGTGAATCTACAATGTGGCATCGCCTTGGGTCACCTGTATAGACCACAATTTATCTATTAAATAATCACCGTACAAAAATCTGGTACAGTTACGATATATTTAATTTATATACAGCAACACATAGCGACAAATAAACTAAAATATATCCAAGGTCTCATTAATATTATTATTCAAAAGCATTGGTTGCTGATAAAGCGCATTTATTATTCATTAAATTTTAATAACTGGATATTTTTTATTCGTTATCGTGACATGGACGGCCCACTTGTGTGATTTTTCACCCATGAATACATAATATTTGCACGTCAATTTGGTAGATCTAATATTTCGAAGTTAGTGGTTAAAGGCAGTCAGTTTGATTTCTAAATCGACTCGATAACATTGCCCATTACGTGTCTCAAAGTTTTCTGCTCCAACTATTCATGATTTGTTTCTACATTAGAATTTGATTACTGCAGCTGCATTGTTCTAGGACTCTAGACCAGTGGTTCTTAACCGGCGGTCCGCCGAGCCATCCTGAGATCATCCTAAAATAATTATGTACATGCTTTATTTATGAATAGGTAGTAAAACTTTTTATTTATTATTTCGGTACTGTATTAACATACAACAAGCGACTTAACCAACTGGATGGTCGATGACTAGACAGAATTTAAGTCAAATGGTCTCTGATGACTAAAAGGTTAGGAACCACTGATCTAGTGTCTGGTGTTCAAAATAAGTTTTCAAATGCTTGTAAAGTCGTTGATATGGGTGTTAAACAATACAATTGGTCATTTAAAAATGACACCGCATTTTTTAGCTTAAGTAATAAATGTGACTATTTATAACTGTATTAACGTTCTTGCTGTCATACACTATTCTTTAAAATGAAGAGGCAAGACCCTAGTAGAGCCTAGTAGTAAGATTTGCTAGTTCGAAATTAAAAGTTTCGCGACAAAGCACGTTACTTAGAGATTTTATTGTTATTGCACTTAATGGCGAGCCGAGCATGTCGTTCGCCTGATGGTACGCGATACCAACGCTCATGAACGGTAGCAATACCAAACACCTTGAATTACAAAGCAATGAATTGCATCCTGAGACATAAGATGTTACGTCACAATTTGTCCAGAATTTACTCTGGTTGCAATATCCTTCAATCCGAAATACAATAGTGCATTTACTGCTGTTTGGCAGGAGAAATAGACATTGCGGTAGTACCTACCCAGGCGGCCTCTCACAAATGAGAGACTTACCACCAGTACAGTATTTATTGCAATGGCGGATCCAGGGACAGGTGGGCTCCCCTGGACTGGCTCCAGATTGACAAAATTTATTTATTATCTTGTTAATAAAAAATAATAATTCAAACACATGATGCAATGTATTCGGTCAATATGACACGTTAGCTGGTAATGTAAAACGTGTTACCAACGACAAACAACACGCCCCCTCGACAGCCGCTGATAAAACGACACAAAGCGCGCATTGTACGGATGAATACAGCTCCATAGTGAAAATATAGGAACATGTGGCGTGATGCGCCGACTGATATGTGTGGACCTAGGTTTCCATATATCCTTGAAAATTGCAGGAGCTTTTAGCTTCTTGTTATTATTGGATTAAGAAAAAAATATAAGTTGGGAATTTGTGGCGGCGATAGATTCGTCTCCTTTTACATTTTGTGACGCAAATAAATCCGGCGAACATGCAAGACATATGTAAATATATCTGTTCTCTAGGGGTAACCTATGTAGAGTTATTTCTCATTTCGAAGGATTAGGGCTTGATGATACATAGTTTGTTATTGATAAAAATATTTTAAGGCTCGTAGGTTTGCTAGTAATAGGATATCCGTATCCGCTGGATAGAGGCTATCATACATTAGGGATGACTATTCTACTCTAGTGACCGAAACAAAAGCACTTACCGGCTTAATTTTATTGACCATAGAGTTTGGCAATGCGCTTAACCGTAAATAATAACCATACCAGAAATAAAAAATGACCTTTAAAGAACGATATAATCTACAATGATGATTCTAAAATGTCTTCCATCATAAGAACTATTTAAATTATTTATCTACTACGTAACAGTCTTACATTGATGGATCTGGTGAATTTAATTGTATCTGAAATATTTGGAGATCTTTTTTGCCAACATATATTAAAACATATTTATTTTAATAATAATTCGTTATTTAGTGAATTCTTGATGAATTAAAAACAAATTCAATTTCCTCTTGTTTTCTATACGATTTTGTTCTTCGTACCTGCCAAGATAAACCACTTTTACAGCCGCTGCCAATAAACAATCCCAATCCAAAATTTGCCGTTTTAGATTGACAGCTCAATCTTTTTTCTGATACTATATTGCCAATAATCAATCTCAGTAGTGAAAAAACTATGCGAACATGACAAGAGACCAATCGAAAAGTAGAAAACAATCCAGATTGACTTCAAACTAATTTTTTCGATTGATTATTGGCATCGGCCGTTAGTGGCGTTCATAAATATACTACAGCTTACGTCATTCGGCTCAAAACCCCTCAATTTCAGGGGAAATGTGCCACTGAATGTCTTATTACAAGCATTATCGATTGCTGCTTGTCTGTGGTGTGCAGGTGACCTGACGAGTTCGATGACAGCACACCAACGAATGTTGCTCGTCATAAGTTAATATCCATGCTTGTATACCCCCTTCTGTGTGATTTATCGGATCAATTATTTCTTTAATTGGCTTTGATGATTTATAAGGTTGTCATAAGTTGCAAGTTTTTGCACAGGCGAATAGGATTACCGGATTTTGTAAAATTATTACAGATTGCATATTTGCATCGACAACCTTTGGGCGCAGTTGGTTAGACGCTGGCTGTAAAACTAGAGGCCGTGGGTTCGATCCCCGCGCCGAAACAAATATTTGTGTGCTCCACAGGTATTTGTTTAGAGTCTGGGTGTTTGTGATACCGAAGTCTCTCGTACTCCCTCTCGTATTTTCTCATACCCAGGACACGGGACATGATCTTAGTATGGGGTCGGGTTACGTATGTGACTGTTCGGTCTATTTATTTATTTTTGTAATTCCTATAAGTTTCGGAGTTAGTAGTAAAATAAAAGACTTTAAGATGTTTAATGTGATATCTAATTGATTCCATTGTATTGGAGTGTACTAAGTAGCCAATTATCTGCCTATTTGTTTGTTTCTGATTATTTTTCTACTATCTTTTAGGAGGTTAAGCGGACTATACTACATATATACATAAACTCACGTTTTTTTCCCTGAAGGGGTAGGCAGAGGTGCAACCACGAAACCCACATTTCGTCTTGTATGCTCCGTCCCACGATGTGATTGGTGGCGAGCCTCTCACCATATCGGGCACAAATTCCTGACTCCGGGCTGATCAGGATAACAAAAATCCAATATCACTTTGCCCAACCCGGGATATGCCGACCTATACTGATCTGTGCTAATTTTATTCGTCCACCTCCTTCGATCCTGACCATTGATTTAAAAACTAAGGATAGGCCCTTCAGTACATTGGGTACGTCAAAAAGATGTCTATGAAAATCGCGCCATCTGTTGGATTTTTACGTCAATGGCGGCCATGAAATCGTTTTTCAAGAATGCTAAGATAAATGTTATACTGATTTAAAGTTATATAATTTTACTTAGCGGTGATAAGAAATGTTATCTTTTTTATTGTGAAATTTCGGTCATCTTTATTGCACCCACGACGATACAATTAGGCATTTGTCGACGACTTACAGACCGGTGCGCTGTGACGTCACAACCGTTGCACTGGTCTGCAGACCACTTTCGTGACAACACTTTTCGTGCTCTCTGCCCCGTCCATATATTTTACGTCAATGATCCTGACCGATAAAAGTTTTATTAGTTTGAAAGAGTTCATCGTGCAGGGCAATTTAAGTTTATGAATAATTTTACTGAGGTAGTATCCTATCTTTTCTTTTTTTTTATTCTGGCCTGGCATAGTGACCACACTGCACCTGATAGTAAGCGCAAATGCCGTTCAGGCAGAGTATCTATTGGCATCAGACGGCGGTCCCATGCCAATAGATACAATTTTGGTAAGCGCAAATGCCGTTCAGGCAGAGTATCTATTGGCATCAGACGGCGGTCCCATGCCAATAGATACAATTTTGCCGGTCTGCTAAGATGCCTCTTCACACTACGGCGGAAGGACCCAGGATTATAAGAAGGATCCTAGCATAGCTATGAACTATCGTTTCGATATAATAAATAATATACTAGTATAATAGGAATATGATTTAAATTAAAAGCCTTTCTGAATTCACAAACACATATGACGCTTTCTACATATACATTATAATACGTGTTGAAAACGTTCTCATATGTAATAAATTTGCTGGAAACGATGATGTAAGTACTTATGTTTTCTTGGAGGGCTTCTTCGTTACGTAAGCAGAAGAGAATAGCGATGGGGCAAATATGGATTTTAATGCAGATATGACTTCAGGGACATTCAAGCTACACGTTAACCTAGAACAAATTGCCAACTTGTCTGTGATTATTTTATTTTTAAATATATATGGGTATGAAACTTACAAAACAATTTAACGTGCTACATTTAAATAGTTAGTAAATAGTCCTACACAAATAGTTTGACTGTAGGATCGACAATTTTAGCATTATTATTAAACTTAATAAAAACCTAATTAAATATCTCCATTGTATTTCTTTAATAAATCGTATTTCTTTCTTTATTTTCTTTCTTTCACTGTAAAAAATGATTGTTGGAGACCTAGTGAAATAAGGCAAGTTTGTACAAAGTATTATAAACTAGTGGCCCGTCCCAGCTTCGCCTGGGTGTATCACTCTGTATATTAAAAAAAACCGTATCATAAAAAAATCGTGTGTTTGTAACTTACTTACGAACATAAGAAGTTATACTTTTTATTAAATAAAGTCCTTTATCACGATTTTTTACAATGAGCTATCACCACCGAACCACGAATAAATATATATTTTTAACTCCACCGACATAAAAAAAGTGTTAAAGAATTATGAATATTTAAGAAACTACTTTGAATAAAAATAGTTATGAGTTGTCACGGAAATTTGACAGATAGTTAACAGGTAACTTTATCATTTCGAAGACAATGTGCGAGCCAATGCTAAAAAAAATCCAAACATTCTAAAACAAGTAGAACTTCAAATATATATATCACAATAAATAATAAAGACCTTTTAATCGAATTCTAATTTATAAAGGAATGACGAGAAGGAAGAGAGAGAGAGAGAGGTGAGTGGGCGTATATGGGCCGTTATATTTGTGCTATATCCCGTCCCTGTAAAGTTACATAAGCCTCACGGGAAATGTTATCGGAGTTCTGCTAATAAAGTTATTTTGTCGCGTCCAGTGTCCTCGTTATATGATGTGTCATGGCATAAACAAGTCGATCGGATACTTTGTGGCTTTTTGTATAATTTATATTTATGTGAAATTCCTCTCTTCTGTCTCATCTCTTATAGTTGTTATTATTGTATATTCTGGTCAATCAAAGTAAGGCGCGATGTTTCATCCATTCCTTATCGGTCACGTATGAATCACTGAACTAATTGGTGATAACACGGGTTTATTTTGTATCTTCAGTTTTTCACGCAGACATGCTTTTTACGTAGGTTTTATCTTTAACTCGTTTGGACTACTGTGTTTTACACTGATAAGGTTGTTTGTCAATAGGTTTCAAACATGCACATTGTCGGTGTAATGTGTTATTGTAATTGCTTAAAAAAAATAAAGAGGTAATCTAAATCCACTTTAGAATCTTGGTCTGGGTATGCTGAAGTATGGACCAAAATACGATAGTTATGGCTTTATTGGTGAGAACAACTTCAATTTGAATCTCATGAAAAGGAGGAAACCGAAAAACATGTAATAAAGTAAAATGTCTTATAAAAGATATAGAACTGAAATAATATGTTCAAGTTTGACCTTTAACAATGTGAAGTATTCAAAGTATGTATAGTCTGATTAGAATTTTAGTACATTCGTTCAAAACAACTTAAATGTTCTTAATGTTGTAATAATTGTTGTTGTAATGTAAATGTTAGGTGTATAATATACACAGACGATGATATTTTCTCTTTAATCGAATCATTTAATTAAATTAGTTAATGCATAAGAAAATTATAAGGTTTTAAGGAGACTTATTGAGTCACGATATAATTATAAAACACGAGATAAATTGACATACATATATTATTATACAAGTGGTTCTGTGTTGGTATTTTTAACACAATAATTCTCTCAAGACGCTACAAAAGTCTATCATTTTTATTATGGTAATATTTAATGTCAAAGTTATTTACATAACCAATCTAAATATCATCACTAAATTCCTGTTTACCCCAGTTAACGGTATCTAATAGTCAATTTCAGTACTCTATCTATTATTATTAGCAATCCTAATATATGTTAAAAAACTACACCAATAGAGTACAAGGAAAACGAATATTTCCGTATTCTCCGATTACAAAAGCGAAAAGTATTATCCGCTGACTATCGGCCGATGCCAATAATCAATCGAAAAAATTAGATTGAAGTCAATCTGGATTGTTTTCTACTTTTCGATTGGTCTCCTGTCATGTTGCCATAGCTTTTTCACTACTGAGATTGATTATTGGCAATATAGTATCAGAAAAAAGATTGAGCTGTCAATCTAAAACGGCAAATTTTGGATTGGGATTGTTTATTGGCAGCGGCTGTATGTAATTGTTGCATGTCTTTAGCTCATATTTACGCTTGTATGTTAATTTCCTTGTTTAAAATTAAATTTACCTTCTAAGACCTTGAGTTCTGTGAGGGTTCTTTTAAAATATGGTTAGTTGACACAATTATTAATCTTAAATTTATATCGAGTCATACAGGTTCCACTGCTGGGCGAAGGTCTTCTATGATTAAAAGGACCACGTCACATGCCCTTATGATTATGGGACGGATTTAATAAAAAAATGTAGATGTTATGGTTCTTGTGAATTTCTTCACCGACAATTTGCGAATGAATGATGAATGTCCGAATTGCATTAACCTTTAAGTACATTGTCGTCCTTTGTAGTAGGTATGAGTTTAAGAGGATAAATGGCCGAATAAAGTGCCTATAGAATTAGAGAATATAATTTATTATAAACACATGTCTTCTTCCTAGAAGGGGCAGGCAGTTGTGAACAGGACACCCAAGTTCACCCAATGTGTTCCGTTCCAAGATATGATAGGAACGAGCTGATCGCCATATCGAGCAAAAGTACCTTACAACGGGTTGACAGTAAATAGAAAAATCTACTATCACACTGCCCGACCCTGATTCGAACCCGAGACAAAGCTCAAGTTGCAATCGTACCGTAGTGTAACTGCGCCACCGAGGTAGCCAAATGTAATTTATTAATCTACGGGATGTAGAATACCTTTATTTTATTTTCTTACACAAGTGCAGGAGTAGATTTAGGTATGTTTTTTTCCTTATGCAAAAACTAACAAATTACCGATGCATAACCGGACACGTGTGAGTCATATTGAGAGCGAGAGGCTTGGTGGTTTGACGCATTGAATCACGTGTCAATGAACAAGGTTCGAAGTGGACCACTTTCTTTCTTCCGAGTATTTTTATTGCCGTATTGATGATTCATTTTGTTAAAGAAAACGTTTTACTGTCTCGTCAATGTGTTATTGTAGAATCTTGTGAATGGGTTAAATTATCTTATATTTTGTAAAAAAATTAAATGACAATATTATTTCTATTGTTCCGTTATTTGCTTCAATATTTTCATCGTGTTTTGTGACGTCAACATCTAGTTTTTTTTTTCAATCCTATTTTTATTCAGTTTAACATACATTTAAATTGAATTTATATTTTCATTACAAATATCACTCATATGGGTTTCTTCTATGCTTCACCTAATAAAGATGCAATTTTGAAAGCAGTAAAATTAGCTAAAACAAGTCAATTAGGAGTAGCTTACAGAGGGCGCACGCGGCACGAATCCATTTCAACATCGCTTGAACAATGGACGGTAAAAAAATGGGCACAATAGGTAGAAAACAACGCCAGTTACCACGGAGACAAAGACTGCGTGTACTGTATAACAAAACCTAGATTTTCAGACTTACTAGTGCTATTACTAGAGGGACTCTTCGCAAATTAATTCATATTCATGGTTACTAAAGAGAATTTAAAGTTATGCTGTCAATCTTTTCAAATTCCGAATAATTTAGAGGGTGCTTTATTCTAGAAAATTAGATCTACATAATCCTTAGAACGTGATAGGTGTAATAAATACTTTTAGCTAATCTAACACCTAAATCTAATCCACCCGTTGCATTCAATAGTATGGCTTCAAAAAGTTTTTAGGTTACATTTAGTAACTATTATTCTAGATACTAAATAGTAATTTGGTATGTAGTCTGCAACTCGCATTAGGCTTTTGCTGCGTGGTGCACTATATGGCTTAAACTCTAACGGCCGATGCCAATAATCAATTGAAAAAATTTGATTGAAGTCAATCTGGATTGTTTTCTACTTTTCGATTGGTCTCTTGTCATGTTGCCATAGTTTTTTCACTACTGAGATTGATTATTGGCAATACAGTATCAGAAAAAAGATTGAGCTGTCAATCTAAAACGGCAAATTTTGGATTGGGATTGTTTATTGGCAGCGGCTGTAAGTCATACTCTCGATTGTAGAGGCGGCCCATACCCTGCAGTGAGATGTATATGGGCTGACACAGAAATAATACTTTGAATATTTTTATACTGACCGCAAATTGTCTGTACTGCCCCCTAAAGTAGACGCCTGTGCTATGACAAAATATCGAGAGGTGGTAGTTTTACTGTCGTCAATTTGCACGGTTGAAATGTTTGTGCGGCCCACAAATATTTCTTTCGGGTTTGGGTGTTTGTGGAACCGAAAAGTCTCTCGTAGTTCCTGATACCCACAACATAAGACTCGATCTTAGTGTGGGGTCAGGACTATGTATGTGACTGTTGGGTGTTATTTATTAATTAATTACGATTAGTAAATATTAGCTTTATATAAGTAAATGTCAATGCCAAATATACGTGATTATTTCCGCTCTAAAGGGTTGCACTATTGATCCTGCACGGCATATTGATAACAAAGATGATTCACTTCCCAGATGCTAAGTTGAGTCATGCGAAAGATCTCGAACTGTATAATGTGCCACTCTTCATTAATAATTTGATGATAGTATCGGTTGTGAACTTTAAGGTGTAAAATTCAATCTCTAGACAAGTCTATTTTTTTGCATCGAAAAATGTTTTCATTATTGAGTAATGATCATAAAGTCTTGCCTATGTTGTGACGAATATAAATTACTAGACTCTTTACCATTTTTACTTTACTACGTATTATACATATTATAAACCTTTCTCTTGAATCACTCTATCTATTAAAAAAAACCGCATCAAAATCCGTTGCGTAGTTTTAAAGATTTAAGCATACAAAGGAACATAGGGCCAGAGAAAGCGACTTTGTTTTATACTATGTAGTGATAATCATCGCTTTTTATTGATTTTATAAAGATATCATTTGTGCCTTTGCCTCTACCTGCCCTTGTTTACGTGATGTCGACTGACGGTGTAACCTGATTTTTATTATTTAGTCATATTGCAGAATAATATTGCAATGATTCTACAATAGTTAGTCTGCCTGGCATCAACCTTTCATTTGAAAATGGTTAGTTCACATTGTTGCCTACTGCGCTAGTGTTGTTTAAAGTCAATTTAGGTTTAAATTTATTGTAGAAAACTCTTAGTCCCAATTATACGGAGAGAGTTACTCGCCTCGAAAATACGATTATCGTAAGGATATAAAAACTTACATCGTGCAAACGGTTGTCGGAACACGATAATCTATGGCGGTTATGTTATGCGATAATAGCATACGATGCTCGCCGCTAGAAACTCCGTGTAAGGAGGGCTAAGGTATACAAATTTTGTTCAACATGTTATACATCTAAAAAATCTTGGTTTTTCCTCACTATACATTTTAATTCAAACGAATTGATCTCAACATGTTTTCCTTTATCGTTAAAGTAGGTGGTAGTAGCCAGTAATTGACGCAAAACGTGACATCTAAAAATCAACATCCCCATATTAATTAATTCTAAATTATAAACATTAAAAATTATGAAAATATAATTACGAATTGTTGTTTCGACTTTATTATTGGCAAGAGTGCAATGACATTTAACATTATTCATACAAGTGTGAACAATTTAAATTAACATAGATGGTAACAATGTATACAATGTCAACAATATGTTAGTAGTGCAAAATATTGTTATTAAAAATAATATTGTAGAGGTTTGCAGAATAATAATACAATACAACATAAATTGTAGGCGAAAAAATTGTGGGTAAGCCAGATGGTTAGTAATAACTTATTAACTACAACTCTTTATTCGTTATGTATGGAATGTGTAAAAAAGTTTAAAGTTCTTGAGATTTAAACTTCTAAGTAGAGACAGACGTGCAAAACTCTTGTGATAATTTGCTTGTAAAAACAATGTATTAGAGCAATAATGGGCATGTGTACCGTATTACATACCGGTATTCGTATCAGCCCACTGGAGGGTACGAACCTCGTATTCAATCGAGAGTACGATTGGAAGGGCTAGGCCGTATAGTCTGCCACGCTGGCCTAGTGCGGCTTGGCAAACTTTACATATCCCATTATTTTTTTTTGAAATCGCTCTTCTGCAGGTTTTCTCATGATTTCCTTTACCGTTATAGTGCGTGGTGATTCACTATCATACACTCATAACTCCGCAAAGTCTGAGGTGTGCCCTGGTTTTTGAAATTGCGACCACCATGAACATGTTGGCAGTCGCGTTTGGTAGGTAACCAACAGGCCACCAAGTACTTAATTATGGGAATACCTATATAGAAAGACAAGATTAGGGTTTATCATGGCTAGATATTGATAGTCAATCACCATGCACTAAAACGGTGAAGGAAAACATCGTGAGTGTTGTGTTTCTGGCCACTACAACCACTGAAAAATAATATTTTCATATTATGACGTTGACTTGTCATTCTTATAAAAGTATTACATAAGAAATGTACAATTTTATTTACAAATATTAATATACAATAGTGAGTAAACCTGCATACCATAGCGATTTATAAAAATTTCTATGGTATGTAAGTCCGCCAACCCACACTAAGCCAGCGTGGTGGACTATATGGCCTAACCACTCTCAATCGTACTGTCGATTGTAGAGGAGGCCCGTGCCCTGCAGTGGGACGTATATGGGCTGATACAGAATGGCTAGATAGATTAGACATTACAAATACACTAATAGGATTCTCATGCTTGCTGTCTGTTCCGATGGTAACAACACCATTAGATACAAGTACAGGATCCATTTGCGGAGATACCAGTTTTCCATTTCAGTATTAATTGGTCGTAGAAGTAAGTTAGTAGGTCACCAAACGCCTAAGCTTAAAAACTCCAGCGTTTTGGTCCTGGAATATGGCCAATTTCATTTCCAATCTTATAATAAATGGTGCTGTTTCAAAATAAGATAACCTATAATTTGTACATTTTCTACTAGTATTTCAAATTTCATTGACATACTAGTTGACAAAGAGAATTTAAAACACTTCGTTACTAGTGGACAAAAGCCTAACTATTTCGTAGAGAATAGTTTTGATTTTTAGAAGTGGAAAACTTTTATCGAACTTCATGTCGAAATATAGAGTTACTTAACTTAAACATCTTACATGTCTATTCTACCTGGCTTGCAGGTACCAAAAGATACAGTGTCATACAAATACGGCAAGACAGCGAATCAAATTTCATAATTGATATAAAACTACATTACATCTACTTACCGAGTTTTATTTCAATGTGTAAAATTCGCGTAAATGTAAGACACCTATTTAACAATGTTTGAGTACAGTGATAGTGTAAATGAGTGCCTCTACTCGCAAGGTCGAGCGATGTGGTAAGTGATCAAATTCACTCGATGTGCATTCGCCGACGACGCGGCTCTCGGCCACGGTCGCCCGTCCTCTCGTTGCAGTATTGTGTTCAATTCTAATAAACTGCTTTTATGATGAATATTGTTATGTATGGAAAGAAGTAATGTTTACTTTTTTAAATTTTGTGTGGTTACGGCATTTGACATATTTGTGGGTAAATGAAATGACGGTGGGGTAGTTTTACTGCGATATGGTTACAAAACTCGAGGTCTCGGGTTTGAACCCCGGGTTGGAGAAAGTGATATGGATTTTTCTATACATAATCAGCCCTGAGTCAATAATTTGTGCCCGATATGGCGATTGCATTGCCGTCTATCAATCACATCGAGGGACGGAACATACAAGGTGAAATGTGGTTGACCTGGCACTTCGGCCTACTCCTTATTCTGTTTTTTTTTTTTTTACAAAATTATTCCTCTTATGAGCGTCGTACTTGCCAGTTGGTCGTAGTTGTCTGATGTAAATGATGACTGGTTTAGATTCAAACGGAACATCGCAGATTATGGCTTATGTACTCGCTTCGTTTCCTTTTCTGATTTTGCGTCGACATATAACATTAGACATATAATCCACCATCCATGTACCAAAACGGGATTCTTTTAACTACAGATAAAAGTCCTCGGATAACAGACTCGAATGTGATAAGTATGTTATTTTAGTGGTACGTCAGCGGATGGCATTTGACCTTTGCGCGTCCCCCGGGACCTTGCCGGTGCCCTCGCTCATTAGCCGAGGGATGATTTATTTACGACTCAACTCAATACTTTGAAATACTCTTTACACACTTACATACTCAGGAGTATGGCTCAGTATAGGAATAGTTCAGCAGACAACTAGATTTAATAGTAGGTACAGTGTTTGTAAGTAGTAAAGCCACGCTTTTGTCAGTCATGACTCGCTATGAATGTGTCACAAATCACAATGCACTATCTCACAGAAAATCGACGTGATGCGACAGTTTTGCTATCGCGTTTCATTTGGTGAGCGAGATACACCTTTCCTTATTCCATTCTGCTTCTTTCCCGTTCTGCCGATATGATGGGCCGTCAACACTTCAATGATGGTATTTTTGTTGATTTGCATGGGCTGCAACGATTACTTCCCATCAGGTGACCTGTTTGCTCATTTGAGAGACCTATGCAATAAAAAAAAACATGAGCATTACAAGATAAGAAGGGTTATTTTCACCAGTGGACGGTAAGAATAGTAAATGGAAAGACTTGGTTTTGAATAGTGATGTTAATGCAATTGCATGGTTGAATCAGATTTCAGATGATGTAATTACAATGCTAGTCGTGATGATTGTTATACTGATGACATCATGATTATCGATAGCATATTGTGTATTGCTTTCCGCGTATAAATATATGCAGAAAGCGAATCCTTTTGCCGGATATTTGCAGACATTCAATGCGTTTTTTGATAGTCAGCCACCAATGATAAAGGAAAATATCGTGAGGAAACCTGCTTACCATAACGTTTTGTAAGAAATTCTATAGTGTGTGAGGTCCGCTTACCCGCACTAGTCCAGTTTGGTGGACTATATGGCCTAACTTCTTTTAATCTTACTCTTGATCGTAGAGGAGGCACGTGCCCTGCAGTGGGGACGTGATGGGTCATACAGAATGTCATTTCCGTGACCCTTCTACTATTAAAATTTCGTGTGTTCGTTCTTCATCTCGTATTTTTCATGCTCTGAGTATTGCAAGATTATCTCTACTACCAATTTAATAAAAAGTTAATTTACAAATAAACATCATCAAGAATAAATTGAACAGGTCGGCATAATTGCTTCTAATTGTGGAAGGTAATCGTCTGTTATCGGTCGACTATATCTGGACTCTGCTGCTGCATTTATCTGGGTCAAGTAGTCATTTTGCAGTATAAATATGTATAAGATATTGATATATCCAAAATAATCTTCATTTTTTAAAAATTCCGAATTAAATAGACTGATCTGCAAAAGAAACATTGCCTAACTTTAGCTTCTTTCTAGAACTGCAAACACCGATCTGAACACGATAATATTTAAGCCCATACTTGTATTGCTGAGGGATAGGTAGGCTTGTCTCTAGTGCCTCTCATAGTTCGCCGAGTTTATTTCCGTCCTAAGATTTGATAAGGGGCGAAACTATAAACTCCCGGATAAAATTTCGTAGGACAGGCCCTTTTGAATGAGACTATAATATACTAAGTTTCCGCACCGCAGCCTGTTTGTAAGAATTTAACTACGCTTCTTAATACATACGATATTCAAAATCATCTATTCTGAAGACCTCCACGGCCAATTAAACTAAGAGCTTGGCGGAATAAATAAGTTACTTTTTGTCCGGAACGAAGATTTTTCGAGCAAGCAGCGTTCATCTGGCGCTCGTTGGAAACTTGTCCGATTAGTTTCTTACGTTACCAGGAATGCATTTTCCTTATGAAAAAGTCTTGAAAAATTTGCGCACAGTTTTAACTGGAGGAAAATACGTCATGGAATAAGTAGTTTAGGGTGAGTTTTTATTTATTAGTTGATTTTATTGTTGTTATGCTCTGATGTCATTCGATAGTAGTTTGATGCCTGAGATTGATATAATCAGAACACGTTGTTTGGTATGCCGCATATAGATGTTTTATTCTTTTGTCTATTTTTATACACAGGGCCAAATTTGTTAAAGAGAAACGTGTTAAAACCCTTCGGCTTTTTGATCTTTGACTAGTCCCATAAATGTATTTCATCATAATCATCTCGGCCACAGGAAGTCAACTACTGAACATAGGATCTCCATGCTTCTGACTTCCTGCAACTTTGTAGGCAGGCCTGACATTTCGCTATTGCGATATAAATTTATTACTGATATTCATTTTTATCATCCCAGAAAAGAAATTCAAATAGATCCACCAGCAAGAAACGCCCATCTCCGCTGACAGAATAATGCAAATCTAGTAGAAATCATTTAAAAAGACTTGACCCAAAGCAACATATAAATTATTTTGACAGTTATCCCACCACCGAATTGTCCTCACAAGTGACAATAATTGACATCAGTATATTTCTTCACAGCGACGTCTCTGGCGCACGTGTTGCTCAACGTGCCCGCCAACGCGACGGTGCTCGACGGCAGCTGCGACGGCGACCAGTGGCTCATCCTATCCTGGCCTGTGCCCGGCTCTAACGACACTAATAGCCTCACCCTGGTCTACCACAGGAACGACACCACACATAACTACGGACTCAAGGGCATGAACATCTCGCTCAGTGCAGAGCTCTTCGTTAACGCTTGTGAGTTGCTTTTGATTTCATTTATAGATATTAATGACGAAATGTTTCTAGATGTGACTGAGGATGAGAATGAGGTAGGCAAAATTATATACTAGACTGAAAAATATGCCAAAGAAGAAACAAAATATATTTGTAACATGATTGTGCCTATAACCGGCGTCTGATAAATCTACGACCTGTCAATTTTTAATTTTATTCATTTACTTATTATCTATTTGACTTTCAGCTGAGTGTAAAGTCTTTGTAACAGTAAATTACATCACCTCAGGCTCTAATACATCATTACCATTACTTATACCGCTGAAACGCCTAATTCACACATTACTCCACCACCTTGCAGCCTCCAAAGACGCAGTAGAGTTGTACCACGGCGCAGAGTGGCAGACTCCCTTGGCCACGTCGTACCGCTGCACCCCGCCCACTCGCGTCAACCTGACGTCAGACAGCGCCAGCACCGTGGCCGCGCTCACCCTCGCGCGTCTGCAGGAGGAGGCCTTCCGCGTCGTGCCGGGAGACGGGTTCAGCGCTGGTGAGTAACTCTGCAGCTCCTTACTCCAGCGTCAATCTTAAATCTAAGAGCGATCTGAATGCCTCCGAGAAGCAGTTGGTTGGAACCCAGCTGTGAAAGCTGAGTTTTATCTTCGGACCGAAATAAGTGTTTAACATTTGACGTGGAATAATGGTTGCAAATTTTCTGTATAAGAGTATGAAGTTGCACAAGCATTGGACCACACTCGTTCATCTATACTGGTGCAAACTCACACTAGCACAGTTATTTTCCTTTGTAGGCTAATTAGTAATTAATATATCATGTATGTATCTCCTTTTTGTTTCCCTCTTATCGCAGGAATATTACTCATCCCTCCATTGTTGAACCGCACGCAATAATTATATATCCATGTTGCCCTTTAATTTATACATACAATGCATTTTACACTTTAACAGATGATTCATCAAGGCAGCGATTTTTATGAATGTTTTTAAATCCTTCTTTTGAATTTGCCTTCACAAAAAATGAGCAAAATGCGTGACTGAAATCAGTAAATCTATTGTTCTGCTAGCAAATTCATGTACGCCGTTACCTAGATCCGTTTTCAAGCAGTTTGTCTTATTTAGGTGTATAATATACAATCATTACGCCAGTATTCCATAGGGCTCGGCTGAGACCATCTTCACTTTCCTTTCAAATGCTTCGTGAATCCCTCCACGTTACTTAGTGGGAAATCATTCAGAAAATTATTTGTTTATACTAAACCAAGATTACGACAGAAACTAAAAGAAACCGATACGTAGGATCTAATAGTATAACACTAGTAACACTGCTCTATAGATGTTATTAATAGTTTAGTTATAAAGCAAACAATTTTTAACATTTTTTTTTTAAATAATTCAATTACTAGAAATTAATTACACTATTCAATTACTTTAAAAATAGAGATTGAAAACTTAACAAGTAACATTACAAAAATACTTCCAGCTGGCCTGTGTCATAAATAGTATTTATATGTATATTTAACACAGTATCAATGACAATGAATCCCGTATTTTAACGACGCGAATGGATGTCGATAGCGCGGCCGCCATGTTAGACGATAGTTTATCGATAAACCGCGATAGTGATGTTTACACTGCTCAACCAAAGCTTGTATACTAACGCTGGATGGGCGCGTCACTAAATCTCGTAGAATTAAATATTTGATCGCTATGTTAAAATGTTACCATAATGGAAAAAAAATAATGAAAGACCTAATTGATGGTGACTGGCAAAGTCTATTTCATACCTAAGGGCTAAGTTTATCGACCTATTAGAGTTTTGATTTAAGAATTTAACAGTTCGAATTAGGGTTGCCACCTTTTTTGCTTGCAGATAAAGTACATTGGTTACTAGTGGTAGAGAAGAAAAAGTACATAGTAATCAAATAAAGTACAATTTATTTTTTACTGGTATTATATTTAAATACATATTTTTTATTACTTTTTGCGATTTGTATCTTTTATTTTTCTTTTTTCCCGTATCTTATTTTTTTCAAACATTTTTCTGTGTAATATACTTATTCACTATGTATTGCATCGGTTTCACTATAGAAATTACATTTTGTAGGTGTATGTGGAGTATTCTTGTGCATGATTCATAGATGTTTTAAAGCATAAAATATCTATAAAACTTTTAATCTTATTTTTATTAAATCTAAACCGCTCCACGCGAAACAATCAAGAAATTGTGACAATAAATGACAGTGACATTGTTGACATTTGAGGTTTAGTTGCATTAGAAAAACGAGTGCTATAATGAAAAGGTACATATGACTAAACTTTTCAGTCCCATGGAAACCAAATCATGCAAAATAAAGTATTTTCGTGTACTTTATTGTTCACATAAAGTACAGAGTACAATTACCTGAAATAACGTACAATACTTTATTATAAAGTACGGGTGGCAACCCTAGTTCGAATCAAAGTTGGTTAATTTACTTTCAATCTTCATTGTACTGAAACTGTCGACCGAAGTTCCAGTTAGAAGGGAGAAAATTGCCCATACTTTAAACTTTTTTTGGTCTCCTCGAACTATTTAAATTTATCGCATGTGTAAGTCAAACCAGAGTAATTGTACGTGTCATATCGAACTGGATAGTGTCAATAACTCAATAACCGACGCACGCAATTAATATAATTAATTGGATAATGTCTGAAGTCACAACTCGCACGTGCAATCTTTGTAAACAAATAAGACATAACAATAACAATTGATAGATACGGATGCTAATTTTGAAGATAATTTTAATAGCAGAACTAGTCAGTTCTGTTTCGTACAAAATTGATGGCAAGTTACAGATTAGTTTAACAACATATTTTTATGATACAGCTGCCATGTCATATTGAAAGATTGCTAAACGGACCAAACACGGCTGCCAACATATTCACGGCAGTCGCGGTTCGAATCCCAGGGCACACCTCTGGCTTCTCAGAGTCATGTGGGTATTGATAGTCAATCACCACGCCCTATATTGGTGAAAGAAAATATCGTAATAAAAGTGCACATGGGATAAGTCTGCTAATCCGTACTAGGCCAGCGTGGTGGACTTTATAGCCTAACCACTCTCATTAGTACTCTCGATTGTATAGGAGGCTCGTGCCCAGATCCCCATCGAAGTTTATATACGATACGAATGTACATATACTTATGGTCGTTATTGACTTATAGTCGTAACCATAGTGTTATGGTTATACAGTACTACAGTAGTGGCTGATACATTACAGAGCCATGTCATATTGAAACTTTGTACTTTTTTGTTACTGTTGGTACTACATAAAGAGCAATTGACGAAACCAATAAAAAGATAGCCGTTGAGTTATGAAGTCATATGCTAGTTCGTTCACCAGCTTTGCATCCATTACTGGATCCATGAGAGAACTTTATAAGTCACAGGAACTTAAACCATTTAGTACTTAATATTCTGTATGTGTATCTGTATCGGCCCATATACGTCCCACTGCTGGGAACGGGACTAATCTATAATCGAGAGTAGGATTGAGAGTGGTAAGGCCATATAGTCCACCATGCTGGCCTAATGCGGGTTGGCGGACTTACATACCATGGAAATTCTTATAAATCGCTATGGTTAGGTATGTTTAGTATTATTGTTGTAAAAATATGGATAAAATAGTAACATATAAAACAGCAACAAGTCGTGTCTGACGTCTCTGTTTTTATTATCATAATACACATATTTATTACCTACGTACATATGTTTATAAATGTATATCACTATTGCCTGTCGCTGGCCTTCAATCCGTTGTTTAACATTCATATTTAACAATACTTGTTCAAATTATTTGGAATAGTACGAAACGCTTATCTAAAATTTTTGGCTATTATATTATGTTTCCTGTCCGGTGTAATCTTGCGTAAATTTTGATTAAATTTATTTTTGAGCTTAATTTTAATGTTAATGCGATATCAACATATTTTTCATAATTTGTTGCACGCCATTATTTTTGTTTGTAATAGGGAGCTAAAATATATTAGTTAGATTTGTTGTCATGTAAGCAGTTCAATTAAAATATTTAGAGGATTTGTAACTGTACTAAACAAATAACTATTTTTATTGGTTGATATTTTTTAAACTGTAATTCCAAGAATTAAAAATATACAACGTTGATGCGACCGATGGGCATTAAATTACACTATGTTTACTATACGTCCTCGGTATTAATTCGACACGGCACAAAAATAATTAATACCAAAAATAAGCTTTTGTTTGTTTCAAACAAACTAAATAGCTTCCAAATAAGAGTAAAACGCAACCACCCTGTGTAAATAAATTTCACTGACCTGTAGATATGAATAGATAACAAATTGGCAACGTCGCGCGCGGCGCGTGTTATTGTCGCGCCTTGTGTTGCGGCAACAACGCACAGATTTTAGTACGATCTATCGTTTTAAGGTGAATGACCAGGCGTTAGAAGTAGTTAGCTGTTAGAAAAGCTACATCGTGTTCAAATGTGCCAAAAACTTAAAAATTCATTTATGACGAAACTACTGCTCCTATTTAATTGATTTTTAGTACAGAGCTTCAAAATGGTACCTAGTATATGCAGTTTAAAGAAACGCCCATCGATCGCATCAACGTTGTATATACACAATTATGAATAATGAATTAACAAGTAAAGCTAGTGGTAAAAGGCATTAAATTATACCGCGTCCGGACGATTAGACGAAACGAAAAGCAGAATCAGACTCTTACTGAAGTTCTTGATGAACACGTTAAGCTAGTTAAAAAAAAATGTTCTAATTCGCGATGCGTATTTTGACCAACGCTCGGTATAGCATACTAGTTGCATAAAATTTTTCGCTGAAGTAGTGTAGTCAGCATAAAATGTCGCACACACACACTTTGATATATTTGATCGATATTTGATATACGAAACCGTACACTTATTTTTATTATTTTTGTTTAGAGTAGGTAGTTATTTAATGTTACTTGTAAGTTACATATTTTACCTATAGAATAAAAGTTACCTAATCCAATAAAAATATAATAGATTTTAGATAAACGTCAAGAAGTATCACAAGGGGGAGGGTCTAGTGAGATATCACTTGTTTTTTTTTCCGACACATGATTTTGATTAAAATCCTACATATTTTTCGTATGATAACACGATTATTTTATTATATCCTGGTCCTTAATTTCAGAATAAAAAAGGAATTATATGTACTTTATAAAAGTATTTAAAGATAATAATCGAAAAACTTAACACTTATTTATATGTACTTAAAAATACACGTGATTAATGGACGGCCCCTTAGGTCTCTATAATTTTAAACGCTCAATATTTAGTGTTATATTTGAGTATTAATACAGTGTGTGTGCGTGTGTGTAGCGCGCGAGTGCGGCGGCGGCGACGTGCCGGACGCGGTGCCCATCGCGGTGGGGTGCGCGCTGGGCGGGCTCGTGGTGGTGGTGCTGGTCGCCTACCTGGTGGCGCGCCGCCGCTCCGCCGCGCGCGGGTACCTCTCCATGTAGACGCACGGTGAGGAAACACCTTCATAACTTTCAGACTTAATGGACTGTATGCAAGCCGCTTCCAACAGGTCGATGTGGAGATCCACTTCATTCAAATAGACTGTATTGTCTCCTGGATGCAGGCCGTTTCCAACGGTAGATGTGGAGATCCTTGGAGGAGGCCTATGTTCAGCAGTGGACTTCCTGTGGCTGAATGATGATGATGATGTATTGTCTAATGAGAATGAAGATAGAAGAAGGGGCTTGTGTTATGAAAATTTGCTGGGGTTGTTCTTGATATCATTATGTAGAAACACGTTCAAAATCGAAGATTGATGAATGGATTTATTGCAGAAGATACCGCACAGGTTGTATGGGATAACAACTTTGAGACGAATATTAAATACACATTAAGAAAATAATTTAATTAATTAACACATTTATGATTGAAGGAGTAGACAATATGAATACATGATTTTCAAGATCGACAAATGAAAATGATGTCATTTACGTGATGGCATAGAACGTATCCATAATAATTTCCAATGTGCAACAGAAAAATTTAACTGTAGTTATTTACCAATAACTCGATTTTCTGTGTCGATTGCCAGTTTTTTGTATTCGAACCCTAATATATAACCCAATCGTTTTCATTTCAGATGTAGCAGTCATTACAAGCGAAGGTATATGATAGATAAATATAAACTATTACGATATAAAATCATCGCAGAGTTTGTTCGCGTCGCATATCCATCCTCCACTGTGTACGTACACGCGCATACTACACGCATATCTCATTCATTTGGATTGGTTTCATAGTTTCCATTTACACTCAATAGATGGCGTTGTTAAACAAAAAAGTATTTTAAAATTATAGGATTTAATTCAAATAAAATATATTTTATGTTATAAATGTTTGTTTTGAAAATGCGTTTTTTTATTATTCTTCAAATAAAATGTAAAAGTAAATTACAATTTGTCAACGCCACCTAGTGAAGGTCTATTTTATTTCATTAATTTTGAATATTCAGTCGTTTAGTAGATTATATGAAATTTATTTTTATTCGGCTTGTGACGTGTTGGTGGTGTTTATAATTGCTCAAGTTCGGAATGCTGTAACATCATGACGCATTATTTGTCGATGGAACCTTCAATCGATTTGTCAAATTAACTTTTTTAGACTTTTGTGTTTTGTTAATTAGATGTATGTTGGTGATTTCGTGCGTGGTTAAAAAAGCAATAGCGTGTAACATAGCATACAATACCGATATTGAAGAAATAAAATACTGTATTTCATTATATTTATGCGTTGATCTACTTATATTATTAGTCTATAAATATTTCTAATAAAAATCACGCACGACTACTTCAATGCATGGCAAATTGAATGTTAGACATTTTGTAAATCTATTGAGTTAGACATATTGGTAAATTAGTTTGTTTTTGTCTAGACAATGTAATTTCAGCCATAATAGTAGGTATATAAGGAGGATATATATTTACATGTGTGTTAGAATATAATTTCAAAACTAAACACTAGGGCTGAGACGGAGCATGTGATGTTAATTATTAGTTTTAACAACTAGGTAATTACAGCACGGAATATAATTTGATTTCTTTTTCATATTTTTTTATGTAATTAATTTTGTCCAAAGATTTTAAACATCTGTTATACGCCGTATAACACGCTGGTGTCCATTTATATAGTATTACATTGTCCATTTTAACAAATAAATATATATAAAAGACGAATGTAGATGTAGGTAGCTGGAACTAAACCGTGCAGTGTCTTTGAAATGATTTTTTTAGTTCATTTATTGTATGGTCTTGAAGTGTAACATATAATAATAGTTTGGATTGTTTGCTCATAAATATAAATACAGGTTTAAAGACATCATGTATATCTAAAACCAGTGTTGTTATCAATAAACTCAACCGACACATTCCATGTTGCAATATTATATTTAAAAACTGTAATATTCAAGTTTGTACAATATTTGAACCGAAACAAAAGTAGATAATAGTATTTCTATATAAGTGTAAAGTTTTAACAGGACTATTCGACCGATATCCGTTAATTTCATTGACCATAAAAACAACATTTGATTTAATAACAAATGGTCAATAGCAACAATATTCAGGGGGATATAAAATTACAAAATGGCAATGGGCTTGCCTTGATAAGTGCATGTGTATTTTGCAGCATATTACATAATTGCAAATTTTATTCCAACACAGTTAACTTTTGTTTGTGGGTATCAATAAAGTAATTTGAAAATAAATTTAAATCATGATATTTTAAATTATTTTAACTTGTTTGTGTGGCTGTAAAGGACACGTCGCAATATTGTATTGATTTTGAAATGTTGATCGCGCTGTACAGTTATGTCGAATGAATAATTATTTAGTTATGTGTATTACTTTTTTTAATGTTCGAAATATCTGTGCAGAGGCGAGATGTTGGAAGAACCGTTCGCTAAGTTTAGCTTAGCGACAATAGTTCCGTTTGTTAAGCTAGTGTTGCACTACGGTTGACGCTTGTTTCATATTTAGTTTAAGTTTTTTTAATTTCTTTTCAGGTCGTCCACCTAGTGTCGCGCTAGCTTGTAAGTGATTGTAAGAAATGCAGGACAGAAAATAAATAAATGTTTTTTATTGCCATAATCGACTTTTATTTCCATAATAAAGCGATTACAATAAATATGTATATACAAAAGTTATTTTATAAAATTATTTACATTTTAAAACTACTGAACACGCTTCACGAATAAATAAGTTTGTGACATTCATCGATCGATTATCTATTAAAGCTGTCCCCTATTTATTTACAAAATGGCGGAACTTTCATTAACATTAACGAATTGATATTTTCGATCGATTTGATTAGTCGATAATGATTGATTGTTAGTGGTGCAATTTTATTTTTCGTGAGTTAATTGAAAATCATCAAATGCATTTTTACTAAACTTACATAAGAATTAGAAATAATATTTTAATTTTTTTGAATACAGACACTGAAATAATTTGTATAAAGTTGCTTCCAAAATTGATAATTAAGACCCGTCGCCACTTATAAACAAACTGTATTCTAACTTACATCTAGTGACTACTACATAAATGCAACTTAAAAGAGAAAAGAAAAGAGTATTATCAACATTTTTCCATTAAATTGAGTGCAGACTTTTTGTGACAAACTCACGATATGATGAGATTTTTTTCTAATTCTCACACCAGAAGCGTGAAAGTAACTAAAGTCCCATAGAAAGGAGATTTCTTATATTTCAATGCAAAATTGTAACAGTTTTTGTGTAATGATGGGTCGGAGTCGATTAATTAAACTCTTGAATTTACATAATATTCCTAGTGAGAAGTATATAACTGCTGGTAGATATATTATTACGGCTAGACATTGGATTCTGGGTAGAACTCGGTAACTACAGTAACCTCCTCCTTTCTTTGTTGACCTAATATTTTTGTGCTCTGAGAAATATTGCGCGTATCTATGCTGTTTAATGAAACCTCCATACATTCCCTGTCGCCCTAGTAAATTTTGCGTTGCTTTTTCGTTGCATCGAATTTTTAAATTGCTTCAAAAATTAAGTTTCAAGTATACTTTTTCTAACGAACTATTGAAAGTACTAGGGTGACAGATGTATGTGAAGATTGTTTAATTATTTTATTTTACTTCAGGATTTGACATGTCTTAGTATTATTTGTAATAAATTATTTTTATATTTTATTATGCTTTTGTCCCACGCCTCACAGCGGAATTAAATGCGTTGGATTGCTATATAAAGGTGACATCCTTCTATGTTTTTATATTAGACTCTTATTTTATATTAGACTCGTTTATAGATTTCTAACAGAATTCTGGTGTGACTATTGGAAAAAGCACCCCTTTTTTCCTCATTCTCTGTTTGCCCAACGATGGCGGTACCGGGCTGAATCCCCAAAAACTATTTTCATTGCCGAGTTTACAATTTACACCATATATTGCATGACATATATTAAGATTTTCAAAAGTATAGGGTTATAACGTATTGAAGAATATTCAGTGGTTTAATAATGAGATTCCGTATATTTTCGTCAAATTACTATGATTTTAAAGGCAAGAAAAGTATGAAAATATGTATTTTATGGCACCCATAAGTGAGTGTTGCCTATCTTAAATTAATGAGTAATATGTACAACTAACGTTACAAATACTGGTGGAAGTCATTCAAGTACTCTACGTTGAGTATTCGGCACCTAGCGACGCCAACATTATTTACATAGCCTCTATAAAAATACACATGTAAGTGTTGACTCTCGTCATTTGTGTACATTCTTGCAACAATAACTGTTGATTGTACTTTGTCAATATTCGTTGTTCGATACTTTATACTAAGTAAGATATTACTTTGTCTTAGTTCTATTTTGAATTGTTTCATATCAGGGCTTTATTTTATGAAAACTAATTATACGTTATGGTAATTATAGATCAATTATTTTATGTGTATAGAATTTTTTACTAGTATTTTAGTCCAAATTAAAATCAATCACTTGAATTTCACTTTGAATTTTTAAACCACTCATACATAATGTTTATGTACATATTTTTCGACATCTGACGTCTACAATATATAAAATATATGGTAGACTGGTGGATCTGGTCGGTATATTTCAATTTACAATGCGCTAATTGTCTATAATGTTATTTGTAAAGAATTATCCATATTTTTTACAATGTTTTCAATGGCACAATTTGGTAATATGTAACGATAAGGCACGACGGTACACGTATAGTCTCTTACTATTCTATCCAAATAATCATATTCTCATAGCATTTGTTGTAATTTTATACAATTACAAATCCTCTTTTTCAAGAAAAAGGAACATCGAGTTAACTATGAAAATATAATTATTACCAACATTTTTTTATGTAAAAAAGTCAAAAATATATTTTAAAAATTTAGATTTTGTAAAATGAACCTTTTGCCGTAGTAGTTAAGAGTTTTTTCACTGTTGTATAGGACAGGAGTCTAACAAGACATTGTGTAGGGTGTCCATGCTGGCCCAGTCCCGTTTTTTTCCGTCGATGACAAGCTCTTTGATGCAGCCCTTGAAGTTCTTACTGCCCTCTGTTGAATCTGCTGCGCCTTCTGGAATATTACATTAATATAGTTACATTTCATTAGTTTCTGTTTGGAAATGTTTGAAAAGCGTGTAAGTGATTTTTATCAAGAGCAGGACAAGTTAAAGTAAGAGGGGAACTTGTTAAATTAATTTTACAAGTACATCGTTTTTATGGTCCTAAATTGTCAAAAATAATTTGGAATAAGGCAACAGAGAACCTAAATAAGAATTCATGTTTTAGGCTTGCAGATGACGTATCTAAATACCTTAATAATATATCAAAACTATTTTCAGCTAAGCATGACGATGAAAATTGACAGGTTTTACTTTTCACACATTTCTGTTGCTCCAATAGGCACAATAAAATATCAGCACGTTGATAGATAATGCAAGTTGCAGCAAGGGTGGATCCAGCCGTCAAAAAAGGTTGTGGGCATGGCAACCCGAAAATTAACGAAGTGGGAGTCTGCGTCATCTTGCTCATGATTGTTATATTAAATAAAAATTTACCTCTGTGTTTTTATTATGTTGATGACATTATGGCATTTGATATAATATTATCAGTCTAACGATCTCAATTTATATGGAAATATGACGTCATACGTCCGTTAGGTCCGCCGCACATGTACACACTCGCATTGGCCATCACGAGTCGTGTGCGCAGTATTTAGAACCTATGGCGCAGTACCAAACTCCGCATTTGCTCTCACGTGTTGACGCAGGACGCAGGACGTGCCAATGCGAGTGTGGGCATGTGCGGCGGGGTTTAGGGTTCTGGGCATGCCCATCGTGCCACATACCCGGCAGTCCTGCGACATGCAGCGTGTGCGTGGTGGGCGGCGCGGCGTCTGCGAGCGGCGGCGCGTGCGCAGTGCGTGTCGGCTCGGCGTCCACGCGCAGGGACAGCGCGCGCGCCGCCACGCCCGCGCGCGCCACGTGCCACGCGCCGTCGCACGCGCCCGCGCCGCCAGACACACTGCGCTCCCACTCCACGCCCCACCACGAACTGCTTAAACGCACCTGCACACAATATCTCAATTCAGTTCAGTTTTTTATGGCAAGCAGCGCAGTCGACAATTCTGCTCTCTCAGAATCTCATTAATGGTAAAATACATGGTATCAACACACAGTCACACCGACTAACAAACGTAAACAATACGAAAAAATCTTAATATACCCTGTATAATTGAATTGGTCAAGGTCCCTGTAGTAGAAAATCTAAACATCTTTTAGTCCTTCAAGCCTGACATGATTCTGTTTGTAATTACTAAACAGTACAAAAAAGAAAATTTTATTTCCATATGCTTATAACTGCAAAATTCTTTAATACTACATTTAGGTTATTTTCATTATTTGAGAATCAATATACAAACTGGGAATGTCTTGATAAAAATAATTAACAAGAAAATATGAAAAAATACCAAATGTATATCTATAGAAATCCATCAGACACATAACACAAAATGGATGAAATTACAAAATAATAATAAATTAGTGTATAGCCAACCTGTCCATCCTTGATTTCCAGTACAATACCACCTCCAGCTAACAATATTCCGTGGGGTTCCGTAGTCCTAAAGTGCACCTCTATCTGAGTCGTATCTTCAGAAGTATCCTCACTCGACCATGAGTGGGACAACATCGCATACGCGTCACCTGAAATTCATAAGAAACTGATTACAGGAGTTATTTACTTTCAGCTCTCACTAAAGAACCAGCGTCTATTGTGGGTCGATTCGTTGGCTTAGTACCTTAAATCAATGTTTAAGGCCTGACATAAAATATATTTTTTAATTTGTGATGATGACATGAGATGCCGCCCAGATTGAGTATGAGACAAATGCTGAAGATTTCCTCTTAATTTCTAGTTTATTGATCTGGTTATAGTACTAATACGGTATATATAATATGGTCATAAAATAGTACAAGTTACCAGCAAAGTAAGCAGCTCGTTCTACGTTAGGGAAGCACTGTCCGACGTTGTGGTGCGCATGCGCATCCCGCACCAAGTCTTCGGCGCGTCCGTTCACGGTCACGCGACGCACGCATCCGCGGAACCCGCCCGCGCGCACGATCTGGAAACGCAAAGTAGAATGAAGTTATGGTATGGAATCATTAGAAACATTGGGCGTACGTGAGAAAGTGCAGTTGAAGTAGAAGTGTGAAGTGAATAGTCATAAGTGTGTGTTGTGTCTGTCATGGACGCTCTCACCACGAGTGTTCAAAGTGGGGTCAAATCTTGCATCGGCTCCTATCCTAATAATTAGAACGAGTTGTGGTCAGTGTATTGAGTTACAATCGCTGTTGTTACTAAGAAGTTTCATACTTAATATAGGATAAACATATGAGAGATTTTTAAAATTCACTTTAAATAGTATCTAATATGAGAAAAATGCGCAAGTTTCGCGTAAATGTACTGTCTGAGAGCACAGAATACTAACAGAAGTCAAGCTTGTGTACGTACTTCACTTTTGTTGCCACAATCACAATACGCTCGGCGTTTGCGCTAGGGTTGTTAACTTTGGCTTATGCAAAAACATGTATTGTGTTAATAGCACTCGTATCGTATGATTAATTATTAAAATAAAATATATAAAACAAAATATAAATAAAAAATTTTTTTTTTGTTTTTATGAAGTCATTGAGAATATATTTTTTAAGAAATTTATATTTAATTATTATAATCTGGTGTTTTATATACAAGTGTAGTAACTTTTATTTATTTTCTATTTCCACAAAAAATATCACTATTTGCGTGCCCGAAGCGGGTGAAACTCGCGCTCGCACTGGTCTCAATTGGTTTCGAATATCGTGTCGGTGAACGCTGTGTATGTGTGCGTTGATCTAGCGTGCTTTGTATGAAGCTTGACTTCTGTTAGTTTAGTATTCTGTGCTGAGAGTAACATTTGAATGGTGTTTGAGTGTTCGGTAGTGTAGTTTGATGTGGTGCAGTACATACAGCAGGCGGCAGCATGGGCAGCGCGGGCGGCGGCGGCGGCCCCGCCACGTACACGCGCTGCGCCAGCCCCGCGCGTGCGCCCGCGCCGCCCGCCGCGCCGCCGCAGCGCACCCACACGCGCGCGCCGCCGCTGCGCACCGACACCTGCGCACACATTATATCTGTAGGTACACTGCACGTACAATTTATATTTTTCTGGATATTATACAGGGTATATCAAGACTGCTACCGAAAACGAAACCGGGTGATAGTTTAAGTGACTTCAGACACAATGCAACTAAATTTTGTGTAAAAAATTGTGACGAATTTTTTTTTGTATGTTTTTTTCTTTCGTCTTATTAGGGTGGTAAATACTTAGTTTTTTTCCTAAATAATAGTGTACACCCTTTTATTTTTAAAGACGCTATGGTACGCAAGGCTTTAAATTATTATTTTAGCAATAACTATGGATTTACCACCCAAACTCTTTTCAAACTTTCTTTGCAAAATTTTTAGTTACATTGTGTTTGTAATCACTAAAACTACCACAAGGCTTCGTTTTCGGTAGCATTCTTGATATACCCGGTATAAATAAATACACCCAATAGTCACATACATAAATCTAACCCCACACTAAGATGGAATCCTCTGTCGTGGGTATCAGGAACTACGAGAGATTTTTCGATCTCACAAATACCCAAACCCAAAGGAAATATTTTTGGGCCGCCCAAACATTTCTCTCGCTGCAGGGTCGAAGCCGCGGCTTCTCGTTTCACAGACAGCGTCTAACCGACTAAGTCACGGAGGCTATATGGAAGCATTTATACAAAATTATTTATGCTTGCATCAAAGACTTTTAATAAGTACAATTAAGATACGAACATAATAATTTACAAATATCCATTGAGATGGTATACTAGAGGGGACACTGCAAACAAAATGTTTGCAACACAATGAACGGCACCGTACCGCTCCTTCTATTTCTGTCTCTGTCACGCCTACGCAGTAACATTATCTTCGCTCTCGCTTCACTGGGTTCCCGTGTGACGTGTGCACGCACAATACGCAGAGATTATGTTCCCGATGTCCGCTTTAGTATAATACCTCATTGCCTTACCCTCACTTTTTACAATCATGTTTGTTTACAACGATAATAAATAATCCTATTCCACATATCGCCTTTCTTAATCGCAAAATAAAAATGTAACAGAAACGATAACAAAAAAATAATTATAGGATTAAATAAGTCTAATCTTGATTAAAAGCTTAAAATTATAGATTAATACGTACAGATCTCCACGTGCCGTCAGATACGAAGGTAGCCAATGAGACTTCTTTCCGTTTCCTGCCGCGCACCACCAGCCGCAACTTACCCTCACGCAGCATCAGCGCCAGGTAATGTTTCGGTTTCGCCTTAGAACCCTGAAATCAACATAAAGCATTTATATTACCTTTAAGCTTTCAATGTATCGTACCTTAATGAGACGACACGATTTCAGATATTTAACATCACAAAATTTTGATCCTTCGAGCTTGACGTCAGTAATACATATTTTAATAGTTTATCTTAAGGTTGTCTGGAAGAAATCGCCGACAGAGTTGTATTTTTTATGTCTGAAATTTGTGTGGTGTACAATAAAATATTTATGTATAAATAAACAAAATAAATAATATTAAACATAGCACAGATGAAAACTATAAACAAAAGATATTTAAACCTTCTAAATAACTATACGTATTAATTACTATGCCAATAAGTTTGAATGTGTTTTTTCCGGATGCATAACATTTCTATCCACATGTTAGTGCCACTTCATATTTTAATTACGCGTATGTTAGTCTCAGTCATCTTTACCGCCATCGATATTTTCTTACCTATATTTATAGCATTTTGGCCTCCTCTTATAAATAACGAAATAATTAATAAATAAATCAAACAGTCACATACATAGTCCTGACCCCACACTAAGATCGAATCTTGTATCACTTGGTGTCTAACCAACTGCACCAATGGGTCGTCGCAGCCAATAGCGAGACCACGACACGACGCACACCATTCAACAGCGACTCTTATCCAGACCCCCACAGCATAAAACACAGGAGAAAAAAAACCAACTGCACCACGGAGGCTGTGAAATAAATAAACATTCATGATAAAACTAATGCAAAATATTACCGGTACTAGAAGCAGTAATCCATCCAGTGCGTAAGTCCTGAACTGCAGCGCCAATGCTAAATGCTTGGCCTTCTTGGCAACTCGCACGGTGGCGTAGCTCCAGGGTCCGTCGCCGAACTTCACCGCGCCGGCTTCTACCGTCCATGACCAGGACTGAAATGTACAATAAAGCTATTATATATTTTTCATAGAAAACCCAATGCGGAAAATAAATGTCTTCAATTTTCTATAGAAATACAATTTTACTGTTTTGTTTGAATAATTTTGGAGATCGTAAAATGTATTCGTTGCTACATTGAGATGATATACCCATTCATGACAAAATCAGTAATATACTAGCTTGATTCCACCTGTATCAGCCCATGTACGTCCCACTGCAGGGCACGGGCCTCCTCCATAATCGAGAGTACGATTGAGAGTGGTTAGGTCATACAGTCTACCACGCTGGCCTAGTGCGGATTGGCGTGATTCCATCATTTTACATAAAATTGCTGTGAGACAGCAGTATTGTTATGTCATAACATATATGTTACTGAATGCAAAACTAAATTGTAATTATGGCCATTGAAAAATGTGATTGCCGTATAATATCTGCAGTGTTCCCTACCCAACCCATTTTCAATACACATAAGATTTAGAAAGATTCTTAATAGTTACTACTAATTTTCCACGCTCTCACTGAACGTTCGAGTGTGTGAGAAAATATAGTAACCCACAATATCGATACAGGAGCCACCCATCTCTACCCTTACCTTACCACAGCCGTTCTCCCCTGGTTGCGCCTGCAAGGCCCGGGGTTCGGTTCTCGGTTGGTCCTGCGGCTCGCTGTCCGCGCGCCCGAGCTGCGCGCCGCTCCAGTTCACGGCCGTTTCTAGGCCTATCAACCTGTTTATGAGGAACTTCTCTTTATCGCCAAATCATAATGTTTTAAGACGTTCCATATTCAGTCAAAGATTTTTTAAATGATTTTTTTCTATGTACCTATGTAAATTTTAGTAAAAAACGAATCAAATATATTTTTCTTGTAATTAATGGCAAGACGAGCTTGCCATTCGCCTCACAGTAAGCGATACGACCGTTCATAAACAGTAGTGCCTAATGCACTGTTGTGTTTTTGACATAATCATGTCTCCTTAAAGTAAAAAACAATAGTTAAAATATTATTATTTTTATATAAGTTAAGGTTGCATTTGTATTTCGTACAATTCTTTGATACAAAGTAATATTAACGTAACGTAATCCTAAGCCTAAAATTAAAAAAACAATACTAACTGTCCATCGACAATAAAGTCACTAATAGTGCCAGTGAAGGGCTCGACAGGTAGTGCGGCCAGTTTGTCCTTGTCCAGGGCCCCGACGCCGCCCAGGTAGAGGCCGCCACTGCGCTGCGGGAACGCGTTGCCGGCCAGCGCGCCCGTCGCCGCCCGCGTGTCGTCCACCCACACTTCTAGCTGGATACAACACGCTGTTTTAGCATTTCACTATATTCTATACAGTGGGTTAAGTTCAAAATCGACGGTGAAGTACCAAACTGTCATTTTCCAGTCGATCTATTATATATGACAATACCTCCTGTATAAATGAATACCTACTACAGTATCATAAAATACACGAATACAATATAACATATAAAGCTTACATTATTACTATTCCCCATTAAGAGCGTATACACCTTGCGCGCAAAGTCAACTATAGGTATTTCTTCGTTAATTTCACGCACACATAAGCGACCAAAGCTGTGTGCGTAGAGCTGCCGCGTCGGCTCGCTATACAATCGGCTCAAACAACTTTGATCCGTGCGCTTCAAATATTCAATTGAAATGTAACTGTAATATAATATAATAAAAATATTTTATTTGAATTATAAGTAGACAATTATTACTGTGCAAGCAAAGAATAATAAAATTTTGGATACTAATCATATTTTCGTTATTATTACATTGTTAAGTTGCATTCAAATCAGTGTTCAATCAGTAGACACTACGGACGTTTTATTAATCATTTCGTGTTCGAACACATAAATAGTGTTAGGGACCTTACAACCCCTTACAATTACGAAATATATTTAATTTTATATTACAATACATAACATAATTTAGACTCGGAATTACATCCCATTATATTACCTGAAACATAATTTATACTCACTACAAAATCATTGTAGGTAATAAAAATAATTAAATATTTTACTACCAAAGTACTAAGATGTGGTAATCGCATTCCGCGCGTGGCTATTTTTACTACGCGCGGGATAATCGACTGCAGCCAGGCCGGAGCGACGAGCGATACGTCCTCCCTCTAGAAGGCCTTTCGACGGTCTGATTTGATCCACGTCGGACAGCGTGTTTTATAGTGGTTTTTAAAATATTTGTAGAAAACATGAAAACTAATTTTGTTGAAATATAAAAATGGTAATTTATAGATAAGATGTTCTTCTATTGTAATATGCAATTGCTATAAAAAATTATGTACGATAAGTTGGTGAAAAAAAATATGTTCTTGACGAGAGTTTCTGAATAATTTCGCATTGTTTAAATTTTTATTTTTCAGGAACTAAACACAAAAATATTATTTTTCTCAGCAAAATCCCTCCATAAGGGTCTTATTAGTCTGATAATATTTTTATTTTCATCTTATATTTAGTGGTTTCGGATATCTTAAGCTTCTAAATTGCCATTTAAAGCCTAAATAACGAAACTTGTGTTCAGTAATCCGTATAGTACTCACAAATTATCCATCAATCTATAATGTTTTCCACCAAAATCCTTAGATGACAACCTTTTCTAAAATTAGTAATAATTATTTTTCCTTTAAATTGTTTATTGGTGGCTATTAACTCATTTGAAAAGTCCTGTTTTTACGCCAAAAAGCGCGTGCAGGGTATAAACGCTCTTAATAAATATATTAACTACTTTGTAACTTAATTAATTTTTTTTTTCGTTATGTGTAAATTTATGATTTTGTTAGTTGGTATTATTGGCACTTCGCCGTCGAAATGTTTAACAGTTATATCAATGGTTTTTTTAGGTATAAGAGAGTTTTAGAGAAATTGCTAGATATGCAAATAAGCACGCAAAACACAATCACGCACGCACTCACGCACACATTCAAAGATGCACGCGCGCTTTCACATCCTCTAGGTGCGACATCGAAAAAATAATTTAATATGCTCTTTATAATTTTGCGAGCTTATTTCAGTCTTAAACGAGATTCAGGACGAGCCTATTGTTGTGACAGGGTCAATTTCTAATTGCGGATAATTCAATTGAGATTTATACAAATTACAGATTCTGGATTGTCCAACCTGTAATTAAAATCCCTTAAAATACAAAAATGAAATGTGCTGGTGAAATAAGGATATCATTTAGAAACAGCAATATGAATTATGAAACCAGTGTTGCAAATATACCAAATTGTAATCTGAACTGACATACGTCTAGGTTTACATAGTGATTATATGTACAGTGTACCTGTTTGTGCGACCTGACGAGCCTGAGTGTGTGGAGCCTGCCGTCGTCGTACTTGGTGTTGTTGGTGCGCAGCCGCGTCTCGCCCTTGCCTGCCGCCGCTATTAGCTCCAATTCACCTGACATGTATTATTTGTATGATATAAGGACTACATGACATTCACTATGAACATCATAATGTGAGCCTGATTACGCGGAGAGTTTCTCGCAGTGAGAATCGGATGCCTTAATCGGATGAAAATCTCCATCCTTCTAAAATTCTAAATTGACTTCATTACACAGCATAAAACATGTTATAGACATCACGATTATCTTTAGATAGCTTAATGTAGGGTGAGGATTGAATATGTGACTGTCGGGTGATTTTTTTACACTAGTCTGGCATATTGACTACACTAAGCGCAAACGCCGTCCAGGCAAAGAAATTGAATGGCAAGGGACTGCCGTTTGATGCCATGCCATTCGATACAATGATGCCAGCCTACTAAGATGCCTCTTCAAATACATTGTATTTACTTGTGTTATGACCTCATGTACTTTCATAAGCTAACACAAAACAATACCTTTGACCAGCGCCAGCAGCAGATAATGCTTATCATCGCCATCATCATCGTCCACCTCGTTATCGGACAGGTTGGAAGGCACCCTGAAGAGAAGCAACCCGTTGGGGGCGCGCGCCCTGAACGAGAGGCCTAGGGCAGCCTTCCGTCGGTATATCGGGGAGGGTAGCTCGATATAGCCGGCGCCTTCTAGTATTGCTGAACGGAGTGTCTGAAAATATCGAGAGGTAGGGCTCTGGTGAATATAGAACAATGAGCTTAGTGAACTAAGATCTAAAACTTTTTTCATATAGAAGCTCGTGTCTAACAATGGGGCATACAGGGCATAGGACATACGTAATTAAAATACAGTCTATATCAAAACTCCGACCGAAACCAAGCTAGGTTAGTTTTAGTGACTTCAGATACATCTGAATTGAAAATTTTGAAAAAAACGCGACGATTTATATTTTTTGTAATTTTTATTATCGTCGTATTTGGGTGCCGAATAAATAAATAAAATAGTATGTTTTAAAAAAATGTAATGTCACATTATTTTGGACACCTTCTGCCCCTTGTCACACAATGTCACACTTAATCGACCCCCTCTCTCCCCCTTAATGTGTAACGTTATTTATGTATGGCCCCATAGTATTGATTTTTAGACGTGGAAACCTTTTATATTTTATATTGAAGTTCAACATCTGAACTTCGTATCAGAGAATACCCCTCAGATTAGTTAATAGGCTCACTCACCCTAGCCCCACACCTGGGTTCAATGCCATGTCTGACAGGCGCGTCGGTGAGGTCGTACCCCTCCCTGTCCACCGTGAGTCCCCCGAGGCAGCCCAGCAGCGCGGGCGCGGGCTCGTGCAGGCGCGCGGCGGGGGGCACGCCGGGGGGCACGCCCCCCACCCAGTACGTGGCGGCCGACAGGTCCGGCAGCGCGCCCGCCTCCTGCACCGGCGGCGACGGCGAGCCCAGCGTCTCCTCGCCGTTCACGCGCAGGCTGCCTGGGAACACGGGGGCATCAGACCACCTGCCCGTACAACACAATCGCCAGGGACGGACTGGAGAATCTCACACTACGAGTATATACGACGTTATAGAAATCCATCGGACCGTGTATTGGTGGTTGGTTCCATTGCTACAGATGACAAAGATTTGAAGTGAAGTTGCTTAGGTCTATATTTCATAAGTAGATTATATGGTCATAGTATCGGTTCAATTCCTGGGTAAATAAAAAGTTTGAATATTTTAAGTCTTTAAAGTTACATCATAACTGGACTGTGGACTGTTTGACTGGACCAGTGCTCAACACAGACTTTCCTCAAGGGTTTCAGCGATTCTCTACCATATTTGGTACTTCATCTCTTCGCCTTCTGGGTGGGTAAATATTGATGATAGTGTGTGTGTGTAGTGGGCACAGTACCTTTCTCGAGGTTGTTGTGCGCGAAGGCCCTGATGGCCTGCAGGTGCGCCACGCGGCCGTGGCAGTGTCGGCCGGGCGCGCAGATCTCGAGCCGCGCGCCGCCGTACTGCACCGCGAACACCACGCGGCAGTCGCGCAGACGCACTGACACCGAACGGTTCTGGGAATAACCTTATTCGTAAGGACTTCACGTTTTCAAATGACGTTTATATTAGTTCAAAAAGGTTATTCATAGATGTTAACTGACTAATCAACTATTTAACAGCTTATTAGCTTTAAAATGTTTAAGTAAATGTTTAAGTAAATTTAAGCAGAAAAATGGCAGATGTTTGTCAATAACTTTTTTTTGTGGCGATATTCGAGACCTATTTTTAGTCTGTGGACTTATTAGTTAAAATATGTAAAAAGCTATTATGAATAACAAAACATAATGAACGTTTTATCTCCTCTTAACATGATTGAACTTATTAACGATTATGTGTTTATTTTGCAGTTTGTGCTATCTTCAGGTATGTCGAGTATATTTATGTCGATTTATAATGTTACAAGACAAAAATGGTTCTTTTTGTTTCTGATTTCCATGACCCAATATCACTTATTTATGTATATTTCTTGACTGTGGAAAGCTGTATATAGTTGGTTAATGTACAGTTTTTACTCTGTATTATTTTTGTAACACTGTATGTTCCCTAAAAATAAATAAAATGATTAAGTGCGTATCTGTTAGTATAAAATAATGATATTTATAGTGTGGCGGTATGTCTCACGTTAACAGTATCGACGGCCATGAAGAGCAGCGCGTTCTGGTCCCTGGTGCGGAATGTGAGCGCGAGGCTGAACTGGCGGCGGTCGGCGGGGCGCATGCGCGAGCGCCGCAGCGCCGCGTACCCCGCGCCGCCGAACCACACCAGCGGGGCCTCCGCGCCGCGACCCGCGCTGTACCATCTGTACAACACAACACTTTAAAACATTACGATTCTCAGATTTACGTGAATTTTACGTACAGTCCGCCCCGTGACCACGAAAGCTGTAAACTAATCGCAACGTTGGGAAGTTAAAAAATGTAAAAATTAAACCAAATCCGCGATAAAATCCGTAAATAACAGTTTTATTTCAATATTACAATTCGCTTGTTAGTATCAAATAAAATAAAATAAATAAACTAATGTAGCTGTCAATAATGACTCTATAGTCGACTTTATGCGCAAATAACATAAAACAAAGATAAATAAGTCAAAATTGATATATTGGCGCTTTTTTAAAGAAAATTGGAATATATTTGGTCCTTCAAGCCAGATTAGAAGCAAGTCGGATTGCTTTTATTTGACACAATATAAAAAGAAAGAAGAAAGCAATTAGTTTTATTCGTCACAGAGTGTGGAAACGACGTACAAATACAGGTGTAAAAAAAAAAACAAGTTGTAAAGTAAGTTTCAATAAAAAATGAAGTTTGCACGTCGAATAGCAGAACATCTTATACAAAAACCCTAACAACCATCTATCTAGTCTGTATAAAATCTGTTTACACTACACTGCACCATTATGCTTTATGGCACAATAAAATGAGTACAATACAAGTAAAAATATCAATATAAAAATATCGAAGGAAACTGAGTTCACATACCTATGCGTGCATCCAGTGCATTTAGCCTCCTTGGGTTGTCGTTTAGTGTTCCACAGGCCCACAGTCCTGTCGTCCACAGTGAGCGCGTGCACACAGCCCGGCAGTCCCGGGGGGGAGGCGTCCCCCGCACCCCCCAGCCACAGCTCAGTGCTTCGGAGGGTGACGGCAGAGGCGGTGGTAGAGTTACTTGCGGACACCACGTTGCCGCCTGCACGCTCCACGCGTAAGTGGACTGTACTCCATATCCTGAACATAAAAGAATAGGATATGTCCATTGCCAACCTGCACTAGGCCAGCGTGGTGGACTATATGGCCTAACCACTCTCAATCGCACTGTCGATTGTAGAGGAGGCCCGTACCCTGCAGTGGGACGTATTTGGGCTGATACAGATACAGACAGATATGTCCATTGTTTCGATAGAAAATATCCAATCTGCAACAGTGTTTCTATTATAACGGAACAGTCTTTTTTTTTAATGAATAAGACCGGCAAATCAGCATATAGGTCACCTGATGGTAAGTAATTACTGCTGCCCATGAACATCCACAACTTTAGGATCATAGATGTGTTGCTGGTCCATCAAATCAGACGGAGGAGGGAGGCGGGAAGAAAAAGGGATGGGAAGAGGAAATGGGTATGGGTATGGTTTTTACAATTAACGAACCGCGTATTCTTATAATATACGGACAGTTTATTATATTCAAAAACATTCTCGACATTAAAATATCGCTTTGTATGACAAAATACAGTCTGTATTCAGGGCTTATTCGGGGCCTATACTCAATTATTTATTCAACTATAGTTTCATAACCTGGTTCTTATTTGTGAATGTTGTTGTAATTGAATACCAACCTTTCGATCTCTATCCGGTAAGCGGTGTGGTCTGCGTCGTCGTGCGTGTGCTGCAACACTTCAGGGTGAAGTATCGTGCCCTCGCCGGATCCCAGGTCCCAGGACAAGCGTAACTTTTTGTTCTCTACCACTAATGTCATGTAGGTCTCCGTGTCCTGAAATAGGCACGAAAAGGAACCTTTAAAATTTTGACAGTATTGTTACAAAACAATTTATAAGTTTAGAAATCAATATAAGGCAAAATTTATTTCACTCTTCCCAAGGATATGAATATATTTTTTAATGTCATGCTTTTTCGTATGCTTACGAAAGACCAGTACTTACAAAAAAATTGGTTTGCTAGTTTAAAAAAATACAATACATAATTGTTTAGATTTACGCGAATGTCACATATTGAAATAAAAATATCCGCACTAATTTTTTTTATTTCAAACTTCTATATTTCGATTATTATTTAAAGAGAAACACCTTCGATCAAATATACTTAATTTCTAAGCCATTGTCTATGCGAGCGGTTATGCCTAATTTTTTTATTGCTATGAATGGCGAGACGAGCATACCATTCGCCTGATGGTAGGCGACCGCTCATTAATAATAGCAAAACCAAACAACACCTCGAATTACAACGCAATGTTTGGCATTTCACTGCGCTAGTCTTCCTGAGATCTCAGATCATCTCAATATGTTCAGTAGTTACTCTGGCTACAATGTCCTTCATTCCAAAAAACAACAGTGAATTTAAACTGCTGTTTGGCGGAAGGAATAAACACTGCGGTGGTACACAGGAAGCCTCTCACATATGAGAGACCTCAAACCTACCACCAGTATCTAGTGTATTATATTTGATCGAAGGACAGTTATTAAAAATACATCATTATATTGTATTTTTATATTAATTATAAGTTGCATTTTATAAAATGTTTTGTGCTTATTGGTGCAGTGTAGGGCATTTTATACAAGCCAGAGATATTGTAACTGTGATTTTTGTACAACATTTTCTGTTATATTAGAAACATGTTCCAAATATAAAAGCAATCCGGCTTGAAGGACCAAAAAATATTTTTATTACGTTATGTATACCCTTATCTCCTAATTACCTCGTCATCAGCTGGCACATGCAGCAGAGTTCCGTCCCGCACGGCGCCGTCGAACGACAGCGCGAGTGTGAGGCGCGTCACTGCGCCCGACAGAGACACTGCCAGCGCTCGCGAACACCCCACGCCGCCCACCACTGATGTTACTGACACTGATATCTGCAATTTTGGGAGACAATATTATCAGGTAGATAAATACTGACTGTTTTATCGAACTTGTTACATAGGGTATATCTAGATTGCGACATTGCAAAAATGAAGTCAAGTGGTAATTAAGTGACAAAACACAAAGAACCTAAAAATTTCGAATTTTTTTCTTAAATACGAAGTTATCGAAATTTTTGGTTGAAAAGTGTAGTCATAAACAACTATCACCTGTCTTCGTTTCTGGTCGTCGTCTGGATATACCCTGTAATCTGTATAATCAATTTATTACGATTTTTTATTGCATGAATGACGAGAAGAGCATGCCATTTACCTGATGAAGGCGATATAATAGCTCATGGATAGTAATAAAACCATCAATTACAAAGCAATGGCATCCCATTGTTCTCGCCATTATGAATCAAAAGATGTTACGTGCAATAGTTACTCTGGCTACAATGTCTTTGAAACCGGAACGCAACAGTAAATTTTTACTGTGGTACGTACTCAGGCGGCCTCTCACATAATATGAGGGACCTACCACCAGAAACTGCAGAAGTGTTAATGTAATTAGTGAAGACAATAAATTATGTGAAAAGAGTGGAGACCGCGCCTCGGCAAGCATAGTGTAGGACGCCCGCCAACGAGGTGGAGTAATGATATCCGAAAGATGGCTAGTAACGGTTGGAGACGTTGAGCTGAAGATCGAGCCCAGTGGCGTGCCATAGGAGAGGCCTATGTCCAGCTGTGGACGCGAATAGGCTGATGATGATGATGATGATGATGATGATGAATAAACAGTGTACTCACAGTGTCGGCGGCGTGTCTCGCCAGCGTGAGTTTGTCCCGCAGCGCCTGCATGGGTTGCGCGAGCGCGTGCGTGGCGCCGCGTCGCTGCAGCGCGCGCGCCTCCGCCGCCGCCGACAGCGCGCGAGCCACCTCCGCGCCGCGCGCCGTGTTGCCGCGGATCTGCGACACTAGGGGGAGGGACAGCTGAGTATTTAATTAACTGCTGCAGGGGTTTATCTGTACTTAAATACGACGAATGCTCGAACAACGCACATAAATTGTATCTATCTGTATCAGTCCACATATATCCCACTGCAGGGCACGGGCCTCCTCTACAATCGACAATACGATTGACATTAGTTAGGTCGTATAGTCAACCACGCTGGCCTAGTGCGGGTTGGCGGACTTACATACTATAGAAATTCTTATAAGTCGCTACGGTATGCAGGTTTCCTCACGATGTTTCCTTTCACCGTTTTAGTACGTGGTGAGTAACAATTAAACGCTCTGAATTCACCTAAGCTGCGACTTCTGTATAAATACTGTATTGTAAACTTGTTTACAAAACAGCTAGAGTATCTTGCCCGTACTTTGAAAAAAAAAAAAAACAGCCTTGTGAGATCTACGTCAGTCCTCTAATCGAAAACATTAAAGTGTGTTAAGCGATAAGCAACAGCTCCAAAGACAGTTAATATATTTCAGATTAATAAGATTATTCATGACAAAAAAGCTAAAGTCTAAAAAATAACTGCTCTAACATTAAACAGTAGATAAATACCAACAAAATAGCCTAATTAATACCAAGTGCCGTGGCTATTAATAAAACCACTCACCATGTTCTTGCGCAGCTCCTAGCGCCGTGTCTCCGTGTCGTTGTAATTCAGCAAGTTGTCTTCTTAAATGGTATCTGTAGTAAATACAACAGTTTTACCAAAGCATTAATATTAGTTACTAATATTAATTGTGAATATTAAACGCGAACTTATTTTTTAATGATCTTTTTCTTTTTACTACAGAACTAGTATAGACTGTTTTTTTTATTATTTTTTAAGTATCGTTGAGTTTGGGTGGTAAATCCATAGTTTTTGCTAAAATCATAATTTAAAGCCTTATGTACCATAGGGTTTTTGAAAAATAAAAGGGTGTACACTATTATTTCAGAAAAAACTATGTCATTACCACCCTAATACGACGATAGAAAAAATATAACAAAAAAACTTCGTCATAATTTTTTGCACAAACTTTAGTTGCATTGTATCTGAAGTCACTAAAACTATCACCCGGCTTCGTTTTCAGTAGCAGTCTTGATATTCCCTGTATATAACTACTCGAACATCCTGCGATGCGCTGGGCTGAATATGTAAGTTTTTGAAAATGTACCTTATTGTATACCATCATTAAGGCTGGAATTAAAATGAAATTGATTTAAAATTTGCCTGAATTAAAATATGCCTTATTGAAACTTGAAATTACATTGACAAATCGCTATAGCGGCCGGGCGTTGGATTATACTTATATTTATAACAATTCTTGCGAGTCACTCTATAAAAACTATAAGAAGACTTCAAAAATGTGCTAGATACTCGATAAAATGTTGGATTCCTTTATTGTACGCTACAACCATGGACTTACGATGAACGATGAGTAAGTTCGGAGAAAATGATAAGTATTATAGTGAATAGTATTGTTTTTTTAGAAGTGGAAATATTATATTTCATTCCAGACATCGAATATCCGAACATTCGAAGTTCGTATCGTTAAAAGTAACCCAACTCTCTTAATTTAGACGATTGAAAAATAATCTTCATCGTGATTGAATCTTTATAATTGTTGCTATTGTATACCTAATTTTCTGCCTAACATCGCTAGCCTCGTCGTAGAGCGCGCGCGTGGTTGCGAACACCCTGTCGGCGCGCTCGCTGGCGGCACGCAACACTACGTGCACGTGTGCGGCGGGCCGCGCGCCCAGCTCGCGCTCCTCCCAGCCCACGCCGCGCAGCACCACGCTCACCACGTCCGCGCCGCGACGCAGCTGCTCCAGCCGGTGCAGTAGCTCTGCGGAACGTATACTTACACTAAATATCACGTGTATTTACTTATATTGATAATCTGACAGATTTACGGCTTTATAAATAGATAGCTTTAAAACCTATTTTAGCTATCGAAAATTAGTCCAAAAGTCGCAGTCACTCAAAAGGGGCAAAACATTCGATAGCTAAAATAAGTTTCAAAAATGTTTGAGAATAAAACGGAAATGTTTTGACTCCTACAAAATAAGTTTTACTACATTTTATGTTGAAAAAATGTGTCTATATAGCAGTTCACATGCGTACCATTAGTGTGCACGAAATATACCTATAACAAAGTACATTGTGGTGTAGAGACTGTTATACAGTTATGAATCTACCCACATTTACCATTTTTAAGTTTTGTCGCAATATTTTTATCATTATTAAAACCAGTATTAGTTTACTATAAACACACATTTACACACTTCAATAACTCAAAAATGTGTCTCGTACAGTTAGCAACATAAGTCGCTGAACACTTCACATTTTTTGATAACCTTTTTATGAATTAACATTCGTATGTACTACTCTGTAGTCGTAAATAACCAAGTAAAGTAATCTATGCCGAGAAGTGCCATACCATATTGAAAATAATTATTATTTTGGATAATAAGACAATAATTCCAAATCTCGTGAATGTGTAGCGACTTATGTTGCTGACTGTACTTCTTCCCTCAACCATCGTCAAGGCATTGTAAATTATTTCCACTACGAATACTATTTGTATACATATAGTCACCTTCAGCCTTAGTCAAGACCGCAGCACCCCTCAGCTTCAAGTCCTCAGAGGCAGCCTTGCCCTTGGCAGCCACAGCAGACACTGGCACGGGTCCCCTGGCGACGGCGGCGGCGGCGGCGGCGGCGCGCGCGGCTGCGTCGGCGGCGGCCGCGGCGTCGCGCACGTGCGAGCCCACGCGCGCCCACGCACCCGCCGCCGACACGCCCAGCGACGCCGCCGCGCGAGAACCCGCGAACACGCTGCGTCATATATGCTTTACTGTATCTGACATGGTAGTAGCCCCACCAAGTCCAGCAAAGAGCGGCACGGCCGTAACATTGTTTTTTTAAAGCAGTTCAGGCCATTTTCGCATCAACTTAGTTCTAGAAGTGTGAGTTTTTAGTTACCAAACAGGTATTGTAAACACGGTATATGTCAAATTTCACTCATTTTGAACCGTTAGTTAAAGTTTTATAGCTAGTTAAAGTTTCTTGATTTTGTCACTTACTGACTGACCAATCATGAAAATTTTGAGGCACTTCTTGAAGAAAAAGAAAGACTTGAATGCTATTAGTATTTAGTATATAAATCAAGCAAAAAACTTAAATATTTTGTAATCCTATAATAATAGGATTACAAAGTTACATGTGCAGTTAATGAATCAGTTTATAAGTATGTGTATTCTGTATGTATCAGCCCATATACGTCCCACTGCAGGGCACGGGCCTACTCTACAATCGAGAATACGATTGAGAGTGGTTAGGCCGTATAGTCCACCATGCTGGCCTAGTGCGGGTTGGCGGACTTACATACCGTAGAAATTCTTATGAATCGCTATGGTATGCAGGTTTCCTCACGATGTTTTCCTTCACCGTTTTAGTGCGTGGTGATTGACTATCAATACACACATGACTCCGAAAAGTCAGAGGTGTGCCCTGGGATTCGATGTGTATAATTTTACCAAAATGAAAGGAGACCCCATCAAGCACAACATTTGAAAAAAAAAAAAGAAACAGCAAGTAAAAATTTAATCTATTTTATCTATAACATTATTTAATACTGATATGGTCCCTATAATGTTATTAGGCTAGCTAATTGCGTAATATCTTACGACAACTCACAAGACCAAGTCACTTAAGTAGGAACTAAATTAATTTACTGACTTGGTATTACATCGATCTCACAACTTTTTATAGTAGAAGCGCTAAGTTGCGAGACGTTTCTTTTTACGAGTTTTTTTTATTATATAGAAAGAGCTCGGTCATACATTTGCGTCTTGAAAAATATATAAATTTTCTTCGTAATATTGGTACTTTCCTATAACAGGAATTTGATTATTTAACATCAAATTTCTTGAAATTATGTTGACAACCGAAAGTATATTTAATTATTTTTTTCATATGACAACCGTTCGTCAAAATTAAAGGAAAATAACATTAAATCAATACAAAAAAGACTCTCCGGCGGGGAATCGAACCCCGGTCTCCCGCGTGACAGGCGGGGATACTGACCACTATACTACCGAAGATGTGATGACACTGACGAAATAATGCATTTCATATAAAACTAGAAATCGACAGAATACTCAATCAAATGAATTTATTGTTCATTTATACGTAATCGTAACCAACGCTTTGTGGCGACATCGCAACACCTTTACCAAGAATATGACCTTTAAAATTAAGCGATAACTTGAATGTAACTACAATTTTATCGTAAAATATTAAATCTTAGACTAATAGTACAATAATTTAAGTTAAAAATAATTACATAAACTCACCTTTTATACTCCTTAGCCTTCAACCCCAGCTCCCTCACATGTTTTTCCACTGGTTCCAAGTACTTTTGCTTATAAGCTGGTGTGAGGTTGTACAGGATGCCCTCCTTCTCCTCAGCCGCCAGGGTCAACACGGCCAGCTCGGCAGCCATGCTGGGAAACCTGATGCCCAGGGTCTGAGCCTGCAGTATAGTCGATCCTATCGCGTCTGTCACGTTGTTTGTTGACAGAGAGTTTATGTCCTGGAATAATATTTTTTTTTATTTAAAATATTACTAAGATATTATTTTCTAAGCCTAAAGTAATTTGTCTTGAAAAATGTATTCGTTCGGTACGAAGGTACTTTCTTTATTTCTGCGAATTAATTGAATATAAGCCGGCGATGGCATACTGTTTAGTGTTTACTGTTACTCTTACTTACTATTATTCTGTCAAATATTTGTGAAAACCTGTGAATGGACATCCACTCATACTTTTTAATGTATATTGTGATGTATGTAAGCTGTGGGTTTTTCAAAAAATATAAATAAATATTCACACATACAAGCACGCACGCAAATAAGTACGTAAAGACGCAAAAACATCATATACACAAGACAAGAAGTTATACAAATAATAGTTATATGCGGAACCCCCTTGTATAATTGTCGCCGTATATAACCGCACCTTTTTCAATGAAAGCTAGTTGTTCTTTCTCTTCGAAATTTGAATATAATTTCTATTCTATCTATCTAAAAAAATACCGTTTCCAACAAAATACCTCTAACAGAAGTCGGCAGCGCAACCCGACATCCCTCAAGGCGGCGACCCTGGGCTTGACGTTGGCTTCCAGTGCCGATACAGTATCATCCGCGTTCCATATTATCTGGCCTAGTTGGTCCAGGTCTTGAGCCTTGTTCTCCCACTGGTCCAATGCTGTCTGTAGTTGCCTTAGTCGTCTATATGTGTCGTTGATGCGGTAGTTGTATTCTTGTATGGCTGTTGATTGCAGGTTTGCCTGGGGGATAGTACAAGTGTAGTAATTTTCACTAAAGAATTCAAGAAAATATGGGGTATAAAGTGAAATAATGAAGAATTTAGCAGGAAATAACTCTTATCTCTCTAAGTTCGGGCGTCTTCTATATAATATGAAAATACTGATTATTAAATAAGAAACTCTGGCCGAATTTCATCTCCCAACTTTAATGTCCATTATATTAAACGTCATTATATTTTAGGTAGGAATCCATTAACATACTCACCGATACCGAAACATCACTAGCCACTGCATTATAATCAGACAGATTAATCTCCTTGATTCTCCTCAACAGTTGCCTGGCTTCCTTCAACGCTCTATGAGCACTAAGATGCCTCTCCCCCTGAGCGAAGTCATCCAAACTTGCCACCAGTTCCCCTAGTCTCCTCTTTAGGCCTAAGACATCATCCAGCGCACTCATACTCTCCAGACTCAGGTACTGAGCCTCCTTCTGCCTTCTAGAAGCTTCTGTCTTCAGATTATTCGCTTCAGTAAATATCCTATGTTCTATGGCCTCTAAGTCGTTCATGATGTAGGCCAAGTTTCTAGCTTTGGTAAGGTCTAGTTTGACGGAGTCTAGTGTAGTACGGAGTGTAGTAGCATTGTCTGCAAATTCTTTCAACGCTGAGAAGGGTTTTGGTATGCGGCTCAGTTCCTCTGGGTTAGCGTTCGTGCGAAGGTTTGAAGTTTGTTCTTCAATTGCATCTAGGAGTGTTTGAGTGCAATTGTCGCAGGCTGGAAAGAATAGATTGGGGAATTTATGATACAAATTTAAATACACTGTGTTTGAATTTTTTTTTTAAGTTGGCGGGTAAGAAACGATTTTAACACTAAGCCAAGTCAAGCGAATGATGAAGTTGATATTTTTTAAAAGGTTATTGCAAACTTACTTTATTCAGTTTTTTCTAGAGTAATAAATATATTAATTCACTTTACATTTTTTCATATTTAGAATTAATATCTTTTGGATAACATATTTTATAAATTTTTTAAAATTTTCTACATATATTCTCATACCCCTCATAGTTTAAAGTATTTAATATATACTCACGCCTGCATCCATCCACGTCCATGTAAGTCCTGGGCGCGCGGCACCGGTCGCACGCGGGCCCGGTGGCGAAGTCCCGGCAGCGGCACGCGTGCGCGGCGTCGCAGCGGGCGGACAGTGCGCCGCGCGCGTCGCACGCGCACCGCACGCACGCGCCCGCGCCGCTGCGACGGAACCCGGACGCGCACGACTCGCACTCAGGGCCTGTGTAGCCTGCGGACAATTTTGTTATTCAGGTGTTTGTATTTAAGAGTCATTTTTCAATGATTAGTTTGACGTCATATTTCTTTCGGGTATGGGTGTTTGTGAGACCGAAAAATCTCTCGTAGTTCCTGATACCCACGACACAAGATTCGATCTTAGTGTGGGGTCGGCACTATGTATATGACTATTGGGTGTTATTTATTAATTAATTTATTTATTTAATTCTTAACCATTAACCTATTAACGCTCTTAAGATGAGAAATGATATAAAATGAAGCATAAGAGTCATTTCAAAGGTGACTCACCAGGTTTACAAAGACACTGCAGCCTCCCTCCGCTGATGATGCAGCCAGACGCATAGTTCCTGGCCCGGGAAGGACACGGGCAAGGTTGGCAGCCACCCGCACTGGACGGGTTCCCATAATAGCCTGGAGCGCACACTGCGCACCGAGGACCCGCTGTGCCGCTTGTACAGTTCTGAAAGGGAAATATTTTATTGGGGGTTTTATTATACTTAGAAGTAGTGTTTCGGAGATTCATAAGTTCTTATCTACAGTCTTCCCTATCTGTATTGGTATTATAGGAGAATTTGGTGTTTTAATTTACGGAAAAAAATGCTTTTTTAACGTAAGTTATTTGTAAAACAACGCCATCAAGACAAATAGTTTCCATATTAAAAAAAAATGTCGTTAATTCTACATTTAAATGGTGATAGTTCTTTACACTCAAATGTCTAAGAAGCAGTGATCGATACAATTATTTACTAAACTAAATATAGACTAAAGCTTACAAACATACTCACCAAACAATGTCCAGTCTCCGGGTCGCATTTGTTAGACCTATTATTGCAATGACAAGGCTGAGCGTCTCCTTCCAGGGATATCACAATGGTCCCGGCTACCGAGGTCATGTGGACCTTGGGCGGCGGCATCCAGAACCCCACAGCCGGCTCCTGGCAGGACGAGGACGCGTACCCTCGTGGGCAGGCGCAGACTTCCACTCCCAGGGCGGGTTCTGATCTGCTGAGCCCAGGAATGGCTGTGTCAAGGGATACGTTGAGGAGGCTGTGAAGGAAACAGGTTTTACTAAGTGTGAGAGTGTGTTGAAACCATGTTTAATTTATTTACCAGGAATATTTTATTACAGTGACTACTTTAAATCAGTCAAACACGAATCTTAATACAGAAAAAAGTGAAGACTGCGGTGAGGGGGCTTTTGTAATCAAGTAGCGTTTGTAAGTAGAACTAACAGTGCATGCACATGGTACCTGGCAGTAGGAGCTAGCGTGGTGACTCGCAGCAGCAGTCTCTGTACTCGCTGCAGGGCCGGCATGTGTGCATTCCTGGAGCTGGAGGTTATTGCTAGTACTTACAGTGCATGCACATGGTCCCTGGCAGTAGGAGCTCGCGTGGTGACTCGCAGCAACAGTCTCTGTACTCGCTGCAGGGCCAGCATGAGTGCACTCCTGGAGCTGGCGCCGCGGCTGCCGCGCACGCTCCACAGAGACTCGTGGAGACGTATTGCATGCGTGCCGTTTATTGCAGGTACATGCTGCGGATGTATACACATATTATAATATTTTAGACTAGGATTAATTCTCATAAAAATGTTCTAAAGGCTTGTTAAAAAACTACAATCTACAATATCATATTCACAGTTCACAACATTCAAAAAAATTTAAAACTATACCACATAACGACTTTAATTAACAATCAGAAAACAAATCACTATCAGAATAAGATACCTCAAAATGATCCAACACAATATTCCTTCCATAAATCCTGACGAGCGGGAACTTGGCCTTGACCTCTGGGCTGAGATCGACCCCGCCCTCCTCCTCCACCTTGAACCGCAGCATGCCGCCGTATGACGTCACTCTGTCCCCCAGGAACCTTTTGTCGAGTTCCACGTACACCGGTACAGGAGGCCAGGGGAGAGAGATGGTCGCTTCTGGAGAGTGCGTGTGAATGGCTAGCAGGGAATCTTGGTCCATCTGTAAGTTTTGTTATTTTCATTTGGAATGTATGGCCATGGAATTAGGTTTGAAATTTGATTGATGTTTCTACTATTAGTTATTTCAGTAAGTACCGGTCGGTATTGTGATTTTTTAAAGATGTTTTCTATTACATGACACACAAGAATCCCAGATAATCTAAAATCTTATATCATGAACTACAAAAGACTTTTTGGTTTTACAACAATCTTGATCCCACTTTCATAACACAATTTGTCACACAAATAATTATGGTCTCGATTCGAAGATCAAAACCGCGGCTTTTCGTTTTCCAGCTATAAGCTGAGCTTCAACCTTCCTCATTCAGCCTTTTTATTCAGTAGAAAGGTTACTCACAGTAGTGATGGAGTTGTCCTGGCTAGGCCGCTGCAGTGTGATGTGCAGGGGCGCGGCGGCGTGCAGTGCGGCGCGCGCCAGCTCCGCCTGCGTGCAGTGCGCCGCGCGACCGAAGCAGAAGCACGCAGTGCATCCCACTGGGTTCTCTGCTGACAAGCCGAACGTACCCTCGAGGCAGCGGTCGCATTTCTCGCCTACTACGTTTTCCTGAAGAAAAAGTAAAATATGAGAATTTCATGCAGTTTGAATTCCTGATACTCAATAAATTAAGCATACACTGGGAGATATGTCTGTGTATCTTGAACAATTATCTTGACATGCTATTCTTCTTCTACCTGGCGTAACCCCGGTCGGTACCGACAAATTCTTCTCCTTTCGCCCGATCTTCGGCATCCTCAATAGTAAGGCATGCTATTATATTTCTAAAAAAAATGACTATTGACTAGTAACGACCTGTTATGTCGGACATGATGGACACAACTAAATCAACTTGCTTTAAAAGCGTTTTATTCGCTTTTTGAACCATCCTCACCTTACACCGACACCGTCCCCAGCTGTCACATGGACAGACGCCGTGGCTACATCCCAAGCTCCCAGCAGTGTTGCAGTAGCAAGGCTTGCAGCGCGGCCCGTGGTGGCCCGCCGCGCACTCGTCGCATGCCGTCCCCGCCCAGCCCGGCCGGCAACGACACTGCCCCGAGTGAGGGTCGCATGTGTCTGGAAACGGTAGTGATATCTCAATCAGTTAATTCGATAACTTTTAAACAAGTGGTGCTTAACAGTTGTCTTCTCGGGCTGTAAAAGTCTTTTTGCGTTATTTACCTCAGTTCTTTTCACTTTTCTTAGTTCATTGTTCTATCACCCGCTTTATCACGGAGGGAAGTCGACATAATTTAATTCCAACTTCTACCATTAATTTAACATTCTCATTGATTTCATTGCGAGCTAAAGACAAGTTAGACATTCCCGGAGTCTCAACAAGTTTGAATGCTCGTTGTCCTTATAATGCGTGGCAATGTTAATTCTGGTTTATATTGTGCATCTGACTCAAATGAATATTTTAAATAGTATAGACTATCTTATAAAACAATTGTCATATAATGTTTGCTATTCAAACTCAAATTCTTTAGATAAGTTTCCAGAGCAACCTCTTGGCATCAGTCTTCATCCAAGGATTTGTTGAGACCTCCAACCATGAAGCTTCGTATATACTAATCCAACTCACTAGAGACAGCGCCCGGTCCGCAGTGGCACATCTGGCAGCGGCCGGACGCGGCGGCCCAGTAGCCGCGCGCGCACTGCCGGCAGCCCGCGCCCAGCGAGCCGCCCGGGCACACGCACCGCCCGCTCGACGGCGAGCACACCTTGCCTTCAGGACATGATGGACATGCTGGAAGAAAAAGTGAACTTGTTAGTCGCAGTAATTGAGGGACACGCTGGAAATGCTGCAAATATGGCGTAAACTTGTTAGGTGTGGATGAACACTTATTGGGCTTGCAGTTGAGTTATAATATGGTGCGGTGGAAAAATGGGTTAATTTGATCGTGTTGATCTGAAGTAGCAACCCACCTTAATTTAGGTTTTTAAACTAAAAAAAATTGGAATCACTATTTTTAGTAAATGCTCTATTATAAGTCTTTTAATGTATGTTTGGTATTATGGCGTACCTATCTGGTTCGAATTAAACTACAAGGTATGTTACGCTATGTCCGTCATATAGGAGACAAAGTTCATCCAGCAGCCGAGGTCGAAGTTACCTTTATCGTCCCCCTTGTTCATCACAGGCTACGGTAACAAGATAACATTGCGGAATTGTTACATCTTCAACTACAAATCAAAACTCACGCAAGCATCCCGTGGGTCCGAAGCCGTAGTATCCTGGTAAACATCGGTCGCACTGTGCGCCTCCCACGCCCTCGGCGCATGCGCACGCGCCTGACACGGGGTCGCACGCTGACGCGCCCGGCCCGCACTGGCACCGCCGGCAACCGCCGTGCTCCAAGCCCCAGAAGCCTTCCTGAAATAATAACAATAAGTCTTTACGTTGATCTTGGTCTTTAAATGCGTGGATTAATTGGACCTGATCTGCCGAATTGGTGATGACAGTCGAATCCCAGGGCACAGTCTCAGTTTTTGAAGTGAAAGCAATGATAATCGAGCTTGATGGAATAATGAGAATGTTTAATTTATTAATGAAGGATATTTATTTTGCCGTTATTTTTGCGAATTCCCGAACAATGGTTCGAACAGGCTCACGAGTATTTATCTCGATTCTGGGTATTTTTGAGGCCGAAAAGTCTCTCGCAGACTGTTACCAGTCGTGGGTTTCAGAAAATAAGAGAGACAAGACTTTATTGTCTTAGATATAATCTTAATTTGAGGTCAGGACTATGTGTGTGACTCGTGACTGTTGGATGTATTCATTTACTTCATCAGGCATAAAACCGCAACTGGTGGAGAGACATCATTAATATGTACAATTGAAAGTCACGATCTTTAATAATGAGAGGCCGACTGCAGAGAGAGGGAAAGTTACTTACTGGTACCAATCACAACGGACCATATGAACTATTCTCTTAAGCATGAACTAATTTCATTTGAGAATTTTTCAGTCACGACCGCTTCGTACCTAAATATAAATTTACGACATTCAAAAATGCATTCAGCTTATTTCTTAACAACTTCCTTAAACAAAACAATCTGACTTATTAACATTAGTAAACATTGGCATTAATGTGTGGAGGCGTGGGGCGTGAGATGTGCCGACAGATATTCCTCCAGTATACAGCGCCGCAAGTGCCCCACATTGTGTTGACCCAATGACATTTCATTCAATCCGCCGCGCACTTCAATTATTAGCATTATTATAGCCGCCGTGTGGGACGGACTTCAATGAACGGTTGGAGATTTTAATCTATATTTTTAGTTTTATTTTTCTTCTTATCTTGTATGTTTGAAGAGGCAGGCAGAAGAGCTATTGCTTCTATCGTTTGAGTACTCATTTTCTCTTTTCGGACACCGGTGAATTTACCAAGGTTACACTTGTGCGTCAAACTTATCCAATAAAAATTGTTTTTCTAGCTCTACCACACCAGACGCGTTTGCGGCATTATCAAATTGTGTTTGATGAATTCACAGTTACTTCAAAGTCAATAACTATAAAATCGTTTTGACTTGTTTAATTTAGCGCTACACGGTATTGGTGAAGGGACATCTCAATTTGTTCTAAATTCAAATGCATGTCAATTACCCAATATGAATTTTGTTAGTTCTGCTAGAATTTGACCCTCGTCTCCTCCTCCCGCGCGTGCCCAGCACGTCAGTATAAATTCCGCTCAGTTTCCTGGGACCGTTAGCTTCGTTCCGGGTTTATTGCAGGGAAATGTCACACTGGTATTACACAAGCACTGGTATTTGCACACTTAAAAGGTTTTAGAACGTTCCAACATGTGTTTACTTTCGAAATGACTCAATAAAATATATTGTGGCATTTAGAAGGGGAATTATTTATTATTGTTTTATTGCTTAAGCTAGTTGCTTCAATGGTTCAGTACTAATTCCTGAGCGCGTTTTGGTTTAGGAAATATTGCATAGGTTTCCCAGGAACTTGCAAGTAATATGTCGATAGCCTCAATCTTTATGAAATTTTGGCTTGGAACATTCTGATGATCGTTTCACGTTACTCCAAAATGTCCTTATTATTTACAGATTCTATTATTGTAATTTAAAAACCATATCAACCAATATAAACCATGTTTTATGTACTTAGTAATAAATAAATGAACGAAATGATTTTAGTACACATCGGATATATACGAGTATGTATAACTTGGATCGGCATAGTGACTTTACTGCATTTGGTGGTAAATGGAATATCGACCGAGATGCTCGAGGCGAGGATTCATCAAGTGGCTCCGTACATATTGGAAGAAAATGGTTTAGAAAGTTAAATATTCAGTATTTGGCGATATTTCTTTAATTGCCTTGGTAGGGAAGAAACCTCCACAACGCTTGGATCATGAATGTTTTGCCGACCCATCAAATTGGGAGAAAAAGCGGGTAGGCAAAAGGATGGGAATAGAAAAGAGGTATTGCACAAACGACAATCTCACTCATCGAACGAAGCGCGACATCTGTTGTTTCACGTTGAGCCCTGGACGAGCCTGCTCATTCATGCTGTCATGTTTGACAAAAACGTGACAATTAGTATGGTGCCATCATGATGATAGCACGATCTGAACAGATAGTAATTGTAAAGTACATTACCTCACAGGTATCACAGGCCCTGCCCATGACGTGAGGCTTGCAGCGGCACTGACCCGAGCGGATGTCACACGCGTTGCTCTCCGCGCCGATCGACGAACAGTTGCAGCCTGTAACAAAATACAAATTCGTTTAGTATATTATGTTTTACAAATAGTATTTATTTATTTATTTATTTATAAACTTTATTGTACACCAGAAAAAAAACAAATACAATAACAGAAATTAAAAATAATATTAAAAATAAGTACAATCGGCGGCCTTATTGCACTAGGCAATCTCTTCCAGGCAACCTTTGGATGGAGATAAGACACAGGAGAGAGAAAGGGCAGTCTAGGGTGTATAATGAAAAAGAGAAAAAAAAGTATATACTAACAAATTAAAAACACAAAATAAAAGTAATACATTCATATAAATATGTACAACATACATACATACATATACAAAATAGACATAAAATATAATAAATATATACATAATAAATATATACATAATAAATGCCAATGGAAATAGTAAAAGCACATTAATGAGTAAATTCAGTGAGAGAGATAGTGCTCCTTGACTAGTGACTTAAAAGATGACAATGTTCTAGCCCGTCTCACGACATCTGGAAGTGAGTTCCACAATCGAACAGCAAGTATGGAGAATGATTTGTCCATAAATGTCGTGGTGTGTACGGGCATTCTCAGTTTCATGTTCTCCGACGACCTCAGGGATCTTTCATGGGAATCATGAAGAAATATAAAACGGTCTTTGAGATAAGAGGGGGTGAGAGGGTTAAATAATATATTGTATAATAGTGAAAGAGTGTGAGTATTCCGACGAAGCCGTATGGGTAACCACTTGAGCTTAAGACGAAACTCAGAAACATGGTCATATTTGCGTAAACCAAATATGAACCGTATGCAAAAATTTTGGAGACGCTCAAGTTTATTAAGTTGGTCTTCGGTGAGATCAAGATAGCTGACATCGGCATAATCAAGGATGGGGAGTAGGAGTGTTTGCACAAGCGAAATTTTCGTGGCAACGGGTAGAAAATTGCTTAACCTTCGCAAGGACCTAGCTGAAGCAAACAGCCTTCGACTTAATTCTCGAAGCTAAGGACCCCAAGTGAAGGACTTGTCTATAAGTAGACCTAGATTGCGAACGGTGTCGTTGTATGGGATGGTGATACCATCACAAAAGACAGGAGGAAGTTTAGTCCAATCTAGCTTTGAGGACATTCTGGGGCTGCCAACAACAATGATCTGGGTTTTCGAGGGATTAATCTTCAAGCCGTGAGCTTTACTCCATTGACAGATGTGTTGGATATCAATGTTTATTGCTGCAATCGCGTCAACCATCCTGTCTAAAGTAGCCTGAGCGTAAATCTGGAGATCATCAGCGTAGAGGTGGTAGGAAGATTGAAGTTGATTAGTTATAGAGTTAATAAAGAGAGCAAAGAGAAGAGGAGATAGCACGCCGCCCTGAGGAACACCAGCAGATACAGGGACCCAGGAGGAAAAACTTTCCTCCACACTGATGCGTTGCCGGCGTCCATACAGGTAACTATGAAACCAATCAACTGCCATTGGAGATATATTAAGAGAACGTAGCATACAAAGTAACACATCGTAATCAACGGTGTTAAAAGCATTACTGAAGTATTGTTGTTGATTTGTTATTTAAAAGACTATTTTTCATTGGTTCATTACTGAATAAAAGAAGTAATCCTATCACACAAAAACAATTAACATAGTTTCGTAAGAACTTTTCCTACACCTTAAATATTGGCTAAAATAGGAAAGGAAAAGAGGCATTATTTTTCGCCCGGAACTTTTGGCCAGCATTGCATTTCATTCATCGAAATATTACTTCAATACAGCATTTATCACTCCTTACAATCAAATGACAAGCCCTCAAACATTCCGATCCGCAAAATTATCAATTTTAATTCGTACAAAATCATTTTATCTCGTCGCAAACGTACCAACAAGCAATAAAATCGCTGCACCACCGAAGTGGCAGATTAAACTGTGATTACTTGCGAAATTATGTGAAGCGATAACAACCGATTAAGCCGCTAAGTGGTTCGTTTAATGTTAACTAAAAGCTTTCTGGTACTGTGAGATCGGTCTCAAATCATATTTTAGTTTATTTAAATATTTATTTTTTATTACTTTGATTAAAACAGACTCATGCACAGGTGATGTGGTTGATTGAATTAATGTGATAGATACCTAAATTTATAATTTAGTTTTAAATTACAACGACACACGCGTTAGGATACATATTAGGCAAATGTTATTGTTTTAGCTATTCTAAAGCGTTTTGCAGACCTAGAAATTGCTACTTTTCAGCAAGAACTATCCGATCTAAATATTTTATAACGCAGAACACCACGTAAGCCTGCAAAGAGTGACATTTTTACGTCCACATTGTAATTAACACAACACCGCTGCATAATCATTTACCTAACAATTCGGGACAAAAGTATTGAAATAAGCCCAGCTTTCTCGGCACATACAATCGTACTAATGCGCAGAAACACGATCTCTCATCTCCGCCGCGAAGTCGCTCTGATAAAACAATGGCAGGTGTTGTGTTCCTACAGGAAAGCTTAAACAAAACTAAATTACACTCTAAACTACAGTTATTAAGTCTATATTCATTCGGTATAGCGTACACATTCCTTCAAAGTGTTATTGGGTCGTTTTATTGTTAGTGTATTTAGTTTCGCAATATTATTTCGTTTGTTCCCACGGATGGGGATTTTGGTTTTAGAACTGTTATTGAAGATTTTTTGCTTCAATTAAATCTTTGCATGATTTTTACACTATAGCTCTGGGATTGGATTTCCGATCTATACACAGTTGTGCCGAAAGTTCCTATTTAAATCTATTTTAACGAATTCAATCCAGTTAGTATTGAAAGAAATGTCATTGTATTGATCTAAAATGCCTCTAATAACTATTATAAACGCTTATTGTTTTTATAAGTCCGTTTTCGTATGAAAGGCAACTTAAAGTGTCGCCTGTAAGCAACAAAATGTATCGATTTTTTATTTTTATATCATTCCAAATTTTGTAGCTCAGTAAGGAACCTTAACGACAACGATATTCTAAACAGACAAATTTAGAACTGAGAATTGGCACCAGCTATAGCAATTTATGAAAAGTGAAACAAAAAATTACTAATTTGATCTCATGTATATTGCTGCTTACCCCATATAGAGTATCCACCAGCGAGATGGTTTCATAAGAAATGCTTTATAGGCGCACACTGAGCTTGAAAGGCGATAGGTATAATTGCGTTCTAGGTCTTCCAACTCTTCCACAAGAAACAAAAAGAAAAAAGAAAAAGAAATAAATAGGGTGGTCGCTCTCCGGGTGGAAACGAATTCCCATACCAGTTAAAATGTATGTTAGGTCCGTAAAAATATTTTATTCTGCACTCGTTGCATAGAACTAGTCCAGTTCGCATAAATAATGCGTAGATAAGGGCATTCCGCAGAACCACGTCGGAAGTACCGTATCTGGAACTATCAACTATGTTGTGGCTTGATAATATGATCCGCTTATAACTCAAACTTCATCCTTTGTATATGATGTCTTTGAAAAGAATTCTGTAGCCTTTTCATAAATAAACCAACAGTCATATACATAGTCCTGTCTTCACTCTAAGATAAGAGTGTTGTGTCGTAGGTATCAGGAGCTACGAGACTTTTCGGTCTCATAAACATCCATATCCAAAATAAATACTTGTGGTTCACAAAATTATTGTCTTGGTTTGTACCTGCAACCTTTTCTTTTACAGCAGGCCTCTACTAATTGCGCCACGGAGACTTTAATCTGATAATTTCTTCTGTCAGTACCGTGACAGTTAGATACACTACTTGGGCATTAATTTAAGAGTAAAAATCACAGGGTTACTTATTGGGGTTTCCGATATGTATTTTTAGGGAGAGATTTCGTAAACAACCGATTGGCCCATACTTGACATTCAATTGCGTTTCAAGTTAAGAAATAGGATCTAAAACTTAATCATTTCAGTACATACTATTACGTGATCGGGTTGGAATTTGATCGAATACAATAAATTATCAGTAGTAGGCCAGCGGCGCCAACAAACAGTATGGTTTCCATTCAAAAATCAGCATGAACAGTTCCCATTACCATTGGAATCGTAAAACCATTCAACTTTAATTCGGATTTAAAACCGATCATCAATCAACACTCACAAAAACTCAACAACGCCACAAAAGATTTATTGTGTCGGAAACAAGGCCTGCCGCTGTATGTAGGGCGGCCTGTCTGCCTGTCCGCCTGTCCGTCTGTCCGTCAGCCTGTCTGTCAAGCGCGATATGACGCACGTGCGGCTGATAGCTGTGTCGCGGATTCGGTTCTTGGTTGGCTATCAGCGTTATCACAATAAGGGGAATGTCTAGTGATAGCGGGATGAATAATGTTTTCGCTATAATTGGGAATAAGGCTGGTTTTCGGCAATCATGTTTAGATGTGTCATTATATAGGTGTTTTATATGTAGTTATAGTTTTTTATTTTATTAAAATAGATTTTATTAGTCATCAGACTTCCAGAGGTGCATACTTACTCAAAATGAACTAGGTGGAAAAATAAAGATATTTTTAATTATAATTCAAGTATTTGACACGAACCAAGTATAAAAAATCATAAGTACAAGTTGTATTTACGAGTTCACACAATAAAATTCAACTAGGAAATACCCAAATAAAAGACAAATGCATCAACAAAAATTAAGTACAAATTAATCTTCCTCGATCAAAAGTTTCAAACTACAGTCCATCACTCGCACAGCATTTACACGACGTAAACCATATGTTCTGTACTTTTTTAGCACTTCACGTATTGGCTCATCGACCCGTAATAAACGATAAACTCATAAACTGATCTCGTAATGTGATCGTTTGATGCGCGCGGTGTTTCACAATTCTACTTACATCGCTCTGATGTGGCTACTAGTTTGGGCATGTGGGTTCGATTGTGCGTCGGGTAGTTTGAGATTTTATGTACATACATACATAAACTCACGCCTTTTTCCCAGAAGAGGTAGGCAGAGGCGCCAAGACACCCACGTTTCGCCTTGTATGTTCAGTCCCACGATGTGATAGGTGGCGAGCCTATCGCCATATCGGGCACAAATTCCTAACTCTGGGCTGATAATGAATAGAAAAATCCAATATCACTTTTCCCAACCCGGGATTCGAACCCGAGACCTCAGCTTTGAACCGTACTCTAGTATAACTACATTTTATGTAGTAAGTAAAATATACTTGTCTTGCCTTAGCATAGTGACTGTTAGCAAGCAAAATGCATATAGTTGCGTAAATCACAAAAAAAAATGGATTCTTCCCAGTTCTAAACTGGGAATTGTTCTTGGCATTATTGATGGGCAGGTGAAATGGCATATTGGAGTAAGCCTATGTCCAGCACTGGAGTGATATAGGCTCATCATTATGTATTTTTTATTTATATGTGTATTTCATCATGATGATGATAGTTAGTGTCCCTGCCTACCCCTGTATGTCGGGAATACGTGATTTCATGTATGAATGACATTCAATTTAGCTCTTGCACTTCTTCCATTACAAACCACAGAGAGCAATAACCAAGTGTCAATACAAAGAATCGATTATATCCCATCACTATTACAATGTTTATTGCCGTGTGTGGCAATCGATATTGCAATAGGTGTGGGTAAGTGTGCGAGTACTTAGCGGCGGTACATTCAACTGAGCTGTTAACCGACAAATCACGACCAACCTCAGCTAATTGCGGTTAATTGGCACGGTTGCTCATTGCTTTGGTTTTGTTTTTGTGTTTTGGAAAGTAATTATGCAGCGTCATTTGTTTAGTAACATGGCCTGTGAAGATAGATAGGAGTTGTATCATAAATCTTTTATGTAGAGTGATATTTGAGAAGCGAATAACAAAGAGACTAACCAAATAGAATGCAATTGACAGCCTCCGTGGCGCAGTTGGTTAGACGCCGTTTATAAAACGAATGGTCGCGGGTTCGATCATTTCAAACAAATGTTTATGATATCCACTTTGCTAAATATATTGACAGGGCGAAAGTGTTCCGACGTAACTGGTGCGTGCTCCCGTATATTAAAATCTAATAAGAAATCAAAATTAACGTAAAAGTATCAAGCGAATCAATATAAACCGTAGATACGAATATACCTGTTCTGACATCAATAAAACTCTCACCCCCAAATACTGGATTGCTACTCAGCCATCGGACTCATTTGATATGACGTTATTTTGAGGTACTGTTAAATTTCGAAATGAAATACTGGATAGCCATTTAGCTCATAAATCGGTCTACTCAGCAAACATCCAGCTAAATTTCCACAGATTAACGTAAAGTTTGTTTTCAGTTACAATTTTTATTGTATAAATATAAACGTTCCATTTGACGCAATATTCTTCATACATGATTTCCCTAAATTGGAAATTTGACCCTTTATATTTAATATGAGGAATCATTGTAACGTTTTTACTTTTGTTACGATTATGTTTAAAGCTATATTATATATTGCCATGTTATTATTTTAAAAATCTGTTAATAAAATCATGTGGGTGAAAAAACTTATGTCCCTATATCCGTAGCGAGTTTATTAAAAATATTATGATGTTTGTTTATTTTATTTATTGTCATGTTGTAATTGCACTCGGTTTGAAAGTTAGTTTTTGGAATATCTTTTCAATAAATAGGTATATAAAATACCAAACAACGGCTGCAGAACCACCTAAGTACCAAATGGAGAAGACTATGTAAATAAATACGATATGAGAAAGAAGCTGTGCTGGATATTATAAACAGGTAAGTATACACGTATTCCTCTAAGTTTTAACGAATTTATATGATAATTAACTATTTAATATATAATATGAATCGATTATTCACACATTTTAAATCATCATCATCATCTACAGCCTGTAGGATCCCACTGCTGGGTACCTATAGGCTTCTCTCATATTATGCCTCCTATATATTATCTCCTCCTCATATAGTAGTATTATGTAATAAATATGGAAAATAAAGTATGGTATAATGTGTATAACTATAAATAATCCTTTGTTTCAGGAGCTGGAGTGGAGTACATAAATATTCAATGTGTACCTATATAATAAGACCGTCGAAGAAATATGGCTCATATATATAGTGCCATGTATATCAGCTATAGACTAAATAAGTAAGCTCAACAAATATATATAAAAAATAAAAAGAGATATATAAAATTATGACATACTTTAACATAAACACTTTTGCAGGTAACGCTATAGAAATCATGCATACAACAAATCATTTGGACAATACACACCCATTTGAAATGAGTATGTAATATAAAAATATACAAAAAAGAATGAGACAAATTGTGTGAAGGAAGAAATATTTGCATCAGAAAACAGTGTTTTAAATCAAAGTTGAAGAATGTTGTGAATTTTAATTAATATGTAATACATAAAATAAATTGTTTATTTCACCTATTTTCATTGTTAAAAAATGTCATATTATATTTCTATTGTACATTTTTAATAGTACATTTATTAATTTAGTTTTAAATTAATGTTAGAATAATTGTTATTATTTTGTGTTTATAAAGGAATATAGATATATATATATAAGACAGATCTAAAGAAATGTAGATAATTAAAAAATATAATATGTACTAATGCTGTTATTAAAATAAATATACTACAATAAAACATAACTCATTTTTATTTGTATTCATTCCATGGTAATTCAATAAAATGCACTGTACAGTTTAAAATGTGTATTTTATTATATTATTCCTTGTTGCAACATTTTCATTGGTTATACTATGTGGAGCTGGTGGAAATGATTCAGAAAGATCAATCTCCAATATATGATCATTCTGGGAACATGCTATATTATGTAACACAGCACATGCCTCTATAATAGTAAGCTAATTTTCAAAAACTTATAGCTCAACTTGCAGACAAGAAGATCTTTGTTGTAAAACCAAAGACCCTCTCCACTGGGTTTCTTGTTTTAGTATGGTCTTGATTGTAAGCTTCTTCAGTCTCCCCTTTCCAGAAATGCACATAAAGGAGAATCATTGAAATTTTTACTATCATGCCCCGCGCCTGGCCATCGGCCTATAATGTTTCTTATCCTCAAGTTAGGATCGCAAACTGCTTGCACATTTATAGAAAAATGGCCTTTTCTGTTTCTAAATGTTTCTGCTTGTGGTCCTCCTAAAAACAAGATAATAAAAATTAGAGCTCTAGCAAATATTCTTATTTCAAACTACAAATAATTTTATGTAAATTGAAAAAATATATTCATAAAATTGAATTCTTTATAGGAAACTACTATTGTAGTTGAACATTGTTCCAGTATATACTGAATAGCTACAATCAGTGCAAATCATTGTATGATTAATTATATTATATTATATATTTAGCCCTACAACTATTTAGAGAGCTTGGTTATATTATGGGGTACAGTGGGCTGGGGAAGAGCCAATTACCTGCTAAATGTTTTGATTCCAACAAGCATATATATATAAATTATTGTGTAGAAATCATTTAGAGTGTGCCTTTATACTGTGCATAATATATTATTCTATGATTAATAATATAATATTATGTACAGTAAAAAGGGATACTCTAAATGATTACTACACAATATAAAATACGCTAGGCATTTTAGAAGCACATTTAGTTAAAATAGGATAAGAAAACATATATTTGTGTACATGTAAAAGCTTAATAGTTATGTATACATTATTATAAGTAGAAATTACCTGGAGATTTGATCCTTATATGTATGAAATTTATAACTTCAATCACTCCTGCGATCTCATAGACATCATTCGCAATATGGCATTGTTGTTGTTAGTTGGGAATTTCCATGCCACGATTTTGTAGTTTAACTAACTCTGCTGCAACTTTGTGTTGTACAGTCGGCTGTTCCACATGAAATACATCTCCAATAATCTTCTGGTAACTGCCTGTCGTAGAATATCATAAAGCAAGTAACAGTTGGTCGCAAGTTTTTATCAATCGTCTTCTATTTGTAGTGGGTTCTATTTTGTCTCCAGCAAGGAACACAGATGCAGAACAGTTTCTTTCTTCAGGCGGAACTTCACTTTGTTTGAATGTTTTCTTCTTTGTATTTGTCAAAAGCATTGATTTTTTTCTTGATTGATTCGCCTTGATGAAGCTATATCGTCATCAGACAGCGATGAAACCGAAGCGAGAGTCATTTTAGTAAATTTTATGTAGAATTGAAAGTTAAGAGTGGTCGCAGGCGGCCTTAAGACGACGGCTGCTTAAAACTAGAAATTCTTAAAAATTTGACTGTTTGACAGCTGTCAAACTCTTAAGTTGCTTTCGAGAATACGAATCGGATGAATAATGCCCCATTAAATATTTAATTCTTAAGTGGTTTAATCGAAGTTATATTTAACTGGAATCAATTTAACAGGTCATTAGAGCTAGTTAATCGGAGTTAAAAGTTAATTGGCTTTCCAGTATTTGGCCCTCAGTCCATTAAAATCCAATAAAAGAATCAATAATATGAAAAAGCAGTTGTATCTATTTCAAACCAATTTTCACACACAATAACATTATCGTAAAACTTTCGTAATACCTATCTAGTTTAGAATCATAAACTTAATTTTAACCTTTTGATGGTATTTTTATTTGGAACCGTGTTGGCTTTATGGTCTTCCGATCATTTTATAGTCGATTTTCAATCTCAGTTTTTAGGCCAAATTTTAAATGCAATTTTATTGATGCTGCTAAATTATGGCGTTAATGATACATTATTTGTATTTACTATACGATGGAATTCAAAAGTAGTGCGGATTGAGTATTGTTTAGAGCAGAAAAAGTTAAATAGATGGCAAAAAGAACAATAAATAAAGTATGTTAACAAGGAACCCATATTTTTAGTGTGAATAAAAAAATATATACATATAATTATACTCGGTGTAATAAGATAGTTTCATCAAGGAATTGACAGATACAATGGAAATTATATCGATTGGTAGATTAAATTCCAAGTCTTCTCAAATATTTTACAAACGATCTGTGCTTAGCAATAACACATAAATATATCTTCCTATGTATAGTATCATAACCCGGTTCAAGTAAGTTAACTAACAAATTGCGGAATCTATGCTTTATAAACATCTTAGAGTATAAGGAAGTTTTATCTTACATTACAAGATAAATAAATAATGATATTCCAAAGCTTAATTAATGATTTTGAGCAACAATAATAAGCGGCTGCATACTAAGGTAAATACCAGCCGAGGTTCACTCCTGTGTGGAAAGCTAAGTTTCTACTCGCCACACGACCTAAGTGATATTAATTAACAAAGCCTAACTAACAATAGTGATGTGCTATGTGGCGGAAAGGAGACAGAATAATTATTTACAGCTAAGCAGCTAAAGGTTTGTATTATTTAGCCGAAAAAAAGCTTATTTTAAACCTAGGACTGAAACTGATGATTGTCACTTTTCAAAAGTGTGCAAAGTCTACTAAAATACAATAGGATAGTGTGATGTGTTAGTAACGTCATACATATTAAATAATTTTGTGTCGAATTAGGCATGGGCAGAAGAAAACTATATCTACCGGTTTCACTAATTAAATAGTGATATTCTGTCAATTCACACAAAACCAGCGGTATCCAAGGTGTACCCTAAGACTCCGTTTGGATTGAAGTCCGAAAATACCGTACACGAATGCCAATCACAGTGATTGTACAAGGAAGGCACAGTTCATTTCTACGAAATGATAATCTATTAATAATAAAATATACCTAGCTTGAATAGCTAGATATATTTTATATATTTAATACGAACAAATGAAAATGATCCACAATATTATGCGCACATTATTCATTAAATGTATGTTTTCAATAACTTACCGTCGTTTTGATTGAGTCGAATCGAGCCCAATAAAGATTGACACAGCGGCGAATTCGGTCAAAACAATTGAAAGTGAAATATTTTGATGAGTGTTTGTTTCAGAAATACATTCCTTTTGCATCTGTACTTACCCACACATTTGAAGCCTAAGTTTACCTTTTTATTACCCCACATTCGAGCAATTTTAATTAAGACCGAAAGCGAAACATTGTTTGTGGGCAACACTACTGAGACCCTGCGCGTTAATTCACGTCGACAGAACCACTGACCCTAAAATCGTACAAGACACGGAAAGGTGTATTTGTAATTAAGTTTTAAACCATTATAAATAACGGTGCATTTATTTTGCACGCAAAACTTAATCATATTCTAGAAATCTAGCCAACCTGGAGAGCTAAGACATTTATCTCGAACACTATATCATTTAAAATAGCATAAGCAAAATTCATTAGACTCGCAGACCTATTGAATCGTAGAATGGACTTAGTTTTCGACGTAGCTCTATGGGAAACTATTTTATTAGCGAGAACGATGAAACGGCAGCTCGCTCGGCTGATCGTAAGCGTCTTGTCTTCCTATAAACACGGGTCCGAATCCGAACATTCGAAGTTCGTATCGTTTCATAAAGTAACCCCCCAGTAGCAATATCACCCATGAATAATAAGCCACGATGTACTATGCATTGCTCAGTGCTACTAGCGTTAAGCTTCTAAATGCTCTGTAATCCTTGGCATCTTTTTCAAACTAGAAAACAACAGTGCATAAGTATTTAAACATTATTGTTATTTTGGTGGGCAGAGGGCAACTCCATACGAAGGACCTACGACCCTTTACACATACGATCGTAATGTGTCAAACTCTTCTAACACATCATTAATACCGTGTGTTTGTTACCATAACTGTTGCTAAAAGGGGTCATACATATCTCAACGTTCATTATCAGAATACTACCAATTATTTACAATGTATATTGCTTGGCACAGGCCTTCTGACTGCTCTAGAATGGAACGGGTTGGGGCATTTAAGGAGGTTTCATTAAAATAATAGTTTTAACCGTTCAAATGACCGATAATTATCTAATATTAATTCCAAAGTTCCCAATTCAAAGCTGCTTTTCTCATAGTTGCATCGTCGTCAGGCGTTTCTTCCTTTCATTCACACCACATTCCTAGCTATTTATTAGGATATTGACACGTCCTACTGTTCATCCAGGATCACGCATAAATCCCTCGGAAATTAATCAGCGGTTGTAGGCGATTAGCCGGGTATCGTGGGTTGCGTCAGTCAAGATACGCGCTAAGTGGCCGGGCCGGTCGCCAGCGCGGCGCTGTCTAGCCGACGTCGGCTCTTGTTCGCCGTACCAGTGTTTACAAGAATTAGAGTAATAATTATATTATAATCAATTTATTAGTCATACACATCCTGACCTCGCATTATGATGTACTTAATAGTAATTGATGTAATGGTATCGGAGGTATAAGAAATGACAAAATATTTGGTTAATTTGCTACCAATTCGCACGGAACCATTTGCGTCCTCCATTATGCGTATGGTGAAGGAATGGAATGCCTAACCAAAATTAGTATTTCCTGAAAGCTATGAATATGCACCTTTTAGGTAGGCGTAACAACGTAAACTATATCGTCGCTTTCCATCATGTTAGATGACAATCAAACGTCTTACCTACAAACCTTAAAAAATGTTTACACTGATATATTTTCTGGATGGTACAAACATAAGTCTGTATAAGGGGATCCAACCAGTATGCTTTACTTTTATAATCAAATTTATAACTACGGTATGCCGTATGCATATCAGTAAAAAAGTTACATAATTACTGTTGTTATTAATAGCATTTATGGTGTATTGGACCAATAAACAGACTATGAATCAATTTCAATCTTTGCAAAGGGATATAGAGTCTCGGTATTACGGGATTAATAATTTAGCATTTTATTATAAGGTATATAGAGAGTGAGTTATGGCTGTGTTTATTCATGTAATATTAATGGCAAGCGGTCTAGCACTCCCGCTGACGCATAATGACCATTACCACAAGCGCATTAATGAATGAATATTATCGCCTTTCAATTCCGGAAAGGAATGTCATTACGTTTATATCAATGACATTATTTTCTCAATGAATAGTTGAAATTAAACACTGCGAAATGTTGTGTCTAAATATATACGAACTGTATTCCTTCGTTGCGTAGTTGTTTAAGGTGTTGGCCGAGAAACTAAAGAGAGCGGGTTCGATTCTCGAGCGAATATATTTTTTGGAGAAATCATGAAACAATTATTGGGTATAGGGTTAAGACCAAAAAGTTTCTTGTAGTTTCTGATAGTCGCAATAACTAACAAAAAATATTCGCTTTAGTTCCTCAACATTACCAGATCTCGACCGAGGGGTAGAACGAAAAAGCGTTGGCTAGATGTCGTCAAGGAAGATAGAAGAAACAATTACCTCACTATTGAGAATGGCGAAGATCGGGCGAAATGGAAATGACTCAGCTAGATAGCGGACCCTGGCACCGACCGGGATAACGCCAAGTAGAAGGAAGGAAGGAAGTTTTTTTATTGTAGTTCATGGCTTGACGAGCATGCTGTTCACCTGATGGTAAGAAATACGACCGCTCACGAACAGTGAAAAAACTAAACAACACCCTGAATTACAAACCAATGCTTGGCATTCCACTGCGCTCGCCATTCTGAGACATAAGATATTAAGTCTCAATATGTCCAGTAGTTACTCTGGCTACAATGTCATTCAGAAAGAAAGACAAGAGTGCATTTACACTGCTGTTCGGCGGGAGAAATAGACTTTGCGGTGGTACCTACCCAGGCTGCATCTCACATATGAGAGACCTACCACCAGTTAAAGTAGTAGAAGAATTTATTATCTTTAGTTCCTGATATGTGGCTTATCTTTGCATATATCTGACATCAAAATGAATTTGATTTCACAACAAATCGATATGATAGATACACCCATCAGCGTGAAAGGCATTTTCACCACCCAAGGCAGTTGGCTAAATAGTAAATACGACAACAGAACAATACGTATTGATGTACAATGTTATTACAATGCTCGGATAAGATAAATATGCAGTAAGGCTCGACCGAGATCTCGGTCTCGGTCTCGGTCTCGGCATTCTCGGCTACAAATCCAACCGAGAAATTTGTCTCGGTTCTCGGCTAGTTATAGCCGAGAGTCTCGGTCATGACCGAGATTCTAACTTTGTTCAAAACGGCATTCAAATTTTACCGCGCGTGGCCACGAGCCGCAGCCCGAAGTCTGTTGGTGTAAGTGCGTGGGGGAGCTGAATTGTGATTTGTTAAAGTCCCGCCTGGCGAACTGCGGCCGGCCGCCTTCGCCCTTTCGAGCAGTATTTGTAATTGTTTATGTTGACAATAGTAATGATTGGAAGTTTGTTTAAACCCAGGAAATTAAATTCTTTTAAGTTTGTGTTGGTGCTTGCTGTAATTACTTGTAAATTTATTAATTACACTGGTTTTGGAAAAGCAAAATCGGCCTACTAGCGTAGCAAGTGAACAACTGTTCAACTAAGCTGGACAATTGTATGATGAAATTCGACACTCTTTGAAGGGTGAAAATGCCGATTTTTTTTTTAACTTATAATATAATATTATTTAACTTTGATTATTAAAACAGTTAATTTCATTAAGCAATTGGTTGTGTATTCAAAAGTTTACAGTATTAAATTATTTTTTTTCATTCATAGTCCATTCTCGGTCTCGGTTCTCGGTCTCGGCCGAGATATTATTTTAGTCTCGGTCTCGGTCTCGGTCTCGGCCGAGAACGAAAATCCCATCTCGGTCGAGCCTTAATATGCAGGCATTAATCGACTTGCGGCTTGTTTCATAAGCTGTTTAATAAAGCGTCGCTCATTATGTATTGACACGGTTATTTCTATGAAAACCGGACGCGTTGGGAGTGGGCGGGCTCGCAAAACATTTCGAATATCATCCGTGTGACCGTATCGCAATGGATTTGTATTGTTATGTGAGAGGTGACGGCTCTAGGGATTGGATTGGATTCGTGTGTTCGATTTGAGTAATAAATCGTATAACAATTTTAAGGGTCTGAAAAGATGAGGTTGTCAGGGGATTAAAGAATAGAAGATGGTACAAAATATTAATTTGGCAATCGTTTTACCCTATCTCAACAAGAGGAAAGCTATAAAGCCTCCATTCCGGGTGCTCGGTACATCGATCAGTTGTTACATTTTTAATAATAAATTATAGTTTATAGTGATGCAGCAAAAACATTTTTTTTAATCATCATCATCATCTTATCAAACATAGGCCTCCCCCCAAGGATCTCTACATCGACCTGTTGGAAGCGGCCTGCATTCAGCGGCTATTTTACTTTTGCTTAACTATACAAAATCAGATCTATAATTCGTGAGAAAAAGTAGACTTTTAATTACTTTTCTATAAACCAATAAATAATTAAAACGTTAATCAGCGGATGGAAACAAGTTAAAACTTTTATGGTATAATTTATTTCGGAACCATTTAAAACTGTTAAGCATCATCCATATTTTTGTAAGCGATGAATTTCGAAATCGATGTAGTTTTACAACAGGGAATCTAATATATGATAATGCAACCGTCACCAGCCGTCGTCTTCAAGAAAAGTGGGATTTCAGCTTATAATAATTTTGTCATCGTATATCAGTTTTTATAAATGACCTAAGAGTCCAAACTCTGTACTGCCACAGTACTGCACTGGATCTGTATCATACCAAATACTTCCCACTGCAGGGCAGGAGCCTCCTCTACAATCGAGAGTACGTCTGATAGGATTGAGTCAAAACATAGATTACAATATTGATTTATAGCTTCTTTTAAATATAAATTTTTATTGAAAAGTTTTTTTTACTACACTGCTCTACCTATTTCTAATTCTTTTACTGTTCTTTTCAATCTAGATTTTAATTCACCGACTATATGATTTTGGTTTTTCTTAATACTATTTCTGTTGCTTTCTGTGTGAGCGATATTCCCATCACTAGCAAGTCCAAGTGATCATGGAATGCGGTACCCCCGGTCGTGACTGCGCCGCGGGCGACGCCGGGGGACGCGCTAACTCGCGCCACGCAGATCCCGATGTTTCAATATCGACCATCTGTATTTACATATATACCGAGCTTGAACTGTTTGATGTGCGAAATGTGTTTACATTCAACTCCTTTACTTTAGTGGTAGCAGGTTGTAAATTGTATGGTTCTGGGTTTAATTTCGTTGAGAAATGCACCTTTTTTATCCAAAATGGGCTATGAATGGACACGAATTCGTAATTTTTTTTGAAGGTTGGATATTAAGATTTGTTGATTTCTAAAACATAGCATATCATTGTCGTGCTATGAACATACGAGAAAAATGTATGTATTTAAAACTATCATCACTTGGTGTCGAAGCGTCTTCGAAGCACCATTTCATGATATTTTTAATATTTTTTTGTTGCCTAATTCGTTCATATCACAGTCATAGTATCTACATTACAGTGGGTGTAGTGACCAGAAGTCATTATTTTATTTATTTATTTATTTATATATACTTTATTGTACACCATAAAATAGGAAAAAATAACAGATTAAATACTTAAAACTAAAGACATGGTAACAATTGGCGGCCTTATCGCTAGCTGCGATCTCTTCCAGGCAACCTTTGGATGGACTGGATTAATATAATAAAGATCTAATGGGGCAGTACAGAGGACGAGATAAAAGAAAATTATACTAGATGTACAGGTTATATATTATGTTTAAAATATAACATACTTATATACCTAAATTATAATACATACATATATATATATATTAATATACTATATATTATAATAATCAAAAGAATTTTGCAAAGTGATATCCTACGTAAGTGTAGAATAAGTAAAAGAAAGACTTAAAAGAGATAAAAGCTTAATCTTTATCGGTCATAATTCCCAGCGGAACACGAAATGAAATCAACCGCAGGATAATTAAACATTTATTACCGATAGCAAGGAGATCAAAGCGATTTACTTGAAGAGCTGGTGATTATGCCCGAAATAAACTCTTGAGAGGCACTCGTGACCTGAATGTGGCCCACCCGACGTGAGGCAGTTACTTATATTCGGAAAGGGTGTATCGAATTAATATACTTAATATGAGTAAAATATTCAGAGGGAAAGACAAATAAATACACCGAACAGACACAAAAGTAGCCCTGACTTCGGAGTAAAATCAATCGACTCTTGTATCGTCGATATAAGAAACTACAAAACTTTTCAGTTCCACGGATACCTAGGCTCGAATTACTTGTGGATCACAAACATTTGCTTCCGACCGAGGATTGAACTTGCAGCTTCACGTATAACAAACAGTATTTATCAAATGTGCCATAAAACCGATCGGCGGCATAAGAAAAGCTCGCAAGCCGAGTCAGTAGTTGTTAAGACACTTCCGGATGGCCGAGAATCTTGAGACTAGACTTGTCAACAGCTTAGCTAATTATTCACTTGACGAACTGGGTTAGACCGGAGTAGATGAAGTCTAGTCTACTACTTTGGTAGAACACCAACCTAGTCGGAACTCTTATTAAATACATAATATCCCGCTTAGAAGTTAGATCCCGGAAAGATAGGTACGTGATTTATCCAGACATGCTGTCTCTAGGCTAATTAGACGACCTTGAAAGTAGGACTGCCTTGGTGGCATAGTTGTACTACAGTATGATTGTAAAGCTATGGTATCGGGTTCGAGTCCCGGGTCCGGGCAAAGTGATTTTAGATTTTTCTATTCATTATCAGTCCGGAATCAGAAATTTGTGCCAGATATGGCGATAGGCTATATCTCTTACATCGTGGGACGGAAAATATACGACGGAAGGTGGGTGTCCTGGTTGCACCTCTGCCTACATATAGTGGGAAAAAGACGTGAGTTGGTTTATGTATATTGTATTTGTATGTATGAAAGTGAAACAACTTCTATGTAGCAATGCAAGAAAAATGAAAGATGTGAGTGAGAGTTAATGATCTCATAATTGAGGATTAGGAAGGGCCGACCAAATTGAGAAGATGGGCGATAATCCAGGTAACGACCGAGATGGCGCCAATAAAAAAAAAAAAACAGTAAGATGCTTGTAATAGTTATTATAGTATAATTTATAATGCAACTAATAAAACCTTCACTTACAATAATATTGGTCATTGGATATCGAACAAAATCGCGGGCAACATCAAGTCTCGGCTATAAAGGGCCGGCTTTCTCTCGGCACAAAAAGTAACGGTTAACAGAATAGATAAGAGTTAGGAGGGGGGGCGCGGGAGGGGAATTACAACCTCATAATTGATAACCTTTATTAATTCGCAGTACACTATCTAAATAGTACATCCGACGCGTAGTGATGAATTAAAATAATTAAAAAAATTGTCAGAAGCGATACGCTATGTTGCGGGTTCCGCCGTAGATTTTGTTTGATTTTGATTTGATTCTTTTGAATTCACTTGTCTAAATACGTCAGGCATTTAGTTGCATCTATTTAGCAAATGGCAAAAAATAATGTAATATAAATAAATATTTTCGATAACTTTCGGGTGAATTAGAAATCAGATTACGAAAACTGTTTATAAAAAACTAAAAGCACGTAACATTTACGTGTTCTACCCGACAAATATGTATAAGTATATTTGACTGTTGGATGCATTTATTTATTTATAAACAGCCTTAGACAGTTTATAAACTAATTTTAGTTATCGAATGTTTTGTTCCCTTCCAATGACTTTTGAATTTATTGAATTGATTTACTGGTGGTAAATCTCCCATACGCGAGAGGCCGTCTAGTTAGGTGTACAACCGCAATATCTACGAGTATATCTCCCGCTAAACTTATGTTTCTGGATGGCGAGCGCAGTCGAATGCCAAGCATTGTTATGTAATGCATGAAAAATGAGCGGTCATATCGCTTACCATCAGGCGATTACATGCTCCTCTCGCCATAGACAGCAATAAACAAATCAATTTGAGCGAAGGAAACCAAACAATCGATAGCTAAAATAAGCTTATGAACTGTCAATGAATAACAACTAAATTCAAATAAAGAACCCTAATAAAATCCCGTCCGTTACCGACGGGTGTGCCGGCGCACGCAGCGATAGTATCGACCAACTGCAGTTGTGAATGGACATTCTGTACCGCAGCCCGCCACCGCGCCATTGTGACGGTCGAGCGAATAACACCATTCAGTATAGCTTGCGTAATAAGTATGGAATATTATATACGTAGTCCTGAGTTATGGTAGGATATCGAGTCGTGTAGCGTAGGTATCAGAATTAACTTGGAAGAATTAACTTTTCAGACCTACGAAAAGCAGAGTCCAAATAAATATATTTTACTTTTGTGTGGAACCATAAACTCCCGAAACTAGCCGCAATAAACAATAATTTTTATCACTAAACAATTAATTTTGTGAATGGATGTTACGAAATTTCACACCAAAGGTTATTAGAATTACGGCACATTCCGATAAGATTTGTTATTCAATTGCTTTCATAATTGAGAATGACATCATCAAGATGGTTTATGTTTACAATTAACATTAACTTGAGTCATAATATACAAGTTCTCTGAAATTGGAGCGACTTCCACTATCTTAAAAATGAGGCAAAATTTTGTTATAATCACAATTCAATATTTAATATTTTTTCCATACTAGCAAGAAAAAATATTTTGATAACCTTATTTTACGAAGTTTACCAAACTATATTCGCCACTGATCTACAAGATATGCCTGCTCGAAACCTAATAAATGCACCCTCTTACCACCTTCACAAGCCTTTCCTAACATATCTACAGATTTCAAATTCTCCAACTGCTGTGGATTTTGGTAAGCGATAGTAATCTCTTCCCATTATATTCAATAAAAAAATAGATTTTATGCGATACACCTATCTTCCTTAGCGACTTCCAAGCAACGCCTTCTTGAATGACTTTGAGGCCACGGTAGATCAATTGTTTTTGATTGTTAAAAAAAAAACAAGCAAATCTCTCATCTCGACACGAATCCAATCCAACACCGATCGATTAAAACATTTTTTGCCTCTAAGCCTTAATTAAAAAATGTACAAACAGACGTATTTTTTTCTAAATATAGATATCAAACGCACACATCTAATCGTCCATGACGGGTTCACGTGCGCGGGAAAAAATGGCGGCAAAAACCGCGTTACGAAGGCTAACTCGGCCGTGTGACGTCACCTGCCAAAACACGCACAGGCTTTTTGGGATTTGATTGACAGCTTAAATCTTATTGCGGGTTTGTGGCGTACCGGTGTAATTTAATAATAACTTGATTTTTACGAATCTTGTTTCAACCAAGCGTTGTAACATAAATCCAAAGTTTTTCACGTTTGTACTTATTACTAAACGCGAATGATTGAGGGATTAACTTTAGCGCAAAGCTTTAAAATTGACACGATTATTATGAATAGTGAGGAATTCACGATTTCAATAATACACGGATGTAATTCCTCTTAACATGACAACCCTGTTGTATGAGCAACCCACTGATTTTATAAGTAAAAAGATTGTACAAAATATTCGAGTACATTCTAAAGACTTGGGCTAAAAGTAATGCGTCGCTTATCCGCGTCTAATAAGGCCCGTTGTGTATAATAGGGATTCTAACATTTTACCTCAATTTCTTGTGTTTTGCCATTAGTCTCCATGAAATGCTGATCAGATCCGGATAAAATTCATCTTTACTAATTATTGAAATGATTCATACTTATCACCATCGTTATAAATTGTTTTAAGCATTAAAAACTATTTAAATAAACCATTCAATTCCCCGCTCAAACTTTCTTTGCATGTTTACGGGAACAAGCAAAGGAAATTATATATGTACAGCCTAGATATACTTGTTTTTTTTTTTCGTTTTGTAAACAATAACGTATTAAAATCATCGGGCCTAACAGGTAAACCAGGGTATCAATGATGAATGGCACATCCTGCCATTAATAGTTTTTCTAATTTTTGAATGACACCTCACAAGGTATCACAGGGTCGAGTTTGTAGCGGATTGGTAACTTAATATTTTCAATATCAAAATTAGCACAGCACGTGAGGAACAAATTAAGGAGGCACTTGATGAAAAATAACGGTCCCATCTCAAATATCGTAACACTTTTTACATGAGTAAATTAACGTTCTCGGTTCAGTTACCACGGCTCACTCTGATTATTGATGTGGAAGGGATTCGTGTGTCGGTTTGGGCATATATCACAGTGTACTCTCCCAAGTGTGTAGTGGCCTGTTGAAATCGGACTAAACGCGGCTGCCGACATGTTGACGGTTGTGACGGGTTCAAATCTCAGAATACATTTTTGACTTTTCGGAGTCATGTATATATTGATAGTCAATCACCACCCACTAAAACGGTGACAGAAAACATCGTGAGGAAAACTGTATATAATACCATAGCCATTTGCAAGAATTTGTATTATATGTAAAGTCCGCCAACCCGGACTAGGCCAGCGTTGTGGACAATACTGCCTTAAACCCCTATTAATCGTATTCTCGATTGTACTGGAGGCCCCTGCCCTGCAGTGAGACGATATATGGGCTGATGCAGACTCTGTGATTAACTTAATTCAATAATAGGGGGTTTTATATTTGGTTCCATGATTCTATCATAAATATCTTTGATTTGGTTGAGGTTTTTGGTATGTCATGTTTTTGTGATACTGTGAGGATATACCTAGTTATACTGCCTCGGTGGCGTAGTTGTACTAGAGTACGGTTACAAAGCTGAGGTCTCGGGTTCGAGTCCCGGGTTGGGCAAAGTGATATTGGATTTTTCTATTCATTATCAGCCTAGAGCCAGGAATTTGTGCCCGAGATGGCGATAGGCTCGCCACCTATCATATCGTAGGACAGAAAATGCAAGGCGAAGTGTGGGTGTCCTGGCACCTCTGCCTAACCCCAGAAGGGGTTTCTGGGAAAAAGGTGTGAGTTTATGTATGTATGTATGTAAGTATTTTTTTTTCTGTGCCTGGGCTCTGTTACTTTGCAGGCAGATTATTATTAGCGTGTTAGATTACCAAAAATTCTCATGTACTTTTTGATTCTAAGCATAGTAGGTAGTAAATACTATTATATTAAACACTATATTGTATCATAAGAATAACGCATTGTGCAGTCACATTCAAGACGTATGTCATGATGTCATCTTATTAACATCTTTTAAGGCGTTAAATAGTTCGAAGTTTTAATCCATAAAACTTTCGCGTGGGCCGAAATGATCGAGATTGTTGTTAGAAACGAGTTTTGTTTACATTTCTTGATTATCATCAAACATGGTTTCATTAGAAGATCAATTAAGCCCAAATTACTGTCAAAGTTTAAATCATGATGCTTTGCGACTTTTATGTACGTACTACGAGTAATGAGAAAATACCGAGAGGAAATCTGATTTTATTCGTTATTAAAGCTAAATCATAGAAATCTTCAAATATTGAGTTAGAGAGCAATTGAATTAATAAATAAAAAGTTCAATATGGACTTCTTCTTTGTCCCTATAAACCACCTCTTTTATCTTATATTGCCAGTCAGCTACGTGTATGCAAAATAGGATTCGCTTTTGACATACATACATATATTTAATTTTACTTTGCTCTTGCTTATTGGCAGGCATGACGTTTACCATCGGGGAGTTATTGTATGATTCGAAACCTGTGTTCGAAACGAAGTTAGTATTCGGACGTCGTTCATAAAACTACGAATATACCTAGGTAGTCCGCAAAAATTCCAATCCTCTATCATACGTCGTCACCATAGACTAAGTTTGTATTAAATAATAAATATCATAGAGAATAATAGTATGGATTTTTCTAAGTAAAAAACTCACTTGGGACGTCGAATGTTTGAACATTGGAACTTCTTTTCGGATCATAGAGATACAGTCGAGCGGTTCTCTAATCTTATCAATAGATGCGGTGCCGCTAACTTCATTAATACGAACAGCAGTGAGATTTCTGACGTAATCAGTAGCAAACAAGAGCGTCGTAAAGTAAAGGTTATGAATGAGTAATGTCTAGCATTAGTCTAGTGCATTAGCTCAGCCTGCAGGCACGTGGGAGGTCGCCCACGCTGTTATTAATCTCACTTGTACCGCTAACTGTTTATTGTACTTGTATTGCAATTAGGTTATGCTCTTTATGTAATACTGGCCCTGATTACGAACCAAACTGATTGATTAGAGGTTGCAGGGTCGATATTTTGACCTTAATTTGGGAAGTCACTTGTGTTTATAGTTACTCAGAGCTTACGTTTAAATTGAATAAAACACTAAGCAAGCTTATTTACTCTATTTATTTATTTATTTACCTCTGTGCATGATTGTAAAGGTATATGAAGTCAAGAGTTATGTAAAGTTTCCGCACCAGCCAACTGGAGGAAAATAGATAAAATAAACCCTTTTATTCGTAGATACATTGATATTAATAGAATAAAATAGGAGCAAACTGGACAACGCGATTTACATGCTAAAATGCTTTCACCCACATAACACCTACCAGGCGGCACACTCCTGGGCCTTCTTAGTCCAACACCGCTGTGTGAAAATAAAGGAAGTTCCACATCAATATTTATAAGATTCTTGAACACTTGACTTTTCTGACTCCGCCACATTGAGGGCATGAAGCCTCTTTGTCATACAACGGTACATTTCTCTGTTTTAAATAACAAATGCTGAAGAATTTTAACAAACTTGCGCATATTTGGTACGTTTACGACTACTGTTTAAACTTAAAGAATGCTTATTTTATTCTTGTTTTGTACGAATGTTTTTCTGTAATTGGTATATGGTGAGTCAATGTCGCGAGTGGGTGTGTGCTTGCGTGGGCATATCTGTGTTATATTACAATTGTTATGAAACTTCTTTATTATTTGAGAATAAAGATCTGGTGTGTAGTCATCGGACTTTTATCTTGTAAGTATTATTTTAATGTTTTTTGGCTTATTGATATTTTTTGTTTCGCGTTACTAATAGCGTTGAAAACTTTTGTAGCATAAAAAATTTGCACCACTCCTTGATTAATGTATATTCCATGTCTGCGATACATCTTGTCGATTTTCTATGTGGCACGAAAATTAAATTAAGGCAAATACAAAAATTAACATCAAATAGTCACATAAATAGTCCTGACCCCACATAAGATCAATTAAGTCTTGTGTCGTGTGTATCAGGAACTACGAGAGACTTTTCGGTCTCTCAAACACCCAGTGCGGGGATCGCACCTGCGGCCTCTCGTTTCACAGCCGGCGTTTAACTAAATGCGCGACAGAGGCTGATTTATTTGATAATTACAGAAGTGGTCCCACCTTGACAAAACAATCTATTGGGTATGAGAACTACGTGAATCACGAACTCCAAAGGAACCCCTAGCCTTTCTCTTCTAAGTCGAAATCCTTTATCAATTGTGCGACGGAATCTGCCATTAGTAAATAGTTTTAGCACGGTTTTAGTTATATAAGCATTTAGTAAATATACAAATCAAGATCAAGTTCAAGGTACTAAAATCAAATATTCAACACAAAATACTGGTTCAATGTTAAACCATGACCCCTGCCATGACTTGCAAACTGTTGGCCCTATTTGAGCACACCCTATCATTATTGTCATCTTAGACACCGATCAATGCACTACGACCATTTCCCTCACAGCAAAATAATACAAGCCTCTAAACGGGTTATGTGCTTTGGATGACCATTTCTAGTAATATAATAAATATGATAAATATGTAATAATGTGAATATAAATAGGTTATGTACTACCATTATGACAATAATGACGATTTAGCTTTGCTGTTAAATTTTATAGTCGGTGAAAGTACAATAAATGTATTTCCAATTTCAATTGAATGTACATAAAACTTCAAATGTATTTTCCACTTGACAATATGACAGCCTAGTACAGGGACTGGAAATCTGCTGAAAACGAGAAAATGCGGGTTCCATCCTCGCAACGAGACGATGAAAAACTCCAATGAAATGAACATTTTTGAAAGATTAAAATTCACAGACGAGATATAACCTTTTTTTGTCACGGAGTAGTGAGTACTCTATGTCGATTGGTGGCGGTAAAACGTTATTGCAATATTTTACTTAAGTACTAATGCATAATATAATTATTAGTATTACGATTGTACAATCATGCGTCACATTGCAAAATAAAATATATTTTTATTGCTATGAATGGCTAGACTAGCATAAGCTATTCGACAGAAGAAAAGCTATTAAGTCTCACTTTGCCTATAATTTCCTTCCACTGGCACAGAAAAGTGCATTTACACAGCTGTTTGGCGGGAGAAATAGCCTCTCACAAATATATGAGAGACTTACCAACAGTATACAAAAGCAATGAAAAAAAAATGTTTCTCGTAAAATACCCAATGCCTCTATAATCGAATATCTCTAATTAAGTATTTTTACGTGAGATCCTACTTTTTAAATTAAAATTATCTTCGCCGTCATGTATGAAGTTTATTATCAAACAGGATAGACAAGTAGACACTTAAATACTTTATCTAAAGTGTGAACAATCCAAAGGCGCGATGATGTATGGTCGGATAGTGGTAGAGATACCATCAAGGCACCGGTACCGACCCATTGTGCGATACCATCTGACCCGCAGTGGTGACTTGCGCTCACACATCACTAGCGCCTCTCCTACTGTTGTATTGGGCATTTGATTTTAATTATTTATTTGCTGAAGTTGAAAACTTAAATACAATAAATAATAAATAAATACTACCAACAGTCACACAGTGCATGCATAGTCCTGATCCCACATTAAGATAATTAAGTCTTGTGTCGTGGGTATCAGAAACTATGAGAGATTTTTCGGCCTCACGCACCTAGACCCGAAAGAAATATTTGTAGGTCACACAACCATTTCTCTTGGTGTAAATATAAAAACCGGGGACCCTCGTTTCGCAGCAGGCGTCTAACCAACTACGCCACGGAAGTTGCTGAAACTGAATTGCTCATAGTGATTCTAGAAAAAAATGTTTAACTTTTGGTCCTATATTATGTATGATCATAGCCATTGTATAGCGACTGGTAACAGCCGTGCTATTCAGTCACGATCTAAATCACTTCTGAATCCGCAGTGAAAACTTATTCGGCGTTCGACAGAGAAGGAGGAAAAAGCAAGCTAAGGCCATAAACCTCTGAATGATTTGCGTTGATATTATGTATCCAATTAACTAATAGTAATATAATCAACTAATAAGAAAGTTTAATTAATGCAGTCAATAAGTATTAGCAATTAAGACAAATTAAGAATCTGACACCGTGGAAGTCTGGTATCTCGGCAGTTCACACCCAAGTTAATAGAGCAGCGTGATTATTGCAAAATCTGGCGACCATTATCCGAACGCGAGTGATCGTAGGGACAGTCCACACGTCCGCAATCTCCGCGATAATATCTCGCGTTACAACACCGACTTGTTCGTACTCAAGCCGTTCAATTGATACAATTGTAGGCTTTATGCACGTACGGATATGCGTAACTTGTATTAAGACTAGGCTTAAGCCGATGGTAAGCTCTTCCGTGTTGGATTCTTGGATTTGTAGCGGTATTTATTTTTTAAGTTCTTCCTCTCTGCGGTTGCATAGGTTGTGACAAATATATTTTTGAATTCGGAATCAGCGTCCATTTTACTGACACCCGTAAAAATCTAAATGAGAGACGAACTGGTATTAAGACAATGACTTTATTCCATCGAATAATTCAAAATAATGTTGCGACAACAATAAAGCAAACCTAAATATCAAACCCTAAAATGCAGCTGTATCGTTAAATCAACATTGCATACATTAATACCTGCCATTAGTCTATGATAGGATACAAATGGATGCAATCATTTTGTGACACATTCCGCTCCAAATACGTTTCAGCTGAGCTCAGAGCGCCGATACTAATTTAACTCACTTCTATCCACAATATTGTGACTGACGCGCTAATAACCTGCAATAATGACGTCATACGACATGTCAATCTAACACTAATACCTTAATTGCGCTCGCATTTGCTCCGACTGCGAGCAACAACTTTATATTTTCACTCTCCGCGATCTTAAACCAGATTAAACGATAGAAAACTGATATGTATACCTGTTTTGTAGATGAAATATCTTCTATAAACATACCTGCACAACGAAATATACCACTGGGAATAATAACTATACTGAAACCAAATGTTTTGATCAATACTTTTGCCATCATAACACAAAAACTATTCATACTATTTCAATAAAATTCACGCCGTTAATAAGCCCAACATCTTTTCTACTTAACGGCATAGTCACATCATCACCAATAATTCATGGATGAAGAGGATCCTCTAGAATCAGTGCACACAAACTAGTTGTCAACTAATGTCGATAAGTTGTTCAAATGCAAACGTAAACTTGTTGCAGGCCCAGTGGCGTGCCTTGTACGGCAAGATGAGGTCGTGTTTGTCCAATCGATTAGTCTCGCCCATCACGACTTGATGTAGGACATTGATGATGTAATTGGCTATTAATTGGAAATCTCTGTTCGTACCATATACGGCCATGGAATGAACACTTGAATGGGCCTAGTCGAGCGTTTTGTACGATGCTTAATTGATATCAATGCGGTTTGGGAAATAATTTGTTTTCGAAAGATTTTTCCTTGACTTGATGGTGCCTTGCGATTTAATGAATTAGTTGGCGTAATAAAATAAACATTATTGAAAGGGCAGGTGTTATGTCGATTATGTTAATCGATTGAAGTCCTAATAGAGCTCTGAGCTGTCTTGATATTAAATTACTGACTATTCTGATACGTTTTATCTATCCACGTAGCTGTAGGAGGCCAAAAAGTTGCGAAATAAGATTTAAACTCCTATTAATAAAGGTTAATGAGGAGACCCTTGAGGGAGACAATGGACATTCTGTGACTGAAAAGACAGAAAAATAATATAGACAGTTCTCATCCGTAGCGAAAATTATAAAAGGATAATCGTTATAAGATGACGTGCAATTGTATTGTAAAAGAAGGTTTCAAGTTGAAACATCTACTCTCTCCTTAGTATACATCATGGCTCAAACTCATAACTTTAACAGACACAGTAGACTAACACGGTGGTAAATATTCATAATATCAAAAAGATAGATTGTTATTGCTCTGAATAAAGTTCTGTTAAGTATCAACTCGTACGATACGAGTAGTTTTATCAAACGGAATGAGATCACAGCTATAAAAATGATTAATCCCACACCAGCGGATACCGCGTGGATCAAATTATTAATATTGTGATTACCAATGATTTAATATTGTTGCGTGTGCGTATGTAAAAATAACTCACGTATGATTGCTGGCATCAATCAGATGGGAAAAAATCCTTTTAAGTTTGTAAGGTAATCGTTAACTGATTGCTTTGTTGTCTGTTTATTGGGTTTTAGGGATCCGTGATTGTTTGGGAACGGTAGCTCTATGAATTTAATGTGTGTACACTGGTTTCAATTTATGAAGTTTTAATAAATAAATACACCTAGCAGTCCCTTACATAGTCGTGACCCCACAATTAAAATCGAGTCTGGTATAGTGGATATTAGGAACTACGACAGCCTTTTCGGTCTCACCCAGACCCGAAACAAATACATGTAGATCACACAAATATTTGTCTCGGTGCGGGGATTGAAAACACGCAGTCTCGTTTACAGACAGAGTATAAGTGTATTATCTATGACAGACAGCGTCTAACCAACTGTGCCACGGAGACTGTCTAAAGGAGGTTGTTAAACTATTATTATAAACATATTTGAGAATGCTTTACAGTTATTTTTAAATACAAGAGAATGAAGTAATCTAGGTATTCTCTTGATGCAAAATGATCAAAGACATTCATGGAGGCCGGCAACACCTGAGTAATCGATCATACAAAACCGGAAATAAAGGATAAAGAAATGAACAGGTTTCGTGTGATAAGAGGCGAGCGATCAGATTGGCCTATGGGTAAGTATTGAGCCGTCCACAAAAACAATGAAAATAAAAAAAATAGGTGCGTAAACCACAAAGACAGTGTAGTATGTTTTTCTAATAGGTCCGTAGACCACATTTTTCTGCAAATACCACGCAAGATAGTTGAACAGCAATATATTAGGTATAGAGGTAAAGTTTACACATTATGATAATATAGGCACTTAATTTTTTTTTTAATGATGGTAAGCGGTACGACCGCTCGGTAGTAAAACCAACAACATCATGGATTACAAAGCAATCCTTGATTAAAGCATTTCACTGCGCTCGTAATCCTGAGACATAAGGTGAAGGATTGATGAAGGTTTTGATGAGCGGTCGTATCACTTACCGCCAGGCGAACGGCGCGCTCATCTTGGCGAGCTCATGGCAATAAAAAAAAGGTATATTAATTTTAATCTGAAGAAAACACTGTTGTGTTATCACAGTAGTATAATGTTACTCAACGAGACAACATCTAAGTAGTTTGGTAAAACCAGACCATTCATACACTCTTCTAGACTGGCTGTAACCATTAATTCCAACATTGCCCTGCTCCATTTTTTCATTCATTTCTTACTTCAATTCATTACCGTTCAGGTTTTTTGTGCACGTCATTAGGCAGTGGGTCAGTAACGAGTGCGGGCCTCGGATCTAATCCCGGAACAGCCGATGATTTATAGGAGCAGTACCAACTGAACGACACAAGTAATAAAGCGATACTCGAGGTTGTACTGGCGAGTACAGATATGTTTATGTTAGAAGTAAATATTATTATTTCCTTTTGTGAAACTTTCTTTTTTTAATATTATGTAAATGATGGATTGATTATGGATAGGCTCATATGTGTAAATAGAGCTTTATTTTCGAAGTTTGTTGTTTCCAAATAATGTTAAATTCATGATGGAATAAAAGCTCTTTTATGCAGTGGGATTTAATTTGATGATTACTTATCATTTTGGCCTTAATTATCCCATCCACGTCAGGTACGTGGTCTTGGTATTGGTCTTTTGTGATGTTATAAGTGGTAGAGCCATGTGGCAGCCTTTTTTTTTTTTTTTTTTTTTTGTTGACGCGGGGAAACCGGATTACCGCTAACGCCCCACCTTGGGGGAGGGTGGAGCGATTATGTTGGGTTCACCGATAGGCATACCAACCAAAACCCCGCGTTGCCCTCTTCAGCGCAATTAGAACGGCCCCGGGAACCCGAAGCAAGAGCGCTCCAGCTTCTACCGGGACCATCCCTGCACAATGCCGCTCAATTTGCGGCACGTACCATAAGTATGTTGGAGGCTAGGAAGCCTCCTCATTTCCCGGCAACAGGCAATTGCTTCCTCCTCCTCCTGCTGCCAAACATCTCGAGGTCGCATTGTACGTGAGTACAATGGGCGCAACAACAGCCCCCCACTGCGCGCCCGCGACCTTCACTTCCCCATTAGTCGCCTCCTACGACAGGCAGGGGATACCGTGGCGGGATTCTCGAAGCGCCCCCATACCACAGGGCGCAGCCATGTGGCAGCCTGCGTTTAATATAACATGGGTATGCCAGCTTCAACCCGGAAATACCACTGTTTCACAGGAAACCGAAAAAAAAAAGTTTTGCTGTCACTTTCTTATTGTTACTGTCATTAACCTAATCTAACAATCGTTAGATTTCCATATTTCTATATTACTTATTTTCTGTATCGCATTACCAATTTGCATTTTGGATAACTAAATACTATTGTGCACTAAATTATATTTTTGTCAATCACGACATGAATGGAATGCTTATTTGAAGGATTGGCATATAAAGCCCTTGACCAGTATGTATTGAAGGCGGAGAGAGGCCTTTGCCCTGCAGTAGGGCACTACAAGCTCGTTATAATAACAAGAATGTTTATAGACGTATATAATTTTAATACATTTTATCACCCAAGTGTACTGCACGAGCGGTGTAAAGTGCAGTGATTATCGCGTGCCGTGCACCGGTGCAGCGCAGTGACACATTTCAGAGCGTTTCACGGCGCGCCGCAGAGCAGCCGGCATCGCGCTAAATAATTGCTCTCTCCACATATAGCCCGATCCTATTGGAATTCCTGTGTTGTGTCTACCTGCTAAATTATGAAGGACATTAGTAAAACTATAACGGGAATAATATCTGTCTTTGTATGCCGATTAAACCCGGTATTAATTGGGTTTCAAATTGTTTTGTGTGGGGTATATAAATACAGCAGACGGTAGGACTGCACACCAAGATATGTACGTATATGGTTCTACGTGAGAGTTTTTGGTCTTATAACATCTTTAATCCAAGCATTAATTTCACATAGTCTCTAACATTAATCTCGGCGCAGAGATAGAACCCGCGGCTATAACCAAGAAAAGTTTTTACAGTTAAGTCGTTCAGCACGTTATATAGAATAGGCCAACAGACTAGACGAGAGCTCAACGCGGTCTTTCTAATCACCTTCTGTTGGTTTCAATAATCAAAAAATATATTTATAAAATATCACTATTAAATTACAATCATCCAACAAAATTGTCTTGAACTTTAAACATCCATTACATACCCATCTCCAGATTTTTAATAATATACAATTTACGATTTTTTTTTACTTATCTGTCATTAAATGTCCGTTTATCCAAATGAATATGTTTAAAAGGGCTTTTAAGCCTTGGGGAGGATAAGTACAATGACGGTGACCCACAGGTCGGGCCCACGCCTGCCCACGGTCTAACGGGCTGCGCGTGATGATATGGCATTAAAGGGTAATTGTTGCTTAATTCTCGCTATTATTTCGGCTTTCGGTATGAACTGATGACCGAAACTAAAGAGTCGATAGCATGGGAGGCGCATGTTCCGAGTCTATGTAATTGAGCAAAATTGGGTTCCGTTACAAATACTTAGTATTCTATTATTATAATTTTAATTGGTTGATCTCTGCTCTTCTAGGTAGTATTCCTAGCATGGCCATTGGAGCCTCTATGAAGTATAAGTTCAAAGTATTCATCATCATCATCCACAGCCTGTAGGTTCCCACTGCTAAGTATAGATTTATCTCATACTAGCGGCCCGGCCCAGCTTCGTCTGGGTGCATATATTTTTTGATTCCACTCCACACCAAATACATGTTATTTTTCGTATAAACTCTTGTATACCTAAACTTGACGTAGCTGTCCTACTGTCCGGCTCAATCCCGTCTCATCCGTCTGTTCAGTCTCTTCCCAATCCATCCCGTCCTTTTTCTTTATTATCCATCCCGTCTGATAACGTGCATTTATATTTCGTCCTGACAGATTTGATATGTCAGCTATCCCAGCCTTCTCCCGTACCTTCCACTCTATTATATCCCGTCTCTCCATATACATGTACATATAAAGATTGGCTTATGAAATTTTTGTGCAGCAGAAATCGTAATATTTTAATTTCACCACAACTTCAAAACCAAACGTCCAATTTTAATCATTCAAAGACCAAATATTATCAACATAAACTGTATATTTTGATAAGGATTAATAGCATGAGTAAAATAAACGCGTTTAAATGTAGTCCAAAAAAAATTCAAGATTTTTAAATAAAAATGTGGTTGTTGTGCCTCACTCGACATAGATAGGTATAGTGTGTCGCGGACTTTTTTGTAGATATTTATAAGATCTACAATTAATTATAGCATTTTATGGTTCTATCTTTTGTAGTTTAGGCAGCGTACGCAAAATAAGTAACTTCTTTGGTTGATTTTTTTCAGTTTGTGTCCGAAAAATCCAAATATCTTACGGAACCCTATTTTTTTCCAAAATAAAATATAGTCTATGTTACTCGTGGATAATGTAGCTTTCGAATGGTGAAAGAATTTTTAAAATCGGTCCAGTAGTTTTTGAGCCTATTTGTTAACTGAAACATAAAATGCATCGAAATATCTAATGAAACTCTGACTTTTCGGAGTCATGTTTTTTTTTATTGCAATGAATGGCGAGACGAGCATGCCGTTCGCCTGATGGTAAGCGATGCGACCGTTCATGAACAGTAGCAAAACCAAACAACACCTTGAATTACAAAGCAATGCTTGGCACTCTACTGCGCTTGCCATTCTGAGACACAAGATGTTAAGTCTCAATATGTCCAGTAGTTACTCTGCCTACAATGTCCTTAAATCCGAAACACAATAGTGCATTTAAACTGCTGTTTGACGGGAGAAATAGACATTGCGATGGTACCCACCCAGGCAGCCACCCACATATGAGAGACCTACCACGAGTAAATGTGTGTATTGATAGTCAATCACCACGCACTAAAACGGTGAAGGAAAACATCGTGAGGAAACCTGCATACCATAGCGATTTATAAGACTTTCTATGGTATGTAAGTCCGCAGACCCGCACTAGGCTAGCGTGGTGGACTATATGGCCTAACCACTCTCAATCGTACTCTCGATTGTAGAGGAAGCCCGTGCCCTGCAGTGGGACATATATGGGCTGATACAGATCTAATGAAATCTTTTGTTAAAGATAGATTATAGAGGACGGCTGTTAGTGAGTAAAGTTGTAATGGTCAGAGCTCTGTATTAAGAAGACGAACATTTTACCGTTTCAGCCCATATACGTCCCACTGCAGCCCACGGGCCTCCTATACAATCGCGAGTGCAATTGAGAGTGGTTGGGCCATAAAGTCCACCACGCTGTTCCAATGCGGGTTGGTGGACTTATAGAAATTCTTATAAACCGCTATGGTAAGCAGGTTTCCTCACGATGTTTTTCTTCACTGTTTTAGTGAAATATTTATTTAGGAATGTGTAAAAATCATCTAGCGACTCCCCGACCTTTACAAAGCCTTATAAAATATTCAGTAATTCAAACATAATGTTGTTGTGACCGTATCCTACGTGAGGTAATTGCAGTGAGCACGGCGGCGTGGGCGTAACATAGCTATATTCATTAGAGTTGACGGTTACCGTTAATGACTCCACGCTACCATCGCGATGGCATCGGTGGAACAGACAGCTGGTATTGATTGTAATTGCTTGGGCTTTAGGACAACGTAATTGTGGTTTAAAGATACTTCCATGAAGTATCAAGTAGTCGGTGCTAAGTATACAATTGTTTGTACGAAAATGTCAATACAGCACCATGATGGTAGACGCAGTGCAATCCAAATACAGTAGCCACACGCAAAATATGTCCATCGTTCGCCGAATCGTGATCCACTTTGGAATTAAGACTTCCATTAACTCGTATGATGGTTTGGTTTGTTGGAGCAGTACTACTGTCTCACAGGAGACCGACGGGAAGCGACACCTTAGCTGTCACTTTTCCTTCGGTGAATGAGATTTCCGGACACTCAGTACCCCTTTACTCTTCCCATCCTTTTTCCTTTCGCATCTCCTCCCGATTGGATAGGCCGGCAACACATCTCTGATCCAAACGTTGGTGTTCATAGGCGGCAGTGATCACTTAACATCCGGTTACCTGTTTGTTAGTTTGCTGGTCCTAAGCAATAAAGTTATGGAATGAAACGCAGGATCAAACTATTAGTTACATGATATACTGTGAGACAGTATAAAACAGTAATTTAACAATAGCTATCGACAGAAAGACTCTACCATTACAAAATCAGAAGACCCGATTCTACTACATAAATACTTCATTATAACTCCTCAATTAAAGAACCCTAAAATCAGTTTAATTCTCTCCCCTCCCGAACTGAACAAGCATTATCTTGTTTAATTAACGGGCTGTTGTTCCAAGCTATTGTGTGGTCAATATCGATCGGGGGACATGCAACTTGCAACAATCTTGATAAATTTACATGACGTATTACATATTTAATTAAGATCAAAGGGACTTACGTGTAATGCGAGGCCGTGGGTTCGGTCCCCGAACCAAGACAAATATGATACTTAGTTGACGATATAATTCACCCTTATTTTACTAGCTACTGAAAAACAGGAATAGATTTTGAAGCAAAACATAGCACAAAATAGTTCCTCAGAGTAAAGTAAACGCAATTGATTGTGTCTGTAATGGCATAGCATTAGATGTGCAAACACTTAGGTACAAACACAGGCAGCCTGCATCGAGGGCGCGATGTCCTAAACCTAATGCACACTCTGTTGAAACACAAAGCAATATTGAGTCTGCTTATGTAAGCTAACGTACAACACCATTTTCTTTTGGAATAACGTTATTGTTGTCTGCAAGATGTGTACCACTGTCTTATACTAGCTGAGGCAATTTTATCTGTAACCTGTAATCGTTAAGATAGTGGGATAACTTATTTTGAAAAGAGCAACGCTAAAGTTTCTTACCCGTTCTTCTCTGGCGAAAACAGCCTTGTGAACCGGGTGGTAGTGGAAAAAAAGTGACAGAATTGAAATAATTTATGACATTTTATGGATTCAATAAATATTTTCATTTCATTTCATAACTAGGCGCCCAGATTTACCCCGATTCATCATCTTAAAAGCCTTGCAAAATATAATAACTGAAACTAATGAATATCAACTAATACAGCTAATTCACTAAACTCAGCTATTTCACACGATAATCTAAATTGCTTACTGGTAATTGGCCTACTATTAGTAATTAATGAACTACCGATACATTAAATTACATTGCTCTTAATCAAGCGCTGATTATGAAATTACAAGAACTGCAGTGTTAGTTTTAATTAAGAAAAGATTTTACGAAAGTTAGCCTCATATTTAAAAAAGGGCGTCAGTTTATGAATGTATGTATGAAGTCCAAGACGGAAAGTGTTGGACTAACATGAGGTTGGTTATGCCCGGCTGTGGTTGCAAACCAGCTGCAAAAAATTATGAATCCCTTGATTAGATAGCTTGTGGATGGTACCAGTTTCTCATAGAAAACTAATATGAAAGAAGTTTCCTGTCATATTTATTAATATCAATATATTTTGATTGAGAGAGAAATGTATTGCAGTGTCCAGATGCCTATTATGATAGGTTCGAGTAATAAAGGCAATATGAAGTGGAAATTAAAGATTTTAATTATAGTTATAATTTGCGATAAACTGTTTCCGATGGGTATTTGCTCCCGGGCGAGCTTCGAGATTAAACTGCATTAAGCAGGGTCGTTATGTTTAACGACTTCATTCTCTGGACTCTGCCGATCCACTCTATTCTCTGAATTTGTGCTATCGGATGTTTCGAAATGTCTTATATAAAATAAATTACCTTGTAAAACTTGTTAACGTTATATTTTAAAACTTAACTTGAAAATACCCAACCATCATCAATAAACCCAACAGTCACACCTACTCTTGACCCCACACTAAAATCGAGTCTTGCGTCGTAGTTTCAGAAACTACAAGAGACTTAACGGTCTCACAAACCAGACACGATACAAATACCTGTGGAACGCACAAATTTTTGTCTAGATACGTGGATCAAACCTGCGACTCCACGTTCCATAGCCGGCATCTAACTAACTACGCTACGGAGGTTGCCAAAACTGTTGCTTGAAACACAAATATTAAAAGAAAATTTAAATCCTACAATTTACGAAATATCCTAATTGTTATTGTAGATATTAAACAATGTAAATACAACACGGCTACACACAAGGTCTTATCCTATATCGCGAGTGTTTACAATCGCAAATTCCACCAACGCAAACGCCCATACTTGACTGTATTGGATCAGCCCATATACGTCCCACTGCAGGGCACGGGCTTCCTCTACAATCGAGAGTACGATTGAGAGGGCATATAGTCCACCACGCTGGCCTAGTGCGGTTTGGCGGAAATACCATACTAATTCTTATAAATTCGCTATAGTATGCAGGTTTCCTCACGATGTATTCCTTCATTGTTAAAGTGCGTGGTGATTGACTATTAATACACAAATGAATCCGAAAAGTCAGAGGTGTGCCCTGGAGTTGGAACCCGCGACCACCATGAACATGTTGGCAGCCGCATTTGGTCCGTTTAAAAACTAGGGCCCTACTATATTCATCGAACGAACGAACGAAGGACCCTACTATATTCAACGAAACGAAGTTCGAAACTTCGGATGATCAAAGTTTATATACGATACGAATGTTCCTACATAAAACTTATGGTCGTTATTGATTTATGGTCGTAACCATAGACTTATAGTTACGGTGTACATTATATATATACATTCGTATCGTATAAAAAACTTCGTTTGTCCGAAGTTTCGAACTTCGTTTCGTTGAATATAGTAGGGTCCTTCGTTCGTTCGTTCGTTCGTTCGATGAATATAGTAGGGCCCCTAGCCACGTACTTCAATAACACACCAACACCTGACAGCTGACACTATATACATATTCTAAAGACAAATTATTCGTTGGGGATCAAACAGAAAAAAATACCGTTTGTTAATCGATAGCCGGCTGTAAAATGAAAGATCGCTGGTTCGATCCCACACAGAGACAAATATTTCTTGGATCCACAGGATTAGGCATTAAATCCACCACTAAACTATGCATTCTATAAAGTGTAAATTAAAAAGCGATAAATAATATGACTATATAAATTCGTTGCATTACTATACAATCATAAACACTTTGAGAGTAAAATCCAATCGGCTTATTCATGTTTTCTCAATTTCGGCGTCGTAAATAAACGAAACTGATATAAATAACATAACACAGGTCCGACATCTTAATACGCGGTGGATATCGCAAACTGCATGTTAAAATACTGAATATTTTAAGTATAAAGCACAACATCAAATTACAGGGCAAATTAATTCCATCGAGGACAATTTGTTAGGAATTCGCCGGTTGTACTGTAAATAAGTGACGCAACAGTGACGGGCACGGTGGACAGGATTGAAGCCAGGGTGGTAGTCGGGACCCACTGAATTATTATAATTTTAAGGCAGTGTAAGGATAAGATAGGAGGTGTGCGAAAAATATAGTTGAAGAAAAATCATCAATGTATTAAAATCTAAATGATTAGAACATTTTTATTCCGAATGGCAATACATTTGATAATTCACGTAGGCTAGGTGTGACAATTTATTTCAAAAGTGTCATTTTTTAAGTTTTGTCATGAGCAATTTTTTTTACCATTAATAAAAGTACCATTCTTTATAGCTGCTGTAAATGATAATTACAAATCCAATTTTTAATGAAGCAACTAGACGAAGCAAAAAATATACGACATAAATCAACGCTGAGCTAATTAAAATTGCAATGCATTAGTCATACCCACTTAAGACTTTTCCGAAGCTATGCGAGCTATTTTTAGTCTAAACTCATCTTGGCGAATAAATTAGAACGTCCACTTGGAGATAGAAAGGTGGTCTGTAAAAACAGCTGGCAATAAATTGATCAAAGTGTTCTAATTAAAGTTACTGATATTGAAATGGACTGGACAGTTAATTTATTGATTTTAAATATAGAGAATACAATTATATTGATTTTAAATTATTGTACATATCATCCGAAGACCTTGAGCTACAAAACTATGCATCAAGCAAGTAACGAAGATAGTGCGTCAAAATTTTATCCGAGATTAGATTTGTCTTTGTTTAAAGTCTGAAATTAGGTGATGTTCCTCTTCTATCTAAGCTTTAGCCGAAAGAGACAATAATAATGCATCCAATATAAAAAGGATACCAATTTGTCCCCCATCATTCGTTGAAGTACAAGCCCCGGACACAACCTTCGCAAACACGCCGCACCTCCCATAGTCCTTATTAAAAGAGCAAAAAGTCTAATTTGCCTCGAATTAAACGCAATTTGAGTAATCAGATTCCGCACACAGGTGGGAATCCGAAACATCCCGGTACAGTTAACTTGATAAATTACAATATGCTTAACGGAAGAGCGGGCGGAGATTGCGGGCGCTCCTTGATTTTTTAAGGAAAATTCTTGTAACAGGCGAACAACGAAACCTCAAGTTTTAATGCCCGGACCGCCTTTAACATTTTATTTATGGATCAATGATGTAAGCTAATTGAGGTTTGCAAAATTCTTGTTGATGTTATGTATGCGGTAGTTTGTTGATTTTTCTTTAAGAATCAGGAAATGGAATATACATGATTTGTCGGACGATTTTATTTATAGTATTATTAAAAACATTGAGATTACCTGACTTATAGAAATGGCACAGTCAAAGCACACATTAAAAAAATATTTGCAGAAACATACTGTATTGTACATTTGGAGGTTACATTTGACATAAAATAATTAATAAAACTTCCTAAGCTGAACCAAGTTTGTATTTAAGAAACATTCATCTTCATCGTTATCATATTTTTTTTTTTTTTTTTTTTTTTTTTTTTATTGCTGTGAATGGCGTGACGAGCATGCCGTTCGCCTGATGGTAAGCGATGCGACCGCTCATGAACAGTAGCAAAACCAAACAACACCTTGGATTACAAAGCAATGGTTGGCATTCCACTGCGCTCGCCATCCTGAGACATAAGATGTTAAGTCTCAATATGTCCAGTAGTTACTCTGGCTACAATGTCCTTCAATCCGAAACACAACAGTGCATTTAAACTGCTGTTTGACGGGAGAAATAGACATTGCGGTGGTACCCACCCAGGCAGCCTCTCACATATGAGAGACCTACCACCGGTAAATATTTTCAGCCACAAGAGGTACACTGCTGAACAGAAGAAAGAAACATTGGCAATGATTTAAAAAATGGTCTTCATTTTTATGCCCTTCTCCCCCAACAATCTGGTTTACGTCAACACTACGAGATTTCCGATGTGTGTACCAGAACTAACACGTTGGTATTTATCATACCCAGCGCGGGCCCGCGTATCAGTCAAGTTCTCGAGACGTTGCAACGATGCAGCACATTCTAATAAGATAAGCTTTACTCGCCACTCATTACGTAAGCGACATATTTTTATAGAGCACGCTTGTGGTTGCGTCCGAAACGAGACTTGTATCCACAGATAAATTATAAGGGATCCAGCTGAAAATTAGCTCAATAATTAAATAATGCTGATCTAAATTCATATACTATTTTATATATTTGATCTTGCGCGTTCTACTAAATAGTGTATCGCCACATTGATTGTATAATTTATTAATTAACATTTCCAAACAAATTGTCCCGCATCGATACATACTGCATACTTCAGCGTTCCGTTTTATGTACTACTATAAATGAATAGAAATGTCTGTCAAAGAATGGAATGAACCGTAATACTTCGAAACGATATCTATGTTAAGCAGTCAGCAGAAACTAATATTGTTGTTGGCCTCACCAGTAAATAATTAGCATTTTTATTGTTACCAACTTGGGTACAATGTTGCTCAACGAAAACCATTGTGGTCTGACATGTATGAATTGCTATGAAGATGGGTTCTTGTTCCGAAACAAACTATTTTGTTCCCAATTCTTCAAGATATTCAGACAATATTATCGAGTCATGTTTTCTCAGCATAGTATTATTGTAATTAACAAAAGGAGGTCCAATGCTGAAACTTAAGTTGGAATTATTTTGCATCTTGTGATCCACTGGAAAAGTTCCCAGTAATCATAAAGTATATTACAATTTTACACATCATAATAGGCGCATCAAGTAAGTATCTAAATGTGACGAAATATTTTTTATAAATATTAAATCGCAGACCAACTGCAATGTTATATTAAAAGTCATAGATCCGTTACTGGACTTATACAATTAAGAAAATAATAATTCTATTCTTAACCTAAACCTTACTCCATTCAACTAACAAAACCTGCAGACCTTCGCTTTACATCTCAAAACGGTACAAGTATGTCAATAATTGGGAACGTTTTATAAAAACCGAGCCCACCAAAAGTCTCCGTTCAAATATGGTGCCGTCGTCGAACCTACTTCCCTGAGCCATGTCCCAAAACGGACGGCTCGCCTGACGTGACGGACGGACAGAACTTCACAATTCGTTTAAGGATTGAACGGGTATGCAAACAAAGTTTTCACTTCAATATTTATAACTGTATAATTTTGAAAGCACCTTTTGTCAATTTTGAAATTGCTGCTTCAGTGGATAAATAAATACACCCAACAGTCACATACATAGTCCTGACCCCACATTAAGATCGATTAAGTCTTGTATCGCAGGAATCAGAAACTGCGAGAGACTTTTTGGTCTCACAAACACCCAGACCCAAGACAAATATTTGTGAGCGTCTCAAATAAATGATAAAATGGCAATGACGTAAGTAAAGAGACTCAATCAATATTAAGGATGCAAATGTAGGATCGATAAATATTTGTTGAATACTAGACATCATAGAACCGCAAAGTTTTTAAAGTTTTCGTTAAAGCATCTGATGCCTATAGCAAAACACACAAATCTTAGTTTGGCCTCGAAACTACGAAGCGATGACCTATTACGTAATTTAATTCATAGGAACCCATAAACTCTGTTTTGTCTTTGAAGATAAAGTCCTTGACTGCAGATTTACTCGTACATACGTGGTAAATATTCAGGACAAAGCTTTGAAACAATACAACAACAGTAAAGTTATATTATGGCGAACATTAGAATCATACAACGATATATTATTTAAAGAGGTATTCGAGTTTTTCTTTTGTACAGTCAGCAACATAAGTCGCTACACATTCACGAGATTTGAAATTGTATTATGATCCAAAATAATAATTATTTTCAATATCGTATGGCACTTCTCGGCATAGATGACTTTACTTGGTTATATTTTACGACTACTGAGTAGTACGTACAAATTTTAATTCATAAAAAGGTTATCAAAAAATGTGAAGTGTTCAGCGATTTATGTTGCTGACTGTACGTTGTTTTCGTGAGTTAGTTACATGCAAAAAATAATTCTAACTCCAATAAAAATATTTTTAAGACGTGTTCGACTGTAACTTGTAATCTAAACCACAGAAAGCCAACCATTTAGCCACTACACCGGCCATCCACTTAATTGCCTCCATAGAATATTTCTAACCAACAACCTTCGTCCCAAGCGATTAACCCAACCATTCTGACAAACAAATAAACCATTGCGAAACAAAGGCACGATTATGATACACAAAAAACGACTCGCTCAAAATATTCCAGTTTTATCTAGCCTTGATTTGAGCCGAGTATCCTGCGGGTCGTCGACCCCGCGCCTCCCGCCTAAAGGTGGTCCTGTCAAAATCGATTCACGATTTTTTTTCCGCCTCTCTTTAAACTTAACTTGTAATTTGAGAGCAACGATTGACCGAAGTTGTTCAAGTACTTGTAAAGGTTTTTTGTAAATACGAGGTACCAATTACGATATTCATTGTTAAAAAAATGGTGCGGTGTTGAGTTCTTTTACCCAATTTTTAAAGCAGTTTTTGATCTTTTCACTATTTTAATACAGCCTTATGTAATAATAATTCGTTATAATATGTTAAGAATTCAGATGTTATGAAAAGAAGTCTTTTGTGGTTTATGATACATCGCATAAAATATAATTATATCATGAGCGTAGCCAGCGATGGGCTCAGGGTGGGGCAGCAGTCTAAAATGATACGTAATTAGAAAACTGTACGTGTTTTATACAAAAAGGTTACACCCTAAAGCACCCTGTATCTAAATTTATAATGCGATTTATCCTAAACACTTTCTTATTACTCACCTGTCAAGTACTTTACCTAGATCATTTATTTTTTTAGATTCCGTTAAGTACCTTACAGGCCAAAGCCAGGGTGGGGCAAGCGCCCCACTCTGCCCCACCGTGGCTACGCCCATGAATTATATCGAGGAGACACTGTGTGACTGTGAGTGTGTGTATTTTAGATTAAGAATATTATCGTAACATTTCTTCAGAAACCTATCGCTTCCCGCGAATGCTTCTATTGAATTCGCGGAATACATTCATAAAATACTTGACATTTAGAAGTCGGTCCGGAGATTATCGTTTCAGAATGTTTATGTTAAGCGTGGATACACTTATGAATACAAAATCAATACTCCCAATACTGGAATATCTGTCTTGTGTAAATTTTATTTGATATTATGTACCTATGTCTCTTTGATCTTCTACTTTTGAATGTCGATCTTCGTGACGTTGATTTCCAAATTCAATTATTAGATCGTGACAGAATGACTGAGCTAAGCATATTCACTTATTCAGGGTAAATTTCAAAGTCTTAAACAAACTGTTTTACTGAACTCTGAAGATAATAATACTGATTCACATGGTTTAAACTTACACATAATTAATTTCCATTTCACAATATCCTAATGATTGTTTAAATTATATTCAACATCTGGTATAAGCACGGTCGCCGGTCACTTTAATCAGTGGCGTAACTACACCATCGGGGGCCCGTGGCAAAAATTATCAAATGGGGCCCTTTGTAGATATAAAAAAAAAAATGAATATTGTAGTTTCGTTTTTATGAATATTGTTTGAATCTCAGTCTGAATTTTCGGACATGTATAGTCAATCTCCACGCACTATGACGGTGAATAGAAATATCGTGAGGAAACCTACATACCATAGCGATTTGCAAGAATTTTTATGGTATGTAAGCCCGCCAACCCGCATTAGGCCAGTGTGGTGGACTATATTATGGTCTAATCACTCCCAATCGTATTTTCGATTGTAGGAGAGGCCCTTGCCCTGCAATGGGACCTATATGGGCTGATACAGAACATCAGAAAATCTTTTTGGCCTCATGTTTCTCATCCGATTATGAACATAACTCATTTTCTAAAATCTAAAAAAAGGTTCTGTAATAACGATGAACGAGTGCTTTTGGATTCCATTTTCATTTCTTTCTAACACACAGTAGCGATAAACTTCAAATAATTGGTCTATTTTTGAAAAAAATCTCAAGTTGTATTAAATATAATGGAGTTTTAGGCCCAAAACAGTAATTAGCTCATTTTGCATTTTCGGACGTAAGTATTTAATCTAGCCCCTGGACTTAATTACCTATTCCTCTAAATCAGGATCACATTTTGCTAGTAACTGATTTATTATGGCTATCAGGGCTATCTCTATGTCCACGAAAACTAAATTAGTAGGTAACTTCGTGGAGTATAGTAAGCTCTCGACGTATAAAAAATATGTTTATTTTTTTATATGCATTGTTGCTCTTCTTCTAATGTCCAATGTAACCGCCATTGTTATATGGGTATACGCCTCCTCCAAATTATGCCATTTCACGCTTTTGTCAGCTCATCACATCCAGCATGCAAAAACTCGCTATTTTGCAAATCTTCACTCGTCACTTACTGGTGGCTAGAGCACTGCGACTTCAGCTTGCTAATCCAATGTGGTATGTCTATAACTTTGGTTCTCTGTCCGATAAGATCATCACGGATCTTATCTTCCAACGGGATTCTGAGCATAGCACGCTCTGTAGCTCGCCAAGCGACTCTAAACTAGTGGATCAGTAGTACTGTAAGTGGCCAAGTCTCAACACCATAGGTCGCACTGGTTGAAAGCTATCGTTTTCAAGCTTTTTGGCATAGGTGAAGACTTTTAGTATCTTTCTCAAAGAAGTTTCTACCTAGTTAAAGGGTCTGCCCCAGCCGGATAAATCAGAAACAACTTCAATCCACCAGGGCCACATACAGCGAGAGGTCTGCGGTTGTAGATCATTAATTCGGAGTTAATTTTAAGACCTACTCGCTGTGAGGCTGAATCTAGACCTTCTACGTCTATTGCAGTACTGACTTATTTTAGATAACTTTCTATTTATCGCTTCAGACTCCCTCTTTCTCTTTCGTTTTGCTCCTACCTTTTAAATAATTTCTAGAATAAAATATGTACAAAATTAACTTTATATTCTTTAAATTATAATTTTTAAGGTTTTCGGTTCGCGGTTTAAGACCGAGGCCCAATCGAGACTGGGCCCTATCGGGCTTGAGACCCTGTCGGACCAGGGCCCTGCCGGCCCGGGGGCCCCTTAGGCCGGGGGCCCGTGGCATTTTGCGCACTTTGCCACCCTATTGTTACGCCACTGACTTTAATACACAGACGCGCTTGCAAATTTTTGTGTGTAGTTTATCAATGGACTTATTACGGACTATGGTCGTGCGTATAGTCTAAGTATTTTGTTTTGGGAGCATAAACATTATGGAATATTTTGGAAAAAAATATATTTTAGTATATGCATTATTCTGAACCTCCTGTTAAAAAAATACTCAGATCAAAATATCCCTGTATCATCATCATCATCATCATCTCAGCCACAGGAAGTCCACTGCTGAACATAGGCCTCCTCCAATCCCTGTATATCTCTTGAATAATAAATGACCTAACGTCACACACCAATTCTCAGCATAGTCAAATAATATGTAAAAAGCTTCGCCTGGGTGGAGATATTCTTTCAATCCACTCCACACCTGCAGGCAGCCTTTGTGATATTGATTCGTTGGTGGGAGAAGTGGTGGGAGGCGCCTGACGTGACGGCCCAGTGGTAGCATGCGCGTGAGATGCGCGCGGTACTGAACAGTACTTGGGCATTGCAACTTTACTTTATTTTTCTAAAATAAAAGAATTTTTCTAAAATAAATGTAGTCTAAGTTACTCCTCATTATATCAGCTACCTGACAATAAAAGTCCCGTCAAAATCGGTCCAACCATTTCAGAGATTAGCCGGAACAAACAGACAGACAGACAAAAATTGTAAAAAATGATATTTTGGTGTATGTACCGTATATATATATTCATATAAATGTAGTAACAAACGGTTATTTCAATATTACAAACAGACACTCCAATTTTATTGTATCTATGTATAGATATGTGCCAGTAACATAAATTACACGGAAGTTTCAATGCCACAACATGCAAACCCCACATTTTGTGATAATAATTCTGCTAGAAGTCATGAAATAGAACCACGTCTTCTCATTTCACAGCCATCTTGATAATAAACATAATAGATGTCTCATCAGTGCGTGTTTAATACTTCGATACTTAACTCAATTGCGTTGATGGCGCGTTTATGGGACCATTTATGGACATTATTTTGGTTCATGTTCGTGGTAATTATTGTGAATGGTGTAACAAAAATGGAGATTGCTTAATAATTGCTGTGTTTATGGATGATTATTTAGATTCCGACAATATTAATAAGCATAAACACGATGGTGTTGTTGCTTTGTTGATGAACGTACATATATTTATGATACTACTGTACTTATGATACTGTATGAAGACGACCATTTTTGTTCCGTGCCACGAAAAGTATATAGGGCTATTGGTTCCTCTAATTTGAGAATAATAGTAAAACTTAAACAGTACCAAGAAGCCCTTTAGATATTTCCATTGGTCTGGTTCGTCTATTAGCACGCTTAGATTTTTTGTTGCAATCCGTACTTATCCCATATGGTGCATTTTTCAAATATCCAGAAAATCGAATCGTCCTGAAAGTGTACCAACTAGATTCCGTACAAACCCCTGCTGCAGGAGAGTTGGGGGGCACGACCCCCGGGTCACGGTCCGGCGAGCCGGCTCAACGACGACTGTTTCGGCATGATGTTTCATTCCCTCGCTGATTGAGATATCGTGTGGCACCGCTTTGTAGCGCCGACCCTGCCATTGTGGCCCGTCACGGTCTTAAATGGAATGTTTTGAGAAAAAACGATGTTTTTTGGAATAGATTGGAGTGGTGTTTGTTTATTTAGATACAAATTTTGTAATATGAAAAAGAGTGACTGAAGAATATATAAAAAAAAGAAAATGTCATGCATTTATGGAGATGTGTTAATAATCGTGCACATTTACCAATATACAATTTATTTAAAAGAAATCTCAACAGCAACAACAACATACTACATAGCTTTCCCGCTTTAGTAAGATACGGGTCTAATGTTTTTTGATGTTGCCACATCCAGACTTGAAATAAATTTTCATTGATAATCCTTACATTTAGTTCTTGCCACTCTGTCTCGCAAAGCCTGCACAGATTGTGTCAAACTTGTGTACCCTACTACGAGTATATCGACAACCGAGCTCTACATTTAATAAGTAATGATCCACATAGTAACGCGAAGACGTGAATGAATCGCTCACACGATCCCTAGTGCGTGATTAGTCGGCATACCTCCATAGAAACAATGCATCAATAGTGATGTGCTAATAATCGCGCGCCATCACTAGCATTAATATTAGCCAATAATGATTATTATTCAAAAACATTGTTCAAACTAAGAGAGCATGTATACAGGAAATAAGAAAATACGAATCACTACAACTAGTGGTAGGAGATATATTAGTTGATGCCACTAACAATCATCTTCACCTTATCATGTTGCAGGGTATAATTTCCACAATATAATTTGCCTGCAGTTGTATCAGCAACCGACATTGCCATTCAATTAGGAACAATCCACACAGCCAAGAGTGACGCGAAGACGTGAATGAATCACTTGAGTGCGTGATTAGCCGAGCTATCACCATTGAGACAATGCATCAATAGTGATGTGCCGATAATCGCGCCTTCACTCGGGTCGCTCAATGGAACGGCGCGACGCGACGGGTCCGGCCGGTTCCGACACTGTACCCTGTAGTAGGGTTGCCGCATTAATTGAGCCATTTATTTTGGGTATAAGTGGTAGAGCCAAGAGGCAAAGTGTAATCTATAGTATTTGTTAATTGGCAAAGGTCGAGTAGTGACTATTTTGAAGAAGACAGAGATTAACTGCTTTTGCTGTTGTCAAATTAATTTTGAAAGATATTTTTCGGTGGAGTTATGCTGTAACTAATATTGGCTAGGGGTGTATCATAGACACTAAGCTAACTCGGCTAAGGTAGCGACTGCCCTATAGAAAACCTGTATAACAATATTACTATTGCGCTTTTTTTGATGACTGAGACTGACACAGGCCAAGTTATATATTTTTGGCATAATCCTTGCAGATGTGTACCACACCTACTATTTCACAAGTATTGTAATACTTTTGGGCGTCCGTAATAACTTACTATTGGGCCACTTACATGCCACTCCTATGTCAAAAAAAGTTGAAAACAAACTAAGCGTAACCGCTTCAATGAATCACTAATAGAATAATATGCATTGTCACAATGTTGTATTATGAAGTGATTGAGCAATTTGCAGTGAATAGAAATGGCGCGAGTTTTTTTCGTACCTATTTTAAATATTTTCACTATTGAATAAACCGACGTAGAAATCTTTGAGAGGTCCTTTTTTTATTAGTGGACTGTGCTCAAAATGATAATGCTGATATTGATACATTTAACTTGTTTTAGTTCGCTTATTCGAACTAATAACAATCGCTTACAATACAATTTTCATTGACAAAAGTTCCAAGTACACAAAAGCAACACAAATAAAAAAAAAAACAAATTACCATATCACAAAGTACTTACTTCGACAATACCAGTACATACGAATATACAAATTACTTATATGTTTCTTTATGCTAAACTTGTGTAGTTTCTTGCGGTAATTTATTGCTCCAAAAACTTAATTGATAGCTTTTTTCAAGTACAATATATCATGTTAAAGCAAATTGTACGCAATTCGTCTTCCAATGAAACAATCTGACATTTAAAAATTCAAGAAATAAGTGGCGTGTAATTGTGGTTAATTTTATAACGGTACGTTGTTTGTGGCTGGCAACCCTAAATACGGGATTTTATCCCGCTCGAGTTCCGTAAATATAGGTGGCGTGATTGATAAACGCACGAAGCTGATTGAGACCTTAATTCGCGCTGTTATTACTGAGTTATCGCGTCCCTTGCGCCGGGAGCTAGTCACCAAAAGATTCCTTGAAGTCCTAGATTTCTTAGAGCGTAGACCTTGCAAACGCAGTATACGACGTACACCCACAAGGCGGACGGGTGATTCCCTAAGATAGCAGAAAGTCTCAAGATGTCGAACGCTTCGCTTTTTCTAGGTTGTAGTTCTAGTTCCACTCGTGTATTTTTTCTACCCATAAATTTATTTACGTCTGAAAAACAGGCAATCGGTTTATCTGATTTGAAATCTATGGACTATCGTAAACGGTGAAGGTTAATGCAATATAAGTAACAACGCTAAGTTCTCTGACATAGTGGAAGTGTTCTATTTGACAATCATACCGCGGTGGAGATCTTAATCTTAATATACCCACAGTCACATTCATGGTCCTGACCTCACACTAAGATCAAGTCTTGTGTCGTGGGTATCAGGAACTACGAGAGAATTTTCGATCTCACAAACATCCAGACCCGAAAAAAATGCTTGTGGTACACACAAATATTTATTTTGGTGTGGTCGAGAACAAGGCCTCTCGTTTGTCAGACGGCGTCTTACCAACTGCGCCACGGAGGCTGTTAATTCATCCATACTGAAGCAATTCATACTGAATTATAAACTAGAAAAAGCGAGACTAGCACTACAAAATCTTTTGTTATCCAGTCTCAGTCAACTAATCGGTAAAGATCATTCATCGACCCTTAGGGCAACAGAAATACCGTTGCCAAAATTTGTAATCCTTGCATCTTACGGGATAACAGGCGTGTCGGTATGAATGCATTCATAAATATGTTTTTATCGGTTCATATATCACTTGGTGTAAGTCGTTAATGTCGATTAACTCGCTAAATGAGTAATAATATTGCTGTTGAATCTGATTGATGGCCTTTGTTTTTTCATATTGTACAATAAAAAAAAGACGAGTTTTTTGTTAATTTGGTGTGTGGTAACTCGTAGCCAATGTTGATGTCTGTCGTAGTTAATGTCTCAAGTCTTTTTCTTTTTACTTTTTAACCCAAACTTCACGTCAGGTTTGCAAATCACAATATCCATCCATCAGCCAAAGGAAGTCCACTGCTGAACATAGGCCTCCCCCAATGATTTCCACAGTGACCTGTTGGAGGCAGCCTGCATCCAGCGACGTCCCGCGACCTTTACCAGGTCGTCTGACCACCTGGTGTAATCACAATATTACGCCTTAATAAAATTAAAAACATTATTGATCAATTCGGTCTTTTAAAAGAGGAGTTATTCAATTTCATTTATTTTTATTCTTGCTTACAACGATTAGCATAAGTGATGTCATAGCATATTTTAAATGGCGAAATAGACTTGAGTCTATTGGGACAAATCTTGAGATTTGTCTCACTGCAAGTGGACAATTGGCCTATGCGATCAAATGGCACGTACCGCGAGAGAAATAATCGTATATTTTAGATGATATCAAAATTACTACAGGTGCTAGAGCTTTCTGATACCAGAAAATAAAAAATCGTGGCAATTCATATAGCACGGTCATCGCATACTACATTGTAAGAGATAAAGACCGTTTAGACAAAAAACGTTTAAACTTAGTCTTTCCTATTTCACGTAATACTGCTTTTTCAGACTCACCTTGGTGAACTCAAAGTATTTATCAAATATAATGCAAGTTGTGTTATGAGGAACTAGTAATAGAGCATAGTAGAAGTAATGCGGCATTTTTTGTATGAGATAATTACAGATAATAGTGCTGTAACAAGTACAGTCAACGACAAAAGTCGTTGAGCATATCCAAAACGCCAAAAGTCATGCACACATGAAGCAACAGAAGTGGTTGACCAGGTTCGGCCACAAAAATTCGTGAACACCTTAAGGTTACAATAGTTTCTGAGCAACAAAAGCAACAAAATTCCTAAACACGCCAATATTACATAATTCAATGAACACTTGTAAAAATCAAGTTTGCCATAGATGTGTTCATCTACTTTTGTTGCTTTATAACACAATTTATATTTTTTGCTTTTCTCTGCATTGACTTATTTTGTGTTTTTGTGAAATATATTTACGCGAAGTTTAAATGTTGTTCTTGTTCGTCTGTTATAATATGTGCCTAATGTTATTCATACCGTGCTGTTGATGTTGCAAATATTATAATAAGAGCTTACATAAAATAAGAAAATATAAATTACTCACTGTACAACTTGTACTTGTGTGTACGATTTTGGAAATAATTTAAAAAAGTAAATACAAAGATATAACATTTATTGATCGAAAAAATAAATTCAAAATATATCTAAAAAGGGTAGAAATATTTAAAATCTTGTGTGGCCTCCATTTGCTTCGATGACGGCCTGTAGTCGGCATTGCATAGAATTTACTATATTTGCACACACATCTCCTCTGAATGTATCCCATATGCGTTCCACGTGCCTTATAATGCCTTCCTTCGTACATGGCGTGTCGGGCTCCCAGGCTTGGACAATGAGACCCCATAGATTTTCTATGGGGTTCAAGTCTGGACTCTTCGGCGGGAACGGCATTTCTATAACAGCATTTTCATTATTGCAGAACCATGCTCGACATCTTCTAGCTTTGTGCACGGGGCTGTTGTCGTGGACGAGGTGTATTGGCTCTGATACGTGCATTCTGGCCTTAGGAAGTATGTAGCAGGTTCTCCAACAGATCTATATAGCCTTCGCTATTCAAGCGGCCGGTCACTTCTGTCAGCTCACCGGGGCCCGATGCACTCATACAGCCCCAAAAACCAACGCTAATACGGCCCCTCGATCGATTAGCTCTGATATTTCTGGGGTTGTATCTCTTCTCACCAGCTAATCGCCAAAGAGTGCATCTTCCATCTTCCGTTGATTGAAACGTTTTTTTCGTCCGCGAAAACGACTTGTGAGAAATCGAAATTCAGAAATCTTTCGGCATATTGCAGGCGTTCCAGTTTGTGCTGTGGTGTTAAAATAGTTTTCTCGCTGGAACTCGATTATGAAAGCCGTGTTCTTTCAGCCGCCGACGAATTGTTTGTGTCGATAGATCCATGTCTGCTGCGACTGTCGATACACGAGTGAAGCCGCTGCTTTGGAAACGCCGGACAATATCAACATCTTGATCTCTTCTAGTTTTCCTCGGTCTACCAGTACGTTTAGATGTTTCAATCAAACCTTCAGAATCCCACCGTCTTGTCCACAGGTAAACTGCAACTTAATGCCTCGATTACAAAAAAGTAACCTGTGGTATAATGGACAAAAATAAATAAAATTGAAAATAAGCAATACACCCAACAGTCACATACATACATACACTACACTACAGACTTTTCGGTCTCACAAACACCCAGACTAGGAACTAATACCTTTGTAATACCTGTGTTTATTTTAATTATTAGGTTACTTTTTTGTAATCGAGGCATTAAGTTGCAGTTTACCTGTGGACAAGACGGTGGGATTCTGAAGGTTTGATTGAAACATCTAAACGTACTGGTAGACCGAGGAAAACTAGAAGAGATCAAAATGTTGATATTGTCCGGCGTTTCCAAAGCAGCGGCTTCACTCGTGTATCGACAGTCGCAGCAGACATGGATCTATCGACACAAACAATTCGTCGGCGGCTGAAAGAACACGGCTTTCATAATCGAGTTCCAGCGAGAAAACTTATTTTAACACCACAGCACAAACTGGAACGCCTGCAATATGCCGAAAGATTTCTGAATTTCGATTACCACAAGTCGTTTTCGCGGATGAAAAAAACGTTTCAATCATCGGAAGATGGAAGATGCACTCTTTGGCGATTAGCTGGTGAAAAGAGATACAACCTCAGAAATATCAGAGCTAATCGATCGAGCGGCCGTATTAGCGTTGGTTTTTGGGGCTGTATGAGTGCATCGGGCCCCGGTGAGCTGACAGAAGTGACCGGCCGCTTGAATAGTGAAGGCTATATAGATCTGTTGGAGAACCTGCTACATACTTCCTACGGCCAGAATGCACGTATCAGAGCCAATACACCTCGTCCACGACAACAGCCCCGTGCACAAAGCTAGAAGATGTCGAGCATGGTTCTGCAATAATGAAAATGTTGTTATAGAAATGCCGTTCCCGCCGAAGAGTCCAGACTTGAACCCCATAGAAAATCTATGGGGTCTCATTGTCCAAGCCTGGGAGCCCGACACGCCACGTACGAAGGAAGGCATTATAAGGCACGTGGAACGCATATGGGATACATTCAGAGGAGGAGATGTGTGTGCAAATATGGTAAATTCTATGCAATGCCGACTACAGGCCGTCATCGAAGCAAATGGAGGCCACACAAGATTTTAAATATTTCTACCCTTTTTAGATATATGTTGAATTTATTTTTTCGATCAATAAATGTTATATCTTTGTATTTACTTTTTTAAATTATTTCCAAAATCGTACACACAAGTACAAGTTGTACAGTGAGTAATTTATATTTTCTTATTTTATGTAAGCTCTTATTATAATATTTGCAACATCAACAGCACGGTATGAATAACATTAGGCACATATTATAACAGACGAACAAGAACAACATTTAAACTTCGCGTAAATATATTTCACAAAAACACAAAATAAGTCAATGCAGAGAAAAGCAAAAAATATAAATTGTGTTATAAAGCAACAAAAGTAGATGGACACATCTATGGCAAACTTGATTTTTACAAGTGTTCATTGAATTATGTAATATTGGCGTGTTTAGGAATTTTGTTGCTTTTGTTGCTCAGAAACTATTGTAACCTTAAGGTGTTCACGAATTTTTGTGGCCGAACCTGGTCAACCACTTCTGTTGCTTCATGTGTGCAAGACTTTTGGCGTTTTGGATATGCTCAACGACTTTTGTCGTTGACTGTACATGCCCATCCAAAAAAGTATTTCCTGTAGTGATGTAGAGGCTGAACATAAACACAATATGCAGTTATTTAATATGAAGTTCCGTGATTTTATTTTGTATTAAACGTTTGCGTAAACCACTACATAGATACATTTTAAATTACAGTGTTAAAGATTAATGATTAACTGAATAATAGCTTTAAATTTCTCATTTGCTGTTATGATTCGTATTTATATTTAATTTTGCTGTTGAAATTACATAGATTAAAGAAATGTAATGTTTTAAATTCTAGTAATAAAAGTAAAATAAATGTTACATCTAAGTTTTAAAAATAATTTAACTAAGAATGAACTTTATTAAAAATACCGTATATAAAATACGGTGACACGATAAATCCACCTATTAAAGAAACAATTTATTTCTTTTGAATAGGGAATCTCAAAACATCACATAGATACATGGAATTATTGCCTATTTTATAAAACCAATCATTAACGTCCCGAATCACTGTTTTGCTAATAATTTAATGAACATCGAGAATAGGAAGTCATTATCGAAATCAAATTAAATAAACACGTCAATAACTCTTCGAATATTTATAACCGAGTGGAAACGACATAAGCAAATGTTGGAAATAGCGCCATAACTTAAGAAAGAAATAAAATGTGTGCATCAAATAAACGATGATATCATTAGAGTCACTTGATAATTTAGACTTTTATTTCCTAAACGCGATAAACTTTGATCAGCAAAATCCTCCAATAATGTACGGTATTACTTGAATATCAGCACTATTAACTCTGATAAGCAATTTTTAAGTACTCGTTAGATTTGTATTACCGCATAGTATCGCACTATAACGGTAAAGGAAAACATCGCGAGGAAACTTACATACCGCAGATTTAAAAAATCTATGGTATGTAAAGTGCCCTGCAATAGGACGTATAAATGCTGATTTGAAAAGTACTGATTTGTATTGTTAAATTTAATTTAAAATGTAACTTCTTATTCGAAATTAGCACATTTGGATATCTGGCGTAAGATCAACATTTATAAAACCTAAAAGTAAAACAGTGGAACTATAAATGAAAATCATAATATTAGCAAACAGATCAAAACATTTGTATTCAGTTCCACGCCTGATCCCACAACCCAAGCTCCCGGTCAAGAAAGCGATGACAATATTATGCAGCGGAGTGCCACGGGCCACGCTAGATTACCGACCGATATTGAAATAAAATATGCTCCACCCGCAGTTGATTACAGCCCCAGCTAATGCCCTAACTGTTTATCACCGAGCCCTGATGTATTAGCTACGTCGCTGCCATTACCGCGCGAATACTCTAAACTAGATCGGTAAATATAACTATTCAGATATCGCCCGCAGTTGTTTGTGATTGAGTTAACGTAAGCAAATATTTTACTGCGATATTTACTATGGTAGCTCACAGTGGAGTTATTAAAGTAATTTATTAATTCATATTCTATGCGGTACCGATTTTTATCAAATTAGATTAACAAATTGATAACCACTAAATAATAGAATATCACATTAGAAAATATGATAACATCAGGCCAGCAGCATGCGCGTCTCGCCATTGAGTGTAACAGAAAAAAAATAATATTGAAAGTCCATGAAGACCTCGAAAATTATATTTTTTTGTCCAACCCTTAATCATAATTATTCTCAGCCATTTAAAGTTTAATAAGTAAGACAACACTTCCTCCAGCAACCTCCAAAGCAAGGAAACAGCCTGCATTCAGTTATTTCTACAGCCTTCATCAAGTGCAGCAAAGTGATATGTCACCCCTGCCACAATAAACGCTGTAATGTATTAGCTCTCAAGTCAACATTACTCACAGAAAACATTTCGAAATCATGACATATTACCAAAGCCCTTTGCTTTGCTAAGCATTGCATCATTATCGAAAATACCCCGGATTAGCGTCACCAGCAACACAATGGTAACAGATGACGGGGCATCATCAGCCGCATTGTTCGGAGCGATTTGCATGCGGAGATTGATTGATTCATTTGCGTGATCGATCGAGCGGCGTGGCGCAACACTATTTTGCCTGATATCGATCAATCTGGATAGATGGCGTGGCGTAATGTTTGAAGTTTCGACTACCCTCTTAAGTGCCGTTAACATGCAAATATGATAACAGTACTAATTTTGGGCAAAAATTATAGTTGTCATTGATATATAAAAAAACGTAATTTCTGCGGTTATGTATAAGAACTTGAATGTTTTAATTAATCCGTCATTTACACAAAACGATGTAATATTTATCAATTTCAATACTAAGCTTACTTAAATAAACTATCGATGTGGAAATATTATTCTATTTTAATTTAAAAAAAGTAAAGTTTTATGGTGAAGGAAAACATCGTGAGGAAACCTGCATACCATAGCGATTTATAAAATTTCTATGGTATGTAAGTCCGCCAACCCGCACTAGGCCAGCGTGGTGGACTATATGGCCTAACCACTCTCAATCGTACTCTCGATTGTAGAGGAGGCCCGTGCCCTGCAGTGGGACGTATATGGGCTGATACAGATACAGATACAGAAAGTTTTATCCGGCCGACCAGATGTCCTGGATCGAGTTTATCTATTAATCGGCTCGCTCCAAATAGTCCGGAAATGAGGCCATCGGGTGTTATCAGCGGTCTAATTCCGACTGGTCAGATTTAGCGACGATTGCGCAGGTTCGATGACCGACCAACTCGCTTCTCCACTGAATATTTAGAATAGGTAATGGGAGTCAGGGTTGCAACGGCCTGCGGAAATGTTAACTAGATTTTATGAGGTCAAGGTATACCTTAGCGGAATAAATGCTCAATTGAATTTCAGTCTAAGTATACCTTAGTGGAGTTAATAGTCAATTATACTGCAGTGCCATTCATTTTAATGACGATGGAAAAAAGCATGACAAACATTGCCATTACAGTTTGCATATCGGAGGAAAATACAGGTGTTTCAACAGTGGACTAAAGACTTCTTAGATTATAGATTGGGACATATTCTCATAAAAAATCGATTAATATTCTTAAAACGATTTGATCACTCTCAGCACCTGATCAAATATGAATGCAGCTGTGTTTTACTAACTGATTCACCTTTCTTTCCATTATCTCTGTCTAAGGCTGTTTCGCCAATCTGAGGATATCTTAGACAATTGAATTTATCAAAAGCTTTGCATTGCTGTTTCGTGTTCTCAATGAGATAGCCCGGAGCCCAACATCCTTAAAAGACAGCGGTGCATTTACGATTTCTGTAAGATTGTGGTTGTCCACAGGCGACGGTGATCACATGCCATTATGTCCTGTTAAAAAAACAAGTCTCAACAGTTTAGTGACCCATGGTCGTCTAGGCTAGATTCTCAGGGTCAGGCAAATTTACTCGGTATTAGATTTATAGCGCCAGTTTTGCATCGTTATCTTATTTTAACCTGTATTGATATTACTAGAGTTTATGTTTAGTAATTTCGTCATTTTTTGCTGTGGTCCTTTCCACTTCCTTTATTTATGATTGTCTTTAAGCAATTAACAGACATGCTTTGTTAGGGCTTTTGTAACCTAAATCATTAAGAAATAGAGAATGAAATAATACTCGCCTTTCAGAAACGTAAGGATTACAATAACATGCATATATTCTATGCAGCGAAATCTCGACCTAACCAGTCGTGAGCCTCGAGAGCCCATAATTACTTGCCCAAAGCCTTACAATTCACGAAAATGCGCTCACATGTATTAAATTGTAGAGGAGAGCGCGGAAGTGGCGACCCCATTGCAAAAGGTCGCCGCGTGTATTTGGACGAGTTCTCGACATGTGCTGCCATTCCTTCGACAATTTGCATAAAGTTTTCGGATAAGCGAAGGCGTGGTGCACTCAAATTTCGGACAAATGCCTTTTAAATATCAATATATGCGACATGTTATGGTACGCTTTGGCACTCTCGTTATTTTTTTGGGTTATGGGTGGTATTTATTTATTGTTATTGTTAATTTTATAAGATAACGCGTGTTGTAAATATAAAAATATTGAGTGGAATATCTGTACACTTATTACAGAGATCTTTTCGTATCATTTGCTGAACAGGAGATATTTTTCTTTACGTCATATTATATTAAACGAAAAAATAAATCTAGTACTACTATTTATTAGCACAAAAAAGATCCGAATAACTTTGTAAGAGAGCTTTTTGACTATGGGGACTATTATTGACTATTGGGAATAACTTTGAATGTAGATGATCATAATGTTATTGAGTCGGAATAGGTGATCCATTAGCCAAAATTTTGAGATATTTTAGGTATTTTTATTAAAATAATGGGCTATTTTAATTTCTTTTATGAACACAAAATTCTTTCACTTTCAACAAGGGAAAGGTCTATGAGTGTAATGCTACATTTCTAATTCATAATACAGACACAAAATTGGTCCCAATTGCTGCAGTTTGCCAACCATAAGAAGCTAAAAGCATGCTTGCAACAGATCACTAGAGAAATTCAGTGGGAAGGCCTTTGTTCGTCATTGAAATTCTTTTGGTTATGGAAATTGATTGTTGAAGCTGAAAGTAGGTTCACTGACATTTGGTTTTCTATTGGTATTTGGAGCAGAGCGGACAGTCTATAGTTATGCCGAATATAGACGAGCTTGGCCTGATCACCGTGGCTTTAGTTTTGTTTATAACAGTTGTTGGCGCGTGAAGGGATTATCGTTAGTAAAATAAAACCTCGGGCCATCGGTACTGTTGTGCCGAAAAAGGCATGTTGTTAAATATGATAATTCATTTTACGAAAGCCTACATGGCGCTGTTTGTTCTACGCTGGCTGTGGAATGAGTGGCCACGGGTTCGATCTCTGTACCGACACAAATATATGTGATTTGGGTGTTTTTGAGACCGAAAAATCTTTCATGGTGTTTGATACCCACAACATAATTTTTTTATCGTTAGAGAATGTATAATATAGAGCGCTTTCATACATTTGAGTTTTGATTAATTTAGTAAAATAAAATAAGGTAGGCAAAATGCGAGTGCCGCTACTAGCACCACTGCTTGCCGTCTCAGGGATACAGGTTTGAGTGCATGTTTGAAACTTATATTTTCACATAAACAATGATTGACTTGGGTAGAGACCTTCCTTATTTTAGACGATCTATAAATTGATTAGATACATGTATTGATTCGATTAATTAGTGGATTTTCACAAGATTTAAAAGCTGGTCCCAGTTCTGAGATTTATTCTCCCGACAGATCGCAAGTCGCTACACAGCGTGAAAATTAATGTTTAAAATCTATCTACATCCTTGACATAACGAATAGGGTTTTACTAACTAAACCACGAGGTATTAGCATACTCATTAAAAGCTTAAATCATGGCATAAATTCAGTCAAAACCTCGGCCTACAACGAGTCTAACTAACCAGCCCTAATTTACGATATAATTTTAGATATTTAATTCAACATAATATTTTATTTTGCTTGCAAACTACTTATTTTTGCTAATTTAATCGTACCGTATTTAAGTCCAAGCCATGTCTTATGATAAGGCTGGTACCGCCTGGTCGTGGAGGGATGGGTCTTCCGATGAGTCCCGCACGCCGCGGCGCAGCACAGCAGGAAGTATCTCTTATCCCGGATCTTCTCGGCCGCCTTGAGCCTCTCCCGGGCCAGGCGGCCGGCGCAGCGGCGCGGCCCGGGGCTCACCGCCGCCACTACCACCGCCACTGTCACCATCACCACGCACCACCGCATCGTGCACTGATCATCTGGCATCCATTGTCAAGTATCCACAAATTTTGTAAAGTTTTTTTTTTGTTGCGCTAATACTGTTTACGCTTTAGTCCGCATAATTTTAATTAATAAAAAAAAAACTGGAATTTTTATGGCGCCTAAAAAATACAATTGTTGACTATGGCAGGTTTGTTATTTATGTCAAACAGATAATAACAAAGATTTTTTTTAAATAGACAAATATTATTGCGAAAATATTTATTAAATTACTCTTTGGCATTAATTAATAAAACACACTATAACCTAAACCTTATATTTAAATTTCGAATTCCAGTGAAAACTTTTTGCCGCCAAATTCCGAACGAGTTGAACACGTGTTCCAAGTTCAAACGCGACGGGCTGAAGACACGTCCGCCGGTGTCGGGGAGGACGCGGGCACTGGACGTGCGGCCATACAGCCACCGTGAAACAGTCAGCTTACGCGATTGCGGGACCAACCCGTGTAAGATGAATACGCGTAAGTCGGGGTATGTTGTACCAACGTACAAATTAATTGGGACTAAAACCCGAAGGTAGTTAGCATGTATCTGGTATCTAATTGTTGTCGGAGCTTAAAGAATGCTGTGAAAAAAGACGAAACTTATGCAATGGGTTCAAGATATTAAATTGCAATAAATACAACGAAAAATTATGTCATATTTAAACACTAGGTACTAAAAAAACCGTAGATGTGACTTTTAGCAAGAATTCATATAATTTCGGCAATTCATTTTACTATTAACTAGGCATGGAACGATCTGAAACTTAAATCGCGTAAACCGGAGTAGCATAATCAGGGGGGTCACTACAGAGTACAGATGGTGGAACATCCTGCCGGCTTCGAGATATCTCGTGGAGTGAATCTGATTCATTTATTAATTAGGTGAAGCGGGAAACAAGGCGCTTGTAGAATACTAATGCAAGACCCCGGCTAGCTGAGTATAGGAATGTATCATAAGCTATTATCTAGCTACGATTCATATAGATGTATATATCTATACATATCACGTAATAGACAGAGAGCATACAATAGCTTTATAGTTGTATTCTAGAGCTTTTTCTTTGATAACTTCACTTCCGAGAATACGAATTGTAAGTTCATTCCTAGAATGCTAAGTTTTTTATTTATTGCAATGAAACTAGCATATTATTCGCCTGATGGAAAGCGACACGACCGCTCAAGGACGATAACAAAACGAAACAACACCATGAATTACAAAGCAATATTGGCATTGCATTCCACTCGCTATGCTTAGACATTAGATGCTAAGTCTCAATATGTCCAGTATAGCACAACAGTGCATTGACACTGCTGTTAGGCGGAAGAATAGACATTGCGGTGACACCTCTCACATATAAGAGCAATGTAAAAAAAAATGTTGTTAAAAAATGAACATTATGCTAATATTTACAGGTCAAAACATCAAGTAGACAATCATGCTAAAAGCCACTTTAAATTAGTTGCAAGCTTGTTATATTATCCATCGTAACACAATTTAATTTATTTAAAAAAAAAAAATAGATCAACTGATTCAAACAAACAGCATTAAAAATCCTCTAAAATACTTACCTATACAACCTTACTATCAAAACTCACAAAAGATGATCTACAATCAAAATTCCAATCGCCGAACCACCTCATTAACCAATTGGGAACAACATCACGGGACGTCAGAGAAGGCGGCAAGGCCTACTAATTAGGCCCATCGCACAGATAACACTGATAAGCGGCGAGACTACGCGGGCGGGCTGAGGCTTCAACCCCCTTACCTCCTCTACCCATCCTTTTTGATACTTAAGCTATGTGAGGCAGAAGTGGCTAGGTTAGAAAAAATAAAATAAATAAATAAATATCATACAACAGTTACATACATAGTCATGATCCCACACTAAGATCGAGTCTTGTGTTGTGGGTATCAGGAACTACGATAGACTTTTCGGTCTCAGAAACACCCAGACCCGAAAGAAATATTTGTGGACCGCACAACCTTTTCTCTCGGTGCTATGTTGTTTTGTTTTGGTTACAAAAATTTGACCTTTACCTCTAATAGACTTTTAAGTAGCAATTTTGATTTTCCTCCTTGCTAAAGATATGAAATAAATAAAAAGTTCAAAATGGCGACCAATATTTTCAATTCTGACTACGAATTTACCTTTTACTCTAAAACACTCATAAATTACTTTTTATTTTATTGCTACGAATAGCGAGACGAGCATGTCGTTCGCCTGATGGTAAGCGATACGACCGCTCATAAACAGTAGCAGAACCAAACAACACCTTGAATTACAAAGCAATGCTTGGCATTCCACTGCGCTCGCCATCCTGAGACGTAAGATGTTAAGTCTCAATATGTCCAGTAGTTACTCTGGCTACAATGTCCTTCAATCCGAAACACAACAGTGCATTTACACTGCTGTTTTACGGGAGAAATAGACAAAGCGGTGGTACCTACCCAGGCGGCCGCTCACATATGAGAGAGACCTACCACCAGTAAAAACTCAACACAGCATTGGGTCCGTTTTACAAAACCTCCAGTCATTTCTTGTTAAAAAATCCAAGAGTTATACCAAAAATGATTAAAAAAGTGCCGTTTTTCTCTAAAACACTCATAGATTATTTTAGCTCAACACAGCAGTGGGTCTGTCAGCGCACCTGCCGAGTCATTTGCATGCCGTTTCCGCGACGTCCCGTGCCTTCCAATTACCGAGATACACGTCGCGGACTGATCCGCGTATCTGAACCGATATTGTCTCGCCGACGTATATATCTTACTAATGGACAGGCAAAACAAAGGTTCTTCTAATACATGAATCATTAGACGAAAAATCAATGCTTTTATGCAACATTAATATTGTCCTCATGCTAAGTAACCTTCCTTCTGTTTTTTTCATTATGTCTGACAAAGAAGAAATTATTCATTTGATGGCAAGTGTTTACCGGCTTCAATTAGGTAGGTATAATTTTTAATATTTGGATTGTAGGTTTCATTAAAATCTCAAAATGAGAGAAGATAAGGAAAAGAGGAACGAAACATAAGGATTCGAAAATTGTAATTGAAATAATTTTTCGCTAGGTTTCTTCTTTAAAGTATGTAATAAAATGTTCCGAAGCGGCAACACGACGTATCACATGATGTTTAAAATACTCGAGCTACGATACGCTAATTTTAATTGTATTTAATCTGTTCTCAATATTTTACGGCAATATTGTTTTATATGGAATTAAATTAAATTATTTGGAATGCGAACATCGATCTCGTTCAGATAAACGCGTTGAAATCACCAACAATACAATCTAGGGACAGAATTAAACCGTCTTGATTTAGCTGTGTTGCTCGCTCTTAGAAATGATCGCGTTATTTTCTAGCTTTCCATGTTTGTGGCGTAGTTAAAGTTTTAAGAATTATTAGATAATATTGTAAAGTTAAACCAAATCCGCGATAAAATCCGTAAGAATGTTTTGTTTCAATCTCGGATATCTCTTCTGTTTTTTTTTCTAGGATTCTTGGTGTGAGGATGTTATGAATTACATGAATTGATGACTAATAAGCTTAATCATAATTTCTATGGTATGTAAATTCCGCCAACCCGCACTAGTTCAGTGTGGTGGACAATATGGCCTAACTACTCTCAATTGTAGACGAGGCATGTTCCCTGCGGTGGGACGTTTATGGGCTGATACATTGGGAAGCTTGATAATGACGGTTTTAACTGTCTTTAATCGAGATTTTTGGAAAAAACAGCCATAGAATACCAAAATTTAATTGGAGGAGATGATAAAAAAGACTTAATTCACAAGTGTTACCTGCATAGTAACCTCACAATTCTAACCTAAATAAGATCCCAATTAACAAAAAATAAACGTCCTTGTAACAACCAAAAACAAAAAGAAATGAGTCACGACTAAAAAACGTAATCTATCTCGTTTAAGAGCAGCAAAAACTGTCACAGTAGATAATTATACAACAATTAGCGGCGGAAACTAGCTTGACCAAGTTTTTTGACAGTCCTATTGTAGTACGGACCTTGGGGAGGTTACTGGCCGTAGAGGAAGCTCGGATTACGTGCGGGAAGGATTTAGGAAATCCAAGGACTTGAAAGTAATTTTCATTTTCCACGATTCTAATTTATTCAACTTCATAATCTTTTACATACCTAAATAACCGCAAGCTTTCACTCCCAAAAAGATAACAGACATGACATTAGCGCCACAAATGATTTGCCAAAGCATATTTTCGTCATGCAGTGTATCAATTCCAGTTCCAGGCGGTTCTATAAGGCAACATCTTCTGAATTAGCGAATCGACTGCACCGTAAATATAATTATATTAAGATAGAGTCTCTAAATAAAGTTGTCTTAGATCATAAACTCATCTCGGCTCATTTAAAAATCCATCATGACTTCCATAATTAACAACCAACAATTAATTTAACTAAATTCATTAACTAAAACCAAAGTCTCCAAGGCCTATACAATGAGGCGAGAGTGGCGTCCGTCCGTGACGCCCGCGACAGGAGCTCGCTACAGCTATTAATTGCGCGACACGACACGCGACGCGACAAACGCGCAGACAAACCGACGCGCCGCACCAGACGGGACGACGCGGCGCGACGTGCCGCCCAGCTTACTCACACGTAGCATCTACAGAGGTTTCAATATTAAGCGGGATATTCCCAAAATTACAATTAAGCACATGTTTATAAAAACCTACTAGCATATTTTTTTTCATTTAACTTAAATTGAATTCGTAAACTAAAATAAATCCAAGATGTCGCGCCACAAGAGACGGAAGAACGCGACAAGCTGCGTGGCAAGTACACGTAGCGTCACCATTTGTTTCAATAAAATGGGATATTCCCAAAATTTTCGCCCATAAAATCCTACTCAGTATCATAATTATTGTATCAATCAATTTTAAAAGACAATGAAACGGCGTCGCGCCGCGTCTCAGAATAATGTTTTTTTTTTTATATAGCAATGAATGGCGAGGCGACCATGCCATTCATCTGATGGTAAGCGATACAACCACTCATGGACACTAGCAAAACCAAGTAATACCATGAATTTTAAATGTTCACTACGCTGGCCATCCTGAGACATAATATGATGTTAAATCTCAATATGACTATAACGAGGGTCCTGTTCAAAACGGTAAATTTGGTCACATTACTCATATGCCATGTTTTGCACTTATTGCCCAGTTATGAGGAGTTTATAAATACGTTGAGAAATGACTTATGTACACCTGGAGCGGTAACAAGATTCTTCGACTAAGCTCGGTCTAAGTTTGGATGTGGTAAAACTAGAAAGCTCGTGTTGCTTTTACATCAAAACGACTAAGCGACTACAGAGCAACTAAATCCTGACGGTAAGTGCTGCGCGCTTGGAATAATATATCTTCTGTATTTAACCATCTCTCGTTGATAAAAACTCACAGGTTGGACTAAAACCCGATACAATGGCGTCGAAAACAATTTCAGGTTTCCAATAGGGTGATTTCCATTTCCCAACTCGTGTTGTAGAAAAGGGATAAACCTTCATTCCCCGAAAGCATTAAACCAATTATCTCATACACCAAAAAAGTTTCATGAAGTAAACACGCAATGTATACATTAAACGCAATGTGCACGGAACTACACGTGCGTTTGTAGGACGGGGCGGGCCGGCAGCGGTTCCGGGTTCCAATACAAAGTTACCATTGTTACAAAGCATTTACAGGGCTTTTGTGCTCACTAAATATGCGTGTCTGTTTGTACGGTTATAGTTTGTGTTGTAAACAGAAATTAAAGAATCATTGTTGAATATTACACGACTGATGCAATAGGTTTTTAGGACAAAGCTATAGCTACATTTCCTATGAGAAGTTTATGATAAATTTAGGAGAGGATAGTTTTAATCTGGTAAAAAATGTTCTTGACCTTAGATGAGCCCTTATATGATTGATTAGCTTTAGGGGCAAATGTGTAGCACCTTTTGACTATTTCTATCAGAACTTACGCTAGTGTCCTAATAAAGATAACTTAAAAGCTAAATCCCTACCAGAAAACTAAGGTCCAGTAATTTACTACATGTTCCACGGTGCCACAGTAATTTTCGTTGTAACAGTTATTTGTTAAAATCCCTCGTAGTTTCTGATATCCACGACACATGACTCTATCTTATTGTGGGGTCAGGACTATGTACGTGACTGTTGTGTGTTTATTGTTATTTACTAATTTTATTAATCCAACCCCATTTCATACTAATAACCAGAGAAGTTTTATACCCTTTAGTGTACAGTTAATAGGATCGTATTGCAGCGCAAGGGAGCAGGGACCCGTGTGTACAAAAAGCACAAGACTTGTGCGGCACGTGCGTAATAACCAACACTCAATAGCCGACATTAAACCGACTGTATTTATGCACTTATTTTTACTTTTCATTACTTGCGGGGCAGAGTTGGTGCGAAGGGTATACATGGTAAAATCAGAACTAAGTTTTGACTGTTATGTCCCGCCATTACGTCCTACATAACATAAGTAATGATTTTAAGAAAGATATTTGGTCGATTGTTTGAGTAGCGCGTCTTACTTATCCTTAGCTGTAAATTATTAACGCCTTTTTGTTTTTCAAATCGACAAACTCTTAAACTGGATGACCAAACTCAGGATCATACCCAGGATTCCCATTCAAACCTAGGATTATACGCTTTACAGCCCCTGCACGCTACCGTAACCGTAGATCAGGTGCAAGAATACATTAATTTTAATTAACAAATACCAAAAGCAAATTCTCCACAAGCTTCAAATACTAACAGCGAAGAAGGAAGCTTAGCAAAATAGATACCAAGATTTCTAAAATATGTTCCAATGACATAAATCAGTCAATACCATTAAAAATGCCAAGCAACTCGAGACTGGAGCCGGTAAGACGAGCCACCTCCAAATAGAGCGCGCGTCACATTCTGATTCGAAGCTACAATTTATTACAGTTATCAGTGTTGATTACACTGTCTGTCACTCATCACGCGTACGAATGACATTGAATGATCATGGAGATAAAAATACTGGTGAATTAATTGCATTGTAATAGTAGGTTCTTATTTTGGGTCGGTATGGAGACTACCATTAAGGTTTAGTGGTTGAGAAAACGCCTTAGAATAAAGCATTGACAAGCATGTGCGACAAACGATAATTAATCTTTCACGGTTCACCACTCTTCTCGCCTCGCTAATTAAAGATCATAAAACAAAGGACGTGAGTCGGAAAACTGCTTGTGATTAGCATTTTCTTTATTAGGCCGGATTTTACTATTTATTTGTCATACTTCATACAAGTACACAATATAAAGAGGAATTTAATACCGACGTCTCTGGGACTTTTTAATAAAACAGAGACGAAGCAAACCAAACAATAATCTTCGACTGACTGACTCCGCGATAGATCAACAATTGACACGTTATAAGTTAATATTACAGTAGTATGCCTCTGAATATTACGAATACGACACATCTATCGGTTTACGTATATCATTGGGAATCTTTTGATGTGCGCCCACCGATGTAACCGACGCGGCGTTGCTTATTTGCCACCGCGCGTTTGAAAATAAACAGCCATCTTTTTATACATGGCGGGCCGATGCCCACTGTATGCACGTCAATTATTACATTAAAGTATTAATTTCACTATTTGATGTGTGTTGTATGATTGATACAATTTATGAAGCAATTTCTATGCCAGTTTTAATGCGACGTATATTTTTAAAATGTGGGCCAAATATGTATGTACACAATATACAATTTCATGCATGATGAAGTATCGGTTAAACATTTTACAAGAACAACGACGATTTAAAATGTTTAATATGCGTGTTGTTTTACATTAAAATTACCGCTTAAAAATATCTACCTACCAAATAAAACATAATATTGTCTCAATAATTGGATATCCACCTATAATGCTACTCGTAAAGATGTGTAGAACTCTATGTAGGCAACTGCTTGTTGGATGGGACCTTCATACAGCGATCTAGATGTTTAGAAGACAGGATGGATGGGATTTAAACGGACGAAGACAGAGGAAGAAGAAGAAGAGGTAAATTTAACAACTGGCTTACGACTGCCAAGTCCGGAAGAAAGCGGAGAGATACTCGCCTACCAAAAGAACACAAACGATTCTAAAAGAATAATATTTTAATAGAGATGATGCCCAAATATCTTGGCCTCGAATATTGTCCTTATTTATAAGCCGGGAGGGCGTTGAATTCAGTGCGTTCGATACAGTTGCCGGTATGTTTATTGGCGCGCGCGACTCGCTAGCACTTCGCACTTTATGCGCTGCACCGAGGACAATAGGGCTGCTTGGATACCCGCATAATGTACACCAACTTAGATGCAATAAGCTTCTTATATTAGTGATTCGAGTGCATCAGAATAATGTAACATAATCTTCTAGCAAGGATTTTTACAGGGACCTATTGGAAGTGATATGCACCGTGTGACATCCTGCTATCTTTGTTGGGTTCTCTGATCACCTTTCAGACAGACGTTGTGTGCATTGAGAATGATATTTTCTAGATGTATTTTACTGAAGTAGTAAAATAACAATAACATTGGTATTTATTTATTTAAAGGATATATCAAGAATGCAACCGAAAACCAATCCGGGTGGTAGTTTTAGTGACTACAAACACAATACAACTAAAAACTTTGCAAAAAAAACAAACGAAAAGAAATACAACGTAGTGACAACCTAAAAAAAATATTACCTAAGACACAATCAAAGATTTTTTAAGACGATCTACTTTTGAATACTGACGAGATATGTGCATATTTCTTTGATTATATTTCCTATATAACAAAGCACTCTGTGGAATTAATTAAATGAGCATAAGCCGAGATATTTAGCTGCCACTGCATCCCCACCCTCCCCTACCCGACATGTCCTACAGTATAGTGAAACTGCTGAGTGATTCATGGCCCGCCGGCCGCGCTGCACCAAACATCGCCTAGTTTTTGTGCTCCCTTTGATTGCACTTACTACTGATCAACAGTTTCGCAATGTTCAACTATCGCTTCTGGTAATGTGTTTGTTATTGTTTATCGGTTCTCCATATGCCCAATATTGGGCCAAATTGTGTAAGCAATTGTTATTGTTATGCAGAGATTTTTGGGTCATCGCACGTGGTGTTTGGGGCTTTACTTTTTCATATGATTTCTAATAGACATAATTTAAGAAATAATACGAGTTATGAACGGGTCGTAAATATGACCAGACTTTCTAAGTTAAACTGAAGCCAACATTTAAGGGTTTAGTAGAAACCAAATATAGTCTTTAGTCCATTTAATCAAATAGAATTCAAATGGTAATCTAATACTTAGGTACTAATAAAATGTAGTGAGTTAGAACCGTGAATTAGCCATAGTAAATGTGATAATCATGGAAATTCCATGGATCAATCGATCGATGTATTTATAGCAAAAGTAATATAATACATATCGTTTATTTTATACAATTTAAGATATTTAAAAAAAAACTGTAATAGCACTACGATTTTCCAAAGTAAATAAAATACAGCGTTCTAAACAAAACACACGCCATTCAAGTTATTGAAAGAAGGCAACTTGTCTGCCAGCGTGTCGTGCACCCTTCAATTTGGCGAGATGTGTACACGACTGTGATGTCATAATTCAATAGGCGCACTCCCGCGGGATATTGTTAACAATAAGTAGCGCGGGTTCAGACTCCAGACTATGTACTGCCTGGAGCACTACTCCCAGTATAGAAATAATCGATCCGTTCGACTAAAATTATATTATTATTCATTTAGCGATCCTGGGATATGTAGATACAGGCGGTCTACAACACCACGGGTTCGATTCCCGAATAGTAAAAATATTTGTCTCCTCTACAAGTATTTGTTCAAGGTCTAGGTATTATTGAGAGCAAAAAGCCTCTTGTAATTTCTGATACTCACAATAGCACAAGTCTTGCATCTTAGTGTGAAGTCAGTAGATACGTATTTTACTGAATTATTTATATAGTAATATCCATTTATATTTGATACATCCCGTATTCAATTAATTGCTGTAGAATGTATATAAGCTTCAAAAGATGTACGAAAAAATGCAGCTGCCGAGACGGTAATAACGAGTGCGAATCCCAAGGCACACCCCTGAATTTTCAGATTCAAGATATTAATTATTAATACCCTATAACGACGTAGGTACTTTAAGTGAAGGAAAAGTACGCAAGGAAACAAGATATGTTTACAAATATTTCTATGGTAAATCTGCCAACCCGCAGTGTCTAATCTAGGCTTCGTTTGCCTATTTGTGTCACCTTGAGTCAATAAGGAAATTGTAGAGACTTAAACTTATTAAGTAACCGTAGCAATTGGCTCGAAATTACACTTCAAGAATGTAATTACAGTCATTTACGTCTAGGCATGATTGTAAGTACAGGTAACTTGGACACCTGATTTTTATACCACAAACATTGAAATTCAAAAGCGCAATATTATCTGTTTATAATGGTCTAACCTCACTAGGCTATCGTTGTGAACAATTATACCGGCCTAATTCCTCTCAATCGTACTTTTGATTGTAGAGGAGGCTCAGGCCCTACAGTGGGACGTATATGGGCTGATACAGAATGTACCACCACAAGCTCTTTTGAACGGTCCAACACTATCTATGCAAGTTTTAACAAGTTGCTGTTGTTAGGATATTGTAAACGTCAATATAGAGGTCTCCGCATCGGGTGGTGGTTACCCTGTCATAGTGTCACATAGATATGTTGCATTTTGGGAGCACCTGTGTTTATTAAATTTATTGCATGCTGGAAAAAAATCATCCGGCGAGATATCATAACTATTTCTCACGGGCGGCTGCTCCATTTGAATGACCATTATGTGCCTGAGTCATTTTGTCATACCAGTGCCAAAAAAAAAAACTAAATAACGCCTTACTTTACGCTGAAGAAACATTTAAAAATTTTCCTATATGAGCTAAAATGCCCGATACTGCACAATACCTATGAAGCAAAAATGCTACAAACAGAAACTTTCGCTCAAACAATCTATGTAAAAATGTAAAGCAGTACCTAAGCAAGGCGCAGTGAGTATTAAGTAGTGAATAGACTAGGCGTAAAGGGCGAGAGCGCGCGGTGGGTCCGGGCACTTTTCAAATTAAACAACATCGTATATTACACAAATTGCGGCGCACCAAACACCCGCCTTGGGTGCAGTTAGGGTTGCCGCACTACACTTTTAATGTGTTTTGTTCTAATTGTTTTTAAAAGTGGTGCACCACTGCAATGCAGCCAATGGTATGGTCAATTATTATTATTAAATATAATATAATTTTCGTAATGCTGTACATCGAGTTTTCAGTGCATGTCTTAATATATTATTGTCACTCAGCAGTTAATGTCTATAAGATACTTCGCCTGGCGGTAAGCAATACGATGCTTATGGAGAGTAGCAAAACCAAACAGCGCCATTAAATGCAAAGCAATGCTTGGCATTCCACTGCGTCCGCCATCACATACACATACACATACACTGCTGTCTGGTGGGAGAAATAGAAATTGCGGTTCATCCTACCCAGGCGGTCTCTCAAATAATGAGAGACCTAACACCAATAAAGATAAGAAATAACTAAAATAAGTACAGATGTTGGAAAAATGTTAATAGTATTTTGTAATGGATAGCCTTTAAATATAGTATAAGTATTTGGGTGTTTACATACTATTTGCTCGTTCGTCGGACCATAAATGGATAATACAAAAAAAATATCAACATATCACGTTAAGATTTAAGTTGTAAGGTTGAGGCATGAATTTACATTGCCAAGTGCCAACCCTATTGCTCATGACGTGTTTAGAAATGCACATGAAACAGTTTTATATAATGCACGGCGAGGAAATGCGAATTACTGCCACTACCATGGCATACACTATTCACTACTCACTACAGAGCACAGAATACAGACTATAGGGCATACGTAATAGATATCGTACACAGCCACCATTAAACAATGCTCGGTAACTGACAGTTGTTTCTATCCTTCGCTTTATACATATGAAATTCCATTTTGGTCACGTTCGAAATTGGCTTTAGGTTGGGTAGAAAAAGGGTAGGTAGGTAAAAAAATGGAGGATATTTTCTCTCTCTCTCTCTCTCTCTCTCTTCAGCCACGGGAAATCCACTGATGCACACAGGCCTCCCTCAGGAATCTCCACAATGACCTGTTGGAAGTGGCCTGCATCCAGTGACTTCCTGCAACCTTAACCAGGTCGTCCCTTTGCCTTGTAGGCGGGAGTACGACGGCGCTTGCCTGTACGTGGCCTCCACTCCAGAATTTTTACGCCGTAATGGCCATCAGTTCTATCTGCTAGGCCCACTGGCACTTCAAATTGCTAATGCTTTGCACCTCCTTATTTTGTCTTTTTTTATACTTTATGTTTTTTGTTGATTAGTTGAGTAGATTCTTTAGAAACAAACTGTTCGGTATCGTACCGCCACTTCTAAGTTTGTCTTTCTCCCTCCTACGCAGTTCCAATATGTTCTTCTCACTCCTAATACGCGTGCATAGATTTTGTCGCCGGTGTCCACTTCAGTATAACACATTAATAGTTTTTAAGCACTTTGCAATGAATAAGAGAGGTAATTGTTTTAAAGCGATAAATTTGAGAATGTAGAGCCACTCCAACGGCGCTAACGCATATCTCAAGATGTTTATAACTATCAACTGATTAATAAGATATATTATGTTGTATATGTGAAGTTTTAAGCTAAACGTAATATCCCACACACAAAAAAGTGTAGAGTGTACAACATGGACTGTACTTTCAATCCTCTCAAAGTTTCATGTTTGAACTACGAAGGATACAACAGCGGATGGAGAAGACGAAACAGCATCAGCCGGTTAATTGGCTAATACTAAAATTTGAAAAAAAAAAAAAAAAAAAACACATATATTTCATACATAACATCTGCAGTATTTTAAACCCATACACGTAATAAAACCTCGAGGCCCAACACCACCTAAAACACAATAATAAAACAGCGCCATCTATCTCTCAATCTAGTAACTACAGACTCACCCAGACAGCCAGTAGCGTTGATCCCGTAGTACTCGTCGAGACACGTGTCACAAGATGGCGGCGCCGCGCCTTCGCCGCAGCGGCACTCGCCACTTACAGCGTCGCACATGTTGTCTATGGAGGCGAGTCCGCAGCGACACGCGGGACAACCGGCTGATAGACCTGGGCGTGGTTAATTATAATCATCATTGATAAGAAGTTGATTGCAATAGACATCTCCACTTTATAGCTATTTGTTAACGAGGGATAGATAATAAGATAATAACCCTTTTATTTCCAACTACTCCTATTAACTTTCTGATTAATTTCGTTGCGGGTTAAAGACAAGTTAGACATTCCCTGAGACTCGCCGAGCTTCAATGCTCAGTGAGCCGGATGCTCGGGTCCTGGCTCACAGGAGTTACAGTGGTGGGTGTGACGGCGAGACAGTCTCCAACCCCTTTTTAATAATTTTGTTTCTATTAAATACAGACTGTATCTGGGGGCACGGTAGTGCCCCCTCCAAGTCGAGCTAAAAAGCGGCACAGTCGTACCATCCTTTTCTCGAAGCAATTCAGACCATTTTAAACGAGCAACCAGCACTTACTGGTGTGGTGGTAGGTCTCTCATATGTGAGGGATCGCCTGGGTAGGTACCATGTCAAGTGAATTGTCAGTGGAATACCAAGCATTGCTTTGTGATTCGAGGTGTTGTTTGGTTCTGCTACTGTTTATGAGCTGTCGCATCGCTTACCATCAGGCGAACGGCATGCTCGTCTTGCTATTCATCGGAATAAAAAAAATGCAGGTACTATGCTGTATCAGAATAAAAAAATACTATAAAAAAATATCACTGTAGGAATGTTGACTTTGTATCAGCCCATATGCACGGCAGGGCACGAGCCTCCTCTACAATCGAGAATACGATTGAGAGTGGTTAGGTCCTATAGTACACCACGCTGGTCCAGTTCGGGTTGGTGGACTTCCATACCATAGAAATTCTTATAAATCGCATATGCAGGTTTCCTCACGATGATTTCCTTACGGGCTGATACGGAGTCAGTAATACTAGCGGTACCTCCATGTCCCGGCGCGCAAGTGTCGCAGGCGCGCCCGGTCCACCCCGGTCGGCACGCGCAGCGCCCCGAGCGCGCGTCGCACGCCGCCGACAGCGCGCCCGCGCCGCACGCGCACGACACGCACGACACCACGCCGCCACTCGAGTCGGAGGCAGGACCGAACCAGTAGCCCTCCTGTGTACGGAAAAGAGTTGGTATTTATTTACACTGCACATCGTAAATGAAATGAAATTGGTTTGTCATGTAGGCAATTAAATACCTCTTATGATAAGTCAATACACAGTACTTATTCTATATTTACAAAATAATTGATTATATATATATTTTTTTGTAGTAATCTTATTTATTATTTACAAATATTTAAAGTAAGTAATAAGCTATTCAAGGAAATACATTATTTAAATTAATCCATATTTAGTGAACCATGAGTATTACTAAAACGAGGCGTACCTACCGATTTAATATTACCACCGGTTCCAACGCATTCTGCCTGAGAAGACCCGGCGAAACAAACTTAGTGGACTTACATTACCTCTGCAACTACGCGGCGCGATCAAATTCTGAGTATATCTAACGAATAAAATTCAGTGGGTTTGGGTCCAATAGATTAAAATATAGATACATACAATAGGATAATGTCATCAAATGTATTATTCTTTATATCGAAAGGTTACGTTATGCATAATCATAATCAGAAATATTTTTTTAAATCTGTTTAGTAATTAGCAAGTTACAAATATACAACGTGTAACAGGATTAATTCACAACCTCAGACACCCCAACTTTAAAATATTATTGCAATCATAGTTTATGCTTTGAAATCGTACTACCATAATTACAAAATCTTTTATTTATGAAATTAGTTATACCAAATGTAGGCACTTAAGATGGTCACCTTACGAGTTACAAATAAGAGTGTACTACTACACACGCTCGCGGACACGCACACATGTACACAAGAGTCATTCACACGAGTACCTAACGCCGATCGCTGCGCCGCGCGCGCCGGCAGAAACAGCTGACAATAAACGAAATACAAATTACGTACGTAACTGATTACTGGGTGGTTTGGTAAACAAATTATTATTAATTTAATCTGTAAGCATAACATTTGTGTTTTAGCTATAAAATCTAAATATTTTACTTACTAGATATAATGCGTACGAACCCAACGTAAGACAATATTTTGCATGAATCTGCTATAAAATATTATTAATTTCACTTCCGCTAAACTTCGTTCCTACAGGCGGGCAGGATACGGGCGTCATTTATTTTGCATTACTAATGAATAAGATAATTAGATAACGCAATATCTAACAATGAAGACTAGATTGGGAATCACAACACAAAAAAATACAACAAAATTAACTTACGTGTTACATGGCACTCATGCGGCGATTTCTTTTTAAAATATGTTCGAAATGTCCACCACCTTGATACACTTTGATGCACATTTGCGTAATTGTTCACGTAATTTATGTAAAACTTCAGTGTCACTTTTCACTTTTAGGAAGGCTGCCACTATTCTACTTTTTAGTAGTCTAGTTATACCAGAGATTTATTACGTCCCCACAAAAAAAGTCAAGAGGCGTCAAGTCGGGTGACCTAGGAGGCCATTGCACAGGTTCGCCGCGACCTATCCAGCGCTCTCCGAACTCAGCATCGAGATACTGTCGGACACTACGCTGGTGCCGCAGCCGTGCCTGTTGTTAAATGTCCTGCATGCCAATGATACATTATCACCACACAGTGCCAAAGTTCTCACCATTTCAGTGTATTCAATATTCGAATACCGAAAAGACATCGCGCGCGAAAGTTATCGAAATATCTACTAAACACTTAAACACAAGTAGACACAGATAACTGCGGTGCACGACTGGTTTTTTTTTCACATAGTCGGTGCCCATTTAGGGATTGCAATAACGGGATATTAGACACACCGGAATTCCGCATACATTGTAGCAAAATTACAAACCGAATTTAATCACCATTTTAACGTCCCGCGAAATTATTTTTCATAGAAATACCTACTTGTTGTTTCATTTCATAGTGATTTTGGTACAATTTAATTTGTTTCATTTAAGTGCATGTATTGCGCGGGATTTAGATCGCCCGGTCTTGCAAATACCGGGAGTAATTTTTATCGCGGCGCATCCCTATACCGGTTGCCTTCTGATGTACCGCCGCGCCGCGCGCGCCATCGTTTGTCGGATGGATCAAATTGCATTAAACAATAGCTGCATCCTGCTCTATCTAGTTGTAGTTAAATGTGCGGAAAAGAGAATATGATAGTTATTTATTTTGGTAGCTTATTACGTTTATTGAGGCCTATCGTTGTGTGCGTTTGATTAATGATAAATTGCTTAAATAAACTTTATGACTATCGAAATAAAGTTCATTTTTGTTCATTATTTAGTTTATTAGAGTATTCGTTTAGTGATTCATTTAAAAATGATCTTATGTCCTGGAGTTACGTTTCAATTTCGTTTGTTCGGAGTAGTAAATGAAAGTGTCTGTAATTTACTTGGTCTTAACTAATTATTTTGAAAAAAAATACCTACCAAAAAAAATGTTGATATCGGTTCAGTAGCCGATTCTGAACGTACTACTTTCCGCTTTTACATTTAAATCTGTTACATGTTGTATAAAACTTGGTAGTAGGCATCGTTACGTCATCTTGCGAAAGAGAAAACAAGTGTCCCCACCGCATTATTAAAAATATTAATTTGTCATTTCATATCCAATTTTGATACCGTTTTCAAATTGATGTTTGTTAATTAGTGATATCTTTAGAAACCCTACACCACCTACATGTCACAGCCACGACGTGCTGTCTAGATGTACGTAATGGCCTTTCTTTGTTGTTCATTTCTTTTTACTATCTGATGAGATGTACGTAATATTTCTAAGTTTGTAGTTTGATTGTTTGTGTCTAATAAACTTATTTTTCTTCCTTTCTTTTTTTAAGTGTTAAAAGGGTCGTTTATATACGAGACAAATAGACCTGGCAGAGATCGCAGCGCGCGCCCTCTGTGTGCGGCGGGCAGGTGAGGCACGCGCCCGTGGCGGGGTGGCACGGCGACCCGCCGCACACACACGGCTGGCACGAACCACCCACCGTCGTCGGAGAACCCCAGTAACCGAAGTCGCAGCTAAAACAAATACATCATAACTTCTAGAACTGGGTGGTGGCCTGTTGGTAACGGACTATTTAAGACTTGTGTCATGGGTATCAGAAACTACGAGAAACTATTCGGTCTCACAAACATCCAGACCCGAGACAAATACGTATAGGTCTCACAAAAATTTGTCTTGGAGTATATCGGATCTGAAGTGCGTGGTGGCCTGTTGGTAAACGGACTAGACGCGACTGCCAACATGTTCACGGTGGTCGCGGGTTCAAATCCCAGGGCACACCTCTGACTTTTCGGAGTCATGTGTGTATTGATAGTCAATCACCACGCACTAAAACGGTGAAGGAAAACATCGTGAGGAAACCTGCATACCATAGCGATTTATAAAATTTCTATGGTATGTAAGTCCGCCAACACGCACTAGGCCAGCGTGGTGGACTATATGGCCTAACCACTCTCAATCGTACTCTCGATTGTAGAGGAGGCCCGTGCCCTGCAGTGGGACGTATATGGGCTGATACATATCGGATCTCAAATAGACCGACATGCTGTACCCTAAAAGTGAAAGATGATCGTAAAATTTCACGTTTGTACTGCACTTAACATAAGGAACAATTTGCCATATTGATTAAACTATTTTATTTTAGTTTTCTGAGACTATATGGCTTAACCACTCCCAATCGCACTTTCATTAATAGAGGAGGGGTATGCCCTGCAGTGGGACGTATATGAGCTTATACAGTAAGTACACTTTTCCGAAATTTTATGTTGAGATATACTGTGGTTATCTGTGATGTAACACCTGTGATTGACGCACTGACTTTAACATTGATACTGAACTGTCACAATATTTGATGACATGTGGCATTGTTGGCGAGCCTATTAAAAATAAATAAAATGAAATGGTATCAATAATAAACTGTATATTAAGAAATGAACACGAAAAACATACTTCTCGCAGTGGTCGCCGGTGTATCCGTCGGGGCACTGCGTGCACACGTACTCGTCGCCCGACGCAGACGCCAGCGCACAGTTCGGACTGAAGTTGTTCGACGCCACGTATAGAGGACATGCGCACGGCTTGCAACCGCCCTGCACACACATATACATTTTACAATGCAATAATCTATAATAGAACACAATTAACACAAATTGCCCCATGTCTATTTACATCTAAATTCGTCTTTATATATTTTTTTACAAATTGTCTATACAATAATAAAAACAAAATAAATATACCTGTACTGGGTTTCCGTAATGTCCGGGAAGACAGCGCTCGCAGTGTGCGCCCGTCGTGTTGTGGTGACACTGCCCACAGGGACCCTCGACTGCATGAATAAATCATAAGTATTTATCACCGAATTATTATAATACATTCTAACTTAGATTATATACATGTCTAGATGACACATCACACCTCACCGCACGGCCCAAATAAAGTCTACCAAATTTGGTGGACTCGCTTCTCACGTACGTCAGTGTCATTTGAACTACATATGGATAACGTGCTCCCAAAAAATAATTAATTATGCTGGTTTGTGCTGTCGAATTGTATCGCAATTATGTGGGAAAACTGTATAATAACACCAATATCACTTTTCATCGGTAACCTTTGTTGTTAAACCACTATTATTTGAAGAAAACACGAACTTTTAATTCGTTATTTCGAAGATGAGTTTAATTGGCCAGTGTTGTCAATTTATTACTAGGAAGATTTGGTGAAACTATGGGAGATAAAATACAAATATCATTATATCATATTTCGATGAGAAGAAGAACAAGAAGAATGGTATTAATTATTTGATGAGCTAATAATAACTTACCTACCCAATATGAATGAAACCCATGACGTCATGCACTTTATACTAATTTTGTTAGTTCTTTCTAATATGTATTTTTAGGCTTCCTACGGATTCCGTGCTAGCAAATTGCTGGAGACATTATACACCGGAAACGAAATGAAGACCATTCGTAGCCTCACAAGACTTCAGCCGTGTGTTCCGAACATTTTACTTATGATGATTGATATTTTACATTAATACAGAAATCAGATAATACAGCCCAGGCAATAAATCCTAAAAGTTAATTCTATTCCGAAACAAACAACAGGAGATGGGTTTTGATCTAAAATTACTGTATATTTTTATTTTTTACCATTGTATTTATTGTTTTTACTAAAATGCGTTATAAATATGATAAATAGTATAATTACTTTAAATAAAGAAAATTATTTTATTTTACCTATTTTGTTTATCAAATAATGGGGAAAAGTTAAGTTAATAATCTGGAGTAGGCATCCCTAAACACACACACCTTGACAGTTGGATTACAATAAGTACACGACCGGTACTCAAACATATCAACGAAAGTGAGGACAGTTTTAGCGCGTCGTTTGTTGGCATTGCTCAATCTAGACATGTATATAATCTAAGACATTCTAATTATCTAACTCCACCGGCTCAACGATCTACATTGAATCTTTGCCTCCGAAACGAGAGTTCTCCAGCAATCTGTATTCTCTACAATAATGTATTCGCTTGGCAAAACTACTGCACCGTTCCTGATGATGAATGGAGTGTCGTATATTTTTTATGGATTGATTAACATTTGTTTTTACTTTTCTCTTTATCTCCTTCCATGGCTGAGGAGTAAGATTGTCGTATTTATACCTTCTGTTTTCTCACTCATTTTAGGGACGCGAGTGACTCATATTTCAGAGACGTATTTCATAGTCGGTGAGGAGAGTCGTTTGAGCGATCTTTTTTTTAGAGTCTTTCCAATCCTCACACCCACCCCACTGCAATTCCTGTCAGCTAGCATCTACAGTGGCACACAAAGAATTGATACCGAGCTCCGGGGCTCGGTGAGCCTCTCAGGGACACTCGGTTGTGTTCGTTTGCGCGACCTATGAAAGATTGGTTTGCCAAGAAGTTAAGTTTGCCAGAGGCAGACTTACATAAACAAACGTTAAACTTATAAAAGGGTAAAAAGTGAACATTGCGACAGCTTGGTGTTAGTAAGATAGTTATGGATGTACCAGTCTGGCACGCAGCATGGTAGTTGCACGCGCACGGCACGCACTCGAACCGCGGCGTGGCGGCCGGCGCGTGCAGCACGCGCGCATGCGTCCACGCGCACGCGGAGCACTGCGCGCCCGCGTACCCGGGGGGACACGCGCACTGCTCGCTCTGAGCGGAGCGGGGGGCGAGCACATCCACGCTCTCCAGGCGCACCTGCACGGGTGGGGGGGCATGTCACTCATAATTTTATATTGCTGAATACTAAAAACTCGATACTCGACATCCATTAACTGTTCAAACACAGGGATCATAAGTTATCAAAGCCACTATACGCTAATAAAATTTTGAAGCTAAAACTTATGGAACACAATATTACGTTTGCTTATTATAATTTTTATTTTGGTATTATGTTGTGTTGGTTTATTACAAGTTTCTTTTTGTTGGTATTTTAATACTTTTTCCACTTAGAGGAAAATATGAAAACAAGCTCATTGTCCAGCTATTTAATCTCTATGTCATAGATCAAACGGATCACAAGTTATTTTTACTTCACAAGACAGTTATCTATAAAACAATATGTCACATCTCATACTGTAATCAACAACGCCCCACTCCCACACTTAAACAAAACAGTACAAACCCCGCACCTCATCCTGATCATAATGGTAATGCGCCCGTATCATGACAGCTCGCAAGTCCCTCAGCACGTCGAGGAGTTGCGCTCGAGTGCACGCCTCCGCGTCCTCGCCCAGCGTGTACCACGAGCGCTCCAGTAACGATACCGACACTTCCAGCTCGCCCGGAGTCTCGTGGCTTGTATTCGCTGACGCTACTCGGGTGCCATCTGAAAAACGTACAGTCATCATCAACATCATCTAAGCCACAGGAAGTCGACTGCTGAACATAGGAACAAGGATCTCCACATCGATCTGTTGGAAGCGGCCTGTATCCAGCGACTTCCTGCAACCTTAGCCAGGTCCAATATGTAAGCGGGCGTCAGACATTTCGCTTTCCTGTACGTGGCCACCACTCTAGAAACTGTCGGCCTGAATGGCTGTTAGTTCTTCGAACTATGTGCCCTGCCACTTTAATTTAATGGACACTATGCCAAATTGAAATTTTGACATACAAAATTGGATGAGGTCCTTGCGGATTTTACGTTCAATTTTCTGCTCTGACATTAATTTTTATCAGCCTTCATCACCATCATCATACTCATTCGGCGAGCATCATATGGACATTCCGGCGGCAACCATATCCAAACCAGCTTAAATTAAAAATATATATAATTGCCCACCTGCAGCAATAAGAATAAAATCCGGCCCAACAGTGGGATTCCCGCCAGTGTCTCCCCTCACAATGCCCCAAAACAGCGACGCCCTGATCTCCCCTCCATACGCAGACAGTTGCTCTCCGTTGAATGAACGGCTCAGCCAGTAGAAATTCTCCCAGCCTTCTACCTGAGGAGATGCCGGTATGTTTTACACCTTATAAAATGACAACCTTAGTGGCGCAGTTGGTTAGAGGACGGCTGTGAAACGAGGGACCGCAGACTCGATCCCCGCACCGAAACAAATGTTTGTATGAACTACAGGTATTTGCTTTGGGTCTGGGTCTTTGTGAGACCGAAAAATATTTCGTACCTTCTGATACCCACGATACATGACTTGATATTAGTGTGGGGTCAGGACTTTGTATGTTACTGTTGGGTGTACTTCTTTCATACATAAACTCACATTTGTATCCCAGAAGGGGTAGACAGAGATGGCTCTACTTCCACTTTTAATTTATTTTTGCTTTATGTGTTTTTGTTTGGCCACATTGGGTTTCAGCACAAGTTTCAGCAACTGAATGATTGCTTTTCGATAGGTAGCTACGTCAATTAAGAATTTTTGGTCAAAGTTTGCATGTTTTCTAGAAGAATTGTTGGTGAACAGCACAAAAATACTCCGTCGCTAATTCTTAAATATTATCTAGTAGACCAAGTCATGTCCACATCTCACCTCGTAGTTGATGACGAAAGGTTTCCCCTGATCGTCCACAGAGGGCTCCACCGTCTCATTGACTTCGACGTCGCTGATCATCCACGCTTCACCAAGAGGCAGGCTCATCTGAAAATACCACGTTTACATTAAATATTGCTTTGATTATGAATATAATTTGAATATTAATAGGTTTTGATCAGTTAGAAAAGGCAGCAATTATGAAAGACACATCGGCAATCCTGATGTTATACTTATGTATACGTGTGTGTCTATACACACACGTTTAATTTAAACAATATACCACAGTCAGAAACTGTTTTTTTTATTTATTGGGACACAAACCATTATACGCTTTATTTACAATACAGTTTAAAGTAAATCTTATCTTACTCAAAATGTCAAAAAATAAATACAATAAATATCTACATTAGCAAAATACGCGCATCAGAGAAAAAAAAAAGGTTTCCCTAGACATTCATGCGAAAAGCAATTTCAGCATTCAGTCTCCTGTGTAGACGATATAGTTTCCTATTTCTATCTTACTTAGATCATAAAAAAATCCAATCAAATAATGAAAACTCGACAAATGTTTTCAAAAATTTGATGAGTTGATGATCATACATACATCTCTAGATGATTCATGTGTCAGCTCAGCTAGCGTGCAGGAGTCGGTGATGTGTGAGCAGTAGCACGGCCTGCAGCCTTCAGGCAGCTCTTCACTCAAGCCGAAGTGTCCGGGAGCGCACGCGTCGCACCGGTCGCCTACCACGTTCGGCTGAAAGGAAACCAGTTGTATGTTATATTGGAAATGTAACCATGGGTTACTAATTTTACTTTTCTTGAGATTGGTATTACAGAGACAACTGGAGAGAGATCGTGAGACGAGTAACGCCATCGTATAAGAAAAAAAATTGAGGCCATGACCGCTCCAGCAGGAGTGTAATGAAGTAGAAGAATGTTTTCTTTGACTTCTATAACATTCCTTTAACAAAGGAACTAACGCCTAAAGACAAAGAAAATAAAGATTTTCCAAAAAAATTGCCACTTGCCAAATAGGTCTTCTTAAAGTGCTCGCTGTATATTTTTATATTTGGATACCGATTCACTATGCTTAAGGCTATTCATAGCATAGATTTCAGCGTGGTGGACCATATCACCTGGTGGCCTAACCACTCTTAATCGTATTCTTGATTGTAGAGAGCGTATATTGGCTGACACAGATACAGATAGCATAGTTTAAACTTGCTCCAAGTCGCTAATATCTGAGTTATGAGTAATTTATAATGTATCATTTGTTTCGATTTATCTAGACCCGTATCTTACTGTTGATTTGAATCCAAGAGTGTGACTACGCCTCTATTTAGCAATACTTAAGTTTTTTTTATTGCTATGAAATGCCATTCGCCTGGTGGTAAGCGATACGACTGCTCATGAACAGCAGCAAAACGAAACAGCACATAGAATCACAAAGCAATGTTTGGGCATTCCACTGCGCTCGCCATCATGAGACATCATGTGTTAAGTGTCAATATGACCAGTAGTTACTCTGGCTACAATATCCTTCAAACCGAAACACAACAGTGCATTCACACGGCTATTTGGCGGGAGAAATAGACAAAGCGGTACCTTACCAAGCTGGCCTTTCACAAATAAAAGACCTACCACTAGTGAGTATGCGAGTAATATGAATTGTCCGTTTTAGAAGTACGTGCTAATCTGGTTTCCGGTGTTTATCACATTCCAATGCAAATACATAATTTATAATTTAGATAATATTCAAAAGCAGATATTATTGATAACTATAAATAAGTGTCTGCTAAATATCTTTTTAACGACCAATTTAAACGATATTAATAAGATACATTACAAAGCAAAATTGTCTTGGCAACATTTTAGACACAAAGTAATTTAACTTCTGTGTTCTTTAGGTATATTGATGATATTTTCTGATTACCTTTTAATGACTAATGAGTCATCTAGAACAAAACACAATCATACCACGATAAACAGGTTTCAGTTTGATTAATTTTTATATGATTAACATGATTAATTTTTCTAGCTTGATTACGTACATACGTAATTATAAACTCACGCTTTTTCCCCAGAAGGGGACCCTATTAGGTATAGGTGCTACTAGGACACCCATACTTCGTTTTCTATGCTCCGTCCCACGATGTAGTAGGGGACGAGGCACAACTTCCTGACTCCGGATGATGACTCCTGATTACGAATAGAAAAATCCGATATCACTTTGCCCGACTCGGGATTCGAACCCGAGACCTCAGCTTTGTATAGTATCGACTGCCGTAGTACGCCATCGAGGCATTCTGATACTTGATGATTAGTAGTCTGATGATGAAGAATAGAACACCTGTCAATTGTAGATTCGTTTCCGACCTTAACGGGCGAAAAAAAAATATCGATGGCTTTATTATCAGACATTGCAACTCAATTCAACCAAATTTTACAAGACGATAAAAAATATCCAATGTAATTTTCTTAAGGAAATATGTTATGTTTTTTTTTTTCATTTATTACAGTATTTTGGTGGTTTAGGTACTTATTTTCAATTAAATAATGCAATAAATTATTTGATCTACAGTATTTTAGGCCATATGGCATTAAACACACAGCTACAAGCTACAACACGTTCCGAAGCGGTGGTAGCAGAAAAGAACGATTCAAAAGATCTCGTGAAAGACTATTTGAATAAAGAATATTTTGATTTGATTTAACAGGATTTTGAAAAAAGTGGCGTTTCGAATTTTGATAATTAAGCCATCGATGTATATAAAAAAGAAATGTAGGTACTACTTCTGGAATCATACTAGTCGCACTAAACAAAGTTCTTATTTACATTGGTTTTGCATAAAACTAGGAAGCCTGGTGCCGCCCGGCGCCCGCACTAGTCCAAGCAGCTCATTCAAGCTGTAGTCGAATTTAAATTATGGCTTGACCACTTTTTTATTTGCCTTGTCTCAGTTCTTACCTAATCTACTACCTGGCTTCGTTTCCAGTCGCAGTCTATATATACCCTGTATACAAAACAATATATCCTCACCTTACACTCGCACACTTCGTCACACAGCCTGGCCGGGTCGAGGATGCCCCTGGGGTCGCACCGGCAGGCGGGCGCGGTGACAGGCTGGCACTGCGGGAACACGGCTCCGAACTCCTCGCATGCGTCGCACAGCGCGCCCGTGAACCCTTCCAGGCACGAGCATACGGGTTGGTGCTGCTTCTTGTCCCATGTGCAGGAGCCTGGAGTATGCAATGAGTTGATATATCAGCCTATGTAAAACCCACTGCAGGGAATCGGTTTCCCCTGGAATGGAGAGTACAATTGAGAGGGGTAATGCTCTTGGTCCACCACGCTGGCCAATTTTAACTAGTGCGGGTTAGCAGACTATAGACTGGTATACCGGTCTCCTCTTAATGTTTCTTTAGAACTTTTTAGTTCGGGGTTATTAACTATACACACATGAATTCGATAAGTCAAAGATGTGTGGATTTGAACCCGCGGCCACCGGCATATTGGCAGCCAAGTCTGATCCGTTACCAACAGGCCATCAAGCACTTAAATTATTATATCTCAACGTATAAAACATCGTGAAGAAACTTGCATACCATTTGCGATTTGTAAGAATTTCTATGGTATGTATAGTCCGCCAAACCGAACTAGGACAGCGACGTGGACTACATAGCCTAAACACTATCAGTCATTTTCTCGATTGTACCTGGGGCCCACGCCCAGCAGTGAAGCGGATATGGGCTAATACAGGTATGAAATGAAAATGTTTTATTCACTTGTATTGATTTCATCACATAAACCAATTGAACGGATTAATCAATTTATGTAAAACAGCAGTTAATCCACGTTGTGACATAAGCGTGAGTCACTGCTATTTATCTATTTAGTATTATCTATCATAATATGGCTCTATTGATATAGAAGATAATATTATTCGTCATCGGAGCTGCAATATTATGACGCGTTAAGGCTATTGGCAAGGGCGCCATTAATCAAAGACCATCACATGTCAGTATAATTTTTGTGGGAGTTTGGGGAATCAAATCAATTTTGCTAGGAGTGCTAGTAGCGCCAAATCTTTCACGGCCTCACGTTTCAAATATTTTATTGATTATTTTTCAAACTTGGACTCAAAAGTATCTTCGTAATATTCAAATATATTTAATATGATAGCTATAAATCAGAAAACCTTTGATTTCTACCAACATGGTGAACATAAGACTATAAGATCTACTTTCCATCAGATTGCTCAATCCCTGGCAAGTTGCTTTTGATAAGCATTGGACTAAATATAGCTGAAGATGGTTTTAATAAAATACAGCATATATTTTACAATATACAGAGCACATCAAGACAAAGCTGGGTAGGAGATTTAGTGACTACAGACATAACGTAACTTTTTTTTTTGATAATTTAAATGTAATAATGTTTGGGTGGTAAATACATCTACCGTGCGTACCATAGCGTCTTTAAAAATAAAAAGATGTACACTATTATTTTAGAAGAACTACATATGTATATACAGCCACTCAAATTCCGAAGATACGAAAAAGAAAACATACTAAAATCGCGTTTTATTGCATTGTGTTTAACACACAAGTCACTAACATTACGACCTGGCTTCATTTCGGTCGTAGTCTTGATATAACCTGTATATAAGTACAAGAATGTGTTTACCGTCTGATCCTTCAGGATCACAGTCGCAGGGCACGCAGGCTCCATCGGGGACCGCATTGTAGTAACCAAACAAACATCGATCGCAAAGCGGTCCCGCGCGGTTCTCCTGAAATACAATATACATAGTATTCTATTATCTACTTATGTTGCGACACAGAGTTGACTAATACAAGTGATAAGGTATTTATTATTCATTCAATTTGAAGAACTGAATGGCAAGACGACCATGTCGTTCGCCTGATGGTAAGCAATACGACGGCTCATAAACAGTAGCAAAACCAAACAACACATTGAATTTTAAAGCAATCAAATCAAATCAAATCAAAATATTCTTTATTCAAATAGTCTTTCAAAAGATCTTTTTAATCGTCCTTTTCTGCTACGCTTGCAATGCTTGGCATCTTGTTAAAAGTTTCAATTTTCATTGATACCTATGTATGTATCAATGAAAATTGCCTATTTCCTTAGAGGGTAATCTAAATAGATTGGTTAGATTATACTAACCACTTTACATAGATTATAGAACGTACTTTATCGAATAGTAGTCAATTTAGGAATAAATAGGGTTGTTTGGTTCAATGGCCAAGTCAAAGTTTTAAGCATAAAAGATTAAAAATGTTGATATGGTCACTATATGATGTTGTTAGGTTAGCTAATTACGTATTAAATTAAGATACCTCACAAGACACAGTTCCTTCAGTAGGGACTGAATTAATTTTCCGACTTGGTATTACATGCATCTCACACCTTTTTACGGTAGAAGAAATGAGTTACGAGACTTGTTTTTTTTACAAGTTTTGTTAAATAACACCACGCGACTAAATCACACATAAATACACAGACCTGATGCAATCATGTTGTAGCCGAACTCAAGTAGTTTTATGTACCGTTGTTATTTTTTATTGAGCAATTTACAACACCATAACATAATACATATCCACAACTTTAGTTGTTAGTTGTGTATTTGTTGTTGAATGTTTCTAATCGCATCCATACTGCCAGTAATAGAAAATAGCAAAATATAACAAACTAGCGGCCCGGCCCAGCTTCGTCTGGGTGCATATATTTTTTGATTCCACTCCACACCAAATACATGTTATTTTTCGTATAAACTCTTGTATACCTAAACTTGACGTAGCTGTCCTACTGTCCGGCTCAATCCCGTCTCATCCGTCTGTTCAGTCTCTTCCCAATCCATCCCGTCCTTTCTCTTTATTATCCATCCCGTCTTATAACGTGCATTTATATTTCGTCCTATCAAATCTGTCAGCTATCCCAGCCTTCTCCCGTACCTTCCACTCTATTATATCCCGTCTCTCCATATACATGTACATATAAAGATTGCCTTATGAAATTTTTGTGCAGCAGACATCGTAATATTTTAATTTCACCACAACTTCAAAACCAAACTCCAATTTTAATCATTCAAAGACCAAATATTATCAACATAAACTGTACTTATTGATGAAATAATTTATTTTGATAAGGATTAATAGCATGAGTAAAATAAACGCGTTTAAATGTAGTCCAAAAAAAATTTCAAGATTTTTAAATAAAAATGTGGTTATTGTGCCTCACTCGACATAGATAGGTATAGTGTGTCGCGGACTTTTTTGTAGATATTTATAAGATCTACAATTAATTATAACATTTTATGGTTCTATCTTTTGTAGTTTAGGCAGCGTACGCAAAATAAGTAACTTCTTTGGTTGATTTTTTTCAGTTTGTGTCCGAAAAATCCAAATATCTTACGGAACCCTATTTTTTTCCAAAATAAAATATAGTCTACATATGTTACTCGTGGATAATGTAGCTTTCGAATGGTGAAAGAATTTTTAAAATCGGTCCAGTAGTTTTTGAGCCTATTCATTACAACCAAACAAACAAATAAACAAAGTTTTCCTCTTTATAATATTTATAACAAACTAGCGGTCGGGCCCGGCTCCGCCCGGGTGCATACACGTTTTAAAATGGGGGTCAAAATGTTTAATTCTGACTATCAGTTTAGAATATCGACCAATCGGACCACGAAAAACGAACAAAATTTCCTCGTATTTGCTATAAATATCACTACTGCTTTCCTCCTATAGGTCATAGCGTGATGATATATAGCCTATAGCCTTCCTCGATAAATGGACTACCCAACACTGAAAGAATCATTCAAATCGGACCTGTAGTTCCAGAAATTAGCGCGTTCAAACAAACAAACTCTGCAGCTTTATAATATTAAGTATAGATATGACAGTGTTATCCATTGTCACAACATGTTAAGCAACGTTATTTATCATTCAATAACATGGCAAAATTAAAATAACATTTTGTTATCAGACGTTACTGAGTAACACTTGGAAACGTTGCTCAACAAAAAGTAACTGCGGTGTGGATGCACCACAATCGCAAAGATCATTTCACAGCGTCGGACGTCCACCTGCAAGGTGAACAGACGAGGCTAAGGTTGCACTTGCCAGGAATTCACTGGGTGTAGCAGGCAACAGGTTCTATGAATATTCTTAAGGGAGGTCTGTCTCCAGTAGTGGATTACAATGTTGAAGATGAAAATGATGATAATGATGATGAAGAATAAGAAGATGATGATGATCATTATATTCGTATATTAGGATATAGAGACGTGACTCACAGTGCAGTTGACGCAGAGTATGGCGCCGGTGTCGTCGTAGGAGCAGGCGCCTCGCTCGCCGCACGAGCAGTCCGGCGGCTCCCCGCACGGCTGCTGCGGCTGCCACGGCCCGCCCGCGCAGCACCGGTGGCAGTGCGAGCCGCACGTGTCGTGTAGGCACTCGCACTTCGCACCCTGATGGAGATTCAGTTTGGTTAACTTTGAATTACAATGCGTGACACTGTTGATCCTGGCTTACAGGAGTCATAGTGGGTGTGGCGAGACAGTCTCCTGGCTAACTTTGAATTTGCTGTTGGAAAATAGTTTCTGTCTTCCATACAAGTTGATAACGCCAGACAAGTACTGATTTCCATTTATATTAATTTCCTTAGATTTGTTTTAAATGATTTAAAAATTTACAAGTGCTTGAGAGAAAATATCTCTAGGAACGCATTTTGGCGACAGTTCTTGGTACCTTGCCTTAATAACTTTTCAAAATTTTAGAACATACCTTAGAATCGACAGTGCATTTGTTGGCGTGTCCGTGGCAGAGACACCTGGAGGCGAGAGTTAGAGCCCGCATGGTGTAGTACTGGTGGGTGGGCGCGGCGGGGTGCGGCGCGCGCAGCGACACGCGCACACGCCGCGCCGACACGCCCTCGCCTATGGCTACGTGCATCTGAAACGTATTTACTATACTGCATCATACATTTCACTTTTCATACGAATGGAATGCTGTAAAACTCTCCTTCTGAAGTTCTATTACCCCTGAGGAAGCCCGAAGACGCATGCCAGTGTCACCGACTTCCCAAGTTTTTTTAGCGCAATTAATGCCGAAACGTGCCGTTCGCATGATAGTGAGCGATACGACACGATTTACTGGTGGTAGGTCTCTCGTATGTGAGAGGCTGCCTGGGTGGGTACAACTGCATTGTCTATTTCTCTCGTCAAACAGCAGTATAGAAGCACTGTTGTGTTTCGGTTTGAAGGACATTGTAGCCAGAGCAACTACTAGACATATTGAGACTTAACATCTTATGTCTCAGGATAGCGAGTTCTTTGGTTTTACTACTGTTCATGAGCGGTCGTATTGCTTACCATCAGGCGAACGGCAAGTTCGTCTCGCCACTCATTGCAATATAAAATAAACTCAAGTCCCGGGCAATTGATTTCAAGTACAGTTGAAAACCTAGAGTACGACTGAAGAGCTGAAAAAAGCTAACTGTTTTCTATAGTAGTCAAGGCTGGATACCGGTCTACGCCTGTGCTCAGCAACGAGACGTGCTATTACATACCCACATTAGCAGAATTATTTTTTCCAGACATTAGTTCGGGGAACAAGATTCTACAGTCAAAGGTCTCTATTTACGAAATCATTGAAACCTGACTTGCAACTTAATTGATAAAGTTATGTAGAAGTGAAGATTATACGGAATTGCTTCGATTTTCGGAACTGATAATGCACTACCGCAGTTATAATGACTGGACTAAATAGTTATAAAAGTAAGAGTGTTAGGTCGAGAAGAGGTGGATATCTTATTTCTTAACGTTACACAGTCACAAGATAGCTCAAAAAAGTGCTTGATTGGATTGTCAATGTAAATAATGTCAGGTATAACAAATCAACGAACTGAGGAATCATTTTGCATCCGATGAATTAACACATTTTTTTAGTGTTAGATAACTTTATTCCTACGAGACAACTTTTAAATCGATTGTTTTTTCTTTAATAGAAGATGAAATAAATTATATAAATAAGATTGACAAGCCAACTTTCGATGTACGTTATATTAGCCATTACCGCGGCTTAAAAATGCTTTTATAACCTCTCAGCTTCGCTGACAGGTCTTTTCAAAAAACCCAAACTGTAACAGTTATTAAAACCACTTACTTCCCCATTCTCCAACGGCTTCGGACTGACGAACTGCGTGGAACAACTAATCTTCTCCGCCCGATTGACTCTCCTGACAGCCCTGGCTTTCCTTCTCCGCCGCTCTGGTCGAAGGTCCCACAGTCGTCTGCAGTGGTCCCTGTCTCCGAACGCTCTGATCATCCGCCAGTCCTCGCCGCTCTCTGACGTGGAGATGTCCAGCGACCACGCCAGAGGCCGAGGGGACGGCCCTGACTTTATTATTACGTGGAGGAGCTCCATTTTCTGTGGAAGAAAGTCAAATTTTAAAATGTTGTAAAATAAAAATAACATAGCCGAATGTAATTTATGAGACTGGGGTTCTATAGCTTTTAATGAGATGGCTTCAAAGCTCTTTATATTTTGTTTTAATAATATTAAGATTATTAAAACAAATTATTATTATTAAGGGACATCATTGAGGTTGCCGACGTCGCCGTGAGTGTAGCGGTCTACTGGACCGGTAGAGTGTGGAGGCATCTATTATAATCAAGCCATTGACTCGAACGAAGAAGAAGAATAGATTTAATGAATACGATTCCTCATATGAAATTCTGTATTACATATGAGGTACAAATTCAAAATTAATAACACAAATTACAAACTGCTGAAAAATAAACGGGTTGCCAAGCTCATTGACTTTGATAATTATTTCCACTCGCGATTCGTGTGGTGGTGAAAATATCGCTTAACAACAATGTTGTGTATTTTCAAAATAATCGGCGATTGATACAAACGCGATTTATTATCACAATGACATTTGGAACAATTACGATAAACGAACAACAAAGGGAATGAAAATATTATGTAATATCAAATGCCAAATTATATATTTATCGAGTTATCAACATTAAATAGCATTATCGATGACGCGTCAATTTTTCCACAGTTTATATGCGGGAGAAACGTAGATTATAATCTGATTATTACATTTCTCTATTTTATTTCAAAATTTAGTATGATCTTTTTATCGTAATTGTTTGTTTTAAAAATATTTCATGTTTATTTGACGGGCATAAGTACTATGTAAGGTTCTTAATGCTTTTTAGTTTTATGATAACTACCATGGAATGTACATAAGAATACTCTAAGAATCCTTTTGGGAGCGAGGTGGCCAATATTCACCACGCTGGCTAGCCGAGTTAGAGAGTGCAGGACGTCGATTCTCACGTGGATGGCAGCCTTTATTATTAGTACAAATTAAATTGACCCGCATGCTCTTGAAATGTCTGGTATGTTAACTGCATTGTATAATAGTACCTTCTAGCTACATATAGCAATTATATTTCTAAATTCAACGACCTTTCTATTAAGTTAGATCTATAGAAGTGCCAGTAACAAATCAACAACAAAAAAGTAGCCGCAATTTTGCCGTCCATATCACAGAAAAACAAACAAGTCCTTAAGTTAAATTTAGCAAGAATCCATTGCAGTTCACCTTTCTCCCAAAGGTTGCAGACACGAACAATATAAGGGGCCATGACAACGACTCGACGTGGCCATGTATGGGCCGCCTAATGAACCAGAATGTCGAACATCCAGCCCCGTTTCGGCCACTTTTTCCATTGTACAGCGACCTTTATGGCCGCTGGTCATTACTTTAAATGCCAGTTAATAAGGCCCGGGATGTCTGTCTAATGTTTTGTTAGAATTTTGTAATGACATAATCTTTTGGATATTAAAATGTGAGTGGTGGCTTAATTGGTTCGATTTTCAAAGCATCTGTGAATTCGGAGTCATGTGTTCATTCTTAGTTAATTACTGCGCTTTAAAGGCGAAGGGAAAGATCGTGATGAAACCTGAATACCATAGAGGCCTGTAGAATTATTTTATTAGTGCGTTAATTTCGTCAACAAGCAACAGGTTTGTAGTGGACACTAATACCCCCTCACCTCACTAAATAGTAGTGACAATCTGCGCATTGCGACACTTTGCTCCTTAAGTCAATCTATCAATTTATTTTGCTCCGCAAATTTAATATCCATATCCATTTAATGCATCATTTTCCTTCAATGTTTTCATGCTAAATTTTTGGACAAGACGACGCCAGATAACTGGTAAAAGGCCAGTAGTAGCGTAAAGATTTAACTGTTAAAATTAAGGTTAATTAACCTTTTTACCAACTCAAACCGCATCTCGTTAAAGGTGTTACTCCGAAACGGTGATAGCAGTTAATGATTACAAAAATATCGTAAAATTTGTTTAAATAATTTTATCTTTGATAGGCAGGACTATGCGTGATGGATTCATATCTTCTGCCTGTCTTCTGCATTGATTGGCTTGCAATACACCCACACATTTATATATACTCGTATTTTACCTTGAAAAGTAGTATTCTGATTTACAATCATTAACATAGTCTTGACTCTTGAGTACATGCCACAGGCAAGCAAATCAAGGTGTATAATATCATCATGCACTGACCATGACTATAAATGACTAATATAGGTCGATGGGGTAATTTTTTAGCATCTTGCTAAGCAAACAGGTCACCTGATGGTAAGTGATAACTGCCGCCCATGAACATACACAACGCTTGGATCAAGGATGTGTTGCCGATCAGATCCGGAGGAGAACGGTAAGGAAAAAGAACGGGAAGAGGAAAGTGATATTGGGCATTAGTCAATTTCATAGCAAAGCTGCATTCACATTGACGTAATAATATGATATAAAATTTTACCTTATCATTAATTTGGTGTGAACAGCCTTCGAGCTGATAGCGTAGTGACGTCACTGTCACATTATATCGATAAATTATTATGTAGAAGGTATTTTAGGGTCCAGGTTACGCTAATATTTTGATATGGGTTGGCATGTGTCATCAGAGTGCTACATTCACCTTTAAAAACCTAAGATCAGTTCTCAGTGATGTATCCATAGGGGTGCGACTTCGTATATAAAAATATTGTAAACGATTATTTCGATTTTAGCGCCACGCTCAGGCAAGAACGGGAAATTATCTTGTAATTAGTTTAAATCTAATTGTTGAATGGCGGGATTGTACCACTAAACCAATAAATATGTTTTGTATGTTGATATTTTAAACTTTCTGGATATGAAAAACAATTTCAAAAAAACTAGAGTTGCGCATCTATCTCTGTATATAATTCTAATCTATGGATGTATTCAAGTTTAAAATCAAGTGAGGGCAAAATCTACAGTAAAATTACCCTGGAGCCAGCTTACGTTCCCACGGGACACTTAGTAAAACGCCCGTAATGGAGTTGTTTGTGGTGTGTAAAGACTTCATACGTAATGGTGTTAATTAGGACTTAATTATAAGCGGATAGGAAGCGGTAACCATGTTAAATGCTATGTCACGTATGGACTTTTTGATTGAACAGTGTTTTGAAAGTTTTTAATGGACTTGTCTCAGTTTGTGACTATTTTCATTTTATTCAGCCACAGAAAATCTATATCTGAACATAGCCTTTATGCAAAGCTTTATTTATTTATACGTCGTTGTGTGCCGACGAGAATTTGGCCGGCCTATTGAGAAATTATAATCGGGATTTATGTAATACATTAATGGAAAAACAAGGACACGTTTTAAACTCTTTTTAAAGAAATACAGCACTCAGAAAATACCCAAGTAGGGATAATAGTTCCCTAGATTTACGCGAATGTAATACTTTCCAATTGTGAATGGCTTTACTTCAATACCCAAGTAGAGAGTTTATTTCATAGCATGCACGTGCGTAGTACAATCGACAGTGCGTAATCTATTTCGTAAACCTACGGTGCAATGCGTAAGATTAATAACGTCAGTATTATTGTCGTATTCATATGTTTTAGGATAGAATCAGAAATGAGGTCATCCGACAGATAACCAAGGTGATCGACGTAGCCCAACGGATTAGCAAGTTGAAGTGCAGTGGGCTGGTCACATTTGTCGGAGAACCGACAACCGTTGGGGTAGACGTGTTCTCGAGTGGAATACGCCTCGGCAAGCTTAGAGTTGGACGCCCTCCAACGAAGTGGAGTGATGATATCTGAAAGATGGCTGGCAGCGGTTGGAGACGTTGGGCTGAAGATCAACCCTAATGGCGTGCCATAGGCGAGGCCTATGTCCAGCAGAGGACGCGAATAGGCTTGTGATGATGATGATATATTTTAAGCCCACTTCCATATTGGATTTTATTCTGAATAAAAAAAAGGCTGCGTGTCCGATGCCCGCACCGAAAAATCAGTTTCTGTGATCTACAAAATATTTGTTTTGGGTCTCGGTGTCTGTTAGACCGAGAATTCTGGCAGTTTCTGATACCCACGACACACGACTATATCTTAGTTGTGAGGTCAGAACTATGTATATAACTGTTGGGGGTATTTATTTATTTTTGTCTATATTCGAAATGTAGCCACAAAATGTCCAAAAACGGTATAAAATACCACTTGCCCTCCGAACATTATGGAAATAGGTGTCGTTGCAATCTATTTTGGTCAGATTCGATAAGGCCGGAGTTATCGCGTTGTACGCGTTTTAATTATATTTTCGCGGTTAAGGTAATGCTATACACGATTAATAGAAAACACAATTTAATAATGTTACATTAAACTCATCGTTGTTTTTTGTCGTATTTACTCAACGAGCTACTTAATAAAGGTAAGAAAATAGAACAGGTGACAATTACTCTCCTGTATTCTCACTGGAAAATGATTGAATAAGATGCGACAGTATCACCTCACTATGATTTTCTGTATGACTTTCACTGTGCTATCAGGACTTACCTTTCTTGAGAATCTATAAGAATACATTATTCTCTAATTTATTACACTAAAATGGTTGTAATTATAGCGCTGGTCATATACATATGTTGTCCTTAGAATAATTCTTCAGACGCAACAAACCTCATTTTAACCATAATCTTCCCTCATAAATCAACAACTGGCATTTATAATAGTTACACATTTCGACGCTTTGAATGGCCTATATTATCAATATAGCCAATATTTCAATTCACGAAACAGACATACATACATACATAAACTCAAGCCTATATCCCAGTAGGTAGAGGTGCCCGGATACCTACATTTCGTCTTGTATGTTCCGTCCCACAATCTGATAGGTGGCGACCCTGTCGCCATATCGGGCACAAATTCTATACTCTGGGCTTTTTTTTTCAAGAGGAAAAGCTATTAAGCTTTCCTTTCGGTACCCCTGGGAAAATCCAATATCACTTTGCCCAACCCGGGATTCGAACCCGAGACCTCAGCTTTGTAACCGTACCTTAGTACAACTACGCAACCGAGGCGGTCACGAAACAGAATTTGCACAAAGTAGCGAAATTGTCTATCCCCGTATCATGTCAGATGACGCATTTGCTTACTACATATGTATGAAATCTTTACATTTTGTTCATACAACCATGCATTATTTATATTACAAGAGTGTCAAGGAAACCCGCGTACTATGTCCTACATTTTTATTTTCTCTGGCCTTTACCATATTTGAGAAGAGTTATCGCGACGCCATATCATCAATATTAAAGTAAAATATATTTATCTCGCTTATCGTTCATAATGCTCTTTGTGGAATCGACAACAATCTAAAAAATCATGATAAGAAATGGAAAAATATTTCGGAACATAATGGAACAAAGATTTAATCAAGAGGTAAAATAAAGTGTTTTGTGTATATTTTTTTTTATTGTAATGAATGGCGAGACATGTATGCCTTTCGTCTGAAGGTAAGCGTCACGACCGCTCATGAACAGTAGCAAAACCAAACAACGCCTTGAATTACAAAGTAATGCTTGGCATTCCACTGCGCTCTCCATCCTGAGGTATAATATGTTAAGTCTCAATATTTCCCGTAGTTACTCTAGCTAAAATATTTGTGCAACAGTGCATTTACACTACTGTTTGGCGGGAGAAATAGACATTGCGGTGGTACCTGCCCAGGCGGCCTCTCACATATGGGAGAACTACCACTAGTTATAGGCCATCATTCTAACACATAATGATCCACTCTGACCATTATTTATTTCAACAGTCTTTTTATATATCTTGAAATTCAATACAGGTTGCCTTATTGTTCCAATTTTGGCATTTACCTAATATGGTAAAAATTGTGGGATCTTGGTTCACTGGACAGCAATGACGGGGAATATTTAGCAAAAAAATCTTTCTTATTTATCGTTATCGCGATCGGTGCTAAGTTCCATTTTCCTGCTAAATATGTGATGACTGACTTATCAATCGTTTTTGATGCCATTAAACAGTCAGGACCTTGTCCCGTTGATGGCCTATGGATATACCAGTCTACTATTCACATACGTATATACTATATAGCCGTCATTCCTGTATATACTGTATATACCTTACGATATAGTAAACTAAATAATACTAATACTACGGAATTCCACTTGACTCGATCATGACTTCCTTCATCCACTTACATTGAGCTTGTAGGATCAGGATACTTACGATCCGACCTTTTTTTAAGTAGCCCAAGTTGGCTGGCTAAGTTGAGATCAAATCTTACTGACTCTTCCATTCACATTCGCCTCGTGTAATTTGATTTTGTAACTTTTATTCCTCGTTTTTTTGACGAAATTATCTTAACATTCCTTTCTGAAATTCTTGTTTACTCCACAAAGCAACACCGCTCATAAAAAATATATTTTTAATTCAATCGATCACAAAAACAAAATCTACAATCTAAACAATAAGCGATAAGCACCTGTCATACCAGGTGTTATCAGCGGCGATAGTGCGCTGCAGTGTGTCCCGGAGCGCTGCCCGCGACGGTCATGTGAGAGATGGAGAAGAACGCCATGGACCTCCATCAAGTCAGGGTCGACAGGGGAGCGCCACCAGTGTATTCCGAGAGGCCCAAGAACCCGCAGAACTTCTCATATGTGAACCCGGCTTATGTCGGCAGTGTGGACAGTGTTAACAACAGGATCCAGGAGCCGCCTACCAGGTTGGTAGTCCCAAAATTACATTCTTCATCACCTTAGAATGTCAGTAGAAATTACTGATATACGGTTTGCAATATGTTATCTCTTAATTAAGAATCAAGATAAAAATATGTATGTACGAAGGTTGTTCCACGTGTGTTAGGAATAGTGAACTTAAATCCCTTATTTTTTTTATTTGCTGCATATTTATGTCAATCACTTTCTTTATGATTTTATTCACTCTACTGGTAAAATAACGGAATATTTTTCTAATCTTTGTTTTTTGACTGGCAACATCACTTTTGAAATCATTGGCACCTACTTATTCCCTAACCATGTCTGTTGTTACTGCTATGGCATTTTATCAATTTTAGTCTTTGATCCTGACAACAATTTCATTCTTGGGATAAACCATGCTTATTTCTTAATCCTGACCATAAGGTATTTCCAGTAAATTTTCGCTCTAACACGTAGAACTGTTGAAATTCGATTGTTACAAATTCGATACACCCTGTCAATCACATTGCAAATGTCGGTATATGCAACCAACACTTATTTCTAAGAAAAATATGAACACAAACATTGCGAAATCAGTCTCTGATAGCGATATGAGCAACATTTCTTTGTGGCTTTATGTACATATTTATTTTATTTAAAGAATACTTATAACGTATGTATGGTATAATAATAATAAGCCTAAATACATACATCCTTTGGGGTATTATTTCAAGGTATTATAAAAGATATCATGCGTAAGATCAACAATATATTTGGTTACAGAAACCCTGTGTACTAGTTAACAATGATGCATAATAACTATTAATTCTTAAATATTCTCCTTAGTTCATATAACTAACGTTTAGTGGCCATAGGATATTTGAGGACGAGTACAAACTAAAAAGAAATGGAAGAAATATATCTTAAATTCACTACGGGCAATGTCTAGATTTAGGCTTATACAAGTGAGCACCACGCGATCACGTCTAGGTCAGCATAATATGTATTTTTTGAAGAATGACTGAACTTATTATGAATAATTAAAAATAGTAATTTGTTATCTTGCTTATCAGCCCTAGAAAATTAATTTCCGGTCATAGACAACCTCTAAATATTTACATAGATACTGTTTGCATTCTGCAATCAAATATTCTGCGACCTTAGCAAGGTCGTCTATCCAAATCGTAGGAAAAAATTGCGATTTGTGCGATTAATATAAGAAAAAAATATTGACATTTTAATTTTCCGATTGATCAAAGTATTATGCTCACATCCGTTACATAAATGTGGAATATGCGCGGTATCTCAGATATGAACGGAGTGTACATTTTTATCACAATCCGCACAGAAGTTTAATCTGAAATATTGTGTACATGCTAAATAATATTGAAATTTTATTAAACTGTATTTATACATTTCTATAGTATGTAAAAGTTCGCCAGCCCGCACTAGGCTAGCGTGGTGGTCTATATTGCCTAACACCTTACAATCGTACTCTCCATTATAGAAGAAGCCCGTGCCTTTTAGTGGGATGTATTTTTTTTCAATCCGCTTTTTCAATTGCATAAGTTGACCGCCAATTAGTATTTTTAATATTTTGCAGAATAATTGGGCCTCAGAAAGGTGTCTTTTTATATCATGCCTACACTTTACTTACTTTTTCCTTTGCTTTTATACATAGTTTACACTGATTTCCTACCATGTTTTCTTTCTGCACTACCTAAAGATTGACTTGCCGGGGATAAATTAAATTCGCCTTTATATCTACAGCTTATGTTTGTATATTAATAATATTAACATAACTCTTTATCATTTATATGAACTTAATTTTAATACGTATGTTGTTACGCTGTTCTATTTTCGTTGAAAATACAGCAATCGTATAAGAAGCATTAAAAAGACAATAAGTTCTATCACCAGTAGATTAACTAGATTAACTGTTATCAATCGTAATGGTGGTATTTCGGCAATTACAAGTAGCAAATAGCAGCGCACGTATAATCTTATTTGTTTTCTTCGTGTAAGATTTGCTAATTGATAAGTCTGTAACTATGACGAATATTTGGTTTATTTTTACGACTTCTTTGTCAGTAAAGCTTAGTTACTTCAATGCATGATAAGTGCAATGCTGTGTTACGATATTATCACCAAAGGTATCAATAAAGATAATCTCTGCCTGGTCAAAATATGTATTTTTTGTTATTGCAATGAACGGCGAGGCAATCATGCCATTCGCCTGATGCTAAGCGATGCGACTGCTCATTGACAGTAGCAATGGTTGGCATTCCACTGCGCTCGCCATCCTGAGACATAATATGTTAAGTCTTAATATGTCCACTAGTTGCTAAGGCAATGTCATTCAAACCGGAACAAAACAGTGCATTTACACTGCGTTTCTATGCATATGTAGGTCACGGTAACTATCTTTTAGACCAGTATGCAAAGGAATCGTATCGCGTTTATAATAACCCCAAAGTGGACCTGTAGTCCAAAATACATCTAGGCTCTTGGTGGTGTCTGGTTTTGTAGGGAAAGTCCTACTTCTTTCACTAGCATAGGAAGTCCAAACAAAGTACGATCCAGTTCTATGTTATTACAGGTTATTAAATAATATTACAAATTGCCTTAGTATGTAATATTATAAACTAATACTTTATTGCGACAAAAGCACCACCATATAATATATCAAAGAATTTTCTTAAGCCGCGCCGCGCCGGTTTTTCTAAACACGTACATATATCCATATATTACATCAAAATTCATGAAATAACAAAGAGAAATATTTTCTAAAAAGGAGTATATATTGTTCTGTGTCATCCCATAATTGCCATCAACTGAGCAAGAACCTCTTCTGCAACTGAGAATTAGTTTAAAAGGGCTTAGGCTATTGTGGCTATTTTCCACCACCCTGGCCTAATGCGAGTTGGCGGACTACCTATGTTTCTGGCAAATTCTATCGATACTCTAACCCAGCCGGGTAACAACAGCGGTCGATATGTACCTGTCACATTCAAGTTGGGTTTTACGCCGTCTTGTGTTATCTGGCTTAAAATACCGCGGAACCCCCAACGTCACTTATCATAAACCTTTGCTTATCATGAAAAATGCTCATAAATAAATATTGTTTTGATAAAACTTTGTGAAACAATTCTCATTTAAAACATTGATTTTTTATAGTACGGCCACGGGAACACTACATTTTTCGGGATAAAAAGTAGCCTATGTGTTAATCCAGGGTGTCAGCTATCACTATACCAAATTTCATCAAAATCTGTTGAGCCGTTTTTTCATGAAAATATTCTTTATTTATTAAATCCTCTTTTTGCACTGTACAGAGATACTATCAAAATATTATGCAATAAAAACATTAGTACATCTCGGTCTCTCATCTGAGAGCAGCGCCTGATCTAGGGTTCTGACCGCCCTAGGCTAATTCTGAGGACGCGCCCACGAACGTTACAATGAGCCTAAAAAGTGGTATTTAGTTTTGTTTTGTTTATAAGTGTGAAAATTTTTGCATCATTCATACAACCTATAAAAGTTGTCAGATTGATCTGCAAGCGAAACTAACGTTTTCCTTTAATCTGAACGATATTCAACCGTAGGGTGGAAAATCATTTTTTAGATGCCCGAACATAAGGGCAAAGGCTACTCACGCATTATACGACCAAAACCGATATACAGGTTGGGTTTTTCAAGTGGGCGTGGATGGTCAAATCCGAAACTATGAGGAATAGCGAAAAATGCTCAAAGGACTTACGAACCCGATTCTGATGAAAACTAAAACTGCATATTTAGATTTTTGATAAATCAATATGCCTAGCTAGCAATCGAACCTAATGATTTTGAAAAAAAAAACACATGCTGTATAATAATAATAAATAAAAATAGGGATCAAATTTTGCGAAGTAATGACACACGTCAAATTAAAGGAAAGATGTAATTTTAGGCAAAATTCAATATTTTTTTTCAGTTTCTCGGCACCTCACCACCTGCGTTGGTAGAGGAATGTTAGAATTTTTCATATTTTGTTGAATAATTTATAAAATATTTAATACTATGATTTCGATATGGTTTTGATGAATTATGACAGATTTCGTCTTAAGAAATACAAAAAATTATAAAATTCCTACCAACGTAGGGCGACCAAGTGTTAAAAAAGTGAAGAAAAAACCGAATTTTGCTTAAAATGACATCCTTTCTTTTATTTGACGTATGTCATTATTTCCCAGAATTTGATCTTTATAAGCAACAATATCGAATTGTGTAATAATACAGCCAGTGTTTTTTTTTTTTTTCAATATCCTATTCCTAGCTAGGTATATTTATTTATGAAAAATCTAAGTAAGCAGTTTTAGTTTTCATCAAAATCGGTCTCATAAGTCCTTTGAGCATTTTTTACTATTCCTCATAGTTTAGGATTTGGCCATCCAAGCCCACTTGAAAAAATCGCCTTGTATACTGATATACGATCAGGATTACGGATTACTAAGACATCTAAGAAGGCAAGAGAGTTATTATGTTCTAACTTCATGGTGAATTTAATTTAATTGTTGAGGTAGGGATGGGCAAATGGAAAAAATATATCGATATTTATCGTATCGATATTTTTCAAATATATCGATATATATCACCCAAAAAATATCGATATTTCGATATATCGATATTTTTTGTCCAATTTGCAATTATTTATAAAAATTGCCAAAATTATCGAAATTTCAAAGCAAACACACATCTGGCCTGTTTCAACATAAGTTTTATTATTTTAAAAAAATATCGAATTGCTCGACATAAAAAAAAGAAACAAAATAAAAAAAACATTATCCAAACCAGCATTTGTCTGATATTGACATCAGGAGCACTCTTTGTTTGATGTGTTCCCCTGTTAATCTGCTCCTATCATTTGGCACAGCCAAATTTACCACTGAAGCTACTCTTTCAGATTACACTGAAGATGCTTGACAAATCAAATATTTTTGAGCGATATCCGAGGGAACCGGCGTGTAATGTTGACAATTTACCCAGAATTATATTGGATCAGATTTTCTTTCTAAAAGTGTAGTTGGTCCAAATACTGCTTCAGTTCATTGGGGACACAGCTACTGCTTTGAACCTCTGACGAACCTATGCTCCGATTTAATAATTTCTCATGTCTGGACCAGATAGAGGACCCACCCATATTTTCTAAATTTAAGAAATCGAATTGGTCAAAAACATGATGTGACGCATGAGCAGACAGCAGAGCTTAAAAAATATATCGATTTTGATATCTGAAAATAAATATCGAAAATTGATATATCGCGGGAAAAAATATCGCTAATTTATATCGATATTTTTCTGAAAAAATATCGATATTTTGATATATCGATATTTTTTGCCCAAGCCTATGTTGAGGAGTTGAGGTGATTTAAAAATGCAGTCACTTGGTCACACTTCTGTTAAGATATTTAAAAAAGACGGGAGGCATCATACTAGTGAAACACTTTTGCAACTGCTCAATTATTTATTTGGAAATTATAGTTAAATGTTTAAAATTACTCACTCACTCGACCGCCGACCGATTCTAATAACAAGTCAGCGTTTGTTACACCTACAGGTGCTATTTTAAATTTCGTTTATTGTTATAATCTCAGGGACTCGTAAGTTTTTTCAGTTCACAGTTTAGGTTAAGTGTTTTGTCTGGGTCTAGTTATAATATGTAGGGTAGATGCAAGACGCTAGATTAATAGTGCATGCGAAGATAAGATTTCAGTTCAGCGCGCCCCCCCCCGATCCTCGCGCCCTAGGCTGCAGCCTAATTAGCCTAAGGGTTAATCAGGCCCTGTCTGAGAGTTAGCCTCATGTGTACATATAGGCTGTAATACCACTCAGAATTTCTTATTATTACCCACTGCTTTGCACTCGTCACACAAAAACATGGAATATTGAAACCATAAATGAACACAAAATCGCCCACTCACTATAACTGGGTTATAAAAAATAAATATCCAAACGGTCCCTTTCATACATGGCAAATCATCGAATATGCTGATAAAAAATATTAAAAAGTACTAATGTCTTATACTCTGGCCCTTGTTAATGACTGCATCGTGGCATATTGTCCATTATCACCGCTCATCAATCCTTGAACGTTAGATCGTAATATCATTGTAATTAATCATTAGATATTTTGTACGTTTACATATAAATTATCAATCATTTTAATTTCATTGAATCATTCATGATAATATGTTTATAGTGGCACTGATTAAACCCATGTGGATAAGTTAGAAAAATATTTAGATGTATGTAGTTCTGCCCACATAGTAAGATACAATGTCAGGTGCCGTGGATTTTTTGATTGCCTCAGTTCAGCAATTGAGCAAGCAGATCACCTGATGGTAAGTGATCACTGCCATGCCATGAATATCTATTACGCTTGGATCATGGATCTGAGCTGGCTAATGAAATCGGGAGGGAATTGGAAAGGATGGGAAGAGACAAGAGGTATTAGGCATCCGGCGATCTTACCGAACGATATGCAACAGCAGAGCTGTCGCTTCACGTCGATCTCATCTGAGATAGTGTTACTGCCCCGGACGAGCCTGCCCATTCATGCTGAGCCATGACTGACAACAGCATGGCTCTACAACTTTTAAACATCATGAGGAAATTCGAAACAAGTCGTCATTTTGGTCTCACTACGCCTAGACTTAAATAAAATATTCGTGGATGTTTCCTCCAAACAAACAAGTTCTATTAAACTCTACTAGATATATCCCATACAATATTCGTTCGTAGGCAATATCTGTCATCACATACAAAGACCACTCGCAAAATTATCTGCGTGCACTATTTAATCTAAAACTAAAAGATACACACAGAAAGACAATAGTAATAATGTCAATATTGGCGATTAATCCTTGGGGATTACCGATACTAATCTAGTAAATGCAGCGCATCATGACTGACTCATACCATTATCGGCTTTATCAACATTTTATTTATTTGTGTAGGACATGTCATATATTAATAACTTACATCGTTACCTTATTAAGCATGAAATTTCACATTACCAGTGATTGTTATACTTTTTTTTGTCTCAGACCATAGTTATAACTTACTATGCTTTAAGTTATTCATTTTTTTATTGTAATGAATGGCAAGACGAGCAAGCCGTTCGCCTGCGTAAGCGATACGACAGCTCATAAACAGTAGCAACATTCAACTGCGCTCGCCATCCTGAGACATAACATGTTAAGCCTCAATATGTCCAGTAGTTACTCTGGCTACAATGTCCTTCAATCTGAAACACAACAGTGCAATTACACTGCTATTTCACGGAAGAAATAGACATTGCGGTGGTACCTACCAAGATGGCCTCTCACATATGAGAGACCTACCACCAGTAATATGTATTAATTACTATCTATACTTTATGATGTTTCCGATGGTTTAGTTATGCTGGGAACCTTTTTTATTAAGTCATAGTTAGTTACTGCAATTAATGGCGAGACGAGCGCGCCATTCGCCTGATGGGAAGCTATACTGCCGCTAAGGACAGTAGCAAAACCAAACAACACCATAAACTACAAAGAACTGCTTGGCATACCATTGCGCTCACCATCCTGATACATAAGATGTTAAGTTTGGTTATGTTCAGTAGTTACTCTGGCAACAATTAGCTTGAAACCAGAACAGAAAAATGCATTCATACTGCTGGCGGGAGAAGTAGGCATTGTGATGATACCTCCCGAGGCGGGTTCTCACATAAAAGAAACCCACCACCAGTAAATCCAAAATCTACTGATACAAATTGAATCAGAGTTTAATAAGAAACATGTTTCTTTTCAGTGTGATACGAGAGCAGTACTGCGTGTGTTCCCGGTGGCCGTTCACGCAACGAATCCTGGCAGCAGCGGTCGGCCTGTTAATCGGCGCAGTCATCGGCCTAGCAATCACCATGGTAATGAGAACTAACTCCGACTCCGGCATTGGAGGAATCTTCAGATCTTCCGCTCCTGACTAGTCGCCATACCATGTAGATAGATTGATTCAATAGTCCTGTTTAGTTATAAGAAGGTATATCCATGATTTTATGAATTGGATTGTTAACTTAGAGTTAAAATGGAGTGTGTGAAAATTTAAATTTCTTAATGGCGTATGACTGCGTATGACTGCTGCTATATTGAATTTGTATGTTTTTTGGATATACAGTAGAAAAAAGGACGTCTTGTTTTATACTAAATCTATGAAAGCATAGCAATTGTATAGTCAATACTGTAATTATTTGTGTTACAATTTCTTTGGACATAGAATAGGAATTCGCAGTGCATATTCTTTATTTACCCAAATAAAGGTGCGGAAAATGAGTGATGTAGTTTAACGACAAAGTAGTGTATACGACGGATATCTTATTAGTCATTGTTGTTTTATTAAGCGTTTATTGGATTATTGTGTAGTGAAGCTGTAATTATGAATTGTATAATTACAATCGTGTTTCCAAAGATATTCTGGTCTATTTTATTTTGTCTTTTTAGATAACGTAATTTAAAGACTTGAAGATAACACTGTCGCTGTAATTGAATAAAATTAAATAGTAAAAAATATGGATATTACAGACACAATATCTGCACGTATTCCTTTGAAGAAAAGTATTAAAGATTGACGATTTTTTTTATAATAGTATTATAAATGCTATATGAGTGGAGGTTATTAACACCTATCGTCTATTGTTTAATAAGTAAACAATATCTGAATCTACTTATTGTAGTCGTGGTAGTAAATGATTACACGTCAGCATTATAATAGTTATAATGTGTAGATGTAATATTTTATATTTAGACTATATTTATCATATATATCCAATCAGTTATATATATCGGTAGACTCTAGATAAAAATAATATAATCTAGAATAACGGAATGGTCATTTTAATTTAGGACTGTTTGCGTTTGCATTTTTAGCTTTAATATTTAGGTTACTTTAGTAATAAAAGAAACAAAACAAAAAGTATTATTGTTAAAAATTTAAAGTGCGTTCACGTGTCTTTATTTCTTTAAATATATATATGGCTATATTATGCACCTATACAGGGTGATCTTGAAATATGGTATTTAATTGAAACCATATTTTCCTAACGACTCCAGGTAACATTGTACCAAATTTAAAAAAATTGTCTGGTAGTTACGAGTTTAAAAATACTCATAACTATACGGGTGGCCAAAAATTGGGTAAAACTGATATCACGATTTTTGACGGAATAACTTTGTACTATGGTCACCTGGGTGTTTAGGAATACGTGGGTTAAATACTATATTTTAATATCTCCTGTACAAGCAATATAGTATTTCGTATTAAGTTGTTTTATTACAAAACCAAATGTTACTTGTTAATTTTGTTCATGTAACGGATGTGAAGGAATCTTGTTTGCTTGCTTGTTTATGTACATAAGTCTTTTAAGGCTGTGTATTTTTTATAATAAAATTGTTTCATTAGTATATCTTTTATTACTGTATAAGCCCATATACGTCCCATTACAGGGCACGGACCTACTCTACAATCGAGAGTACGATTTAGTGTGGTTAGGCCATATAGTCCACCACGCCTAGTGCGGGTTGGCGGACTTACATACCATAGAAATTCTTATAAACCGCTATGGTACGCAGGGTTCCTCACGATGTTTTCTTTCACCGTTTTAGATTTAGTTATATCTTTAATGACTTAACGTAAAATTCATGAGCCTTGCAATTATTGTAGAGATCTATCAGGTTTTATGCAATTCTTTCTTCACCGTTAATGTGAGAAATTATTTACTACAAATACACAGATATCTCCGAAATCAGTGACATGTGCAATGGATTTGAACCTGCGGCCTCTGATTTAGGTATCACTCTGATCCACTAGCAACCAGGCCATCGTTTACTGAACACTGTTAAACATACACAAATAAGAACTGTGTTACTGTTTACGCATCCTTAATGTTTACAACATTATAAGATTTTAAAGAAAATAGAATTCCATTTAAAAATAGCGTTATTATATGTACATTCTCAAGCCACTATTCATTTGTATATAAATCAAAATCGGACCACCGGATACATATTAAACCAATAATCATAAGTAGCATAGTATACGTAGATTAACTATTAGCGAGATAGGAGTACAGTTATCAGATACAGTATTTGTATTGTTAGTAAAATTGTTACATTATTACCAAACGCAATCGTTAGTTAAACCCGCCCTTATATTATTCCTATTTTTTAAACCAGGTTCCCTGAAATAAATTAACTAGTGTGATAAAACCGCCTCTGGTACTATTAGTATTGCATACTTTATTTGCTGTAATTTGATGAAGCGAAAAAAAGGATTAAATAAACTCGAGTTTTCAAATATGGTATATGAATTTTATAGCAGGGATATTGTTTTTAATTCTTCACATGATATCGTAATATTTATCAACTTCCACAAACAGCGCAATGCAGGTTTATTAAGTTTCATGCTAATATTTGTACGGAAATTCGTTGTGAACACTACCTTACTTACACATTTATAACTTACAAACAAAACCCTAAAAATCTTGTAGATTTCACAAATATTTGACTCTGTGCGGGGTCGAACCTACGTCTTTTTCTTTCATTACCAGTCTCCTAACCAACTGCACTAAGGAGGCTGTAAAATTTCATAGTAATTAAAAAAAAAATAAAGCCAACAATCACAATCATAGTCCTGACCCCACACTAAGATCGAATCTGTGTCGTGGGTAACAGAAACAATTCTTGACTTTTTGTTTTCACCAATACCCAGACCCCAAACAAATACCCGTGGATCACAGCGTGGATCACACATATATTTATCTCGGTGCGGGGATCGAACCCACGGCCTCTTGTTCACAGCCGGTGAACACACAGTCTAACCATCTACGCCACGGAAGCTGTCATATTTACATTCGAAATGCATACTTATAGTTAAAACTAACAGTTCTATCAGTGAGAGCTCCAGTCTACGCTGCTTCTCTTACATCCTAAATTAACCAACAGCGCCTTGATTTGATTTGGCAGACATTAAATACAATATTATACTAGCGGTACGACCCGGCTCCGCCCAGGTGCAGATACACTTTACACTTTTCAAAATGGCGGCCAAAGTATTCAATTAGGTCTACCAATTTAGAATATAGACCAATTGGACCACTAAAAACGAAAAAAAAAACTTGTATTTGCTAGATTTTTTACTTCTGCGTCCGGCCTATAGGCTATAACTTAATGATATATAGCCTACCACATTCCTCGATAAATCCATCCAATACAAATATTTTTTTTTCAATTCGAACCAGTAGTTCCTGAGATTAGAGGTAACGATCAAACATACTCTTCGGCTATATATATTTGTATAGAAGTAATAAATAGATTGAAAATACACAATGAAAAGAAATTTAGGTTACCCTTAAATCCCGTTTATCGTCGGACGTTTTAATACATTCAAACAAATTCAGAAGATAAGCGGCTCAGTGCAGACATTTCATGCAGCTGTGATCAAAACACTTCGATAAGAAATTAGATAACCTAGCACTTTGTTTATTAAACCTAAATGTATGTCGCAGGGAAAGTACGTGGCAAGAACAATGAGTTTTGTCGTCTTTAGTCATCTCTCTCTTTCTGTATAGGTCCATCTCCCAATGCGAAAGATTAATTAAGAGGAGTTAGGCCATATAGTCTACCACACGGGCCTAGTGCGGGTTGGCAGACTTTACATAATTCCTACCATAGAAATTCTTATAAATCACTATGGTATGCAGATTTCCTCACTATGTTTTCCTTCACCGTTATAGTGCGTGGTGTTTGACTATCATTACCAGATGACTCGGAAAACTCAGAATGTGCCGTCTGTGATATAAATGCGCGACCACCGAACATCAAACATGTTAATTATTAACCCCTAAAATAAATTTGGATGAAATTCGATGGCACTAAACTATTTTTTTTTTTCATGTAATGCATGCGTATTCCGCAGTAGACGCGATAAGTGATTTCAATATGTTCAATATTATATGTTTCCATGTACATAATTGTTTTCGTGGTGACTTAAGCAGCCTATTGTAAATAAATCAAATCAAATCAAATCAAAATATTCTTTATTCAAATAGCCTTTCACAAGATCTTTTGAATCGTCCTTTTACCATATACGTCCCACTGCAGGGCACGGGCCTCCTCTACAATCGAGAATACAATTGAGAGTGGCAGAGTCAAAAAAATAATTAAAACTTTAAAATTCTGATACACCCTTAAGGCAAATAATTATTGTTGTTAAAGAAGATTTCTTACGTGTTCACACATTGGCATTTAGCGAATATTCGCCGATTAAGATACGATCTGCGGTAACCGCCGTATATTTGCGAACATATGGCGTAATTACTTGGTCAGTCGGGAGGCGAGCATACACATTTCTTATACTTATGTACAGTCTGTGTTGGGTGTCAGTTTAGGCAACTGTCCCAGTTTATTAAGATTATAGTCAAGTGCTTTTAATCGGTCTTTTATTAACCATTTTAAAGCAACAAGTACTTAATACTACCATCGCATTAGAACCTGTTACAACTCTCTCTTTCTCTCACTCACGCCTCAGCCACAGAAAATCCAATGCTGAACCTAGGCTTCTCCCAAGGGTTTCCACATCGACCTGTTAGAAACGGCCTGCACCTAGCGACTTCCAGCAACCTTTGCAACGACGAAGAAATCAGTCAAGACACTCAATCAGTGTACGGATTATTTCCCAAAAGCCAATACTTTAAGAATGAGCAAAGTCAGACTGAAAGTACATGATAAAAAAAAGTTGTATATACAAGGACGCGAGACGTCACTGGTTACAGGCTGCCTCCAACAGGTCTTTAGGGAGGCCTATATTCAACAATTGATTTCCTGTTGTTGATGGATGGGTGATGGATGGACTTACTACGTACAATAGTCTATATTAAAAACGAATTTATCAAGGAATAGGTAAAGGTGCCACCTGTTCAAAGTGCATCGAGCTTATCCTCCCTATCACAGGAGACCAGTAAGTAAAGTTTACGTCTTCAGTCGCGGAAGTCCTACTATCATTTATCTCCCTCAATTACTTTCACAAAGCCGTCTGCATCGTTTTAAACTTGAATCTCCTGCTACGTAGAAGAAAAACCATTAACACCTTTCGAGTAAAGCCATGTGAATTAGTTAGTTCTCGATAACATCTCTCATTTCATCCGTTTTCGCGTGGTGAAATATGAAGTAATTTCGCCGAGTTGTGAGGTCTGAGAGCAACTAATGAACTTAAACGCATCACATTATTTTACAACATAAACATGAGTTTAAACAGCCAATTTACTGTTCAATTTACGGGAATATGGCCTGGTTGGGTGTATGGAATAATGAATCTTGGATCGCAATAAAATTATTGATAATAAGATAAATATTGTGAGTCCTGCGTTTTTGTAACTTAACGGGAATTTCCGAGGTATGTGAAGGGTACTTGTACATAATTAATTTCTATTGGGGATGCGTGGAAGACGAAACTGTAATACTATTCCTTAATAATGTTAAAAAAAATTGCTCGGATTTCACGGTGGACCAAGAGAAATAGAAGCATATTTAAATGTGGTAGAGCTGTGATACTGAAAAGTATCATAAAAATGTAAACTATTAAAATGTTAAATTTTTTATCATAAATTGACACCGAACTTTTAAACGCATGTTTTACAGAAATGAGCGGTTGAGCCCGCTTTATTTATTGCTGACATATTATGCACAAGATATCTGCGAGCTGTCTTGATAAAAACACCTAAAGGTTGATAATTTCATTCAAAATTTAATATATGTCTGTTTCAAAGATAAATGATGGAAATAAAAATAGGTCTTCTAGTAATTTTGTACACTAGATTTCCATCCAGTAATGGACTTGTAAACATAATCTTCAGTAAAAAAATAATTAATCAATCCACCAGAAATTCTGTTTCATACTTATCAGTGCACATAAAATGCTGTGTAGAAAAAACAGTTCAATTAATAATAATATGATGTAAAGAGTATCTGACAAATATAAAACACTTATCTTTCAAAATTTAAATCAATAAGTGTTTAATGACGTCGAGATGAGCACTGCTCAGTACCCTTACGTAGAGCGTGATAGCGTATCAACCACTCTTTGTAATCTAAACACGAGTGCTCTTAAATACTAAGTTCGAACAGTTAATAACACCATCTGCTTTATGACAAATAATGCATTCCATTACGATAAGCCTCTCGATTTATCTATTACAAAGAACAAATAAATAATATTTTACTTTGGAATTTTCTGTGTAAACTTTGGGAAGAAAGTCTTAAATTACATAGTTTTTTGTCACCAGTCTACGACGGTAAAGGAGTGAGACGGTAAAGTGAGAAAAAATGCATACCATAGCGATTTGAAAGAATATCTATGGCATAAAGTCCGCCAACCCGCACTAAGCAAGCTTGGTGGACTAAATGGCCTAACTAGTCTCAATTGTACTCTCGATGGTGGATGAGACCCGGGCCCTGCAGTGTGACGTAAATAGGCTGATACAGATGTCACCAGCCAACAGAAGACTTTGTCAAATATTGAATTATAAATTCTTAAGCTCATGATATTTAACAATTGAGATTGCCAGCTCCACTCTCCTCTTCTAATTCTTTTTCATTCCCCCTCTGTTTCCAATTTTGGGCCGGCAACTCAGCTGTGATTCAAGTGTAGTGGATTGTCATGAGCGACTGTGATCTCTTACAATCAGGTTTCTTCAATCTGTTTGCTTACTTGCGTTTAAAATGTTATAAAAAATTATTAATGAACTGCTCTGATTTAAACCACTTGTAACTTTTGTAATAATCACTACATTGTAAACTGGTTTTGAAAAGAGCAACACTAGAGTTTCTTTTCTCCGCTTTCCGAACTGGGTGGTAGATAAAAAAATTACTGAATCTAAATGATGTAGAACATCTTAAAGGATTCAATAAATAGTTTTTTTCCTTTCACTTGTTTGCCAGTACTAATTAAAAAAAAAGATTGACAAACTTGTATGTAGACAAATAACATCACGTTTCCACTAGTCTAAGTACTCTGGGATAAATGCGGTACCAAATTTTCACGCTATTACAAGCTATAATAAATTAAAAAGTGGTCAGCATGGTCACCACTCACCGCGCTAATGATTTAGAGGGCGCCCCGCGGCTCTATTACGTCCACCGTTCGACATAATGGCGCAGATGGTATCGCACGCCTATCGCTCGCCATTACAGATACGTATTTGCCTCTTTGTATCGCGCTATTGTGTCTACAAGATATGTTAGGGAGGATGTGGTTGGAAATTAATATTCATTGTAAATATTATTATATTAGTATTTAAATCTTGGTTAATGTTAAACAAGTTATTGATTGGTCTGTTTTTATAGGAAGACTAACAAATGTGTTAGTAGTTTTAATGAGCTGCGATATGATAATCTCATACTGGTCAACATGTGTCGCTGTCAACGCTCAATGTTAACATAAGTACTGACCAGAGAACACGACTTACATGGTTAGTTTAAAGGAGTATTAAAGCATTTTTATAGGGCTGTCCCGAGTCCGGGTCGAATGCCCTTATAGAACGTTCTCTAGGTTCTACTTATAGATGATCAATAATTAAAGATAAACCTAAATGGAACAAGCGCGCAAAGTTGGTAGTTATTAAAATTCAAACACTCAGCCAACTATTATGCAACATTCTTTAAATGTTAACTATTATGAAAATTATGTTTAAAAATTTATTGACTGCCTCGGTGGCGTGGTTGTACTACGGTACGGTGACAATCCTGAGTTCTCGGGTTCAAATCCCCGGTCGGGCAAACTGATATTGGAATTTTCTATTCATTATTAGCGGAGTCCTAGGCTCGTCTCCTATCACATCGTGAGACGAAACAAACAGGTTGAAATGTGTGTGTCCTAGCACAACTACCTTCCCCTTCTAGGAAAAACACGTGTGTTTATGTATGTATGTATGTATGCTTAAAACATGTGTTTATAGTTTCGGTACAGTATGAACTTTAGTACAAAAACGAAGTCAAAATACATCGTGTCCCATCCTCATTAACCTAAACGCCGAAGATCCCGTCTGCACATAGTACACACTACACAGCGTCACTAATAACTAAAAGATAGTGGTAAGTGGAGTCAGCGGACGCCCCGCCCGTCGCAGCGGCAGAAAAACCGCCACGCGCACGATCCTTATCTAAATTGGAACTTGTTATTAATGTTATTAATGCCGGGAAGGCAGGTGCCTGATAACGCTGTTGCTTCTATTATGAACGGATATTTTTATATTCGATATTTTTGTCTGGACTTATGATGGTGATTATTTTATATTTTTATATATTTGTTTCCTATTTCTGTTTGTTTCGTTTCAAGTTTAGACTTGATTATTAATATTTATGTATTCTCGTGAGTCGCCGACTTAACTAGTCTGTTTGGTGCGATTTAAATGAAAAGACATGAAGGTTTAGAACGTACTTGTTATGCAAACAAAAAATACACTTTTTTTTTAAATAAAGGAACACTACTTGTAAATCGTAAATTTACTCCTTAACATGTTGTCCTAAATTTCCCAGCGCGATATGGTCACCGCCCGTGCGCAGGCGCAACCCAGCGCGCTATTTATCGCTCCCTCGCAGATAAGGCTCGCAATAAACGTGGTGGAAGCGCCCTTTTGTCCCATTATCGCGCCCTAATAGCTCCCACAGATACTTATTGATCACCATTGTGAATGAACCTTACCGACTGATTACGTCACAGGGCAAAAGGTGACCAATGTTTTTGTGGGAATAAGAAAGGCATATTTTTAATACTTGCATAAAATGATTACGAAGGATTTTAAGAGGCAATGCTAGGTGAGATTATAATGTATGCCACTGTTGATACCGGCTTACAGGAGTTGCAGTGGCAGGTGTGGGGCGATAGAATTCGACCTCCCGGTACTTAAGAATAGACTGAAGGGTGTATGTTGATGTCACTGGCCTCCGAGCCCGGCACGCCTTCAGACATTGTTTATATTTACATTAAGTACCTGATTGTAAGTGAAGTGAGTGCCATTCAGCTTAAGTATCGAGTGACGACAAACGGTTATGTCCCGCCATTCGATGTAATTATGCCTATCTTTTGTTGTACTGAAAGACTTTTTGTATAAGATTACGATTTCAGGTAAATTAAAATCAATTTTAAACCGAAAAAAGCCTATGTTACTTTCTGGCCAGAATATTCCGTGAACGGTGGTCTTCGCTTATAGTGAGCAGAATATCTGATGGTTATTGTCACCATAGAAAAAGATAGGGTTTGAGACTATTGTAGAATGCTTATAGTGAACAGAAAACCTAATAATTATTGTAACCATACAAAAATAATCGAGATTATTGAGGGAAATGCATCACGAAGACCAACCCTTAACTCAGCCTTAAAATCAGATAAAATCAAACATTAAAAATCATCAAAGGACACATCACATAGACTTATACAGAGCCTAGACTCCAGTCCGAATTGGAAGCTCAGGCAACCTGACACGGCAACCTCCGCGGCAGTTGGTTAGTCGCCAACTGTGAAACAAGAGGTCGCGGGTTCGATTCCCGCACTGATTCAAATGTTTGTGTGGCCCACAAATACTTGTGTCGGGTCTGAGTGTTTGTGAGACCACAAAGTATATCTTAGTTTCTGATACCCACGTCAACAAGACTTCATTGATCTTAGTGTGACCATGTATGTTGGGTGTATTTAATTACGTATTTAACTAACCGATTGAATCTAAATCAGCTGCTATTTCTTCTAATATAAGACCACACATAGAGTATCATGAGCAGATTATTGAGATTTTAAGGTCCATAACTCGGCCGTAAGCGTTGCCAGCTGTCGATTACTTCCACGCTGATTAAACTTTTACAGCTTCCTGTGGTCGAGTAGCGGCCTGCGTATTTAGGTCATTTATCTGTTTTATTTTATTCGTTTTTGCATTTTTTATTGCTTAATTATGATGGCTGATTAATCTTTTAGGCAATATTTGAAATTATTTTAGGTTTATGATGTTTTACACAAATACACAAAAAAAAACTTTTATAATAAAATATTTTAAGGAATGTTTTTAACCAATGTCTTCCATTTATGTAACATAATTAAAAGTATGTAATATTCATGCGTTATTTGTATAATGTGTAATAGCGCCATCTTTCGTCGAATAGCAATACTAAGATAATAGGAAAAGACAATTATTTATTTATTTATTCAGTGTTTTACAACTACCATTTACTGTTAAAGTGTTTATTTCGAATTAATACAACGTTTAGGTGCACATATTACGAAGTCCACAGTCAGTTTTAGTCGGACAATATTCATGAGTTCGAAAATAGTTCGTAATATGGTTTAATATTACGAACTATTTTCGAACCCGTGCGTTTACTTTTTGTTTTATTGGAAATAAACTTAGAGTAATTACCTCTAGAGAGAGCCTAAATGTACTGTACATCGCAAAAATGAGACACACCGATACGAATTTCTTTATGTCAGAATGAGATGCAAAATAATGTTCTATTTCATGTGACGTGCCGCGTTTTGTCGACGGGCGAAAAAAGAATTTCGCCAGACAAAGCGACGTCGTTCAAGCAATAAAGCAACCTATTTTCATTGTAATAGGGTCTATTTTAAATTAAGGCCACAATATGGCGCTTATTTTCTTGTGTTGCTAGATATAGCTATTGATGTCTCATGTGCGGTTACAGCGTGAATCTCTCTAGAGGTAATTACTCTAAGGAAATAAACGATGGTTAAAATTGTCGTAGTTGACAGTTATAAAAACGCCTAACTAGGCACTTGTACAATTGTCCAACAGATCCAGGGTTGGCAAAAGATTTAAAATTTCTTTACGTATATATTTTTTTAATTGCTAGTAACCGATGGTAAGTTGAGCGTATTAATTATAGAGTAAACTATAGAATATCTGTGAGCAAATACTTTGAGAGTTGTATTATTTTTGGGATTAGAATACCTGTCAAGGTATAAAAAATATTTTTGCTTTAGCTTATTAGTTATTACTGTTTAAAATAACCCTTGTTATAAAAATACTTTTAACAAGTGCAAGTGACATCATTTATCCCGAATCCTTGTGACATTATTTGGAGACTGTCCCGCCCTCACACCCACCACTGCAACTCCTGTGAGCCAGGATCAACAGTGGCACGCAAAGTAATGACACCGAGCATTGAAGCCCGGCGAGTCTCCGGGAATGTCTAACTTGTCTTTAACCCGCAACGAAATTAATCAGAAAGTTAAATTAATAGGAGTAGTTGGAAATAAATTATTGTCCACTTCCCTCCGTGCAAAGCGGGTGACAAAACATTGAACTGAAGAGGTAAATAACCTCGCAAAAAGACTTTCACAGCCGGAGAAGCCAGCTGTGAAGCACCACGGATCAAATTATTATTACATTTAAATGGGACCTATTATGTGAACTGTTATGCTTGATTCCAGTAATAGGTATGTCAAAAACGCCGTAAAGCACGGAAGTTCTTTCTAGTCTCTACAAGGTCCATGTAGTATACAACTCCAAATGATATTTGCATACTATCTAGCATGGTTTTACGCTCATTATGCCAAAGACTACACTCCCAAAGTATATGATGCGCGGACTGCTCATAATCGCAATTAGGTGTTGAACATGGACACGCAGGCGACGCAACAAGCTTAAAAGAGTATAGTTTAGACTTAAAGTTACCGTGGCCCGTGAGAAATTGTGATACGCAATAATCGACATATAGCCATGTCTTTGTTAAACGATCACGTACGCAAGGAAAAAATTGGTATAGATGCCGGCCCTTCAAAGATACCTCCCATCTATTTTGCCATTCATCTAATAGTTCGCTATATACCACTGAAACCGGTTTAAATAATCTGTCAACTTTTAAAAGTTCACGTGCGGTGAAAAAACTTTTATCCATATTCTCTCTATTAGAGTAATACATCGCGGCGCGACGTTGCACCTCCAGGTCGACTGGAAATACACCCGCTAGGACAGGCAAAGCTTCGGTACTAACAGTTCTATATGCCTTGCACAAGAATATCAACGCCAAACGTTGGCTCTGGAGCAGTTTTCTTCGCACAGCACCGATAGTAGCCCTATCAGCCCATACGGGAGATCCATAACAGATACATCCTAAGTAAGTTGCTCCATAGATGATTTTTAGTGTATTGAAAGATAGCCCCCACGTTGATTTTGATATTCTTGTCAAAGCAAAAAAGTTCCTTTTCGACTTTTCCCCGACGTTCTTAATATGTTCAAGAAAGGAAAAATTCGTTTCTAAAATTAAACCAAGATAACAAACCGATTCCTTTTTTTTAACATTAATATTATTAAATTTAATTCGCGGCTGTGATTTTAAAGTTCCTTTCAGAAGTAATTGGAACGTTTTTTGTGGTGCAAAGGTTAAGCGATTTCGATGGCCCCAATCACATATTAGTTTTAAACACGCGTCCGACATAATTTCTAATCCCGACCTACTATTTGACTCTATAAGCAAGAGGCCGTCGTCCGCATATCCGGTCAAAGAACACCCTGACGGCAAGGGAATTGCAAGAAAATCGTCGAACCCTAAATTCCACAAATAAGGACCTAAAACCGAATCTTGTGGACAGCCCATCGTAAGTGGTTTCGACACAGCATAGTGTCCAAGTTTAAGTTTTGTGACATTATTTTTATAAACAGCCAGGTGGTTAGACGCCGGCTATGCAACGCGAGGCCACGGGTTCACTCCTCGCATCAAGACAAATTTTCGTGAAGCCCACAAGTATATGTCTCGGGTCTGGGTGTTTGTGAAAGCGAAAAAACTCTCATAATTTCTGATACCCACACTAGGCCTAATTGATCTTATTGTGGTATCAGGACTGGGTATGTGACTGTTTGGTGTATTTATTGATTTAATTATTAACAACTAGGCAGGTGACAACCCTGGACTCGCAAACAAAACAAAAGAACGTGTTTGTTGGTGCAGTACATTAGAGATGGTCGGGGCGCGGAGGTCGCGGCGTGGGCGCGTCTGGGGGATTACTCCATCGATACCAACTTCCAATGTTCGGATTTTCGACGTCCGGAATAAGTATGTTTTCCACTTCTAAAAATCAATACTATTCTCTATTATACTTTTAATTTTCTCCGAACTTTGTCTTTGGTTACGGTGTACTATGGAGGAATCCAAAATTTTGTGGAGTCTAGGCACATTAGTGAAGCTGTACGTACGGCGTCCGAACCCTCGAAGTTCGTATCGTTTCATAGATTAACCCCCCTGCGACGGCGACCGACGACCGCGGGCGACCAACGCACCTGCACTTACAATGTTTGTATTTGGATATCTGTATTGACGGACCGAAATCATGTTGCGAGCTTTTGAAATTAATAATTCGTATTTCATGCTTCCAGTGGGTTGGGACTTGTGTCTAGACTATGCGAGTGACTGTTGGGCAAATTTGTTTATCTACGATTTCACTTTCATGATTCCGGTTTTACTTTTTAGATTTATTGAATATAATGAAGTTCTAGATAACTAAAATGAAAAGGCGGAATGAGTAGCGGTCTTAACAAGTTGGAAAATATCTCGGTTTATATTCGACGGCGGCGAAGAACAATTTTGAAGATGCACACAAAAAAGTAGTTTTTATTTCGCACTATTTTGTCCCTCTGTCCCGTTTCCACATTAAGTGTCCCCTGTTACAAAATCTACTACTATAATATCAATATTTTTTTCCATTAATAATTATATAAAATAAAGTGACTCACATCAGGCAGCGTAGCCACGAACTCGACGTGCCTGTACTCGTGTCCCACGGCCAGGATGGGACTCTGCCACCACGTGGAGGGGTCGCCGTCCACCGCGTGCGCCGGGGGGTGCCGCCGCGACGGTGACCCGTCCGGACCCTCGCACACGTCGCATACTACACCACGTCTAAACAAAAAAAAACGGAGGGTAGTAATACAATTTGGATTCTAATCTATCTACAACTAGGAACTTTTTTTAAATACACAAATAATAGATCAACTAGACCAGGGTTTATAAGCCGTAAGATCTAATCCAGAGACTCAGCACACTATTTCGTGTAATAACTTTATTTGTTTAGATTACAAGGTAGGCAATATAACGAAAATTCTTAAGTAACTTCCACGTTGCGCCAAAAAACCTTAAACGATTTCAACAATTAATATTCGATTTTTTTAAATCGTACAATATAACAAATTATTTGCTTTCAGATTCGGCTACAGTAAATTACTATCATCTACCAAGCAACAAAAATGCCTTTTACTAAAATAACAATACTTACTTTCCCGGTGTATCCCGGCAGTACTCCTCAGCGCCCAGCACGCCGCACGTGGCGTTGGCCGTCACCGACGAGTAAACAGCGACATCTAGCGGAGCGGGTAAGAGTATATTACCCGTTTCGCTAGCTACCGTCACTTCGCTCACTGTCGTACTCGTTAGGCGGTCTAGAAGCGCTCGGCCTGCGGACAAAAATAACCGTAAGAAAAAACGAAGTTAAAGTTACAAATAAAACAGAAGGTGTATTTATAAAGCACAAACAATGGCAAATTATTACTGCTATCTATTAAAAACTACAACACTTGAATAGTAGTTGCTTTAATGATCAAAGGCGGCTGGAAAAAGATTTTTGGAAATTCAACAATTTAAGTGTTTTTTAAAGTATTGTCAGTACTCAACATAATTAATTTATCTATTAACTATAACTCAACACCATTTTCACCACCAAAACAAACCAACATTTTGAGAGTTTTTTTATTTATGGGAACAGTTTAATCATAGAATCACTGCCATGAGAACCAAAGTACCCTCAGCCGAGTGAAATAACTCAATAGCGATACGGCGAGTGTGGTTATCGCGGTAACCGGCAGATGGCGCGCATCGCATACAATACTCGAGTTTATGTGCGGAGATAATCGTGTGATCATAGCCGTGCGATATCTCGAGACTCGAGTGTTGTGGGAGTGAGGAATCATTCCTTTTTGTATAGTTGTAATTGTTAACATGATTGACATTTTGGTCTTTAGTATCACAGTACTTTGCTCTGGGATATACATACATTTTCTTGATGATGGTAAGTCTCAAAATATAGGAACTACTTAAGTTATATTGGCGAATGCATTACGATTTTCAACAATTAGAGATTTGTCAATATTTTTTAAACAAACTCGTAATTTAGATATTCGACACGAAATGTAAATTAACACTATTTTCTTTTGCCTAATTACTCTGATCCTCATAAATACAGACGAAGAAAAAATTAATAGTTCCATGAACAGTCTTAAATGTAATTATTATGTATATATTTTACAAAACTATAAGTCATTTCTGTACAACAAAAAAATATAATAATATCCCAGTAATCAGTATTTTTATAAACAATATAAAGTCTTACCCTACTTTGAGTTACCAAACTGACAATCTAGGAAACAAAAGGAACATACACGCACATCAAATGTAACGTACGAACTAAGAATAGTCATATATAAGTTGCACAGGCGAAATCCATTTACGTATGAAATGGCAAACGGGCCGCGACCGTTCCCGATGACATAACAGCGCATAAATTGCTAACATTATGTCGGCCGCGGCACCAATTGCGCGTATTTCTGTGTACTTGGGACTATTCGCCGGATGTACGAATGTTTTAGCTGGAAAATTCATTCATAGGTGGGTTTCTTATTAAGAAACAAAGAGGATTAAATACCGATGAGTTTGTGCCTATGCAGTGATTAGTATTTTTTACCCAAAGCAGAAAGGATTTTGGGCTGGTCTGATGACAGTTAATTTAGGTAATTAAATAAGTAAATAACACCCAACAGTCACAAATAAAGTGCTGAGTCGTGCGCCTCGGAGGCTCTCAAGAAAACAGAAATTAATGCCCTTTCTGACATGGTTTGAAAAAGTCTATATTTCATTTAAGACATCATTTAAAACATTAATTTTACATCATTGTATCACGATAAAGCTTTATACAAAAAGAGACTCACATCGATCGTTATACCGTTAAATACCATAATCCTTAAAATGGATGGACAATACATCATTAAAATGGATTAATAATCAGCTTAATATTTATATTATGACCAATAGCGAAGACACGTTATCTAAAATATGTCTACTACATAAGCAAACATACAAATTCCCCCTTAATGTAGTGCAAGTTTGTTGCCTCGCGAGCTGACCAATAGGAAATGTGTTTATGAAGTTATTTGATTAATTAACGTTGCGGCTGTTAAGAGCGTTTATACCCTGCACGCGCTTTTTGGCTTAAAAACAGGACTTTTCAAATGAGTTAATAGCCACCAATAAACAATTTAAAGGAAAAATAATTATTACTAATTTTAGAAAAGGTTGTCATCTAGGGATTTTGGTGGAAAACATTATAGATTGATGGATAATTTGTGAGTACTATAAGGATTACTGAACACAAGTTTCGTTATTTAGGCTTTAAATGGCAATTTAGAAGCTTAAGATATCCGAAACCACTAAATATAAGATGAAAATAAAAATATTATCAGACTAATAAGACCCTTATGGAGGGATTTTGCTGAGAAAAATAATCTTTTTGTGTTTAGTTCCTGAAAAATAAAAATTTAAACAATGCGAAATTATTGAGAAACTCTCGTCAAGAACATATTTTTTTTCACCAACTTATCGTACATAATTTTTTATAGCAATTGCATATTATAATAGAAGAATATCTTATCAATAAATTACAATTTTTATTTTTCAACAAAATTAGTTTTCATGTTTTCTACAAATATTTTAAAAACCACTATAAAACGCGCTGTCCGACGTGGCTCAAATCAGACCGCCGCAAGGCCTTCTAGAGGGAGGACGTATCGCTCGTCGCCCCGGCTTAGCTGCAGTCGATTTTTGCCGTACGTAGTAAAAATAGCCACGCGTGCTTTGCGATTACCACATCTTAGTACTTTGGTAGTAAAATATTTAATTATTTTTATTACCTACAATGATTTTGTAGTGAGTATAAATTATGTTTCAGGTAATATAATGGGATGTAATTCCGAGGCTAAATTATGTTATGTATTGTAATATAAAATTAAATATATTTCGGAATTGTAAGGGGTTGTAAGGCCCCTAACACTATTTATGTGTTCGAACACGAAATGATTAATAAAACGTCCGTAGTGTCTACTGATTGAACACTGATTTGAATGCAACTTAACAATGTAATAATAACGAAAATATGATTAGTATCTAAATTTGTATTATTCTTTGCTTGCGCAGTAATATTTGTCTACTTATAATGCAAATAAAATATTTTTATGATATTATATTGCAGTTACATTTCAATTGAATATTTGAAGCGCACGGATCAAAGTTGTTTGACCCGATTGTATAGCGAGCCGACGCGGCAGCTCTACGCACACAGCTTTGGTCGCTTATGTGTGCGTGAAATTAACGAAGAAATACCTATAGTTGACTTTGCGCGCAGGGTGTATACGCTCTTAAAGTGAGATAAATTTCAGCTAAACGGTTGAGATATGAGCTTGATTTATGGCGAGCAACATTAAACATGTTGCCAATGATTCATTTTATATGTTCAATAAATATTGGTAATTTGAATGTTTTCATCATCATACGATGGTTTAGAGAAGTGTATACAGAGTGTCATCAAGAAGGTCCTGGGTTTGGCATCCTAGTTTGTGTTTTTATTACTCAATGTTTGATAATTAGTACTCAATTTAAGAATATTGCGCAATGAAAATTATAGATATAAATAAACATATCCAACATTCACAAATCACACGATTCAAAAAAAACCATTGATAAGTCTTGTGTCGTGGGTATCAAAACTACGAGAGCCTTTCGTCACAGAATACTAAACTAACTTTCGTTCTCACAAATAGGTCCATATATTTGTTGGTGCGGGGATTGAATCCGCGGTCTGTTGTTTCATAGCCGGCGCCTAATCCGCGCCCCAGAAGCTGACAAAGTATAAACTTAAGAAAACTTTGACAGGTGTGCAAAATTTGAATGAAATCTGTCCGTTTAAAGTGGGTCAAAATCGCGTCTTAAGGAGTCGGTTACAAACATACAAACAAACATAATTTTTAATCTAGTGTCAAAGGAATCAATGGCTTTATAGTTAAGTTCTGATTCTCTGAGCTTGGCTCCTTAGAGTTACTTATTGTTCGAGGAATATATTAAATATACACTCGCTAGTCGCTGCACTGTTACAACTTACAATACGATCGCTTTCTATTACGTCATCAAAACATCCAAGTATGGATGCACCTGTTACGTTTTTTATAGAATAAGCTTCGCTAACCATCGAAGCATTTACCAAATGTATTCTGGTTAGTGACATGATGTTTGATAGTGTTTTTATATTCAGACTTTTATCCATTGATAAATTATTTATTTTTTCAGTTTTATAGTCATTATTGTAATTTTTTCATATGTTCATATAAATGCATGGCAATTTGACGGGCTATACCTTTTATAGATAAACCTATGTTTGATAGCCTCCGTGGCGCAGTGGGTTAGAAGTTAGTGTGAAACAAGGGGCCCTACTATATTCATCGAACGAACGAACGAAGGACCCTACTATATTCAACGAAACGAAGTTCGAAACTTCGGACAAACGAAGTTTTTTATACGATACGAATGTATATATATAACGTACACCGTAACTATAAGTCTATGGTTACGACCATAAATCAATAACGACCATAAGTTTTATGTAGGTACATTCGTATCGTATATAAACTTTGATCATCCGAAGTTTCGAACTTCGTTTCGTTGAATATAGTAGGGTCCTTCGTTCGTTCGTTCGTTCGTTCGATGAATATAGTAGGGCCCAAGAGACCGCGGGTTCGATCCCTGCACCGAGAGAAATGTTTATGCGGCTCACAAATATCTATTTTGGGTCTGGGTGTTTGTGTGACCGAAAAGTCTGCCGTACTTCCTCATACCTGCGACACAAGACTCGGGTTAGGGTTAGGACTACGTATGTGACTGTTGGGTGTTATTTATTATTATTAATTATTATATCCATAATAAAAATATTTGATATGATTTGCCAGCTTCCTAAGCGTAAACCCGAAAATAGTTAAGGAAATGGTCATACAGTAGTACGAATATATATTCTATATAATGAGCCAAAAACGGCTCACATATAAAATGTACTGAATCATATACTGTATCAGCCCATATAGGTCCCACTGCAGAGCACGAGCCTCTATAATCGAGAGTACGATTTAGAGCGGTTGGACCATATCCATATATATATATATATATATATATATATATATAGCCCCATAAAATATTAATGTCTTAGAAAAATATATACTTAATACAATTGTAGTCCACAAAACTTCTACCCCAGCTACTACAAACACATAAAATAAAACAGCTAAAATTTTATGGAAATATAACCGTATTTCCATTTGATAATAAAATTATGAACTATTTCAAGTTACATGAATAATATGAATTCCAATGCATCTGGTTATCTAATTTATCACAGCACTTGAGTACGCTTAGCGATACTCGACGCTATAAAGACATAAAATATTTGACGACCATTGAAGTAGTTGGTACAGAAATCAATGGACCGGGGTTCATAATCGTGTGATTTGAAGATTTTAACGGACTTTTTAAATGTGTGGTTTAATTCTCTTCCATGAATCAGAATCCTACGTTTCACAGGTGTTTGGTTAGGTCATGACGGTGGGGTCTTGTCTTATTTATTTATTGTAGGTACTATATACGTACACTAAAAGAAAAACAAACCAGTTATAGCTATACTGAAAGTTATTACAATAGCAGCCTAATTGCAATATTGTCATTTAAGTTCTATACGTTATAAGTATAAATCGCTTAATCGGTAAATCAGGGCCCTTAATACTCCTCGTTAAGACATAATAATCGCATGCGCTTATGGGTTTAGCTCAATGCGAATTCAATATTATTCTCCAATTTCGCATATCTATATACTGTGTTCTTAAGCATAGCATAAGGCCTAGACAACATCTAAAAGTATAAAGGTTTAGACTTCCATTTTTCCGTCTCGTCTTTAATCGTCTTCATTCTTAAAAAGCATCAACAAAAAAAACGCACAAATTACATGACCTACTCACTTTTCCTCGACCTATTCAAAGAATCCAGACTTGTTCCAAGAACTTTCTACGTCATAACAAGACTATTGACTCGGTCTACAACGTATCTTCGCCGAAAAGGCGTAGTATTTACCCGTGTACTTTTACCCAAAATTAAAAGAATGTTTTAGTGTCACTTCCGCTCCCATAATTCCTAAAATGTGTTCAATTAACAGGCCGATGCAATAGAGCCGAATGTTGTACAGGTATGTATGTAGTGAGAGAGAATTTGGGTGACGGTAGCTTATGAGATTTCTTCAAAAGTAGTGATTTAGGTTGGTAATTGGAAAAGGTTTGTTAACAGTTGACATTATCATGCATTAAAATGTTGACGATAAAATAATTATTTTTCAATACGATTATTCTGTATTTTATCACCTGTCCTAAGACACTGTACCAATATAGGTTGGGCCACCAAAATGTAATGCAAGCAACAAAAATATGAATCTAGTATATCAATATGTTTACCATCGAATCACATAACACACTCGATTGATATCATAATTTGCATGTAATTAAAACAATGCGACCAATAGTAGCTAAGGATCTAAATAGATGATCATAATATAAAGCATGAAAATATAATGCATCATAGAGCCAATAAGACCAAAAGGTCTACGAGAACGCGTCATTTATTATTCATAATTGTTTTTATACCAAAGTATAAATTAGCTTTTTATAAGCATTCTTTAAATACCATGTTCTAAAATTCCAAAGTTGTTAATAAATAATATTTTGTCTATAAATCATTGTCCTTTTTGTACCTGGGCATGACAAGATATTTAAGGTCGTTTTGATGTTAGTCACACTCACGATTTTTTTTATTAAACAGAATAGTGAGCCATAAAATTAATTTTAATGAAATAAGATTACATGTTAAAAATGTACAAATTGCTTTCTATTTAGTACCGGAAAGAGTGAATCGTAAATTATTTATGATTTAAGTAAACCTTTTACGTTTATCTAAATTTGTGCAGATTACTTAGGTTAATTGTGAGTTTTAAAATTATGACTTTGATTTGTAAATCGAGCCTCAAATTACGTTTTGCCGTCATACATATATGAAAATAGTATTTGCATTTTAAAATCAATCTTAGTTGACCAAGTAGAATCTAGTATTCAGGGATTGTGAGAAATAAAGAGCTTGTTTCGATCCTTTGGTAAAGTTTTTTTATCGGCTCAAACCATGACTTGACTTACAGCATATTTTTTTACGAAAAGCAGCATTCAACCATCATGAAATCCAATATTTTTGCGACGTCAAATTATCTTATTTGGATTAAATTTAATAATTTCCCTTAAAAATGAGTCCCACTTGATACCCAAGTCCCCCCCTGGTGTTCAATGTCTGTTGGTTTGACTAAGTAGACGCTCGTGCCGTGTGATGGCGAGTCAAACACGCGCACAATGCGCTTCCTGTTTACCCAAACGGATACCTTAACTGAACCACCTAAGTACCCGCACTTATATTAAAGGCTTTATTTTTAGACAACTAGCGGCCCGGCCCAGCTTCGCCCGGGTACAAATCGATTTCAGTACAATAATATGTACGTAGTACGTATTATACATATAAACCATCCTTTTGAATCACTCTATTAAAAAAACCGCATCAAAATCCGTTGCGTACTTTTAAAGATTTAAGCATACATAGGACATAGGGACATAGGGACAGAGAAAGCGACTTTGTTTTATACTATGAAATGATTTAAAAACCTATATTAGCTATAGAATATTTTGTCTTCTTCGGTAAAACTGAATTCAAAATTCGGTTTAAACGGACAAAACATTCTATTAATAATGCTGTAACTGTTTTGTTCACCAGGATGGTTTAATGTTTTTGTTTTTTAATGTTTTTAATGTTCATCAATGGACATGCGCACTCAACCCAGCACAACTTACACGCCTTAATAATTATTTCGACTGCCTCGGTGGCGTAGTTGTACTACGATACGGCTACAAAGCTGAGGTCTCGGGTTCGAATCCCGGGTTGGGCAAAGTGATATTGGATTTTTCTATTCATTGTCAGCCCAGAGTCAGGAATTTGTGCCCGATATGGCGATAGGCTCGCCACCTATCACATCGTGGGACGGAACATACAAGGCAAAATGTGGGTGCCCTGGCACCTCTGCCTACCACTTCTGAGAACAAGGCGTGAGTTTATGTATGTATGTTATAATTATTTCTTTGTAGTTTGTTGTCAATGGCTATAGTTATAGATTTAGGTCCTTTTTTCTTTTTCAAGAGGTAAAGCTGTTAAGCTCCCCTTTCGATACCCCGGGGGAGGCCGAAAGGGGTGAGTCAGTGTCTCTGGCCTTCCAGCCCGGTACAAACGCGGATATTGTGGCCGAGCTGAGTCCCTAGCAATACCTACGCCAGTACACTGATTAAAAACCTCTCGATGGCCGTCACACGCATTGGGGGCGGCACCGGACATCCCAGGGCGAAAGGAGCTCCGACTACGTCCGCGTAACCGTCCCGCGCAAAACCATTGCTGGTCCTACCGTATTTAGTTACTTACCTAATGTAGTCTATTTTGTACATAACAATCATTACTGTTCCTAAAAGCATATTTATGGCTCACTAGAAGATCCTAACGCTCCTTCGTATTTTATTTTAAAAAATCACTTTCAAGATGCAGCAATGCAAGAGGAAGAAGACCTTTATAATTATATCGGAGACTAACGCCCCTGGATGTTATCAGACCGAAAAGTTTCTCGTAAATTCTGGTACACGCCATGACTAAGATTTGTCATATGGAGTCAGGACTTGTGATTTAGCTTTACAGGCCAGATCAACACATTATTCATTCATCGCTAGGTTATTAAAACGTCCAAATGATTAAGTTAATCCCTCACTCAGAGTTATGCTACGACAGTTGCTTTGAAACCATTTAGCTAACAGTTAAGACGCGCCGTGTAATTGGTCGAACGTTATGCGCATGGGAACTTAATTAAGCTTATGATAATGTCTGGTAATGAATAAATACATAGGAATATCAGCCAACACATTTGTATTTATCGCCTATTGGTTTAATGGTGATGCCCAGGTGTGTGAGATTTGGTTCCGATAACTCGTATTATGTTAATTTCTTAAAAGTTAATGTAAATGCATGTCATATGTCTATGGTTATATATTTCTTTTCTGGCTCGGAATGGCGAGATGAGCATGCTATTCGCATGATGGTAAGCCAAACGACTGCTCATGGACAGAAGCAAAACCAAACAATACCATGAATTACAAAGCATAGCATTCCACTGCGCTCGCCTTCGGAGACATAATTTGTTAAGTCTCAATATGTCCAGTAGTTACTCTGGCTACAATGTTCTTCAATCCAAAACACAACAGTGCATTTACATGGCTGTTTGCCGGGATAAATAAACTTTGCGGTAGTACCTACCCAGGCGACACCAGTAGTCATAAGTCAAACAGTATAATTACATAGTTCCCAAAAAATATGTGGCATAACGTCACGTGAATTTATGTTTTTTCATGAATACAGTTCGTTTTTCTGATGGTCTGTAGTGATACAACGTCTCTTAACATTTTACAATTCTCTGTACATTTGTAAACACGCTCACCTATTGCCTAATACATACAATTAGTGTACAGCAAGCATTTCTGCTCACGAGTGCGCAATCTTAGCAAATTGCTATGCGTAAACCATTACTAAGCACTGTACCCCTAATTATTGACTATGGTAGTTTGCATTTCCGTGTTAGACTTGTTTGCTTCACCCACCTTCTTTGTATACTATTTTTTTATGTCGAGAACTGTTTAGCTCCCCTTCCGGTGCCTCGGAGGAAGGTGGAGAAGAATTTCGAATATTGTACGTAAAACTGTAAGAATGTACTCCACAAAATATTCTAATCACATTGAAGCCAGAGTAACTACTGTACATATTAAAACTTAACATATTATGTCTCAGGATGGCGAGCGCAGTGGAATGCTATGCAATGCTTTGTAATACAAGGTGTTGTTAGGTTTTGCTACTGTTCATGAGCGGTCGAGTCGCTTACCATCAGGAGAACAGCATGCTCGTCTCGCCATTCAAGGCAATAAAAAAAAACATCTATAGCGCGGCTTAAGAGCGTATACACCTTGCGCGCAAAGTCAACTATAGGTATTTCTTCGTTAATTTCACGCACACATAAGCGACCAAAGCTGTGTGCGTAGAGCTGCCGCGTCGGCTCGCTATACAATCGGCTCAAACAACTTTGGTCCGTGCGCTTCAAATATTCAATTGAAATGTAACTGTAATATAATATCATAAAAATATTTTATTTTCATTATAAGTAGACAAATATTACTGTGCAAGCAAAGAATAATACAAATTTAGATACTAATCATATTTTCGTCATTATTACATTGTTAAGTTGCATTCAAATCAGTGTTCAATCAGTAGACACTACGGACGTTTTATTAATCATTTCGTGTTCGAACACATAAATAGTGTTAGGGGCCTTACAACCCCTTACAATTACGAAATATATTTAATGTTATATTACAATACATAACATAATTTTGCCTCGGAATTACATCCCATTATATTACCTGAAACATAATTTATACTCACTACAAAATCATTGTAGGTAATAAAAATAATTAAATATTTTACTACCAAAGTACTAAGATGTAGTAATCGCAGTCCGCGCATGGCTATTTTTACTACGTACGGCAAAAATCGACTGCAGCTAGGCCGGAGCGACGAGCGATACGTCCTCCCTCTAGAAGGCCTTGCGGCGGTCTGATTTGATCCACGTCGGACAGCGTGTTTTATAGTGGTTTTTAAAATATTTGTAGAAAACATGAAAACTAATTTTGTTGAAATATAAAAATGGTAATTTATTGATAAGATGTTCTTCTATTATAATATGCAATTGCTATAAAAAATTATGTACGATAAGTTGGTGAAAAAAAATATGTTCTTGACGAGAGTTTCTGAATAATTTCGCATTGTTTAAATTTTTATTTTTCAGGAACTAAACACAAAAAGATTATTTTTCTCAGCAAAATCCCTCCATAAGGGTCTTATTAGTCAGATAGTATTTTTATTTTCATCTTATATTTAGTGGTTTCGGATATCTTAAACTTCTAAATTGCCATTTAAAGTCTAAATAACGAAACTTGTGTTCAGTAATCCTTATAGTACTCACAAATTATCCATCAATCTATAATGTTTTCCACCAAAATCCCTAGATGACAACCTTTTCTAAAATTAGTAATAATTATTTTTCCTTTAAATTGTTTATTGGTGGCTATTAACTCATTTGAAAAGTCCTGTTTTTAAGCCAAAAAGCGCGTGCAGGGTATAAACGCTCTTAACCATAGACTAAGTTCGGAGTGAATGATATTTAGCATAGAGAATAGCATTGATTTTTGAAACTAATAACTAATAACTTATTTCGGACGTCGAACGTTCGATATTAGAATTTCGTATCGTACTGTAGAGTAACCCCCAGGGAATGGAAATATGCAGGTATCACTGGCCTTCAAACCCAGCATGCTTGGGACTTTCGAACGGGCTCGGTTCTTAACAAATCCTTTATATACTGGAGATACTATCCAACCTCTACACCCGCCACTCTTACCCCTGTAACCCAAAATCTATAGCAATCTGAAACTGCCCCATCCATACTGTATCTACTCCGACAAGATTTTCTTCTATACTTACTTACTACAAGACGGCTTTAACATCTTATAAAATCACAAAAATATCCGAAGACGCAAAATGATAAAAACTCCATATTTCCACTCTAAAGCTGCATATCCAAGCACAGTAAGGCCCTTCAATCCATCGTCAGCAATAATGAGCAACCTAATGAGCAATAATGATGTGACGAAAATCAAATGCCCTGCTTAAAATGAGACATTATTGGATGTTGGTTTAAAAATTTGAAGATCAATTATCACTTGGTATAGCGGGTTGTAGATTCTACCTCGTACAGGCAAATATTATTCAGGAGTCCAAGTGTTTCAGGATATCAAATAGGATTTTATCCTACAAAGTTTGTGTGTTTGTGAGGTAACAAACACGCTCAAACCACTGGACCAATTTTGATCAAATTTAGCATGGTGCTAGCTGAGACCCTGGATTAACACCAAAGGCTTTTTTTTTATCCCGTGTTCCCGTGGGATATGCAAGGAATGTAAATATATTCGATGCTCTTTTAAACTCAAAGGAATGGGATGAACAGTTTAAAGCACGGCAGTAACGTTGAATTTAAATATGTGCATTAATTCACATGCGAAAAATTTTCTATGTTTTTAAAATGTTCTCAACAATATCCGCATCTGGGCAAAGCCGGGCCGGACCGCTAATTACAAATAATAATTTGAAAAAGTAAAGCTGTGCACCTAACTCAAGAAGAAATAAACAGTTTAGAGTTATACTGAAGCACCTTACTCAGTTCCATACAAGAATCCTATATTACCCAAGTACAAAACTTTCAGGGAAACTAAGTATAACAGCGCACCACACATGTTTCGTCTCTTTTAACATAGCCGCCTGTGTAAACTGTGGGGCGAGTTGTGTGCGCCTGCGTACGTCAGGGCGCACGCGCGACGCTTCCTTATAAGTTAAAATAAGCGCTGTTTACCGAACAACCGACTCTATTTTAAACTATTGTTGCTTGTGTTTACGTGCTTTGAACTTCTGGACGGTAACTGTTAGGTGATTTGTTTGCGAGTATTGGGTGGAGGTAATAATTAAAAATCATATATTACAATATATTTCTTGGAGGAAATACATTATAAGTATTTTTTTCATGTCAGTTCTGAAGATTATATCAAATACAGACATTGAACAAATTGGATGTCCAAGCAATCACGGGATCTTAAATCGAAATTTATCTTGTTGTAATCTTTTGACGTCTAATATCGGAACACGTCGGAAAACTTTCAATTATCATAAACTAAACTAAAATATGTATTTTGAAACAATAGTAGTTTTTACTTTTATTTTGATGTTACTACATATTCTTTCTATTACACTCAAGTTCTTTTTTTTCTGTAAAATTTTCAAGTTCACAAAACAAATCCACATCCAACGCCAACACCACAAACACAACAATTCGATCAATACATCAACAGAACAGGTCCTGGTTGCACCGGAGCGAGCTATCTATGTATCGCCTCGCGTGTGGTCCGACACGACACACGACACGTGAACTTCACGCATCCAGCCTGGGCTTTGAACCTGCCACAGGATGTGGCTGTGCGGTTACGTAATTGTATTAGTAAAAAAAGCTGTTAGTGTATTAAGTTGCTTGTACGTGTTGAGTGGAGTATAATTTACTGCTATTGTCACAAAATGCCATTAGATGTAAGCTTGTGTGTATTCCTGAAAGAGTGAGGGGTAGGCAAAGATGCTATTAATGCTTTCCATAATTTGCCGTACTCGTTCCTGCCTCAAGATTCAAGATGACACTATCCTTAATATTTCTATTTTTAAAATACCATATTGAGCAAGTGATACATAAGACAAGTATCTGAGGAGCTAGTCAGGTCAGGTGTACCCTGAACTTACTAAATTATATGAAAAGATTTGACTAGAATTGTATAATATTACAATCCATACCCTCTGCCTACCCCTGTAGGTTACATTATGTTTGATGTACTTTAACAAAAAGATCCGTATAAGAGACATGAATGACATTACGAATGTTTACTTATCTACAACTTTAGTCTTGAACAAATGTACTTAAAAGTTCAGCCCTAAAAAGAGCAATAAGTTGAGTGTTCACAATGACACCAGCACAATCCGTCGCAATGAGTCACAGGAGTTAATTTAAGCGGCTGCGGTGGCGCGATGGCATCAGGTGAACAAAATGACGCTGCACCACCAGATTGGCATCGCTTATTCAAATACAACTCGCGACTAATGTCGGGATTGTTGAGGCACTGGTTATACGGGATGAAATGCTTTGTTGAACTGCCATTGTATGTGAGGTTCTGTTTTATTTTGCTGGGGTAAGTCTATTTGTGTGGGATTTTGATTGGAAAGATACAATTGGACGTGAAACTAGATGGTAAAATGTCTGAAAGGATTAACAGGAGCGAAGTGGTAAGTATTAAAATCATGATTGAAATTGTTTGACTTTGATCCCGTTTATTAACACAAGACAGGCAAACAATCAACTGATGTATCTAATAAATTCCTGATCACTGATTGACGTCAGGCATGCAGACTGATATACATAAGTTTCAGCCCATTAAAATACGCATAAGAATATATTGGAGCTGAGCGCAAAGTTTAGAATAGAGAAACTGATAATTATTTCAACGTTGAATCACCTATTTTTTTTTTATATATACCAGCGATTTTTAAAGTGACTCAAAATCCTCTTTCTTTAAATTAGATTTCTTCATCCGAGTTGTTTTTAAGACTATAATATTATCATGGTATAAAACTCCCACATCCATATCCTTCATCCCTGACCTCTCCGCCCGCATACACTCAAGTACCAGGTGGTTTTATTGGCAACGGCATCCTTTGTTCCGGTGCGTGCACTCGCATCCCGACAGTGATTCACCGTGTAATGTGCGGCTATTGTCTATTTTCATGAGATACTACTCAACTTGGCTGTAAAATCTTAAGTTGTACATGTTTATCATATGCGGTGATAGTATGAATTAATAAAACGTAATTTATGGTCTTTTAGTGGGTGTGCATTGGAAATCATCATAACCTGGAATCAATTCCTAGGTGGAACACTTCAGTGTTTTTCCGGAATAATGTAGAATCGAAGTGTATGCTCAATATAGCAATGGATCTACTCTGTCAGGTCTTGGCAAGAAAATATACTCAGAACCCAACTATTTTATCTAGACAGATCTAATATCATGAAGTCACAAGAAACAAGCGTGAAAATAAGTCGCAAAAATTCCTAAGCAAAGAGGGAAAAGTATTTAAAAAATCTCCGTCAACCTTGAGCGGAGAATGCTTAGTCCTCCGAAAAGAAGCGTAAAAAGCGTCGCGCGTCGTGGGAGCGCTGTCCTCTCATTATACCAGAGGGCCCATTAGCCTCATTAGTCCTGGCCAAATATGGCCGGGAGCGGTGGTTTTTGCCTCGCCGAGCCAAGTGACGGTATTAAACCGATTCTATCGTTCATCGATTATTATTTTTTGCTTTGACGTGCTATGGCAGATTTATTAAAGCGAACTAGTCCTGCTTAACTTCCTTATACGTGCAACTAAATAATTGTGAGAAAAACCACTGGTTTGTGATCGTTTTCCAGTGATTTCTTTATTACAACTGGTTGTCTCTTTGAAATTGCAAAGAAGTCAATATTTTTTTCAGGAAGATTCCATTTAATATTTAATAGGTACATCTTCACTTGCCTATACTGTTGAAATGGTTGTAATTAGTTTTAGCACAAGAACATTCAAACTATGAATGGTTAAGACCACTCACTACCTGTTTCTATCAAACACCCGAAACGCTCCAGGAATTGTGGAATTATAATCGAACAAGGGATTAGACTTGCAATAAAGAAAAATATAAAAAACAAACCCTCAAGAATAACCCCAGGTAACAATATATAGACCAATAGATTGAAGGCAACTTTCCATAAGCAAACAGAACGGTACCGCGGCTCGTCAGAGATAGCCGCATTATCGAGTAGTAGCCCTTACGCCGTACCTAACGCCGCAGCTTCGAAAGGCAACGCAATAAAATCGCTCCCGGCCTGACTGATTACCAGGGATGCACGGGCAAGCATTATTTTATTCGGTCTTTTCAACATTTCAGTGTTTTTTTTTTTTATATATTTTCCTGCCACCCCGAAAAATAAATTAAGAGATCAATATGAGAACAAAATTTATCGGCATATAAGACACCGTTGTGAACATATTTTGTTCAGAAGTGGATATTATACAGTCCAATAAGAATCTCATAAATAAATAGCTCTTAAAGTAGGGGTTCTAAATGGCAACAAAAGTAGTATATAGGTATAATGGTCTTACGTCTGCAATGTAAACCAATGACGTAACCAGCGGAGAGAGATGGACTGTGTGTTTTGTAACTTTACAAGCGGCAGTTATTTCTCTTGCCCCATATAGAATAACACTTTAACCGTTCGATTAGATCCTGGATCGTCTTATGTATGATCTGAGATAGTGGATGACGCACAGCATATCGCAATATCACAGTAATATCGCGAATGCAGATAGCCGCCGCATTACCAGCACGGGCCGTACGTTACGCGCCGAAGCACCACCAACGAGAATGCAATAAACTGCAGGCGTAGGAATTCAGTCACTGATTGCGCCAGGGCTGAGATCGGGAAGTAATTTCAAATGGTTCTTGGAGGTTCAAGCTTCTTTTGTGCTTAATGCCTACATGTACATACTGTAAAAATGTAATACATAATTATTTGCATTTCATAATTGTACTTTTATACCCTTTCATCAAACTTCCGAGTCGGGGTCACATCCTATCTCCTAATGTATACAAAGAAGGAAGCTTCGGGAATGCCCACTTTCGCCAAACCTTCAAGAAAATATAAATAATGTAATAATAGACCATTATGATTTTCTACGATTCTACAAGTGTCGTGGTCAGTCACGAGTGAAATGCGGTTGATATCTGTAAGGCGATTGGCGAGTTACGCATACGCATTTTCTACTGCTGTGCATAAAAGAACAACTTACTGTTCTTTGACCGATAGCCTGAGGCCATCCTTTTTAGAAATCAACATACCTACCAACTGTACATTATAACTCGTAAACAAACTACCACAAATCAAAGAGAAAATCCATTTCCAAATACAATAGCACAGAAGGCACATCCCTATAATTTGTAAACGCAAAGATCAACGTATGCCAGTTATCCTGTTTTAGATCTAGTGCCATAACAGTCCGAGCCAGCTCGCACAGCGTATATGGAAACCTACTACGGCTTTTACTACCGCCTCGTGATATAATATCGGGAGGAATGTGGAAAAATACACAGTGAATTACTTTGAAACCGATACCTGTGGCTTCAGTTACGTTTTCAGAAGTAAATTCTCTCAGGAATTTGTAGCCTCTGAATTTAATTCTGTATTCGTTATGTTGCCCTACCAATGAAATTAGTTAGATACTGCTTACAAAACCTGATCGAACTTTATTGGACAATAGCTTGATTGTACCATTGGTCTATGTATCTAAAAATGATGCCGGTTGAATTCTGAGGCTTTTGCTACGAGGATACCAAGTAATTCTAATTTTAAAATTTTTCCACCCAAAGTGAATGTTACAGGAAGTCTTTAGACAAGTTTAGTTTTGATAATTCTCTTCTCTCTTCGGCAGTATACTTCTAAGTACTAAAGATAATGATCATCGTAATGATACTACAAATTAAGATTAAACACTCCCGGCCATACCCATTCTAAACCAATCTAAATAAATTAAGCACCCTTTTTTTCGCGAACCACACACGTCGACAGGAATCCGTAAAATGCGAACAATTTAAGAACACATCTGAGTTGATAAGGGCCGGTGTTGAGTTGGCCGCGGGCGCCGGCGCCGTCGGCACTCGGACCTTTGATAAGGGCCTGTTCATTGTAAGCACGATTTATGGGAGCCATTGTCGGGACTCAGTGGGAGCACAAAAAGCACTCTAGCACCGTGACGGGATAGGGAATAAGTGTGAAGAAAACGCCTTTGTAGTAGTTAAAATATTTGATGGAATGAAAGATATTGTTATTGACGACGACGTAAACAATGCGGATGCTGTTTTGGCTAACAATTTTAAAGATAGAAGAATGGTTTGGTGTAAATAGGTGATGGATGGGGGTGAAGGTGAAAGTAGTATAAGCGCTCATTTTAAAGGATCGTAGTCAATTATTGTGATAGATGCATTTGGTACTACAGTAGTATGTACAGCTCACGGTTACTCAAACTCTTCAACAATTAAATAAGAACATGATATTTAAAATAATTATTTATGACTTTGTCTCGTAATTAACTGGTGAAAGTTGGTATCGTTGGTATCATAGGATCTGTTAACAAAATTGTTATCTGCATCTATACATGTTTTTCTTAATGATAAATATTAATGAGAGCCGATCCAGTGTACACCATTCGAAAACACATTAATTCTACACATATATTGTTTTATCTGTTTTAATTGATATCATCTTCGTTATTAGAGGATGGTTGCTTGTAGTAATTACTGTCTGGTTTGTACTGGATACCAGTTCTTGTAACGTCGGCTTATTAAGATGTTAATTATTAGTTACGTGATAATATTTCAGGCATTAAAAGTAGCATACTTAGTTGATCGGATTAATGACATAAAGAAGAGGCTCATCATATTCGATAATCACAGGTTCGTGAGCTTCATGTGAAAATATTCGAAGGGAGAAAAGAAGTTGGAATTACACTCAAATAAATAGCATTATAGAAAATGTTTCTTCGATTCTATTTTTTGGTCAAGGCAGCCCAATAATACTGTCAACTCTTACTACAGCAAGTCCTACAATATTTTAAATCGACTGTCCTAAACAAAAGAACAACTGTGAAAGAGATTTACTTCTCCTACAAACTGTACTTTGTGTCTCAGCTAGGTAACAACCCATACCTGACACCACCAAATCCATTGTCTCACCAATGACGCAAACCTCAATCCATGCGAAACCCATAAACTCCAGTCGGATTGTTAAACCATACGGGACAGTAACTGTCCAGCCTACCCCCCGCTGGCAGGGCGGCGGCACAGAGGTGTTTAACGACCACTTCATTAACTATTTACGATCACCGGGCCTTTTGTGCTACCACAGTCCAACACGTATAGTCGTCGTAAATGTTCTGTACAAGTTTTAATTGTTGGAATTTATTTTATTAATGTCGACTTCGGTGTTGGTCTAAATTGCGTTATTTCTCATTAAATATCTCAGAGACATTATGTATTTGTATAGTTTCTTTAGCCCGGTATAAGGCCGGTAAGGACTGCTTAAACTCATCTCAACTTTTTGTTTGACTATGCTTGCTCGCTTCTGAAGCTACATCTTGGTGATTCTTACTCGACCAGGAACCAATTCTCAAATTTGTCACACACTTAATTTAGAAAAAAATTGGCCACTCGCGTGATCCTTTGATACCTATCTATGTATGTTAGAGTTTTAAGTCCTTCCGCCGCAGAGCGTAGTGGTTCAGTGAGCCGGCAAAAAAATTGTCTAATGTCTAATGTCCTACCTGACATTGCACTTAATATCAGGTGTCAAGCGGTCACTGTGCTGAGTTTGTGTAAAAAATATAGAGACAACGTTTTAAAAGTTGCATATATTTGTAGACTACACTTCGTAAATTCTTTAAGAAACGTTTGCGCGCTGTATCTCGTCTATTATAATACCTCCATTACTTTATGATCCAACAGGTCCCAGTACCGAGATAACACACGAATAATAAAGTTATATTATTATAGATCGAATACAATATTGGATTTGCAAGAAGCTGTTGCAATATCATAAATGTGTCTAGTGAATTTATTAATGAAATAACGACTATACCGTAAGCGCTAATTAATTGATAAACACACAGCAAACGTGTAAATTTCACATTTATAAATCCTAACAAATTACTGTATTTATTTACTGGTTATATCTAATTGTGGTACAATAAACCTGACGTAAAATATGAATGTCCTACATATTCGGAACTGCCTGGAAAGCCACTACTGTACGTGATTGGGAAAAACAAGGCATAATACCACTAACACGTACCGGTCACGGTTGTTTTGGCTTCAATTTTAACTTCAGTCGAACATATCCGTTTTCTAAGTACTACCTGTGTTTAGTATATATTACTGTGATGACTATAGAATAGTGATCAGATCTCTAGACGGTGAATAATCTATTTCGATTACACTCCATTCTTGATAATATCAAACCAATGCTCAAATAATACTACAATTTGTTACCCATTTATTAAATCTAAACTATTTATTATTACACAAACAACTTATAATATTTATATTCAAAACGCCAAACCGATTACGAAACGAGATTCGATTGAAACAAGACAAAACACAAACAGAAACCAATAAGTTTTAATTACAATACGTAGGACTAGTTCGGAGCGGCCGACAAAACCAGTTACAAGCAACAATTAACACGTCTTAATTGTGCCGATAAATAACCAATGCATCGGATAGATGTTCCCACGGCGCACCACCCGCGCTCTTAATGGCTTCATAAAATTATGTAATGTGAGTGTTTGTTTTTGGGAATAATCTTTGGTAGCTTTGTCTTTTAAATGTGAATGAAATGACCGAAAATGCAGTGTCAATGCACTGTTGTGTTTCGGATTGAACGATATCGTAGCCAGGGTAACTACTGGACATATTGAGAGTTAACATCTTATGTCCCAGGGTGGGAAGCGCAGTGGAATGCCAAGCATTGCGTTGTAATCTAAGGTGTTTGGTTTTGCAACTTTTCATAAGCGGTCGTATCGCTTACCATCAGGCGAACGGAATGCTCGTCTCGCCGTTCATTGAAATTTAATTAAACTTTAGTAAATACGTATCATGAAGATCGTTACAAAAACAATAAGGTATTGTAATCCATAGCAATCTCGCGTGGTGGACTATGGATCTAAATACTTAGCTCTCTCGATTATAGAGCAGGCCCTAATAACATTGTAATCTCTTCTGCAACTCGAATTGGCGTATCATTAAGTTGTATTCTTTTTGAAATATCAGTTTATTTTTCTATAAAGAGTAGAGAATAGAGTAGAACAAGCAGGACCGTTGTAAAAATGCCTAGCTCACCTATCTGTAGTTGACTACATCATGACTTCACTCCGCATCTAGTTTATACTATAGCACTGAACTGTACCAGCCCATAGGTATACGTCTCAATGCGGGGCCACGACCCTCTACAATTAAGACTGTAAGAGCATAAATATTGTCCACCACGTTAGCCTAAGTTAGGTTGGCGAACTTTCCATATCTCGCAAATAAATTGTATCAAATTGCTATGCTATGCAGTTCTCCTAAGGATGTTTTCCTTCACCGTTTTAAACCTCTTCCTTAAGTGCAGCCGCGTGCATTCCAAGTATTAGAGTCGGGTTTTATTCTCTCGTAAATATTGTTAGCGGTAGAAACTTCAGTGCGAGCGCAATAAAATTGAGTGCCGTTGTCAAAAGCAATTGTTCCTTAATCGTGAGTTACGTCCTTCGGTTGTTTGAAAAGCGATGTGGAAGCGTGAAATCAGGTGTTTTGTGAAATGTCTACCTATTTAAAAAGTAGTTTAAAAATTTTATGACGGAGGATGTTAAAAGGCGATCCACGGTCCGTAATATCATTGGTCTTGACTAATGTGACGATCCAAGATTTCACTAAAAACCACGTAAAGTATCACATTTATTGTTGCGTTAATTTCGGTGAACAAAATTGTCAAAAACATAAAAGCTAGTAGGTATTTTCTATTCATATTTACGCAGATCGCAGTCATGGTAAACATACGTTGGTGAAAACAACTACAACAAAGTGATGTGCGTGGTAGCCTGTTGATAACGGCAGCTATGAATTTCCGTAGTCATGTGTGCAAATCATGGCGATATGTAAGGACTTTCCACGGTATGTAACCTCTGTCAACCCGCCAATATAGGCCAACGTTGTGGACTGTATGGTCTTACCTCTCTGAAATCGTACTCTCGATTATAGAGAAGGCTCTGCAGTGGGACGTGTATGAGCTGACACAGTTAGTGATTAGTTAATAACAGAGGAGTGCCATACTAATTGCATTGCAGTTATCATCACGTGCATCGAAATCATAACGTCAGTATAACCATAAGAGTTAAACCATCAGGTGTTCAAAATCAACGCAGACATTTTTCAAAATAGATGATAAATAAACCAACAGCAACATGAAAAACCTGTACGGATTAGTAACATGGGGGGAACACTGAGCTTCCGTGTTCGAGATCATTTGTAACGCAACACGCGTGTAATCCACGTTATAATGTAATTTTGATCGACAAATCGCTGACTTCATTAGGCGTGCGGCAACAAGGTATCTTGTCAAATGAGGCATATCGGGAAAATCTAACTTTAATATTTTAAATTGAGTTTTTTTTTTATTTCAATGAATGACGAGACGATCTTGCTGTTCGCCTGATGGTAAGCGATACGAAGCTCATGGGCAGTAGTAAAACCAAACAACACCTTGAGTTACAAAGCAATGCTTGGTACTCCACTGCGCTCTCCATGCTGATTGCTGAGACATAGGATGTTAAGTCTCAATATGTCTAGTTGTTACCCTGGCTACAATGTCCTTCAATCCGAAACACAACAGTGCATTTACACTGCTGTTTGGCGGGAGAAATCGACCTTGCGGTGGTACCCACCCAAATGGCCTCTCACATATGAAAGACCTGCCACCAGTAAGTTCGTAATTTATACATTTTAAATACTACATCGATTTACTTAATTATAACGCACTTTTATTGTGGAGGTAAAAATACTTAGGAAACCAGCATATGTTTAAATATCTACAAGAATATCAAAGGTATGTAAAATTCGTACATCTGTATTAGTCCAAACTTTTTTCATAATTAATAACTTCAAAACGTCAGTCATAAGTATTTAAAATAACCCACTCTACTGATGTGAAAGTATCTTATTCGCTTGTTAAGAAACTACTTGAAGAATATTACGGTACAGCGAGGGTACAGCAGAAAGAATTAATTCGTTAGGATACCGTTATCTTACTAGCCTATGGAAACCCAACAGGAAAGCTGTCAATTGACATGTTTTCTCTTCAACATGACATGTCAACACTTCACTATCATTAATAAAACTAATTAATTTCTTGCAGAATAATAAATTATTATACTTTTATTTCTATGAATGGCGAGACTAGCGTATTCGTCTGATGGTAAGCGACACAACAGCTCATGGACAGTAACAATGCTTGCAAAATTACAATTTGCGAACGTTTTCTGACAACACAAATGAATTAATAGCATAAATGACAACAATAGCTGTAATGAACGGCGGCAACATAACACAGCCATACGTCATTCATAATATTAATACGTGATTAATTACTGTCTATATTACATTATAGCAATCCGGCCCGGGTTCGCCCGGGTGCAGACAATTTTTGAGTCCAGCCCACTTTAGAAACAGCTATTTCGCATGACAACTAATTTAAATATTAAAACTCTACTGCCGTACTTTACACTTGCTATTCCTTGGGTGTGAAACAGTATCACATATATTTAAATTCCTTGCAGATCACACGATAACACTATATTTTTTCGCGATTAAATGTAGCCAATGGTAACCCAGGATGTCAACTAGCTCCATGTCAAAATTTCGTCAACATTAGTTCAGCGGTTTGAGCGTGAAGAGAGCATAAACTTTCGCATATTTTTAATATTAGTAGGATTAATGACTTACAACTGATTTATAATTTTCTTTCTGAGAATTCTGTACACCTATTTTGAAGATGTGGGTATACATAAAATCCGCCCTGTGTCATCATCATGGATTTTAATAAAGGAAACTTGTTTAACTCGCTTTGAGGTATGGCACAATGGCAGAGTAAGTTCTAAACTGTATTGTATAAGCCTATTATACAGGGTATATCAAGACTGCTACTGAAAACGAAGCCGGGTGGTAGTTTAAGCGACTTCAGACACAATGCAACAGAAAAAGTTGCAAAAAAAAGCGACAATTTTTTTTGTTATTTTTTTCCCATAACCATATTTGGGTGGTAAATACATTTTTTCCTAAAATAATAGTGTATAACCTTTTATTTAGAAATAATCTACGGTATAAAAGTGTTTAAATTATTATTTTAGCAAAAACCATGGATTTACCACCCAAAAACGACGATATTTAAAAAATCATAAAAAATAATTATCGCTTTTCTTTGCGAAATTTTTAGTTGCAATGTGTTTGTAGTCACTAAAACTACCACCCGGCTTCGTTTTCGTAGCAGTCTTGATATACCCGGTATACGTTTCACTGCAGGGCACGAACCACCTCTACATTCAAGAGTACGATTAAGAGCGGTTAGGCCGTATAGTCCATCACACTGGCCCAGTATGGGTTGGCAGACTTTACATACTATGGAAATTCTTACAAACCGCTATGATATGCAGGTTTCCTCACGATGTTTTTCATCACCGTAATAGTGGGTGGTGATTGAAAATCAATACACACATGACTCCGAAAAGTCAGAAGTGGGCTCTGACTAATCTCTTAACTCATCTAATTCGTAAAGAAAGGGATTACAAGTAACGAAATTAGAATATTTTCTTAAAAGTAATAGCCGTGCATAAAGAAGACGAGATAATTATTAATTTCTTGACCGATTTCACAGTACCCATATACTTGAAAATATATATTATGTTTACATGAACTGATTTATACCCCACACATTCATATTAAATCATGACTGATCAATTCAGTTCTCCTAAAATAAACCACTAACAACATAACAAAACGCATCCAAAAACCCGAAAACATCCGTACATGGCAGCCAACGCATCACAATAAACATCTCATTAATGGTGACGCGGGTTCGAACCCGCTACCGGCGCCAAATACGGCCTCCGTAACGAGATGGCATGCGCGTCCCGTACAAGGCTTGGGCGCTATTCAACATGATTCCACCGTATGTATGGACGGCGACCATTATTGTCCATTTGAAGAGTTTTAATTGTGAACCTTTGGCGACTGTAATCATACCGATTCGGGTTTCATTATATGGATTATCTTTTGTCCGAATGTGTAAATAAAGCACTTTGAATACTTGCCATATATTTGAAATACATGCCCTGGAGCTTGCATCGCTGACGACAAAGGCAAAAATATTACTTTTGGCTATATAAGTCGAGCATATTTCCATTTCATACCCTATGTGCTAAAGGGCTAGTCTATGGCCATATCGGACACAAATAAATTTCCGGGCAAAGTCAGGAATGTTAAACATACACATTTTAAAGACCCGACATAGTACTCCACAGGACTTTGACACCACAACCTTAACGCGCATCCAGAATATTATGTTACGTACAGCCACTTATGCAATAAGACTCACTACGTCACAATAAAATATTATTTATTTAACACACATAATTTCAGTTAGTAAAACAAAAGACAAAACTGGTATTCAAAGGCGCACATGGTTCTATTAACGAGGTTATAATATGGGCTTTTTGTCCCACTGTGCTGACAGACGGCCCACTAATGGACAAGTCCCCCACATTTATTCCCACACAATTGATAAACAGGACCGGGCAGGATGTGTTGGGTTTTAAATAAAAAAGTAATATGAGACGCTGTGTGGCGTGGGGTGACTGTGATTTCGTGATTAATTTAGGATATTTCTATATAAAGTGTAATTGCGCGACCACACTACTGTGAAATGAGCAATGGTATTGCTGAGTAACATTGCTTAACAAAAAGTAACTACATTTGGATGGACCATAAAGCTACATAAGAGAATAGTTATAATTTCTAATAGGTCAAGATGGTTGCCAAAAAATACATGGTAAATGACGGTTTGCTAAAAAAATTAAGATGGTCGCAGTATAATTGAATCAGCCCGGATAGCGCCTACACTAAATTTATATTGTTTTATGTATTATTATAATTTCATATTTAGAGTAGATCAATTATTTTATGGTCCTATAAAAATAAAATCTATTTGATATTTATAGCAAAAGTTTTGAGTTTATTGAAAAGGGTTTAAGGTAGTTTATATTACACATATTTAATAATAATTTTGTGATATTCCTGCAACTTTTCGAAGTGTGGTCTCCAGAGCTTTATAGAGCGCATACGAGTCCAATATAATAACGGAAGCGCGGGGTCAATAAATAATAAAGATTTTAATGAGTTTATTATATCTTCCATTACTTCATTCTGGTAAGCACTTTGAATACTACTTTCTTTTATTACAATCTATAATAATTAATCTTTAAAGAAAATAACTGGTTTAAAAAAATCCTAATATTGATTAAATACTAATTTAAATCACCAAATAATATCTTTGTTTTTTTATCAATTTCTCGGTACATTTGAGACACACAGAAAATAAATTACTCAACAGGAATCAAACCCAGGACCTCACGGTTCATGCCCTTCACTACTAGACTGTAAAAAAATCTTATCAAAAATCATACCAAATACAATTATAGACACAATCTTTATCCCTATTTACTCAACTCCATCCATTATCATCTATACATTCCATTCAATCATACTAGTGATATGGCCATACTATCGTATTGATAACGATTACGTTGAATAATTCCTATGATACAGATCTTGTACCGCGTGACCAGTTTCCAAGCTGTTGAAACCACGATACCTTATTTGCAAAGATTTGCTTATCGCGATTAGTGCCTAACAGCATGACGTCTCTTAGAGGTAATTATCTGTTTTTAGAGCCTTTAGGTTAGACTATCGTGGATACTTAATGCTATATCAGATGAATAAATGTAAATGTATGCATTTTTTTTACAATTGCGCGTTAGTGACGAAGTACAAGATTGTCCAGTGCAATTCTTATAGACGTAACAATCTTTGCCGGTTGATATATGTTCCGCTCATCTCTAAATCAGATATAGTGAGTCTGAACCCAAACTCGATGTACTCTTGTGCTCCATTTTCGCGCTTTCATCCATCTTAGCCTATGGGCCAGATATTATGGACCAAATTATTCAAAATGTCACCTCCTTCCTATAATTTATTGTATTCAACCATTCATTGTTTTGTCATACGCTATGTCACGGAGGATAATAGACAAAAATGTATTTCCAACTCCTGTTAACATGATTGATTTCGTTCCGGGTTAAAGATAACTTAGACGTTCCCGTAAACTCGCCGCGCTTCAATACTCGGTGTATTAGGTGCCACTGTTGAGCCTGGCTTACAGGAGTTAAAGTGGTGGGTATGAGGGCGGGACAGTCACCTTCCTGTAATCCTGATTCTTACAGTCTTTCAGCCATAGCGTACTTATGTTTTGCTTCTCTAGAAGCCAATAAGTATTGCACTTTTTATGTTAGTATCCCCTCTTTATGTTAATCTATGCAGCAGTCGGTTTAAATCACTACAGGCTCATAGCACGCGCCGTGTCGATGCAACTGAACTCATTGACGTGTCCAACACGAGCATTACAATATTACGCAACCTTTACTGGCTGACAATCTTAATAACCAATTATCATTGTTTGTGAATATTTATATGCCTTACTTTTTAAGCCAACGCTGTCGCTTTTAGGGTATATTCAGTGTATATTCAGATATATTCAGACTGTCGGTGTATTACGTCGTCAAGCGTGGAGTGTCTTGTGTCGATGAATACATTATCTTGACAACACTGTAGTTACCTGTAGATGCCTTCTCAAGTGGTATTTATGTTGCAGAATGAATTAAATAAATAAATAATGCCTAACAGTCACGTACATAGTCCTGACCCCTCACACTAAGAATGAGTCTGGTCTCGTGGTTGTCAGGAACTACGAAACATCCATAACCGACAGAAATAATTGTGGGCCGTACAAATATTTCTCTCAGTGCGGGGTTCGAACCCGCGGCCTCTCGTTTCACAAGCGACGTCTAACCAATTGCGCCACGGAGGCTGTCTGTTTTGGATCATATCACCTGCTTGCCTGCCATTCACCGTTTCGGGAATAATTTTAATCTACCCTGTTGGTCTGCGGTTGATAGAATCACATACTTTCGAAATTTGTTTACAATAATGCAACTCTCAGATGCATATGTTTTCTGGCGTTTTTCATTCCCTTCTAAGAAAGCGAAAATTAACAAGAATACTTCGCAAATCTAATGATGTATACTTTGAACCCGTGACCTCCCGTTTGGCCGTCCAGTCCTATCCAACGGAGCTATTCATTCCGTGTAGTTATTTTGTAGTCACTAAAAAGTTATAGAATGCTGTTAAGTATTTTGTTAATGGACGCACAATTTGGGCCTCGCACAGGACACGAAGCTGTTACATCACAGACCATTTCTTTGTATCTACAAGTTTACGAGCAGTTTTATGGTCTACATTTGTGAAGAAATGTCGATCTTGAGTGATGGACTGGCGTGTACTCTACGGGGGGTCACGTGGGCCGAGACCTAATGGTTTTTTTTTATGTACGTGATTTAAAAAGTAATTAGATTGTCCGTTTATTTCTGCCATAGAAAAATAATTTCTGTGTTTCTAATAAAGTCGTGTTTTTCGTATTATTGCATATGAAATGAAATGAAATGAAATGTATTTGAAACGAAATGAAATGTATTTGAAAGATAACGGAACATAAGAACGGAAAGCTATCATGACGAATAGTTACCGCTGAACGTGCAGATCAAAAACTACAAATATCGGTAAAATTCGGTAACACGTGTAAGTTAACAAAAGGGGTTATTTAATATGATTACAATACAAAGACAAACCTTCTATATAAATATCACGTTTCATTACAAACAATAACCCACATCAATCATTCGCCTATCATTATTTTTTAATATTTGTCCCCCATCAAATATTATGATTACGTGCCCGTCGGTTCCGTGAATGATGGACATTTTTTTAGCTTTAAATCAATATCACTCGAATGTCTTAAATAAACCATAAAAAGGCGGTGTTATTGATGTCTGTTTCGAGTTTATATATACCCATGTCACTCAGTTTGGGAATAGATCACGAACGTTTGATGCGCATCCTATTGAACTGTAAAAATAATACGATATTTCTAGAATAATGGGGAGTAAAAAACTTGAGGTGCATATCAATAATTGTGTTCGATTGGTAATAACGCTACCAATCAGGTTATGATAAAAAAAAATGCGATGATAAGTGAGACGAGTAAGCCATTCGCCTGATGGTAGGTCGTGTGGACAGTAGCAAACCCAAACAGCACGTAAACTCATCGCTCGCCAACCTGAGATAACATGATAAGTCAACAGTGCATTTACACAGTTGCTTGGCGGGAGAAATAGAAATTACAGGAGAAAATACCCTAGCGTCTCACATATAAGAGACCAACAAACAGTAACTAAAAATGTCGACAATATGCGCTGGGCCAACATATTTCACGTCCACAAGAATCCAAACTAGGAACAAAATATTCATATTGATCTATACGAGGATGAAATAAGTCTTAAATTATACATATGTAGATATAGGTAACACACGGTAATATTCTCAAAGAGGTTGCCAAAAAATGCCACTTTAGGCACAGTTTACATTCATCCAAATATGTGGTATGAAGCCTATATCCATCTCCGTCATAGATTCCCCGGGATAACTTAGATGAAAATTTCAATAAGCATAATTAATATTCGTCAGACGCGTGCCGACATACCCATCCGACATGCGCGGAACCAATAATTTGCAAACGACCTGACATGACGACTGTCGACATTTACAACTATTCGATAGCAAAGATAACCTAACACTCCGGGTATAAGCGTCACGTCACTTCCGTTCCACAAATACCACCAACAAACACAAAACTGTGAATTGAACGCTTTTGTCGACGCTCGCTTTAAGCTCACTATAAGTCGTCTTGAGCCTTTGTAATCCTCTTACAATCGATCAAAATTGATTGTAGGGATGTGACACCTCCGCCGGATTGGACGGTGTTGCCGACTAATCGGTCATTGTTGACGGATTAGCCGGTTCGCGAACTATTGCAAAAAAAAGTGCAGTTACTTTACACAGTTACGCTGTGAATGGAAACGGGGTTGGTTGTACCATTAATTGTTACGTGCACGAGCATAACATTTTATGAACGATTGAGTTGTGCGTTTTGTTAGTTAGTTTTACTATTTTAAACTAAATTATATGATGGATGACAGTTCTGGAGTAGAGATCACGTACAGTACAGTACAAATAATTTTGATGGGAATTTCGAAACAAGAAACGACGTGTGCCAATTTTATGTTTGTACATTAAAGCACCAAGTTGTTTTAATCACTTCCAATTAGATGATGCCTATTTAGGAAGCGTGTGTTATGAAACGCAGTAACAACCTGCTTTTTGCCAGCAGATTGTGAATTTAGCGGTTAAGAAGTGTCTTGATTACTCAATTATTATTTTTACTGCAACGAATATCGAGACGAGTATGCCATTCGCCTGATGGTAGACGAATGTACCACCCATGGAAAGTATAACAAAACCAAGCAATACCAAGAATTACAAAGCAATGCTAGTCATTCTACTGCGCTCACCATCCTCAGACGTAAAACTTTAAGCTTCATTATATCCAGTAGTTACTCTGGCTACAACGACTTTAAAAGCAGAACACAGCAATGCATTTACACTGCTGTTTGGCGAGAGAAATAGATATTTCGGAGATACCTACCAAGGTAGCCTCTCACATATGAGAAACGTACCAATATTAAGATATGAATAAGTACCCACTTTGAAAGTATTAAGAATATTTTTTTAGGAAGAGCCGGAAGATGGATCTACATCCCTAATAATAAAGCTTATTAAAGTATGTAAATATTGAAACATTTATTCGATTCTAATATCAATATTAAGTATACCAAATACATCAAATGTAATATTAAGTAATACCCTAGATCATATTGATAAACTACAACTTTTTATGTCTCCATTCATATCGTACCATTATGAATAATGTATCAAATTCATGGATTTAATTTATTTCGAAAATTATTTCTATTGCATTCATATGCTTTTTCTGATATTTTTATGAAGTTTATATTATTTTTATGGATAAACTGTCAAAGATCACAGACATTCAACAGATGAAAAACGCTACAGCGCTCTTAGAATTTTTAGGATGTGCTATGGACTGCTAAGTAAATCATTATGTGAGACTATCGCCCGAATACTCGAACGCCATTTAAATAATAATTTTCTCTTAACAGCGCACGGCCCACTTAGCCAGTACATTTAATCGGGATTAACGTAGTTAAGCGCAACTTATATTTAAGTCGCGTTCCAATATTTGGGCGTATGTCAGCATTGGACGTCCTGTGACTGAAAGCAGAGAAATTAGCTTATGTACAGCAGAAAATATCCTATGGCTAAAGACTTCGATTTTACTTATATTATTTCTGACAGCCTCCATGGCACAATTGTGAAACGAGAGTTCACGAGTTCGATCCCCGCACCGACAAAAATGTTTGTGTATTCGTGTCGGCTCTGTGTTTGTGAGAACGCAAAATCTCTCGTAATTTCTGATACCCATAACACAATACTTAATTGATCTTAATGTGAGGCCAGGACTATGTATGTGACTGTTGGGTGTATTTGTTTATTATATTCGTTCGTTTGTTTTTAATTAAACTATGCTGATAATCACCTCAGCGACCACTCAATTGTAGGATTTGTTAATTTCCGTGAATGGGTGACCACACGCGTAGTTAATCGCTCGAGATCGATCGTCAAACGCGAAGAGCGCATCTGTCTGTTTGTCCAGCAAATATTGGACAACATTCATAAATATGGTCTAAGTGATGAGTGGGAGCGGTATTTATTTCTACTAAGGTCTATCGCACATTATGATATATACATGTATTTTTTTGAAATTTTTCAATCCTCAACTTCAGCGTCCTTATTAATAGACCGTTTTAAAGCTATCGAATAGTGTGTCCCTTTCAATCGACAGTTGAATTCAGTTTGAGAGAAGAAAACAAAACATTCTATAATGTCTGTATTTCAGCTTCAGCTGGAGAACATTGACATAATTTTGTAGATTGCCCAAAGGTAAAGTTTTCTTTCACCAATGGATAATGTTGTTGTATTGAACCACTCCATCATCAAGTTACTTGTTAATTTGTCGCGGCGCTATTGAAATAATCGAACGATTCTTCCTGAGACATTCAAATGATTTTTTTATGTATGAAATTAAATTTATTTGTTGGTCACGTAGACAATTAAATTGCTCTTATGACAAGTCAATACACACTACATTGCACTTAGTAGTTGCAAAAAATAAGGGTGAATTTTACTCCAACCGCTTCAATCTACAAATTGCGCCTTCACGCAACCGGCCGGCTGTGGTATGCGGTAAGCAATCACAGAGCATTCGACACCCGAAACTCGTGTGCTCTGTATACGGCCCGACTAGCCACACCAAATTGCATTAACAACTGCACTTGGCGAGAAGACACGTTTATTTCTACTTTATGAGGTATTTAAGTGGTTTTGTAGGCTTTATAGAGAAAGACCATAAGTAAGAAGAAAAAGAAAAACATCTCGCAATCTGTGCCGCACCGTTAAGCTGTGGAATTGTTTGCCATCATGCGTGTTCACTCCTTCCTTTAATCCTAAGTCCTTCCGCCATAGTGTGAAGAAATCAGGAAGAAACCAAATCAGGATTAGTAAGAAGGCATGCATAAAGCAGCAGACCGGGCTCTGTAGCGTACCTTAGAAGAGGCTTATTTCCAGGAGGGGACTGCAATGGGCTGATGATGTTGATATGGAAGACGGCGGGGATTTTTTAGGTGGAAAATAAACCCTTGTATTTTTTATTGCATAGGACTGGGATATGTACAAGCTAGTGTCCCTGAGACACTCGCTGAGCTTCCGTGCTCGGTGGCAATTATTTGTGTACCACTGTTGATCCTGGCTGACAGGAGTTAAAGTGGTGGGTATGAGGGCGGGAAAGCCTCAAGTAAGTCTGAGATATGAAAAAAGGGCTAGTCTGGTCGTAACAGATTACTACCGCTTATAAATCTTTATAAAACCTGATTCCGATACCTGTAGGTATTGGGTTTCCTCTTACCGAAGCAAAAACAATAACAAAGCTGTTACTACCTTGGTCAAGCCAGTCTATTCCCATTAAAAGTCCACGTTAACTGCAGTGGCTCTACCACTTTTTGTCTTATGAAGGTTTGTATTCATTTCTAATGAGGAGAGTCTTTTTGTTTACTTAACAAATTTTCTCCAAAATTGAATTTCTATACCCAATTCAAGCATCTACCTAATTATGTAAACTCCCGGCTCTTACCAGAATGGCTAGGCAGAGGTGCAACCAAGACACCAACGTTCCGTCGTGTGTTTTCCGTCCCACGATGTGATAGAGGACGAGCTTATCACCATATTGGGCATAATTTCTGCCTCCGGGCCGATAATGAATAGAAAAATCCAATATCACTTTGCTCGACCCGGGATTCGAACCCGAGACCAAAGCTTTGCAATCATACCGTATTTGAACTACGCCACCGAGGCAGTCTACTACACCAGCAAAAATCCTAAAAACTGAATAAAATCACAACTTACAACTAGTTTTTAAACATCTGTGAACCGCGTTGATGGGCATCGTACGGGCCAATTAGCCCGCGGGAGTGGGGGGTCAGCGGGGAGGTAGGTCCGGGGTTGGGGGGTAATTGGCTCAGGACCGGTTTGGAGCCGCCTGCTTAGCCGTAGGATGCGGAGCAGGCCGCAGTTTACGTAATATTATACGTTTGTTGAATTGTGTGTAATAAAGATGTTACATCGAATGCTCGGTGTTCGATTCTGTCGAAATTGTACTGGTGTAAAATGTATTTTAATATCTTGGGATCAATTGATAGCTAGGAATATCTGTTCTTCAGGCCAAGTATTACTTAAAGAAACAGAAAGACAGTTTAAATAATTTTCTTTGATCTACGTATTTTATTGTTAACCGACTTCAAAAAAAGGAGATGGTTCTGAATTCAACTGTATATTGTCTTTTTATGTAACCTAATATATAATAATCCTCGGTGCGATTACCAGATCAAGCAGTCCACTGTAGTCTGTAAGTTTCTCGTTTGAAAAATTGCATAAGTGAGGCGAAACTGACTATATCCCTGGCATGACGATAAGATGGTGCTAGGGGTATCACAACTTTTAAACAAATGCAATGAACGAAGGGTGACACAAGGAAGGATAATATATTTATTGTATTACTTGTTTGACACCAACATACTTCGACAATCCATTTCGATTAAGTATTTTGAATCAGCAAACGTATTTATAATTAATTACTCTAGGATTTAACATGAGACTATCTACTCTACAATTATCTCTGTCACAATTAAGCCATTGCAAACTTATAGTTTCATGGGTGATCCAACAAGAATGACAACCACATCGAACGAAGTGGGCGCCAGACTGATTCACGCGCAGTCACACGTTTAAAAATATACGATACAACGAAACGTATTGCGAACAAATAGAATACACGAGCGTGGGGGCACACATCGATTGTGCGATCGATGTATATCGATAACAGAATCGATACTTGTCAATGTCGTGTTTATTTAAGTCTTTATAGCTTTTTTGTGATGACATGACTGGGTGTTATGGTAGGTTAGTGATGTGATGGAGTATCGACTGATGATAAATAATTTATAATAATAATTATCATCAGTAGCTCGTTGCAGTCCACTGCTCAATGTGGGACACCCTCAAGGAACGCCACAGAGCACAGTCTGCTACTTTATGCATCCAGTGGCTGCCGGCCCTCTTGTGCTAGTCGTCCCACCATCTGCCATCGTTTTCCATGACTTGACACATCTCCACACTGGTGTGGAACACATTTATTCCAGTGGTTTTCTGTTCTGTTCTGTTATTTATTGTGTGAAACTACTTAAGACCGAATTTATGCTGGCCGATTAAATGTTACAATTGCTTGGGTACTATTCCCTACACAACTCCGTTACTATGAAATTCACCTTTGTAACTTCACTATCACAGACTGACAAAAATATTCACATTGATGTTCCCTAAAAACAAGCTTACAGGGATATTACTATTTATGGCGCTTATGATTTTTTGACTAATTGTCACCCATAATAATTTAAATGAAAATCTAGCAAATATGTTCAACAAGCCTTATGCATTGTCCAATACTTAATATAAAAAAAAAAGATTAACTGCAATAGGAAAAAAAAAGATTGCTTAATTGCCTGATATATTGTATCGAATCATCGACTAGGCAACAACGATACTACAAAGTATAAAATCATAAACCTCATTATCGCTTTGAAGCACTTGCCGATGCTATTAAAGATATGTTAACATAACAAGTGGCTACTAGATAGAGTCCATTTGCTTGTAGATGCTGTCCTCATTACAGAATTAAGAATAGAGTTGACCCATATATTTGGAAGTACCAAAAATGTTGTCGTGATAAAGTTTACATCGAAACGTGGGTTACGTTTAATAAAATGACAATAATCACCTCTTTACCAATAAATAAATTGAGTAGCCCAATTTGGATGACGATAAGCTTATGTTACATTCACCGAAGGCTTAATATTTACCTAGGAGGTACTAGATGTTAGCTAAATTAAGTGCTGCATACTTTCCTTTCAGGATATGATAAAACATGATTTCATCGCCATGATAGGAAATTCCGGTTCCGGGTAGTTGCCAATTAGGCATTTTCTATAGGTATTCATATTCAATAGGTAACTTTCTTAGATTAATTGCTTCTACCCCTTACTTGTTAAGAACGTGCATTGTCTCTCAGTCAGCATTCTATTGATATTGTGGATGAAACTTATTCCTTCATTAGGCTCATGGGAGCGTGCGTATATGGGCTGATAATCGTGAGTGCAAATTCCCATACATAAAATCTCCAATTACCTAATTGGACGAATAATTTTAATCCATTGGTCACTTTGAAATTTTGGAGATGGGCCTTTGATTAACAATGACATTTTTGATTGCTATGAATGACAAGACAAGCATGCCATTCGCCTGACGGTAAGAGATATGACCGCTCATGGACAGTAGCAAAACCAAACAACATCATGAATAACAAAGCAATGCTGGGCAATTCACTGCGTTTGCCATCCTAATACCTAAGATGCTAAGTCTCAAAATGTCCAGTAATTACAATGGCCTTAATGTTGCTGAAAAATGATACGTTGGTGTTGATAGGCGCGCAACTTAACATTTCGTGATGGATGTATTTTTGGCAAACTTTGCGTGTTACTAGTACATAGAACAATCTCTAACTATCCCTGCGGAGACTAAGAGCCATAAGGTTGTAAGTCACTTTTTGAAACATAGGTATATTTGATCAAGAATTCTCCTTAATAATTAAACATTCCATGGAAGTTCCTCCTATTTTATCTTAAAACAGCCATTAATCTCCTCACTTCAAATGAATCACCAACGTAGAATACGCTAAAGATATCCGGTTTTGAAGTCGTTCTAAAAATCCCATTAAAAAAACACGATATCCACGATACATAATAAAGCCACGTCTGACTCAATAAAAACCATAAACTAAACGCTTTATAACCATAAATCAGGCATACAATAGTAAAACAAACAAGTGAATTTTATCTGAAAATTATTTTCTATCGTCGCGAGGGTAAGTGACCGGTGATTCAACGTCCACTCCAAACCAGAAATGTGACAAAAACGAACCAACACAAATGAGTTTGCACTCTAATTTATTTAAATAAAGCTGATAATCCAACAACAATGGGTTGAAGATACGATTGTGGGGAGTGAGCTTTCGCGTGACTATATCGGTAGCGCCCCTCCAACTGGTACTATTTATTCCGCTCCCCCTACTTTTAGCAGCTCATTGAGCAAATCTGAAGGGAAATCATAACTCAACGGGTGTTCTTCCTGACTATTCAGGGAAACGTCTGTGTCGCTTCCGGCTGATTGATTTACCAGCTCAAACGCTGTCTTTGTGATTTTAAACCGCGGATGTGCGAACGAAACTCGATTTTGTACACGTAAATATTTACCATATCTGCGTTTATCGCAATACAGTGGATTAATGTTCTGTCAATTGTGACGAAAGATTGAAAGCAATTACTGAATTGATATTTTGTACAACAGGATGCAGGTTTGATCTCTGAATGGGTAAATATTTGTAAAGCCAAATATTCGGTCTGAGACTCTGGTTGGATGTTGATTCATATGGATGTTTCTGCTAACACATCCTTAATTAATGAGGAAATTAAGATTTGTATAACGTTAGAAGAACGTGATCTTAAAATGTCTAAAAATAGCAAAGTAGACGAGAACTTCAAAAACTCCTTATAAAACTCGATAGTTCGTACCACTACGACGCTTTTGCCTCGACCAACATTCTCTGCCTGGATGGATGCTAAATATTATCAACTCATATTCATTTCAAAACATAAATTAGTTATCAAAAAAAGAATCATGTTATATCACCCAACCTTCATAGAACAAGACATAAAGCACCGAATCTATCACCAAGGAGTTATTTCAATAAACTAACCGATTCATTACAAAAACAACAAGTAGTCAACCCTTTTAGCGATGAAAGAAGGGACAGTGATGATCCTTAGCCTCGTGTTGGATGAAAGGACGTCTATGTTGGGGCAGCAGCCGTCACTAACACTGCCCAGACGCGATGAAAGTTCAACTGATTTACTGTTACATTTAAAACGTACTTTCAGATATCCCACGCTGTTAATTAATAGACTTTCTTAAAGCATCCTTGTTAGAATTAATAAGGAGCCTTTAAACACAGACCTTCATTGTCAAATCATAGGGTTTTATAATATTTGCGATAGGGATAAAAGGACATGCGACCCACGTCGATAGATACTAGGACCACCTAGGAAAGCGACTACTGTATAAATCAGTACAAAAATCTGAATAATGAATCGCACACGTGTGTGACTTATTGTTTCGGGCGGAGTAGAAAAAACAACTCGAATTGTGGATACTCTATCTACTTAGATTGTTCCACATATTTTGACGATATGAAAAAAATATATTTTATTTTTGTGTATTGATGCCTTTTGAGAAGCTTTTAATGGCAAATGCAGTATGTTATTAATAGAATATGAATAATCACCAGTAGACACAGCTATTCCTGTTTGCTCATAATCAATGTCATACCACAACACCTCACGAAGGAATGTACAAACACCTCAAATTGAGATAATTGAGACCTTTGGCAGTTTCAAAATTTAAAGGTCGATTTCCATGCGTTCCATTACCGCATTGGAGGTGTCCATTAACCCTGACAGGTTGACAGCAGTCAACGACGCTCGCATTGACAGGGCAGTGAAATGGATTTAATTGTACGGATCGAATGAAGCTTCAGTGTATTGTGAGCTGTAATGGATCTAGTTGGGATGTTTGTGCTTATTTTTGTACTCACAAAGAGTCCATTATGCCTTTGCTGCGCAAATGCAATCCAAATATCAACAAAAATTGGAGTTTTGTACCATTTATCTTATGGAAAATAAATATTACAACCCTCATAGAGTGACTGCCTCGGTGGCGAAATTGTACTACGGAACAATTACGAAACTGAGGTCTCGGATTCGATGATATGAGAGAGGCCGCTGAGTGGGTACCGCTGCAATGTCTATTACTCCCGCCAAACAACAGTTTAAATACACTATGCAACAACAAGTAGTTGTGAAAATTCTTCCTATGAACAGCAGTGGACTTTCTGTGACTGAAGAAAAAGAAAAACAATTTTGGAGCTACGTAGTAAATACTGACATTTTATTTTCAATGTCTAGTAGCTGCTCAAAGCGAGAAACACGCATTCAATCAACCGAGTTACACCGACACGCCCTTTACAAGTCTAGACGGATGGGGTTGAACAAAGAGACCCCTGAGAGCACTCAATTGCCACTTACCACCCTATTGAGCGAGTAACACGAGGCTGTGACGAGGTCGTGGATATTTCATTTATAATAGTGAAATATCTTTAGTTTAACGTCTTCATTCATAGACATTTTTAAAACCATTTCAGTTATCGAATGTATGTCTTCCTAAAGCCGATCTCTATAATCTATCTATCTTTGACAAGAGATTTCACTAGATATTTCGATGCAATTTATGTTTCAGTTGACAGAGATAGAGAGGTATAGATATGGTGCATATATTTATAGATAGCTACAGTTGATAAATATATATGTCTATTTTTGTTTAATGAAGCGTGGATTATACCAACATGGTCACGGTAACTGCATATTGTTAAAGATAGGATATAGAGAACGGCCGTTAGAGAATTCAAAAATAGTTCGAAAGGGACAAAACATTCCATATCACAAATAGGTTTTAAAATTGTCAAAAATAATGTCGGAATCTTAACGATAGCAAGATAATTTCGATGCTTTTTAAGTGTATTAAGTATGATAGTAAGTAGTATCTTACGGGATAAAATAACCATAACATTATAAATATATCTTAGGCCAATGCCTAAGATAATGTTTATGATTGAAATGACTTCAATAATTACAATAATAACAATCCAATTATATTCACCTCAAACTATCACTCACCGAAAAGCGACAACAAACCTATTAACTCACGGTTGTCTAATGAACAACGTTAATTGACGAAATTATAAAAAATAAACTGCGAAAAGAAACCTTAAAAATCACCACTAAACTATTAAACACCCTCTCGTCTCGAGGGTTGTTAATAGGGTGAAACAATTGCACCTTCCCCGAATCTATCTACCTGCCACTAACAACAATGGGTTTTGTCGCGTCATTCTCGAACTTGTCCAGTGGTCATGCCTTTATCCGTTTAAGCGTTGGCACTTGTAATGTTTTTAAATTTACTAGTTGTTTCACTTTTAGTACAAAGTATGGAGCATTAGAGGAATATGAGCATTTTGCATAATCTGGTTCTTAAGCGTCTGCGGCGTTTATATTTGCTACTAGTTGCCACTGAATCAATTTAAATATGTCAGTAATCCATATATCCCTGGTACAATGAGATTTGTCTATCCACGTTGTATTTTTTCCACATATACTATATTGTAACATTAACGTCTCCTCACATGTTAAAAGAAATTGCAGTAATATCAGAATTTTGCAGAAGGTAAATGAAATCTGGAATATGTGACCGCCTGAACGATATCTAGCAACACCAAAACTTAATGGAACTTATACAGAAATATGTTTTAGTACTAATTTGTCCGCCAACACGCACTAGGCCAGCGTGGTGGACTATATGGCCTAACCACTCTCAATCGTACTGTCGATTGTAGAGGGGGCCCGTGCCCTGCAGTGGGACGTATATGGGCTGATACAGATACTAATTAGTGACAAACTTCTCTTACTTTCCAAATTACCCATGACAGACTTTTTATAGAAACAAGGACCTTGAAAACGTGACTGTCATCTACGTATACAAATGATCAATTAATAGTTATTAATAATTGAACAATGAGAGCGGGTGACTCCTGTCTCGTCTCCCACCGTGCTCGCTATATATAGCGGCCGGTGACAAACGCGGGTAGTAGGCACTAGGCGCACGCGCGACGTCTATTTACGAACTAATTGCTCCAGTTACCTGATATTTTCAGCTAGGTGTATTGATAGAGCTGTAGGCGAGACGGCGCGGCCCGCGATTGATATACACATCAAAATGTATGAGATCATACCTGAGCATATTGATTGCTAAATCATACTATACAGTTTGATTTGTGGACTGTATGGCCTACCACTCTCAATTTCACTCGATATACGTTTTTTAGACTATATCACCACTCTCAATCGTACTCCCGATTTTAGAGGAGGCTCGTGCCTGACAGTGGGCTGTATATGATGGCTGATAATGTACCTAGGCCTAGATAATCAATAAGTCAATACTGTCATAAATAATATACATACATAACCAAGCAGCATACAACCTACAAAATGCCTCATAATACTAACATACAAATAAACTGATATTCCACGAAACATAAACAATCATATTTTCTAATTTCACGTGTCATGTCATAATAGTTTTAGTATCGTGCAAAACCTATCTTGCCATACCAAAACAAATTCTAACTCCACATCCCAAAGTCTAATTTCAATTGCAATGTACTAGTAATAAGTGACAAACTTTAAAGATAATGTTAAGCAGAATACCGAGGTGTAGAAAGTTGTCGAATCAATTACAGTTCGGCTTCGGGCTAAAATACTAGCGACTAAGTATTGCTCCAACCTGAAAATTAATTCGACTATAAATATTAGTAAACAGGGCGAACTTAAACCTGACCATTTATTTTTACTCAAAAGTTTAGTGATATACATGCATTAAAATATTTCTCACAAAGATAATGCATGTTGGGTGTGCTTTGTGACTCTTAGCGAGCGCACAACCTTTAACAAATTATTAAAAAAAAAAACAATTTCCATAAATGTATTGGAGAAAAGATTCATTATAGGAAAGTCTGATCTCATTAGCTTTTTAACCTATTCTGTCCCGCTGCTGGGCAAAGGTCTGCCTCAACTCCTTCCACTTATCCCTATGAGTCGCTGATGCCACCCAAGTGCTTAAATTGGTCGAGGTCATCGCGCCACCTTTTCCGAGGCCGGCCGCGTGGCCTCTTGCCACCCTTAGGCACCCATTGAGAAGCAATCTTTGCCCACTTCTTTGGGTGCATCCGCGCGACGTGACCTGCCCAATCCCATTTTAGTTCGGCCGATTTCAGTGCAACATCCTTGACTCTGGTTATGGAGCGCAATGTGTTATTGGGCACTCTGTCCATGCGTGTTACGCCTATCATGCTGCGCTCCATAGCTCTTTGACAAAATCCGAGCCTGGACCTGTGAAGTTCGGTCAAAGACCAGGTTTGAGCTCCTAAATGTGAGAATTGGTAAGATGCACATGTCGACGAGTCTACGTTTAAGGGAAATGGGAAAGTTTCCCTTAAGAAATGTCTTCAAGGACCAGCAGTCCTTCCACGCATTGTCTATTCGACGCTGGAACTCTCGGTCTTGTCTGTTGTCGAAAGAGACTATTTGACCTAAATAATTATACTCGTCGACATATAATATCTCATCTCCGTCCACAACAATTCTCGGTGTGGAGCTATTTGTCATAACCTGAGTCTTTGACCGATTCATCATCAATCCAACCCCAAGGCTTGCCCTGCTCAGGTCGTTGAGCATCTGTTGCAACTCGTCGGCCGAAGAGGCAAAAAGGACAATATCATCCGCAAATCGGAGGTTAGAGAGCCTTTGGCCCTCGATGTTAATGCCACGTTCCACGCAGAGATCTGTTAAGGATTTGAAAATCTCCTGCGAAGCACTTTGCTTTGCATTGCTTTACTCTTTAGCTTTACAAAAAGAAATTTTCATTAGCTTCCTAATTTTACTCTGAATCCAGCTTATCGACCCGTTAACGCCATAAATACGAAAAAAGGCAAAGATCCAAAAATCCTCAACGTATACCAAACCTTTTATGAATTACACTCAAAACACATCATTAGAAAAACACAGCTGATCGTTGGAACTTCCTAATTTGATCCGTCTTTACCAAAATTATTTTAAAATGCCTGTTTAATCTAACTATGGCGTTTATATTCTTAACACATCGTTATAAGATATTATAGAGGACGCGCTCCAAGTCCAAACATTAATAAAAGGTATTACAATTACTTTCTCCGAGGCCAAGGTCGGCGTTCAGTGACCGCGGGTCAATTCAATTATCGACAAACAATTGAGTGTTGGTTGTAACCCGAGCGTTGTGTAATTATCCCGTCCGCTCCCCTGGGATTGTCCAGTAAATCTGTGCTACCCGCATTCCAGGGTTGAGACTTGCGGGTATCGGGATTATTCCGGTTGTGAACCTTCAAATCTATGACGGAAGTTCATTATGGATTAAATATGGGATGTGATGTATCCAGATAGTGGTTGCCCAACAGCAGAAATTGAACGGTTAATCATTACATCTAAGAAAATAATATTTTACAGCGATCTGATCGATAAATCAAAAGTTTAAAATGGCGGCTCCAAACTACAAGCTACAAGCTACCAATCGTATGTAATAATAACTATATCCAACGAAGTCAAGGTCACCGTTCAGTGATGGCACGTCAATGTAATGATCGATCGATCGAGTTTTGGTTGTAACCCGGGTGTAGTTTAATTAACGGGAGGACTCCGTGACTGCGTTCACATGGGTGTGGGTACCGGGATTATTCACGGTTTTGAACCTTCGAGTTGAGGAAAGTAAGATATTCTGAAAGAAAAATTAGATGTTGTTTATTTACACTTATTTACTTAGTCGGCGTGCCAAATACTCAAAACTAAGCGATTAAGATAAGAATACTATTTGTAGGTAATAGATAACAGTGACTATAGTTCCTAATATTGTACCTAGTAGTTGCTAAATAGTTAATCGTTTGATGAAATGCTGGAATTTGATGGCTTAATTTAAACTAGATATACGAGTAGGTACAATAGTCGATCTGGGGAAACTGTAAAGTTCGCGAAGTGCAACAATTTTACACAAATAAACAACACTTCTGTGTAGACTAAGAATAAGAATAAATTATTAAATGCGTTTGACGCCTTATGTCTAATGTTTGTTATTTAAGCCTATACAAATATCCTATCAGTACTACATAATATTGCAAGTTATTGGCGATAAAGATATAAATCGATACTCGATCTAGATTTACACAGATCGAGTATTGTGCGATAAAGCGAACCGGCCTAATCAACCGCGTAAGTAATAAGACAGGCCGCGGTGACTAAATTTGCAATTGGTCGCAGAATTGACAGAACCGGTTTTTATGTAAATTTACGTTAAATTCTTAATAGTAATATAATTACCAATACATTATAAAACAAGTCAAATGTTTGTATCCGATAGGATAATTGTAAAACTGAAAAGTTCCTAGCTTTTAACCATTGACATAAACATAAGGACAGGGCGAAAAGCACGTAAAGTGTTCCGAGGTAAGTGGTACGCGCGCTCCAGTACATCTCTAGTGAAGCGTTACTGAAATTAATCGTCCCTCGCAACGATTTTGAAAATGCTTGCTTGCATTATGACAGAAGGTTTAATAAATTTGAAGATAATAATGTTATACCTTTTACACGAAATTTATTAAATTAAGTCAATTTAATATTCATTTCAGCGCGAATTTACGATCATCTTTTTGAAACTCCAAATATATTGAAAGGCATATCCTTAGTTTTTAAATCTTTGCTTTTAACAGTCTTGAAGCATGGCACAATTTCTTACTGAGTGTTATTGATTGTGTGTCAGGATTGTGTGTGTTAATTGTATTTATTATTGTCATTTGTGTGCATTTCTCTTGTATAAACAATATTGATTTAGCAATTCGTCTGCCAGGATATCGATGTAAGTTATAAATACATTGTTTTGCAAATTATCTCGCGTATGGACGCTGGACGTTGGATGCTGGCACGTCCTTTACTGATAACAGCTGTCGTCTAGACTTCCATATTGATGAGTTTAACTGAAGACTTCGGCGGTATTTTAACAAAAAAAAATTAATTTGTATTTAGTAGTTTCGCCTTGCTACCAAGGAATGTATCGCGACTTATTTTAGAGTTATCTTCAAGAATTTCGAAGGTATAAATCTTAAATCAATTTTATACCCGTAACGTTAGGCAGACAGTCCGCTGTAGAATTATTAGTCAAATCATACAACGTAAAAAACATGTATTGAATTCACGAAAGTGTGGCATAAGCCATTAGAGCAAACGGGAGTTTTAAAATACCTTTATATATAAAAAATTTATTTATGAATATTTTACAGTCGCTAACAATATAGTTACGTCATACAACATAACAAACCCAGCATTAACATACCTCCAACATAAATAACCCAAAATATTCCTTTGAAAATATTTATAAAATTATTTCGTTAAAAGAAGTGATACATTCCGGTATTAAATACGTACTGGGAATCACGGTGGTCGGGCAGCCCTCATCGATCCGTTCTCGGAAGCGGCGACAGGGTTAAGATAAATATCACGATCACACCGCAGTGAGATTAACCCGAAACTACGGTGCTAGATTTAGCCCGGTTCGTTTTTAGGATTCCGTAACTAAAAGGTAAAAACGGAACCTTGTTACTGAGATTCCGCTATCTGTCTGACACCAGGCTGTATCTCATAAACTGTGATAGCTAGAAAGCTGTAATTTTTACGAATTGTGTATTTCTGTCGCCGCTATAACAAAACTTACTTAATAAAAACATACGTATTTTTTTAACTCGATCTTACACCCCTTGCACACGGCAACCTTCCGTTTTATGCAGGTACAGCTTTTTGCAGGATCCGGTTTAGTAGTGCATGTGCTGCAATACTTTATCAATATTACAGTTTCCAGCTTACAGGATAATCGTGTGACTGCTAATATTGCAGCAGATCCTGTTAAGTAGTGCACTACTAAACAGGATCCTGCAAAAAACGGAAGGTTGTCGTGTGAAAGGGGTGTGCGATCGAGTTAAAAAAATACGTATATTTTAATTAAGTAAGTGTTGTTATAGCGGCAATAGAAAAACACAATTTGTAAAAACTAAACGGCTCATAATAAACGGGAACAGACGTGATTTTTAGAGTTTCTTTTATAGACGATGGTACGGAACCCTTCGAGCGCGAGTCAGACTAGCACTTGGCCGGTTTTTGTAAATTAATTTAGTTTTAAAACAAATACTGGCTGTTTCCATCCACCATAATAAGGTGCACCCAACTTATTAATCTAGAATACAGCACTGACAACGCTGGGAGATATTATCTAAATGGATGGTCTTGGTTAATGACGTTGGGACCAACCAGTTTCTTTTAAATAAACTCACGAAATCAATGGGTCACTAACTCACACACAATTACGATTAATGTAATATATAACATAATCGCAAAGTAAAACTCCCAAAAAAATGGGTGAGAGGAATCTAAAACCAATGAGCTAAATAAGTGATCTGAATTTCAACTTAGGCTAAAAAGATAAGTTGGAACATGGATCTAGTCAAAATACGATAAATCTAAACAAGAAATGTAGATTCTAATAAACCGCAATTACGATACTATTTTTCAGTTAATTTGCTTAACTTAATAGAACAAAATGCTTGTGTCACTTAAACATTTGTTACGAGGTAAAGCGGCAGATTAAGCAGATAGAGGATAAGTCAAAAACTCTAGTCTCAGGCCCACATAATATACAACTCAAGACGATATTTGACTGTTGTTTAACATAATGTTTTGTTGAAGCGCTCTACTGCTACTTTTACTACGCTCAACATTCTGAGACAAAATATGTAAGTCTCATTATGACCAGTAGTTGCTCTGGCTGCAATCTTTCAAACCGGAACACAACAGTGCATTTACACTGCAGTTTGGCGGGAGAAGTAGACTGACATATGAAAGACCTACCACCAGCAAATATGAATATAGGACGGTAAAAGAAAGACGACAAAGCAGTAGTTAAATTAGTAATGCAAACATACTATAGTAATGTATGTTATGGTTATTATGTTTTGACGATAAATAACAATAAATGTACACGCAACATAGGATTTTAAGTAGAAGTTCATGTATATATTTTTACAAAACGGTAGCCCAGGCCGTAGCATATCGACGGCGAAGTGCCAATAGCTCCTAACTGAAAGTCATAAATTTACACAAACTGAAAAGAAAAGTTTAATTTTTTGTTTCATTAATGAGCAGTTAATATATTTATTAGTGGGGAATAGTAACAATGCGAATGTATGGTAAAATACACTTAGTAGATTTCACAAAAACATCGGCTTAATACACCTTTACAATTAAAACAATAAAGAAGGTAATTTCTCATCAAATTTCAGATAGGAGGTATTGGTTCTTCACCGTCGATATAAAATATTCATATACTTATAATATTTTATAAACTGCGCTCATTACAGTAAATTGTCAACTTTTGTAAGCGTTTAAATTTGTATAAAGATTAATACGCAATTACGCTACAAATCTATATTACCATAACTATTATTCTATTTGATCCGTCGCTCAAAATATTTACTATCCCGTAAAGAAGTTTTATCGTGTAACGTTATTACATTGAAGCAATAGAAAAATAGTTATTAGGTAGGTAGATAGTAAGCGAGTTTTGTATGCAGAATCAATTCCGAATTTTATGTTTCTATTTTATAGGAAACAGGAATTTTATGCTTTGTTGTATTTTTGATGTTTTTATTAAATATAAATAACAATTGTTGAGTTTCACAACAGAACCCACACCAAAGAATACTTGAGTCTATTGTTCTAATGATAACATATCCAATTATTGGAAATCAAATAATATAACCGAATATTCCAACTAAAATAACTGACAAATTACAACAATATTTCTCAAATACAAATGTACACACATAACCAACGTTTTCAAAAGGGGATCCTTTCATCTTACCAGGTTTCTGATGCCGATGTTTCCTGGCCTTGCCGGAGACGCTGGTCACCAGCAGGACACAGCAAAGCCACCACCAGCGCATTTTAGTACACCGTCACACCGTAACACACCATAACTAAACAATACACACGCGAAACAAACTAAATACTAATACTTTTCAAAAATACCCGACGCTTAGGCAAATAGCGCCAACAGAAAACTTAGAAAAGTATTTAACACTCTATTTTTAGGTTATGTATTGAACTACACAGATAAATAAAAATATTGAGATAGTTTTCAACTTTCACGTATAAATACGCGCGAAAAAGTTTTCGGATATGAAACAGAACGCAACATTCCCGCGCGACGGTCAGCAAACAACTGGCTAGACGCGAGTCCAGTGGGTTACCGGCCAACAATCCTGGCCTCCCATAAAAGCAACCCCATCGTACAGCCTTAATAAAACCTTTGTTTTTTTTTTTTTTTAATAATTATATTTAACGAATGTATCACTCATAGAAAAAATATACATTCATGAATCTTAAACATTTTTACATAAAGCTTGTGAGTTCGGAGCTTAAAAGTTCAACTCGCGTTATTTTGGAGCAAGGTTGCTTGATATACACGTCGTTCGGCTACTAGGCGGTAGATGGCGCAAAACATATTTACGAAAAAGCTTGAGTTAAAGTTACTAATTTGCTATGAGATTCTAGGTACACTACATTTTTTATTTTAACATTCGGATCATGTTAATTATAATTTAGTTTGTATTAATAATAATCAATATAGTATAATATAGCATAATTGAATTCGACTGTCCAACGTTTTAATTAAGTGTAAAACCAACCTAGTATGTACATATGTACTTAATACCTGCATTAATGATTACCATGATCAGTAGGTAATTATTAATTTTAAATCTGTTAATGTCAAAAATTCAAATGATTATACTTTTCCGTAACATTTGTTTAATTTTCGGCGGAATTTTTACAGTGGATCTATGCATTTGGCATATCATTCAAGGAATTAAATAATTAGGTATTGTGCTGTCTCACATGCTGACTGAAGATAGTAAAATCATAAGTCATCTTCATTAGCAATTAACATCTACGTAAGATTATTAAATAGCGTTTGTTTGAGACGTTAGATATTAAAAATATAAGCCAGTTCATCAGATAATAATAACATAAAATAATTTCTCTACTTCAGATGTACTCCTTGGAATTAATTCATTTTTGTCCATGACTGTCTCTGTGATATACTTACTATTAATCGTTGAAGTCGTAGTCACGTCGTTGCCAAGCTACATCATTTTTAATGTTAAGATTACACCGGTCTAGGCGGGATGACGAACAATATCGCAGAAACGTAGTATTGAAATGCATTATGCAGCCTCCGTGGCGCAGTCGGTTAGACGCCGCCCGTGAAACAAGGGGCCGCGGGTTCTATCCCCGCACCGTGAGAAATGTTTGTGCAGCCTAGAAATATTTATTTCGGGTCTGGGCGTTTGTGAGACAGAAAAGTTTCTCGTAATTTCTGACACCCACGACACAAGACTCAATCTTAGTGTGAGGTCAAGACTATGTATGTGACTGTTGGGTGTTATTTATTTATTTTTATTTCATAACAGCTTCGCTGTATCGTTTCGTGTAGCGGTGGGATTGCTAAATCTTTAACACCTTTCTTTTATGTCCGCCATCTCTCGTTCTAGGCCGCAAGCACCAACCGACGATTCCCAGCTTTGGTAATAGATTGGTTGGAAAAATACTAGTATTTACTGGTGGTAGTTTTCTCATAATTATGTGAGTGGCCACCTGGGTAGTTACTTCACCAATGTCTATTTCTCCCGCCAAAGAATAGTGCAAATGCACTGTTGTTTTCCGGTTTGAAGGATATTGTAGCCAGAGTAACTACTGGGCAAATTGAAACTTATTATGTTATGTCTCAGGATGGCGAGCGCAGTGGAACGACAAGCATTGCTTATAATTCATCGGTTGTTGGGTTTTGCTACTGTCCATGAGCGGTCGTATCGCTTACCACCTGGCCAATGGTAGGTATGCTCATCTCCAGCGCCGGATCTAGGTTTTTTTCGAGGCGGGGCAAAAACTGAAAAATGCCGCCCCCCCCTTGCCTATATTTTTATCTTAATCATCATCATCATTTTTAGCAACCAGACGTCCACTCAACACAGGACATCGGGAAAGAACGTCATTTTTTTTTTTTTTTTTTACCACCATGTTAAGCATTTTTACACGCTTTATATTAGCGTCACTTTTGAGGGTTAACGTCACACACGTCTGTAAGCTTTGACTCTAGTTTTCCTACACGTAACCCCTGGGTAGTGCCAAATGAGTGACACAGTTCTTGGTGGTAGGACTTAAGTGTCCGTCTGGGTAGCGATCACCGTCCACGGGGCGTAAAGACCGTAATAGTGATCTGATAGTGATTTTGTACGTATTTTTGATCGCTCTCAAAGGGAGGAGTGTTGACCCGCCGGCCAAAGAGACAGTACAGTACATGAGCCCAATCGTGGCTAACCACCACGAGGGGCTGCCTCACCATGTCGCACATAATCTTGGGCGGGTACGTCGTGCCAGTTGGTGACCGGATGTGGCCGACATTTTGCGACATGCCGACCCTTTCATGCCGGTGCCCATTCGGCCTACTTAATGCCCGGACTTTGGCTTCTCGATGCCTCTTCATCAAACCTATCCTTTCAACTTCATGACAGCGCAATTCAACAAAGCAGGTCTTTCAGCGGTGCATAACCCCACCATCGCGTTCACTATGGAGTTCACCAACATCCGCGAACTCCAAACGACCTTAATGCCGTCCACCACCATTTCGAGACGGCCTAGTCTGCTTTGCTCTTCTTGATGGAGACGCGGATTCGTTGTCCGGCTGAATATTCCTACCTGCTGTACCCCGGTTATTCGCTTGAAGAAAGCTTCAAGCCTAAAGTCGGGGTATGCTTGTATGTATATATGTTGACAGCCTCCGTGGCGCAGTTGGTTAGACGCCGCCTGTGAAACGAGAGGCCGCGGGTTCGATCCCCGCACCGAGAGAAATGTTTGTGCGGCCCACAAATATTTCTTCCGGGTCTGGGTGTTTGTGAGACCGAAAAGTCTCTCGTAGTTCTTGATACCCACGACACAAGATTCGATCTTAGTGTGGGGTCAGGACTATGTATGTGACTGTTGGGTGTTATTTATTTATTTATTTATTTATATTCGGTTGGACATCTACTGTCACCGTTTAAGCTGCATGGAGGGTCCTTCTCCGCTTTGTGTTTGCACGTGAATCTTGGTTGCCTGAGCCGCATCGACGTGTGCCTTTACAGGTCTCACAACGGGGAAGATGAGACGACGCGGCTGTTTAGGTATCTCAGCCATGTGGCTGATGACGGGCGGACGCAGTTCCCGTCGGCTGAAATGGTCTTGGGGGATTTCAATACACATCACAAACTGTCGCTGGGCTCCTCCAAGACTGGTTCAGTTGTACATTTATCCTGGGCTGTGCTTTGCAGCCAGGTTGGATGTATTACGGACAATAGGCGATGCGGATGAGCGAGTAACACCTAGTTGACTCGCCGTGCCACCCGACGCACTTCCTAATATGGCTCCTCACAACTTAGGTAGGCGTAGATTTTCTCTACAACGGACGCCCTAACCGTGGGCGTCCGCTATGAAGCCACGAGTTCTGCCGCACATCTTAGAGTGTGCCAGCGACCCCAATGACCCCTATTAATCGCCTCTTACGCCAGGCAAAGGAAACCGTGAAGGAATTTTGCCACCCCTTGACCACGGGGTGCGTGTAAACAATAAATAACCAATTTGAAAAAAAACTATATTTTTAGCAAGGAAGTCTAAAGACTATAATCAATGTTAATAGCTGTTTTTTCACATTTGAGCAAGATTTTTTTATAAAGTATCACTATTGGAATATTTTATAATATCCCAGTATAGATATTTACTTGGGAGTGTCCTACCCCGAATTGCCCCCGAAACAAGGTCTTGTTGCACCTGTTGCATCTGAAGAAGTTCTCTATAGTCTTCGTCGCATGAAGAACCGGAAAGCGGTAGGGCCTGACTATATTCCGATAGAGGCGTGGAAGTCGTTGGGGCTTCACGGTGTGGAGCTTCTTGCTGCGTTATTTAACAGCATCCTAAATACCAAAAACATGCCTGACTCATGGCGGTTGAGTGTGATAACTCCCGTGTACAAGGGTAAAAGCTGTGTTCAGGAATCCGGTAATTATCGTAGCATTAAGGTCATGAGTCATACCATGAAGCTTTTCGAACGCGTCATCGAGTCCAGGCTCCGCCAAGAGTGTACTATCTCTGAGTGTCAATACGGCTTCCGTCCTGGCAGTGGTACTACCGACCCGATATTTGCACTCAGGATGCTTGGCGAGGCATACAGAGCGAAGAAGACGCCACTGCACATGGCTTTCTTGGACCTGCTGAAGGCCTTCAACTGTGTGCCGCGACAGGCAATCTGATGGGCGATGAGGATGAAAGGGATACCGGAAGCCTATGTGGACATTATCAGAGACATGTACCTCCGATCCGAGTCCTTCGTTCGGACCGCCGTTGGCGACACGAATCCTTTCCCGATTGATGTCGGTGTGCACCAAGGCTCGGCGCTGAGTCCATTCCTCTTCAGTGTTGTGCTCGATGCCATTACGTCTCACATCCAGGACCCTGCGCCCTGGTTGTTGGATGTATGCCGATGACATTGCACTGGTGGAGGAGGACCGACGACTTTTGGAGCGCAAGGTCAACCGGTGGAAGGAACGCTTGAGAGCGGTGGTCTGAAGTTAAATGTGGCGAAGACCGAGTACATGGCTTGCGGGAGTACGGACCCCCAAAGCATCGTGATGGGGAACGAACTGGCCGTGAAGACGGACAAGTTCAAGTACCTTGGGTCCGTACTGCATGAGTCCGGTGACATCGCCCTTGACGTCAAAGCCCGTATAAGCGCTGCTTGGGCTAAGTGCAGGGAGATCTCGGGCATACTCTGCGACCGCAGGATGCCGATGAGGCTCAAGGGTCTCACCTATAAAAGCATCGTGCGGCCGGTGCTCCTGTATGGGTCTGAGACGTGGCCTGCCCTCAAGCGGTACGTCCAGGAGGTCCACGTCGCGGAGATGAAGATGCTGCGGTGGATGTGCAACGTTACGCGTTTGGACAAAATCCGTAACGAGCACATCCGTGGCAGTCTTGGTGTCCGCGATGTGGCTGATAAACTCCAGGAATCCCGCTTGAGATGGTATGGTCACATCCTAAGGAAACCGCAGGAGTGCGTCGGTAATGTGTGCTTGAGCCTCAATTCCCGGACCTCAACCGCGGGGTAGACCAAAGAAGCGCTGGCTCGATGTCATCAAGGAAGATATGAGGGTCAATGGCCTTACTATTGAGGATGCCGAAGATCGGGCGAAATGGAGGAGAATTTGCCGGAAGGCGGACCCTGGCACCGGCCGGGATAACGTCAGGTAAAAGAAGAAGAAGAAGATCCAAGTATAGATATTTAATAAAGTGTTTATTATTAAACTGTCAACGTGGAAACGTGGGAACATATTACTGAAATATTTTAACTATTCTTAATTTTCAAACCCCATTTTTTCAGTGTGTAAAATATTGCCTTATATTATTTCAGTAAATCAAAACAAAAAAAATTGGCCCAGATTTGCCGCCCCTTTAAATTTGCCGCCCTAGGCTCCAGCCTACTCAGCTTACTAGTAAATTCGCCACTGCCTGTACCACATAAAAGACGTTCGATGGTTAATCAACTAAAACTAACTACTAAACACAAATTGGATATTTGAAACTAAACGTAATTGTTGAGATGGATAAATTATTATACATTCCAAGTATTAAGTTTTCATCTCTTTTTCACGCGCCTCTATCGCATAATCACTAATTCGCGCACGGCGAAAAAAAAAGTGTAAGTGGTGTTACGTTATTGATGAGTTTTGTAGTTGTCCGAAGATTCAATATGCCGCCCCCTGATCGTGCCGCCCGGGGCACGCACCCCGACTTGCCCCCCCCTAGATCCGGGCCTGCTCATCTCGAAACTCATAACAGTTAAGAAAAAATACTTATTAAATCACCTAGACGAGTAAACGGTCTAAGGATCAGAGGAAGGTTTTATGTGAAATTTGAGCCCAAGGTAAAAACCACTTAGTTTCAGAAGTCACACGTGGTTTCGTACCTAATTAAAAATCGCTTATAAGCGAAGAATAAATAAGATTTCTATATGAATGTGAGGTCTACCAACTTGTAGTATGCTAACGTGGTGAACTGAGATATAAATCCCTTCCAGTCATGCCCAGTAGTGCGATGTTACATTATATCTCCCGTTAAATTGAGATAAATTGGAAATTAAGACGGTAAATTCTGTATTGCGATTTAGTGTCCATCACAAACCGCCGAAATTCCTTTCCTAGGCTTTTAGGTAAGAAAATTTTATGATATTTTCCCTCATTTAAAAAAAACCATTTATACTTATATAAGTCAAACTCTTGTATGATAAATTATTTTTGTAACCATTTGTTTGCTACCTTGGCTATAAATGTTTTTTTATTATTGCTATAAATGGCGAGATGAGCATGTCGTTTCCCTGATGGTTAGCCATACGACCGCTCATGAACAGTGGAAAAACCAAACAATACATTGATTTTTTTATTTTTTTACTTCATAAGAAATCTCTATATGTCCAGTAGTTACTCGGGCTACAATGTCCTTCAATATGAAACACAACAGTGCAATTATACTGCTATTTGTCGGTAGAAATAGACATTGCGGTGGTCCCTACCCAGGTGATCTCACACATATGAGTGACCCACCAGTAAAGTGGTGTGAATTTTATCCTTTTATCCTGTACTACGTTTATAAAGATGGCTCTATGGGAAGGATGGCTCTGTGCAACATAGGAACAAATGCTTACAACCTATCTGGCAATACTTGGTTACCCATGGATAAAGCCAGAGGCTTAGCAACGACGCTCTTTAATCTTTACCTAGTGGTAGTACTCTATCTAACAATATTATTATCGTTTAGATAATTTTGCATGATTCAATTAAAATTGTGCAGAAGGACAATGCAGGGTGCAATTTAGTATAAAAGAAGTTCTTTATACTTTGTCTTTGGGAATATAGACTAGATCAAGGTGTAATTTATTAGTAAATGCCCTTGTCGTTATAGAACAATGCCTTGTCCGCGGCGGACTCCCCAACAGCAAAACAATTAAGCTTCGTTTCTGTCAGATTTTAATCAAAGGCGACGTTTTAATTCGCGGAAATAGTTTTCATTTAGTTTATTGTTTAGATCTTTTGTATGTGATTATTATTTTCTACCCTTCCACCTGGATTTTATTCACAGGGAGTTGCTTCCCGTGTTTTATTAAATTGTTTGTTGTGACATATTTTGAAGAATGTTTCCAAATATTACCTACTTTATTATAATCATTGTAGTAACGAGTGTGTGAAAATATTACACTTTGACATTATTAATTGCCTGATGAAGTTGGTTATTTCATAAAAGGCGGTGGTACTTGAAGTTCTATATGGAGGATCGGGTAGGGACGATGGAGGTGCGAAATAATAACGCAATAACATACGAACAATAAGCCAAAAATGTTTAATGTCATATCGATAAATTTACATTGCGTTAATCGTTAACACCAAAAACTGGACACCCAGGACGCGCGCGCGCCTCCACTAAACGAGTAAAAATTCACCTAAAAAAACGGTCGCTAAATCAGGTAGGACATACATAGATAGAGCGGCGTCGGATAGATCGCCGGCGGCTTGGGGGCCGGTACGGCGCCCCCGCCCTGCGGGCCCGGCCGGGCCGCGTGGTCACACGAACCACTCGTCCTTGTGCGCGAGCGCGCTCAGCGCGCCGCCCGCGCCCGGAGGCGGCCCGGGCGCGCCCAAGTGTACCCGCGCGGGCCCGCAGGGAGCGCCCAGTTTCCCGGCAGCCGCGTGCCGCCCGGCGGCTCACCACTGCCGTCACCGGCCGCGTCGGCGCCAGCCGCCACCGCGCCGGCGCCGTTGCTGCTGGCCATCTGTTGTACTGTAACCACACGCCCGGGTCAGAGCGGTCGCACTCTCCACCTCGCTCGCGTACACGGAAGAGAAGAGAAGGGGGGAGGACAAAATAAAAGAAGCCATAATGCGAAGCCTTACAAAGTAACGTTACATAGTTAATATCACAACATTTAGATTATTGTATCTTTTACAATTTACATGAACGAGTCAACATTATATGTTGTATAGTGACGCTATGCGCGAGTGTAGTGCACTTGGAAGGTGTCGGCGCGGTGTTGGCGCGTGTAGTGAGGACACAGGCGGCGCCAGGCGGCGGCGGCGGGACACTCACAGTGCAGGTGCGTGCGCGGCGCGGCGCGGCGGCGGCACAGGCAGCACGCGGCGCCCGCGGCCACCACGCCCACCAGCGACGCGCCCGCGCCCGCTACCACCACCCACGCACTGCCCGCGCCACTGCCACCGCTCTCTGCCGCCGACACACAACACACATGTACACATTTATAATAACATGTCATGTCAATTAAATTGCTTAAACGAGGGACTTATCGATAGAAGTTATTAAACATTCAGTTGTCGACCTGAGTATCCATAAAATAAATACCATTATTTCAATGAAATTAACTATTCATTAAAATACTACTATGCTCAGACATTTAGCGCTTAAAAAACCAAGAGCTTTTACACATAAGGTAATTGACACACAACAAAATAAGGATATAACTCAAACAACAACATATATGTACGCTTTGCAAGCCCTTTTACGAAGTTATTTTATAAATGTCCTCTGATATTTATCAATATTCATTTTAATAGTCATGTAGATGCAAAAATATTCTATCTAAATAAGTCCCTTGATTAACTTTAGCTACACCTTATAAATGTAGAAATTTCAATGCGTTGCTTCCCAAATAAATTAAAAACCCACAGATATGTAGTTGAATCGTTACCTCGTATCCCCTAGTTAGTATAAGGCGCATCCATGGAATGAAACCGGGCCACACGCCAAAAACTATAATTGTGAAAAATAATAAAAAATAAAAATTGCTAAGCTACGGTCTCTTGACTATTATCTCTTGTGACAGAGACTGTTCCGCCCTCGCACCCACCATTGCAACTCCTGCAAGCCAGGGTCAATAGTGGCACGCATAGTAATGAAACCGAGCATTGAAGCTCAGCTAGTGTCTGGGTATATCTAATTTGTATTTAACCCGCAACGAAATCAATCAGAATGTGAAATTAATAAGATGATTTGGAAGTAAATTATTGTCTACTTCCCTCCACGACAAAGCAGGTGACAAAAAATGAACTAATGAGGTAAATAGCCTTTGTTTAGGAGTAAATACCTTGTAAGACTAGAACATGTCGACGATAACTCGTGGAATCTGGCAGAATGTTCAATCCTAGATAATAATCACTGTACAAAAATACAAAATCCACCATACTGATCTAAGAAAGTAAGATGTGTTCAACTTGTGTACATCCAATATCAAATACGCCAGTATTTAAGCATTTGGATACTACATTTGGAAAACACTAAACTCACCATTCTTTCTATAATTAATGCAAGCCTATAGTCATCCCAGGTGATGCCAGAATCCGGTTTTCTCCACAATCTTCTTTTTGTGTTTCGCATCCTCGCTTAGACCATTGGCCCAAAATTTCCTTTACTATTACCCTCAAGAAACTTAATTGTTTTATAACACTACATCATAGAAAAAATAATCACTACGGTCTACACAATTTATCCTACTTATCACTACAGTAGGTAATATACATAGTTATTTTTAATTAATATGATAATACTGATGCTATCAAATTCTATCTATAAAACGGACATTGAAATTGACGGAAACATTGTAATAACAGTTGCAGAAACTGGCAGCATAAACATTTTCAATAGTTAGCTGTGTAAATCCTTGGGACAGAGCTGTGTTCAGAAAACCCGGCCCATTACATGTATTATGCCGGAAAAGTCTAGAGACTCCGACCTTCTCCTTTCAGTCTACTCCGAGGTAACGGTAGGAGACCTTAAGAGAGTGTTCCTCTCTCCAAATTAAGTCCTCCAATAAAAACAATATCTCCATAAGCAGCAGAAGATGTATAATCAGTTACCGGGGCAGAGGACCGCAGTGTCTTCATCGGAGCCGTCGGCGCAGTGGTCGACGCCGTCGCACATGAGGTCTGCGCTGACGCAGAACTCACGCTGCTTGCACCGGAACTCCTTGCACCCATGCTCTGGAACCGCACGCGAATCTCGTAAGGTACGACACCTGTCCCACTCGCACACCATGGGGTCAGATGTGTATGGTACGTGAATGTGGTGAAATGGAAGAGGGGTACATAATTTAATTTGAAACTGTAGTAATGCCCAATGTGAAGATGAAGGATGTGTTGGTCTTTTAAGGGGATAATGATGGCCTAAGTTCAATAATTAGATTGAAAGGTAATGAAGCTTTCTTTATCATCTTAGCAATGCATCGTATATGATATGCAAATAATATATTATAATATGCAGAACTTTAATTTCAGTATACTTTGATTTTTTTATGCTTGTTTATTACTTTTTTATCAGTTGCTATTACCGCTACGAATTTAACGACTATCAAAATACGTGGCGATTTACTACATAGGCAATAATAATTTCAACATCTATGAACTTACACTTAGAAGATTCATATTGCTAATATTCTATAAGTTCTCTATGGCGAATCAAGCGATGCTTTTAATTATCTTGATCTATAAGCTACCAAAAAACAAAAGCATTCTGCTGATAGAAGCATTACAAACTTTAAACTGCGTAAACAAGTTGGAGCAGCGTTCAAAACCACCGCGCTATTCCGACAAGCCTCGAAAAATATTATGCTGCTTGAAGCAAACTGCTGACTCAGCGACGTTAAAATTGGCCACTCATCTCTGTGGAAACAGCCCGACAACACGTCCCGCGGTGTGTCAACAACTCTGCATTTTTCATTTCAAATAGTCGTGTAAGCGTCAAATAACGTTGCAATATTTATAAAGCTGGTATTAAGATCTGAGTCGTCATCTAATCAGAACATTGTGAACTGTTCTATAGTGTTATTAGAATGAGACTAACACTAATCTAATCAGTGGCAGAAGAGATAAGTAAAAATATTATTCAATTACTTTTTTCTTCCTTAGCTTACCTTGAATTGCTAAATTTTACATCGTCCCTGAGTAGCGATGGGGTTTTGGAATCTCTATGAAGTTGAAAAGCAAATCCTATATGCTTCCTGCGCCAATTTCTACAATTTTAAACAATTACCTATACAAAGCTCCATACAAGATCCCCGTACTCCAAACTCTACTGATATCCGGGCAACTCGCAAACCCCATTTAATCACCAAGCACACGCAACATGAAAAGCTTCTTGGGCGCGGCGCGTGCATTGTTCAAATTTTCATACAGAGCGGCTCGTGCATACAATGCGTCGCTCCCTCTCGACGGGAATTTTTTAAATTAGCAACATCGGCGCTTGTGAAAGCATTGTTCAAAAGAGAATTTCTGCATAATGTCTTTGATATTTATAGTTGGTGATGGTTTGGAAAGGGTTGGGGTGTGAGAATTGCTAGGCGTTTTATCCGGCTCGAAGGATCATGGAAATTTTTGTTGGAGTATGGAATATCGATTCTTGGTTTAAAGTTGGGGTTTTAATCTCAGCGATAATCATAAAATGACTGGTTTTGAAAAGAGCAACACCAGTGTTTCTTGCCCGTTCTTTTCTAGTGAAAGCAGTGATTCATTAAAGTATATGCATTTTCATTTTCGACTTTGAAGTACAATATTAAATAGTTGATTTGAAAGGGTAGTTCCAAATCTATCTTGATCATAAAATCATACTAAAAATAGGTTCCTTTACACACAACAAGTAATAGGTACTGCAAAACGTTGCAAGTTGGATTAGAAAACTCTAATATACCTGAATATACCTGTTAAGTAATATTTATACAGCAAAATGCTGCAGCGCTTAAAATTTTAAGAGGTGATATTAGTAAATTTCACTAACAGGTTTAGCGCTGACAGCGTTTAGTGCCTAATTTTGGGGCCGGAGTGGAGGCGAATTCTCTAAAGAGAATAATGGCAGATCCATTAGCACAGCTTCAAGATTTAATATCATTCTACGATGCGGACACTGTGGAGCGAACAGTGTTTGGGAATTATGAATCGTTAGTTATTCTCCGCAGTAGACTAGTCACTAGAGTAAAGTGTCTTGTTTAGGGAGTGCTTAACATCTAAATTTTAGAAAGTCTGCAATGACAAAATTATTTCAGATTCTTTATTTTAAACAACAGCTTTGGCTTGAATATTTACAGTTATTTATAGATAGGTACTCAGTTAATTATTTTTAAAACTTAATACTGGTTCGATAAATTGTAAATAATCTTAAAATATGCTACATATAGATAAATATGCCGGACATAAAAGGAATCGCGTCAAAATGAAAAAAACTTATCATACAATTTCATTAAAATATAGACTACCAAAAAGACAAAATTAAAATACAAATATAAATAAAGTATTGCAATACTACACGATGTTGTAAACTTCAATACTCCTTACAAAACACCGAGAGCAAATGTTCAGAAGCAAAACTAAGGCGAAGTGAAGTAAAATCTTGGGAAAGTATGTGGCGGGGCGGAACCAACGCGGCTGCTGCGGTCGGCAAACTATCCATAATGGGACAACTTGCAGCGGCTTCATTATAGGAACCTCTGGATGCACTGGGAAGTGGGAACTACGCTCCAACATCTTTCTAACTTTAACACACTTCCGACTTGCTGGAGACTTTGAAAGGTTTTATTTTATGTAACTGCTGTATATTCTCAATAGATCTTTCATATTGGCAATATTTATAGATTTTATAATTTATTTATCATTATAGATTTTTTGAATTTTAGATTTTAATGCGATAATTACAATAGTCGAATACAAATTTAAATACGGTATAAAAAAAGTATAGAGTAATCAAGAAATTTTGTGCGACTGTACTTTTAATTATTCCTAAAATATCAACCGGGATGATTGTTTCTAATTTATAGAATTGTATGTACGAAACCGCGAAAAACATTACCTTTATTTCTTATGTGGCGTATTGAGGTAACCACGTATTTCTAGCTAGGAGCTAATGTTATTGGCAATTACATATTCAGATTTCAGAAACAGTTGACGAAAGACAGTTCTTGAAATTATAAGCATCGAAACGCTGGTAAGAAACATTAATTTTATATTTGATCCAAACAATGAAATATAACCTGTTGAAATACGCGATATTTACAGAGTTACAGCACAGATCTTACTTTTAATGACGCAGTAAAATTATTACGAGCTCTCATCCTGCGAGCCGTCAACGATCCAGATTTACTGTCACGATTACTGCCTATCGATACCCGTAAAGAAAACGCTGAGATTCACTCTCGTGAAGATATCAAAATTATTCTGAAGATGTAGAATTTCTTGGAACTTCTTTAAATTAATATATCTAATAGACATCATCTCTGAGATAAAAATATTCTATACTGGTTATCAAAAAAATACAAGAGACGTTTAGGTAAAAGAGTTTTTTGGTCAAAGAAAAACTTGTTTTAGTGTGTACGACGTACGTGTACAGTACAGTGATAAATCAAACACCTAGTATAACAAAGTTTATCTAGGCTCAAAAAGAATCCTGGATATATCTCTAGAGTCGAAAGAAATTAAATTACCAGCCAAGTTACAGATCCTCAAAACAATTTACAACCGAGTACCAAATGGAGAAGTCTTGTTCGAGGCGTTGTTTTCTCCAACGGAATCAATCTTCACCATCCTTTTAGCAACAAAGAAAATGTTTCAAATAGCTTAGTTACTTTGTTGGAGTTCAAATAGGTCGGAATATATTCAGGTCGGCGAGGCGGAAGGGTTCCGCAGGGTACCGCGAGCGAACGGCGTGTGAATGAATTGTTTCGCTTTGTGCTGCCTCTATGTAATTGCTTTCTTTGTGAGTTGTTATTTTGTAATGCATGTACTTGTTATGGACTGAAGTGTAATTAAATAGTACGGAACAAGTTCGTGTTGCGGGTTTTATCGTACTGGTGTTAATCAGTTCTTGTTTTAATTTTCTCTTCTTTGTCGCTTTTTCATATTGTTTTGACATTTTTCATATTTTAAAATCAATTGCTTTATAATTAATTCTGTGGTATAGCGGCATCGCGTAAATTAAAAAAAATGTCACACACAATATGTTTACACTTGGCATCCAATTAACTACACAATACGCAGGTTGGTTGTTGGGTTTGTGAAATGGTTATTTTTATTTGTCTCGTGTTGTTTGACAACTACAATATCTACTTTTCCTAATAATAGTACTTTTGTCTGGCTTTTTCCGAACTTTACTATTTTTAAGACAAATATTGATTACTTACTGTATCAGCCCATGTACGTCCCACTACAGGGCACTGGCCTCCTATACAATCGAGAATAGGATTGAGAGTGGTTAGGCCATATAATCCAACATGCCGGCCTAATGCGGGTTGGCGGACTTTACATTCCATAGAAATTCTTTAAAACGCTAAGATTTGCAGGTTTGCTCACGATGTTTTCCTTCATCATATTGATTACATTTCGCGTAAAATATGCAATATTAACTAGACACTTGATATAAGTGATCGCAATAAAAGATACTTTCATTTTCCCACCGTTGACATATCGTAAGCCACACTCAATGGAGTGAAAGCAAACGGAATACATCAAATACCAATAAAACTACACACGTTTACCAATAAGTTGGCAACAGGTTACGATGAATCAAGCGTACGCCGCCGCGGTTACACCAATAAAACATATAAAAACGAGGGCGGAATGTGTAATCGAAACGTTCTGTCGACCGTGCCACCAGATAAATAAACATTGGGGCAAATTAAACAGGGCGGGGGTGGGGGCAGCGGTGAGGGGTGAAGAGGACAGGGGATGAAACTCTCCGACATTTCTCGACCTTTTTACTAACACTATTGCTTTGTTAACTAACACTTTGTTTTTATTACTCGTGGATATTGTTTTTTGTTGGATGTAATTTACGTTATTGTATTAATAATTTTAATTGCTTTATTATTTTTGCTTACTATTTTCTGTTGTTCTTTCTTCTGATATTCTTTTTCAAGTGTAGCGTTGCCATTTTTAGTAATTATTTGTTGCTCTTTGTGGTTCGTTTGGGGACATTTCGTAAAAAAATATACGTTGTGGTTTTATTGCTTTTCACAATTGAACGAATCGCTTATATTAAAACGGATTAGAAATTAATTATGTAAAGATCACTTGACAAGAACGAATAGCTATAATAGAGTTGATCGAAAGAAGTTTATTAAAAACGTAAAATGGATTTTATCGTAAGAATAAATGTCAGTCGATCGACACTCAGAAAAAATATGATGAAATTACATTCAATCAGAATGACGGAGCCTTGCACTGCCATTATCACTATTCAATCTATTTAATTTTTGCATAGCGAGATTATAAACATTTTTATCATCAGATTAAAACAAATCACAACTTTCATTAACTGTTAAGAGCTCCAGCTGGTAATAACATTATTTCTTTCTTTTTATCTGCCTCTCTTTAATATCTATCTCTCTCTCTCCTCAGCCACAGGAAATACACTGCTGTATATAGACATCCCCCTAAGATCTCCACATCGACCTTGAAAACGGTCTGGATACAGCGACTTCCTGCATCCTTATGATTGAATGGTTACCTGATTAAATGGGACCTGGGTCAGGTGACCATTTATTTCTTTTAAATAGATTTATAATATCAAGCTGGCTTGCTTCCTAAATATCACTATTGCAATATTTGGGGGAGGCCTCTGGCCTATATTGGATTTCTTGTGACAGAAAGCTGATGGAGCCCTAACAAATACTTAAGATGATACTTGTAGGAATTTAGAGAAAGTTCATAATTCGTTTGAGATATTAGAATTAAGTACCTATTATAAATATGGATTATTATAAATATATATTCTTTCGAAAAGGGCATCTTATTTGATCTTTAAAGCCTTACTAGGTTTAAGCTTATCATACACAATTGGGATCTACGAGTACGTGGAATGATGCAAATTTACGTTGTTGGAATTGAAAATATTATATACATTTCCAAACATGTTATTTTCAGTAGATAAGTTTCTAGAAATTGGTTGCTCGTGTCACTTTTTATTAAATTGCTTATCTCTCAGAACGATGATATAAATAATGTTGCATTAATTAAACAACATCGGATAATTGGTGTTCTGCAAATTATCCCTTTATCGGGGTTTATCAATGGAATATTTTAGCTGTTTTGTAAAGATCTCATGTCTGATAGCTAAGCTGACCGTTAATACTCCTTGATAAGGAAATAAAAAATGGGGAAGTTTATTTAAGGAGATTTTGAATTGTGAAGTCTAACAAACACGACAGGCTAGTTTGGGTCTAACTTTATATCCTGATATATATGACACAGTGTGAATCACAAAGTAAGTACTCGTCATCCCATCTACGACACTCAACATGATCGGATGAGGCAAAGGCGGCAAAGGGAAAGAGAGGAGCGAAAGGCCACAGGAAAGTACTCCGCGACAACATCCGGGGGATACCCAAGTCCGCGATCCGAAGACTAGCTAGAAGAGGAGGCGTTAAAGAACTTCTGGAACGAAGAAACAAGAGGAGTTTTAAAAGTTTTTCTTTATAATGTTAGCAGGGAATGTTTATGAATGAAATCATGGACAAAATTATAAGCTTCGTCAATCTGCGATATAAATAAAATTACATGCAAATCCCATGTGAGTGTGGGATAACAGCATGCAGAAGGAAGAAATGGCGATAATAATGAAGATTTCAATGTATGGTTGATGTTGCGACGATGCAGTCACTAGTTGCAGAACGTTTCTACCAAATCGATATCAAAATCTTTCAGATAGGCCTATATTTAGAAGTAAATAATATACTTTAACACGTACACTTATTGTTCTTTTTTTACCCTAATTGCACTACCCCATTAATTGTGTATTATAATTTTCCAGTGACCTGTGCATCCAAAGATTGCCTGAAAGAAATCTCAGGTAGCGATAGAGCCATCAGTTGTAATCATGGCCTTGGTTTAAGTATTTTTTTTATTGTTTTGGTGTACAATAAAATACAGGGTATATCAAGACTGCTACCGAAAACGCAGCCGGGTCGCAGTTTTAGTGACTCCAAACACAATATAACTAAAAATTTTACAGAGATACGCGTAATTTTTTTGTGAGTGTTTACATATCATCTTGTTTCGGTGGTAAATCCATAGCGTCCTGGCGTACCATAACATCTTTATAAATAAAAGGGTGTACACTATTGTTTTACAAAAAAAAAACTATGGAATTTGGTACTATCCAAATATGGCGATAGGAAAAGTTTTTTTTTTTATTGAATTATGTCTGAAGGCAGTAAAACTACCACCTGGTTTCATTTTCGGTAACAGTCTTGATAAACCCTGTATATATTTTTTTCTGAACAGCGAGACAAAGGGCAGGGTAGTGATGACAGTGCAGTGTTGGTCAGTAGTAATGCTGCGTCAGGTGAGCTACTCACTGGGGTCCTTAACGGCGGTGATGATGAGTCTGAAGCCGTTGGCGTCGGTGCCCCAGTTGTCCGTGACGTATTTGAGCGTCACGAAGTTGGAGCGCGTGAACAGCGCGCCGACCTGCTGCTTAGTGTTGCGGCATGACAGGTCGGCCTGAAACAAAACAATTAGTTTCATTAATATGGCAATATGGAATACTCTGGATGCAGAAGGCTTCCAACTGATCGCTGTGGAAAATGATCATGATAAAATTTGGTACAGTTAGGCTAATTATAATATATCGCTGCTTTAAAACTAAAGTGCCATAAATCAAAATTTAGTTTTGTTCAGGAGGCCAGATTGAAAATTTTTATTTAGTTTTTTTGAATTTTTGGTCAAAATGCCAAAAGGGCGTATGTGTAAATAAGTCATTTATAAGTCGATTTTGACTAGTGTCTTTGTGCAATATGAAAATAAAGGTGATTTTAGCCCCATTTTTTGAATAAAAGTAATTTTGGACAATTTTGTTTTGTGGCCCTTTCGTTTTTAAGTAGCGATATGTATATTGGCTTTTTTTTTAATGGCAACTAGTTCTCTATTTATATTGGCTTAAGATGGTATCTTTGGAGAATTAGTGCCCTGTGCCATCCTTGAAAAAGGATATTTCCGTCCGATGATGTGATGCTTAAGTTATGCCTCGTGGCCATTGAAATGCCTTGCAAAATATCCAGTCTCAATGAAATAGAAATGAAAATAATTTATTGATTTCATTAAAACGTTCTACATCATTTAGATTCAGTCATTTTTTCATCTACCACCCTAAGAATGGGCAAGAAACTCTAGGAATCATCTAATGCGCATCGATATAATGATTTCCTATGTTAAAAATTCTTCGACATCAAAAAGTTTTTTTTATATTATACTGCTAGTAAAGTTACCAATCTGTTAGTAGTTAGTTAGTAAGTTAAATATTCATTAATAAACGTACAAAAGAAATTTCAAACACAATTTACTGTTTCTATTCTTCTTGTTCTATTTACACAATATAATATCACTAGCAAAGTACTTCCTAAAAGTTGTGACTTAGTCGACAGTGTAGCGCTATTTACTAAAATTAGTTATCGGGCGTTGAGTTATAAGCGCCGCGATAGTTTCAACCGTAAATAATTTATTGTGCCGAAGGAATTCATAATGGAGTTTGACATTGTCTTTAATAATTTATTCATCGAATTGGGTTACTGAACTAAGGGTACTCCACTGAAGATAGACCTTCTCTAACTCGGAGTTACTGTAATTATTTTACTAGTTTGAATTGTATAATTTTGGTACTATAGAATTTGTGATATATTTTCTGATAAATAATCCTTCTGACTTCTAATACCCTTAAGAAATTATTTGAAGTGGTAAAAACATTTAAATATAATCCCATATTGGAAATTGCGCTAGCCTTAATTGGTTTTCGTATTTTAAATAATCATTGTAGTCTGGTACAAAAACAAATCAAAGGTGAAATAAATCCATGTAATCATGCAAATTAATTTGTAACCCTTGTTTTAAAAGTTTCCTCTTAAGAGAAAATAAGATATAACATTAACATTAAAGTACATAGAACATTATACATAACATTAAAATACACTTTGAATCGCCGTCTCTATTTTTTCTTCTTCTTCTAATGTCCGTCCCATGGTTGTTAGTAAAAGATTACCTAGAGCGATACAACCGCCATTTCTACTCTTACTTTAAATATTCATTTAGTTGTTAAAGTTTATGTGGTAAACAAAAAGAATAAAATATATTACTACAAATTCACGCCTAATAAAATGGCATTGTTATTAATTCGATATTGGTTCATACTATTATCGACTCCCTCAAAGTACTATAACTCAAAATTCCGCTTGACCTAAAAGTAATAAAACTCGTGAACATAAACGCAGAATATCCATTTAAGAAGTATATAGTGCGCGATCGGTCAGGCCCGGCCAATATTTCCGTCATCGAGCGGGCTTAGTGAACGATGTCCGCTTTATGTCCCCGTCATAACTCAGTGAGAACGATCGGCAGGACGTGACGCGGGTCCTGCGCCGCCCTGCCAGGGCCGGATGGAGGGCATGGAGAACGACTACGACGTGGGTATGACCCACGCGCGGAATTGAGACTAATTTGTTATTTATCCCACATTGATGTACAATATTCTTAGGTATTCATTTGTTGTTGTTCCATATTATAAAATAATATTTTTATTTTTTAATTTAATTAATTAATTAATTGTGAAATAGTATAAGGCATTGCAAACAAAAGGAGCACCATGTTTCTTTATCTCATCTGCATTGTTAAAAATAAATAAACAGTATTAATATTGTGCAATGGTGGATGAGTCAATCTAAATAGACAAGCTAAACAAATATTCACTCATCTTAACAATACCTAACACCTATCGACAGAACCTCTTATTTCTTATTACCTTAGTTAAACGTTAACCAAATAGCTTCAAATGTTTCTAAGATTCAGAACTCGAAATCTTTACGTTAGAACTGGCGTCTTAAAGTTAAGTCTACATCCCAGTGTACAAAATGCAATTCTATAAACCAATGCAACACGAATAAACTCAATCACCAGAACCAACATTAATATTCCACGAACCCAGTTCATTACAATTTCAAAGATGCATACTTGTAAAAAGGCAAAATTAACACGCAGACACTACAAATCCCTGAATAATGTTCTGATTAGACGATAAAGCACAGCACGTGCCGTCGCAAATCCAACTATTCATCATCATAAAAACGCTTTAAAATGCAAAATAGGGCCCGAGCGGGAGCCTCAGTACGTGCCCGGCGACCTCCGTTCAATCCAGAAAACGCCACTGGACTTCAAGTAACTTCACACGGCCTTTAATAAAGACACCCCTCCACGATATTAAAAATTCTTCAGTATAAAACGTAGATTGCGAAGGAGTTAGTGTCTAAGCCTTCCTATTGCGTTGTTGCTTGAAATATGAATTTAATTAAACAGCGAAATTGAACCGTAACTTCTCGAGATTTGTGTTTTAATTAAATTAAATAGATTCCGCTTGTAAGCGAGATAGTTTTGGAGAATTGAATTTTGGATATGTTTTGTAATTTGTGCCGTGTTTAGCGTAGCGTTAAGCGAGGTGGGTTTTCCAATTTCATGTGATAATTTTACTTTATATAAATTTTCAGCTATCTGTCTTCGTAATGAACGTTTGTCGTAAATATGTTTGTAATTTCTCCCTATACAATTAATTATTGATTACTTTAATGGAATCTCTTTATATTCAACACGAATACTATTTTATTTTCAGAATTTTAATGATAAATCGTTCATATCTTTTTATTTTCAGTTCATGCTACCAACATAAATCTAGTATTATTATAGAATACTAGGTATTAAGTAATGTTCCATATTTATTCTGTTTTATAGGTAAATTATAAAGGTCCATTAAAAATTTGAAAGGTTTAGCCATAGTAAATAATAATTATCATATCTTTTGAAATTCTCAAAGACGGTTCTGAAGTATGGGGATTAGTTTACGATACTTTCCTCCACCTTGATCAAATTAAATAAGATAGACGAAAAGTACTCCTTCAATAAACAATATTTATTTTCTTCTTTCGACCTCGACACATCTCAATCACGTTCCCAGTGTACATTCCAATTCCAAGATATCTTTTGCAGTCGATAAAAAATAAAAGATTAAAATGGAATATTGGCTGTATCTATCTTTTGCTTGTGCTATCTTCTCTATTGTGTTCGGGTGAAAATAATACCGGCGCAGTGGTTCGGTCCAAACGATCCGTCTTATTTCCTAGCCTATTCAATGCGGGTCTCGTGAACCAATATCTGGCGATTCTTTTTCGATTTCTATTCGATTCGATTCAGAATACAGGTTATATTCTTTGGTGTAAAATACGTATTGGCAGTAGGTGTCGAAGTATTAATCACTATGGTGGAAAGACGTACAATATTGCAGTAGCTGAGGTTGTACCTTCCTATAGAAACCAGCTATTTCAAGTGGTGCTATCTGTAATTATTATTCTTGTAGATGTCTTTACTTCGGTAAGGGTACTTATTAAGTCAGAAGATTGCTCATATTCTGTCAATACTGATAAATTATAATCTTAATTCAAAAAAATATATATTGGGCTGTTATGTGATAAAATAGCAAAAAATAATACTTCCAGAAAAGTCAAATATAAATAAATTTAACTTTAACATTTGAATAATATAAAAATACATCCTGTGCTACCGTGTACGAAGTACAAATAAGCAAGAAAAGGCAGACTAATAGTTCAACATGAAGACAATAACTTCAATAATAAACTTGTTCTTAAACCTGGGCAGGACAAATAGTAAATTCCCCCCGTATGGTCAAAATACCTCACAAAGTTTAACAGATTTTCCCAAATTGAATTCCACAATAGTTGAATTCAGACGTAATTGAGTTCCACTTAGACGCCAGTTTCTTGCTCAACGTTCAGGAAATGCAATCACAGTGACTGCACGTAATAAATGTGTTATACCCAAGACAAACGACATAAAACAGTGTTGCGTTTAAATTGTAGCAGTTTGCAACACTATTGCATTATTATTCATCTCTGCAAGTGTTTTGCAAAGTGCATCCAATATATTACGTCGGATAAACATGCTCTTAATTTTGTCTTTAGACTTGTATTAATATTTTTGTTTGAGTAATTGTCGGCTATTATTTATTATTCCAACAGTTTATTATAAAAATCTTTGTAAAAGAGCAGTAGATTTATTGTTGCTATAGATATTTTTTATTGGGTATAGAATATAGATAATAGTTTACAGCAGTAGACTACCTATTTATATGATATCTAGTAATTAATATTGGTCATAAATACTTGTAGAATAGCTTTTTTACAAATAATAAAAAAAGGATTAGATCATTTTCAGCCTCATATCCTGTGTAATTTGACGAAATCCAACCTTAAGTTATTCAACGTTTGTTCGCTATGTGATAGCAAAACTCCCGTAGTTATGGCACTTTCGGTAAGAGGAGTCATTAAAGCATATCTCCACTCTAAAGGTAGGGATAAGTTTCAAGGAGGTGTGTTCAATTCGTGGCGTCTTCAAAGCGACCACACGAGACGTTACCTTCCAAAACAAACCGAGCGAAACAAAAGGGATCGCTCAGTCCTTTAATGACAAACAACTAAGTATTGCAAAGCAAACATGCCAACTGTGCGGGGGTAAAACCGCGGAGTTGGGCTTTCCACCATCATACCAGGGAACAGTTTACTTCAGTTGTTGTCGTGTGCTGTGACTGATTTGAAATGACAGAAATTCTTCAGGTTTCTTAGTATATAATTGTAGTCCTGTATTAGTGGCTTCACCGCCACAGTTTACGAGTGCGGCGAAGTTAGCTTTCCAGTCAGAAGAACTGAAAATGAAGCAACACAATATGCTCACACATTATTGGTTTTGCTTTAATTGTTGGCTTAAATTATAGTGTTAAAGGTCAGCTGCCTGCGTAACATCAATTCTTTCGTAGCATTTCAGGGACATTTAATGTCAATTAAATCATTACTTCGAGTAGATTTTACAAAGAAAACCATACTAAGGAACACATATCTGATTGCGGCCGTTAGTCTATAGCCTAATGCAGTTGGTAAACTTTACAAAAGTTAGCAATTTTTGCGGAGAACTCTTAATGCAAACTGCGTCAAAAGTTCCTTACTATGAAAACCATTGTTGTTCTAGAACAATACTATATTTTAATGCATTGTTGCACTGCAAGTAAACCAGTACTACACAGGTCTCCAACTTTCCCTTTGTACGCAAACGGTAGTTGAAATTTATTCAATTTAACTCGACGATTGTTTGTCAGAGGTACCGCGGCGCTGGGAAGCTCGGACAATGAAAAATTCGCTAGTTTTACACCGAGAATTTAAACCACAACAATTACATGGCAACGTGGAATGTGAATGGTCAAAGTTTTTGGGATTGTTATGAATATTTTAGTTTATATAAATTCCTGACTCGTTTGGTATTTGGTAACAAACTATTCGCCGGCCCTGTAAGTTAAAATTAATTGGATCTTGATATAATATAAAATTATTATAACATGGTATTTTTATAAATATTTTTTAATGCAATTAATGGCAAGATGAGCATGTCGTTGCCTATAATAAGTGATACGACGATCCATTATTTACAGTTATTACTCTGGCTACAATCTCTTTCAAACCGTAACACAACAGTGCATTTATACTCTGGCTGGATAAATGGACATAGCGGCCTGTCACATATGAGGACAGGCCGCTATGTCCATTTATCACTACCACAACGCTTATTCATATCACGGATGACATCAGATCAGCCATGGACAGGGGCATGCTGACAGTTTTAGCTCTGCTTGACTTCAGCAACGCTTTCAACACGGTGGATCTTGATGTATTACTCAGTGTACTTTCTTCTCTTAACATATCTCCAGGTGCGGTTGATTGGTTTCGTAGTTACCTGTTCGGACGCCGGCAGAGGATATGTGTTGAAGATAAGTTATCTTCTTGGTGCACCATTTCGGCTGGCGTTCCTCAGGGTGGCGTGCTATCTCCTCTGCTCTTCTCTATTTTTATTAATTTGATCACTAATACTCTTCGTTCTTTCTACCACCTTTATGCAGATGATCTCCAAATATATTGTCATGCATATCCAGATGAGCTGAAAGATGCTGTTTTAGCTATTAATGAAGACATTGGACGCATCTCTAATTGGAGTAAGGAGTTTGGACTTAAAGTTAACCCGGTTAAAACGCAGGTCATTGTTGTCGGCAGCCCCAGGTTGATGTCTAGGTTGAACTGGTCGCTTATACCGCCAGTCTCTTGCAATGATGTAGCTATTCCTTTTAACGACACAGTGAAAAATCTAGGTATTATTCTTGATAAATCTCTCTCCTGGGGTCCCCAGCTTCGAGAGTTGAGTAGGAAACTATTCGCCTCGGCTGGGTCCCTGCGGAGGTTACGCAATTTTCTACCTATCGCCACGAGAATATCGCTTGCTCAATCCCTCCTGCTCCCCATCCTTGATTATGCGGATGCCAGTTATCTTGATCTCACTGAGGAACAACTTAATAAACTTGAGCGTCTCCAAAACTTTTGTATTAGATTTATATTTGGATTGCGCAAATATGATCACGTCTCCGAATTCCGTAACAAGCTCAAGTGGTTACCCATTCGGTTTCGCCGGAATACCCATATTCTATCTCTTCTTTATTCTATACTTTTCAATCCCCATTCCCCCCCGTATCTTAATAACCGATTCGAGTTTCTTCATGATACGCATTCTAGATCCCTGAGGTCATCGGAGAACTTAACACTTAAAATCCCAGTGCATTCCACTACATTTTATAACAAATCGTTTACTGTACAAGCTGCTAGGCTGTGGAATTCATTACCTGTCACAGTGAGGCGGGCAGAGTCGCTGCCCATATTCAAAAGATTGGTCAAACAACATTATCTATCACAATTAAACTGAAGACATTGCATGTATACCGTGTTTATTTGTATATATTTATATATGTATGTATGTGTGTATATATATATATGTATGTGTATGTGTGTATATGTATATATATTTGTCGCTATGGTTATTTTATGCATAATGTTGATACATGTTAGTTATAATATTTATTTATGTATGTGTTTATGTATATATATTTATTTATATATGCATTAGGTATGTATACTTATAGATATATGTCCATTTCGTACACCTCATGGTACCCCAAAACTTTCGTTCCCTCTTATCCATCCCATGGTTGGTTGTCTGTAAGAGATCGCCTCGAGCGATAAGACCGCCTTTTGTACATTTTTTTTCTTGTCGTTTATTTCTGTATTGTTAGTTTTAGGTGTACAATGAAGTTTTAAATAAATAAATAAATAAATAAATAAATATGAGAGATCTAGCACCAGTATTCAAATTTTAATAATTTAAGAAAGTATTGTGTAAGTTATAATAACTAAAAAACTGTTACATTTAAAAATATTTTTGTACAGCTATTACAGATTTAACACGTAATTAATTGATGATAAGCGCAGTGCTGATCTGCCTTGAGGCTTACCATCATGCGAAAAACTTACTGTCTCGTCAGTTAGACAAAAACAAAATATAGATAAACTCACGAAATATTGTACGATTATTGCTCACCTAAGTAGCACTGCTAAAACTGGAAATGATTTGAAACAACTTCAGCCCAACACTAGCTGTGAATTGTTCATAAAAGCATCAAATAAATACGTTGCCAGTTGCGTTACCAAAATTACAAGTCACGTAACACCAATGCCTGGGAAGTATTCGAGCGATAAAAGTAATATAGCTTGCGTGGGATTACACGGGAAGTTTGCGAATAACTCCAGATAGCCGGTAAAAGAGGCATCATAAGTTCCCCTAACACGGGCAATAATAATAACAGCACTCTGTGTTTTCTAACTCGGTGTGTTTCCTTTTTATTTTTGTTAGGCTGGTGTGGGACTTATTACAGTGTGTTAAATAAAATCATATGAAATAAAACTGATGGTAGGTCTTTCATACTATGTGAGAGGCCGCCTGCATAGGTACCACCGCAATGTCTATTTCACCCACCAAACAAAAGTGTAAATGCACTTATGTGTTACGGTTTAAAGGATTATGTAGCCAGAGAAACTACTAGATATATTGAGACTTTAAATCTCAGGATGGCGAGCGCAGTAGAATGCCAAGCATTGCCTTGTAATTCATAGTATTGTTTGGTTTTGCACCTTTCCATGAGCGGTTGTATCGCTTACAATCAGGCAAAAAGTATGCTCGTCTTGTCATTCATAGTAATAAATAAAAATTAAATGAAATATAACAATTTGATTATTTTATTCTCTACCACCGGTTCACAAGGGTGTTTCGAAAAGTAAACAATAATGTTACTCTATCGTTGGTGTTTTCAAAATCAGTTAGGTTTAAACAAGTTACTTTGATTCAGAGCAGTTCATAAATTGTTAATATTATAATCAAACCTATTGTCAGTGAGGTTTCTTTCTGAATGCAACATTCGGACGTTCAGTCAGCAATATATTTAGTCGCTACCTACACATTTACGAGATTTTGAATGGTCTTATCATCCAAAATAATTATAATTTTAAATATCTTATGGCACTTCTCGACACAGATGACTTTACTTTTATTATATTTTACGACTTTTTTGTCTTATTTATGGTAAATAATTTTCATGGGGTTTTATATATTATGCACTCATAAGTCCCAGTAAAGATTGGTAGATTTCGTCGATCAAATAGTATAATAAAAAAGTAATTTCAATTTACATTAAATAAAACATATTAATATCTACCAGTAATCTAAACGGCGTGTATAACAAACATTACACTTCACGTCTTATCAGAAATATGAGAAGTGATAAGAGAGCCCTCATGACTGGTGGTTGTGACGTAGCATTACCGTGATGACGTCATTAGCAAACAACTTAAGGGAGTGATGATTAATTGACCACGGAGATTGAGTACGTGGGGTGCGAAAAGAATGGTGTTTTGACGGTAATTTTGGACCGCTAAGATTGTTATAATTAATTTAGTGATAAAGAATCCAAACATAGTACCTTTTGAAATATTGTGATCAGCACAGATCATAAAGTAGAAAAATATTTCAGTGAAGGACCACTGAAAATTCTTAAATTACTCTGACAAATAAATATGGAAATATTGGAGATAAGACAGACTAACCAAACAAACTCGATATCATTGAAATAAAAAATAAGTGAAAGCAGACATAAAAAAATATATAATAGGGTAATTGAAAATCCCCTTGACATACTGTCTTATAGCAGTGATCCTGAGCCAAGACTTATGATACTAGTGTTCTACTAACAAGTGGTGAAATCTAAATATGAGAAATCATACCTCAGTGTGCAGTATATCACAATAAATAAGCAACTGCAAGACGAATGTTGACAAAAGAACAAGTCAACAGTTTTATTTTCTAATTGCAGTTTATGGCTAGACAAGAATGCTGTTCGCCTGATAGTTAGCGATACGACTGCTCGCAATACCATGAATAACAAAGCAATGCTTGGCATTTCTCTTGGTTTAAAGTCTCAATATATCCAGTAGTGACTGGCTACAATGTCCTTCAAACCGAAACACAACTGTGGTTTTACACTACAGTTTTTCAGAAAAATAAACATCACATATGAGAGACCTACCACTTGTAAAGATAAGTAAGATTGAAGGTAACTATTACAACAAAGTCAGAAATCGAATAAAATCTAAGCCATCTCGCAATACAAGTTGCATACTAAATATAACAGCGACAAGAACAAGCAACGCAGGACGTCTCAAACAAAATCCAACACAAATAACTGAATTATACAGCGGCAAAACAAAGACAGAACAAGAGAGAGGAACTTGCCGCCGGAACTCTCACGTCTTGTTGCTAATCCTGCCAACTGCCGCCATTTGAATTTAAAATTCACAAAACTTTCCCCCAGCTCGGTGTTAATTATTTGTAAGATGCCCTGACACCTGACTGCGGCAACTCCGCTCCAAGATGAAGTTATTTTTCGGCGCTGTTTCTGAATGTTTGGCTTTGGTTTATGATGCTGTGGTTTTGATATTTCTGTATTATTTGAATTGCATTTTAATCCTTTTTGAAAAGTTAAGAGGTAACTTCTTTTTTATTAATATTCAATTTCAAAATAAAAATCAACATTCTCAAAGCTATTTATCTTTTCCGAAGATTTCATATTACTCGTATATAATTCTCTGCAATCGACGCGCAATGATTGACGATATGATTTATATTTAATTTTAAAATGTTATCTGATATTATCAGATAAAAAGCGAATTATCAAATTTAAACCATAGGGGTATAGACGTCACCAATATTTAATCGATTACTCTATCAACACCGTCCAAACCACTTTCCTTAGCCTTAAATAAGAAATACAAGACAAACTAAAATACAGGGAACAACTTTATACCTGGAATAACATCGCCTAAGTTTTGGACTTCATATTTATATTTCTTTCCAGGAAAATTCATTTACATATTAAAATTGTGGTGTTGATTGTTCCGTTACCAGAAGTAAGCGAGAAGCTGCACTGAAGTCGCAGATTCAAACCAATTAAAATGTAAATGATGATAACACAAGTCTGCTATTAATTGCTGTTGTTACTTCCGTGTATACTGCACATGCTTTTGAAGTCTTGTTTTACCGCTTGGTTCTCAGACGAGATTTTTTATAAGATTAATTACAGTCCCAATCAATTCACGTAGGAAATTTTTTTTTGGATATCTTTGTAACTTCATTGATAAAATAATGCTATTTTACTGGCTTAAAGTTCAATGTAGCTTTATTCAAAATTTTGGAATAATTTTCAAAGGAGTTTAAACAAGAAAATACAACTGTTGGTATTTTTCAGCTATTCTATTTATTTCAAACCGTACAAGCCCCATGGTACAGGTTGTTCTACGGTAAAGGAGTAGGTAACAGCCGAATAATAAATTATCTTAGTTGTCTATTCATCCAACTTATCCGAAGCAATTTGGATAGCCTACAAGAAACAGCTTTTAAGCAGTCTAAAATTAATTGATTCCACGATCATTTATTTAATTCCTTTCGTCCCGAGGTGTCTGATTATCGAAATGATGGCGGATTAGCGAATTGTGGAGAGGAGGCAATATCTCCCTCGGCGCCATTAGTATTCCGTCTGTAATAAATTAAGCTGACGATTCCGACACGACACCGGAACGACGCGGCGAGGTAGGACAACTTGATGAAGATATTTTTATAAAACCATTTAATAATCTCCATATCATAGCCGTGTTGAAGATAGTTATAAGTCGCGGGTTTATGAATGGCACTGTTATAGAGTTTTTAATTTGCGTTTTATTTATTTATTTATCTAGGGCCATGAAAGGGAGAATACAATTAAACAAGTATACATAATATATTATAGTAATAGGGCTTTTTCCACGAGGAGGAGGAGAAGGTAAACTGCAGTGAGATGCATGTATTTGAGCTATATTGTAAACAAACTAAGGTATATCAACTTAAAAAAGTCATGCCCATGATACCAATAAAGTTTATTGCTGTGGATTTAAAACTATGTATAATTTTATTACTTTGGCAAACGAATTTTAAGCCCACCAACCGCCATTTTTATATTACGATGCGTTTAATTACTAATAAGTTAAATGAAGAAAATCAGGATATTTTAATCACCTGACTAATCGTCGTCAAAGAGCACAAATCCCACAATGATCTATAAAGCAGTTAAACAGATGCATTTTCAGACGGCGTCTGTCAATAGGAGCTCCAGTAATTTCCACAAGGAATGCGTCAGTTCGGGAACAATGGGGAACAGAGGGAAAATTCCGGAATAATTTCACTCCGGAACTTGGAGCGCGCCCAAATTAAATATGATATTAATGTTAGTTGAGATAAGTGGAGGCGAGTTTCATGCTTCCCTGTTCAAACGAACGAGTTAAATGCAATCTTTCGCCTTTTAGTTTTTGCTCGTATGAAGTTTCCCGAGTTATGGATTCTCCTGGCTCTGCTAATTAGCTTTAAGTTTTTCTTCCTACCTAGTGTTATCCCAGTACTAAACTTCGCTGTTTAATCTTTGTAATTTCTTCCATATTTTAGCTGTACGATTAACTCAACTGTAAGATCAATAGTTTCCATACCCACCATGATATTATTAAATCAGGTATTACCACCTGATTTCGTGTTCAAAGCCCATGCTAAACTAGTGTTAAAGTTAGTTACAGTCCTTAGTTTCATTAAAAAATACCGATTGAAAAAAATATCACAGATAAGCCACAATAACCGGTGGTAGGTTTTTCATATGTGAGATGCTGTTTGATTAGGGAACACCGCCTAATTAGCAGTGGAAATATACAACTGTGTTCCGGTTCAAAAGACATTGTAGCCAGATTAACTATTGGAAATAATCAGCCTTAACATATTTTATCTCAGGATGGCAAACTCAGCGGGTTGCCTTTGCTTTTGCTTTGTAATTCATGGTGTTTTCATTATTTTTTAATACTTTGGTTGGTTTGAATACTGTCCATAAGCGGTCGTATCGCCTACTATCGGGCGAATGGTATGCTAGTCCCACCATTCATCGCAATAAAATTAAATAACAACTTAAAAAAAAACGCTTTAACAAAAGAACCAACTAAAAAGTAACAATAATTGATAATGAGTTTAAGATTCTCGATTTATGGTTAAAAAGCTAGCGTACTTGAGGTGTAAACACCCGACGCTTTGCAACAATAAAATGAATGTATTTCACTCCATTTTCTAATCTTTTTGAACGTAAGTTTATGTATATATGTAATCTCCCCTTTATCGTTTGTTCAGGTTACGAAATATATATCGAAGGAATATAATTATCCTCAGGACGGTGACGTTTGCTCTGATTTAAAAACAACGTAGGGTATTTTCTTGAAGACACCTAGGTCTCTTCTTTTTCTTCTACCTGGCGTTATCTTGGCCGGTGCCGGCATATTCTTCTCCATTTCGCCCGATCTTCGGCATTCTCAATAGTAAGGTCATTGACCCTCATATCTAGAAGACACCTAGGACTCTACGTTTTAAAAATGTATCTAATACATACCCTCGGCGGGGCGGTGGCATGAGCCCCGTCGTAGACATAAAGATGGTCGTTGCAGTCGAGCTGCAGTAGCTCGAAGTGCAGCATGAAGCGCTGCAGGATGCTGTGCGTCTGGAAGGTGACGGTGCAGTCCAGGTTGCGCTCGTTGCGGGACCACAGCACGCCGCCGTCCAGCTTGCGGTACTGCCGCTGTAGGAAGTGGTCCTTGCATAGTGAGTCCATGTAGTCTGCGGACAAGGGGATAAGGTTATTTATATTATAGAGCTGACTAGATATGTGGGTAACATCGGCTTCGTATACTGTAATGGTTGTAATAATTTGTATGATTTCTTTAATGTAAGGTCCAGGGATTTGCAGCCAAATAAGCTAGAAGGGAACCGTTTGGGTGACTATTTAAAATTTATATCAATAAAATAGAAAGAAAGTGATTAAGCCTAATTGAGAGAAGTATGGATAAAGCCAACTATAAGAACAATTTTGTTTGTATGTATAACAATTTACAACTGTATATTACAAATGGCAGGCTATTGGTCAATCTGGATGTCTTATTCAATCTTACATATGTGTATATTTGCGAAGCGAATCACATTCAGAGATCAGCCGTCAGAAACAAAGAAAGCGCTTTTCTAAAGATTTAAAAAGCGACGACATAGTTACTCAATAGTTCCAATTATCCATATCAGGAAAGGAAATTGCGAATCTCGTATCTGTTATCTGTTGACTTTCACACGAGTATGTACTAGGATTGTATCGCTATCGGTTAGTTTAGGATCTTGTATCGGATACGTTATCTGATCTGGGTTTATCTGCCCGTCCAGTCGTAGTTACTTGCTGCGTGCCTCTCTGTGATATCGTGGTTCGGTTTGTGATCATCATGTAAGTAATTTCCTTTTGTAAACTGTTTGTTTTTGATTTACTGTTTGATGGTTATAAATTTTAACTTGAATTTAGTAGTAAATTATTTTTTATGGAGATCCGTATATACTAGATAACAACTAAATAACATTAGATTTTAGATGTGCCGTCGTGATAAAATGTGCTTGCCAAACTTGAGATTTTAAATATGAATTCATACTTTTTACTTTCTTAAAATAGACGTTTCTAATGGTATGTACTTGCTTAAGTCATTACCATATTCATTATTGTTCCAGTACTTATATGACTCATTAATTATTATCATTACGGCATTTTATCAATTTGATAGTATGACTCTGGCGAATTAAATTATAATCCAAAATTATGATTTCTTCACCTACAGAGAAACCTACTTAATGAAATATTGCATAATATGATACATTTTTTTATGGTACAAAAACATATTTTTTAGAATGCTTCCTTGTACTTGTATACAAGATAATCACTTAAGTCGACTAACATTATCACGATATCATTCCAAAGTATTTTGTATAAAATAAATTTTGGCAGATAACAATAATATAGTAGAAAATGAAAACAAAATTTTACCCTAAGTAAAAAATATTTTGTCAGTTAGTGCCCCGTGCGATTTCCCATCGGTGACATCTTGGAAGACTAATACAACAATTTCTACTTTTCAACTTTTAATATGACGGCAGTTCGTCATACCTTCATCCTCTAACCGCCCTAGGGAATTACATTCACTTTTTGCTTTATAAATTCTTGTAAAGTGATCCTAAGGTTGTCAATTTTGGAAAAATGAAAAAAATCCTGATTCTTTCGACGGCTTTGGGTGAAATATTGTTCTAAACGTAAAAACTTGATAATTCAAACCCTTACTTAAAGCTTAAGCACCTACCCCAGAGCAGTATACAAAAATTCAAGCAAGACCTGCATTTAGCAGTAAACTTCCCATAGCCCTTACTGACAATGATGACGACAATTATTTCAGGTCGAGCTACGGAATCCTACTGACATTATCACTCCTCATCATGACCAGTTCAGCTATTCCAACTCCTCGGATCCTGAACACCCTAGTTTCGGGGATCACCACTGGCCTGGAGGTGCCTTTGAGTGTACTAGCAGGCACTGGAATTGGCACAGGAGCCCTACAACTAGTAATCAACGTTCATACGGACAGTAACGGGAATATTGAAGTGTTTACGAATTAGACGTGAATTTTATAGCGGAGAATTTAAGATCTTGGACATTTATTTGTGAAGTTGTATGTTGCTATTTGGTTGATCCTTAAGATCTCAATGCCTAGGAAGAAGACCATAGAGAACTAGAGAGAAGTGAGATAATTTTTCAATAATTTGTAAATTCTTAGTGAATAAATGGGCTATATTTTTAGGAAGGTTGATACTGCTACCTCATGGAATCGGATGTAAAGCAGCTTCTTTGTATTCTATAACGATTTTTTGTGAAAACGATTCACCAGTATTATATAGTAATAATATTTTATCGTATTAAACATGTGTTGTTGTTAAGATAATTATTTAAGCATTACGTGTATTATATTAATTACATTAAATAGTAGGTCTTTCATATGTGAGAGGCTGTCTGGGTAGGCACCACCGTAATATTAATTTCTCCCGCCAAACAGCTGTGTAAACGCACTGTTGTATTCCGCTTTGAAGGTAATTGTAGCCAGAGTAACAACTGGACATAATGAGACCTAACATCTTTTGTCCCATGATGGCGAGCGCAGTAGAATGCAAAGCATTGCTTTGTTATTCATGATGCTGTTTGGTTTTGCTACTGTCATTGAGCGATCGCATCGCTTACCAACAGGTGAATAGAATGCCAGTCCCGCCATTCATAAATAAAATACTATAAGATATAATTTAAGGCTCTCTATACAGAGAAAATGCAAAAGATGTCACAGGTCGCCTTTGGACGATTTTACAAATAAATAATTGTATGGTTTCAACTAACGTTTCGTTGAAAAATTCTGTAATACTGCTCTACCGTTTTACAAAAGAAATGGCAGTGCACGTATTGTTCAGTATTTATGTATGTTTAGATAGAAAAACATAGACCCGATGGAATATACTGTACGATGTATACCATTGTGTGTCGAAATTACCGATAAGATCAGTATGCAAAATAATTATTAAAAGTAGATTAATCATATAGAAACAAACAACCAGTAAGATTTTAATGAAATTTGAATTCTAAAAATGTGTTTTGTACGATATGAGTATGATTCTTGTATGAATACGAATTCTCTGTCATTTTTGGTATTGGAATGCCAAATTTACAAGACTCCTGTTTCAGAAATAGATGTTGCGCAGTGTCATGTTTTTAATTTAGAAATTAGAATGATATGCATACAAATAAGTCGTTTTATAAGTTTTTTTTATTATTTTAATATATTATTCATTGTTAATAATATAATAAATTGGTGTTATTTGTTTTTATATCTTCATTAAATAAGTTTCGCTTATTATTTATTTTATACCTTCTAGTAATTGAGAATAATCTATACTAATATTATAAAGCTGAAGAGTCTGTTCGTTTGTTTGTTTGAACGCGCTAATCTCAGGAACCGCTGGTCCGATTTGGAAAATTCTTTCAGTGTTGGATAGTACATTTATCGAGGAATGCTATAGGCTATATATCATTACGCTATGACCTATAGGAGGGAAGCAGTAGTGACATTTCTAGCAAATACGAGGAAATTTTATTCGTGGTCCGATTGGTCGATATTCTATATTGATAGTCGGAATTGAACATTTTGACCGCCATTTTGAAACGTGTATCTGCACCCGGGCGGAGCCGGGCTGGACCGCTAGTCTTAAGATAAAATTAAGTAATTTGTTTTATCGCTCTCGTAGCGACATTGTCGAAAGCAAAGGCAAATACTATTATTTCGTCATAAATAGAAATCAATGATGTTCAAAAACATTTACATAATCATATACCTAATTTATTGCTATATTGTACAACTATAGTTAGAAAATACTATTTATAATAATAATTCAAAATCGTATTCGTCTCTCCTACCATGAAGCAAAGAACATTTTAATATTATCATTAGTCATTCTTGACGTATTTGTACACAAATGATAAAAAATCTACTTTCGAATTATTAGTATTTTTTAGTAATTTGATATTGATCGGATAGGCATTATTATGCCAAAGCGGGTAAAGTCCCTTTATTTATTTAATACTGTATCTGTATTTCCCCATATATTTCGTCCCCCTGCAGGGCACGAGCTTCCTTTACAATCGAGTGGGTTAAGGTTTGCCACGCTGGTCTAGTGCGATTTGAGGGACATTATATGCCATAGAAATGCTTACAAATCGCTTATCTCACGATGTTTTCCTTCACCATTGTAGTTTATGTTGACTTACTTTTAATACACATAAGACTCTGAAAAATCAGAGGTGAGTCCTAGGATATTAACCAAGGCTACGCCCTATATCGCGGGTCATTTTGTAAATTTTATAAGTCATTAGACAAATGGCGAATTATACCTAAAAATAACATACTGTCGGTAACTACAGATAATTTCAAAGTCAGTCTAATACAAGACCTAGACATTGAAAGATATAATATCAGTATTGATCCAGACTTGGGTTTAATTCAACGGGGGTCCATATATTTTTAACCGACTTCAAAAAAAGGAGGAGGTTCTCAATTCGACTGTATGTTGCTTTTTTTTTTTTTATGTTTGTTACCTCGTTTCTCTGTACTGTGTGAACCGATTTCGACCATTCTTTCTTTGATTGAAAGCTGATGCTTGTCATTTGGTCCCATAAAAATATGGTGAAAATCTGAGCAATATCTTCGGACCTGGAGAGGGGAACTCCTTAAAATTAAGTAGGATTCCAATGGTTCTTTTTGCATTAGGTTCATTATAAAAGTTAATTTACAGTGAGACAAGAAAAAAGGGGTGGGGTGAGGGGGGGTAGGTGATAAAATTAAAATACACGTAAATTCTAATATCTTCGGCAGCTTTTAACCGATTTTAGTGATTTCTTTTTCATTGGAAAGAATGTATTGACAGGTTGATCTCAGGAACACAACATGGAGATCTGATGATCATTTTCGGACCTGGAGTGTAGAACTCTTCAAACTTTAGTAGGATTCCAATGGTTCTTTTTGCATTGGGTTCAGTATAAAAGCTAAGCTACAGTGGTGGTGGGAAAAGGGGTTAGGGGCAAAGGGAGGGGGGGGAGAAAAAATAATAAACATATGAATACTCCAATATCTTTGGCAGCTTTTAACCGATTTTAGCGATTTCATTATCATCGGAAAGAACATATTCCTTGTGGGGACCAAATCTTCTTCATTTTGATTCCTATCAACACTAAAAAGATAAAAATAACCAACATTTTTAATAAAAAAATAAAAACCGACTTCAAAACAAAAAACCGCTAAAAACCAAAAAATAACTAAATAATAAGTACCACTGCAAAGCAAAAAAATAATATTTGTTTCATGGAACTTGCGCTTGTTGATTAATTTGCTTAATGACTTGACTAGCCAACAAATCAAAATATATGCATAACATATTGAAGGCGGGTCGCCCAGTACCAAACATATAGATATTTAAATTAATATAAGGCATAGGTCCTACATGTTTGGTACTTGGCGGCCCGCCTTCGATATGTTATGCATATATTTTGATTTGTTGGCTAGTCAAGTCATTAAGCAAATTAATCAACAAGCGCAAGTTCCATGAAACAAATATTATTTTTTTGCTTTGCAGTGGTACTTATTATTTAGTTATTTTTTGGTTTTTAGCGGTTTTTTGTTTTGAAGTCGGTTTTTATTTTTTATTAATCCGTAAATCTTAAGTGTTGACTCAATTTATGACGCAATAATTTTAATATCTTTATCAGTGCTTTATCTATTGGTAGATAAGTTGTAAGTTATTTAGTTGATAAATATAAAAATGGATTAGCAAACATTACTTTTTTAAAGTTGTTTTATGTAATAGATAATAAAATGTTCCTAAACAAATAATATTTTGATATCAGTGAATAGTTTTTAAACACAAAACGAATAGCCACGTTGAAATGGCAAATACTTTAGATCCTCCTAGATCAAAGCATACTAAAAAAATAGAAGCTACATAAGTTTAGTCTGTGTATGGGCGACTAATAGTTAACGATTTGGGGTTTTTTAAAATTTTATTTATATTTATATTCATTTCCTTAGATATACAAAAAAAACAACGAAAAACACAGACATACACGTACAAATGGCGGTTTTATCGCTTAAAGGCAATTTTACAGATAACTATGGGATGGAAGATTTAGAAGAAAGGATTCCAGAGGGCCGGTAATTGTAAAAGAATTTAACTGCTATTTCTAAAATTTATATTAAATCGAATACGAATGTTAGATGAAAACCAATAAATACCAGAGAAGCGTAGTGGATTAAATCACACCTTCCGACCGTCGAAGTACCGTTGCTCCACAGGGAAAAAAACTAAAGGAAAAAGGAAGGCACTTCATTTTCCTGACGGAGTTTTTTTGTTTCTATTACAGGTAAACCCTATTTAAAAAAGATGGTTGTATTCTTTAACCATTTCAAGATCTAGTTAAAGGCTTTTGTGATTATAAAATTGCACTTAAATATTAATAGTTTTAATTTACATTATAAATTAGTAAACGCTTTGGATGTTTTGTGTTAAGGTTGCTGTTTTAATAAAACAATAATTAATTATTTTAATCGTTTGTAATAGAAATCCTTTAAAACGTCTGGCACAGTGAAACTAGATTAGTTACTCCGATAACTGCTATCTAGTTTCAGCAGAGGGCAGCACTGTGCAAAACTGAAAGGCAGGCTATTAAAATTAATTTAAACTTCGACATTTGTTGTACGACAGTTGCCTAACTAAGCCTAATTCTGGAACATCGGACTCGGAAATATTACTAACAAGCAATACCAACTAAGCTACAAAAACGCCCTATGATTATAGAAGTTATTTTTCATAGATTGAAACTATGGCGCCAGTATATTTGAAATTACGTATACAAATACTATAGCCGAATGCCACACACGAGACCGGATTTTCGTCACCGTATACAAAAAGTGCGTGGTGGCCTGTTGGTAAACGGACCAGACGCGGCTGCCAACATGTTCACGGTGGTCGCGGGTTCGAATCCCAGGGCACACCTCTGACTTTTCGGAGTCATGTGTGTATTGACAGTCAATCACCACGCACTAAAACGGTGAAGGAAAACATCGTAAGGAAACCTGCATACCATAGCGATTTATAAGAATTTCTATGGTATGTAAGTCCGCCAACCCGCACTAGGCCAGCGTGGTGGACTATATGGCCTAACCACTCTCAATCGTACTTTCGATTGTAGAGTAGGCCCGTGCCCTGCAGTGGGACGCATATGGGCTGATACAAAAAAAGATAATAAAAAAATACAAAAATGACACTTTTGGCGAAAACAAATAATATAGCAGAGCTTAATAAGTTTCTGGATCGCCCAGGACCTCATCATCATCAAACCATTGCAGTCCACTGCTGGATATAGGCCTCTCCCAAGGTATGCTACAGAGCCCAGTCTGCTACTTTATGCATCCAATCGCTGCCGGTCCAGAACGAAAACGCCACAAATACTATTTACTCCATTGTCCAAAATTCTTCCAAAATATTTTCACTAATCTACGAAAACCCTGAGTTGGCAGCCCGCTGTAATCTGCCCGTGTCCGTCACAAACAGGCGGGGGAAATGGAGCGAGCGGGAGGGCGATATCTGCCGTCTCGGCGTTAATTGCCCATACACTATGGAGTGTTAAGGGCGCGGAACCACCCTTGTTATGTAGTAACTTATGCTTAGGAGGTACGAAAATTCGATTTTTCATGGGTTTGTCAGTGTGAAATTGTAAAATGTTGTTTTTCATGTCGTCTTATTCTCTATTTTGTGTGTTTTTTAAATATAAACGCATATAATGGTAAATGAAGAATACTATCAAAAGACAGTCCAGAAGTAATAAGTTGGGGAATTTGCATGGTAATTTTATGACTGGCCGTTTTCATTATTTTAAGTCTTTAGATAATAGACAATTATGAAAACAAGTAAGTCTTTTAGAATCGACAAACTCGCCTATCATTGTGTATTAGTTGTGAGGCAGTTCAAGCCCAATTGCTAAATTAAATTCGTGCCAAAATGCTGTTTCACCGACCGGTAGGGCAATGGTAAAGTTGGCACATGCAACTCAATAGTAGAACAAACTGAACAACTTATATTAGATTAAATTTACTTCATGAAGAAGCTTTGCAGTATCGAAAAATATGATTAGGCTAGAGATATCTATCCTGACCCAGTTAGTGTACGTAAAAATTGCCTCACTAAAGCAACCACTTCACAGAAAATAATTTCACCACGGGGCTTCGTTTAAAAAAGTATTACAAACTTCCTGCAACTTCTACCCCTGTATCCACATACCGTGATGCACGCTGACCATGTACGCCGCTGACACACTGGCCTGGATTGCACCCCCTCCCCTCCCACACCCCTATCTCGCCCTCTTTCCCCGCGCGGGGGAACGGCCGCTCGCATAGATTAAACAAAAATATTTCCTTTTTTAAATTTTATAATACCGCCATTGTTGCGGCGCGTCGTTTTTAGGTTTCATTCATTTTTATAATTTTAGCGGGATGTTTTTAATCATGGAGCATAATCGACAGTAGGATTATCTGTGCTGAAACATAGTGTACAGAATTACACCTTTTTAATAAATGGATAAGTCCCTATACGTCCCAATGCTCTGTAAAACCCTGTTCTGTGTTTGTTTTTTTAAACCGAAGCAAAATAATGACCGCAAATACACCTGATAATAAGTCCAATGCGTATTAAGTAAAGCTTTTACTGTTAAGAAACATTTAAATATTTCTCGTCGGTCGATACAATTACACGGAACTATTAATAGGTATACCAGTGGCCCGGCCCGGTTTCGCCCGGGTGCAGGTAATTTTTGAGTCAAGTCCAAATCAATAATATATTATTTCGCGTACTAATTGTTTTATATTTAAACTCAATGTGACTATATTGCTTCTGCCGTCCTGTCCTTTTATATCCCTTTCTGTCCCGTCCTATCACGAAAAGTATGCAATTCTGTGTTCTACTGTCCCGTAGCACCCATTAAAATTTGAAGGAGTAGCAAATATGTATATTTTAATTCCTGACTCATTCCACGAGATCACTACATTTTGTCGGGATAAAAGGCATCATATGTGTTAATCCAAACTATTAGTTAGCTTCATGCCAAATTTAATCAAAATTGGTTCAGCGGTTTCATTGTGAAAAAGTAACAAACATACAAACTTTCGCATTGATAATATTAATAGAATTAAAGCTTAGGCCATAGTACAGGTACGATGGCCTAATCAAGGTAGACAGGCTAGGCATAAACTATATAAATGTAAACAATATGGTCATGCGATTGATGTCAAGTTCAAAAATTAAACTGTTTTGAAATAAAACTGAGATATTGATTTGAAATATCTCACACGAGATGCCTGAAATTGAAATCTGCGGCAAACATTGCTATTGATTTGAGCTGTATCATAACTTGAGACAGAAACTATCTCAGAGATTCTACTTGACACCTTTGGCCACCCCCTTGAAGTTTAATACCTACTGAAGTCATATATCTTTAATTTAATTTTCTTAAAGATGCTCATAATATTATAACAAAGCGCAGATATTTTTAAACTAAGACATTTTCAGTTTAATTATAATTTACATGAATATACAATTGCCAAAAATAGCCATTTTTAATAATAAATCCGCAATTTTCTATAATTGTTCGTTTTCTTTTTATTCTACATACGAGTAGTATTTTTCAAACATATAATTCCAGTATTTATCATGGCAACGAAAATTTGAAATATATTTGATACCGCAAACAGTTCGTATTATTCCCAACTGATTTCCCTCAAACAGAAAATGCCCTATATCCCAAAGGGAATTCGCAGAGCCTTAGTTTCTTATAGCGCGGCTAAACAGCCAAGAGGCAAAAATAAGCTCCCCTCTACATAGACATACTCGTAATAGGGTAGTAAGAAATCGTAAAATATAACAAAAGTAAAGTTATCTGTGTCGAGAAGTGCCATTCGATATTTAAAGTAATTCATATTTTGGATTATACGACCATTCGAAATATCGTGAATGTGTAGCGACTTATGTTGCTGACTGTACATCTATGTACCTAGTACCTAGTTTTACCTAGTAATGTAGCCTGCAGGTGCTCGAAATAGAAAACAAAATAACAAAACAATTTATCAGTCCGATGACAATTCCAAACCGAGCCCAAATTCGTGTTCACAACAATAAAATTCAATTTGTGTAATTGAAAATTGTTAATGGCGGAGCACGGAGCTGCTTTATTGCCAATAAAAACGTTTATAATATTGCTTGTAGCATTGTTTTGAGCTCGCAAATTATACGTTCCGCAACGTATGAAGTTTTGTTATTTAGCACTTGTTCCTTACGTATAACCTTTCTCTTTCTTTCCATCTCCTACTCTTTCTCTCTTTTCGTGTGTCTCCATTTGTGGTTACTTAAGCCATCGAGAATTGATAGCTCAATTTACATGGTGCCTTTAATATTGATGTATTTGAGCAGGTGAATATAATTGTGCAGATTGTACTTTGTATTTTGTTCTCTGTTAGAATTCTAGTTACTTTGTACTGTATCAGCGCATATACGTCTCACTGCAAGGCACGGGCTTCCACAAATCCAGAATCCGATTGAGAGTGGTTAGGCCATATAGTCCTCCCCGCTGGCCTAGTGCGGGTTGGCTGATTTCTTGTTATTCTAGCGCATATTTTTTTAACTGTAACAGTTAAGAAGATACAAAACTCAATGTAACTTGAAAATTTTGGAATAATTGCCTTGTGGCTTCCAAAATTAATTGTTTAAATAAATCGTTAATCAAAAGAGAAATGTAATGTTAATGATTTTGTTTTTATGGCAACTAGTTCACTGAGATATACATGTAATATGATTATTAAAAAGTTAGTAATCAAATATATTAAAGTAATGATTAGTAAGTTTCTTAATAGTTATGCAATTATCTGTAGTGGCTTTTCGTATATAAAGACTAGAAATACACAAACAGTAGATGTATTGAAACAATAAGTTACATTTGTTAAATACCAATGCTGATGTACGTTTAATTGGATCTACGAAATCCACCGCGACCCGATTCTCGAAATGTAAGGTTACGTTACGAATGCCCTCAATATCGATTTCCGTGTAGGGAGTGATTATGTGAAATAATAATGATGGGACATTTATGTCTATATACAGATGTTTCTGTCCTCGATTCGCGAAGAGAAATTGCAATCAGCAAGAGTAAATGACATCCGAGATAATTATGAAAACCAAATTAAAAACTCTTTAATCACACCAAAAGATGTGAAAAATGACGAACGAAGCGCGCAAAGTAAATTTGACCATCAACAAAATGAGCTTGCACTGAGTACATCAAAATATTTACCGCGAGAAGGCATTAAAAAACCTTTTACGTAGACTATCGCATAACGTCTGCCTTCCACTCATCCTAAACGAAGTAAGCACACCCTGTATAAGGGGCGGGAGAGGCCGGGCGAGGCCACAGGGGAAAGGGGACGCGAGGCTATCGACCCGCCATTACCGCGCGGTCGTTCACCCCGCGCCCCGCGTAGCTCCGTAGCGCCGTAGCTCTGTAGCGGTAGAGCTCGTAGCGTTCCCGAAACAAGGAAGGAATAGTCCTTATATTGGAGTCTTATTTACTTTAACGGGAACAATGTAGATATTAGAGATTTTAGTCGTTTTCCTTTTTGTTATTCGTTCCCGATGAAAAAACCGTTTTCAATAAATGCTTTTATTTATTTAAGCGGAAAGATATCTTTTATATCGGAAATTTTTGGGAGAAACAATTCGGAGGTGCTGTGGGATATTATATTTCTTTTTTAATGTATTGTACAGCTGTGTAACATTAAAAAACCGATTACAATGTAAGATTTACTTGAAGAAATTATTACATTTGTTTTTCGTATTAAAAATAGTGAGAAGTATTTCATGAAGATATTAAGACCTACAATATTTCAACATCTTTTTATGAATTTATAAAGTTACACATTCTCCAACTATTGGCCTATTTTACGTACTACTGAAAACACTTTAAAATACATTGCAATAGGATACAAAAATATTTTCCAGCACCGAAATAAAAGCGACAGATACGAGTCATTTTTTATGCCGGCGCGGAAGTCACTCCACTTTGAATAAAAACCTGGAGCCTGTAGGTGCTGCGTTTTCACTTTTGCAAATGTTTTTTTTTATCCTGTTGGATCGACGTGAATGAATCCGCAGTTAGAAATAACTGTATGTAGCAAACATTGCAGTTTTTACCCGTTTCCAAAAGCTTGTTGACCCTTTTTGGCAATTGATTGTAGATAGATTGGTTACTATTGTAATACCAGCTTGAAATCGGAGGTATTTTTGCAAAAGTTTACATCCTCTCAAAATATTTTAACATAGCAAAGTGGAGTGTATTTTAATATACCATGATAACTTCTGGATACTTTGAAAAATAAACCCGTCAATTACAAATCTTTTACCACCAATTTCACACTGAAATAATTAAAAAGAACCACGTAAAAAAAACATTTAGTTAATTCTTAATTGGAAAAGCATATATTCTATACCTTTCAGAAGATTAGTCTTAAAATTAGTTCATATTTCGAAGACAACAATTTGCCAAGCACCCGAGCAGTAGAGAAACCTTAAACCAAATCCGCCTAAGATGTATTTTTACATTGTATAAGTCGGGACACAAAGGAGAAATTCCCTTAGATCCGGACATATCCCGGCGCATATTGCGATACCTGCGCCTTTTGCTCAGTAATCTGAACTACGTGTGTCATTTCACTTTTACATGTCCCATCCCACGCAGATATAAGGTTTCAAGGTGATCTAGGAAGAAAATAGGTTTTTGCTTTTCGAGGAGAATTTAGGTTACGATTTGAGGACGGTTCCAGGAAGAATAATTTAAACAAGGTTTCTTGAAATCAGTAAATTCGTCACATGAGCAGCTTTCTCGCCTTTCAATTTATGGCACGAAGGTAATGCAGTAATCATTTTATTTTCTATATTCATTTGACAATGAAACAACACCCCTGCAAGTGAGTTAAATGCAGTCATAATAAATAATCTAATTAACGAACGCACTCTACGCCATACGACAATATTTTAGTCTTCTTAATACTTAGTCCCCACAATCTTAATCCTTATAAAAAACACTAAACCTGTGCTCACACCTATGCCAACATTCAAGAGGCCTAAGGATTTCCCCAGCGACGTTCCAAGTGCTGACTTCAAGCACATTGTTATAAAACGCATTAGTCTTAATCAAACGAGGCGCGAGTCCCTCCAATAAAGTGTGTGTAAGCGTCCTCCCTAAATAAGAAGTAAGGAGGTCACGTCACGGGCCCAATTTATTTCTCTCACGTACAAATTGCGGATCGACTCCAAACGAGCTCAATTTTCGATTATGAATTGATCTCAGTTAATTTCTTCGCATCGTGAGTTGTGTTACATATGTCTGGCCAACGCATATGTAGGTATAATAAATATAATAAATATAATGACGCTTGACAGGGGCCCATTACTGGGTGTGTGTCAAAGAAAATTACACATTTTAATACTAACTTGACAAAGCTAACTTAACTTAATCAGCTACTGGCATTGATTTAAAAACTAGGTATAGGCCCTTCAGAATATTTGGAGATGACCGTGAAATCATACTAAAAAAATATAAATTACCTAAATATTATAGGTCGTCTAAGCGGTGATAAAAAATATTATCTTCATTTTCATCAAATTTTCTGTCAAAATTTGTTGTTCAAACAACACCATGAATTACAAAGCAGTGCTTGGTATTCCACTGCGCTCGCCATCCTGAGACAATATGTTAAGTCTCAATTTGTCCAGTGGTTACTCTGGCTACCTTATCTTACCTACGCACCGTAACGCAATCGTGCAGTTACATTGTATTTAGGACATTGTAGCCAGAGTAACCGCTGGAGATATTGAGACTTTAAATCTTATGTCTCAGGATGGCGAGCGCCGTGGAATGCCAAGCATTACTTTGTAAATCAAGATGTTGTTTGGTTTTGCTACCATCAGGTAAACGGCATGCTCGTCTCGACATTTATAGCAATAAAAGAAATGAAAAAGAAGATAAACGGTTTGACGGAAGAAATAGGTTTCTGTGCCAGTGTATAAAATATGTATATAATCAGTAGGAACTCAAACTGGTTGTCATCGTTTTAAAGAGTCTTAGAGATAACTGAACATACGAGTATCAGCTTGCGTCACATATTTACGATGATAAGAAAGGAAAAAACATTTTCATATTTAATTAAGTTTCGGTTTCTATCATGCTTGTGAAAAATAACAATGGATATTTTGTAAACAACAATGATCGCTTTCTGATTTCTTTCGTGTATTTGATCAGGCCGGCATAATGTTGTCGATAATGATGATTGTTTAGTTTGACAACAGAAAAAAAATATCTTTTGTTTAATTGCTGGACTGCTGGGACACATTTTTTTTGTTTTGCAAAACAGGAGGACTTTAGATTAAAAGAAAAAGTTAAAACATAATCCTTAATCCTTACTGTATCAGCCCGTATACGTCCTACTGCAGGGCACGGGCCTACTTTACAATCAAGAATACAATTGAGAGTGGTTAGGCCATATAGTCCACCACGCTGGCCTAGTGCGGGTTGGCGGACTTACATACCATAGAAATTCTTATGAATCGCTATGGTATGCAGGTTTCCTCACGATGTTTTCCTTCACCGTTTTAGTGCATGGTGATTGACTATCAATACACACATGACTCCGAAAAGTCAGAGGTGTGCCCTGGGATTCGGACCCGCGACCACCGTGAACATGTTGGCCGCCGCGTCTAGTCCGTTTACCAACAGGCCACCACGCACACGCCTTAATCCTTATTGTACACAAAATATTACGTGGATAACAATTATTATTTCCTTTCAAACAAACCAGGTATTAAAACAATCTCAGAAAAAAATACGCCCCGACTCGTTCGCTCAGTAACCCCGGTAACCCCGTCTTATCTGTATCAGCTCATACACATCCTACTGCAGAATAAGAGCCTCCTCCAAAATGATTGAAAGGGGCTAGGCCATTTAGTCCACTGCAATGGCCTGGTGCGGGTTTACGGACTTTACATTCCATAGATTTTTTACAAATCACGACGTTTTCCTTCACCTTGTAAAATTTTCTTCATTTTCAAACAACCCTGCTACTGAAGAACGTAAATTGACAGAAAATCTAGCTATAGATACATCTTCAAAACTAATCCAAAACTATTTTTTGTACGAGAGTAGGGGCGTCGCGCATTGCTATCGACAGCCCTCCGTGATTAATTAACTAGGGGAGGACGGGCACGGGGTGGTAATGTGTTGCGCTTAAAAAATAACAAGGCCCAAATCAATTTGGAAACAAAGAGGTGCCGGTAGATAAAAATAATTAAAATGTCGGCTGATTGATTGGGTTTAAGGGGCGAACAATGAAAATGGAATATCATAACATGGATGTAGGATAATGGATATCATATTTATTTGGTGCTTTACATCTTCTGTATACTATCATTATGAACATCATTCATCATGGTATTGTACAGCGTAGAGTTGTAAGTTTTTTTTAATTTTCAGTTCTTTGAAATATATTTTTTTAAATGGATTCAGAAAATCTGTTCATAATATTTCGACAACAGCATGAAAACAACGCATTCTGACGCCAAAATATCGAAGAGGCCTATAATAATACTTGTGAATAATAATTCTTGTGAATAATAGGTCAATCATCATTATAATTGTCCAAACTATAGGCTCTATATCATCGACGTATAAGGATAGAACTGATAAGGATGAAATACAATTATCCTTGTAATTGTTCGCACTTGTCAGCACCTTATAAGTCTAGGAAAAAGGTTCTCAACGTTTGACCGTTCTCCATATTAAGATAACAAAATCACACTTAATTTTAAACATTTGACCTGTTCCATACTGGCAAGTTAAGGTGATTATAGTACCCTTGGTAACAGGAGCAGTGCAGTCTAGATAAAACATTCACGACTTAAAATATTATTACAATTACTGTTTTATTGCAAATCCGAATCAAATTGGACCGGCAAATGAGCAAACAGCTTGCCTGAAGATAAGTGATAGCTGCCGTCCCTGAACATCTACAAATTTTCAGATCACAGATGCGTTGCCGTCCGTCAAATCGGGAGGAGAGCGGGAAACAAAAAGGAAGGGAAGAGGAAAGGGTTATCGGGCTAATTAATTTTAAATCCCCATGCGCCACACAAGTAGGTTGTCTTCTCAAACTCGGATACACATAATACAAGCAGAACTCAAAACTCAACTTTACCGGCAATACCGATTTAATCTACCCACTTAACGTCAATACCGCTGTTTTTAGCACGCTAAGATACGGAATCCCACAACCGGAATTCATAAGCCGATCCAACGTAACAACGTACGAATCTCGTATTCAAAAGAGGGTCATGTACAAAAATCGTACAATGTAATGCGTATATCAGTCATTGTAAGTGACTACCATTGTATTCAACAGACACCCATCAAAAGAGAACGTGCGTAATGTGAGGAAAAAATATTAAAATTAATATCACAGAGGCGTAAATGTTTAATATTGTGTACAGACGTTAAAACCGGTGAGTAAGTTTGAATAATAATAATATATGTAGATATATAGTATATAACACTACTGATTTTAAATATACATATATTTATGTTTATATACCTAATAGAGCTTGTATCCTTTTTATTTTAAGCTGCCCTCTATTATTTTTCATTTTCTAAAATCCATCCCAAGGTGGTCTGTAAGAAATCGCCAACAACGCCAAGACCTCCATCTGTGCTTTCTGTAATTTTTATTATTATTTTTTCTATGTTTGTGCACAAAAGCAATTGAACAAATCTTCAAAAGATTAGATTTTCTATTTCCATTTTCTTATCTACTTAAATACTATTCGTGGTACATCATCACAAGTGTTTCTCTTGTTGAAATAGAACATGTTTTTCTTATCTCGTGTGTCACTTCGCAGCCTAGCATTTTCATATCAGTCAAATTAAATAAAAAAAACAAATATTTGTTTACACGTTGTGATACTTTTAAGAGATGGATAGTTGTGGAGAACAATCGGGGAGTCTTTTGCTGAAAGACAAGACAATAAACAAACCGGTAAATAATTATCTACTTCCAAAAAATTTAAGAAAATAAACATAGTTGTTACTGGTGGTAGTTCTCTCATAGGTGAGAGCCCGCCTTGGTAGGTACCATCGCAATGTTTATTTCTCTGGCCAGACAGCAGTGTAAATGCACTGTTGTGTTTCGGATTGTAGCAAGAGTAACTACTAGAAATATTGCAACTTAACATCTTATGTCTCAGGATGGCGAGCGCAGTAGAATGCCAAACATTTTTTTGTAATTCAAAGTATTGTTTGGTTTTGCTACTGTTTACAAGCGGTCGTATTGCTTACCATCAAGTAAACGGCATGATCGTCTCGCCAGTAAGCGCAATAAAAAAAATGTTATTATATTACGGTGACATTAAGACTATTATTATTAGTGATACGTCTATCTAACCTAGGCGTAACCAATCCCAGTCGTACTCTCTGTTGCTAGGTTGAGCACTTTATGCCAATACTGAAAATTTTACATCATATGAACTGCCATATCATAATATTTTAAAAGTGAAATGAGCATATTATATTGTTAATTCTATAGTCGCACAAAAGTGTCTCTACCTACCCTCTTAGTTTAAAGACTTATAAGCATGTTATGTATGTATTTCATATACGTATGTTTTTAATGAAAAACTTACTATTTATACCACTAATCGATTTAGTCCATCTAAAACTGGCCTGGTGGAGATCGCCGGGACTGATAACATTGATAATGATTGTACCACACACGTAGTTTACAATTCTATTATGTTTACACGACAATAATTGTGATAAACTTTACATTTTCCTTCTTTTATTTTATTTACATCTATAAAAATAAAAATATAGACTACATAATATATTTATGTGTCATTTGAATTGTTTTAGATATAATTTTCTTCTTATCTTATCAGCCCATATACGTCTCACTGCAGGGCACGGGCCCACTCTACAATCGACAGTACGATTGAGAGTGGTTAAGCCATATAGTCCACCACGCTGGCCTAGTGTGGGTTGGCGGACTTACATACCATAGAAATTTTTATAAATCTCTATGGTATGCAGGTTTCCTCACGATGTTTTCCATCACCGTTTTAGTGCGTGGTGATTGACTATCAATACACACATGACTCCGAAAAGTCAGAGGTGTGCCCTGGGATTCGAACCCGCGACCACCGTGAATATGTTGGCAGCCGCGTCTAGTCCGTTTACCAACAGGCCACCACGCACTTCCCAACAATTTTTACCACCAGAATATTATCAGCAAATTGTGCAAACATTGCATCATCATAAATGTTATCACCCACAGGTAGTCTTTTTTTATTCTGAGCGAACAGGTCACCTGATGGTGAGTGATCACTGCCACCCATGAACAACATGTTTGGATCTTTGATATGCCGCCGACCCAACGATTCGGGAGCAGAGCGGGAAGAAAGAATGAAATAAAAAAAAGAAAGGGGTACTGGGCAATTTCATTCACCGAACCAACATGGCTGTACCACATTTACTACTTTTTTATAACTACAAGTCTAGCCTGCACACAGCCTTTTGGAAGTCGCCTATATCCTACGATAACCTGAAACTTTTGTTACAATAACTTTCATGGCTTTGTCCGTAGCCTACGCGCTATGTTATATGACCTTCCCAATAGCACTTTAACTTGCCTTAATCGAAAATATCAAGCCTAATAAATTGACTAACTCACAATTAATATAACTCGCGACCTCACAGTTCTCATACACATAGCCAATAGATATATGAACTAGTACATAGATAATTTAACTCTACATAACACATGAGAATGTTTCGCACGTTTTGTATGAACAAAAACATTATCTTTGATAATTATTCTTTTATCACTGGAAGCAAAAATAATTATTCTAAAAACATCGTATAGGCATTAAAGTTTACAAAATGTTAAGTGAGATATTCCGAAACGATGAAAAAGTCGTTGAGAAATAATATTTAAAATAGACCACTTTTTTTCATATCACATATCACACCTTTAGAATTAAAGCGACTTAATTCAAAAAAATAGATTTTGGCTTTTAATCATATTTTGGCTCAAAATGACCTATCGACCCGTTATTAAAGAAGGACCTATTGACGCATGAAAGGCAGAAAGATTTATAAATCGGCCTTCTAGATGTATCTTCCATAAGTACAAAATTTCTTATTGAAGATGGAAGAAGGTCTCTTTTTTTGTCTCTTTTTTTTGACAGCCTCCGTGGCGCAGGTAGGTTAGACGCCGCCTGTGAAACGAGAGGCCGCGGGTTCGATCCCCGCACCGATAGAAATATTTGTGCGGCCCACAAATATTTCTTCCGGGTCTGGGTGTTTGTGAGACCGAAAAGTCTCTCGTAGTTCCTGATACTCACGACACAAGACTCGATCTTAGTGTGGGGTCAGGACTATGTATGTGACTGTTAGGTGTATTTATTTATTTATTTAATTCTAAATGTGCGATATTTTATATCTTCATACAATTTCGTGTGTTATTAAAATATAAAGCGTAATAACACAATTCAACTATTTCTAATTTATTTTCTAATTTCAAATTTCAAAAATAGCATAGAATATCAAGACACATAAAACTCAGCTGTTTAAAAACAATTGACGGTGCAACTCGATTTGCGAGTGATCGATTATGATATGATGGTAAGCCGCTGATAATCAGCTGTGACCAGTGGCGGTGACCACCCGCCATTCATCATGAAGACTCTCACGGTGGTACTCGTGGCGGTGGGCAGCGTCGCTGTCCTTGGATTGGTGGCAGGTAATTATTTTCACATTAATTAACCCAGGTGGTAGATCATTGGGATTTAGATAGAGTGTGATTTGTTTACGACATAATTATGCTTAATTAATTAGGTCAATAGAAGGCCAAAGCAAAGGTCTCTTTCCTTTTTATCGAAATCCATTTACCTTCTTAGTTTCTTTAAAAATTAAATATAGGAAATCCCAAAAATTGCAACCCTACTTTTCAATTCTAATAAATATTGTTAGGATCTATCAGATTAAATTTATTTAGTTGGCAACCTCCTTTGTCGGTTGCTCCTCTAAGAGCTGAATTGATTTTTAAAATCACCTAGGTAACGGTTTGTTAGTGGGTTACAAATTTTACACATTGGGTAATTGATTGTTTCCTTTTGAATTCGTTTATAAATTAGATACATTTCCTTAGTCTGTGATTTGTGTAAACTTAAGTTAAATATACGAAGGGTATTTGTGATTTTGTTCTTTCCCACTTCTGTTCTCTAAAATCAGAAGTGGGATAGGACCCTGTGCCCACAACTGTTTGTGAGGAAACAATCAGCTATCAAATATGATGCCCCGAACTTCGCAGTCAGGTGGTAAGTCTTCGGAAATAAGTTACCGTGGTAGTAAACGTATGCGTGTAGAACGTTCACGAAAAGATGGCAGCTCCCGCAAGCGATCGCATAGTCAATCTAAGTATTTCGCACCTGAGAAATCTCGGTTTAGGTCTCGAAACCGCGCGAGGAAGTTCGTTCTTGTTCTCGGGGTTACATACCTGAAGTACCTACGCACTACTGTTCTCGTGGACATTCGCGACAACGCAACCGAAACCGCACTCGCTCACGTTTGCATAACTTGCGTTCTCGGTCACGGAGATCACATTCGTGTTACAATACTTCAGTGAAACAAGACTTTAGTTCCATAGTCTCACGTCTTAATGATATCGAAGGAAGTTCTTTGGACGAATCGCGAAAGTCATTGGGTACCGTTCCATAAGACACGAGTCAACAAAATTTGAATGCGTCTTCCGTGGATAGTGCATTAGTTGAACTTCTGGGTACTGCGATAAGGAATAAATCTCAGAACTATTACGTGTCAAATTTCGACCCTTTAATCAACGATATCGCGGGTTAGTGCGAGGAGATCGAACGGGCTAAAGTCGCAAACGATTGGGGCGAAACCGAATGTCTTTCAAGAGTTTCTAATTGCTTATAAGGTGACGCAAAAACCTGGCTTAATGAATGGGTTACTAACGATCGTTCATGGACCAATTTCAAGTTAGAGTTTACCCCGTTGTGCCCGCGCACTAGTTAGACTATGCGAATATTTTATATGAGATCATGAACACCACTTCAGATAAATATCTGACTATGCAGAATACGCTTGACATTCGTTACTACGATTACAAATAATTAAAGGGTTGAGTAATGATTTCATGGTGCAAATTGTTGCTGAGCTATCTCTTGAAAATTTAGTCTCGTTTTTAGCTATCCATGTTAAATCTGTCCGAACAAAATTAGATTCTCGTCTACCCTCACATTATACGAAATTTCGTAGAGTTGACAAGCCGGGTTCCAAATGTTTCTCTTGTGATCGGACTGGATATAAAAGTTATAATTGTCTAAAGAATCAATACGCGCTGAACAATTCTAGACAATCAGGAAATGCAATCAAACCGTCAACGTTACGAACTTGTACCTTCTGTAAAAAGTTAGACAAGTAGAAGGTGGCTGTTTTTCTAAAGAAAGATCTGAGGCCCGAAATTATAATCAGAATAGGAAGGTTAACTTGTGTAAGAAGATATCTAGTGACACTGGCTACAATGATGTCACGGCAATCATTCAGGGCATCCCCGTGAATGTATTGATAGATAGCGGGGCGTTAAACATTTCTTTGATAGCGTCTAATATAATTGTTTTCCTGCCAGCGTAAGTTCACCGAGTGTTATGTTAAAGGCGTGGGTTCTAAAGAGAGATCTTGTCGCGGGTATGTCACTTTGACTGTCGAATTTGAAAATACTTCGGTTGACGTTGATTTAGTTATTGTACTCGCTTCTTGCATGAATACCCCTATAATTATTGGCAGTGACGTATTAAACCGAGAAGGTATCACTTATTATCGAACCAAAGATAAGCAATACTTTACTCATAGTCAAGTCAGTCCACAAGGTCTAGTAGCGTTAGGACACCACTCCAGGGTGATGACCTGACCGCTCTGATGACAGTGATTAATGAGTTTTCTAAATTTCTTATATCCGGTACGGCTACTACAACAGTGACCACTGGACAGATGCATATAAATCTCACTAGCAATATACCTGTAGTATATCAGACATACCGTTTATCCCATCAAGAAAAATTAACGTTAGAGAGATAATTAGCGACTTGTTAGATAAAGGGTTAATTATCGAATCGGAATATGCCAGTCTAATATTACTAGCAAAAAAAAAGACCGTTCGAATAGGTTGTGTGTGGACTTTCGAGCTTTAAATAGAATCACAGTAAGAGACAGATATCCTCTGCCTCTCATTGAGGATCACATGGACCGCTTAGGATCTTTTAAATTTTTTTACGTGCTTAGACATGGGCTCAACATTTTATCAGATTCCGATTCATGATGCCTCTATTCGTAAAACGGGGTTCGTGACTCCGGAAGGCCATTATGAATTTGTAAAAATGCCATTTGGTTTATGTAATTCACCAACGGTCTATCAAAGAATCATCAACACAACTTTTCGGAGATTGGTTGAATCTGGCAATGTACTAGTCAATATTAATGGCGTATTGTTGATGAACGAGATTATTGCAGACGGGTTTATATTGCCCCGCGAGGTTTTAAAAACATTACTAGAGGCTCGGTTTTTAGTCAATCTGCAAAAATGATCGTTTTTGACACAACAGGTCGAATGTCTTGGCTTGGTGATGGTCAGGCTTGGCCGAGTCTGGGTAAAGCGACAGACAGCTTTGATTAACTCGTTAATACCAGATAATGTAAAACAAGCCCGTCAATTCTTAGAGGGCTACGCCTCAAAAACTGCAAGTATATCTCGCTTACAAAAAAAAGTGCTAAATTTGAGTGAGGGTCAAAACAAGAATCTGCCCGTCAATACCTCATCGAAAAACTAACCACGGAGTCTGTACGTGTAATTTTTGATGCAGCTTTGCTTACAGAACTACACACGGATGCGAGTAGTGTAGGGTATTGGGCTATATTACTTCAAACTCATTGTGGTAGTGGAAGCGCGTACTTGCTTACTTCAGCATGACTACTCTAATAGAATTAGAAACGTTGGCAGTCGTTAGGGCGTTGCAATATCTAAGACACTTTCTTATTGGTGTTGAATTCAAGACTATCACTGACTGTAACGCTCTAATAGCTACCGAACGAAAAAAAAGGCTTACTCTCCAGAGTGGTGCGCTGGTAAATTTATTTACAGGATTTTAACTTCAGCATTGAATATCGAAAGGATGTTTTAATGCCGCACGCTGACTATCTGAGCAAAAATCCATCAGCAAAGCAAGTTAATGATATTGACAGAGCTCGCAACTCGACCCAAATTGCTGAAAATGCAGACAATAAAGTCCAGGAATTAATTCACAAGTTAAATGAAGGTAACTTGGATCCTCAGAGGTATGTCTGTCAAAATGACTTGCTTTATTACCAATGTATAGGCAAGATGCAGATGATTTGAAACGTGTTATTAACAACGCGATTGTTGCTTTGTTTGGTGTCCCAAAATTATTTATTTGTGATCGCGGACGTGTGTTCGAAGCTTGTAGCTTTGTAAATTCTATCAATGATATGGGCTGTGTTATGCATTAAATCACGGCTGAGATGCATCACGCGAATGCTCAGGCGGAATGTTGTGTACGTACTGTTCTAAATATGATTCGTATAGAAGATATCACTGAAAATATTGGTTTTTCTGACTATTTATGGAAGTTTCAATTAGTCTTAAATATAACGAAATAGAAAACTAACAAATATTTTACTTTACATTTATTGATTGGGACTAATGCGACCACTGACGACACCTGAACTACGTGTTCTGGTTCGAGACGTCGCAGTTGCTGACGCTCATCCTAATTGGCGTGGCGCGAGCTATGCAGAGCTCGAGCCAGCGAGATGCTAAGAAATAACCAAACGGAGCAGGACTTTTGTGTCCATCGGCAACGAAAATCTCCAAGGGTATTTGAGCTCCGAGACCTGGTGTTTCTGATAAAGTGTTCCCAGAGCACGGGGAAGTTGGACTCCATAATGGGAGGACCATATCAAGTTACTTTAACTTTGTTTTACAGTTACTGTTGTGAATAAGAGCGTCAGCGACTAACCTCGCTGGTGTGGTGGATGTGCAGCGTTGCTGTGCATGAGTGGGGTACCCCAAAGAAGTTACTGTTTTGAGAAGACACATCAAGATACATTTGGCAATGCTTCTTGAGATGTGTGGTACTGGGTATGCGCTGCGGTGACATACCCAGGTATTGGCGCTGCGGTGTCCAATGGTACTGGGCTCGAACTGCGGGGCGAGTCCAGGGAATGTGGTGAGACACTTGCTGCGGTATTGTTGTCCACACATTCACAAATGTGCTGCGGTACATTTTTTATGAAGCATATTAATTGACATATTTGAAAGTATCTCAATTAATATGTAGTGGTTGTAGTACGGCCGTACATTGCGATGAATATAAGATGATGAAAGACTTAATTACGCTATGGCTGTGAAACTTTTGTTTTCAAAAGTAATTGGTGAATGAGGGCCTTAAAAGCGAGATGAATGTTTGAATAGGCAAATTTGCAAAGGAGGCTCAAAACTAATGCAATCAATTGTTACATTCTTAGGTGATGACAATCAGAATAACGATTTTGCAGAGGCAGGACCTTCTATCCAGCCTTCAACCAACGCTACAGAGAACTATGTTGCTGAAGGAGTGCCCGAGGACGGACACAGTCAGGAGAGGCCGTGTTAGGATCTATCAGATTAAATTTATTTAGTTGGCAACCTCCTTTGTCGGTTGCTCCTCTAAGAGCTGAATTGATTTTTAAAATCACCTAGGTAACGGTTTGTTAGTGGGTTACAAATTTTACACATTGGGTAATTGATTGTTTCCTTTTGAATTCGTTTATAAATTAGATACATTTCCTTAGTCTGTGATTTGTGTAAACTTAAGTTAAATATACGAAGGGTATTTGTGATTTTGTTCTTTCCCACTTCTGTTCTCTAAAAATATAAATGTAACGATTTATAAGGATTGTGGACAGCTTAAAGTTTTTTTTTTTGTTTAAATGCATTATTATTTATCCTTGCATATTCGTAATTATATTATACAATTTTACCATGAATAAAATTTGCAGGCAGCATCCCACTTTAAAAATCCTAAGATATCAATTGAAAATGAAATGAAATGAAAATAATTTATTAAATCCATTAAAATGTTCAACATCATTTAGATTCAGTCATTTTTCATCTACCACCCGGTTCGGAAAGCGGTTTTCACTAGAGAAGAACGGGCAAGAAACTCTAGTGTTGCTCTTTACAAAACCAGTTTACAATGTAGGAATTATTACAAAATTTACAAGTTGGTTTAATCAGAGCAGTTCATTAATAATTTGTATTTATATGCTCCATTAGCATATACAAATAATATGCGTATTGACAATGGTTTATATATATGTAATAATAACTGCAGTATTAATTATAAATAATATTTGATACGTGCAAGACAAGGAATCAGGAATTGGGACCTTTTTTACCTGATGGTGATTACAGTTCTACCCAAATAGAGCACCAATCGTCCAACATTCGAAATGAGTAAAACCGAAGGCACTAAGGGTAGATTTTAATACAAAAATTCCACGATATATTGAATATCGTTACATAGTAGGCCTCTAGACGCAGCTACCAATTTGTCCACGGTAGTCACGGATTGAAATCTCAGACCACATCTCTGACTTTTCGGAGTAATTTTTGTATAAATAGTCTATCACCAAACAGTATAACGGTGAAGGAAAACATCGTGAGGAAACGTTAGAATTTCTATAATAGGTAAAATTTTCCAACCCGCATCAGGCTAGCTTGGTGGACTATATGTCGTAAGCCCTCTCAGGCGTGTTCTTGATTGTAGAGGAGGCTCGTATCCTGGAGCGGGACGTATATGAGCTGACACAGTACAATGCAAATCCCGCTATATTTACTGAGTGGCTAAGTTTTAAGACTATATTTTGCTCCTTGGGTGACGATCGTTATCCAAGCGGAAACGAACATTCCACCACCAGCTTAGAATTTAGGCATATTATAAATTTAAGCCGAAGTGGCATGCGCCACTGATTATCTAATGCTATTTGTCGCAAATTTAGCATGTAGATAATACTGATAATACCACCAGTGTAGCTAGATAACGCTTTGATAATATTTAAATTCTGAAGATATAATGTTGAATAATTTTAATTATTTATTTTTCAGTTTCTTGTATGTTGTCGAGTGATTTTAATTCCAAATTTGAAGTAATCTAAAAATAATTTTATCCAGCTTAGATCGTGAAAGAAATTTGGCACATTTGAAACCTTAGAGGAAAGGCGTGATTTAATATAAATTTTATCCATACCAGTATTCATAATCATCATTAGCAATTAACATTTACGTGAGATGATTACATAGTATTTATTAAAGATGTTAGGATTGGAAAGTACACCTAGGTCGATGACTAATTAGACTTATGCTAGTAGTAAAACAGCATAATTTAACATAAAAATCTTTAATTCTTTCTCGTTGTATGACAGAAGAACGCGATTCTAGAATTTTACCGAAATTCTAACTCAAATGAAAATGTTTCCTTTTAGGTTTCATAACATGGGCAGTGCTATCAAATCAGGCAGCGGAACCTCTACCGCCACCAGAAGTGATTCCCCTGGACTGGTGGAAGCACTGCGTGTTGTACCAGATTTACCCTCGATCCTTCAAGGATAGCGATGGCGACGGAATTGGAGATTTGAAAGGTAGGTACTTTATCATTTTTGTTGTCCAGAGGGAATTATATAAAAGTAAATAAATGCAACAAACACATTAAGATCTAAAAAGTCTTTTGGCGTGGATATCAGAAACTACGAGAAACTGCGGTCTCACAAATACCCAGATCGGACACAAATATTTGTGGGCCACACAAACATTTGTGTTTGGAGATTAAACCCGCGACCTCTCGATTCACAGTCGACGTCTTACCAACTGGGAATTGGGTTAGGGACTCCAGGAATATCGAAGGCTGTGATCAGCTCTGAACTTTATATGGCTGAAGCTTGGCTTAAGACAACTATGACGATTACAAGAGGTCTAAACCCATACTATTGATTCGTTTTTCAAAAAAGGATTATATTAGATGGGAAGCAAAAAGTCCTACCTACATAAATTGTCGATGGCTGAATCAAACGCAACAGCACCTATGCTATTTTAATCAGATTTCCTTTAAAACGCTGGTACCAGTATAGTCCAGGTACCCCATTTCAGATATATTCAAACACTATACAAATTATGTCCAAAGAAATAAAAATAAATTGAATTTGTTACACAAATTTTTGTACCCCAAAATGTCATTGTTCAAGGACATAATGTGTTACCATTAGACCAGTTAATTATTCTGTCTTTTGTATCCGTATATCAAATATTCCTATGACATACAAATATGTAGCTTGCAATTACTAATGTCCCGTAATTACTATCAAAGCATTGTGTCCTCAATGCAGGATAATGGACAAAATAATGGCTTGGGTATATCCAACGTTACGTGCGGCCTTGATTCTATTGTTGGTTTAGTGATCCGTGTTAGTAAAGGAAAAGCTATCACAAAATAATGTTATTTTATCGACACTGCTACTTGTTTTTATCCGAAAAAATTCTTTTTTAAGACACCAAACAGAATTATTAGATGTAGTGATATGATGTAGCTAGAGCATAATTAATTTTATATATATTTTTATTATTTGAATGAATGGTGAGACGAGCCTGCCATTGGCCTGATGGTGAGTGATACTACAGCTTAAAGACAGTAGCAAAACCAAACAACACCATAAATTACAAAGCAATGCTTGGCATTCGACTGCGCGCTCCATTGACTGAAACATAATTTTAAATGTCAATATGTCCAGTAGTTACTTTGGCTACGATGCTCTTCTAACAAAAATATTACTGTGCATTTTCACTGCTGTTAGATGGGAGAAATAGATATTGTGGTGGTAGCTATCTAGGCGACCTCTCACATATCACCAGTAAATTAAAATTACTTTACGAAGCATAAATAGATATTGCGATCGATTTTAAACATATGTGGTAACAATACTCATATATAAGTTACGCAGCACGAAGGATCATAATATAATCACGGAATCCAATATTTCCAACGGAACTCCGTGTGAAAGAAATCCCAACGGCATTTTGCGGCTTGATGACAATTATTATGTAGTTAAACGCAGTCGTCTCCACTTCCTGCAATATTATTCACAATCATGTCATTTGGGAACATAAAAAAATGTTTTACACCAGTCATTATATTTTTACAAATAACAATTTCATATTTCGATGGATCATGCTGATGATTCAAAATTCTTTTTCATCTTCCATTCTGCACCTAGCTGACCATAGACTTTATATTAGTGGATATTACTGTAATCAATATGTTAATATACGAATAGGTGATATTAATATAAAAGCCAAAACCCTCACCAAAACCTCAACCAAAAATTGATAATATTTTGCCATTGCTGACAAAACAAATACCGAAATGGGAAATTATATAATAGCTTCTGTTTGATAGTCAAAAACACATTTAATTCACAAATGAGATCGATTTTTATATTCCATATGAACCTTTCTCATTTCAGTGCAGTGGTATTAAAAAAGAACGTACTAGGCTCACGATAACCCATAATCATCCGGCATGACCAAATAGTCAGGCATCCAATGAGGATATAACAAATTAGAAAAAAAGGCTCCCGATAACCCACTTATTAATATTAACAAAATTACAAAGTTTACTTTATCAAAAAACCAAAACGTTATAAGTAAACAAGATTTCCGCATAGATATAATTAATGTATCAGATAACAGCCAGCTCGGAAATAAATAACAATTATCAACATTTATATAAATATTTTAAGAAATATAAATAGAAATAGAAATATAAATATTTTAAGAAATTTAAAATTTATGGCAACAAATCTGATGAACTTTCATGGTGCTGTGTGATAGAGTTAAGATACTTGAATCTAAATGTTATGTTGATTACCTTGCAGCTACAGAAAAATCAATTAAAAGAAATGCCAAATATTTTTGGACTTTTGTTAAGCATCGGTACAATTCGAATGCTATTCCTAGTGTACTTAATTATAACAATGAATCTTTACTTTCTGGGGTCTCGATTTGTAACGCATTCTCATCTTATTTCCATTCAAATTTTCTTAATTCTAACTTTTTCAGTGGTGATACATGTTCGAACCAGCTGTCCTTTGACTTGTCGTCTAATAAAATAAGTCGCATTTATATTAAAGTTGATAATGTCACTAATTGACTACGCAAGCTTGATACATCAAAGGGTGCTGGTCCGGACAAAATTCCTGCCAAATTTCTTGTCAATTGTGCAACATCGATCTGCTTACCAATCACTATTTTATTTAATAAATCTTTGTCTACGTGTGTCGTACCCAGGATTTGGAAGTCTGCATTCATTACACCTGTGCACAAAAAAGGTTCGAAAACTGAGATCACTAATTATAGACCAATATCGAAACTTTGTATTATAGCCAAGGTTTTTGAAAGAATAATATACAATCAGATATACACAACTCTTTCTCAATCATTTAGTTCATTCCAAGATGGGTTTTTAAAGGGTCGGTCCACTACCTCGAATTTAATCCTTCTTAATGATTTTATTACCAAAGCCATGGATGATGGTGAGCAGGTCGATGTCGTTTACACGGATTATAGCAAGGCCTTTGACCGTATTGACCATGGGATCCTGTTGAAGAAGTTGAACTCCATGGGAATTTGTGGTGATCTTTTTAGGTGGTTTTCTTCCTATATAGAGAATAGGTCACAAGCTGTAGTGCTTAATAATTATATATCGAAATGGGTACCCGTGCCTAGTGGAGTACCACAAGGATCATTGCTTGGCCGCTACTATTTATAATTTATGTAAACGACATAGGCCTGTGCCTTAAATCCTCTAAATTATTATGCTTTGCAGATGACATGAATATCTTTAGGACTATTTCTAATTTCAATGATATGGAAGCACTTCAGAGTGATCTTTGTCGACTACAAGAGTACTGTAAATTGAACAAACTCGATTTGAACCCTTCGAAATGTTCCGTCATTACTTATGCAAGGAAACATAATGCCTTAATTACTGACTATACTTTGGGAGGCCTACCATTACCCAGGTGCCATACCACTCGTGATCTAGGGGTATATCATGACTGCAAATTAATTTTTGACAGACATGTTGAAGCTGTTGTGACAAAGGCTTCAAAATCCCTTGGATTCATAATGCGGATCTCTAAATCTTTTACTGAGACCAAAACTCTCAAAATACTGTATTGCACATTTGTCAGGAGCCATCTTGAGTATGCGTCGCAGGTCTGGAACCCACTTTATCATAAATATATTGAACGTATTGAGAATATACAAAAACGTTTTGTAAAATACCTTTGTTTCCACCAATAAATTCCATACAGCACCGATGATTATTTCCAACTCTGCAAAAAATTGCATCTACTGCCTCTTAGTAATCGTAGAGAAATAAGTGACTGCATATTCCTTTTAAAAATATTGCAAAATGATATTGACAGCCCCGAACTTTTGGCGAAAATATTTCTTAATATTCCTACTCGATCAATTCGTTTTAATCCACCAATACATGTATCCAAGGCATCTTCGAATTATAGACAGAATAGTTATTTGGTGCGTGCTACCAGGATCTTAAACAAATTGTGTAAACAACATGATCTTGATGCTTTTACAACCAGTGTATCTATGGCGAGAAGGCGCTTGAGCCAAAGTTTCTTTAGCCAATAAGTTATTTATTTTCTTACACATATTAGAATATATATTTTTTTATATCAGTGTATCTATAAGTGAAAACTTGTTATTAGCTCTATGTTATTTATACTGTGTCTAATCATTCTGTTATTAGCCGTAAGTTTTCCATGTTTTAAAATAAAATAAAATAAAATAACAATTCCAGGTATCATAAGCGAGTTGGAACATTTCGTGGAAGCAGGAGTAGACGCGATATGGATGTCGCCGATCTTCGAATCTCCAATGGTGGACTTTGGATACGATATCAGCAACTTTTACGAGATCCACTACGAGTACGGCACCATGGAAGACTTTGAGGAGTTGCTGGATAGAGCTCATGAACTGGGTAAGAATTGAAAACTATTAAAAGGGGTGGATGTTGAAGAGATCTGTGTCCCACAGTATGCGAGGCTAATAAAGATAATAATTGTAGACATAGCATGGCACAATCTTAAGTGGTACAAAAATTAACTATTATTGAAACTGACATGATATTAAATTTTTTGGTGGCGATAAAAGAATAGTTTCTTTGAATAAATAATGATTTTTAAACACTTTTGTAACCTCCTAAAATAAATAGATAGAATTACAAAATTCTAATATTCTACAACTATCAATACCAACTCAGCTTTAATCGGAATATCTCAACTGGTAAGCGCTTACAAGCAAATTAAATCGCCTTGTTGTTTTACGATAAAAAGGAAATTAATATGTTTTGTTATATATCTTTGAGGTATCATTATTTGATAAGATTTGTCGAACTCAATACGCTGAAATTACAATAAATGATACTGCGTATTTGAAGAACTGTGACGGCCATCTGATTTTGCTAATTTGACAATCAGTGCAGATTAGGTGCAACAGCACAGATAAGGTGATTAGATGCAAACTTTCGGCCTTGTGTGAAGGCCAAATGATTAGCTTTACAAATAAATGTTACAACCAATATATCTCACTGCCTAGCACGACTTGATCCCACAACTATTAGGTTTAAAAGTAATAATAATTAATTACCTAAATAAATATCTCAATGCAGTAATAAAGTCTACAATACACAAACAATTTAATTCTTTCAAATCGCCACAACAGATTCATCCTCAATTCTAATTTGCGTTGAAAATTGTCTCCAGGACTGAAAGTGCTATTGGACTTCGTGCCCAACCACGCCAGTAACGAATCGGAATACTTCATTAAATCAGAGGCTAGACATCCGTTTTACGAAGACTTCTTTGTCTGGGCCGATCCTCTGCCTGACCCTAACAATGCGACCAACAGGCGACCACCTTCAAACTGGGTGAGTTTTGGTTGAATTTAATAAAAACAAAGTTTCTGATTTTTTCAAGTTTAGAGCCATTATTTATTTTTATAAATCTTTCTGCATTCCACCAGGTCAGTCAATTCGGCGGCTCGGCATGGGAATGGAGTGAGGCTCGTCAGCAGTACTACCTCCACCAATTCGCGATCCAACAAGCAGACTTTAATTTCCGCAACCCAGCCGTCCAGCAGGAAATGTTCAACATCATGAAGTTCTGGCTGGACAAAGGCGCTGATGGATTCAGACTAGATGCCCTCCCATACATGATTGAGGCAGATCCAGCTGATCACAATGGAAGATACCCTGACGATCCTCTTAGTGGTCTTATTCAATTTGAGCCTCATCAGCTGGGCTATACCATTCCGTTGTACACCAAGGATCTGATTGAATTGTACGATATAGTGTATGAGTGGAGGGAGTTCATCGATAAATATAATATGGATAATGGAGGCGATACCAGGTAAAAACACATTCACCTACGTAGTTACTCAAATAAATTGTTTGAAAGAGTATTTAAATAAGTCATTCTATCTAGGTCGTAATCACAAAAATGAGTGTATTTGCCACAGTATTCCCCTCATATCATTAAAATAATAATTTTAAACGCAAGGAGGCGTCGGGATCCAAATTCAAAGGAGGAGAAACGGAAATTCAACGCCGCCTCTAGATCCAACAAGAGAGCCTTAGCTAAGGCCAAGGCGGAGCACATCCGCAGAATTGGCGAGCGACTCCAGAGCTACCCCTCTGGGAGTCGTGCTTTTTGGTCGCTCGCTAAGGCTGTGGAGGGTAATTTCTGCCTGTCCAGTCTCCCACCACTGCGCAAGTCCGATAACAGTTTGGCCCATAGTGCAAAGGAGAAGGCCGATCTCTTGGCCCTATTCTTTGCCTCGAACTCGACTTTGGATGACGGGGGCGCCACACCGCCGAACATCCCGCGTTGTGAGAGCCTCCTTTCTGACATAAAAATCACCCAGCGTGCTGTCAGACGGGAGCTCAAGCTTCTAGACGTCCATAAGTCGAGTGGGCCAGACGGTATCCCCGCAGTGGTTCTTAAAACGTGCGCCCCTGAGTTGACACCCGTGCTCACACGCCTTTACCGTCTTTCCTATAAAGCCAACCGGGTTCCGGCTTCGTGGAAGGTCGCCAATGTACACCCTGTCCCCAAAAAGGGTGACAATTCGGACCCTTCGAGTTACAGGCCGATTGCTGTCACATCCCTACTCTCCAAGGTTTTGGAGCGAGTGATAAACACTCAGCTCCTGAGGTATCTTGAGGATCGCCAGTTGATTAGTGACCGCCAGTACGGTTTCCGTCACGGTCGCTCGGCTGGTGATCTTCTTGTTTACCTCACGCACCGTTGGGCGGAAGCTTTGGAGAGTGGGGGTGAGGCGATTGCGGTCGGCCTTGACATTGCGAAGGCGTTCGACCGAGTGTGGCATCGCGCCCTTCTGGCGAAGCTACCTGCGTATGGAATTCCTGAGGGGCTCTGCAAATGGATCGCCAGCTTTTTGGATGGTCGGAGCATAAAAGTCGTAGTTGACGGCTGTTGCTCCGAGACCAAGACCATTAATGCTGGTGTTCCACAAGGCTCGGTGCTATCGCCGACACTCTTTATCCTGCATATCAATGATATGTTGTCTATTGACGACATGCATTGTTATGCATTGTCAGGGGTGCTCCTATCTAGTGGTCATGGCCTGTCCTAGAATAGGTGCTACGAGTACGCGACCTCGGCCCCCCGAGCTACTGCAGTCATTACAAACATTCCCTTCCATGACTGCAGTATCCACTCCTACAGGCCATACTCTCCTTTCCCATTATATCCTCTACTCACGAACCCTATTTCCTTTCCCCCGCTGATGATGGGCAGCAGCGTCGTCAGCGCGAGTCCCCTCCTGCGCTCGCCAACCCGCCTGCCAAGCGTGGCGAGTACTGGCAAATTACCCCTCAATGGCGACACAAAAATGGACCAGGCCCCCAGTCCCCGGCAGCCCCACTATTCCTGGCGATGGTAGCAGCCATGGTTACGGTGGGGCAGGGGGTGCTAAGAATCCCCGGGTTGGCCCCGGCTACCACCCCCGACGACGACTGGCCCTGGTAACACACAACATACGCACTTTGAGGACAGACGAGAAGATTGTCGAACTGGAAGAAGAATTGAGCGGGTTACACTGGGATATTCTGGGGTTATCGGAAGTCCGAAGAATCGGGGAGGATACGATAACCCTGAAGTCTGGTAACCTGCTCTTCTACCGGGGGGACGACCAACAGTCCCGAGGAGGTGTCGGATTTCTCGTCCACAGGTCTCTCATTAACAACATCGTATCCATCGAAAGTGTGTCGAGCAGGGTAGTATACCTTATACTCAGAATATCTAAAAGATATTCGTTGAAGGTCATACAGGTATACGCGCCGACCTCGACACACCCAGATGAAGAAGTAGAGGAGATGTATGAGGACATAAGTCGGGCCATACATACTTCCAAAACCTACTTCAATGTTGTTATGGGGGACTTCAACGCAAAGTTGGGCAAGAGAAGCGATGAAGAGTTGAAAGTGGGGCAATTTGGACATGGGCAACGGAACCTCAGGGGTCAGAGGCTGGCCGACTTTCTGGAAAAAGAGGGACTCTTCGCGATGAACTCTTTTTTTCAGAAGCCGCCTCACAGGAAATGGACCTGGTTGAGTCCTGACGGTTCTACGAGAAATGAGATAGATTTCATCTTGACGACGAATAGACGGATGTTCAGTGATGTCTCTGTGATCAACAGGGTGAAAACCGGTAGTGATCACCGAATGGTTAGGGGCACATTGAATATCAACGTCCAATTAGAAAGGCGCCGCTTGATGAAGTCTACGCTCCGACCTACTCGCGCCCATATCCAAAACCCCGAGAGCTTTCAACTCGAGTTGACAAACCGCTTTGATTGTCTAAAAGAAAACCTTGCAGTGGATGAGTTAAACAGCGGTTTGGTAGAAGCTGTCCATACGGTGGGATCTAAGTATTTTAGACCTCGCCGTAGAGATAGACCACAAAAACTCTCGATCCAGACTCTTGACCTCATGGCCGAACGTCGATCTTTGACGCTGCAGTCTTCCGTTGACGCCGAAGCATATCGGCGGCTCAATAGACGGATCTGGAAGTCTTTGCGACACGATGTCCGTGCTCACAATACTGTGAGCATTAAGGAGACAATTGAGCGGAACGAAGGCTCCAAAGTGTTTGCAAGAGACTTGTCTATTGGGCAAAGCCAGTTGTCTAGGCTGAAGACGGAAGACGGCCGCGTGGTATCGACGAGGGCAGAGGTATTAAGGGAGATCGAGAGGTTCTACGGACAGCTTTACACCTCGGTTGCCAAACCTGCTGTTAGCTCGGCCGAAGACCCGAGAGCCGAGTTAATCCGACACTTTAGCGATGATATCCCGGACATCAGCCTGTTTGAGATTGAGATGGCCCTCAAACAACTTAAAAACAACAAGGCGCCGGGTGAGGACGGAATCACTTCAGAGCTTCTGAAAGCGGGCGGAACGCCGGTACTGAAAGTCCTTCAGAGGCTCTTCAATTCCGTTCTCCTCGAGGGCTCAACGCCGGAGGCATGGAGCAGGAGTGTGGTGGTACTGTTCTTCAAAAAAGGTGATAACACTTTGCTGAAGAACTACAGGCCCATCTCGCTCCTGAGCCATGTCTATAAGTTGTTTTCAAGGGTCATCACAAATCGTCTCGAAGGCAGGTTTGATGACTTCCAGCCTCCCGAACAAGCCGGTTTCCGAAAAGGCTTTAGTACCATAGACCATATTCATACGCTACGGCAGGTTATACAAAAAACCGAGGAGTATAACTTGCCGCTTTGTTTAGCGTTTGTGGACTATGAGAAAGCCTTTGATTCGATCGAGACATGGGCTGTGCTACAGTCTCTTCAGCGGTGCCACATAGACTATCGGTACATCGAAGTGTTGAGGTGTATATACAACAACGCCACCATGTCGGTCCGAGTACAGGATCAGAGCACGAAGGCTATTCCACTACAGAGAGGCGTGAGACAGGGAGATGTCATATCTCCGAAACTGTTCACTGCCGCGCTGGAAAATGCCTTCAAGCTCTTGCAGTGGAAAGGATTCGGCATCAACATCAACGGCGAGTATATTACTCACCTTCGATTTGCCGACGATATTGTAGTCTTGGCAGAATCGCTGGAAGACCTTAGCACTATGCTCGAAGACCTTAATCGAGTTTCCCAACAGGTGGGTCTTAAAATTAACATGGATAAAACGAAGATCATGTCGAATATCCATGTTGTGCCCACCCCCATTGGAGTTGGGGGCTCGACTCTCGAAGTTGTAGACGAATATGTCTATTTAGGACAAGTGGTCCGGTTAGGCAGGTCCAACTTCGAGAGAGAGGTCAATCGGCGAATCCAACTCGGTTGGGCAGCGTTCGGGAAACTTCGCGACGTCTTCTCGTCCAAAATACCTCAGTGCCTAAAATCGAAAGTCTTCGATAGTTGTGTGTTACCAGTGATGACATACGGCACCGAGACGTGGCCTCTGACTGTGGGCCTCATTAAAAGGCTCAAAGTCACTCAACGAGCCATGGAGCGGGCTATGCTCGGTGTTTCCCTACGAGATCGAATCAGAAATGAGGAGATCCGTAGGAGAACCAAGGTTACCGACATAGCCCATAGGATTGGCAAGTTGAAGTGGCAGTGGGCCGGGCACATAGCTCGTAGAACCGATGGCCGTTGGGGCCGAAAGGTTCTCGAGTGGAGGCCACGTACAGGCAAGCGAAGTGTCGGACGCCCGCCTACAAGGTGGACGGACGATCTGACTAAGGTCGCAGGAAGTCGCTGGATGCAGGCCGCTTCCAACAGGTCATTGTGGAGATCATTGGGGGAGGCCTATGTTCAGCAGTGGACTTCCTGTGGCTGATATGATGATGATGATGATGATGATTGTTATGCAGATGATAGTACGAGTGACGCGCGGTACATCGGCCAACGGAGCCACTCTCGGGATTCCATTATAGAAAGACGGTTTCAACTTGTGTCTGAAGTCGAGAGCTCTCTGGGGCGGGCCTCCGAATGGGGTAAATTGAACCTAGTTCAATTTAACCCTTCGAAGACACAAGTTTGCGTGTTCACTGCGAAGAAGGACCCCTTTGTCATGGCGCCGCAATTCCAAGGAGTTACTCTCCAAGGATCCGAGAGTATTGGAATCCTTGGCATCGAAATATCAAGCAAGGTCGACTTTAGGAGTCATTTGGAGGACAAAGCCAAACTGGCGAGCAAAAAGTTGGGAATCCTGAACAGAGCCAAGCGGTACTTTACGTCGGGCCATAGATTGACGCTTTACAAAGCGCAAATCCGGCCCCACGTGGAGTACTGCTCCCACCTCTGGGCAGGTGCCCCAAAATACCAGCTCGACCCACTTGACTCCTTGCAGCGACGAGCTTGTCGAATTGTCAATGATCCCGATCTCACGGACAAATTGGAACCGTTAGGACTGCGGAGAGACTTCGGATCTCTCTGTGTGTTCTATCGTTTGTTCCATGGGGAGTGCTCCGAAGAGTTGTTTGAGATGGTACCACCGTCGCCTATGTACCATCGCACCACACGTTTCCGCAGTAGAGTTCATTCCCACCACCTGGAGGCGTACCGCTCCCGAACGGTACGTTTCCAGCGTTCTTTTCTACCACGTACGTGCAAGCTCTGGAATGAACTCCCTGCATCGGTGTTTCCTCAGCGCTATGACCTGTCCTTCTTCAAACGAGGTTTAAGGAGAGTTCTATCCTTGAGGTAGGCAGCGACTTTGTTGTGCTAGCCCCCTGGCACTACGGAAGTCCATGAGCAGCGGTAGCCGCTTACCATCAGGCGGGCCGCTAGCTCGTCTGCCTACTAGGCAATAAAAAAAAAAAAAAAAAAAAATATAACTCATCATGATTAGCATACCCAAGAGTTCTAAACATATATTTTTTCTTTCTCAGGGTCCTTTTCTCCGAAGGCTACGCCAACGTGACCATGACGATGTTGTACTATGGTAACGAGGACGGCGAGATAGGTGCACACTTCCCGTTCAACTTTGACTTCATCACAGACCTGTCCGCCGGCTCCAACGCCCGGGACTTCGTCTACATCATCCTTAGGTGGCTCACCTACATGCCTTACGGCGGCGTGCCTAACTGGGTGGTAAGTAGTACTATCTGTATTATTTAACTCAAACTGTCTGCCTCTGTGGCGCAGGTGGTTAGATGCCAGCAATGAAACGAGGGTTGCGGGGTCCCTGAATCGAGACAAATGTTTGTGTGAACCACTAGCAGCATTTGTTTACGGACAATGTGTTTGTGACACCGAACAGTCTCTCGTAGTTCCTAATAGTCACAACACAAGACTCGATCTGAGTGTGAGGTCAGGACTAGATGACTGTTGGGTGTATTTATTTTATAAAACATAAGAATAAAACCCAGAAAATAATTACGCGACAAATTTTTTTGTTCCGTTTACAATACAATCTTCTATCGTGAAAACAAAACATTCTAAGTTATTTTTTATGTGCGTATCGCATAGTACGAAATGGACAAAATAATTAATACTTTAAGAAAAAGATTGATAATTCACTCAAAACTAGCGGAACATTTAATTTTATTACCGGTAGAAGATTACTGACTCATGAATATGCAGAGTTTAAGTGCGAATATCATCTGAAACTTATTTACTGTAATATTTACCTCCTGAATTAGTTATAACTATACTCAGATATTGACGGCAATATTCTCGTTTACATTTACTTTACATCTACGTGGCAATTAAATTACATCTGAACATTCCTTTCTATTTCCAGTTCGGAAACCACGACAACAACCGTATGCCGACTCGTTTCCGCCACGACATGGTCGACGGCTTGAACATGATCAACATGCTTCTCCCAGGAGTCGCAGTCACTTACCAAGGCGAGGAGATCGGCATGAGGGACGGCTACGTCAGCTGGGAAGACACCGTGGACGTGGAAGCTTGCAACCGAGGCGACCCTGACACCTACCATCTGTACTCTAGGGACCCGGCTAGAACACCGTACCATTGGAACAATTCCACCAAGGCTGGATTCACTACAGGCAACTGGACTTGGCTACCGGTCGCTGATGATTACATGGAAATCAATTTGGCTAAGCAGATGGAGGATACTAGGAGTCATTTTAAGGTATTTATAACCGTTCTTTGTTATAATTTTTCGTTAAGTTCAAATTATCAAGCTTTGTTATAAGACGATCTGAAGGAACTTTCATCTCGATTTCATGTGAATTGTGAAGATTATTGAGGCATGTTATTCCGAATCACAATACTTTCATTATAATCTATTAGAATAATATTTTTGAATGGCTAATTTATTTATTGATTAAGCATAGGTGCAGCTACAGAAAACACATCAATAAGAGGAGTCAGGACTATGTATATGACTATTGGGTGTTATTTATTATTCTTAAACAAACTCAACTTATTCCAGAACTACCAAGCGCTAACCACCCTTCGTAAGGAGAAGGCTCTCTCCCACGGCGAATACGACATCAGAGCGCTGTCAGATAGGACCTTCTACCTGGTCAGGAGTCTGAGGACCTACGACACCTTCGTCCTTTTGTTCAACGTCAGCGAAGGTTCTGACACCGTCGACCTGAACAGAGTGCCACACCTCACGTTCCCAGCTACTGTGAGGGTATCTAGTATTCACTCTGCGAGATTGCCTGGGTATGTTATTGAAGCTATTTAGTAATTAAGAGCTATTTTCTAACATGTTCTGATTTGAACTTGGCGTGTTGAGTGATCATTTTCTAGTACGCCAATATTTTTAACAAACTTGGTTTTGATAATGTTTTCTCGATATACAAACTTCTAAGTAAATAAAAACATGTCAATATGTAATTTTAGTTTGACATAAATACTTATAGAAATTGATCGATCCCGTCTCCTAGTCCCATATTTATACTTAGATTTCATTATATTTATATATTTTTTCAGAACCCTGATCCGAGACAACCGAATAACTCTACAAGCCGGTGAGGCGTTGGTACTGCGGTCGGAACCTATATAATTTAATAAACTTTAATGTAAATAGAATAATTTGTAAATATATTTATGATTATTTATTTTTTATCGATAAATAATAATTATAATAAACATACACTTATATTTGTAAATAAAGTAAAAATATATTAAAAAAGAAAATGTGTTTGATATATTTAAATATTCTGATTAGGTTTCCTCGCGATAATTCCTTAACCGCCTTAAATAAACAATAAATGCCTATGATGTTTTTGAACAAAGGACGATATTCGCCAGGACATACCAGATAAAAGGCCCAGGCAGCAAGTAAAGTTTATTACAAACATTACAGCACTGATAACCCTCAATTTGGCACGGAATGGTGGAATTTGGCACGGGACGCCTGCGGCTGACCGCTGCGTCGCAATGCCAGCCCATCGTATACATCGCGCCAGATATGATGTCTCGCGTAGATTTGCGATAGGGTCCTGTGATAGCCAGCACTAACTTTTAATAGAAGTTAGATTGTCTACTCTCGTATTTTTGAAGTCCCTGTTATCGTAATATCAACTACTACAAGTTTACTGGTGGTAGGTCTCTCATATGTGAGAGGCCGTCTGGGTAGGTAGCATTGTTATGATTATTTGTCCCGCCAAACAGCAGTGTAAATGCACTTTTGTGTTTCGGTTTGATGGACATTGTAGCCAGAGTAACTACTGGATATATTGAGACTTAATATTTTATGTCTGAAATTGGCGAGCGCAGAGGAAAGCCAATCATAGTTTTGTAATTCAAGACATTGTTTAGTATTGCTACTGTCCATGAGCGGTGGTATCGTTTACCATCAAGCAAGCGACATGCTCGTCTCGTCAGTCATTGCAAAACAAAATTCTTACTATTGTGTCATGTTACATATGGATTAATGACCCTTACAAAATCATCAGTAAATTCGTAGATCATGAAAGACTGTGTACGCAATCGAGATTTTTTCGGGACTTTGGCTTTGGTCAAATTATATTAAAAATAGGTCTTTGGTACAAACTAAACCTTCATGTAGCTTTACAAAAAAAAACGTAATTCTAGAGCTATGTAATTACTGAGCACGGTTTATTTCCACGATATAAAGGTGTAACGGGTGATTATTAGGAGCGATCTGTAAAGCAACCTATTTTAATATGACGAATTATTTTTTTCGGTGCCGGATTGAACCGGCGATCTTACGTTTCACAGCCGGCGATAACCAACTTTGCCACGAGGCCGTCCATAACTTGCTTTGTAAATGAATTGATAAAATGCAGCTACTTCATATATAAGTGATGCGATCAATAAACTTCGTATAGTGTCATTGTTGTATTTGTCGCATTTTTAAATTATTCCTTCAGTAATTGAAAATTTTGTCTGTTTTAAAATCTTGAAAGGTATAGTATTTTATTCCTTGTAGCTGTCATTCCTTATTTTGAACGTTGAATTATTACTAGAAGACGCATGAACCATTTTTTTTTGTTATATTTAAATTGATTCATGTTACAATAATGAATTCCTTTATGTGTTCTAAATCTTAGTAAATAAGTTATAAATAGATTAATCCTTTTATTTAAAGTCTCTGTTTCTTATACGAAATTAGAAAATAAATTACTGATTGAAAAAACCATAAGCATATACGCATGTATAAAAGTGTCACATATGGAAATAATTAATTTGGAACCTTTTAAACAATTCCATCGCTTCATAAATTAATGGCTAGATCATTATGTGAAGACGAAACTTCTGCAGCAATAGTGTCTTAATTTCTGTTTTTAATTTAAATTACCCTCTTACTTAATACCTGACTATTTTTGTTGCATTTCCCAACTGCTACGCAATCTAATATACTAGTTTCTAACAAAAGTGTAGTTTTAAACCACATTGTTGAATTAAAATCGTTAACTTTCGCGAGAGCCAACTGACCTATATAAACCCTAACTAGTTTTGAGTAGATAACTTTAGACCTGATATGCTCTAGGTAATGTTCCTATGTTTAAAAGTGCGTGGTGGCCTGTTGGTAAACGGACTAGACGCGGCTGCCAACATGTTCACGGTGGTCGCGGGTTCGAATCCCAGGGCACACCTCTGACTTTTCGGAGTCATGTGTGTATTGATAGTCAATCACCACGCACTAAAACGGTAAAGGAAAACATCGTGAGGAAACCTGCATACCATAGCGATTTATAAGAATTTCTAGGGTATGTAAGTCCGCCAACCCGCACTGGGCCAGCGTGGTGGACTATATGGCCTAACCACTCTCAATCGTTCTCCAGATTGTAGTGTAGACCCGTGCCCTGCAGTGGGACGTATATGGGCTGATACAAAATGTTCCTATGGGAATAATTACGTTACAATCTGGGATAGTTTTAGTGTTTGCTGTTTGAAACATTCTGTTCTATTCCAAAGAGTAAGTAAATGGTCATTTAGTGTGTTAATTATGCTCATAGATGGCGTTAATAACAGTTTTGTGTGGGCTGTTGCATTAGTGTAATTGAATGCATTAGTTAAGTTTTCTGAGATATTGAATTCCATTGAGATATTGTAAATTTATGTGAGAAAAAAAATCTTAGTGCATTATAATACCTATTTTGTAATACTACTCTTATATGTTTCTCTACAATCGTGAAATTTTTGAGTACATAAGTCTTGCTAATTCAAATACGTAATCAATTTTAAATACGTAATCATAGGAATAAAATGTCGCAAAGATTATTTAATTTAGTCGCTTAAAAATACGAGTAAGCATTTTGGAAGGGTTAATTACCTTTACGGACAGGTTTGGACCGCTTCTGTATAATTTATTGCAAATTAGTAAATATTTTTGTTGATAAACATGTTTCGTTAATTATTTCGTGAAGGCAACCACCGAAACGGCGCAGAAAATTAAAAATGATTGTTCGTGAACTGAAAAATATGTTTTTTAGATATTCTCTATTTTTGGTACAAGATGAATGAAAGCTCATCTGGTGGAGGAAAACCGCTGCGCCTTTTATAAATAATACGAGGCTTCGAACTTAGTGCTTTACGGGTCTCTCAAAATAGAAATCGTATGGAAAAAGTTGACCAAGGCTGTGGCTGATTAATGAGAAGTAGAAAAAAACTAGTATTCATATACTTAACGAAACCTGCATTGAAAAAAATTCACAAGCCCATACAAAGATCAATTAAAGCATGTTATATCGGTTAATAACAACGTGTTACAAAGACTTGCTAACTCGCACGTGGATCACGTAGAGACGATCCAACATTTGCTATTACTTTAACTTCCTGCATAATTGGAACATTACAGTAATTAGTGCTGTGAGTAAAATAGGGAATTCACGATCACCACTGAATTCAACATGCATACATTAATTTAAAACAAAAAAGTGCTAGATTCTCCCTCCAATCAGATAGCGATAATTATACAAAATATGGTTAAATCATAATAAACAACTTAAGCACAGTGTTCAAGAAATAGACAGTTACCAGGCTTACATATCTTTGTCAACGCAAAATAAATTGTTTCATGCTCATTTATATTCTTTTGAGGGGTAACAAAAAAACAAATGAAACCATCTTAGGTGTTATAAATAGTGAAGAGGCATATAAGCAGGCCTGTATAATTGTATCGCATGCCACGGGACTGCCGTATGATGACATTTGATACTCTACCTGGACGGCATTTGCGCTTACCATCAGGGACAGTGTAGTCATTACGCCGGACCAAAAAAAAGTTTTAAGATGGTGAATTACGTTCAATTATACGTCCTCGCTGTTGTGATATGGATGGGCAGTGTTATTGGGAGTGAAGCGAAATGCGAGAAACGGCAGCTGAAGAAACTCGACTGGTGGGAGCGCACCATTGTCTACGAGGTCATCGTGAGGTCTTTTAAGGATAGCAACGGCGATGGTTCTGGAGATCTTAGAGGTAAGATAAAAATCTTCATTATTACCTACTAGCCACCCAGTTGTAAATGCATTTTTTTGAAAATATTCTATCGCCCATGTTCATCAGGGATACTGTAGGATTCTAAAGGTGAAAGAATTTTCAAATCACTTTCAGAGCCTATTCAATACAAACAATGAAATATGTATTTCCTCTTTATAATACTGGTATAGACATCATGGGTCGTGCCGATGCCGGCCAAGTGGGGAAAAACTTATTTAAAACATTGAAGTAACAAAAACAGGTGAAAGTGACTACTAAACAATAAGGAAAGTAGGTTTATTTTATAGGTCCGGCAACCGAACAAAAATATTACCAAATGGTAAATAATCACTGCCGCCCATGAACATCCACAAATCATGGTCATAGAGATAGAGAGAGGTCTCGCTGGTCCATCGAATCGGAATGGGAGTGGGATCGAAATTCAAAAGGTTATTGGGCATCTGGAAATCTCACTCAACCAAGGAAACGTGTCAGTAAAGCTGTGGCTTCACGACGATCTTCTGGGAGCCAGTGGTTAAGCCCTGGATGAGTCTGACCATTCAGGTTGAATGACAATAACGTGGCTCTACAACTATTAAAGAAGGTAGTTTATTATAGAGCTAGCAATATGTACATGGGCGGTTAGGAAAATGTGATGACAGAACTTGAACGTGTACGGATTTGCACTACACGGAGATAAAAAAATTCCATCGTCCTAGCGACGATTTACCTCATTTCAATTTTTACAGGTATCATAAACAAGTTAGACTATTTCGTAGACCTAGGCATAGAGACCATCTGGCTCACTCCATTCTTCGAGACACCGTTCTTGAACCTTGGCTACGACATCAGCAACTTTTATGAAGTAGATCCGTTGTTCGGAACCATGAATGACTTTGAGGAACTCGTGGAGAAAGCACATAAGCGCGGTAATGTCATATTCCTTATTTAACTTTACCCTAAAATAACGGCAATAAACAGTAATGGTAATTAAACTGAACTGGAAGTATTGGGATTTGTTTACTTAAATATTGGGCTGTAAAACTTGAGGTTTTGATTTCGACATTTAGTTAGCAGAATTCACTTTATGTAACTTTTGAACTTTAAAAAGGGTACGGGCATAAACTTGTCGAATTCAAATCCGGAAACACAAACATTTAGAAGCACAAATCTCAAAAGGTTTAAAAATTGAATATTATACAGTTCTGAAAGATTATATTTAGCTTAGAGTAATTACCTCTAGAGAGAGCCTAAATGTACTGTACATCGCAAAAATGAGACACACCGATACGAATTTCTTTATGTCAGAATGAGATGCAAAATAATGTTCTATTTCATGTGACGTGCCGCGTTTTGTTGATGGGCGAAAAAAGAATTTCGCCAGACAAAGCGACGTCGTTCAAGCAATAAAGCAACCTAATGTAATTGTAATAGGGTCTATTTTAAATCAAGGCCACAATATGGCGCTTATTTTCTTGTGTTGCTAGATATAGCTATTGATGTCTCATGTGCGGTTACAGCGTGAATCTCTCTAAAGATATTTAGGTATTCGAATTTTAAAAATGGCACACTCGTTTAACAACCTTTTATCAACTTATTATATTTTTAATGATAGCAAAACCTATCAGGTTTAAGGATATTGCTGGATTACGTCGTGAATCACTCCAGTATATTATCCTATTACTTCGAGAAATCTGTAGCCCGGGAACCAGGGTACGAGAACTTGTACGTATGGGCTGATGGCAGACCGGACCCTTGCAATAGTAGCAACCGCCTTCCTCCTTCTAATTGGGTAAGTTTTATTATAATTCTGTATCAGCCCATATACGTCCCACTGCAGGGCACGGGCCTACTCTACAATCGAGAATACGATTGAGAGTGGTTAGGCCATATAGTCCACCACGCTGGCCTAGTGCGGGTTGGCGTTATTATAATTAATATCTAAAAATATGTGACAAAACTTCAGGAAATTGTTACCGTGGAATTAAGTCAAATATATGACTTCCAGATTAGTGAGTACGGAAAAAGTATGTGGACCTGGAACGAAAAGAGACAACAATACTACCTCCACCAGTTTGCAGTAACACAAGCAGACGGCAACAACACTGAGCCTTTCGTCATTAATGAACGGCTAAAGATCCTTGAATTCTGGCTGAACAAAAACATTGATGGATGGAGGGTAGCCGATATCGACTACTTCTACGAGGCAAACCCTGAGGACTACGGAGGAATGTACCCTGACGAACCACTATCAGGCAAAAGGTTCACTGATCCGAAGAACCCTAATTGCTTAGATAGAAAGTACACGAGGTTATTGCCTGAGAATTATGAGCTGCTGTACAGCTGGAGGGATTTCGTTGATGCATTTAAAGATGATCGTAACACTGACACAAAGTGAGTAGATAAATGCTTATAAAATTACTTTCTTAATGCTTAAAATAAAACAATAGTTTCAACGAGTGATTATTCTTACAAATCAATATCGTATATCTCTTGGAAGTAAAGTGCAATTATCAACTTCCTGCAAAATTTACTAGGTTCGATGTCGTTGGTTTACTACGCTTGCCGTTACTTACATTTGTTTACCTTTCAGGATTCTAGTTTCCGAAGCCTTCGGAGACATCGAACAGACCATGTTGTGTTATGAAAGTCTTCAGGGTAGAAGCGGCGGTCATTTTTCATTCAATTTTGATCTGATATTTAAGATCAACGCTAAATCGGACGCTAGAGACTACGCGTACAATATTAAACGTTGGTTAACCTACTTGCCTTATGGACATGCACCTAATTGGGTGGTATGTATTTTTTTACTTAAATTTGGCTAATATATTTTCAAGGTTTATTATTTTTACGAGTATTGTGAAATTATTGTGTATAATATTCTAAGAATATACTATTACGCAGAAAAACTATAACTAACCAACCGTACATATCTAATTTGCAATGAAAAGATACTTAACAACTACCAAAGTTATTAAAAGAAAGTCACATTATTTTCAGTCTGGCCACCACAACATGAAAAGAGTTTCCAACAGACTTGGATGTCGCTTGGTGGACGGCATTAATCTCCTTGTCCTCATCCTTCCTGGAGTCGCCGTGACGTACTACGGAAACGAGATCGGTATGAGAAGTGCCACTGTCAGTCGAGCTCAGAGCAGAGATATATATGTGACCGAAACTGGAGACTTGACTAAATCCAGAGATCCTTACAGAGCCCCGTTTCAGTGGGATGATACTGTCAGTGCTGGGTTCTCGAGTAATGTGACTACGTGGCTGCCGGTCGCTGAAGACTATGAAACAATTAATCTGAAGGCCCAAATGGAAGCAGATCGAAGTCATTTCAAGGTAGGGTGTGGGAATAATATCTTGCAATAATACATTCGCCACTTAAGGTATAAAATTGAAAATATCATTAATATATGGAAAACTAAACATTTTTGCGATACAAGAGTTAAGTGGAAATTGACATCAGATCATAATATGATAAAACCACTAAAGAAGTTGGCGCTCTTCCAATTGTTAAAATACAAACATCTGCAATATCAGAATCAATATTAACTATTCATCATTTTAAAATATACTTCCAACGTTATGAAGCATATTACTAACAGCTCAATTCTCAACTCCAGGTCTACCGCGCCATGACCAGACTTCGCAAAGAAGAAGCTATATCATGCGGTCACACCCACATTCGGGCGATCACGTACAACACTCTCCTGGTAGTAAGATACCTGAAGACCTGTTACTCTTATGCTCTACTCTTCAATGTGGGAGACGTACCTGATGAAGTAGACCTCAAGAGAGATAGGTACTTGAAAGGTCCTCTCGAAGTACGGATCGCAAGTGTCAATTCTACTAGAGAAGTTGGGTAAGTACAAATTACTAGCAATAGCTCCGAAAAAACTAATTATTTGGATTTTTATTTACACGAATGAAGTAATGAGCAGGTTGTTTTGTTATGGTAAATAATATGATTACCCATAAAAAAAAAACTAAACCTAAATGCTGCAATGCCTATCTTTTGATATTAGTTATGGCCACCAATCACTGGTTTCAATGCTATTAAAACTACAACTCAATCGAACGTGCGCACTGATTATAATTTAGACAAACGGTTGGTCCCTGCCCAGAGAGCATTGAATTTGAGGTACTTACAGAAGTATCCATTACTGGCACGAACTCATTTTATTACAGTGAAACCTCACACATATTGGAGGTCATTAATGTCCTAGAATACACCAAGTTAATCATGATCCCGTAAAAATATATAATTGCGCTTTTTTGCAGGGACAAGATTCAGTTAGGAACCATCACGCTGCAACCGGGAGAGGCGCTGGTTTTACATTTTCAACCAGAAGAAAAATTTTAGAATCTCTTACATTTGTAAATGTTAATAACTAAATTCATTCATATAAAGTCTAAATTAATTGAAAATAACAATACTTTTAATTAAGTCCGGACTAAATTAAGCGATGATTTTTACCATTTACACAAGTTCAAGTTCAAAAATCACATTAGCAAAGATTTCTTCACTGACTAGCTGGACACAATCTGCATCCACCAATTTATCAGGCCACCGTACTTTATAGACCACAAGTATAATATAATGTAATCATAAATATATCACACCGGGTCATAAACGCTTATATTCAGTACCTCAAACAATTCTAGAAAAAAGGAAATATAAATATACTGTTTTGATATTGTAACTAAAGCTGTAGGTATGCAGATAACCACACTTGAATAAGAGGTAATAAATTGACCAATTTGATTATCTAAATTGTTATAATGGATATGAAAAAAAAGTAATATTCTTCGCAGTCAGGTTAAACTATTGCAATAATGTTATGAAATCGATATCCAGCTTATGATATTTCTCATGGGTTATGTTATGGGGGGTAGATTAATATTTCTATGACTGAGCAATAAACAATATTGAATGTTTGGGATACACGTAGGCACGTATTTAGACGAAGATATAGAATTTGTGAAATTAGGAGCTATAGCATGAAGGGTAAAAAAGGGTAAAAAGTCTACATGAGATCTGATAACTTTTTGACAATGCATGCCATATGATCTCCGAAAAGAAGCAAATTTAACATGAAAATATTCTTGGTGGGAAACACATTCCTTACGAAGACATTGCTGCAATGTTGCAGAAATGTGACTTAGTTTATACATTTTCAAATAAATCCAATGGTGTCATGCTCAGACTGAATAAAGCTGTAATCTGTATATTCTAGAAAAAAGAGAAATATTTTAATCAGAATAAGACATGATAAAAGATACAACAAACTACAAGTATAATCTTACATACAAACGAATAAATCAATAAAGATATTGGTGTGATAATACGGAATGTTAACAATATTTCAGAAATAAAAACTGAATTATGATAACATTTACAACCATATTTCGGAGTGATAAGCGACCTTTAGGACCCCCAGTGAGAAACTCGTCAGTCAACATGGCTAAGTTGTGGAAGGTGGCTGGCATCACAGTGGGGATCCTCCTAGTTGTGGGGGTCGTAGTGGGATGTATCGTCTGGGCGGTCCTAGCGAGCCGGGGCCCATCGCCTCCAGAGTTAAGGGAACTGGACTGGTGGGAGAACACGGTGATATATCAGATATACCCGCGGTCTTTCAAAGATAGCGATGGCGATGGAGTTGGGGATTTGAAAGGTTTGTACAGTATCTGCGATTTTTTTCTGATTCTTTTTATCCAAATTCAATAAAATAATTAAGTATAAAACCTACACGTACACTAATGTCCAAAACTTCTTCAATTTGGAGAAGGTCTATCGATTTAAAGTAATCGATGGGTTCCACTACATTTAGTATCCATTAACGTAAATACCACCATGGAAAGTATCAATATCAACTTCCAAAATCAAATCAAATATTCCAAACTAAAACCAGACTTTTCCATTTGACAATTCGATCTGGAATCACTAATACTTCATTAATGATTCAAGCGAGCTCCGAAACTTTTGCTCTCGTAATTACCAAGTTTTAATAAAATCTTCTATCGCCGAATACTAGCGGCCCGGTCCCAATTAAGTTGGATGCAATTATTCCTCTCCCTTTAGTAAATCATTTAGAAACCCTTATATCTTCCTTATATATCTCTCGCATGGTGTATACGCTACGCACTAAATGACAAAAAATAACCGGCGAAAAAAAATATTGAAATAAAATTCTATAGTTGCTGCATTCATCGGAATTAATGATGTCTACGTATATAAAAGTTGAATATACTTGAATCATGACTACAATATTGGTATTCAATAATGAAATTATACTCCAACATTTCTAAAACAGCAAAGAAAAGATCAGACTCTGTAATGTTCTGTATGCATGTTAAATATTTATCAGCAACCAGTTCAATATGTAAACGAAGCAGGCGCTTCATTTATAAACACGCAACCATATCTGAAACCATACGAGATTCCAAATTGTTTACAGCAGAGAGCAAACTCCTCCAAAAGAGTATGGATAAAGACAAGAAGGCTACATTGGAATCCGTTCATGCAATCTAGAAGGTTGCCAACACCCAACTGTAGAAGGTTAACATCCTTAAACTTATAGGCTTATTGTATATTGGACAATTTAAGGTCGTTCTAAATTTTCCAATTTTGTCTTCAACTCAGGTATCACCGAAGAAATGGAGCATTTTGTGGAGTCCGGTGTCGGAGCTATATGGATGTCGCCAATCTTCCCATCGCCCATGGTGGATTTTGGGTACGACATCAGTGACTTCTACGACATTCACTATGAGTACGGCACCATGGCAGACTTCGAGGAGTTGGTGGAACGAGCTCATGAGCTTGGTAAGTTTAGAAAGTTTATATTTTAATTCCCTTTTCATAATTTGCTTGGTGTTACGTTAAGTATGCTTTTATATAAATTTTATTTTACTATTTCTAATGATTGCATTTTATAAGCTCTACTCTTGTCTTAATGTTTGATTTTATCAAACCATAAATTAAAATCAAAATTCTTTCTGTTTCATCAAATTTCATTAATCTGTAATACTGGAATGCCTCGGCGTAGTTGTACTAGGGTACCTACAGTTACAAAGCTCAGGTCTCGAGTTCGAATCCCAGGTTGGGCAAAGTTATATTGGATACTTCTATTCAAAATCAGCCCAGTGTCAAGAATTTGTGCTCGATATGGTGATAGGCTCGCCACAATCACATCGTGGGACAGAACAAATAAGGCGAAATGTGGGTTTCCTGGCACCTCTGCCTACCCCATCTGGGAAAAAGGCGCGTGCTTATGTATGCATAAATCTGTAATATTCATACAACTAGATTGATTACTAACTAGGGGTCTGGCCCGGCTCCGCCCAGGTGTAGATAATTTTTTAATCGAGTCCACATCATCAATATATTATTTCCTATGCCATTTTATTTATATTTTATACTTAATGCCATCATCTGCACAACTTTTCTTGTCCTGTCCCGTACCACCCTTTATATCCCGTCCCGCCCCGTCTCACTCTCATTCAAGGCATGTAATCCTGTCCCATCCCATCCCTTTAGAGTTTTAAAAATTACAGATATTTGAATTACTTCCACGGGTACACTACATTTTTGGTAATAAAAGGCAGCCTATGTGTTAATCCGTGTGGCTAAAGCCATTAAGCCGTTTCTGCGATCATCTTGCTCAACCGCACAGACAAACAAAACAATTTTCTTCATAATATGAATTCTCCAATATCATCCATGTACAGACATTAATCAGTTACCAATTTATTATATGTATAGAAATTGATTTTATCAGTGTAATACCTGTACAAAGTGCATATAATTAATTATCAAATGCACTGCCTTGGCGACACTTTCGAAACTTCAATAAAAATATCAATTGCATACTAATCGCAAGAATTATTGTAGTAAATGAATTTAACATCACGATAAGATATCGGCATTAATACACGGATCTACAAATATTATTATCGATAAGAAAAATCTTTTCTTCATTTACCTAAACAATTACAAATATTTAAATCTCTGACGAAAAAAAGTATTAAGGAATACAATAGCAGCTTATGTCTAATTATTCCCATTTATTTATTATAATATATTTGTTATAATAAGAATTGTCGTCATAGGGTGAAAAAATGTTTTTGTTTATTATTGCTATAAATGCGAGACGAGAATGACATTCGACTGATGGTAAGCAATACGGCCGCTCATGGACAGGAGCAATGCTTGACATTCCACTACACCCACCATCCTGAGACATACAATTTTAAGTCTCAACTCTCAATATGTCCAGTAGTTTGGCTATAATGTCCTTCAAACCGAAACACAATAGTGTGTTATCAGTGCTGTTTGGCAGGAGAAATAGACCAGAACCAGGCCGCCACTCACATAATTATGAGAGACCTTTTTTTCCAAGGGAAAATCCTCTTACCACTAGTAAATATTATTAATTTAGCTATATTGAGATACCAGGTTTTGTAATAAAAATAATTTATTGAACCCATAAAATATTAATATAATATTTTAGTTTCAGTTTGATTTTCACCAGTGATTATTATCTACAATTGTTGAAAGTTACCAGTTGGTTTAAACGAGAGCAGTTCATTAATAATAATTAATTGGTCATTATAAGCAAAAATGTACTTAACAGTGTAGAGACAATAACATTCGTATATTGTTAACTTGCCATACAATCCAAATAGTAGAATGGTAGAAACTTCGATCAAATATACACTAGATTATACTCGTAAGTAACGGCTTGAAACGGCAATAGAAATAAGAGCACAAATAAGCGTGTGCTCTTATTTGATTTTAGTATGGTCTAAAACATAATCAATCTTAATTTAAAGGAATAAAGTTCTTTGTTACCTGAAGTTTATTATAATTTAAGACTTTTTGCTGTATCTCGTAGTTCGAAATTCAAATGTATAAGTAAAACAACCTTGGCCACTTTCGGCTTGTGATTTTGTTCCGGACCCTGTATCTAATATACATTTGATCGACATAGATAAATATAGAAATCAAAATCTAACATCACCTACAATATTTCCAGGGATAAAAGTGCTGTTGGACTACGTGCCGAACCACGCCAGCACAGAGTCTGAATACTTCATCAAATCAGTGGCCAGAGATCCGGTATATGAGAACTACTTCGTGTGGGCTGATCCCGTGCCGGACCCTACCAGTCCTAATGGTAGAAGGGTCCCTTCTAATTGGGTTCGTGTTAATGTTGATTAGATATACAATAAAAAAATTAAAAAATGTATATTAAAAAAATAATTTAATTAAAAATTAAAAGACCGACTTCAATGTGCACTACAAAGTAATAAATAATATATATTTCATTGTGCTAGTACACATTGATTAATTTTCTTATTGACTAGACTAGCCAACAAATCTTAAATACGTAGGTAATATTTTGAAGGCGGGTCGCCAAGTGCCAAACGAGAACAAATTCAAGTAATGTAACACAGTTGAATATTACCTACTTGTAGATGTATCGTTGGCGCTCAGTTAGGTCCATATGTAAACTAGAAACAAATTAATTTCACATATTGATCCTACGTGTACATTTGTTGAAATTTTAATAGAATTAATATGTGTCATATGTGTGATCTAATTTTGATGTATTGCATACGATCAAAGATACAGTGGTCAAGGGTTGCAACTCCAGGGTACACCATTGACTTATTGGAGTCACTTGCATATTTATATACAATTACTTTAACAGTGATAGGAATCATAGTGAGGAAAGTATAAGAAAGAGAAGGGTTGTTAAGTTTGTATGTTTCCCTCGATTGTAGATAAGTCTGATTCTCAACAATGTTGATTAAGAGCTGATATATTAAGGACGGGCGATTTTTCTATTAGTTATCAGGATAGGGACTGGAATTTGCACCCGAAATGACTATAGACTCTTGCCCCCAATCACACCGAGGGACAAAACACGCAAGGCGTAACGTGGGTCTCCTGGTTGATACCAGAAGAATCTCTGCATACCCCTTCTGGGAAAATGGCGTGAGTTTATATAGATTAAGACAAATTAATATTGCGTGTAAAATTCCGTGTTTTTCGCTAGGATGTTTTACACAAATTAAATTTAAGTGTAGGTCGTCGTGTTTGTCACTTGGCGACCCGCCTTCAAAATATTACCTACGTATTTAAGATTTGTTGGCTATTGTATTTCTAATTCAAGAAATCTCATTTGACATTTCATACTTTTATCATAAATAACTTTGTGAAGACGTAACTCACACAATTTCAATAAAACTTTCCGTAAAACCATAGAATTATGAAGCTATTCTTATTTTATTACAGGATTTACAATCCATAATAACTAAATTTAAATATAAATCCTTTAAATAAAGCAAAACAACCATTTTAAACAACATACTTTTTTACTAGACGTCATTACAAAGTCACGTCGTTAGGTCTTCCATGTGTAGAGTTGAGACTATGCAAACGGATTTGTATACGCATAATCGGTAAAAATATAGAAATAATCGAGCAATTTTAATCCAGTTGTTTTCTAATTTTAAAAAGTACTGAATTATCAGCTAATAACAAGCATACTATCACCGAACAACCATCAGTAAATAATGCAATAATAATTTTAATAAAAGGCAATAATTTAACAATTTAATAATTTAACAATAATTTTGTGTATGTGGTGGCCTGTTGGTAAACGGACTGCTGAGACGCGGCTGACCACATGTTCACGGTGGTCGCGGGTTCGAATCTCAGGGCATTGTGGCACAAATAAAATACGTCTCGATGTATATTTTGTGTAACTTATAAAATAATAGTTTCTTTAAATTCCAAATTCGATGATAAAGTATTTATGTGAACGTATTTTTATTCGATTCAATAAATTGACAGATAACCTACAAAACCTTACCTGAAAATAAGATATGTTTTTGTAAATATCTAAAAACCCTGAACTTCCTAGGCTTTGTAACTTTTCTGTATTAATCTTGGAACAAACCTTACCCCAGCAATGCAAAACTAATTGATGTAGACGAGATTCGAAGTACTAGGCACAGCGCCATACAAAAACTGGCCATGTCCTTTGTTGAAGTTACATTATGTAAATACAATATATAAACCTAAGAGAATCAGCAATCGAAAAAGGCTTTCAATTGTATCCTTCGTATTATAAATTATACAAGTTTTCCTTGGTATTTGTTAATTTATTCGATTAATTTATTTTATTTGTGTCAAATTTACTAAAGATAATCGTAAAAAGAGTTTTGGGAAATATTGATTTTTATCTTTTCTTTCGAACTGCATAACTGAAAAAATTGCAGGTCGATACAGACGTCCGAAGTATACAAATATAGTAGAACAGACCAAGATTCAGAAAAATAAGATTTCAACGCAGGATCTAGCAGGATTTCGTAGAAATTTAGGGTTTTATAGTGCGTTCCATACATCAAAAATCTAAAATATTTTTTTTAGCCAAAATTATAGGGTTAAACAAAAATGTACAAAGAATAAATATTGTAAGGAATGATAATATCGAACCGTTGGCGTCAAAATAAATTGGAAATTCCGAAAAAAATCGTGTCACAAAAAATTGCCATTTCGACTCAGTGGGCCGGGCCGCTAGTAATAAATAAATCATTGCTTTTGTTCCTTAATACTAAAGTGACTTATGCAATTGTGGATGTCTCATTAGGATAAATATGTACATAAAAAAACGAAATAATGTAAACTAAAAATATAAACTGTAATCGATTAAGAAATACAAACAAATAGTATCGATATCTCGTTAATAATCGGATATTGTACTAACCGATTTATTTGACATCATCCCTATTTCACAATTTTGAGATATGTCAAATGGAACTTTTATAATTAGATAGATAGTAGTCTAGTCAATAAGAAAATTAATCAATGTGTACTAGCACAATGAAATATATATTATTTATTACTTTGTAGTGCACATTGAAGTCGGTCTTTTAATTTTTAATTAAATTATTTTATTTATTTCTTTTTAGTTTTCATAAGCATTGTAATGATGCCAAAGGTAATCATATAATGAAAACTGGAATCAATGTATATAAAAAATGAACCATTGTGATCCTTTATAATATCAAAAACGAAAATTAATATTTTATGATTTTTAAGGAAGCTACACTGTTCGTTTTTATTTTTTATTTCGTTTTTATGATAAAGAAAATACTAAAATCGGCTCAACCTGCTGGAGATCTTGAGTATACTTATGCGTGGTAATCATTCGTTACCCCCTCACCTCTACACCTTCTTCACTTCCTATTTTTAATAAAACACATATACTTAACCTAATGGACGAAAAATCATTGCGTTTTTGCAAAGTTTTGTGGAGGTCTGCTCTCCAGATATGTACCTATTCATCAGATTGTCACCATATTTTATGTGACCAACATTATGTATAATTCGTGCCGAAGAAAAGTTATTTAAAATCATTTTTTACTGTCGCAGATATTTAGTATTTATATTTGTATATATCCCCCCCCTTCCCAAGCCCCTTTCTACTTTCCCCTTTTCATCCCCCCCTTGTAGTAATAAACTTAAACTGAACCTAATGTAAAAAGAATTATTGCTGTACTGTTCAATTTTGAGGAGTTCTGCCCTTCAGGTCTAAAGATATTCATCAGGTCTTCACAATACTTTTTTTGGTCTAACTTATTATATAATACTGTTTGACAAAAAAGTTATTTTTAAGTCGGTTAAGAACTGCCGGAGATATTGAGTATTAACAATTGTACCTATTTTCTACCCCCCTCGCCCCTCCACCCCCACCCTTTACCTATTTTCACCCACCCTTTGTAATAATATACTTATTCTTAATCTTACGCAAAAAGAATTAATGCTGGATCGTTTAATTTTGAGGAGTTCTGGTCAGCAGATCCTAAGATATTCATCAGGTCTTCACCAATTTTATATGGGACCAACCCTGTATATCATGCTTTCCGACAAAAAAGAAATTTTCAAAATCGGTTTCAAATTGCCGGCGTAATCGCGTAACAAACATACAAAAAAAAAAAAAAAATTCAGTCGAATTGATTACCTCCTCTTTTGAAGTCGGTCAAAAATAGAATATAGAATAAAATAGAAGGGACGTTCTGTATAAAGTTATTACGTATGTTATTATCATATCAATATTAAACATTCTTTACGTTTTAAATAAATAGATCGACTTGGCCAGTAGCATTATCTATAAATTGTATGATACATTATGTTTTCATGCGATGGCCAAGTCGATCTATTTATTTAAAACGTAAAGAATGTTTAATATTTATACGATAATAACTTACGTAATAACTTTATACAGAACGTCCCTTAAGCAAGGACTAAATAAATTAATCGACTTGGTATTACATGGATCTCACAACTTTTTGCGGTAGAAAAACTGAGCTGCGAGACTTGGAATTTTTTTACAGGACGTTTTTGATGGGATTTTCCTATACTCAAAGAATAATGATATTTTCTATATTATTTAATACAACTAATACTGTGAATTCATCCAGCTATGTATTAAGAGCGTATACACCTTGCGCGCAAAGTCAACTATAGGTATTTCTTCGTTAATTTCACGCACACATAAGCGACCAAAGCTGTGTGCGTAGAGCTGCCGCGTCGGCTCGCTATACAATCGGCTCAAACAACTTTGATCCGTGCGCTTCAAATATTCAATTGAAATGTAACTGTAATATAATATCATAAAAATATTTTATTTGCATTATAAGTAGACAAATATTACTGTGCAAGCAAAGAATAATACAAATTTAGATACTAATCATATTTTCGTTCTTATTACATTGTTAAGTTGCATTCAAATCAGTAGACACTACGGACGTTTTATTAACCATTTCGTGTTCGAACACATAAATAGTGTTAGGGGCCTTACAACCTCTTACAATTACGAAATATATTTAATTTTATATTACAATACATAACATAATTTAGCCTCGGAATTACATCCCATTATATTACCTGAAACATAATTTATACTCACTACAAAATCATTGTAGGTAATAAAAATAATTAAATATTTTACTACCAAAGTACTAAGATGTGGTAATCGCAGTCCGCGCGTGCCTATTTTTACTACGCACGGCAAAAATCGACTGCAGCTAGGCCGGAGCGACGAGCGATACGTCCTCCCTCTAGAAGGCCTTGCGGCGGTCTGATTTGAGCCACATCGGACAGCGTGTTTTATAGTGGTTTTTTAAATATTTGTAGAAAACATGAAAACTAATTTTGTTGAAATATAAAAATGGTTATTTATTGATAAGATGTTCTTCTATTATAATATGCAATTGCTATAAAAAATTATGTGCGATAAGTTGGTGAAAAAAAATATGTTCTTGACGAGAGTTTCTGAGTAATTTTGCATTGTTAAAATTTTTATTTTTCAGGAACTAAACACAAAAAGATTATTTTTCTCAGCAAAATCCCTTCATAAGGGTCTTATTAATCTGATAATATTTTTATTTTCATCTTATATTTAGTGGTTTCGGATATCTTAAGCTTCTTAATTGCCACTTAAAGCCTAAATAACGAAACTTGTGTTCAGTAATCCTTATAGTACTCACAAATTATCCATCAATCTATAATGTTTTCCAACAAAATCACTAGACGACAACCTTTTCTAAAATTGGTAATAATTATTTTTCCTTTAAATTGTTTATTGGTGGCTATTAACTCATTTGAAAAGTCCTGTTTTTAAGCCAAAAAGCGCGCACAGGGTATAAACGCTCTTAATCACATTTACTGCAATCATCATATTTGCGATGTCATAAACAAAATAACAATTGAGTATTGTTTATTACTGGTTACTTACTGGTACTTACTGGGTACTTACTGGTGGTAGGTCTCTCATATGTGAGAGGCCATCTGGGTAGGTACCACCGCAATGTCTATTTCTCCCGTGAAACAACACTGCGTAAATGCACTGTTGTGTTTCGGATTGAAGGACATTGTAGCCAGAGTAACTACTGGAGATATTGAGACTTAACATCTTATGTCTCAGGATGGCGAGCGCAGTGGAATGTTGCTACTGTTTATGAGCGGTCGTATCGCTTACCATCAGGCGAACGGCTCGCTCGTCTCGCCATTCCTTGCAATAAAAAAAAAAAAAATTAAATAATCTTTGGATATAATCATGAGTTCACATTAAACAACTTTTTACTACTTTAACAGAGGCTGTTAACTACGTATTTTTTTAGGCTCGATCATATTCACACATAATTAAAGTATGGTCGACTACATTTCAGATCAGTCAATTCGGAGGAAGCGTGTGGGAATGGAACGAAGTCCGCCAACAATACTACCTCCACCAGTTCGCCATCGAGCAAGCCGACTTCAACTTCAGAGAGCCAGAAGTGAGACGGGAGATGCTCAACATCATGAGGTTCTGGTTCGAGAAGGGAGTCGATGGTTTCCGCCTGGACGCTTTACCTCACCTCTTCGAAGCGAATCCCGATGATCACGGTGGGATATACCCTGACGAACCCCTCAGTGGGAATATGTTCTTAAATGCCAGTCAGATTGGGTACACAACTCAACTGTATATCAGAGATTTGATTGAGCTTTATGACGTGGTTTACGAATGGAGGGATTTTGCTGATGATTGGCAGAGGCAAAATGGATCCGATACTAAGTAAGTTTTTCTATCCTATAATGGATAATATTCAAAGTCCTATAAATAAGATAAATAGGTATGCCAATAATAAAATATTGTTGCTTAAAATATTAAACTGGCAATGCCGGTTTACAACTATTATATCAGAAATTATCAAAAATATTGTTTAATTTACTATGGATACTAATATTTACTAATAACTTTGCAGAATGTTCTTCTTTCTTACTAGTGTATAAGTAATTAGACTCGTATCATTTCAGAATACTCTTAGCAGAAGCCTACGCGAACATAACAATGACGATGTTGTACTACGGCGATGAGAGAGGTCGAGTCGGCTCTCATTTCCCGTTCAACTTTGACTTCATCACCAGCCTATCAGCAGAGTCCAATGCCAGAGACTTCGCGTATGTAATTCAACGGTGGCTTACCTACATGCCTCGTGGAAATGTTGCTAACTGGGTGGTAAGTTACCAATAAAGTAGTTTAAAAGATGTGTTATTATTATAGTGACGACTGACGTGAGATCATACCTAACAACTCTAATCTGATTTACAAATATCTTACTTTTGTGGCATATAGACACACGTATAGAAATGTAAGTGGCGGTGTAAATTAATTAACTCTCTGTCATGAAAATAATATATTTTGGAAATGTTATTACCAAAATTGCCTATATTAGCAAAGCTATTAATACAGATAATTTCCCTGAGAAATAAAGATACCACTATCGCAATATCGCCTCTGTATCGTCGAAACTATTGAGCTTCCCTCAATCATCATCATGTTTTTTATTTACAGTTCGGCAACCACGACAACAACAGAATGCCTTCAAGATTCAGAACGGACATGGTTGACGGCCTCAATGCTCTCAACATGATGCTCCCAGGAGTCGCGATCACATACCAGGGCGAGGAGATCGGCATGAGGGACGGCTACGTCAGCTGGGAAGATACCGTGGACGTGGCAGCCCTGAACCAGGGCGATCCCGAGACCTACCAGCAGTATTCACGAGACCCTGCCAGAACGCCTTACCACTGGGACAATACCACCAATGCAGGGTTTTCGACCGGTAACAGAACTTGGTTGCCTGTTGCTGAAGATTATTTAACCATCAACCTGCAAGCCCAGAGGGAAGCTGAACGGAGCCACTTTAAAGTAAGGGATATTTCAAGACTTAGTTCTAAGAAAGGTTTTAGTCTTTGGCATAAATATAACACTAAAATACTCCGCTTCAAGTATTTGCTATAACGTTTAATTAGGCACTCATAGTAAGCATACACAAAAAAATAGTATTTGAAATTTAACTAAGATTTAAACTTTATCTAAACGTCGTATTTGTTTTGCTTTGAGAGTGGATTGAAATCTTTGGTGACTTATGTGGTGATAGAATTCTTAGACACTCTTACAGGTTCACATTATGTCTTAAAAATAATCTCCAATTTTTAATCGAAAACAAATAAAAGCTACTCAACCGCTTTTTTATGCTGTTCCACGGCACGAATTGATAAAGTTACTAGCAGTCTAACAAAACCAAGCACCTAGTTTGAGTAACCTTTCAAGACCAAACCAACGAACTCTTAAACAACCAAATTATCCTATTCTTCAGGTCTACCAACAGCTAACCAGCCTTCGAGGATCAGTGACCCTCTCTCATGGTAGCAACCACGTGGAGGCCCTCAGTCAGAATACTCTAGCCTTGGTGCGACACCTTATCACCCATGACACTTACTCTTTGGTCTTCAACGTTGGAACACAAGAGGACACAGTAGATTTGTCCGTACTTCCACAGCTAAAAGAGCCTTTGACTGTGTACACTTCTAGTGTGCATTCCAGGAGAGTTAGTGGGTAAGTATTCAATTTTGCCAGCCCATATACCTACTGCACGAGTCTCCCCTGCAATTGAGAGTATGATTGAGAGGACTGAGGCCATATAGTCCACCACACTGGCCTAGTGCGTGTTGGTGAACTTTTCATCCTTACAAATCCCTTTGGTATATAGATACCTCACGATGTTTTTCTTCAGCGTTTTAATGCTTAGTGATTGACTATCAATACACACATGACTCTGAAATGTCAGAGATGTGCCCTGAGATTTGAATCTGCGACCACCATGAACATTTTGGCAGCCGCTTCTGGTCCATTTACGAATAGGTCACCACGCACTTCAAGTGTTTCAATATTTTTGTTAATTGATTACTTCATTACTATTTAATATTCTTTGGTTTACATCGAATAATTAACAATAAAGATTAACATATTATCAAAATTCTAATGGCGGTGCTGTCGCTTTAACTGTGTTTTAAGAAATCACTTCAAGACAACCACGGAATATTTATGTTATTTTGGCCGTTTCTTAATGGCATTTATCCCTTTTCCTCAAGTTTTTGATGCCAGCATAAATAATTTAGATAAACAATTAAAAAAAGAAATCGTCTATCGAGTATTCTGTCAAGATAGAAAATACGTATGATTTTGTATGGCTACAAAAGTTACTTTTAAAATATGGCACAATTTATTAATGAGTGATGAATGTTTTCAGTGATTCGGTGTCTTTGGGCGAGATAACGTTGCTACCCGGCGAGCTTCTAGTACTACGATCAGCACCAACATAATTTAACTCAAATTGTATATTTAATTATATAATATATGCTATTTATTTTTTACCAAAGTTGTTTAATTTATTATAATTTGCGTTGAAAATAACCGGCTTTTAGACGTAGTTAACACAGATTTTCAAAACATCCTTGACGCTGTCAACGATGTATTACTTTTTATGATATTATTGGTCTAGAATATCAGAATTAATTATTTATTAAAATCGCGACTGATATAAAATATTTTAATTTTAAACTCATATAAAAGTCATTACACTTTTAATTATTTAAATGTAAAAAATAATTTCACAGTTCAATTACTTATGATTTTAAGGAAGAATAATGCACAAAGATACAATTATTACCTACAACCCACCTAAATGATGATTTAGTACTCAAAGATACTTATGAAGTTATAAATGCTATGAAACCAACGAGTAGAATTCTGACCCGCCTCTGTTACATGAATACTATGCGATGTAATTTGCGAACATACAGCCGGTATTCAATCTGTATTCTTGTACGTCACATCCGCAGTAGAGCAGGGCCTGTTTCATTTGGGAAATTAAATAACTAATGGAAATTGAAGACAGCTCAAGTTCAATGTATTATTTTAACAACAATTGCATGTATATGAGGATCGTGTGTCCTAACTTATGTCACAAATTAAAAACCCATCTGTTTTGTACTTATATCGTATGTTTTATTATACTACATTATTCTGTGTATTATAGTAACGATCATAAGATAATATGTTCCCAAATAAATACTTTCATATTATGTATTTTCTTTAAAATCAGCGTGTTTGGCGATTTAAAATCAACTCCTAACTATAGGAGAATCACAGGGACCTAACTACGTTTTAGACTATTGTTTGACAATAATTTGACCACACACATATACTGAAACAACAGTTCCAACTGCAAAATTAATATTCCCATAAATACCCAAAGCTATGACATCAAAGACATCATCGCACATCACTAGCATTATTACCGTCTGCTCCGAAGGTCATGGTAATTCAATCCACCATAATCAAATTAATGCGTTTCGCGATGTGGCTGCTGGCTGTTGTGCTCGTCTACTCCATTCCCCATGGCCTCTGTGAAGCACCATGGTGGAGTAATGCGGTCTACTACAGGGTCCTGGTGGACTCATTCAAAGATAGTGATGGTGACGGGCTTGGAGATTTGAAGGGTAAGATTTTTTTTAAAGTAATCTTTTAAATGGACTTATGGCATCTACTACAGGGTCCTGGTAGACTCTCTTAAAAATGGCTTAGGAATATGAAACGTAAGTTTTTTTGATAAATGTTCAATTACTATTTTTTTTCTTTTCAATGAATGGCGAGACGAGCAAGCCGTTCGCCTGATGATAAGCGATACGACCGCTCATAAACAGTAGCAAAATTCCACTGCGCTCGCCATCCTGAGACATAAGATGTTAAGTCTCAATATGTCCAGTAGTTATTCTGGCTACAATGTCTTTCAATCCGAAACACAACAGTGCATTTACACTGCTGTTTCACGGGAGAAACAGACATTGCGGTGGTACCTACCCAGATGATCTTTTTGTATTATATGCTTATTATATTATATTAGGATTATTTTGTATTATATGCGCTGTTAATGATTTGGACAGTGTGTCTATTACACATTTACAAAGTGGACTGGGAAGTAACAGTAGCATTTATAATATTCCATGAATAGCCTACAAATATGATGATATGAGTTTATAAATAGATGATTTAATAAATTGCTAAAACCCAGGTGAGTTCCTTCTCAATTAAAAGAAATTAAAGCTAATCTCCGTAACGGGTATTTTAACTTTACTTGTCTCATCTAATCCTGAATATTTTTAGATTTTCCATTTAATTTTTTTAATACCATATTTTAATATACTCTTTTCTCTCTTCGTTCCTCGTCTATTTCCAAAAGTGAATAATGAAGAAATTTAGAGATTTATGAACCGCATATACATATATATATCTTAATTTCTTTAGGAACAATAAAACAACTAAGCTACGTGAGAGCGGTAGGGGCAGATGCTGTGATCCTCTCTGCATTATCTTCTAGAAGTAAAGACTGCGCTAAACCTGGTGTAATGGACTTTGCTTCTATTGATGAGCGTTATGGAGACATCGAGATATTTAACGCTCTGATAGAGAAAGCTAAGAAAATTGGTACGTATTTTTTGATACAATAGAAAAAAAGGCTAGGAATTGCGACTGAACAATTTGACACAATGCAAATTTCAGTATTATCAATAGATGTTTGGTTCGAATTTAAATTTGCAAAACCTGAACCCCGATTTTTTTTATTTAACAGAGTTAAAGGTAGTCATCACACTCCCATTACAAACAGTAAGTTCTAATTCCGAGTGGTTTGCGTCAAGTGCTGATCGTGTACCAGGGTTTGAAGATAGGATTGTGTGGCAAGACGGTGCACCCGATAATCCTCCACCCGTAAGTATTTATTTATTTATTTGTTAGTGAAATAAATTGGATAAAGTCATATTTTAATTATTAAATTCAAATCCAAAAATATATTCAAATAGAGGAAATTTCAAATAAACATTTGCCATTCAACAAATCTTTTAGGCAAACTAAGTTGTAGTCAATAGACTATTACGGGGCACGGAATATTTTATAACGCAATTGTACTAATTCATTGAATTTGACAAAACATTGCGTGATGCGAAATACTTAAAATGTTGTTATTTAATTCACCCATGACAGGTTTCCGTGAAAGTATTTCTAGCATAAGCGATTCGCCCTCTACATCTTCTCGTATTATTATATTATAGTTTCTGTAATAAGTTAAGAATTATAGTCTAGTGATGTCGTTAGCACATAATCACTGCCATTCATAATTTACCAAGGCTACTTTGCTTAGTTCTATCACTTTAAGCAGTCTGTAGTTAACATCCATAGGTTTTACGTCTTCTTACTTTTTTTCTCAGAATGACGGAGAAACCACCGCATGGATTTGGCATGAACCTCGCAATGCATACTGGAGATCAATAAATGGAGAGGCACTCCTTAACCTCTGTTCTGAAAGCGTAACCGCTGCTTTATCGTCAGCGCAATGTGCTTGGATCAGACGGGGAGTGAACGGATTACTTCTCAACCCTGACTTCTACCACGACTTAACATGTGGAGAGAAGTTGCTGAAGAGGATGTCTGCTGAAGCTGTCAGTTGCTCTAGAAGCGCCGGGGTTGATGTACCGTAAGAATTTTTAGCTTTCCATTATTTGTACTGTTTGTTCAACTATTTAAGATTTCATATGTTAAGTTGCCAGGGATTTTAATTTGTACCTGACATAACTAGCTATTTGGATAGAAATATGTCGACTAGCAATTTGTTTTCTTTATAGAATTAGTAGTCTAATCATCACTCAAACTTCTATGTTGTATAACTCGGAAACGTTTGTAACAATTTCCTATGTTTTCCTTTCCAGAGTAATTTTAGTAGAATCATCTCTACAACCTGAGATAGCTGCTATGTATTACAGAGACGGAATGGGTTCCAATAGCATTATCAGCAATGCTCTAACAATTCCCAACAGACCTTCAGCAGCCACCCTAGGCATAGCTGTCCATGCTGCAATGTTGATTGCTCCTCAAGAAGTTTTGCCTACTTGGATTGTAAGAGTTTTACATTTATTGAAAATTTATTCATAAATTATTGCTAGACTTAAGATGATTTACAAGATGCAGTGTTACCCACAAAAAAATTAGGAGGTATTTTTTTATGTTTGTTGGCTCTATAACTTAGCTCTCTGTGAACCAATCTTGATTATTTGGAACTATTAAATTTGATATTATTACGCATGATATAAAAAAAATAATAAGAATTAATAACAGTATTATTTTCATTATGATCTTATAAAAAAATTACCTGCACAGACGAGTACCAACGACCAGAGTCGCGTAACATCACGCTACGGCAGCGAAATGGTGGACGCCATCAACCTCCTAACCCTGATTCTACCAGGAGCTGCGATCATCCAACAAGGGGACGAACTAGGTGTTGCAGACACCATCTTGGAATGGGCCACGTCGACAAACTGCTGGCCTCACCCTACTGTATCCTCAGCATCACCATTCCCCTGGGATGATACTATCAATGGAGGCTTTACTTCTGGCGAACCCTGGCTACCTCTAGCCCCTAACTATAGATATGCTAATGCTAAAACCGAGTTCAGTAATGACTTCAGCCATGCGAGCGTGGTGAAGGTAGCCGCGGCCATGAGGAAGAGTCCTGCTATGGGACCGCATGTTGAGGTAAGATGAGCTGGAATAGATAGTCAATCTAGAGGAATTTAGATGTGAGGTACAACAATGGATCTGAAGTGATTATTGCTAGGTGCAATTTTACTTTGTCAAAAATAGTACATTTCCAAAAAACGTTGCATGAGATGTCTTGAATCTTGCAGAGTGCCTGGTTATAGCTGGACTAGAGAAGACGAGTGCTGCCCTCAGTGGTGGTATAAAAAGATCCATTGTTGTAAATCCAGTCCAGCAATAGATTGTTAGATATTGATCATAATTATGAACATAATATGTTTTATACCTATCCAATACAAATTGATAAACAAAGAAGGTATTTCGTCCCGCTAATGTATTACTTTTAGTTTTGTTTACAAAACTCAATCAAGCAAAACATTAAAAGTATTTCTGTCACAATCCATTAAGCGGATCCATTATTTTAAAACACTCTTTTTTTAGATAAAGCGGTTAAACGACGCCCTGGCGGTTCTGCGATGGGGTGGCACTGGGTCGCTTCTTGTGGTTTCAAACATGGCCCGTGACGTCACCGAGGTCCAGCTCGCCTGGATTCCAGGTCTTCCAGCTGAGATGACTATAGTCATTAGTTCCGCTGGATCCAGGCTTTCTAGTGGGTCTCATTTGAGCCTGGATAAGACCATAAAGTTAGGACCGGGAGAGGCCGTACTGTTTGCAGGAGCACCGAGACATTGTGGGGGTCCAGGACCCGTAGATAAGATTGCAAGTAAATTGAACGAGGGTTGGCAGAAGCTTAATAAGTATTTTAGTAGTGTTTGAGACTATTGAAGTTTTATTTCATTTATGGGTGTTTTGTTAAACCTCAGTTCTCGAATTGGTTTATATTATTATTTATTTTAATGATTTGTTTTTTTATTATTGCTGTTTTATATTATTTAAAGATACATAATTTCATTGTGGTAATAGAAATTATAATGTCGATTAAATCATCAAGATGATACACTGGCGCGTTTCATTGAGATTTGGTTTAGACACTAAGTATGAAACACGATAGGCTGAGAGCATATTTACGTTTAGTAAAAAATGAAAAAAAGAATAACCCCGAACAGTCTTGTGTCGTGGGTATCAGGAACTGGGAGATACTTATCAGTCTCACTAACATCCAGATCCGAAAGAAATATTTGTGAGCCGCACAAACATTTTTCTCGGGCGTGGGATCGAACCCGCGGCCTCTCGGTTTATAGACGGCTTCTAACCAACTGCGCAACGAAGGCTGTGAACTACAACCATTTAAGCTGTTATAAAAGGATACGTCGTCATATAATTTGATGTTTTTTTTTTGGTATTTTAAACTGCAATAATTTTTTATTTGTTCATTGCTAGTTTATTTATCTGAAAGATCTTTCACCTTACTGTAGTAAGGTTATCAAAGTTCAATGTTGTGAACAACATTATGGCTATGTATTGATAATATTAAAAATAAAGTTGGTTGTTTAGTCTTTTATTACTAATGACGCCTTACCTTTTAACCGATTTATTACTAAGAAACGTATCAAAGCATAGACAAATGTTTATTTAACCTTTTCACGCACCAAGGCAAGGCAACTAATACTTACATATATGTAGGTACTGTGAGAGGTGCTTAATGAAAAACGGGTATGTGTTATTTAATATTTTGATAAATCTATCTAGCCATCCTACTGTTATATTCTTCTGTTTAAGTCGTATTTTTGTATGTTGAAATATTGTGTAAATTACTATTACATCCAACATTTTAAGAAAAAAATAAATTGAAACCACAAAAAAACTATGGAGGGACAATAATTTTGCTCATATGAGTGTGAGTCATAAAATATGGTCGACAGAAAGGTAAATTATAAGCTTAGTCCCTCCGTCCTTGGTTATAGCCGCGCGTAAAATTAACTGGAGCCTAAAATTGGACCGGACGGAGGCGCCGGGTAAAAACTGATGGTATATACGGAAGATCTTCGCTTTTATTGTTTATTCAAATTTCCTTGCGGGTCTTATATAAAATAGGACTACTTAATTGATTCATTGTTTTTGCCCGCTTTTTTTCCTGGGCTATGTAATGTAAGAAATATAATTGTTGTTTGCCAGGTTTAGAATATATAGAGAAGTGGAATTATGAAAATATCCAACGGGAAAGTTTTCTTTAATTAGGACTTTTTCTTGGAAAACTGACTTAAAAACATATCGAAGTTAACATAAGTAATTTTCATCTGATTAGACATTTAGTAGATAAAAAGCTTTTTCCATTTTTATACCTATTATATCAATCATTTTTGAACATTCTTCAGTAATGGCTTTCAAGTTGTAATTAAAAATGCATTATTTTTTCATTTATTTAACAACTTGTGATGCTCTATAAAATATAATAATAACAAACAAATTTAATGTAATAACTTTACCACAAGGGATTAATAGAACAGCAATAATACATTTCCAATAGTATCTATACATACAAGATCCCGTGTGATAACTATGCGTAATAACGGGCTAATATCAATTTAAAACATATTACTGTATGACAATTTGTCCTGGCAACACGGTACGGGGACGGCACGAAGGGTAATGAGTTCCAAGGAGGGGCCCCCGTCCCCCACCCAGCTCTACTTTATTGTCTACGCGACCTATATTCAAAGTAGGAAGCGTAGGCTTTTAATACTTGTTATAGAAATTTTAATAAAGACATATTACAGTTTAGAGACGTGATGAAGGGGGGAAAAATAAGGAATTTATTGACAGTAAAGGATAACTTCTTTGATAAAATAACTAGATTAAATATAATAACGAATACTTGGAAATTTAGGGGATCAATAAAAGTACCCGCCAAAATTGTAAAAGATAATTACACTGTACAGAGTAGAAGTACGACAGCATCATGCTTGAAAATATTGGTTACTTTAGAAATTAGGAAGTGCCGCATATATCGCCGCGTACTAGACACAAAATGATAGTACCTCAATCACAAAATTCTTCTCAAGTTGGCTGGACAGACGTGGAACCTTCGGCTAGTGTTAAAAAAAAAGGAGCACCGGTAGATGGCGCCAAAATATTTTTCGATGAAAAACGACGCTGGGAGACTAGGAAAATTTGGCTGTGAATTTTACTTTAAAAAAGTACTACCACGGATGATAAGTCATGAATTACACCCGATAAGAAAATTACGATTTAATTTTACATAAAAATACCATTTTTAATTCAAAAATTCTGACATTAACTAAACTTTAAGTTACCTAGCTCAATTCATTATTTTACAACATTTTTAACATAAAAACATATTTTCAACCAAATTAGCCTCCAAAATTCATCAAGCCGGGCTTTCGTGTACAAAAAAATGTGCATAACTCACAGAACTTGCTCTTCTCAGCGGCGGCATGGCTGGCCACATTGAGGATCGCGACGGTGGCGAGCAGCGCGCTCGCCCTCATGGCGGGGGCGCGAGCTCGCTGGGGCGCGGCGCGGCGCGCACTGCCGCCGGCCCCTATCGACCCGGCGCCCCCCGGCAAGCCGCATGCGCCACGCTACGCTACTACTGCCTTCGCCACTAAAATACACTTTGAATGGACTACGTTTTATATTAAACGGGAATTTTCGTAGTGCAGTCTGGGATGAAATTCTTGATCACGGTTGTGATGTGATTATGTATTTAGTCTGTGTATTATAAGACTCTATTAGTGATGTGATCAGTAATTGATTTAAGGATGTGAACTTTTTTTACAAATTAAATTATAGATTAAAATTTGAAATTCTGAAATTAAGGATAACAAGATAATTTAATGCTTAGTTATATTATCAGTGTCCACTTTGTATAACTACATTTTGTACTCACTTATCAACTTCATATCAAACATTGCAACGCATTAAAATTGGCATACCAAATAATTATACAAGAATCGTAAAAAGCCTGGCTACTAGTCGTAGGGCGGCCCGCAGGCTTGCGATGAGTCATTCGCAGTGAATGAAACGAAGCGAGCTCGGACGCCCGGCTTTTTATTTTAGACTACAAGTCTATTCGCGGCTTTGAGACGCGCTGGGGCAATAACCTCTGCACGTGTAGTGTACGATGCTACATACAACGTGTAGTAAGTAGCAACAGATTGTAGCGGATATTGTCGCAGGTTTGATTTGTGTATGTTTATGGCTGACAAATATGTTTATGCGTTGAACCACACAATCAATAAAGAACATGATTATGGTGCCACTTGGTATATATTCATTTTGATCGTGGTAGAGCAATACTTGCCTTAGACTACGGTATAAGTTGGTTCGACCGGGATAGTATCACAATCTCACGAAAACCAGTGTAAGGCGACGCTTTCGCCGTCGTGTTTCGTTCGGTGAGTATGATTGTCGGACGCCTAAAACCTTTTTCCTTCTCCCGTTTTTTTTCTGTTCTTTCTCGCAACTCGACAAGGCATCTACAGTCCTAACTCCTAGCATCTTAGGTGTTGCTGGGATCCGGCAATAATTTACCATTACTGAATAATTTATAATACAATAGGTATTGAACTCGCTATGTACGCAACCGCTGGAACATCTATTGCGTACTTTCTTCATACTAACACCCAAACAAGTCACAAGGCGCTAGTCAATTGCAATGCCGGACACTTATTCAAACAGCTAGCAAATTTAACCCAGGCACTCATAGATGCTATAACAACGCTCCAATTATAAGACAATAAAGTAATAATTCCAATCATAATTATATTCTCTTTTATTAGTCCCTCAGCTACGTACAAGTTTACGGAAAAAATTTAAAAGAGTATAAGCAATTTCATCATGGACAACATATCAATACTAGTATGTGACTTTTGTTAAGTTTAGCATTGAGTATATTTAATTCACCGTAAATCAATACTAATAAAGAGAAGCAGAATAAATGATTGAAAAACTCACAAAATTTTCTTCATGCTTCACTGACCATTCATGTTGCCACTGAAACAATAAAAATAAGCAAATGAAAAAAAAATAAACATATTTCTGCGATGGTTTAAGAAGAAACAGGTCACATTAGGAATTCCCCGTATAGTCACATTTTACTTTTAACTTGTTTTTATTAGCGAGAATGACACAATAAGCAACTTGTTCGCCTATTGATAAATATCACACCTTCTCATCAACTGGAGGACCGCCACCATTCAGGACTAGTATATAGTATCATAGTATATCGTTATAGTAATTACAATACCTTTTAAATAGGATTAAAACAATACTTCTACACTACTGCATGGCCGATATAGGCATACTATAAGTACCTACTCGCAATATTCCTTTTATACCTGGTACTAACCAACTTTTAAATAAAGTGACTGTTCATTTACAACATATGATTTATATGTTAATCCACTGCGCTGTTCCAGAATAGTAAACCTTCATAAAACTAGGACCTTCTAGGTTCCGGAGTGGAACCTACGTACAGGCAAGCGAAGTATCGGACGCCTGCCTACAGTGGACGGATATTCTGGTTAACAGGTCAATGTACGATGTTCAGCAGAGGCTGTGGCTGAAGAGAGAGAGATAGAGAGTAGATAGACACAACTTTAAACTAAGAGTTTTCCACCAATACCAATAACTTAAATCGCTTTAGTCAATATTATAACTGATGATAAGATAACTGTTTTATAAATAAAATCTTAAAGTTGTGGTCTGCCTTAAATATTAATAGCTTTCAAACTGCAAACACAAAGAATTATCATCTAAATTCTGTTGAAATAAAAAACTCAAAGCATCCAATATCATAGAATTAAATTAGTAACTAAAGTTAGTAGAAGAAAATAGAATTTAAGAAAATCATTAAAATAACATCCTACAACATAATGTCAAGCAAAACTAACTATTAATAATAAATTAAAACACTTCAAAATAAAATTACTTGTAAATAACCTTTCATAAATGACTCAGACACTAGACCTAGACCAATCCACATGCAAAAATTCAAAAAGAACGCTGAATAGATAAGGAGACCTTATTCGTCTAAAGTCGGAATCAGTCTCGAACCGCAGACCACACAGTCGTTTCACAGGCAAACCCGACCGACGCCGACTTCTCAAGATGACTCCAGAACCGTACCCTTGCGTATATGCCCCCTCCCACGTCCCTCCCGCCGCCCCTCCACTCCAAACCACTCGACAATCTCAAGAGTACTTCATATAAAGGTATCCTCGAGTACGCGACTTTTGAAAGCTAAGATTACCTACGGATGATCCTGCGTTCAACATGTAGGTCAAAATCGGGCTCTTCAGGGTCTTAGGATTATAGGTGAGAGAGAAGACATTTGTGACGGCTTTTAAAAAATAAGATGATATATACAAAATCCCTTCTGAAAGGTGGAAATATAACAAGAGATGCACAGGTAACTCCCAACTAGATATTCTCACCGAATGGATAGGCTTCCGCACCTTGCACATCATAATAACAAAGTCATCTGAGAGAAAATACTAAAATTATATCTTAATGTTCAAAAAGTTTTTGATAGCTAAAGAGGCATTTAGGCTGCTGGCGATCATCACCTGATGCTTAATCATTATCTTCGTCTCCAGCAAGATATACGGTGTTGAACATGGGACTTTACCTTATGCATGCCATCATGGTCTCTCTTCCATCAGTTTTTTATCGAGAGAAAGTCACTTATGGCTAATCTTCCGAAGCCTCGTGAAAGGCTTGTAGATGGATATCGGGGTCGCTATCTCTGGAGGATCTACATCCCCAATCCCCATGTAGTACCAGTTCTTGGTTGTATGTTCCGTGTCTTGTTTAATTTACTACTTAGCAAGGCTATATTGATGAGTATATAAGGAGGAGACTAAATAATGAGAACAGCTCCTACACACCACTACGATCGAATACTCTTAAACGCTTCCATTGTATAAGGAGTTTTGTGAATCTTTTGAGAAAATAAAGTAAAAAATATTATGTCCCATTCCTTATGCCGAATTTATCTACACTAATCTTCTACCACGTCAACTCTTATTTGTCTTAGTACTCAATCTGTTCAATTCCTGATCTTTGGCATCCTCGTACATCATCATTGTAAGTCCCTCGTCTCTCATATCTTCCTCGACAATCAATTCTCAACAATACAACCTCTACCTCTTCAACTAAAGGACACTTTTTTTTAATAACTTCCTTAGTGCACTGATAATTCGTTACGCACTTAGAAACATGACTAACACGTTCGCAATATTAAGTGGAGTATCACTTGATAACGTAATATAACCTAAATGTTATATTTTCAAGTTGGTCACAATATTATCTTTGATTATTAATGTGACCTTTTAAAGCGACTTGGAAAATCAGCGCATTGGTAACCGAAAGGTTCCTATGTTTACATATTATTAATTATAATCTAACGCCATAATAAAACTTTAATAAACATAGGAAATTGTAAGTAATTGAGACAAATAACGTTATTGATGATGATGATGATGATGATGATGAGACAAATAACACTAACAAATATACACGAAAATAATCTTAGTACGATCATGGATCTACAATAATTTTGATATTTTAGATTATTATGTCATTACAAGCGATCACCACTTGCTTACAGGTACTGTTTTATTATTTTTCTTTTATGTTAATATTTGAACTTCCTTAATGCTATTGAAGATTTGTATTATTTAATACATTTTATTCTAGTGTCTTATTGTTAAAAAGATTTGCTAAAAGTCAAATCATTGATTATACATCTAAACATAAGAATCTTCTAGACCAAAAAAATCAACACATAAAATATAATTTACGGTAAGTAAAAATTCCGCATGCCGATTCAATAACGCCTGCATTAATACCATTCCGATCACATGACCAGACAGTAAAAAAAATCAAAAATTCTACAAACCAGTAAATTAATCTAGCGATCGATTAATTAGCCGAATCAATCATGATTACGGGCAAAAAAAAAATCGAGATAAAAAGCTACCTCGGCCAGGATCAGCAGAGGTCTCGAATACCATTCAAGCTAGCAAATGGTAGTGAGGCTATTCCCAGGTACCCCAGGCCACCGCTGATGATATCGTCCTGCCGAAATTGTCGACTGTTTGTGCGTATCTGGCTTTGTTTCGTGTTATCGCGTTATCATTGATAGCGCGCCGCCGATAATGACGCGTGTTTAATTGTTATGTGCAAGACGGCGCGGCTAGACGGAGCTCTGCTTCGTCACTACACGTGCTGATGGGGACCAGTAAGTACACGAACAGAAAATAAACGCAGGTTAATTGCCAATGTTATTACAAGAGACAAATCAAACTATTTGTAAGCTATTCAAACTATTTATTTTATTATTCAGTCACTTTCATTCGGTTACTTTACTATTCAGTCAAACTTCATTTAGTTTTGTAGGACTTAAGTTAAATTGTAAGTTCGAAACATTGTATTCAGAATAGATAAATATAAAAAATATAGCTTTGTTCACGCTAGCTTACTTTCTGTAATAATAAAGAATTTATAGAAAAAAGAAAAAGAACTGATATTCCATATATAAGTACATGCAGTGTCGTGCTGGTCTCAACAATCTATAGTATGATTGAGAGGGCTTAGACCTCCATACTTGCCTTTTGCTGTTCGGAGATATTAATATATCAAGGATTCTTTAATAGTTACCGCAATTCTCTTACGAATTTGAGGCTAAAGCAAAAACAGAAAATAAATAAATAAAGCAAATAAGTAAGGGTTAAATATGAAACGAAAATTTTGAGTCTAATGAAACTATAGAATCCTTCGCAATTTTGGAATAACCACAATCACGTTCTCAGCTTGAGTTTTATGCAAATATAATGTATTATGTATCAAATATATAAAAAAAATAAACAAGTTAACAATAATTATTTGTTATACCTACAGGAGCAAAAACCACAAACAAAATGTTTGTAATAGAATCTATGAACCGCAATCTGCTGACGATTCTTCGGGTATAATGTGCCGACTGCTAAGTGTAAGGAATGGAAAAATAACAATGATTAAATCACATATGACTGACAGGCGGTTGGTCTCGACCTCTCACATATGAGAGACCTGTCACCAGTTGTATGTAAGAGTTAAGTGTGTAATTAGTTGAATACGTAGGTACATATCCGCAGAGGCTGTGGAGTCGCGACATTTAGAGAGTCGCGCAAGAAACCAACACGTTTCATTTCCGAGGGAACGCCCTCTACGTGGTACAGATAGTATTACAAATTCGGATAGACGCAAAATGCCCAAAAATAAAAAAAATATTGGTAGCCAAAGGTTAATATTGAAAAATTCCACCAAATATATTAAATTAGACTAGTCTGAACTTGTTGTCTGAAGTTGTGTCGAATTACACACTGGAAAAATTATTGACACAGCGAGTTAGTGATCTAAGTGTATTTTTGAATACAGCGTGGATATGGTTTGTCCAGGCGGGAATAAAACTGTCATGCGATTAGAGATAGCTTTATCCAGTATCATCTCATATTTATACATATATCCTAACTGACTCTATACCCAGCAGGAAATACCGATATAACATCGAACAGTTAGACGTATGCCGTGGGTTTGAACCTTCAAACTCTTACTTGTCAGTACGCTTGGCCAATCATACTTGATTTCGCGATAATCACTAGAATATTGTCATTATATGTTTTTTTACAGGTATCCAGTTCTACGAAGTAATGTATTTTGATAAAGCAATTCGTAGAAACGCTTGCTTAATATGTTGTGATTTATAATTTATACCAACTTAATATTACCAAAGCACTGCTCATTAGCATTAGCATATTTAACTAAACAAAATGTGCTATATAATCAATTAATCACTTCTAAACTGCCACTGACACGCCGCTTAAAAAAGTTTAATCCGTGCAGACGAAGTAACGGTGAAGGAAAACAATCTGCATACCGGACCGCAGCGATTTTTAAGGATTTCCATCTACGGTTAATAAAGTCGGCCAACCCATATTAGGTTAGCGTGTGGACTATAATATTTTTTATTTATTTGTATATGTAAATATAATAGCATAATATGCAAGCAATATACCTTACTTATACTATTTTTTACATACGGCTAATTAACTACACATAGAAAAACAATAAAAATAAAATAAAACATTAAAAGTATACCTAATTAACAAGAATTTTAGTAGAGATATTTATAATTTATAATCATCTTTCAATATAATATAACCTCTCAATCGTGCTTTCAATTGTAGAGGAAACCCGTGTTCTTCAGTAGGAAGTATATGGGCAGACACAGATGAAGTAAGTTGCATCTCATTGGACATTACGAAAAAACCCGGTAAAGCAAAATGACGGCAACACGCGCTGTAACTGAAATTGCTTTTCGGGCCGACGACTAACGTTAATTGAAATGAATCAACGAGCACTATTTCTTGTTTGCTGTAGTTTCTATGTTGCAATTAATAATTACTATATTTCATATGACTTTCCTCGGAGTGGTATTTATGCCTGGCGTGAATGAAATATACTCGTTCGATCGCAACTGACTCTAGTGACATTTCTGCCTATTCTTTTAAAGTGCAACGTGAACTTACATATTTCGCATATTTTTATTTCATGAATGTCAGATAAAGGACGCTAGAAACTCTCGGATAAAGGATTTCTGTTAGGTCATTAGAAGTTCTTATTGGAGACCTATGTTCAAAAGTGGTTTTCCTTAATAAAAAAATATACATATATGGATTATTATTTTAATTAATTAATTAGATTATTATTTTAATTAATATCTTGCTTTAATTTATTTGAGCGCCTTATGGAAAAATCTTTGAAACATTTGCTATTAACTAAACGCAGGGCGTTTTTCAAAATGATAACCATAACTACATAGTATAAAACAAAGTTGCTTTCTCTGTCCCTATGTCCCTTTGTTTGCTTAAATCTTTAAAACCACGCAACGGATTTTGGTGCGATTTTTTTTAATGGATAGAGTGATTCAAGAGGAAGGTTTATATGTATAATACGTACATATTATTGTACAGAAATCTATTTGTACCCGGGCGAAGCTGGGCCGGGCCGCTAGTATTACATATAATTGAATTTAGTTGGAATACTCTACCTCTATTTATTTAACTATTTCAATTGATTTACAAAATTCTTCGCGTGACTCTACTAATATCTCTATATCATTCGGTAATAATTTTCTGGATTGAATTATATTTTAGCCAGAGTAACTATTGTGCATAATGAGAATTGTCTCATCTTATGCCTGAGGATGGCGAGCGCAGTGGAATGCCAAGCATTTTTTTGTAATTCAAGGTGATGTTTGGTTTTGCTACTGTTCGTGAGCGATCGTATCGCTTACCATCAGACAAAAGGCATGCTCGTCTCGCCATTCAATGAAATAAAACAATATTTCCGGTGAGACATGTATTAACTGATGATCACATTAAACAGACCGCCTTCGTGCAATAAACTTGGTTGCAGCATGGCTTCATCACACAAAAAAATATTTTATGTCAATATTCCCATAAAAATATAATTAACAACGATCATACGCTTTATCGAAAATATACTTCTTAGGTGCAATTAAAAATACATTCGTAAGATTATAAAGGTCTACGCTCTGTAATTACAATTAAAGTTGACAAACAGACATCAGTGACGAGACACCTTCTTTTTATATTTAATACTTCAACAAAATACAATACATCTGAGGATAAGTGGAATACAGTCCTAAATACAGTATCCATTGCCGAGAGATAGTTATTACTCAGTCGACATATTGATGTCGGTGTGACCGAAATCGAAAAAAAAGGTTATTGTGTATTGCAAAACAAAAACCTGCGAGGCTTGTCCTACAAGCGAGCAAACAGGTCACATGATGGTCAGTTATCACTGTTGCCCAAGATCCATCACGTTTGGATCTTATATATTTTGCCGGCTTCTCAAATCAGAAGGGAAGAGGGAAGGCAATAAATGGGAAGAGGATGCGTATTGGGCAACCGGCAATCTCACTCACCGTACGAAACGCGACAGCATAGTTGTCGCTTCACGTCAATCTCATGTAAAACAGTGGTACTACCCTGGACGAGCCTGCCCATTCATGCTAGTCTATGGCTAACAACAGTGAGGCACCTATTGACGAGCTGCAGAAACATTTTGATGACAGGCCGCTTCCGTCGGCAGCGATTCTATCTACACACTAGAACCCATACCATCACGTATGGATCAATTTCAAAGGAACTTCATCTTACATACAGTCAGGCTGTGGAATTCACTGAGTGCCGAGGTTTTCCCAATATATAGGTATTACAGCAAGAGCCTCTTCAAGAATGTAGTGAAAAGTTTCTTACAGAGTGGGCAATAGGGATTAGGGACGACGACCGACACGACAGACGACCACAGGGTGCAAGAACTGCTTATCTTATATAAGAATGCTTGTTTACCTCCTTTGTAGTATAAAAAATAGAGGTACCTGTGGAAGCCTATATTTTATTTATTAATATTCATAAATAGAAACCACAAAAACCGACTTTTTTAGGGGCGACCGCTTTCAATATGTTATGCATATATTTTGATTTGTTGGGTAGTCAAATCAATAAGCAAATTGATCAACAAGTATTAGTTCTATGAAATAAATATAATTTTTTGTTTTTTAGTGGTATTATGTTTTGAAGTCGGTTTTTATTTTTTAATTGAAAATTTTAGTTATTTTTATCTTTTTAGTGTTCACAGGAATTTAAATGCAGAAGATTTGTTCCCCACAAGGAATATGTTCTTTCACATATTTATTATTTTTTCTCTCCCGCCCCCCTCTCTTTGTCCCTACCCCCTTTTTCCTCCACCACTGTAGCTAAGCTTTTATACTGAACCCAATGCAAAAAGAACCATTGGAATCCTACTACATTTTGAAGAGTTCTACACTCCAGGTCCGAACATGATCATCAGATCTTCATGTTGTGTTCAACTGAGATCAACATATCAATACATTCTTTCCAATGAAAAAGAAATCACTAAAATCGTTTAAAAGCTGCCGAAGACATTAGAATTTACGTGTATTTTAATTTTATCACCTACCCCCCCTTACCCTCACCCCTTTTTCCAACTCTCACTGTAAGTTAACTTTAATAATGAACTAAATGCAAAAAGAATCATTGGAATCCTAGTTAATTTTAAGGAATTCCTCTCTCCAGGTCCGAAGATATTCATCAGATTTTCACCATATTTTTATGGGACCAAATGACAAGCACCAGCTTTCAATCAAAGAAAGAATGGCCGAAATCGGTTCGCACCAAGGTTCGCACAGTACAGAGAAACGGGGTAACAAACATAAAAAAGCAACATACAATCGAATTGAGAACCTCCTCCTTTTTTTGAAGTCGGTTAAAAAACTTCATATCTTTAGGACAATGTATACATCACTTATTTATATATACTTTAAAATAATTGTTGGAGCACTAAAGAGAGAATTAAAATAAAAAATCTTGGGTAGCATAAAAAATAAGTAAAGTTTAAATTATTCAAAAAATGAAAAACACAATAATGCAACAAAACCCAAGAGCTTTGCGAATGATAGAATAATAGCTAGCAAATAGACAGATATAATAATAATTATACCAGAAGACCCATAAAAATAATATTATATTATAAAGCAACACATAATAGGTAAGTTCTCACAACCGCAACGCACAGACAAACATGTTTACAAAGTGATAACATTATTAACGACGCCTCATTATATTAAGCTATTTGTAAATAAAAATTCTATTTACGGGTCATAATGACTACATAATATTATTGGAAGGATTGTCTGTTTGTACACTTTTCTATTTTTTCTTCAGCTACACCACATAACTATAGGCCCTCCCTGAAGATGTCCACTACAGTACGAAGACATATAGTGAAATATTGAAACTTAAAACTCCGACAGCTTAAACAGTAATTATAATAGTCGCCATATCAAAATTTCTGCAATATGCGAATATAAAAAAGCTATAATAGCCAGACATAGGTCGTAAGTTTGTGAACTCAAGACACATCTGCATATTATTTTAGTATTTTTATTGCAATGTATGACGATACGAGCATGCCCTTCCCCTAAAGGTAAGCAATACGACCGATCGTGAACAGTGGGAAAACCAACCAACACCTTAAATTACAAAACAATGCTTGGCATTCCACTGCACTGGCTATCATAAGACATAAGATATGTCCAGTTGTTACTCTGGCTACAATGTCCTTCACACCAGAACACAACAGTGCATTTACACTTCTCTTCGGAGGGAGAAATAGACATTGCGGTGTTACCTACCCAGGTGGCCTCTCCCATATGAGAAACCTACCACCAGTGATGATTAAACACAAATTATTGCTCACTTTCATAATTATCGATCGAACTGACAATTGTACAGAATTCTCGTACTCAACTGTGGGCGTTTATGGACTGACACGGTGAACAATGAAAGAAAACAACGTGAGGTATCATGCATACCCAAGAACTCTACTTAGAATTTACAACCCGACTATAAGGATAGTTTCTCGCGGCTAAAATCTTATGCCATTATCGCATGACATGACATAAATGCTAACACATTGCAACTATTTTATATCCTTACAATAACCATATCTCCGAGGGAAGAAACTCTTCCCGTATAAATGCCAAGATCGAGTAAATGGAGTATCAGGAACTAGGAGTGAATTTTCACTCTCAAAAACACCCAAACCTAAAAGAAATACCTGTGTTAATCAATACTCAACGGACACAGTCACATACATATTCCTGACCCCACACAAAGATCGAGTCTTGTGTCATGGATATTAGATATCAGACTTTTCAGTCTCACAAACACCCAAACCCGGAAGAAATATTTGTGGGCCGCGCAAACATCTCTCTCAGTGCGGGGATCAAACCCGCGGTCTATCGTTTCACGAGCGGCACGAAACCGACTGCGCCACGGATGCTGTCAAAAGTGATTATGAAGCTAATAGTGTTTATAAAATCGATACAAATAAAGTTACGTTACCGATCGGTACTTGCAATATCGTCGGATTGCAATTGGTTGTATCTTCACATACTAAACGTGGCTAGTAGAGCATGCCGGCGCACGGATCGCGATGCGCGACGCAACCGCACGCTTTGTGGACAATCGGGCCACAATTATTAGTTTTTCGTTCATAACTTCGATTCTTTAATACTACATATATGGGACATGAACCACTAACAAGAAAAAAAAGTAATCCAAAAAAAGACACACACAACCTGTATCAATATACGTCCCACTGCAGGGCACTGGCCTCCTTTACAAATGACAGTACGATTGAGTGGTTAGGCCACATAGACCAACACGCTGGCCTAACACAGTTTGGCGAACTTTACATACCATAGAAATTCTTACAAATTGCTATGGTATGCAGGTTTCCTCACGATGTTTTCCTTCGTCGTTTTTAGTGCGTGGTGATTGACTATCAATACACACATGAGTCCGAAAAGTCAAAGGTGTGCCCTGGGATTCGAATCCCCGACCACCGTAAATATTTTGGCAACCGCATCTAGTCCGTTTACCAACAGGCCACCACGCACGCGCATGGGAAATAATATACATTACGCTTGCCTTGGGGTACGAAAGTGGGTAAATATGGTGAGGAAAACAGAAAATGGGGACGGATAAGGTCGAAATATATAGCCTAAGCACTCTCAATCGTACTTTCAATTGTAGAGAAGGCCCGTGCCCTGCAGTTGTACGTATATGGGCTGATACAGAAGGTCGAAATAACCCATATGAGTAAGCCAGTTCGCACTAGGTACTTGTTGTTTAAATATTAATAAATGATTTGTTAATCCTAAGGACACGAGCCAATTGTGTTCACTGGGTATGAATAGATTAAACCCATTAATATGTATTATGCAAGAGGGCGAACACAGTGGAATGCCACGCACTGTTTAATAATAATAATTAGTTTAAACAAATATTTCCCAAAATGGACTTCACCTTTGCCACTAGGCAAACGACATGCTCATCAGCTGCTAATAAAAAAAGACAAAATTAACATAATGAGAATTTCTACATTCATATGTATTTATATACATAAACAGTAACAGTATAACAGTACATGATTTATAACCAACTTATGAAAGTAATACCTAATCTGGATATCTCAATCACTGAGTCGCTATATTAAGATATCAGATGAGGAAATAATAAATATATTGTTAAGGGTCGTCTATTACGATACGATTTTAATTGATAAAAAAAGCTTTATCTTTCTGCAAAACAAAATATTTTCCGCTCTAGTATTTGGATATTGCAATCATGCAAAGTTAATAATACTTAATTTTCCACTAAAGTTGTATTGCAAACAATAAATAAATAAATACATCCAACAGTCACACACATAGTCCCGACCCCACATTAAGATCAATGAAGTGTTGTGTCGTGGGTATCGGGAACTACGAGAGACTTTTCGGTCTCACAAACACCCAGACCCGGAAGAAATATTTGTGGGCCGCACAAACATTTCTCTCGGTGCGGGGATCGAACCCGCGGCCTCTCGTTTCACGGGCGGCGTCTAACCGCCTGCGCCACGGTGGCTGTCAAAAAAATACAAATACAAATTAAATGACCGTATTTACGATTTACACATAATAATTAACGGTCATAAATATCTATTCCATACTAATGGCGGTAATATATCATGGGTCTATTAAGGAAAATCACTTAGCGGAATACGCACCATGAAACAATACAATAATAATTAGCGATAGTTAAATGGTGTCGGCATGCGGCGCGCGCTTCAGTCGAGTGTCGGCCGCGCGCGCGCCGATACCCGCGCTCCGTGCGTGCTCGCGAGTGTAGTGTAGTGTGTGCCTAGTAGATGTGAGTGCATCGCGTGCGGCGCAGACATGAACCTATTCACGGGCCGCGACGAGCCCACGCATTTAATAGAAATCGTGGAGCCAGACTCTTCCACATCGACGGACAGACTGCGCCATCTCAATGATAATCTTCTAGCGTTTTCCCAAGCCACCGACATAAATGGATCCCCGTGCAAACTCCCGCCTAAATTGGACTTCTGTGGACCAGTCTCGCCACCGCGATCGAAAATCCTCGAGCTGTTGAGGCCGGAGGATCCCGGTCGTGATGCACTGGAGGCGATAGTACGGCCGGTGCCGCGCCGAGGCCTCACCCGGCCACTGGATGAAGACACGCGACGGTTTTTACAACGAGCGTTGCAACCCCCCGCACAATACGTGTCCACCCCCACCACACCGGAACCGCAGGTGCGACCACCAGAAGTGATAGACAAGACACCTCAAGCGGAGTCCACACCTAAGCAAAGCCCTGAGGGGGAGCGGTCGCTGGCCGACGAGTTGCGAGAGGCGGAAGAAGAGGAGCGTGCTGGCGGGCATATTCGAAGGGATTTGCTCCGAGAGTTCAGGAAGCGCGGCGGCGGGATCCGAGACGCGGTGGAACGGGAACGCATGGGCAAGCTGGCGCTGTCCGTGGAGGACGATGAGGGCGACGAAGAGAGCGGTCTATCGGCGGCAGCCCGGAGGATAGACGCGCTACTGGCGGAGTCGCGCGACCTGCATGAGGAGCTGGCGGGGATCCACGAAGACCTGCAGGTGCTGGCCCGGCGCACGGCGCGCCGCGACCCCTGACGCGTTGGTACCGTTGCTGCTGCTTCGGACCCACACGCTTTATCATTTTCGCACCCCCACACCCCCACAGCGCGCGCGTTGCCATAACTCTTCAATCTCTAGTTGACATAAGATTGTTACTTAAAACCAAAACAAATATACAGTGCATCAGTTATGTTAATCAACCAGATGGTAATGCAGTGTTGTCGAGATAGAGTTTTAATTATAGAAGTCGTTATCTGTGCCATTATGATGCGAATTGCGCATTGTTTGATACCAAAATAAAAAGCGCCAGTTAAGGAATATCATGGAGGGATACCTTGTTTGTTTATTATGCAAACAATTTTACTGGTCGCAAGTTTTTCTGGTACGCCTGTGTCGGTGCCAACGCAAGGTCTATTTACCCCGCCACACAGCAGTGTAAATGTATTGTTGTGTCGGTTTAAAGGACATTGTAGCCAAAGTAACTCCTGGACTTATTAAGACTTAAAATCTTATTTTTTGCTACAGTCCAAGCGGCGAATGGCATCCACGTCTCCGCCATTCAGGACTGAAAAAAAATTGCGAACAACACGGTCCTTTTCAATATTAAAGTGAGAATTATATTTATGGCAACGCGCGTGTCCTTATCACAGGATGCACATGCCCCCAGCACTGATAGTGGTCACTCCAGCGGTGCACATAACACGTGTATTATACTTTCACTTTTTGTTTCTATTCGATTGCACTGTAACTCATTTATAATTGGAAAGTTATCGACGTTCATTCCAATTAGCTGTTTTGTAGCTAATTAATTTTCGTTCGGTTTATGCGTGTAAAGAATGCATGGAACGCGGGTCGTTGACCTAAAGGTATGGAAATTATTTGATTTTAAAATTTATGCAAGTATTTAGAAATATTTATTTCTAGAGATTTTTAAATGATTAGGTTTCAGGTAATATATAATGCGGTGACGAAACGGTATCACTTGAGACGGAAACTAAACATATTAAAAATATAAAGAAAATCCTAAAATTTACAAATATAAACTTAGTACTTAGGTATAATATCGCAACCTTGTAACTTAAGTGTCGAATTTAGCACAAGTTTCCTCTTCAATTGCTATGTAAGGCCACGCTAGCTAAGTGTAGATAAGTAGATACCAAAACTATTAAGAAGTTTTGCGTATACAGGATATTTCACGATGTTTTCCTTTGCCGTTACAGCGAGCTATAACATCCATAGACTTGCAACTTTTTATATATGCGTGCGTCGTCGAAAACAATCCTTTTGTAGATGATAAATCCATTTACCTATGGTTTATGGTTGTTAAATAAGAATATTCGATGGAAAGTACTTTTTTAAAGGCTGAAAACTTAAGACGATATTTTCAGTCAGTAAAATAATTTATATATTTTTGGCATAAATACATATATATTTTATTTATTTTTTTATTAAAATACAAAGTTAGAAAAAAAATATTATTTCCAAGAAACCGGACTTCGGTTTGACCGTGGAGGTGGTGAGTCTCATTTACACTTGTACATAACATTTGCATTAGACATTAAAAAAAAGGTACGAGATCAAATTGAACATGAATTTAGATTCAGCTCTTTAAAATACCGTAAGCACGAACAATCATGAGAACTGATAGGTGCGGTCTTAGATTTATTCCGTCTATTCCTAAGTTGGAATACGCGCATAACTTACAAAACTCAGAATTTCTGTTCAACGATTAACCCACGACCCCTGTTATGAAAATTCGTTTCTAACTAGGTTAACTAACTAATAAAACCGATTTACATAACATAAGCATAATTTTCACGTTACATACGCAATTTTTTGTCGCCCCATCGGCACATTACAACAGGCGGCTATATTGTGTAGTTCGCTTTTAAATAAACATTTTAGAATGTCCACATAAGTTTGTTTAAAATTTGACAAAGTAGACATACCTGCGTTGAATTGCAAAATGTGCTTAAAGTTCGCATTTTGAAATAAAACTTTTATTTACGGATTTTATCGCAGATTTGGTTTAAGTTTTGACATCCCGACGACCTACTTTGCAGCTTTCCGTCCCGCGACCACGAAATCCGCGAAAAAATCCTTAAAGAATAGTTTTATTCCAATGTGTAACATTCGCGTAAATCTATGAAACCATTATAAAATTCGGATTCCACAAGACTTCATGTTGTTTATAATAGATTCTAGACAAACATAAAAACTACTATAACAGCAGGCCAGCATTGATTAAAAGACTAAAGATAGTCCCTTCAGTAAATTTGGAGTTTAAAAAAAATTACCGTGATAATTGCGGGAAAATAAATATTAAAATGAATTAAAAAAAAATAGTATCTTCATTTTTATTAAACTTTCTTTCATAATACAAGCACAAATTTTTATAACCATTGCGAGCGACGATTTATTTCAGTAATGCTCATCTAGATATGCACTGGAGCGCGCGCACCACTTTTTTCGTTACACCTTATGCACGTTCCGCCCTGTCCAAATATTTATTTCAATGCAAGACAATAAAATATTATGTCTTATTTTATATGTTAAACTAATCAAGAAATTATTTCCATATTTAGGTAGAGGACTCATGCTCATTTATTATATCTTATTAGGTAACCTATAACTGCGATAACTGATAAGATAACGGATACACAATAAATTTATTTCTGCAGATGTTCAATTTAATCTACAAATATGCAAATATTATAATTTTTTCACACGGTAGAGGATTTTGGATGCTCATTCTTTTCGGAATAAATACTGCATGCATAAATAAATTACTGCTTCCTTAGCGATGAATGTAATCGTCGTGAGAAACTCCGTATTCTTAAGAGTAATCTATACTAATATTATAAAGCTGCAGAGTTTGTTTGTTTGAACGCGCTAATCTCTGGAACTACTGGTTCGATTTGAATGATTCTTTCAGTGTTGGGTAGTTCATTTATCGAGGAAGGCTATAGGCTATATATCATCACGCTATGAACTATAGGAAGGAAGCAGTAGTGATATTTCTAGCAAATACGAGGAAATTTTGTTCGTTTTTCGTGGTCCGATTGGTCGATATTCTAAACTGATAGTCAGAATTAAACATTTTGACCGCCATTTTAAAACGTGTATGCACCCGAGCGGAGCCGGGCCCGACCGCTAGTAATGTATAATTTCCGAAGTATTTGTAGAATATTAATCCGTATCTTGCATGAGCGTCTAGACTATCTTGTAATAAACCTTAATCGTATATCCACCCACAATCCAGCAAAGGGATACTCGAATACAAGACCTATTTATAAAACTCCTAATAAATAAACAACGTGGTGTCCTGGCACCTCTGCCTACCCCTTCTGGAAAAAAGGCATAAATTTATGTTTATGTAGATAAACAGTTTCGTACTTGAGAAAATATAAATTATAATAATATTTCACGCGAAATTCTGAAATGCAATCCTGTATAATTTTGGTTCGCCACAACAATGCACACGCAAATTGTTCACCAAGTAATAGCAAACGATTAAATTATTTGGAATTAATAATTATGTAACTGATGTTTGGGAGGCGGAATATTAATTTATGCATTCGAACAATTTGTTGTGTTGCATAATTTTTCATCCATTCATAAAGGCAATTCAATTTCAAAAATCGGCTTTCTTTTTGAGAGTGTGCATCAAATACAAAAGTCTGTTTATAATTTATTCAGCAGCAAGTCACACACTCATTTTATATTATAATTTATTATTCTAAACACATTGGAAAAATAGATTTGGGTGGCAAACTGATATGGTGACTACATGTTTATAAATAGTCATATGAATAGGTTACACTTACATACATAATAAGTTCGCTCCTGTAGCCATGAAGGGGTTAGTAGTGGTGGCATTAGATCCACCAATAATTCCCTAGGCTTATTTCCGTCCCAATATAATATGATAAAGAACAGGCCTATCATAACCTACAGGCTGTACGCTTATCAGAAAGATTCAAAATTTTTATATCCGAAACGCAAGTTGAAATTGTTGCCTAATCAACGCCATTTTCGTACAATGACATCATCATTGAATTGGGGCTTATTTATTGTCAATAAGAATGATAATTAACTATCTATTGCCGGTGCAGACTGACCCCACCACAAAACAAATCAGTTGATTGCTGTGATGTGCGACTTACCGGAAGGGGAATGACCACGCATTTCACTTATCTAGACTTTGTCTATAATTAGGTCTACAGCTTCCCACTTTCACAATGTTATTACAGACAGACTCTGTAACACAATTGGTTAGACGACGCCTGTGAAACAAGACGACGACGATTACGCGTCAATATACTAGTATTATAGTAGCAATAGAGAAAATGGACTATCAATAGTATATTATGAGTCTGATCTTCACGTGAAAAATGGAATCCTGATTGACTTGAGTCTTACCTAAACAAGATGGAGAAACTCACGCTTGTATATATTGTAGAGACAGCTTGAATAGTTTACTGTGCACCCACAATAGTCAATTTGACTAAATTTTAATTGTCTTTATCACAACGTATCTACATCCAGAAACTAATTAATAAAGAATTTTGTTAATCCATTCACAATTAAATTCTGGAGCGTTTTAAATCTTAGATCCCTTTGTTTGTTCCCTTTCTTTGTTGTATCCCTTTTCTTTGCTCCTAGCTAAAGAAAAGGGATACAAAATAAAACTAGTGAGGCCTATGTCCAGCAGTGGAGAACAAAAAGTTGATGAATGAATGATGAACGTGGTCTTAATTGGCTTTCTACATATATAGATCGTCTACAATCCTTTGGCGTCCAAATGCGTTGTTTTCATGCTGTTGTCAAAATATTACCAACAGTTTTTCTCTCCTCACATTTTATTCTGTTGGACATGTTAATACTATTAGATTACGAGTATAAATGGTTGTTATTAATGTTATGAAAACATATCTCAAAAAATGCGTTAAATATATATGAATAAAATTATTTGTAGTTCCAAAATTCGCCACACGCCAATAAAATATAGACGAAGTTTATAATTTGACAGATAAGTACTTAAAAATTGCTAGCTCCAATTGAATTAATGTTTGGATGCACCTTGCTTCGCGAACTGTCATGGCGGTCGTATGTCACGTGTTTTACAAATAGATTGCTAATAATACGACCGGTTATTAAACATGTGCACAGCTTATTAGCATTTGTTTGTGAATCACAATATTTGTCAAGGTACATAATTGAATATTATTACAGTTTTGTTATTTTATTGACCGTTGATTTTATTATCTTTATTTATCACCCAAGTTCTTTTTATTAATTCGTTATTATTGCACCAAATATTGACGGTGCTAATGTTTATTCGTAATGGCTTCAACACATCCTCCTGACTGCCAAACACTATAATTTTTATTGAGTGTAGTATACCTCAATGCTAAAGACTATTTATGTGAACAGGCGGAGTCAGTCCGCGCGTGCCGGTGCGCGGCGGCGGCGCGGGCGCTGGTGGACGAATCCAGGGCGCTGCGGTACCTGGACGATGTGGTGGCGCTGCTGCGGGGAGACGTGGCCGCTGCAGCCCGCGTCAGGGCCTGGCCCTTCGCCATCGGCAGGCGGCAGCCCGGACGCAACTATATCATATAGGATGAGGTGAGTGGCACACGCTGTTTATTGGAGCCTAGCATGTAAGATTTGATAGCTTTAGTTTAGCATTCCACAGCCTTGGATTTGCAGTTCAAGCAGTAAAATGGGTAAAGAAGTGGGTTGTATTTCAAACAAAGACAAATGGTTGAATGGTCCATAAATACTTTTTAGGGGGCTGGGTACTGAGACACAAACTATTTTCTGATACAGGCGGCAAAGGCCTGAAAATGGAAATAAGGCCATTAAGTTTAATTATGGTTATTAAGTTAGAATCTTTAGTTTAATTGCTTATTCGCATTAATGCGTGCTGCACATCCTGACTTACAGGAGAACTAAAAACTAGAGATAGGAACTTCTGTGACATATAAAAATAATGTGCGCTTTTATTTTATATTGAAGGTGCCATTTCTAAGATAAATACAGCTATCCATTAACTTAATAAAAAAATATACTAATTAAAAGGTTGTTTACAACAATACATGTTCACGTAAGCGAATTGAATGACCCGACACATATAAATCATTATCATGCAGATTACACGAAGCGTATGAGTTATCGAGAGCACTTGTATGAATAACCCTTTTAACCTATTTTATAATTCAATACAGCTCTAAATACATACATTATTGGATTTCTATCTGTCCTTCATAAAGACCTGCAATACTCATGAATTGTAGAGGGCGAGATGATTATTACCATCAATATCAATATACATAAAAATTATGCAAATTGAGGCGATTTAAACATTACTTGTCTTTAAACACCAAACATTTTTTTGCTTAGAAACAGAAACAAATATGTGTGTGAACCACAGGTGTTTGTTACGGATCTGGGTGTTTGTAAGACCGAAAAGTCTCTCGTAGTTCCTGATACCCACGACACAAGACCTTAGAAAGATCTTAGGGGGGGGTCAGGACTATGTATGTGACTTGGGTATTTATTTAATTAAATATCAAAGTCGATTCATCAGGCTACAGTAATTTTGAATCTAATTGTTTTAAAGACATTTCCAAAGATATAACGCAGCTATTCTCGCACAATACAACACATTTGTCCATTTGTCGTGTTAAAGCGGTCCAGGTAATTTGATTAAAGTTTAGCGAGTCGGTGACAGGACGCGGTAATTGGCGCGGTTCGGTGCCCGGCACCGGCAGAGACTGAATTACAATCGTTCGCAAATCAACGAGCTTTAAATATGCATCAGCTTGCTAAATTATTTTAGTGCTTTGTTTCTGCTATACTTTATTGAAAATCTTCGTGTCATGTTATTTTATTTTTTCATTTTATTAGCATTTATAATGGGATTATTGTGTATAGTTATTGCTTTTTATTTTATTTTATTTATTAACACTATTGGACACACAAAAAAAAACAAATGCAATGAGAACTCATTAAAATTGGCGGTCTTATCGCTCAAAGGCAATGTCTTCAAACAACCATAGGATGGATTGAAAAAAAGGATAAACAGAGGGCAGTCTAAAGTGTAAAAAAGGGAAGTTAAGAAAGAAAACTATAACAAGTAATAAAATTAATTAGTATCATATATACACACATAATATATAAATATATACATATAATAAAGTAACAGTACATACAAATAGAAAAAGTTATCGAAATCGATGCGTCAATTATTGAGAAAGGTGGTCTTTAACCTGTTTTTTGAATGATAGTGACCGTGCCCGCCTCACCACAACTAGTGGCACATTCCACAATCGAACCGCCTCAACAGTGAACGATTTATCCATGAAAGTGGTAGAATGCACGGGAATTCTCAACTCCAGGTTCTCCGATAATCTCAGGGATCTTGTATATGAGTCATGGAGAAATATAAATCGATCTTTAGGATAAGCGGGGTTTATTAATTTCATGAGAGGGATAAGTAAATAAATAAATACACCCAACAGTCACATACATAGTCCTGACCCACACCCAGATCGAGTATTGTGTCGTGAGTATCAGAAACTACGGGTTTTCAGTCTCACAAACACCAGAAGAAACAAAATAGACCAGAACAAAACACCACAAATATTTGTCTCGACGCCGCGGTCAAACCCGCGGTCTCTCGTTTTTTGTTACATACTCATAAATTAGGTGAGTCTTCCTATGCTGTTAGGTTGAGTCTGTAACCTCTATTTTGAGAATTCGAATTGCTGTCAACTAGGTCTATGCTCGGTTTGTCTTCTACTCTGTTACGTTTCACAAATAGTTTTTCAAAGCGAATTATCTAACAAAACGATTATAAATAACTTTCCAATATATATTATTACTTATTACAAAACTTAAGGACACAATTAGAAATGTTGACTATCTATAATAATGAATCATTCTAGTATTTTATATAATGCTTTTCATTTAACTAATTTAATGAATGAGTTTCAATTAGGTTTGTGGGTATAATTAACCGACTATTTATGTCAAGTGGCCATGTATACCGTAGATTTATACCAAATTCCATTATGATATAATCTTCTTAAGTAACTAAACCGGTTGGACAGGATAAGAACTTTTTGTCTGACAATTCTGAGGTCGAATTGTCTTTTAACTCCTCGCCGCTACTATATATGGTTAGAAACCGGAACAATTTCAAAATAACACGTAATCATGGTGAAATATTTAACATCATGCTGTGAATTGTCCTATTAATTCATAAGACAGTTGTAATGTCAAATAAGGTTATTTAATTATAGTGGTTTTGCTGATATACCTGTTTAGTAAATGATATTATGGGTTATAAAATCTATAAATCGTCTACCTTGAAATGATGTAACACACTGATTTTTAGTAGCATGCGTTTGCTATAGTTTTTTGCGACAATCTTCAAACCTAAAAATCACAAAATAGTTTTTGCCGAATCGATTTTTTCGACCCTGGAACGGATAGAACAAAAACTAATATTACAGACACGCTACACTACAGAAAGAACGTTATATTCTTGTTAGAGGTATAGTAATTACATCGTAATAAAACAGTTTTCCACGAGTAAATTTGATTCTCAAATACTTCCACTAGTTTTTGTGATTCTTCTGAAATTAGATTTATGATTAAACTATAGAAAAATCAAATAAGATTTGTAAGTTTGTTCGTTGAATCAAAATTCTCTGTAGTTAGTTTATAGACCAAGTATAACATCAAGTTCAAACGGCCCGTGACTGACTCGTTCAATCAAGTCTTTAAATACTAGAACATAAACCTAGTCATTGATTATAAGTAATATTATTTATCCATCGCTACACTCGCTTTGAATTTGAATAGATATGTGATCTATTCATTCTACAGAAAAGGCATAATTTTTCGGGATAAATATGTAGGTACGGCATAACGCATATTTGTTTCTGCCGCTCGAATGAAAGACAAATAAACATATGTTCAAACCTAAACTCACGCCTCTTTCTCAAAAGAGGTAGGCAGAGGTGCAACGAACACACCCACTTTTCGCCTTGTATTTCCATCCCACCATGTGATAGGGGGCAAGACTATAATACAGTTTTAACAATAAAATATCATAAAACAGACAAAGCTACTACTACTAAAACTAGTTTATAACAATACACATTACACGGTCGTTGAGACGCGCGGCCCGAATTAAACTTTTTCAAACAGAATAAAAACAATTTGCAAACAAAATTATAATAGAAGAAAAAGTTGCATAAAAAATACAATTACATAATGATGGACTACTCAATTTCGTACTCAAGTGCGTGATAGCTTATTGGTTAATGGTCTAGATCTGATTACCGACATGTTCATGGCGGTCGCGAGTTCGAATCCCAGGACACACCACTGACTTTTCTGACCTCGCACTATAACAGTAAAGGAAAAGATTATGAGCAAATCCGCATACTATAGAGATTTGTAAGAATAAAAATATGTAAGTCCGCCAACCCGTAGAAAGCCAGCGTGGTGGACTTGCCAAACCACCCTTGATTATAGAAGAAGCCCTGCAATGAGACGTATATGGGCTGACACAGTACTCAATTTCGTGATTATTTTAAAAATCTAGTTTAAATATTATGTAGACACATATTATATAGATTCAAACGATCTACTAAAAAAAATTAATAAACAATACATAGTATATAAGCTTACGTATGTATCCCTAAAAGAGTAGAAAGAGGTACCTCTGGGCCCAAATGATTCGATACTAAGTTAACACCATGCCAGGAATGTATTAAAATTTAAAATCAATGTACAAAAACAAAACTAGCCATATTTATAGTAATTTGCATACGAAAGAACAGTAATATGTTTATCAAACTAATATTAAAAGTCTCTACATTAAAGTAGAATACAGGTTTGGCGCTGTATAGCAAAAACTAATAGGCCTGTTCACATTCTACAACACCCACAACTTTAAATAACACTTAGGAGCACAAAGACTTAAGACACGTACCTCTCTTAATATGAAAAAAAAAACATAATTACCATACCATAATTACTATAGCGTGCAAGTATTAAAAATCCCTGATCTTTAAGCAGGGACAACCTTACGGTGACTTATTTAAAATTACAACATAATAATTGGAGATTCATAATTTGAATTTCTGCATTAGATTCATATTTGGTCTTCGCAAATATGACCATGTTTGCGAATTTCGTGGCAATCGCTATTAATAAGTATTTGTTGTAATACTTGAATTCTTTCCCTTTTATATGGTATCTTGTTCAACCCTACAGCACCCACTATCTTTAAACAGTTTTAATTTCCTCGGTCAAACTCATGCGTGAACTCAACGTGAGGTCAACAGAGAATTTGACTCAGAGATTCTCAAGCACAGCACATAATTTTTCTCGACAAGTGATTTACAGTTCATGCTGCTCGCTTGTGGAACTCCTCCTAACTTATATCATCATTATAGTTTACTTAATATGAATTAGTATATATTAATATTCTAGTTACATATTATGTGTTTATAATGTATATTATGTAAATTAATATACATCATGTACGTCTATTTATCGTTTCCTTTGTTTCTCGTTATTTGTACTACCCCATAATTAAATATTACAATAATCCAGTCCATCCAGTGGAAGAGATTGTCGCTCTAGCTAGCGATAAGGCCGCCTATTGTAACCACACCTTGTGTTTTGTAAGCGTCTTTAATTTGGTTTACAATGAAGCATATATAAATAAATAATAAAACAAATGACCTTTTCTTATAAGTAGTTTAAGGTAAGGCTAGCAAATAGTACAAAATAGTCCAAAACACAAAGAGGCAAGTGCATTACGTTGAAAACAATGAGCGAATGAATGCACAAATTAGCGTATTTCATTGAGTTGCTCGCACGTCGGACGAGGCGCAGTCGAGCTCGTTTGCCAAACTAATGACCAAATGATGCCCAAACTGCCATTTTGCATACAAAATTGTCATTAGAGCTCATTTTGGCTATTGTTTATAATCAGAAATACAGATAAGTTTGTAATTGGGAACGTTAATTTCACTAATGAGCGAAATTTTTGTCAAAAGGAGACGTTAAAATTTTTTTTTTGATAATATTCAGCGGTAGCATATATATACTCATATATGTATACATGGGATACGGGGTGAGACTATCGCCATGCAAATCTCTGATGCCGCGCGGGGTTGATAAAGAATGATAAAATCGAATATCACTGTGCCCGAATACTATATTTGTGCCTCAGCTTTGTGTCTACAAACCGTCTGGCAGCCAGATCAATTAATAATCATGTGTTTTTATACTTCACTTCCCTACAAGGCCTTAAAAGCTATACCATGTTGAAATTTGTATTTTATAATTACGGCCAATTGTACAAAAACATTGGCAAATGACATCATTAGTAGAATTTATAAGTCTCCTATTATACTTGTAAATTAATGAAAATATCCTTGTTTATTATTTATTAACTTAGCCAAATATTTGTCATCGCTACAAATATCCAACTAAGCAAGTAAGCAAACTGTATTATTATAATATAATATTATTTCGACAACCTGAATCCAATAGATGTGTTCCTTCACACTATTTCTTAGAGCCACTAAATAGGTGTAATTTTTTTCTTCGTAGTTGTGCAGTCTCGACATAGTTGTCGTGGTCATATTTGTGCCGCTTCTGTCCAGAATAAAAATTCGAATGAACCCGAATGGCAGCTTATGCGTGTATGACTATTACCGGTTTTCCACTATAAGATCAGCTGTTTGCTACCCCTACAGAAATAATTATCCAAATAACGAATGTTATGAATTTTTATTTATAATTTAATTATAGTAATATTTCCTTGATTCATGTAGTTTTATTCATTAAATCACAAAGAATATTTCATTTCCTTTTCACTATAAATCCGGCAAACGAGCAAATACATCACCTGATTGTTTATTATAAGTAATAACTACCGTCCACGAACGTCACGTCCACAACGCTTGAATCATAGATGTGATGCCTGCCTATGAAATGGGGGGAGAGGGAAGGAAAAACGACGGGGAAGAGGAGGGAAGAAGAAAGGGCTAATGGACATCCGGCAATCTCACTCACCGAACGATGGCAAAGCTATCGCTTCACGTCGATCCCATGTGAGTCAGTGGTACCGCCCCAGACGAGCCTATCCATTCATGCTGAGTCATGAATGACAACAGCGTAGCTCTACCACAACTAAATGATAAGAACATACTATCTTTAAAATTTTCAAAAACTATAATTTCTAGTCCTCATAATCCACTTTTAAGTATGATGTTACATGTCCAATTAAGATCCAAGTCTCAAAATGTTGTGTAACAAACAGCACGCATATTATTAGTCACACATTACAAGGATAACCACTAACAGAACGCCAGCGGTTAACGTTTTGTTACTGTTCTTACGAGTTGCGCAATTTCCTGTCAGACAACATTTCAAATGACAAATAGACTTATTTCGCACACAAACTTATGAATTTTATTTCATAATTTATGACGTCTACTTCTACTGCCTCAGTGGTGTTGGTGTTGGGCGATATGATCACAAAGCTGAGGTCTCGAGTTCGTATCCCGGGTCGGGCAAATTATATTATTATTATATGGCGATATGCTCGCCCTTATTACTTCGTAGGATGGAAAACATTTGGTAAAACGTGGTTGTAATGGTTCTTACCAGCACCTCTACCTACCCCTTCTGGGAAGAAGGCGTGAGTTTTTAACTGTATGTATGTCTACTTCCAGTAGGTTTGAAGGTTTTCCTAACATTAATTTATATCGTAATATGAAGATATTCCTATTAGTTGTATTTCTAAAGGCAGTCTAACTAAGCTTCGATTTGCGAGGCCCTAGGTCAAGTCCTAAGATAAATTATAATTAATCGGTCTAAGAGTTTTTCAATGATCGGAACTGTAATATACGTGCCGCGTTGGGGTAAATTTGACATCGGCTGTGCATAGCACTGGCAGCACTTAGACCTATCTATTCGGGACTACAAGCATGCGCACGTATTATATAATATAGGAGCTCAATTAAAATATTAAACAATCGTAGTTATTGTATTTCTCTAGTTAAGTGAATGCAATTCTTATGGAGAATTCAATTTCCTAAGCTTTTCTTTATTCACTAACAATCGCTTATAGATAATAATATTGTATTTTCTGTTGCAGTGAGACACCGGAGTCCGTGACCTCGGGCCCTGTCACCCGCGACGACAGACATCATACAACACACAACACACGACATACGACACAGTCTCGCCACACCTCCACGCGACTCATGTTACGCACTCGTCGACATCCGCACAATATTTAAATATGTGCACATATTCGCACTCAAATATTTGAATATGTGACGCACAGGCGATTATTTGATACGAAAATGACGTATATTTTTCAATGATTTAACAAAATGTGCTCAATTTATTTTAGGAATTATTTTATTAAGACTTGGATTTCGGTGTTTTTTGTTACCGTGTTGTTAATGTTTACCTGGCATATACGTAACTATAATATTATATTATAGGTTTATATTTAAAGAAAGTTTTGGCAAGTTTATTCTGAATCCCATGTTAGAATGAACTGTAGAACAATAGACTGTCTATTTATACAATGGGCTTTTGAATATCCCAGAATTGAATCCTTGCCACGTACATACTGTTGCCTATTTTGTATAATTTCCAGCCGTCTTTTATAGTAGTTTCTAAAGCTATTAGATGAGGAAGGATATAAAATAACCAATCGAATTTGTATCATGTTATATTTTTCACATTAATTAGCCCTTTAACCACATGTCAATCCTCTATTTTATCAATATTACCAAGTCACTAGTGTATAATATTTTAACTCACATTTATATCTATAATATTGCAATGTTGGATCTCTTTAGATCTCATGTATTTTAGGCAAACATCATACGATCAATAAAATAAGAAATACACTCTGAATCATAAAATGAATTTAGAGTTAATAGAAAAAACTATTGATAGTTTAATGTTTGCCTAATTAAAACTAAACTATGTTTAAAAACAAATGAAGGATACTTATGCAAATGTATTATGTTCTTCGAAACTTTTACACAACCAAAATATTTTATAAACGGTGTTTTGATCTCTGAGACTGATTCTACGATGGTTAGTGCTTAAGATTATGTTTCTATCGATTCTTGTAAACCAATAAACTTATTGAACATAATTTTGTTTTAATTTTACTGCTATGGCTATGGGTTTCCTGTCTTTAATGTATCATTACGCTGTGAAAAGATTTGTGTCCATGTATTTCTCCATTTCTATAATTCAGGATCTTTTAATCTATCCGTCTATATATCTATATTTGTTTCGAAAAGAGAAAAAATATCATTCGTCACCGGACGATATTCTATCCGGAAGGCACTCTACGTATTTTTGCCAAAATCAGAATAACAAAAGGGAAAAAATATGACGTCACTCTCTGTGATGGGTTTATTACTTTCATAAATTACTATTTAACTACCTTTGGACATACTATACAGTACTACATTGACCATCAATCAAGAGATTTATCAATTATCGCAAGGCTTTTGCGCTAAATCGCCTAGTCTCAAAAATTTTGATCATATCTCTATTCTACCAAAAAATGTACATCTAGAGTCTAGACTACGAACAGTTACTAAAAACTAACTTTTTTACTGGTCAATGTGTCAGGTATTCAAAAAGAGCCAAGTGCATAACTTTACAACTCTTACTTCGAAAAAATCTCTACATTTCGTCAGCCTCCGTAGCGAAGTTAATTAAATACTGGCTGTCAAATCAATCGCCTGGGATTCAATCCCCGCACCGAGACAAATGTTTGTAGCCCACGAATTTAATTATTGCTTTGTCAGTACCTGATGTCGGTTTTAATGTTTTCAATATTTTAAGACTAACTTCTTTTTTTTAATTTATTTCTTGAAAAACAAATCTTACATCTTACGAAACATTTGTGAACATTTAAAATTAATTACTGATGGCTAATGACAACGTATACGTGTAAACGCATTGTAACTGAATGCAGATAGTAGCTGAACAAATTATGGTAAAGGTATATTTGGTTCGCTCACTCGCATAATTACAATACAAAAAAGATGTTGCTAATTTTCTTTTTAAGCAAGAGTATTAATGTGAAACCGTTCTTAGTTCAATACATGTTCCAATAAGTTAATAGATTCGCTGGCGCGTATAAGATAAGAGTTCTGATGATATTTAGAGACAACAACAGAAACATGTAATAATTGTTCTTTTCTACCAATTTAAATCCAAACCTAGTTATATATCAAAATGTAAGTAAGTCTGCGAGTAACAGCCAATGCATAAACGATACGTTTCTGAGTGCGCAGTGCAGTTGAAGCGTAAAAGTAGCGTGTTGGCGAGGAGCGCATTACAGTGAAACCTCAGTAGACGCGGCGGAACCCGACACGCGGTTACACTCGTCATTACACTCCACTCCGACTTATATAACGTTACTTTATACCATGGAAATCAAGGACACGACACTTAATATCACGGGATTGTAAATATACATATGCTTTTATATGGTCAGTAATGCACTGCTGCCTAGAGTACTCGTTCAGAACAAATAGCTGACATTTCTAATCCTATTTAACTATTTTAGAAATTGATTTTTCAAGCTTTCGAAAATGCAAAACAATCAATATATTTAAATTAAATCCTATCTTTTAATTTATTGAATTGATTAAAATGTTCAAAATAATTTGAAGACGTCATGTTTTTATTTAACACCCGATTCGGAAAACGGTTTTCATTAGAGAAGAACTGCAATTGATTATTTGCAAGTAATATTGTAATATTTTTCTTACATGAACCAAGTAATAATATTATATATCAACCCATACGTCCCTCGAAAGTTCACGGGCCGCTGCTATAATTTAAAGGGTTTATACGATAGTCACAGTCCAGCCCTGTGGTCCAATTTAAGTAATAGAAAGAAAAGACACTCAGCCGACTAGCTTGCTAGGAAAGTAATATATGAATATGCTAGAAATAGAAATGTTTCGATTTAAAATAAATGGATTGCCCATCTGGCTGAAGAGCCTAAGGTCTCTCTATTTACAATCTTTGTCCCAAACTCTATTCCAGATTTTGATTGTTTTATGTACGAAATCAAATACCACGTGAAAAATACAAGCTGATTTTCAAAATTACGTATTCCACACATGATCCTAAGTGGAACATTCCTAAATAAAACTGCATCAAGCAATCTCATCAGTCTGCAGCATGGCACATCGTTCAGTGCAAGAGATTCGCGCTGAGCCCCGAGTAGAGTGGCGCTACTCGCTAGTCAGGAGATATTGATTGAGTCAGCGGCGTGCGGCGTGCATCTAAACACTGATTCTGTTGCCTGACGATCACGCGTGATTAATGTGCCGGCCGCTGAGAGGGTTGCCAGTATGTGCCAACATTTCACTAACTAAAAATGCGTGTTTTAATGCCTAGTACCGGCAAACCAGCAAATAGCTCACCTAATGGTAAGTGATCACTGCGGCCCATGAACATCCATAACTGTTGGACCATGGATGTGTTGCCGGCCTATTAAATCTGGAGGGGAAGGACAAAATATGGCAAGAGGGAAGGGGAGCTGGCCATCTGGAAATCTTGTTGCAAAGCTGTTGCTTCACGTCCAACTCCTGTAAGACAGTGATACATACAGCCTGCCCATGCATGCTGAGACATGACATAACAGCATGGCTCTAACACTTATATGCATGCAATCTCATCAGTCCACAGCATGGCACATCGTTCAAAGCAACAAGCTGCTAATCAGGAGATATTTGTTAAATCAGTGGAATGGTGCTGCGTTCCACTGATAATATCGACACATAAATAGGAGAAGTGAGGAGCATTTGTGCCCTGTTAATTTGTTAGAAGTTATAATATGTCAGTGCGTCAGCCTATACGTTGACTCACCGAGAGGTTTTGATCTATATGCGGGTAAATATCTAGGATCTCGATAGGAACCCAGCCTAGGCGCAACATCTGCGCGGTGCCGACAGGCTGTAAAATCAGAGACTCTGAAATATATATATTCATATTGGTATCGGAAGGGCAGCGTATGGCACACTCATTTCGTTCAAAATAAGCTATAAAAATTAATTGCAAAGTTACTTTTTACAATCAACCACTGTGTTTTTTTTTAATATAACTGGTACAAAATATCCATAAAACAATTTAACCCGAGTGAGCTGACAACCCCGTTTCAAATGAACAGACTAGCGACGGGGTAGAGGGCCGAGCGAACTAAAATGGCGCTACTGTCGCCATGGCTTTGCTGTCATTAGGACAATTCTTCCGACATATTTCTGCATGTCTAGTATTATCCCAGCTCGAGCCAGGATCCCTTGTCGTCAATTTTTTATAATTTAATCTTTGTCTTTGTAATCCTAGAGTGTAACCTCTTATTCATAAGGACCTAATGCAATTTCCCAATGCTGTTAATATTATCTGATCCAAAAACGTTATTCATAGACATCAAAAATCCTTATCAGCTATTTAACAGCTTCAAAACGTCTATCTTAAAAACTGTCTAAGCTATCTTTAAAACGGCCGAAACCCTTGTTTAAGCAAAGTTTAAGCAGAAAAAAGGCGGATGTATATCAAGTGGGCGTTTGATATTATTGTTAAGGCAAGGAAATCATTTTTTTCTGTGAAGTGACAATATGAGTTAAAATATGTAGAATAAACCATTATGAATAGCCAAACTTAATGAACTTTTTAACGCCCCATAACATGATGTAACTAATTTACGTTTATATGGTTGATTAGCGGTTTCTTATGAATAAGGAGTAGAATTATCTCCTCGCTTTATTATTAGACCCTAGATATGTATTTTACTAGGTTTAAATATCAATCAATTAACAATTATTATGTCTAATTATAATAGAATTTTTTAAATTATATCTTAGTGGTCAGATTATTTAAAGAACTGGAATATTGACATGTAGTTCTAAATTAACATATTCCACATTAAGATTCTAGTTCAGCGTGAAATATCGAGTACTTTGACTCTCTTACGGAATACTTTATCAAATACTTATGCTCTCTGGCCAGTAATATTTCGAATTGTAGATAGAGAGAGCAAAGTATATATGATAAAGCAAATGTACCCTCAAAATAATGAGTCCTCAGAAACACGACAATCATGGTGTCCCTGTCGCTAGGGCACGTCTTGTAATCTCTGGCGGTGACAGAGTGTGATGCGTGGCCCACCGCACACATGCTGCACTACTTACGGGACGCCACGGGATACGCCGGGATAACCGCTCTCTTTGTTTACTCCAATGTTTCTAAGAGGTTTGAGTATGTCCAATGAAATAAAGTTCAAATTGATATTAAATATTGATAGAAATGATATTATCGGCTGATGAAAAAAGATAGAATAAGTTATATCTTTCTTGGGACCCCGAAAATTACGTAAACTTAATAGGACCTTGGAATTTGAAATCTTGTGTGCTTAAAGTACTCAATACGCATGCTGAATGAGGAACACGACGTAAGAAATAATGATGTAGCAATCTGAAATAGCGATAATGACTTTCCATAATCATCACATTAAACAACAACAAAAAACTGCCCTGGATAGGGGTCGGCAACCAGCGGCTTGCGAGCCACGTGCGGGTCTTTGGATGTGATGCTGCGGCTCAATACAATTTACTTTAAAAAATATACTAATACATCATTTTCAATCGATTAGTGAAGACTAGAAACAATTTCTATCTCTCAGCCACTTGTCCTCGCTTTTCACCGCACCCCTCCTCTACTCGGCTCAGCTTAATAATAGTCAACAGGAAAAAATTGTGACTCTTTAAAACTTAGAAGAGTTGTAAATTGTAATTTTTGGCTCTTCTGACTCAAAAGGTTGGCGACCCCTGCCCTGGGGTATAGTAATGAAGTAAATCACCCTCATGTAATTTATCTGAAACCCTTATTCAGTAATGTGTTCTATACGGGCTGACATGTACAGATATGAGCTCACAAGCATCTTAAACTTCAAAGGTATTAGGGATGCGTTTCCGTCCTTTGAAGTTTACGGAACCTTTGTAAAGCTCACAGGTTTATTTTTAGATACCCATGTATATATGAAGATAAATGGAGTTTGTTGTTCATTCCATATGTAGGTCCGACTAAAGAGCAATCAGGTCACCTGATGTTAAGTGATCACTGCCACCCATGAACATACATAACGCTTGGACCATGGATGTGTTGGCAGCCCATCAAAACTGGAAGGGAGCGAGAAGGAAAAAGGATGGAAAGAGGGAGTGGGTAGTAGCATCCAGTAATCTCAGTCACCAACCAAACAGCGACAGTAAAGGTATAGTTTCACATCGATCTCATGTGATACAGTGGTACCGCTCCATATGAGCCTGCCCATTCATTCTGAGTCATGACTGACGAAAGAGTGACTCTACCACTTTTACAAGAACTTAGTCGTGAGAGTATATTTTCTGCTCCTTTTCTCTTAATTTTTACCATAGTGATACACTATACCTGTAAGGTGATCCCCACGATCAGAGATAGACATTGGAGCTGAAAGAAACTTACTAAGCCACGTACAGGCAAATGTAAAGTTAATTCCTCCATAAAGTGGACGAACGATCGTTAGTAAAGATCACTGAAGAAATACTGGGCATCTAGTAGCTGGAGACGCTCAGATTTGGGTTTTATATAATACCTGTCAGATTCGAAAACCTCCAGGAAATTCCATCCAGTACAACATCGCCAAATGGCCAGACTTAGCTACTGACAACATTCCTTAAGATTTCACAAGTACGTCAAATAAATAGATTACAAAACTAACTGTAGACTCCATGACAGATACACCCACTAGCCTCCCCTGACAAAAGTTTATCATTGAATCAGGTAGTGAAGCGTTATGGTAATGGGCGGTATCGCGTGCGGCTGTAATTACGAGCTGGTTCCCCGGCCGCGCTGAACCAGTGCGCCCGCCGCGCTGCTCCGTACAACATTTATTTACTTTGTATTAGTAAATGTGAGTTTTCGGTGTTTATTGGGTGCACTCTTTTTCAAAATAGTTTTTTTGTTTTGTTTTGTGTGATTGTGTTAGAAGTTAACTGGTTGGATTTTGTAAAGTTATAATTAGGATGAATTGAAAATTCAATCATTTTTTTAATTGAATGTTCAATTTCATGGTTTACTTGTGAGTTTATTTATGTATGTAAATAATTTTATTTATTGGACAATTTTAAAGATCTAAATGGATATTAAAATAAGTAATTATCTTACTTTTTTAAGTATAAGCAGTGATATTATCTAGATTAGCTAGATTTGTAACCTACTTTTCGGCTTCATCGTTCATCTCAGTGCAAAATTATGAACATAATATCAATAATATTAACGGAAACCCAAAACATAAGCTACGATGGTAATCAGAGCCAGCAGGCGGAAACCTATTTCCTCAAAGGCGGTCGTTAAAATCCGCGTAATGCTAAGTAAATACTTTTGGTTTGCAGAGCGCATGAAACCCGCTCCGTTCCCGAGGGATGAGGCTGTCCCGTACGTATTAAAATCTGCACATTTGTAGCTACGCGCTTCGCTGCTGGTCGAATTTCCAGATTTTAGATTGTGGTCCATGAAATTGTATTACCAATTCGCTTTAGATAAACTTTGTGAAATTTTGCAGCTTTTAGCAGATATGGTTGCGATAGTGGCAAAATTGAATTTTTTTTATATTAAAAGTAAATAGTAAAACTTACAAATTATAGAGTTACAATCATTTTTAGTTTAAATTTATTGTCAAATGAAAAAAAATTAATGTAATCTATCAATAACAATAGAATACAACTTGGAAGGTATTTTTTTAAATAAATAAAATGAAATTTGAAATTATATTCAGTTCAATTTAGAATTATTTATAATGGCTTCCTTACTAGCAACCAGGACTCATATCAGACCTCGCACATATATGCGCTAGATCACGTATCCTATCCCTGCTCTTAAAATATAATATCATCACCATAAAATGTTATTCATTTACTTCTTATTTTATTTTATACATTTAATCACGACGGACAATATCCCTACATACATAATCCCCACGCCTGTATTTCATAAGGATATACAGACACTGTAGAACCCGTTACGATGGTCCGATCAAATCCGTGCCGCCCTGAACACCAACATACACGAAGCCTTACACACCGCAAAAAACAGATCCAGATGGCGCAATATGATTATCAAAGTAAAAAATGCCCATGGTGGGGGTCACGACCCTCAGCAATGAGGAAATCGACTCGAGGAGGAGGATACAGACACTATATAAATACACACATAAATCAGAAAAGTCAAAGGTATGCCCTGGAGTTTGAACTCGCAACCACCGTGAACATGTTGGCAGCCGTGCCTGGTCTGTTCATTGACAGGTCACCACGCACTGAAAAATAAACTGTGTATTGATAAATCAATCGCCATGCACTATAAAGGTGAGGGAAAACATCATGAGGAAACCTAATTACCATAACGATTTGTAAGAATTCCTATGGAATGTAATGTCAACCCGCAATAGGCCAGCGTGGTGGACTATATGGCCTTACTGCATTCAATCGTAAAGTTCCATTGTAGAAGAGGTCCGTGCTCTGCAGTGGGACGTAATATATTTGAGCTTCTACAGTATACAGACACCATAGGTCTCTACTTTTATCGATTCGGATAAACCACTTTCGTCGCATCCACTTTCATGAATCTGCATTTCATCAATCATGAAATCTCGTTGGTTGAGAGTACTATGAGGGCTAAGTTGTAATATTCTTTGACGGGAAAACAATATTTCCTATAATAAAAACGGCTATGTCTTTACAGTTAGTTATCCATTCTCGTGACATGTCAACTTCCTATAATTTATTACCGAAAGAATATTTTGCATATTACCAAGTTTACCCAATGAAATCGTGCAAGAATCCGAGAAATAGTTTATTTTTCGATTATGCTACAAGACTGTGCATGATTTGTAGTAATTACCTTTGAATATAAAAGTGAAACTTTGCAGCGGAAAATCAAGTCACGAAAAATGGAAGATCAATTTTACTTGAATATGAAATTAAGGTTACCATGAGGTGCAATTTAATGAGTGTTTTAAAGTTATCATGTCGACTCTTGACGTGATAATATTTCTGGGTTGTGAATATTAGATTAAAGTTTAATTTATGTACCTAAGTATCTAGAATGTACGGGTTTCACACTCAAAATAAAGATTTGAACAAGACAAGAATATTTGATGTGCAACGATTGAAATTCATCAAATAGATTTTGTCCAGACTATTAATAAAATATCGCTATAACGCGTGAAAATGTATTGTTATCCAATTAATTATATTAATTAACATAACTGACTGAAAATAACAATTCAAAATCTTGTTATGGAATATTTATTTTACTGTGTTTCAGCTTTTAAAAGAAAACCTCTGAACCTTCAAACATTCTAACTCAAAAGAAAATCCTATTTAAACAAGAGCCGAGTGTAATAAACAACTTGGAAGATACTTTATAAACCCCACTCACAGCCCACGGGCCGGCAAAATGAAATATTCACCAAGATTATGAGCTTAAGAGCGGAAAAATACTTGCTAATAATTTACGCGCATCCATAATATATTAACGTAGAGTATGTTTGTATGTCATGGGTTTAGGTGATTTTATTAATTATTAAAGTATGAAGCCATTATACGGACAATATTGAGGAAATTAGGTTAGGAATTCGGACTATTGCCAACACTTAACAGGGAAAATTGTAGTCATAATGTTGTCATACATATTTATTGTTTGTAAAATAATTTATAATTTAGCTATTTCCATGGCTTTCTAGTAGCTAGAATTTCCTTTTATCACCATTATATAAATTAAATTAAGGCATTAAATATATGTTAAAGATTCAGAATTTACGTTTTGTATCTGAATACGTAGACAATTTGAAACCTATTTTAGGTACAGAATATTTTGTCCCGTTCTAATTTGTCTCTTTCGAATACAGTTTGAGCGATAAAGGCAACAATTCGATACCTAAAATAGGTTTTAAATCCATGAATACGGTTACAAATAAGATTAAATATATAAAAAAGCAATAATTACAACAGCTCGCTTAACGCAATACATCATAAAAGTCGGGACACAAAGCGCGTATCCCACGGGAGCGTTCACCAAACCCGGGAGGTACGTACTGCTAATGAGGGGTTTTAATTATTCACCCGGTTCACCCAGGCCCTCTCCCGGATGTGGAGAGCATTAATATGATAATGTGCTAGTACCGCTCCTTTTTTTTCGGCCACAAAGCCGTGTTCGTTCCGGGTAAATACACCTATGGGTTGCAAGAAACTAATACTGGAGTCTACCCGTGGTGTGAAAGGGATATACAAGGGTCTGTTTTGGTATTAACATTTATTTTATTTTATTTTATTTTAACACTTTGTACAAATCAATAGTACAGGCGGACTTAATGCCTAAGGGCATTTTCTACCAGCCAACCTTAAGGTAGTGCAGAGAGACGGAAGCAGGTGCTTATTAATTTATAAGGAAATAAATGAGAAGAGAATATATATTTATAAAACATAAATAAATAATAATATTTATACGAATATATATCTATTTAATTATTATTATTTACCAATATAATTATATATATACCTACACATACATATAATATATATATATACACTCATACATATATATAAACAAGCAAATAAATAAATACCTACATTAGTGGTGAGAATCTGCTACTTCGGCGAGGAGTAATTGTCGAACCTTCATCTTGAAAGCCTGCCGTGTTGTGCACGACCTGATTTCGAGTGGGAGTGCATTCCAGAGAAGAATGGATTGGATAGCAAAGGAAGAATGAAGGAAGTCAGAAGTATGGGGAGGACATTTTAGAAGGAGATTGCTAGACGAGCGCAGATTTCTAGAGTGAGTATCACTGAGGTAAATGAATTGCGGAGACAGATAAGAAGGAGGGGAAGGAGACTTTTAGAATAGAAAAAAGGGTAGTGAGGACACGCAACGAACGGCGCTGGCGGATGGGAAGCCATTTTAACTGCGATCGGTAGGAAGAGATATGGTCAAACTTGCGAAGATTAAAAACAAATCGAATGCAGTTATTTAGAAGACGGTCGAGTTTGTTGAGTAAATCTGCATTCAGATAAAAATAGCACACATCACCATAGTCGATAACCGGAAGGATTAAGGTTTGCACTAGCATAGCCTTGGTTTTAAATGGTAGGAAATTCTTCAGGCGATTAACATTGAGGTTCAGTTGAAAAAATATACATATATGAACTCACGCCTTTTTCCCAGAAGGGGTTGGCAGAGTTGTTGGTAGCCACCAAAACATCCACGTTTCGACTTGTGTGTTTCGTCCCACAATGTGATAGGCAGCGTACCTATCGCCATATCGGGCACAAATTCCTAACTGCGGGCTGATAATGAATTGAAAAATCCACTATCATTTTGCCGGACCGGAGATAAAATATAGGTCCAAAAACATAATTAATTAATGTACCAAATTTTTATCGGCACAAGAGAAATTACGATTCATATTCACATTGATTCTTACTTAATAAAACTTTAAAATTAGTATTATTATTACCCCAGATTACAAGAAAAATCAATAATAAGAGACTAATCAAAACTGTCACCTATTTCCGCAGGTCCATAACTGGGTCATTTACCCTGAATTAAAATTTTCAAAGGTTTGTATGTAGGGCGCGCGTGGTATTTGTACAAGGGATGCTTTTATTCGCAAAGGGAGGTTCTCGAATATTGTTTGTGTTGTAATTAAACACGCAGGTTTCTGCTACAGTGTGAAAAAATACTTAATTCAAACATGTGTTTATGTCTCGTTAATGAATGTTATTTATACAGTTGTCAGTTGGACCCTCCCGTGGTTGGTCAGACGCTCCCTGAGAAACGAGAGGCCGCGAGTTCGATTCCCGCACCGAGAGAAATGTTTGTGACGCCCACAAATATTTATTCGAGACTAGGTGTTTGTAAGACTGAAAAGTCTCTCGTAGTTTCTGACACCCACGACAGGAGACTTGATCTTACTGTGCGTTCAGGACTACGTATGTGACTGTTGGGGGTTATTTATCTGATTTTTTTCCAAGAGTGAGGTTGCAGGAAGTCGCTGCATTATGTAGAGCGCCTTCTACAATGCGCTTGTATGGCGGCCGAGCTGGGTGCTACGCCGGCATACTGCTTATGGACTCCCTTCGTACGTCTCATCCCAGGCGGAAAACCGGAAAGATATGTTATAACAATAAAACGATTCGTCAACAAAAAGATTCGTGTCCTATCAAATTTTAGACGAAAATAAGCTCGGCAGTATGCTTGGCATTAGTGGCACCTCAGAACACGGCCTCAGGTATATAGGGGTGGATAGGGCCACAAGAACATACCACTCTCAAATTGTAGTCGAAATAGTCAGCTTTTTCTTATGTTCTTATACATTTCGTTTATATTGGTGGTACGTCTCGCATGTGTGAGAAGCCGCATGCGTGGGTACCACCGCAATGTCTATTTCTCTCGCTAAACAACAGTATAAATGAATTGTTTTGTTTCGGTTTGAACGATATTGTAGCCAGAACTACTACTGGACATATTGAGACGTAACATCTTAAGTCTCAGGATGGCGAGCGCAGTGAAATGCCAACCATTGCTTTCTCATCCATGGTGTTGCTAGGTTTTCCTACTGTCCATAAGCGTTTGTATCTTTTGCCATCAGGCGAATTAATGCTCGTTTCGCTATTTAGTGCCGTAAAAATGCTTTACTTGTGCAATTTTTAACAATTTTTAAATCCTGCGTGATTGTTCTCTGGAGACTGACGGGAGTCCTGATATTTGTGTTAGCTTACGTCAGTATGTCATCTAGGTGATTACTAAAAATCAGAGTTGCGCTGTGGGTCGCACCGCAACGCAACATTTGCTGAGATATCACACAGCCACGACGTGCCTTCTTCTTTTTCTTTTCTTCTTTTCTTTTCTTCTTTTTTTGCCGTTCTTCCTTATTTTTAATTTTTATTTTTATTTTATATATTTTTTACAACTGTGTATGTACGGTGTTTTGTTCGCTAGTGACAAACAGATTTTCTTTTTTCTTTCAGATATCTCTAAATATAAGGTATATTGGGATAAACAGTAATTACACATCGAGTGACGACAGCACGCGGGGGTAAATAGAGACGGTAGCCGGCGGCGGATCGCGTGTCTGACTCGCAGAATCAAAAGCTAATATTTGCATAAAATTAACTATCCTACATTTTGTAATAACTTCGCTGCTCCTACTACGGTCTACTTAAAATGAAAAACTAGGCAATTTTTTTCACAAATTCCCACTTTCTTGAATAATTCAGAGTATGTAAGTCTTGAAACCACAGATAGATTGTGAAACATATATTTTAATGTCCGAATATCTTTTGAGTAACAATTTTATAGTTAACTGGTTGACGTTAACCTTTTCAATCTGGAAAATTATTACATTAGGACAAAAAAGTCACATTCAATTCGGACTTAAGATACAGTACAGAATGGCTGGCTTTAAAACAGAATACAGATCACCGTTTAACTCTTCGAGGGTACTAAATACTAATCTATGCAATAAACAAAAAAATACGTACAGCTTACAACTTATTTCAGACACTTGTAGACATTTCCAAACCCGAGCGAGATACAATCGAGTCGAGAATCCTCAGTAAATTCTGTACCATCTACGAAACCCTAATGTTCCAAAAATAAAGACGAACTGGCGAAATTATTCAGTCACATTACGGCGACGTCATTAATTCGCCGAGTTGCCTAATAAAATATCCTTTACGAGGACGGGGGCCCGCGATGCCGACTTTCAACGGAGATATGAATTATATGGAAGCGTAATTGGTGTATAATTGATGTCTTGTATACCAGCAACGCGGCCTGCGTGGTGGCCTGTTGGTAAACGGACTAGACGCGCCTACCAACATGTTTACGGTGGTCGCGGGTTGGTATCTCAGGGCACACCTCTGACTTTTCGGAGTCATGTGTGGTGATAGTCAATCACCATGCTCTAAAACGGTGAAGGAAAACATCGTGAGGAAACTTGCATACCATAACGATTTGTATGAATTTCTATGTAATCAAAAGTAAATCTAAAGTATTAGGTAGGCGAGAAATAAGAAGGTGTTTAGGATAATTCGAATTATAGATACAGGGTGGTATAGGCTGTAACCTTTTTGGGTGAAAAAAATAACCGGGATAAGACCGTGGGTACATTTTGCTAATTACATATTATTTTAGACTGCTGCCCCGCCTCGCGCCCATGGCTGGCTACGCTCATGGGTGGACTTTACGTACGCTTAAGACGTTTCAGTAGAATTGAAATGTGTGCAGATTTCCTCAAAACTTTTTCCATTTCTAATAAGTTTGTCAGTTGACTGTGCTGTTAAGTAGACTATCGTTCACCTCATAAAAATGGAAAATGCACACTGAAAATCTTTTAATTTAATCCCTGAATAAATTATTCAGCATAAAGAGGCGAGTGTTGGCGTTTATTAAAATACAAAAATGTGCGCGGCTGGCGACCCCGCGCGGGTGTAGCACCAAATGTATGCTGTATGTTAATTTCTAACATACAACCGGGTCCTGCAAAACGCTGGCTTTTGCTTTTTTTTATTGTAGAACCGGGAGTGGCGATCATACACTTTTAACAAACGATTTTATTTGAAATTACTACGAACTGAGATCTATTTTCTAAATATACTTAAACCAGCTGAAGAGTGAGCCATGAATACCACTTGATTCAAGTTTTCGCAGCAGTATTGAATGGTTAACCTTATCAAAAGCACTTTTGAAATCAGTATAAATTGCATGATTTTCCATACCTGCATCAAGTTCTCCAGCCACGTCAGATACAAACGAAACTAAATTAGTTGTAACAGATCGACCACGGTAAAAACCATGCTGATTCTTAATAATTTTATTTTGGATAGCGGCCCGGCCCAGCTTCGTCTGGGTGCATATATTTTTTGATTCCACTCCACACCAAATACATGTTATTTTTCGTATAAACTCTTGTATACCTAAACTTGACGTAGCTGTCCTACTGTCCGGCTCAATCCCGTCTCATCCGTCTGTTCAGTCTCTTCCCAATCCATCCCGTCCTTTCTCTTTATTATCCATCCCGTCTTATAACGTGCATTTATATTTCGTCCTATCAAATCTGTCAGCTATCCCAGCCTCCTCCCGTACCTTCCACTCTATTATATCCCGTCTCTCCATATATATGTACATATAAAGATTGCCTTATGAAATTTTTGTGCAGCAGAAATCGTAATATTTTAATTTCACCACAACTTCAAAACCAAACGTCCAATTTTAATCATTCAAGGGCCAAATATTATCAACATACACTGTACTTATTGATGAAATAATTTATTTTGATAAGGATTAATAGCATGAGTAAAATAAACGCGTTTAAATGTAGTCCAAAAAAAAAAATTCAAGATTTTTAAATAAAAATGTGGTTGTTGTGCCTCACTCGACATAGATAGGTATAGTGTGTCGCGGACTTTTTGTAGATATTTATAAGATCTACAATTAATTATAACATTTTATGGTTCTATCTTTTGTAGTTTAGGCAGCGTACGCAAAATAAGTAACTTCTTTGGTTGATTTTTTTCAGTTTGTGTCCGAAAAATCCAAATATCTTACGGAACCCTATTTTTTTCCAGAATAAAATATAGTCTATGTTACTCGTGGATAATGTAGCTTTCGAATGGTGAATTTTTAAAATCGGTCCAGTAGTTTTTGAGCCTATTCATTACAAACAAACAAACAAAGTTTTCCTCTTTATAATATTAGTGTAGACTACGGAACTTAATTAGCACTTTCTTTAATTTACGGCTTCAAATGAAACTAAAGAAAAGATAGATTCAAATTGTAAATGTTTCTACAAGTGCCCATATTTCCTGTACGACCAACTGTCTCAGAATTACTTACCTAGTGTAAATACGGCTGATAGATAATTTTAAGCATTATTTAATTAAGTATAGTTTATAACACTGTTTCTAGTCAACGTATAGTAAAGTACATATCTGTATATAAATAAAATTTTATTAACATGTTTTATAAGCATGTTAAATAAATAAATGAATGTATCCTCAAAGTGCAAGGCAGATGTGCCATCATTACACTATGCTGTGCTTTTACATCCCATCACGAAACATGACAGAGAACAATTCTACGGTATCTACCGAGCACAAATTCCAGTCTCAGACAATATATGTATATTAAGCAATTTGTCAATACGCAAAGTGATGAATGAGGCGAAGTATTATTATGGTTACAGAATTGAGCGATTTGTATTCCGCAATATCCATCTTATCTCTAAATACATTAATCTCACTAATACTTTTTCTGATGAAGCATTGGACTTGGTAAACCAAAGGTGATTGGAAATAAGGTGACACAGCTCTTTAGATTATTTCTCCTTTACCACTACAGTACACGATCATTTATTCTAAATAAACATTTTGACAAGTCCCTTACATTCAAACCCACATCCATCGGTTGAACAGTCAAGTACGCTCGCTAGCGCTACCAAGCTATCCATTCTCATAATAATATAATCTTTTGATAACAGTGCGGTAATGATAGTAATTTAGATTTTTGGTGACAGATTTGTAATTATGATGTTTATTTATGTGTGATGTTTATTTGTGTATAATAAAATGTAGACATAATATATATGCAGTCCCTTCATAAATTCATGCAAATTTGCAATATAAAATTAAATTTAACTTGCAATCCATTTGCATAAATAAATGAATTCATACAAGATATTTTATTATTCAAATCATATATGATGGGATAATTATTCCTACATCAACAGATATAAATAAACAATATAACAATATCAGTATGATTATCTAATTAAGGTTTATTAAAAGTACACAATATTTTAGTAAAATATGCGAACTAAAAGTCATGCCACGCCATCTGTTGGCGTGGAATTGAAACGGTAACGCCAGCCTTTGGCCCTCTGTTGACAAGTAGACGCAACTAGTCTATAACCTCACCACATAGATGGCAATGTACACGAGTACAATTAAACATGCGAATATCACAAACATTTCATTGTAGAAACAAAATCATATTCGGATCCTAATTCTATGCTTATCTTTAACTTTTATTAACATTTTACATTGCACAATATTTTTTTTGGATTTTCTAGAAAGTTTAGGTTGAGCTTGTACTGACGGCATCCCATAACCCAATGGCATAAAATATGATAATTTTCAAATCAATGACACTACCTCTACCACCGCATTCATTCCATTTATTATAATTTAGAACCTACCCATTCATCAACCTACCACACTGCACACATTTGTTTCCGACATATTCTATAGGAACAAGATAATGAATACATAAATGATCAATGTCTCTCAACGAAAGGATATCAATATGGGTATATTCACTATATTCTGTGTCTATACTACTCACCATGGAGTCGCTTCTGAAACTGGACAGTCGGCGTCGACATGAGCGATGCATCCAATACCGCTCACAACATACACTAACTCTTTAAGCCCTCACATACCACATACCACTAACCACTTGCTCTTCACTTACACCTCACATCACTTGTATACAACACCAATTCACCAGATTATCCACGACACTAGCGAAATAAGGCTAAAATCGACCGCAACGGCGGAACCGAATGTATAACTGACACTTAGGCCAGTGAAAATGCAAACAATGACATAACTACCCTCAAATGTAATATTATATTCACGATTCAAAAATTTTCCGAATGTTACACATTGAAATAAAACTATTATCTTGGATATCTTTACAGCTGTTGTGGTCACGGTGAAGTATTCGAAACGTCAAGAAGTTAAATAATTTAAAAATTAAACCAAATTCGCGTTAAAATCCGTAAATAATAGTTTTATTTTTTATTTAAATTGCAGTCGTCTGTTAAAGAACTTACAGCAATATACAGATTGGCTTGACCGGGGTCCGGGGTAATTGTAATATATTAATATTAGGTATACCGTGCAACCGGAGAGCGACTACGGTATAATATGATGGTGGAACCCTTGCCTTAGAGCTGAGCTTACCTTAGCGACGGGAACCACATAACTTCAGCCTATGTATGTCTGTGGCTTCCAGCAGAGCGTCATTAATATGTCTACCAACGGTAGTTAGTCGTCTCTGTATCCTTGGTAGATATTCTTACTGGTGCTCGTTATTATTGGTGGTAGGTCTCTCATATGTGAGAGGCCCCCTGGGTAGGTACCACCGCAATTTCTACTTCTCCCGTCAAACAGCAGTGTAAATGCACTGTTGTTACGGATTGAAGGACATTGTAGTCAGAGTAACTACTGGACATATTGAGACTAAATATCTTATGTCTCTGGATGGCGAGCGCAGAAGTATGACAAGCATTGCTTTGTAATTCGAGGTTTTGTTTGGTTTTGCTACTGTTCATGAGCGTTCGTATCGTTTACCAACAGGCGAACTGCATGCTCTTCTCGCCATTCTGAGCAATAAGAAAAGAAATCTATAACACTAGCCCTATAGTCTATACTTACTTTGTCGTGGTAGATAAAAACACTTTAAATATTATAAACATGTGGGTTTTTTAAATCAAGCCCGTCGGGGAGTTGTAAAAAGACTTAACAAGGGCCCTTGACTCTTAAGACAAGGGTTGACCTTTTTTCTACAACTTGATCATACGGCTAATTAACACAAACTTTCCGTGTAATAGCCTACTAAATATGTAGAGCTCATTTTTAAATCCGTAGAATTGATCATAAGGCTAAAGCTTAATTTACCTTTCCCCATTTCTTAATAATTTAGTCTGTCTTAAACAACTTTTCGAACACTTGAAAACTTTTCGAAACTTACATTTGAAGTTTGGTTTTGCATTGCTATTATCGTATAGGTATAAATATATATTTAATTTACTAAATTAAAGAAAATCGTAAGGAAACTAATTTACCACGTTTCACCAGAATCTAAAGGTTAAATAATATGCACCCAGCATTTTAATTACTATATTCAATATATTTGTGCTATGTGTACTGACTAGTCATAAATGCTGTTTAATTGCCTATATAACCAATAAATACATTTCATTTAATTTCACTGTGACACTCGTTTCTCCCATACCCACCTCTTCCCTAAGCATGTTTCCTCTCCTTATCTCAAAACATGAACGCACCTCCACCAATCGCTTGTACCTTCCACCCGCTGCATCGCACCGCTTCAATGGCCTCGTCGCGTCATGCTCGGTCACAAACGGGCATGGCGCTGACGAGTGCGGTCGCCAACGCGGCTGCCGCGGCCGCCGCGGCCGGCGCAGGCAAGAAGGCGGCGCAGGTGCAGCTGCAAGCAGAGCTCAACACTGATGATGATTGGAACAAGTTTATGCAGCGAGATGGACTGTTGGGTGAGTAGTGAGAAAACATATTTATATATAAATAATTATAAATAAATAAACATTCCGAAATTTTAGAGCAGTGCGAAATCTTATATTTGTTATTTCACCTGAAACTTGGAAAGGAATGTATGGGGTTTTTCTATTCATCATCAGCTTGGAGTCAGGAATTTGTGCCCGATAACACCATATCCCAACCCTCTGTCACATTGTATAACGGAATTTACAAGGTGATACGAGGATGTCCTGGTATCACCTCTGCCTACCCCTTTTGGAAAAAAGACGTAAGGTTATGTGGAAAGAAAATAGTGGTGAACAAATGAAATCAATAATACACTGCCGTGGTCAGAGCTAGAAGGTGGCTGTTTAAACTCTAATCCTGCTCTTATGATCCAAAGTTTAAATTTGATGAAGAGGAAATTAGTACCTATACGTTTTCTTTTTTACTTTGAAAGTAACTAGAGGAGCTTTCATTACTACAGTCCTTTTTTTAAGTACACTATTGACTAATGTATCACGATTATTTTACAGTAATAGATGTATATTCTGAATGGTGTGGACCATGTATCGGCATGGTGGGAAACTTGAAGAAGATCAAAGTGGAACTAGGTGGTGACAATCTACATCTGGCTGTGGTAAGGATTATTTTGTGATACATCCCATTATAATTCCTCTATTGTCATTCACACCTTTTAATAACATCCACTATATGTTCTTATTCTTCTATGCAAATATTCCCTTACATGGGCCCAGTGTAGATGATTTATAATGAAGATTTGAAACGAATTTTCTTATGCGATCATTTTACACATTTGGGAAATTCTTATGCACGTTTCATGACGACTCTTACCTTCGTCGTTCAATCATAGACTTGACGAAATGCTTCCCGCTGTGTAAGGGCATAATATCACGAGGGAAAATTAATGGCCCCGGAAACCCGTACTGTCATAGTTGTATTTTTCACGTGTTTATTGTGTTTATGACAGTAGAATCGGATTTAGACAATTTATCCACTTGTAATTTTTGTTACCTAATGTAATAGTGAACATGTTTATTGACTTTTTACAAGGAAATGTGACTACTTTTTTCAAAGATTAATATAGTAGATATTCAAACTGAATTTTTCGTGTTGAACATTGTAAACTTTTTTCTGTAGGCAAAATCGGACACCATAGAATGTCTGAAGCGGTTCAGAAAACGCAGCGAACCTACGTGGATGTTCATAGCGGTAAGTTAACAACTTCAAACATCATCACTTTTCCTTTTGTCGCTCTTCAACATCTTTTGTCTTATGACCCATATGGGCTCTCATAATTTTATAATATTATGTATATTTTTCATAATTAGGGCATTTTATTTTTCAATGCTCAAATTGAACCGACCACCGCACACTTCATAATCTACTAATCGCCTCATGTAAAGTATAGATGAAAGAAGACTAAACAAGCAAATTGGTAAGGCCAGTTTGAAAGGAAGAGTCGGTAGGGGTGGACCTCACCGAACCTACGCTATCCAAAGCGGTTATACCCTAAACGAGAGTCAGGACAAAGTACACTCAATAGACGAAAATGTACGAAGAGGTTGATGAAAGTGGATAACGCGACAGTTATATATCAAGCGAAGTGGAAGTCTATCGTCTCTACCTAGGCCTATAGGATACAGGCGTAACAATTATGAATGTAGGTATGACTCTTGTAAAACAGATTATTTTACGACATTATAAATGCTCGGATTTGAATACAATAGCTACACTTAATACTTAATTAGTAATCTCTGATACCTGTGTCTACCTCAGCTTATGCCAGTTTTGCCTAATAAGGTTTTTCAGTTTATGAGTAGATACATCCGAATGTGAAAATGAGCATATGTGGCGTGTTTGCGGTGGAGTGGCACGAGTGTGAACGAGCTATCGATCAAACCATAGTTGGCAAAAACTCGCGGTTCACCACACGTTGTAAAACTGCGAGCTTTATACGCGGAGACATAGCATATGTAGCCGAGGTTATCGCCGAATGTATCCGTGCCTGGCATCAATATGTTCTGATGATCTATCTATATTTTTGTAAAGGTCAGAGACATGTATTTAGAGTATAGTGTTTGTCAATAATTCAGAAACAAAGTCGGAATCCACTGCAAAAAATGTTAAATTGTTTTTACATAGGTTCACAGTTTTCTCTACGAAACGACAGAATGCAATTTACATATTTCATAACAGTTTTATTTCCAAGTAATACCTAGATAACCACTTTTATGTACAGTCGTTTTGAAGAGGTAGATACTGTTTATTAAATCATGAATTTCATATCCACGCTGCAAAGTTAAAACGTAAAAACATGCAATATTTTTTTGTGATAAAGAAGTTTCCCTTTTGTCAACCTTTTGTAATTATACGAGAGTTAAGATTAAAAACTTACAGTAACGTTGATTCTAAGAAGAGCGTGTTTAAATTATAATTAGTAAATTTTTTCATTTATTACTTTAATTCAGGCGGGTCAACTGTTAAACGTGGTGTTCGGAGCCGACGCTCCGAGACTCGCCCGGACTATCGAACAGGAATTGCAAAACGAAGAATTGGCTAAGAAAGGGGAAAGGGAGAGGCCGAAGAGAGCACCTCATGAACTTACTCCTCCAGAACAGGTGCACCTATTGCATAGTTATCATGACTCATGAAACGATATGCGTACCTAAGTCTCGGAGACCCAAGTTATTCCTAAGTCTACTGACTACAAAAAGTGATTCATCAAATTCATCTGGTATCTATTTTATTTCAGGACATATATGTAAGAAACTTTTAGGCTTAGTGCGAATCTTTGTAATTTATAATATCCACAATTTTCTTTTCAACTCCTATTTCATTAAACAAAGGACTTACAATATATATTCACTGAAATGATACCTCTAATTTCCAGGAAGTTGCCGACGCTCAAGAGAAGTTACAACGTGAGAGGAAGGAGAGAGAAGCGGCGGCGGTGGAGGCAGCTCGCCTGGCGCGCAGAGAAGCGCGGGCGAAGAAACTTGAATCGCACTTCGCCGACGTGTGCCCCGGGCTGCTGATGCCACACGCTCAGAAAAATTTGAGGAAGATCTCAGATGCGCTAGAGCCCTTTGGTAAATCAAATCTATGCAACGATAATATAATTAAGACTTTTGGATTACACATTCACACAAATGTACGAGCATAAATATATTACTATGGGCAGATTAGCTAGAATATCTGTCCAAGAACGAGTTCAATAATATCTGTATACACGTACGCAGCAAAAATATCTGATGTCATTAGGCAACATAATAAAGTGGCATCCAAATTATGTGATGAAACATGTACATCAAATAATTGTGATAACCTTTCGAAGCAAAAATATGTGACGTTGCAGGTGGCAAAATGTTATGATCACTCGTGGAGAGCAAAAATATGTATCGTTTTCTATTTCTGTAATTTGCACTGATTCCTCACGATAAGCATAAATATATGACATCAACTAGGTGGCAATAATATGATTTTTTATCAAGAAAAAAGCTATTCTTCTGGGTCCCTAGCAATACCTGCGCCAGCATACTGACTAAAAACCCCTCGAAGACCGTCACATGTATTGTGGCGGTATCGGACGAAAAGCACCCTGATTTACGTACGCGTTACCACCCCGCGCAAAACCATTGCTGGTCCATCTATTATAGGGGGGCCGGACGACCCCCACTTACGACTATTTTCTGGACGCCCGTTTAAGGTGGTACGGGCGCCCATAACAGAGACGAGGCTCTGTCGAACGTCTTGGAGTCGTTATACGTGAGGGTGCACCGCCCCCGCAGTTTGTCCAGCGACACTGACCCTCTTTGGTCACCTCTAACGACGGGCAGGGGATAATGTGGTGGAATTCTGGCACCACTATAAGGTAAAGACGCCCGTTCAGTCGTTTATTACACGGCGCCTTCTTCTTTGCAGGCGGCGAGCGGGATCGTTCCGTTCATGATCCCAATGCCTGATCACTCCCGGATATTTTGCAGGCAACAATTTTTTCTTCTTCCAGCGCGTCTCTTAACTTCCACTAAATACAAATTACAAATAACTACCAAACGGGCCGGCTTCGCCCGGGTGCAGATAGCTTTTGAGTCCAGTCCACAACAACAACATATTATTTCGGGTACTTACTATATTTCCCGCACGCCGTCGACTATATTCCCCGTCCCGTTACATAAGGTTTATGTCCCGTTTCATTCAGTCTCTTGACAAAAAACATGCAATCCTGTCCTCTCCTATCTCGTGCCACCCATTCGAATTTGAAAGAGTACCAAATATTTATATTTGAGTGCCTGACTCATTCCAGGGTAAGGCTAGGATTTTTCGGGATGAAATAAAGGCTATATTTTCGGACCGGACAGACATCGATTGTCGATGTCGATCGAAGTCGGTGTACACGAAGGCTCGGCGCTGAGTCCATTCCTCTTCAGTGTTGTGCTCGACGTCATTACGTCTCACATCCAGGATCCTGCGCTCTGGTTGTTGATGTATGCCGATGACATCGCACTGGTGGAGGAGAACCGGCGACTTTTGGAGCGCAAGGTCAATTGGTGGAAGGAGACATTTGAGAGCGGTGGTCTGAAGTTAAATGTGGCGAAGACTAAGTACATGGCTTTCGGGAGTACGGACCCCCAAAGTATCGAGATAGGGAACGAACTTGCCGTGAAGACGGACAAGTTCAAGTATCTTGGGTCCGTACTGCATGAGTCCGGTGACATAGACCTTGACGTCAAAGCCCGTATAGGCGCTGCTTGGTTTAAGTGGAGGGAGGTCATACTCTGCGACCGCAGGATGCCGATGAGGCTCAAGGGTCTCATCTATAAAAGCATCGTGCGGCCAGTGCTCCTGTATGGTTCTGAGACGTGGCCTGCCCTTAAGTACCACGTCCAGGAGGTCCACGTCGCGGAGATGAAGATGCTGCGGTGGATGTGCAACGTTACGCGTTTGGACAGAATCTCTAACGAGCACATCCGTGGCAGTCTTGGTATCCGCGATGTGGCAGATAAACTCCAGGAATCCCGCTTGAGATGGTATGGTCACGTCCTAAAGTAACCACAGGAGTATGTCGGTAATGTGTGCCTGAGCCTCAATATTCTCGGACCTCGACTGAGGGGCAGACCAAAGAAAAGCTGGCTGGATGTCGTCAAGGAAGATAATTATGAGGGTCAATGGCCTTACTATTGAGGATGCCGAAGATCGAAATGGAGTAAAATTTGGTGGAAGGTAAACCCTGGCACCGGTCGGGATAATGCCAGGTAGAAGAAGAAGAAATTGTAGGGATGTCAGATATTATTGCCACCTGCAACGTCACATATTTTTGCTTCGAAAGGTTATCACAATTATTTGATGTACATGTTTCATCACATAATTTGGATGCCACTTTATTATGCTGCCTGATGACATCAGATATTTTTGCTACGTACGTGTATACAGATATTATTGAACTCGTTCTTGGACAGATATTTTTGCTAATCTGCCCATAGTAATATATTTATGTGCGTGACTGTACATATGTGTCTGTGTAAAAGAAATGTTACTCGTTTACCTATTGCCTTTTTCAATTAATATTGTAATTATTTGAGGTCATCATATTTGTTATATGGTGACCTCAAATAATTACAATCTTCCCTTTTCGTTTCCAGGCGTGATCGTAGCAGACAAATGTCCGATATTGCTGGGTAAAGACGGCGTAAGGATCCTGTCTGTTGAAGAGCCTGAGTTCGGAAATGAAGCTACGATGGCAGCGATTGCGGAGAGACCTGCGCTGGCCTTGCTGCTGAAGAAGTTGCCTGACAAGGAAGGAGACGTTATTGGTATGTACAGCGTACAAATTACATAAAGTTATTTTCACGACTTAACCTCTCGACCGATTTAAATTACTTTTTACAAAAGATAGCCTGAGACCTGAAACAATTCATGTACCTATACTCTTATTATCAAATTATAAAACAAGTTGAAAAATTAGTACTGTAAATAATATTTTAAGTAACATACATATAAGTAGGTTAGTGATTGATTATAATTTTTTCATTATCTATTTCGTGTTTTAGTACCTATATTATTCAAGATACGTGTGATATTTTTACAGAATTATCTCGGCGGGCACTCTTTGGTGATGGTATAGAGACGGAAAATGGTGAACCGCCCAAGAAGATGCCTGCAGATGAGCTCCGTGCCGACTCTGTTCCAGGAGTATACGTGCCCAGTGACAGGCATCAGAGAGCTGCTGTGTTGGACTTGCTATTCCCAAAGGTATAATATGTTCATAGAAATTGCATAGATAAATAATCACTAAGCGTTCGTGTCTACTTTTTTTTAATTTCTCTTAGTTTCTTTTGAGTGCGATAGCATGCGATCAGCTCAAATTTTGTAAAGTTTTAATATACATCATGAATTTGTAGATTTTAAATGAAAGACAATTAAATAAAAAGTAAATAAATAATAGTACATGGCGCTGACCACACATTAAGATCAATTACGTCTTGTTTCGTTGGTGTAAGAAACTACGACCGACTTTCTGGTCTCACAAACACCCACATACTTGTTGGCCTAACAAACATTTGTCTCGGTTCGAGAATCGAACCCGCAGCCTCTCGTTTTACTGTGAGCGACTAACCAACTGCGAAGGCTGTCAATTAATATTAATTGCGAATAATTGGTTAATGATCCTAGAACCAACAAAGAAAGGAATTTATAGATCGAAAAAGTAACACAAGGAATTATTCAACACAAATGAATGAAGTCAGCTGTAAATAATTTGTCCAGATGATAGCACCGTTCGTAGATCCCCCGACTCCAGCCGAGCCTCCTCACATAGCGATGATGTTTGGGGCTTGGCAGCGGCGTGCTGTCCTCAACTTGACTGCAGCCAGCCTCAAGCCCAGGCTGCTGCGCTACGGGTTCTACGCCGATGACAACGTGCAAGAACCCAAGCTGCTGTGTAAAAACATTGACCAGTACGAGCTCAGGCCGGAGAAGGATTAGTAAGTATAAAACCAAAAAGGACTTAGATTTTTTTAATTTATACTTAAATGACGCACAAAGTGTGGAATAAATATAAATATAGAAAAACGTAATTAGACCATGGTGGTACCACTGTCTCACCGAGAATAGTGATGTTTAGATGAGAAGATCAAAGAAAATATTAGCTTAGATATTAATCATACATTTCGTGAGCAAATGGAAGCCCAACAATCACATATGTACAGTCAGCAACATAAGTCGCTTCACATTCACGAGATTTGGAATTTTCTTATCATCCAAAAATAATAATTATGATCAATAGCGTATGGCACTTCTCGGCATAGATGACTTTACTTGGTTATATTTTACGACTACAGAGTAGTACGTACAAATTTTAATTCACAAAAAGGTTATCAAAAAATGTGAAGTGTTCAGCGACTTATGTTGCTGACTGTATATAGTTTTGACACCAAACTAAAATCACCTACTTGTGTCTTGGGTATCAAAAACGACAGGAGACTACAATACTAAAATAATAACCATATCCTACAATCCTAAAAAATTACAGCATGATCAAGTATTTTAAACTGAATGTTCTTCATTTCAGCTGTGAGACAATAGTCCTGATGATAGCAGTGGGTCACGCTGAGCCAGCACTCGCCGACCCCGAAGACATACCTCCCGAGGGACCGCCAGAGGAACTGCTTGCTTTGGGCCCTCTCCACGTGAGTGAAGACGCGGTGGTGGGCAGTGAGGAGTGCGCCAGGTTCTTCCCACCTGGTTACAGCGAGCCAGAGCCTAAGCCCAAACCAAAACCAAAGAAGAAGAAGAAGGTATGCTTTTTGTTAACACTATAAACGACAATTCAATAGGTACAGATATCTATGCAGGTTTAAATTTTAAAACCATTATCCATGTCACAAACCAACTAAATATGTACGATATTCAAACATTGATTATGTTAAAAGCACTAAAGCAGTTAAATTCTAAATATATTTTCTTAACAGAGTTTTGGTGAATTTCGATTCCGCAAATTTAATAAAATCAGATTTGTTTTCGAACCAACGATAAATCACATTACTGATTACGATGTAAATATTAAACTCCTGATGTTTGTTAATGCTAGACCAAACGCCAAGAGAATAAAGAAGATGTATCTGAAGAAGCAAATCAAGAGACGTCTCAAAGAACGGAAAGTGCGGATGCTACTGAAGCAGAACATGGTGCAGAGGAAGCGGAAGGGGAAGGGGAGGCCGACGCAGAGGGGGAGGGGGATGCAGATGCGGATGGAGAAGCGGACGGGGAAGGAGAAGAGGATGAGACGGATGAACAGCACGCGGTTGATAAGGCTACATCTCCGCCGCCGCCGACGCCACATTGAATATGTTTTAATTTAGCGTTTTATGATCATTCAACACAGCAATATAACTGTTATGAATTCTATTTGTAGAGCGCATTTCTTGGTAGAGGTTGTTGATGGGATTTTGTATGTAGAACGCAAGAGCACCATTTAATAACTTGCCATACGAATTTTATTGCTTCGAGGTTTAACTAGCTATCGATACTCGTTTGTGCCATAGGTGATAAGTTTTAATAATAAATTCGTTTACCGGCATTGACCCAACGTTGTGAACGCAGGTCATAATAATAAGCATAATAATGATGAAGATTAGATCAAATAGTAAATATTTCGCATAGAAATCTAGTTGCGACTTTTTAGTGTATGAAAACAGAAGCAATAGTATATTGTGTTCAGAGGCTTATGTAGTAAATTAATCATGGGCCCTGCTTGCTTTTTTTATTGCTATGAATTACGAGACGATCATGCCATTTGCCTAATGCACAGACCCGATAGTCAACAATACGACCAGTCATGGACGGTAGGACGATAGTAAAACCAAACGATACCATTAATTACAAAGCATGCATTTCTAAATCAATGTTTATAGTAGTTAATAGAAGGTCTATCAATAATGTAAATAAAACATACATATTATTCTAAAATTTGTATTTTCATTTATTTATAAATATTCATTATAATATAGTATTTATTAACAATAAAATAATGTAAAATGAGTAACGACTTAAACTGATACGAGTTGAGGGGGAATATTTTACAGAGCAGGGGAGGCGAGGTGCGGCGGCCGGGCTGGCTCACACCACCGAGTCTTTTCGATTCCTGAAACAATCATATAATTATAAATGTATATTACGTAGCCTAAACCCTTAATCTCTCAAGGGTATGCTTCGCCTAGACGCCTGTACTCTTTTGTATATTTTAGATTCTTTTTTGTATGCAGTTAAGAATAAAATAAAAAAGGCTAAAATATTATTAAGAACACTCAAATTTTAACCTAATTTCTGATCCAGGAAGAAATTTTTTGCTGTTCGTTAGAAGGGATAAAAACCAGTTTAACTACTATATCAGTAAAAAATTATAATTCCTTTTTTGAAAGCAATTAAAAAGGCCTGAATCGATGGAATGGAATAATGATGTGAAATAAGTTTCACAGCCACATTTCGTCTGGTATAAGTATCACATTTACTCCTAGCAGTCTAACAATCCCGTTTCATTTTACTCACCCCTCGCTGTTCATTATCAGATACACTGAGAATTGTAAAGGACATGGCCAGTTTTTGTATGGCGCTGTGCCTAGTACTTCTAATCTCGTATACATCAATTAGTTTTGCATTGTTGGGGTAAGGTTTGTTCCAAGATTAATACAGAAAAGTTACAAAGCCTAGGAAGTTCAGGGTTTTTAGATATTTACAAAAACATATCTTATTTTGAGGTTAGGTTTTGTAGGTTATCTGTCAGTTTATTGAATCGAATAAAAATACGTTTACATAAATGCTTTATCATCGAATTTGGAATTTAAAAGAACTAATATTTTATAAGTTACACATAGTTACCGAGACGTATTTGAATTGTGCCACAATGTAAACAAATAAACAAAGCATGGTTCTTGTCAAGCAACTGTCAAGTGTCAAGTATTTTACTGCAGCGTTTAGTTGTTGCAATGAAAGTGTGTAAAAATGGGAAGAATATATGTGTAAGTATATACTACAAACATTGCTTTATTTATATTTAGTATTGTTAATTATTATGACTTATTACCTACTTATAGATTATTTTTAGGAATATTTTAGACTAAGTTATTATTTTTTTCCTACACTTGCTTTACTGCGAACGAAACGTTTATGCGGGGCCAACAATGGCGGAAATGGGTCATCAATCAATGCAAAATCTTATTAAACTTTACATTACTTCCTAAACTTCTACAGAAATATGACATATTCTTAAATTAATAGTTGATTTTTTATATTCATTCAATTATTGCCTTGTTTTTGTACATGATAAAAGTAACTAGGCAGAAACTGTCCAGGTCCTTTTTGAGTCTAGGAACTATTCAGCACGAGGCCCACTTATTTTTCATGTGTTGGACCTTGTAAAAATGGGTAATTTAATGGCAGTGGTAGGTACATAAGTGCACTGACCATATATAGTGGTTGTCGTGGTGTGGCGCGCGCATGACGCCGACGCCGCCGCCGAGCCGCCGGTAGTTCATCGCGCCGCACAGCCGCCACTGGTTCGATTCCGGGTCGAACACCTGCAACGATACACCGTTAGGTATACTAACTTCAGAATCTATACAGATTTATAAAACTATTGTACACTAGTTTAGGTGAATAATAGCGAGTCATTTTAGAATATTTCATATAAACATTAAACCCTTTTGCAGACTCGCCATCCACTGTACATGGACATTACTATGTTAGAAGTCTTGGCAAACGTGACCACAATAACTGTACCAAGTTTAAACTCGAACTGATGAAAGATGGAGCAACAAATCTCAAACATAAAAACATTATCACAAACAGATTTCAATAGATATTTCGATCCATTTTATGTTTCAGTTAACAAAGATAGAGAGGTATAGATATGGTGTCTATATTTATATGTAGCTACGTACGATAACTATATATGTCTATCTTTGTTTAACGAAGCACACAATTCTACCGACATAGTAATGGTAGCTATTATAACCTCTGACTCTCTTCTGTATATCCTATCTTTGTGTTAAACACAGATAGGATATAGAGAACGGCCGTTAATCATCAGGCCGTAGGGTAGTGTACAAACCTCAATAGACTTAAGATAGGCGGTGCCGTCGAACCCTCCGACGGCGTACAGCTGCCCGTTGACCACGGCGAGACCCACGCCGCTGCGCCGTGACGTCATCGCCACCACCGGCGACCACGTGTCCGTGCTCGGCTCGTACCTAACATAAGAACAAGTATTAAATGAATAGGGTTCTTAAAATGATCCTTCGAGCCGGATAGAAGGACTATAAAACCTTGGATCTGAGTCTCCATCTAATCACGTCAGATCGCGATGTATACCCAAAACAAACCACTGTACGACACATGTGTTTTTGGGGGTAGAAAGTTGGATAAACCATAGTCAAGTGTGAAGAATCGTAGACACGAAAGAAATAAGCTACAAAATATGTACCTCTCAGCCGAGGACAGTTCAGTGCAGTCATCGCGTCCGCCGACGGCGTATATCTGTCCGTCGTACACGGCGCAGCCCAGGTGCTTGCGGCGCGTGGACATGGAGGCCACGGGCGTCCACTTGTTGGCGCGCGGGTCGTAGCGCTCCACCGTGTTGAGCGGCGCCTGGCCGTCCGAGCCGCCCACCGCGTACAGCTGGCCGCCCACCACGGCCACGGCCACGCCCAGGCGCCGCGTCGTCATGGCCGCCACCTTGGTCCAGCGGTTCTCCTTGGGGTCGTAGCGCTCCACGTGGTTGAGGCACTGCACGCCGTCCTGGCCGCCCACCGCGTACAGTGCTCCGTCCAGCACGGCCACGCCCACGGAGGTGCGGCACGACGAGGTGGGCGCGACGGCGCCGCACCACTGGTTGGTCTGCGGGTCGTAGCGCTCGATGCTGTTGAGGTAGCTCTGGCCGTCGTGGCCGCCCACCGCGTACAGCAGGTCGTGCAGCACGGCCACGCCCACGCCGCAGCGCCGCTTCGACATCGGCGCCACCATCTTCCACTCCGATGTCTGCGGGTCGAACCGCTCCACTGACGCGATCGCGTCGCCAGAACACCATCCGCCCACCGCGAACAATACTTCGCCTGAAATACACGATATTTTGTGAAATTATGATGACGAACTTCTATAACCGAATATTGCAATCTAATATAAAATTGAAAACAGTATTTTGACCCACAAACTATAATAATTCTACATACAAAGTAATCAACGTAAAAAGCTTGTGTCTGACCTCGTCGGGTAGGCTTCCTAGGCCGTGTCCGGGGCCCCTGCATGAGCGGGCGCTCCTGCGGCAGCAGCAGGTAGTTCTTGGCCTCGTCGAGGAGGTCGCGGCAGGCGTCGTCGGAGCGGATGAGCAGCTCCGACGACACCGTGCCCACCAGGAACTTGGGGCTCAGCAGCGGCAGTCTCACGTGTTGTAACACCTGACAAGTCACACAACACTAAGGATCACAGCAATTACAGAAAATAGAGCATAGTTTAAGTTTGATTTTTGAGTTTTAAGTTTGATACCTTCTATGCTTCGCCACACTTTGATATGTGTCTTGAAATTTAAGGACTTAGCACTTGCGATGTTCATGTACGAAATAATGAATTCTTTATTGCTATCTGAAAATCTACCCTAAAAACAGGCTAAGCAGTCACATGGAACGCTTACATTTGACCCTTTTTATTTCATAAATTCAATCAATACGAGTGACAAAGTGACTAATTTCCCCTAATATCCCAAGAAGCTGAGACATTGTACCTGTGCGAGATGCTGCCGCCTCTCGGCGACGTTGTACTTGACCCAGGACATGACGGCCTGGAAGGTCTGCTCCTCGGAGCGCACGTTGAGCTCGTCGGAGGACACGATGTCGATCAGCTGCGCCGCCGGCAGCAGCAGGAACTCCTCGCTCTCCATCACCTGCACGCAGAGGAAACGGTAGCATGATAACTACTTCATTAACTAGGAATACTATTTGATGTATCACATGAAAAGTTTAGTCAAAAGAATTTGATGAAAAAAGTCAGTTTTTAGGATTCTCACAACCCAGGAAGAAAAAGTATTTGAAACAATAAACCAATGGAAAACTTACTTCATGAACAATTTTGGGCCATTCTATCATCATAAATATTTTTTCTGCTGAATATAGACTTACTCCAAAAGTTTACATCCTGTTTTGTATCAACGAGCCCGTCAGTCCACAACCAAGCCTTCCTAAATTATATGCTTATCAACATATCATCGCATCTACCAATAGTCTTTACACAGCACATTACCTCAGGGAAGTTCTGTTGCGTGAATTTGTCGGCGATCCTGAGCAGTTCGCGGCAGGAGTGCGTGTCTGCGAAGGCGCGGATGCCGAGGCAGTTGGAGCAGTCCAGCTGCCGCTTGAGGAACTCGCAGCACACGTCCTGGATCTCCTGCAACTGCAGCAGGCACGCCGCCGGGAGCAACGCCTGGAGACGATACAATAGTTATAAGATTTTCATATATAAGTTTACTACTAAGATTTACAGTTTTCAAAAAAAAAGGTTTAAAGATTTCAGAATACTGCATGCCACTGAGTATCGTGATCAATGTAAGAGCAGCCATTTTAATAAAATGGCGCCTAAAAAATATATGGTAATATCTCCTTACGCCTTCGATCAAATATATACTAGATACACAGTTCCCTGTAAATGTTCTGTTAAAAAGTGGCACCGATGTATTGACACAAAAAATATAACAAAAAAATCACATATTCCAAATATACTAATACAAATTCCACCTTATTCCTGGAGCTTAAAGTAGCTTTTCACATAATATTGTCTAAAGTTCTGAGACGTTTTAGAAGCAACGGTCAGTGCGTGACTGAAGGCGAAAGAGTGCTTAAAGCACTCTTTTGTGGTGCCGTTTTCTGAGCGCTCATGTTGTATCTAGTGTATATATAATCGGAGCTTTTCCCACTTATTTTACGATGAATATAGATAAGAAATTACAGAAGACAAAACTGTGTATATTTTGTGTTGTAATGTTGTCAATACTTTGAGACACAATTATATCAGAATATATTTCGTTACCTTAAGAAGAATTTAAATCAAGCCACACTTGACTAGCGTGGTGGACTATGTGGTCTAACCACTCTCAATCGTACTCTGGATACTGGAGGAGACACGTGCTTAACAGTGGGATGAATACCGGCTGCTACAGATTGGAAATGTAATATTAACAATAGCCATTAACTGTCTGTACGTTATCAGCCCGTAATCGCCCACTACTAAACACGAGATTGGTTCCAGATGTCTCAATCATAGCTAGATATCGACCTGCACGTTGCTCTCCTCGACGACGATGTGCGCTGTGTAACAGAACTCGACGAGCTGCTCCATGGCCTGCTCGTCCACGTCGCGGATGGTGACCTCGGTGGCGCGCGACTCCGCCAGCTCGCCCGTGAACATCGCGCGGAAGTACGGGCTGCATGCCGACAGTATTACCCTGCAAACACACATCAGATGCCCCTTGCATACATCACGCCTTTTAATCGGAAAGGGTAGGCAGAAATGCTACCAGAACACTCATTATCCGCCTTGAGTGCTTCTGCTGTTATATCACTTCCATGGGGATGGCTGAATTCATTGAGATCTTCTAGTCTTTTAATTTGACCCATCAATGGAGCAAGAAGGCAGATTGTGTCTGCATAGAACAGAAACAAAAACGGTAATTGCGGTACAACACTACTTTTATTTGTTACCGAACATTTTGCTCACGGCGGTCGTTTGTCAATGATGCACCATGTTTTTCATCTATTTTGCCCAAATACTTGGGTTCTAACTTTACGTGGATAAGACTACTAGTACGAGAGATGACAACCAAAATGTTTGTCTCATAGCAGTACGGCCACAACCGCATCAAATTGATAGATTTGATTATTTCGAACTCGAAAATACCAATTTCAGACATTTTTCGCGTAGCGTTTGACCGCACTGAATTTTCAAAAATGTCAACAAATTTTACCGGACTGTATCATAGCAATCTGTCTGATTTTCTGACTGTAGTTATATAATAGCCATAAGATACCGAAAACATATTTTTCAGAAGTTAATAGTGTAGCGCGAACCCAAAAAATAATTTAGAAAAATTAAAAATGAGACAAAAAAATATGATGATAGCAATCCGTCTGAAAATGTTCTTTACGGGTAAATTAGGATTAGTTAATACGAAAAAAAATATTTTCAGAAGAAAATTCGGATGCAACAAATTTTGAGACCATTCTATATGTGTTAAGAAATTTTACCGATCGGTATCATAGCAATCTGTCTGAAAATTGTTGAAATTGATGAAATGAATTAACCAAATGTAAAAAAAAATTATATCAGAAGAATTCAGTGTAGCACCTCCCTTATCAGACAACTTTTCGATATCGACCGTATTGAAGCGTGACTGATTGCAAGTTGGGCAATCACCTTGCTTTTGTCTTGCCAAAATAGAGCGCGGACAACGTATATATGCTATAAAAACGTCTATTATAATTGATAATTTTGAATTCTTAAAAATACTACTCTTCCATCCCCGAAAACTTCGTCAATGGGAGATGAGCAAACTATGCCTTATCATTAGGAATAGAAGAAAAAAAACGTCCGCGAGCCCTCGGACAACCAGCGACACACCCACGTCCGCCTGAGCTACTTATAGTTTGTTGTCACTTTAAGTGAGCGTTATTTCAACGGTTAGGACAGCTGGTGAGTGATTATGTATAGTAAGAGAGTGGCAGGAGTATAATATGCGAAAAAACCATTCCCACCGTAGCAGAAACGTAAGAAGCGCTCAGGCATCGGCCAAGCGACTCCAAAACGTTCTTTTCTATTTTGGGAGTACATGCGACATCTAAAATGTCTGAAAACATTTTTTTTGCAATCTTGCCTTAATTACGAACGGTAGAAAAAAAATTCATTCGGATTGCTATGATACAGGTCGGCTAAAGTTGACATTTTCAAAAATTCGCTTCACCTATATACTACGCGCAAAATGTCTGAAAACCAACTTATTCGTCATAAAATTATAAAATCTATGTACATTTCCAATATCAGACGTATTGCTATGATACCGACTGGCTTTTTTTTTGGACACAGCAGAAATAGCCTCACATGCAATTGCTACACTTTTGACCGTTACTACCTACCTAGTCGGGTTTAGAATTACATAATCTAACGATTTTATACAGTTTCGACCGTATTGCTATGATACATGGTTTTGGTCGTCATCTCTGGGACTATACATGACTTGGAAATTCTTACGCAGAACTCTCAAATACGTTTACGCCGGTTTCTAGTTTCTGCACTGTTAAATCAAGATATAAAATATGGGGGTCATGGGTATTTTACGCCACTATTTTCTTTGTGTGTTTTGACAGCCTCCGTAGCGCAGTAGACGCCGGCAGTGAATCGAGAACCCGCGGGTTCGATCCCCGCACCGAAACAAATATTTGTGTGAATCACAGTTATTTGTTACAGGTATGGGTGATTGTTAGACCGAAAAGTCTCTCGTAGTTCCTGATACACACAAGACTCGATCTTAGTGTAGGGCCAGGACTATTTATGTAACTGTTGGGTGTTATTTATTTATTTATAATTAAGCTTAATTTCTATTGACTTAAACTCGGTAAACATTTATTTAAATTTTCAATGACATAACTCAAGAACTAAAAGACAATTGTAAAACTACGAGTGAGTCGGAGGTGAATTCTAAAAATATATTATAGACGCACAAGGTCATCGAACTATTTAATAATAGATATAAACATTAGTGACAAGGAGCAACGATCTGGAAATGTATTGACGGAAAATAGACCAGCACCCCAATATGAACTTTTTTTGTAATAGGTATAGAAGTGGCCAATATCTGGAGACCAGTTTTAGTTTGTTGGTGGGCATTTACAAAGCCATAACAGACATTTTTTTAAGCTGGTACGGCATAATGAATGCAATGCGCTAGAATTCTAGATGGTAAAGCATCACACGGTGGTCCCATGCCATTTAATACAATTATGCCGGCCTGCTAAGATGCCTCTTCACACTACGGCGGAAGGACCCAGGATTATACGAAGGAGGGAATACGTGTGACAGTAAAGAACTCCACAGAATGACGGTGCGGCACAAAAAATATATTGCGAACCTTTTGGTTCACGCCGAGATGGTTTGGACCATCAAGCTATGGCTTCGCAAGCCAGCACGCGTGGTTCTATTAAGGAAAGGACAGAAGAATATCAAATTGAAAAATTCATCAGAGCATTCACCGTGATTCAGACGGTAGAATACGCTTAGAGGGGCGACATTCTTCCGCAACGGTCACGACTCTAAGTTCCCCGTAACGTCTGCATCATTCACAATGCGAATGGCCCGCCGCTGCAATCCATCCAAGCCATCGACTAAGCACTGGGCGGATCCATCCCACACGTGCGAACAGTATTCCATACCCGGTCGGATCTGCGCTTTATACAAGCGAATGAGCTAAATGAACATTTTATCATGGAAAAACAAGGTGACTACGATACACCGATGATACTTTCAATGGTATATTGTCACTAGGTCGGTAGGAAGATTTTTTTCGTCTACTAAGTCGCAATTTTTGACGATCTTTTGGCTAATGGCAGAAAAGGTGGTGATTATCACTGCTCATGAAGACAATGTTATCAAGTCATTATTATTAACTGTAAGGAGTCTATCGAACACAGGCTTTCCAAAGCTGCCTGCAGAAAACGGCATCATCCAAAGACTTTCTACAATTTTCATTAGCTTGTCCGTTCATGCATGCTACATGCGTTGGTTACCTGTGAGCGAATAGTTTCCTATTGGCGACGTTAAGCACCACGTCGCACAGCTCCCTGTGGCGGCGCAGCGCCGACAGTTCTCCGAGGATGGCGCGCGGGTGCTTCTCGGACGTGTGCGACAGCCGCGCGCCGCCCCCGCCGCCGCCGCCCCCGCCCCCGCCCGGCGACCCGCCCTCGCCCATCCTGAGCACCGACAACATCTGACGCATTAATAGTCAACACGCCGTGCGCTGCTCACTAAAACCTGGACATAGACAACGGAAATAAACAACATTAGGAAGTATTTATACGAGTGTATAGTCCGTCTACCAGCAATCGATCAGGGTGGTGGATACAGCCTAAATCCTCTAAATGGAACGATCGATTTCTGTGTAAACCAGTAATTAAGAGTGGGCGACATTGGGTTGACACAGTATTATTAAAGTGTGCTATAGCCTAGCTAACGGTCGGGACTAATAAATCAGAGATGGTACTAAAGAGTACAGAGTTTCAACAGGACAGAGGCCCACTGAACTAGCATCGATGCCATTCTTTCTAATTATTAGGAGGCAGCTTAGAATCGGGACGTACCCAAACCTAAATATACTTGTAGACAAATTGTTAGACAAGAAGGAACTATTTAAACCTAGTTTAATTATCAAAAGCATAGTTACTATTGGTTTTTCAGCAAAATATTTGTTCAGTTACATTTTAACTGAATATGTTTGAGAGAACATCCACGGAGAATGTATGTCAAGTTTACGAGAATAAACATTGACAGTGAGATGTAAGTAGGCGTGAAGGACGCGAGGTTGCGGAGAAGCTGCCACGCCGTAATTTAATGCTATAAGACGCGTTAAAAGGCTTCCGCGAGAGCACCTTGGGTAAGAACGTAAATATGTATATAAATTTAAAACCTATCGTAGTTTCAGATCTGTAGACAACATACGGCAAAATTGTAGGGTATCTTGGATGAGCTTGATGTAATTGAATAGCGAAATAGCTACAGCACTCCCTATCCCTTTCAATCTATGCAAAAAAAAAATTGAAAAATAACTGGGTCTGCGGCGCTCTAGGCGCTGCCTGACCTCGCCGTACCCTACCGCGCGCCGCTACTAGATCGACCTTTTAATCTAAATAACGTTTGTGTTGAGTCTGCTTATTATGAGAATAAATAATTCTCACGATTTCAACAAATCAAGACAGTAGAACCGTATTTTACCTACAGGTAATCAATATATTGATTGAATCTACTGACTAAAGAATCTAATCCAAGCAGTGTAAATGCACTGTTGTGTTACCGTTAGAAGGACATTGTAGCCAGAGTAGGTACTGGACATATTGAGACTTAACATTATGTCTCAGGATGGCGAACGCAGCGGAGTGCCAAGCATAGCTTTGTAACTCATGGTGTTGTTTGGTTTTACTACTGCCATGAGCAGTCATATGGCTTACCATCAGGCGAATGGTATGGTCGTCTCGCCATTAATTGAAATAAAAAATAAATAAAAACATCCAATTATATTCAAGTATGCAATAATGAATAATTTAAATCATGAGCAGCCCTTTATTTACTAGACTTTGTGACACATTTAGAGATAGCCCTGTGAAAAAAGATGTTATACGTAGGTGTACGGGAAATGACCTACTTTCTGTGGCGATCTATTTTAATATCAGACACAATTCTAGACATATCATAAATTATTTTTCAATGCAAATGTGTTTACAGTTCTGTAGAATTTCAATTGTGAGGCCACTTTGTGTCACATTAGTTTGCCACTATGACTGATGCTGCTTTGTAGTTGGACCATTTATAAAGGGATTAATTATTGGCTAATTGGTCTCTTGGCTATATCACCTATGCCGTGAAAAGCCAAAGAAACACAAAACATTGATGACTTTATATACTATATTTTTTGATTACGCTACAATATAAATACGAAAGTGAGTTTTTTGTTTCACTTTTACGCTTTCTCGCCTATTTTCTCGTCTCATCATCATGTAATTTTGAATACACATTTTCAGGGTTATAGAAATGGACATAGAAAAACAAGTTCTATTCCAATTAGACAGCCTTTGTGGCGCAGTTGGTTAGACGCCGCCTGTGAAACGAGAGGCCGCGGGTTCGATCCCCGCACCGAGAGAAATGTTTGTGCGCCCCATAAATATTTCTTCCGGGTCTGGGTGTTTGTGAGACCGAAAAGTCTCTTGTAGTTCCTGATACCCACGACACAAGACTCGATCTTAGTGTGGGGTCAGGACTATGTATGTGACTGTTGGGTGTTATTTATTTTATTTTATTATGTTGTTGTTTTTAGCGTAAAGGCGATGCCGCGAGCAGTAGCTTGTATAACTTCATGTCAAAGTTTTAGACTTGGAAATTAGTAGAAAATAATATAATAGTATCTGAGTATAGTAACAAACCGACACAATAAAGTATAAGTAAATACATGTTTACAATTTATTTCACCCGATTGTCAATTATCTTACATCCCATATTTTTTTGACTGGCTCGGTGGCGAAGTTGTACTACGGTACAGTTACAAAGCTGAGGTCTCGGGTTCCAATCCCGAGTTGGGCAGTGGTATTAGATTTTTCTATTGATAATCAGCCCAGAGTTAGGAATTTGTGGCCGATATGGCGATAGATATTCAGAAGACCCAGGAATACAATCAGCCTCTGTGTCTGATTTTTGTGGACTATGAGAAGGCCTTTGACTCCGTTGAGACCTGGTCTGTTCTGGACTCCCTGCAGCGCTGCCAAGTTGATTTTAGATACATCGAAGTACTGAGAAGCATGTATGACGCCGCAACTATGTCCGTCCAAGTACAGAATAGTCAAACAAGACCGATTCCATTGCATCGAGGAGTAAGACAGGGGGATGTGATATCCCCGAAACTGTTTACAAATGCCTTGGAAGATGTTTTCAAGACTCTAAACTGGAACGGGCGAGGCATCAATGTAAATGGCGAATACATCTCCCACTTAAGGTTTGCCGATGATATCGTAGTCATGGCAGAATCGCTGCAGGAAGCTCAAGAAATGCTGCACAGCCTAAATGAAGCCTCTAAACGAATTGGTCTCCGGATGAACCTTGACAAGACGAAAGTCATGTCTAATGACTTTGTCGCTCCGGGACCAGTTATCATAGATGGCACACCTCTCGAAGTTGTCAAGGAGTATGTCTACCTCGGGCAACTAATACAATTGGGTAGAAATAACTTTGAAAAGGAAGCCGATAGGAGGATTCAGTTGGGCTGGGCAGCATTTAGGAAGTTGTACCATATATTTTCGTCGGATATACCACAGAGCCTAAAGAGTAAAGTGTTCAACCAGTGCGTCCTCCCTGTAATGACGTACGGAGCCGAGACGTGGACACTGACTGTGGGGCTAATCCACAAGTTAAAGGTCGCTCAACGTGCGATGGAAAGAGCTATGCTCGGAGTCTCTCTAAAGGACAAAATTCGAAACGAAGTGATCCGTCAGAGAACCAAGGTAACCGACATAGCTCTGAAAGTTAGTAGGTTGAAGTGGCAATGGGCTGGCCACATATGTCGCAGAACGGATAACCGCTGGAGTAAGCGTGTTCTGGAGTGGAGACCGCGTCTTGGCAAGCGTAGCGTGGGACGTCCTCTGGCCAGATGGCGGGATGACTTGCAGAAGAGGGCCGGCAAGAACTGGATGCGTAAAGCTACAGACCGGGCTCTGTGGTGTACCTTGGGAGAGGCCTATGTCCAGCAGTGGACTGCAACGGGCTGATGATGATGATGATGATGATGGCGATAGGCTCGCCACCTATCATATCATAGGACCGAACATACAAGGTGAAATATGGGTGCCCTGGCACCTCTGCCTACCCCTTCTGAGAAAAAGGCATGAGCTTATGTATGTTTTCATAAATAAATTAATAATGTAAATATTGATACTGAGATATAAATGGGAAAATCTGTATGTAATTGGATTAGCTACATAGAAATACATAGTCTTGCACCCAGGATGGCATAGGTTGTGTTGGTTTTAGGTAATTATACAAACATTTGTGCTGATATAGCTAATGAGGTTCAAATTAGAGATCTCTCACTGTTCTATGTGTATTTGACTATTCCACAAAAAGAATCTGTGTACTGACTTAATGAAGATAAGCTTGTACCAAGCGAAGAAAGGAATGTTTTCTCTTTCAAATAGTCTCTACCCCACACCTACATGAGTTCAACATTCCATGAATTTTCAGCAATGTTGAAGAATCATTTGGCTTATGATTCAAGGACTGGGTAATTCTGTATTGTATTAGCCCACATACATACCACTGCAGGGCACAGGAATACTCTACGATCGAGAGTTTGATTGAGAGTAAATAGGCTATATATATATAGTCCACCACCACACTGGCCTAGTGTGGGTTGACGGACCGCATACCTAACAATAATTACTAGGAAGAATAGTTTCCACTATAAATATATCAACAATTTAGTAACAATATTTGATTGTATCAGTATCCAGGAATACAAATTGTAAAATGTAAACAGTTACATCCCATGCAAAAGTGTCCTTCAAATTAGAATTTAAAATTGAGGAAACATTATTTGACAATAATTCACCTTGTGTTGCCATTTTAACCTCATGCATGGTGATGTAATATTGAAAGGTAACCATTCTAATTTAGCTGCATTTAACATAGTAGTAAAGTTAGCAAATAAACTACACATTAACATTGTTATCATTGAATGCCAGAGCAATTGAAGATAAATCTTGGTTTGTAAATCGAATTCCTTTTTACACTATCATCAAGCAGTGACGTAATAAAATGAGAAAATATAGAAAAAAACAACTATCACATTGTCTATTACAGGAACCCAACTCGAACTATTACAAAGGGGTTGGTTATAGTCTAAGCCCTCTCAATAAAACCCTCAATACTACAGGAGGCCCATGCCCTGCATTATGATGCACATAGCCTGGATTACAATAATCATAGTCCTGACTCTACAGTAAAATTCATAGTCTTGTGTTGTGGGTAGCAGAAACTGTGAAGGATTTTACACGCTTATGTCTAAATATAGGGATAAATCTTATGACCTCAGACCTCTTAACCAACTGTTTCCTTGGGGCTGTACTCATGAGTGGTCTATTATAACAATATACATCTGCATACTGATCAACATATGAAGTATACTGATATTGTAGATAATGTATTATATTTGTTCATAGATTAACAAAGAGCATTCCAGTATCAATACATACAGGTAGATAAAGTAATTTCAGGTCAATTACTTTCCATTGTGACCCATATAAATTACAAACTAGATTATTACTAAACTTCAACAGTCTTCTCTAGTTTGTAGGAATACTATTACATTGTAATTTTGTTAACACATTACCAAGATTACTGAGTATAATATAAAATGTTCACAGAATAATAGAACAAATGGTAATAATATTTTGTGTTTTTATATACAAAAGGAGAAAACAATGAGAGTATTTTTTTAAATGTTATTAAATAATGTAGACACAATAAGAACATCATCATATACATACACAAATTTTACAAATTTTAAAAAAACAAACACATTATTCAAGCTTAGAGTAGCTACAAGCATGAACATTTTTTTCACCAATTTAATTCTTGATATTTTTCAAGTTCATATAATGCTGAGATTAGATTTGTAATATGAAATTATAATATAACCAGGTTGATAGTCAAATGAGTAATAGTTACTACAATATCAAGCAATGTAGAATGCAATATCTTATCAACACACTCTCTCTGTGCCAATGTTATCATTCTCTACCACACTGATCAAAATAACTCCATGAAATATTTACAAAATATCTCAAAACAAATTCACACGATTTGTAACAATTAAACACAACAAAACATCCAGTTGTGTGTCAAATTAGTGCCAATTCTTGTGTATATGTAATGGGAGAGTGCACTCACCTTTTGTGCCCGCGCGCGTTACCCAGCTGCAGGCGCAGCGGGGGCGAAGCCCAACCCCACACAGAGTCAATCTGCAACCAACCGAGTGTGCACTCCAGATACCAAACTCACAAAACATATTTCCCAATACAGCATAATTTATGCAATGCCCCGTCTGCCCTCGCCCCAACTCACCTTTGACGTTTTTTATTCACCACACCACAAAATCTATCCCCCAGAGGAGCGTTAAACACTTAGCAAACGTCTTGGGGTATGTAATACGGTTAACGGCACATCGATTTTTCAATTCTACAAGTTTTTATGTTTACTAATGTCTCAGTAAAGGCATCGTACTTTTGTCTACCAGTCAATTTTACTAAATGTTTGATCGAAACATCTCACTAAACTTTCGGCTCAATGTTTGAATAGTTATAGAAAGAACAAAATACCGAAAGTATATGATCACAGACGAGCTTTAAACTTGAATATTATTTTAGTTTTACTTTTTTGATGTAAAAGTAATTAATATTCATTAAAATTTAAATGTTTTTGACTTTAATCACAATCGCCTCGGAACTAATAGTGCTTCAGAACGTACCCAAATGTATGTCAGAAGTGTTGCACTGCCTAGGAAAATATAATTTTTAACTTTAGAATAATTATTATCACTTTCACCAAGTTAATCTCTTACTATTCCCGTATTATATGTTTTCTTCTCATTATTATTATCAGTTGTCAACTACAACATGTATAAAACGTTGAAGATTAATAATTTATATTAATTATAAAACATTGGACTACGGGAAAAAATATTTTCGAACGAAAAGCAATTTGTTGACATTTGACGTTTGTATTTGAGGTTATTTGTTAGTAAATAAAGTGGCCATAAAAATTATATTTAGGGACTATTCTATACAATTCAAAAATGTCGCTGAGTCTTCTTTTAGAAAAATATGATGTGTCTACGGATGAAGGCTTACAAAAGGCTCTTAATGAAATCGAAAAGGAAGAAGTAAGTAAAAATACAGTGTTGCTGACGATGGCAGATGTAATCTTTTTATTTATTCTATATTCTATTGAATATGCCACGTAAAGATCGTTTATTAAGGCTTCTGATATCTTTCGTCCTATAATTAAACATTACTGATCCTCCCACCCATATCACGTCGGAACTCATTTGCTAAATTCTGCCATCTGTAATTATCTATTAATGATTAATACCTACCACTAAACCGGCCTCCCTTGTGTCTACTTAAGTTACCAGTAATTGTGTAGAGCAAGTAGGTATATAATCTAAGCTATAATATGTTTGTGTACTAATTTACTCATTTCTTCTACCTATCATTTTCCGGTCATGCACAGGATGTTATCATAAACATTTTCTTAGATTGCACCTGATCTTGCTTATCTAATTCTGCTATGTATTTCAATATTGATATCAAGAAGTCTAGTATCTAGTTTAGTCAGTTACATCTTTTTTTGTAGTTGGAAGTTGATGAAGCTCTATCTGGAGTCCTATCAAGAGCTTGTTCACTAGAAGGAAGGTTACGTACTGCCAGCCAGGCCTACACAAAGCTGGGAGAAGTTAAGAGTGATGCTCAGCTTGCTGCTGACATGGTGGAGAAGACTGCTGATCTTGCCAGGGATGTCAGTGCTAAAGTTAGGCAACTGGATCTTGCAAGAGTAAGGCATAAAAATTATTTGCCATAATTTGTGGTGGAAAACAAAAATGCATCAACATGTCTGTTGCATACAATGTAAAGTATAAGTAATTAATATTCTAGTATAAAGTTGTTATTGAAATTTTTAGTCAAGAGTAGCCGAGTGCCAGAGGCGAGTGCATGATCTGATAGATCTTCAACTGTGTAGTGCAGGAGTTGAAGCAGCTATCAAATCACATGATTATGAAACTGGTAGGTCACTTATTCTATACATGTTATCTTTAAATTTTTATCATGATTTAAGTAATGTTGTATGTTTTCAAACTAATCTATTGTTCCAAATTTCAATCTTTTGTGTGTGTATCTTTATCAGCCCATATATGTCCCATACAGTGCACAGGCCTCATCATCAATGGAGAAAAGGATTATGAGGGGTTAGGCCGTATCATCCACCACACTGGTTTAGCGCTTGTTGGAGGACTTAATCACTCTTTAAAAGACAAAAAAAATGACTTTTAAATAATATAGATACATCAAATGTGCATGGGCATTTGTTCATGTTTGTTGTTGTGTTGAATACTGTATAGAAGTAGTTTATAATATGTGCAGCGGCGGGGCACGTGTCTCGGTACCTGAGCATGGACCCGGGCTCGGTGGCGGCGGCGCGCGCTCGCGGCGCCCTCGACCCGCGCGACGCCATGACGCGCGCCGCCAACACGCTGCGGGAACACCTCAAACGCAAGTATGCTTACAGCACACACTATAAAAATGCATTTCGGACATGTAATTTTGCAAATGATGTATGATAATTAGATTAGATCTCTGCTTACTTAATTTTTGTTACTTGTCTACTTTCGACAAATAGTGTTACTTGTGTGATGAAGAAGATAAATGGGATGTATTCAAGATATAATATGGGCTCTAAGTGGGAAAAGATATCACATATTTGAATTCTAGTATAAAGCTGCCTGGGTGGGTACCACCGCAATGTCTATTTCTCCCGTCAAACAGCAGTTTCATTGCACTGTTGTGTTTCGGATTGAAGGACATTGTAGCCAGAGTAACTACTGGACATATTGAGACTTAACATCTTGTGTCTCAGGATGGCGAGCGCAGTGGAATGCCAAGCATTGCTTTGTAATTCAAGGTGTTGTTTGGTTTTGCTACTGTTCATGAGCGGTCGCATCGCTTACCATCAGGCGAACGGCATGCTCGTCTCGCCATTCAATGCAATAAAAAAAAAAAAAAAAAAAAAAAAAGCGAAACTTGCTTTCTCCTCGAGATTTGAAGAAGCTGCACGCAAAGAAGACGAGGCAAGTGTGGAGCGACTGTTCAAGCTGTTCCCGCAGATTGGTTGCGCTGAGGAAGGTGTCAACCTACTTGCCAAGTACCTCGCCACCAAGGTCAGAATTGTTATATTAAGTGATAAAATTAGTCCTATTTACGTCCCAAAAGTATAAAGGAATTAAATTTAAAAAAATCAGAAAATAAAGCATAAGTTTCACGCGTGCGTGTGCGCGTGCGTATTCGTATCATTGTACATGCTTAACATTGTTTATTATATGTATTATATAACTATATATGTATTATGTAAAAATAAAATAAGTCCACAATCACATACACATAGTCCTGACCCCACACTAAGATCGAATCTTGTGTGGTGGCCGGTGGGTACAAATACCCACTGATACATATAATGGTATAATTACTAATAATTATGAGAGACTTTTCGGTCTCATAAACGCCCAGACCCGAAAGATATATTTGTGGGCCGCACAAATATTTCTCTCGTGTGGGTATCAAGTGCGTGGTGGCCTGTTGGTAAATGGACTAGACGCGGCTGCCCACATGTTCACGGTGGTCGCGGGTTCGAATCCCAGGGCACACCTCTGACTTTTCGGGGTCATGTGTGTATTGATAATCAATCACCACGCACTAAAACGGTGAAGGAAAACATCGTGAGGAAACCTGCATACCATAGCGATTTATAAGAATTCCTATGGTATGTAAGTCCGCTAACCCGCACTAGGCCAGCGTGGTGGACTATATAGCCTAACCACTCTCAATCGTATTCTCGATTGTAGAGTAGGCCCGTGCCCTGCAGTGGGACGTATATGGGCTGATACAGTACAGTACAGTGGGTATCATCCCGCTCTCGTTTCACAGCCGGCGCGGCGTCTAAGAAACTGCACCACGGAGGCTATCAATGTTAAATGTATTTTGCATGTTGGTTGTTGTCAAATCTTTTTATTTTTTTTCTATGAACACATTTATCGTTATTTTCCTTCCCACACTGCCGTACTGTATAAGCTATGTTGTCCAGACGGAGGCTAGCATGCGCGTGGCGAGCGCTGCCCCCGGCGGCGGCGAGGCGTGGGCGGCGCCGCTCACGCGCGCGCTGGAGGCGGCGGCCGCGGCCGTGGAGCGCGCGCGCGACCTCGCCGCACACGCGCCCGGACATCTGCCCGCCGCGCTCAGGATACTGCAGCCTGTCGTATGTACTCAATGATATACATTGTGTTTTGAGATGCTGTTTGACATTTACAGAGTTTTAATACCGATATTTACCCTTCCCCTGTTTTTTCCATAAAATAAATAAATACTCTTAGCCCCACCAGTTATTTAGATAGTCTTGCCCCACATTAAGATTAATTAAGTCTTGCGTTGTGGGTATCAGAAACTATGGGAAACTTTCAGTCTCACAAAAACTCAGACTGAGACAAATATTTGGGCCTCACAAACATTTGTCTCAGTGCAGGAATCGAACCTACGCCATGAAGGCTGTCAACTAATATTGCTTTTATTAATAGCAGGTGTGAACAGCTCATTTAATGGGAAATGATAAACGTCCATAAACATCGAAAATACTTGAATTATTAATATATAAATAGTAGATTCGTTATCGATCTTTACAATTAGTAGGATAAAGGAGGAATAAATAAATTGCACATCCAATAGACGACAATTTGTTTTACAATACTGATGTGTGCGTGCGTGCGTGCAGGTGTGCGCGGGCGCGGGCGGCGTGTGCGCGGGGCTGCAGCGCGAGGCGCGCGGCGCGGCGGCGCGGCGGGGCGGCGCCTTGTCGCTGGAGCCGGCGCTGGCCGACCTCGCGCTGTCTCTCTCGCGCATCACGCTCTACTTCAACTTCCTGCGCAGGAAGGCACAGGTACCATACTAGGGTTTCATATTACCACGACTATGTGTAGCCTCATGGGGGTAGGTCGTGAACATAAAGCTCGCAGTGCTTCGATTCTTACATACCTTTTTCGAATCATCGACTGTCATTAATCTTTTCAAAGAAACTGCACGATTTTGCGGAATCCATTGGTAGGTAGAACATGTAATATTATTTACTTCGATCTTCGAATTTTATTACATCATCATATTTATCACCATAAGTTCAAAGGAGTTCACTGATACATTTAGAACTACTATTGTATGAGATAGTATAGGAGAGGAGGCCCATGTCCTGAAATAGGACGTATATGGGCTGATACAGATACATTATGGACCCGAAAAACCACACAACTGGTGTCTGTGGTGGTCGCTAACCGGCTAAATACCACCAGGTGATGACGATAATGAGATATATTTGTGAACACAGGCAGACGCAGCTCCGCTGGACGAAGCAGGACAGAAGAAGTGCCTGGATGAAGTCGAGAAGATCATCTCCGAATGCGACTTGACCAGAACGGCGCAGGACTTGCTCGGACTTTATTTGGAGCTCGAAAGGTATAAGCCGACAATACGCTTATTACGATTCTGTTGATGTGATACATTTTCCAAATTAAGATTTGCGGAGTTATTAATCCGCTATTGTGGAATATCCGTAAGGGATGGGGTTGCCTCTATTGTGCAAATATACGATAGGTATAAAGTTGGGAACATGACACAATTATTATTCAACAAATAATATAATGTATTAAATAACCGCGAATAATGAAATAAGTTACAATAATGCAATAAGGTGCGTTTGGGTAATACAAGGATGAAAGGGGTAAGATGGTAAACGTTTATATGTTTTATGAGTTTACGTGCTTAGCTTTTACGCACAACTATTATTGCGTTACCCCAACGCACCTTAATTAAATATGACTAATCCATGACATTAAGAATACAATAATATTTTCACATTATATATTTGAATTTTTCGTAGGAGTTTCTTGGAGGAGAGTGTGAGCAAGGCCTTGAAGATGGCGACTCCGCAGACCGGCGCCACCACCTCCACGCTCGTGGACGACGTCTTCTTCATAGCCAGGAAGGTTATCAGGTAATTATTTTAAAAGGTTATCAGGTCAGTTTATGTCTTGAAAAAATAATTTAAGAAATGACATAATATCTGCTATTAAAAGTAAAATATTAAATAAACTTTCTGCTTCTAATTATGTTGGCTTTAGGATTCTAAACCATCTATAAGTGTCGGTAAGTGGTGGCATCTTTACATTCGGGGGTAAAATAGACGAGGAGTACATAATTTATTATGACGTCATGATCTTCACTTAGCCACACCCACCTACACTCTCCAGGATACACACCTACACTCTCCATAGACGCAGTTTTTCACTAGCAGCATAAGCAATTCATGCACGATTGCATATAACGTCATGATCCTCACTGAGCCGGATATAAGCAACCACATTATGACTATAGAAGCAGTATATCCACGGGCAGCGTGGACGAGTCATGCATGGTGTATTATGACGCCATAGTCTTCACCGAATCGGATTAAAGCTCTGTGTGTTTTAGACTCAATATCTTCACGGAAAGTGTGAATAGGTCATGCCCAGTATATTATGACGTCATAATCTTTATAGAGTCCACAGTATGTCCGCAGAGGCAGTATCTTGACGAGCAGCACAGTCCTGCGCAGTGTATTATAACTTCGTAGTCCTCTCTAAGCCAGATTGAAGGTGTAATTGTGTCCCCCTCAGATGCAGTATCTTGACGAACAGTGTGGTAGAGCGCAGTGTATTATGACGTCACGGTCCTCACCGAACCGGATTAAAGCCCTCCTCCCCCCTCCCTCAGACGCAGCATCTCGACGGGCAGCGTGGACGGCGCGTGCGCGGTGCTGAACGAGGTGTCGTCGTCGCTGGAGCGGCACGCGGCGGGCGCGCTGCGGCGCTGGCTGCGCGCGCCGCCGCCGGAGCCGCTGCCGCTGGCGCCGCCGCGCGCGCACGTGACGCACGCCGCACACGCAGCGCTGCTCGACGCCGCGGGAGACCTCGCCGCCAGGCTCAACAGGGATCTGGATGCGCAGCGGATGTTGTTCTTGGTAATGCTTACAACTGTGAACATCCTAGAACGCGCCCAAGAACTTTCTACAGTTACAATGAAACGGCTCTGGGCAGCTGTGTTGCGATACGTGTAGCCGTACTTTTAAAACAAAACTCGGATTCTTCAGACACATCCGAGCTCATCAAGAGAGAGAGAAAGAGTGTAAGAGTCGCCGCCGACGGATACGTCGTGAAGAACATCATCATCAATTACTGTATCAATATTGTAGTCATTTTCGACTTCAAAAAAATCTTATCAATTATAGTTCTCTTCGTTCTATCTTCTTATATCATTTGACTCAGAAAATGGTGTAAATATGATAAATTATACTCTTAAAATGCAAGTATTAAAATTCATTTGTTATTTATTTTATTTTATTATTATTTAATGATGACTTTAAAAGTATTGACCCAAAAGATGCAATTATATTGTCTCCGTTTAATAGATAATACTAATGGTAAGCCACAACATTCTACAGAAAACTAAAGGGCTGTGAATGTAATTATTGTTGTCAAGTAATAATCTGTACATGTTGTGCACAGGCGCACATGTCAGAAGCGGAGGCGGGCGCGGAGTGGTCGGAGCGGCTGGCGAGCGAGGCGGTGGCGGGTGGCGGGCGCGTGGCTCGCTCGCGTCCCGAGCACGACAAGCTGGCGTCGTGCGCGGCCGGGCTCGCCGCCGCCGCCGAGGCGTTCCGCGCCGCGCACGAACTCGCGCTCGCGGGTCTACTGGCCGCACTCAAGCCGAGGCTCGTCGCCTGGGCGGAGGCGATCGCCGATCCGGGGACTGATCCCGGTTGGTACAATATCTAAATAAATTTAAAAAAAAGATATGTTGCATATACATATTTATAAATAGCTACGCAAGATTAATATATGTGTCAATCTTTGTTTATTAAAGCGTAGAATTGTGTTGACAAAGTAATGGTAGCAATTTTAACCTCTTGTTAAAGATAGATAGGATATAGAGAATGGCCGTAAATCACTAAATTTGACACTACACACTGATTCACTAAATTCGACACGTGATATCACACTCGATAACATTTTTATAATAACTTATATCTACTATCTACATAAACATGACTAAGAATAAATTACTAATTAGTAAACACCCACAATATGTCCCTCAGACGAGATGGAGGACGACGCGGACGCGTTGCCGCAAGCTCTAGAGCAGTTCAGCGAGGCGGCGCGCGCGCACCTCTCCGCGCGTGCGCTCGACGCGCTGCTCTACTCCATGCTCGTGGACATCGCCGCGCGCGCCGAGAACAGGATACTGCATCATCACTACGATAGGGTGAGTGTATGCTAGTCTTTATTCATTACGTACCTTAGGGTAAGTTGGTTGTCATTATATCCGGCTCGAAGGACCATTTTGTGTATGTATGTTTAATTTGCACATTGTTCATTATTATTATTATTATCAGCCATTAGTGTCCCACTGCTGGGCAAAGGCCTCCTCCCTTTCCTTCCAGATTGTGCGGTCTTGGGCGATTTGAGACCAATCCTGAAGAAACCTGTCGATTTCGTCTCACCACCTACGCCTAGGTCTGCCGCGTTGTCTTTTTGGGTGTTCGGGACGCCACTCAGTACAAATTCTTGCCCACTGCTTTGGGTGCATGCGGCAGACGTGACCGGCCCACTGCCACTTCAACTTGGCGGCTCTCGAAGCTGCATCCACGATTTGGGTTTGTGAGCGCAATTGGGTGTTTCGGATTTTGTCGCTTAACTTTACCCCTAGTATGCTGCGCTCCATCGCGCGCTGACAAACCTTGAGTTTGGACTTTTGAATGTTCGTCAAAGACCAAGTTTGCGAGCCATATGTTAGAACGGGGAGGATGCATACGTCCATTAACTTTCGTTTGAGAGATAATGGGGGTTCGCCTTTCATCATCTCTCCCATGGACCAATAACTTTTCCAGGCATTCTCGATTCAACGAGCAATTTCTTTGTCCTGCCTGGAATAAAAGGAGACTATTTGGCCCAGATAGATGTATTCTTGGACGTATGCTAGGTCTTCACCATCCACCGTAATTTTGCTCAAAGTGCTGTTAGTCATAAGCTTAGCCTTTGCTCTATTCATTCTCAATTCAATCCCAAGGCTTGCAATGCTTAGGTCTTGAAGCATTTCTTGTAGCTCCGAGGCATTGTTCATGGTCTGTAAAATTGTGGATGCAACAGTTGTGGTGTCCCTAGTAATACCAGGTGCTGTGTTGAGAAGTCAATAAGTCTTGATTTCGTAAGAATATTCAATCTTTTATTATTTTAACAAACTCCAAATAATACGCTGGTTTTGCAATCATATTTTCTCTATTCTCTTCCAACATCATATACATCAGTCATCATTGCCAGGCTCACTACAAGATACAACTCGTATATTCAATTAATGTCTACAACATCCACTCTTTCAACAATCGCATCGGAATCCTCTAAACTCGGCTATCTTTCACATCAGCCGTTAACAACTATGTTCTGTATTTAAATTTTTGTTCTATTCTTCTTAATATAACTGTCAGCAATCGTCATACTAGAATAGGTTGCATCACTCGTCGCTCATATCACCCGTTTCATGAAATTGACTAATAAACATGTACTGTGTGTGTATGCAGGCGGGCGGGTTGTCGGTGGAGCGTCGCGCGCGTCGGCTGGCGGCGTGGGCGGGCGCGGCGGCGGCGCGTGCGCGCGAGCGAGTGTCGCGGCTGGCGCAGTGCGGCGCGCTGCTGGCGCTCGAGGCGCCCGCGCATGCGCGAGACGCGCTGCCGCCCGCCGCGCTGCACGCGCCGCATGTCAAGGACGTGCTCGCGCGCAGGTACACCACACACGCTCACTGTCCCACTCACTCTCACTCTCTTCCTATATTGCTGTCTCGCTTCAACCGTAGTATATGGCGAAATGCAGATAACGTAGTCAGCAGACTGCGATTTTTTTATTGCAATCAGTGGCGAGACCAACTTGTCGGTCGCCTGATGGTAAGCGATACGACCCATGAACAGTAGCAAAACCAAAACAATGCTTGGCATTCCACTGTGCTCGCCATTTTGAGAAATAAAATTTTAAGTCTCAATAGGTCCCGTAATTACTCTGGCTACAAAGTCATTTAATTCCAAACACCATACCATCTACGCATACAAAATCATTACTCCTCTACTTTATTTAAATACCACCAAATAAAACGCTATTTTTCTTTAAGATAGACAAACAACATGGTTTTAAGTTATAAGCACTCCTTGATTGAACAAGTCATAGAAACCCTTGGGGCAGCCTTTTTTTAACTTTTTATAACGGTATTCTCCACCATTATCAATCATAAATACCCTCAACGAACACAATGCAACCTGTGTATCGATAAAAGAGCGGTGCCAATGCAAGTTTTGCTAAAATTCTTACATGTATCCCCCTTTAAAATATATATTTTGTTTTTCAGGACCGACTTCAAAATAGAAGACATCAAGCGGCTGAAATTCTAGCGAGCACCTGAATGCACACTTTAATACTATATTACACAAATTATTTAACCGTTACTACATAATAATATATTATTGCAAAACATATAATGCTGTCTTTTTTTTAATAATGTATCAATATTAAAGACCTATAAAAATACCTTTCGAGCGAATAAATGGAAAAAAAAAAGAATACAACTCCATACATATCATTACCAATAATCTTTCAAAATGTCTTAAAAATATTAACCTTTATTTCAAATTTCGGGCATTAGCTGCTTTATTAATAAAACACACAAAACTAACACATATAATTTATTAAAAGTTTGATATAGCAATGATTAACATCGTAACAATAAACAAGTTAAGGCATTTGTTGTTTCTATCAAATATTAAAATCTTAAAAATATAATAAGTGCTTTCGTGATTTAATCATTAATATAGTACTACGGTACATACAAAAATATTAAGAGCATAATATTAGGTATAGATAAAATACAGAGTATATACTTTTGCCTATAATAAGATATTGTCCAGACGAGCGAATTCGCATATTAAAGAGCGTTCAACTCGTGAGTGATATGAATTCATTCGATGCCTTTACATATGATGCGTTAGCTGGTAGCACCCGATAACTCGACTAGGTGCTTAAAGACTCGCGCAATCGAATTCAAAGCGAATTCGCCTCGTCTAAACAAAGCCTTAAGTGCAACTTCTAAAATACCAAAAGTGATTTTACACATATTCAATAAGCAATGAGGTAATCATAAAAATTAGTTTAAAAAACAATGATGATTGTGACGGCCAACTTTGACAGTTATCGTATACAAACTTGGCTAATATTTTTTAATACATATTTCAGTTTATTATATAAAAATAATTCGTTGCCAGTATAGGTGGTTTCGATATAACTAATGGAACCAGATATTTAGGTATGTAAATATATTTCGAATTAACTTATCAACTTTGTTTATAAAAAGACCTGAAAATAGTACATAAGGCACAGTAGTGGATGTAATTTTTATTTATAAAATATTTTAATAGTGCTACTTTTTTCTTACATCTTTGATAATAGTATCAAAGATGTAAGAAAAAAGTAGCACTATTAAAATATTTTATAAATAAAAATTACATCCGTCATATTTATCATACAAAATACATACGAGTATATAGATACTCGTATGTATTTTGTAATTATGTCTTTAGTTATACTAATCAATATAAAGATCTCGAACATTACCAAATACAGGTAAACATGAGATATTGCCATGAAATAATTAGAAAGTGATAACATAAGGTTTCATACATACGTTTCGCACCATTTCGGGGAGGCAGTGATCAATAGAAAGCCTTGTTTACATAACAGTAGCTATGTATGCTAAATATAGTGTCATAACTATGCAACTGATAGCGTATTAAAAATAATTGCAATACTAATATTAGTGTAATATTTCCAGAGTGTGTATAATAAAAAAATGTATAAATCATACTATAGTATATGGAAAGCAGTGAATTAAGATTTTTTTGGATGATTTTAAATCTAAATATTTTAAACTTTATACTTTGTACACTTAGTATTTTTAAAGGCCAACAAGCATTCATAAAGTACGAGTAAATTAATATAGTATTAAATTTTTGTACTGCCTCGGTGGCGTAGTTGTACTACGGTACGGTTACAAAGCTGAGATCTCGGGTTCGAATCCCGGGTTGGGCAAAGTGATATTGGATTTTTCTATTCAGTATCAGCCCAGAGTCAGGAATTTGTGCCCGATATGGCGATAGGCTCGCCACCTATCACATTGTGGGACGGAACATACAAGGCGAAATGTGGGTGCCCTGGCACCTCTGCCTACCCCTTCTGGGAACAAGGCGTGAGTTTATGTATGTATGTATGTATGTAAATTTTTGTACCACCAACAGTAAGTCATTAAAAGACAAAAGTTAAGAGTACATTTTTTATGCATTTTTTAGGCCAAGAAGCCTTTAGGAAGGACCAGAATTTTAATATATATACATTAATTTATGTAAATACAATTTGAGCAAATTAAATCGTCTTTTTGGAAAAAAAGAATACTTTTTACGTTACGATAATCCTAATTCACTGCGTTTAAAAACCTTACATAACATAGGTAATTAAAATAGGTGGTGAATGACTTAAAACTAAATTAAAAACAATATACTGTACAAAACAATGTGCACAGGTACTCATATTATTATAACTATTTAGTAATGATACTTAATATTTTTGAAGTTAAAAAATACAATTATTCAATTTTTGGGGTAGACATGTAGAAGTATGAATATTTCATTTACGTATATAAAAAAAAATTAAAGATTTTCGTCATTAATTAATGACAAATTTCATATAAAGAATTCCATGTCCAATAGAATATAAAGATGCTCCTAGTTGTTAAAAGTATAAATATGTAAAAAAAAAACATTGCACAGTATAACTGTCCCATATTTTTAGTAGAAATTCTTTAAAATTATTAATCATAATTTTCTTACAAAATGTCATGCTGAAATACTTCAGATCATTTTACTTGTCATTTGTCTGAGGCCACAAAAGCTTTACGTTCTTATTATATTTTGATATAGATATAATGAATTCATTTTACAGGCATTATAATAATAAAAAATATAAATACATCATGACTTTGTCTACTTTATATTAGAGCCTCAATAATTAATTAAAAAAGACAAACCTTAAATCAATGTTAATATGATTAGATCTGTAAATAAATTCATTTGCGTTGAGTAAATATTACAATTAATAAGAAAATAGTAAATACATTAAAAATAAACTTATGACATGTATCATCTGCTGCAGGGATTACATATATTTATGTTTTCCCATCTCTTATAAAATACATAAAAACTGTAAATATTTAAAAAAGTAAAAAAAAACATTAGATTACACTGACTTTTGTGCACAGATAAATCATTATCAGATATTTTCACGATTTTTTGGAATACTAAGAACCCACTCATTGATATTTTCAACTTTAAATATTATCTATAAAACTATTGTTACCCAGTTTTTACACAGCAAAACGAAAAATCTACAAGTAGTGAAAATCATATACATTCAATATACACCTTTGTATTTATGTCTCAAATTGCAATGCATGAAGTCTTCAAGTCTGTATATATTATGTCAATTTAAATTTAATAAGTATGTAATAAAAGAAATGCGACAGACTATATTATAGGTCGTTTATAAATGCAAAAAAGATTATATAAATAAGATGTAAATTTCTAATTTATATATGACTGTTGATAATTGCCATGTTCAATGAACAATTTCTTTGGGCAGGATGCACATACTAATTGAATTATATTTCCATTGTGCTGAATGTTTAGGATGATTAAAATCCTTTATTTAATCATTCATCAAAATACATAATATATCCACACATTTTGTCATATGATTTGTATTGTATATAACTGTAGTTAATTAAAGGTAAATATGTAAAGCATTGTTTAAAAAAATGTATAATCTAGCATAGTGTTAAACCTTAAAGTAAACATAAAATTATATATAAAAAACAAGAAATACTAAAGTAATTACTTTGATCAAAACCTAAAACTATTTTTTTAACTACATTGATTTTGTTGTTTGTGTCCGTTTTTTTTACTTGTATTTATTGCATCTGCTTTAGACTATATTTATCCCCTAGTTTAAGTACTTTAATTCCTTATCTGCGGTAAATATTTCAGCATATATTTAAATCGTAGGTACTTCTGCCTCTATTTTCTAAAATAAAAACAAAACAACTTACATGTCATTTCGCAGTTAATTTTTAGATCATTTTGGTATCAATATTTTACAGTGATTTCTTACACATTGAGTAATATTTTAATGTGCATACAAGCAGTGATAAAAGGAATACACCCAGTGACATGCACATTGTATTAAAGTATAAAAAAAAAGCAAATTATTGACTTAGATTATTTTCTAGGGTCAATTATTTTTAGACCTACCTAAATCAGTGTTTATATAATTGATTGCGATCTAATTGCATTGTTTATTGTGTGGTAGGCACATCACTGGGTATACCGGGTATATCAAGACTGCTACTGAAAACAAAGCTGGGTGGTAGTTTTAGTGACTACAAAAACAATAGCCGGTTTCTTTTTCGGCAGCAGTGTTAATACACCCTGTATAATAGAGTGGGGTCGCGTGGTCTAGTACCCTTCCCTGGGCGGCGGGGACTCGACGGTGGAGGTGGTCTGCTTGGACACCACGCGCGTGCCCTGCGCCAGCCCGCCCGCGCGCACCGCCTTCCACTTGAGGAACGCGTCCGCCGCGTACGCAAACATCGCCACGAAACCGAAGAACTGAGGGAATTCATCATTATTATCATCATAAATATTAGTATATAGAGGCAGAGAGAGAGCGTGGTAGAGTATATGGCCTAACCACTCTCAATCGTACTCTCGATTGTAGAGTAGGCCCGTGCCCTGCAGTGAGACGTATATAGGCTGATACAGATATAGAGCCATCTTAAGGCCGCTATAATTGTATCGAATGGCATGTGACCACCGTGTAATGCCTTACCATCTGGTGCAGTTCATTCATTATGCCATACCAGTGTAATTATATTTAAAAAAAACTTATTATACGAGTAAATAAACTACGATTTATTATTGTTACTTAAGCTTTTTTGTTATTCTCATGTATGCGACTTGTTTTGTCTTTTTTGAGAATACATTTCTTAAACCTAAAATATACCCAACAGCCAAATGCATAGCCTGGCCCGCAAAATGAGAACGAGTCTAATATTCTGTCAGAAACAAAAATGGTCTTTTCGATCTCTCAAACAGACAGAAACAGTGATAAATACCTATAGATCTCGCAAGTATTAGTCTTGGTGCGGGGATCAAACCCGCGTCGCGTTTCACAGCCAGAGTCTAACCAACTACGCCACGGAAGTCAATAATACAAAGAGCTCAGAGACATGGAAATCTACGTCCCTATTTGACAACTTTGTGTATTCTACTTTCTAATTTCTACCGTTCTTATCCATTATTTCTAGTTTTTAATTCTGCTAAATTATTTTATAATACATACTGTTGATGTTATCTACAAGTTTATTATCTAACCATTTACTAATTACTTATTGGCGTTCTATCTATCTATTTATTCATTACTTATCATTACTGGTATTTCACTTACATTTCTGTAATTCTAACTTGTAACACATGAAGTTGTCAATTGTGAACAACAATTCCTGTTCTAAGACTTCAAATTTCTGGATCATTCTTCAAAAGACGGCTATAATACACCTGGATCACCACGGGTGTTATTTGGTTTTATTCATACTAGTGGTCGCCTAGCGGTCGAAATTCGACCAAATCAAGAAGAGAAAAAGTTTTTACCTGTATGATGATGTTGTTATTCAGATAATTCGTGCACATTTAAATGTACGTATCTCTTAAAATCACTTTTTTCCCCTGAAGTATATGCAATTACTAAAATCGCAAACTACAATAATTGCTTTGAACCAGCAATAGTAAATTAAATATATTTTTTGTACCTGAATGTTGTTATTGCAGATTGCTGCTACAAAACTTTCTTTATGCATATAATGATAGTACGTGTACATTTAAATGTATCTTACTGCTACACAATTTGTATAAGCGCTCAGTATTTCACGTAGTATTCATCAAATAAATATTTTCTGCTTGACATTCAATAAAACCACATTATACAATTTTTTCTGATTGACATTCAACTATGTCTATAATAAACCAAATAAACAATTTGACCAAAGAGTACAAATACGTGTACAAATTCTTGTGTATGCGTGTGTCAAATGCATGCTGGTTTATTTATTGATTTAATGTACTTTTTATGCATTATTATAAAAATCTTTTTTTATATATTCAATTTAATATTATTAGGCCTAATATTAATATTATTACCTCATTAGGCAAATAAAACTTTTTGTTTGATATGTCAGAAGAACAAAATGAAAAAGAAAAGATACAATTTGACACCAGAGTATGTATACTTGTGTATGGATGTGTGTGTGAAATGCATGGCAGTATGTGTAATGTTTTATTTTTTTATTTAATGTACTTTATAAGCATTATTATTGAAAAATATTAGCATTCTCCACTTCTCCTACACATAAACTATAAGTGTGCCAAATTTTATGCTCCTGCGTCCGCGCAATTTTCGTAAAAAGGGATCCAAAGTTTTTGCATCACGTATTAATATATAGATTTACGTGATATGATCGATATGTCAATTATATGTTTGTAATAATCATGGGTAACTATTTACACGTTTGAAAAATATCGAATGGTATTTTCTGTCAAAAATCGATATTTAGTTTTCAAATGCTTTTTATCCTGTCGTATACCAACAGGAAAATCTGCATTCAAAAAGATATTGATCCACACAGCAGCTACCTTGGCCTCACAGGGAACTGACAGACAGATGTGCTGTTGGAGATTGTTGGAGGCCGTTCTTTTGTCAAGCTACGTACTTGTAATCCAATCGTTCAAAGGCAGTAGCAATCACATACTATCAGGTGAACTACTCCCATATTATGACTACGTAATCAACAATACTAAACTCACCGAAGCAGCAGAATGCGGGTTATCATGCACGGTGGTGGCCAAAATCGACACTAGCAGATAGAAGAAGGTCCACAGAGCGCAGAAGAGGAACTCGATCTTGAGCCAGGGGATCTTGTAGAACTTCTCCACGATGTGGAACAAGTAGAAGCCGAGCAGGATGCCGGTGAACCAGAACGCTATCATCGAGATCCAGCTGAAGAACGAGCCCTTGGTCGCGTTGTTCAGGTACGAGAACTGGATGCAGATAAAGCCCAGCAAACTGCACAGCTGTTGGACAAGCATTGATCGATTAATTGCAACTTATTAGTTTTACTATCAGCCGACTCGGCCACCTGGTTATAGATACATTTTGAGTCCACTTCACATCAACAACATATTATTATATCGCGTAATAACTTGTTTCTTTGCATTAAAACTCAATGTGACTGCCGTCCTGCTGCCTTTCCCGTACCGCCCCGTCATATCCCGTCCTGTCCCGTCACATTACGTCTCATGACTCAAGGCATGTAATCCAGTCCTCTTCTGAGCTAGTAAGAGTACACGTACCACGGGAACAATACATTTTTCGGGATAAGATACATTTAGATAAGTGTCAATAAACAATTTTTATTTTATTCTATTAAAAGTAGTTTAGGTACCTAAAACAGGGTGTCTGCTACGTAAGCAGCCATTTCTGAGATTATTACGCACGAAGGCTCAGATCAAAAGGCTCTAATATACTTAGCCTACTTGGCAATTGGCATACATATATGTACCTAGGTCAAACCCGAAACATGACATACTTGAGCTTCCCACTGTGTCAGGTTTTTCATTAGCTATTGTATGTACGGTATCATGCAGTCGAGCCGACCCATTTGTACTCTAGTTTTAACAATAAGCAAAGCCTTATCAATTGCAAATAACGATTTGAGATTTCTGCTGTAAATAGCATTGTTAATTATATAATAGTTAAAAAAAACTAAAATACACGCTTTAATAAGATATACAACTAAAAAAGTAAAAATAATTGATACTGAATTTAAGATAAGAAAATGGAGTAAAATACATATATTTTATTGTTACAAAGCGTGGGGTGTTTACAACAATTACTTATCCTCCTGCACCCCACGCTTTGTAACAATAAAATATATGTATTTTACTCCATTTTCTTATCTTAAATTCAGTATCAATTATTTTTACTTTTTTAGTTGTATATCTTATTAAAGCGTGTATTTTAGTTTTTTTTAACTATTATATAATTGTTTTGACTAAAAACATCCATCTACGGCTGTATTTCCAATCAATAACGCCATCTGTTGGTCAGTAGTAACATTTGACACTTGAAGAATACAAGAAGCTTATACCCAAATGGAGATTGCATTCCGTATATAAAAGTGAAGCACAAAAATTTTACCTTGAATGACGTCGCTGATGCCTGCTATCCTTTTCTTTAGCGTAACAATGAATGAACTTCACGTGAACTTCATTCATTGTCACTCTAAAGAAAAGGATAACAGGCAACAGCGATTGCATTCAAGGTCAAATTTTTGTGCTTCAGTGTTTTATACGGAATGCAATCTCCATTTGGGTATAAGCTTCTTGGAAGAATACAATGTTAACGCCATCTAGCGATGAATGTAGCAATGGTCATCAATTATAAGAATAATTAATCCTGGCGAATCTAATCAGGATAATTATATATTTTAATCGAATTATTGTATTGTCATCGGTCTTTGACAGGTGTGCAAAATTTGAACGAAATCTGGCCGTTTCAAGTGGGTCAAAATCGCGCCCAAAGAAGTCGGTTACAAACAAACATACAAATATACAAACATACAAACATACAAACATACAAGTGAAGCTAATATATAAAGCGTGTAAAAATTAATTGGTATGCAATGGCTTGCCAATGCATTCGTTCGACGTATTGAGTTGTTTTGACTTTAGCCGGAATACGTAACTAGCTAAAGAAACAAAACGAGCAATTTCTACTAAGTATTCTCGATTACAATGTAAATAAATTAATAGCAGCATATAGTATACAATCTTACAAAATTTTTATTAACGGCCGATGCCAATAATCAATCGAAAAAAATTAGATTGATGTCAATCTGGATTGTTTTCTACTTTTCGATTGATCTCTTGTCATGTTGCCATAGTTTTTTCACTACTGAGATTGATTATTGGCAATATAGTATCAGAAACAAGATTAAGCTGTCAATCTAAAACGGCAAATTTTGGATTGGGATTGTTTATTGGCAGCGGCTGTTTATGATGTTTGTATATTAAACATTGAGTCATATACTAGAGGGGACACTGCAAACAAAATGTTTGTAATAAAATGAAGGGTACATTCTATTTCCGTCTCCGTCACGCAAAGGAAGTAACATTATCTTCTCTCTCGCTTCACTATGTACCCTTGCGCACGCACCGTACGCACATATTTTGTTCCTGATGCCCGCTCTAGTATGTATACCTCAATGATATTAAACAATATCATATCGGGATAAATCATAAAACATAGTACGGACAATAAAATAAACAACGATAACCGGTACATCATGAATCAAGGTCACAATCATGATATAACTTTTTAAAAGTTGAAAGGCCCTACTCATACAGAGATTTCAAATCTATTTTAGTTATCGAATATTTTATGTTTTGTCTTCTTCGCTCAAACGGAAATAAACACTTGTTCGAAAGGAGCAAAACATCCGATCACTAAAATAGTTTATTAAAATGTCTATGAATAAGGCCGATAGTACATAAACGTATTTAAAAATAATACATAAATTAGGATCCGTTTGAGCGTAGGAATATCACACGTGTACGTTGTCTATGCCTGGGTTATATTCACACTTATTTTATGATCCAATCAATACGAATGCCGGGAAGTCCCGAGCATAAACAACTACTCGCCGCCGATGTAAACTAGTGATGTACAGTGTGATATGTTTAAGAGTGCTTTTTTATCGATAGATGAATAAATTCCAACTATATACTTGTGTTCCAATGCTAATAGCAATTTTGAATTTTAATGCTAATAACCATTAGAAGACAAACTTATAGAATATATTGAAAAAATAAAGTACCTAAAGTATTTATCATATAATTACTAACAGGCAACAAGTATCGGCTATTCTCAAATGATAGGTTGTTGTTCGCTTAATGAATAATAGATTTTTGTAAATATGTAATTATTTACCCAAAATAAGGACCTTTGTACACGCCGACGATGTGCATTTTATGAAATGGGCGATGTAAATAACCAAAGGTTTATTTACTCAGTGCGTCTGAATTGCGTTTAATTTTAAACGGGTCATCGCACGTATTATGGCCATCCTCGGCGCGTTAAAAATACACCGTGTAAAATTCTCTAACATAGCATGATTGTAAAAGAATCGAATAATAAACAGCATCATTAATCGGATAAAGAAACAACCAGACGATTATCGAATAAGAACGCCATGGGCACAACACTAATTCCACTATTTAAAGAAAAGAAGTGTGAGGCAATCGCCATTTGACAATGGACACTGCAAATTGTTAGAAAAAAGATTAAACAGAAGCGGTATGGGTAACGCGGTAGCCCACGTGATTGTGAACGTGCTCACAGGCATAGTTCTGTGGACCGGAAAGGGGTTGTGGTTGCTGGCGAAGCTAGGATTCGCGGCGACGGGTATCGTGGCAGGCAGCCTCGCCGCCGCCGCTATGGCTTTCACCGGGAACATATCGGCTGCCAGTAACATAGCTCGGGCCACTTCTATGGCCATGAAAGTAGTAGTTTAAGGTAAAGACAATTTATTTCTTTTTTGTGTGAGAGGCAATGTCGTTAGTTTCTTCCACCAGACGCTATGCCCACACGTTTTAGTGTCCGCTTTTCAATTTCTTTCATTACGCCCGATATTTAGAGTATTCAATTTGTTTTATCCCGACGCATCACTGCGGGCAGTTTTAGCTGTTACACGTCGCGCCGCGGGTTCCGAAACAAAAATCTTTGTGAATTTTTGTGGCCCATAAGCATTTCTTTCAAAAAGTCTCATAGTGCATGATCGTTTTACAAAGACTTTTGCTAGATTTCGATTATTGAGTATTACAGTTTCCTACGCACCATGATAACTTATAAGTTTAAACCATACTCTTTTAAGATCGTAGATTCGCCTGCATACCTATATTCAACAACTAAGGAAAGGAACCTAGGAAGTTGACAAAAATATTTCCAACTGCTCCTATTTATGTAAGCTTATCATTAATTTCGTTGCTGGTTATAACCAAGTTAGATGTTCCCGGACACTCGCCGAGCTTCAATGCTCGGTGTCATTATAATGCGTGCCACTGTTAATTGTAACTTGCAGGAATTGTGTGTGTAGTGGCGGGAGTGGAGGTGGGACAATTCAAAAAGTCTCATAATTATTCAAGACTTATATTTTAACAGTCTTACTAATAAAGATATATTATATAATTGTTTAACGTTAATATACTTATTCAATAGATAGGGTGTGAATAGCTACTTATACAATACTTTACTAATAAACAGTGTATAAGCCTTGTATAACTATTTATTTCTTATGACACAAACTACTGGTAACATTTTGGGAACCGTTCCGAAACCTTAAAATGTTAAATAATAATAATAATAATAATCTTTATTTAATAACAGCCTTACAAACTATTTGTACAGGAGTCCCCAAACTAGGCAGAGCCTGTATCTTGGGGTACCAAGTTAATGAACATACAAAATTAGGCGAAAGAAAAAAAAAAAGAGTAATGCTAAGTAGTATTTGATTTTAGACAACTATTTTTTACTAGATAAAGTTAGTACAATAATAAATATTAACATTCTACCATGCTCTTTATGACAATATCGTGAAGCGCAGTTTTCTGCAGTGATGATTATAATACTTTTAATAGCGCAAACAATATGGACATATTAAAAGAAAAGGAATACAAAAACAAAAAATGAAACATTGCATTAGAGACAAACAATTAAAAAATACAAAACTACGTTAAAAAATTATGAAAAAAAAGAACAATTCGAAAAAGAATTAATTGAAATAAACTAAGACCTATGTAATAAGTATGTACGGGTAAAGGGTGAGAAAATTACTCTAGTAGGGATTCTGTGCTAATGTAGTCTAACGAAGACAACCAGATACCAAGTTTCTGTTTAGCCTGGCGTACTGACAGATGTTTGATGTCACAGTGTTTTACCACAGCATTATATGTGTGAGTCATTAGGAAGGTACCGAATTTGCGTGCAAATGACGTTTGTATAGTTGGCAGTGGAAGTTTATAGACTCTTCGATTGAGCGCGGCTTTGTGTGTGTCTGTTCCGATTAGATTTTTGTGCGTGGATAAAGTAAGGCGAAGAATAAAAAGTTGCCGGACTGTAAGGACCTTTGCTTCTCTGTACAGATCGTGAGTTGGGTACAAAAATGGTTTTTTCAGCATAGTTTTCAGAACTGATCTTTGCGCTCTCTCAGCGTCTAACATGGTTGTCTTAGAAGCGCTGCCCCACACCGAGATGCAGTAGGTAATGAGGGGTTGACAGATAGCTATATATATGTATTTCAGTAAATCGTAACTTGCTACATCTCTGAGTTTTTTAAAGATTCCTGCGGTTTTTCTGATGCGTTTGGACAAATAAAGAATGTGACTTTTAAAATTACAGTTTTGGTCTACCATAGTGCCAAGGTATTTAATAACATCAGTGCGCTCTATGTTGTTAGTCTGGCAATTGTCGCGGGATATTGAATCACAGGTCTGAACTGAGATATTTTTGTGCGCCGGAGGTTTAGAGGCAGAAGTTTTGTGGAAACATACAAATTTAGTTTTGCTATGGTTCAAGCTTAAAAGATTATTGGCTAGCCAATTGGAAATTATAGACATTCCTACATCGGCGTGTTCAAAGGATTAAGCCCAATCTTTGGCATTAAAAAGAACTACAGTGTCGTCAGCATAGCAAATTATTTCTGCATTTGGAATGTTCAGATTGTGGATATCATTCATATATATTAAAAATAGCGTTGGTCCTAAGATACTGCCTTGTGGGACTCCGTAATAGATTGGGAGTTGGTTGCTTGAGGCTGGTCCAATTTTGACGAGCTGAGACCTGTTTGTCAGGTAGCTTTTGAACCAATTGAGGGCTGTACCTCTGACCCCTGAGTTTTCTAACTTTTTTATTAATATTTGAGGGGATACGGAGTCAAAAGCTTTGGCCAAGTCTAGAAACACCCCTATGCAGGAATCACCTTTATCCAAGTTGGCCGAAATAAGTTTTATTAAGAGCGCAACAGCGTCCTCGGTCGACTTATTTCGTCTAAAACCGAATTGACGAGGTGAGAGAAGACCAAATTCTTCAATGAAGTTTACCAAGCGCTTGTTGACAATTTTTTCCAGGATCTTTGACAGTAAACTAAGAAGGGAGATGGGCCTGTAATTTTCTGGAGATTGTTTTGAACCTGCTTTATGAATAGGAGTTACGGATGATATTTTCCATAACGCCGGGAAGCGACCAGAGGCTAGGCTTAAATTGAACACATGCGTTAGAGGCATTGATATATGGTGACAAGAATGTTTTAACAGGCAAGTATTGATACAATCTATACCCGGTGCGCACTCAGATTTTAGGTTATTAATAATTGAAAGTATTTCAAGCTGGTTGGTAGGGCTCAGAAATAATGAGTTCATTGGTTGGTTTTTGCCTTTTATTTTGGTCACGAGACTTTTTTCAGATTCGTTGATCCGGGTTAATATATTTTTTGCCAGATTGTTGCCTACATTAGTGAAGTATTCGTTTACAAGGTTTAGTGATTCTGTTGGATCGTTTGTTAAATTAATAAGATCTAGAGGTGGGTTGCTCTTAGATTTCATATTGCATATGGTTTTAATTGAGCTCCAAAGGTGTTTTAGGTCAGTTTTATTAGTTAGGAGTTGGTTACTCTCATATTGACGCTTTAGTTTTTTGATTAAGTCATAATAAAAGTTTCTATACCGTAAATAAGTCGTTTTTAAAGTGCTATCATGAGGATTCGCTTTGGATTTTACGTGTAGGCGGTCGCGGTGTCGTGCGCATCTTAACAAACCTGGAGTAATCCAAGGATGTAAGCCAAATTTGGATCTGGCAATTTTTACGATTTTGGTGTGTTTGGAAACTGCGTTATCGATTGTGGTGGTCAAGAAAACTGCAGCCGAGTCCACATCTGTAATCGATGTAAGCTCCTTCCAGTTTGTTCCACTAAGCTCTTCAGTTACGCTTTCGTAATCGATAACAGATCGCACTCTTGTTTGCCTGGTGTTCTTATTTTTATGAGCCATTCCCAACAAAGTAATTTTGTGATCTGTGATAACGGAAGTACATACGACGCTAGTAATGGAGCAGTCAGTCTTTACGAATATGTGATCAAGGCAAGAGTTTAGTCGTGTGGGCTTAGTGATAGCGGGTTCCAAACCGTGCTCGGCTAGGAGGCATTGATAATCAGATGACCCCGCAGCAAGAATATCTATATTAATGTCTCCGGTTAGTATAATGCATTTTCTGACTTTATGGCATCTTAAAATTTTGTCTAAGGAACATATGAAGTTGTTAGTATTTCTAAAGGATGGAGATCTGTACACTCCCAAGATTAATGCTTGGTTCGGGATGTCAATGAGCAAGCCACAAGCTTCGTGAAGCTGTAATTCAGAGACTGAAGCCGACCAACAGGACTTTATATATGCAACTACGCCGCCGTTTTGATTAATATTGTTTTTCGTGCAAAATGACGTATACCCTTCTATTTGGTCAATAACTAATGAGTCAGTTAGCCAGCATTCGCTGAGTATGAGAATATCAGGTAGAAACTTTAGTCTCTTTAAAAACACTAATAGTGAATCAAGGTTTTTGCTGATACTGCGAATGTTTAGCGAGAGTACATTGAAACGAAATTTGTTAGTTATTATGTTCGCACACTCTTCAGGTGTTTCCACTACGCAACAAGGGATAAGTTTTAAATGGTCGATGTCGTCACCGATAATCGTGTTAGCCATTTCTAACTAATGTGGTAATTGATTGCTTAAGTATGATTACTGAGTCAGTCTTGTAAGAAGAGTGTGTCATGGATATGGTGAAACAGTGGCATGTATTGTTGATAATGCAGGGAGGTGCGTGGAGATCAGTGTCCGCTAGTCTTTTAAAAACATACAAAAAGGTAATAAGTGTTATTAGGAAAGATTTTTTGCTTGGATTATTCATAAATATATGTGCTTGGTAGCCTGGTAAAATTTTTGTTAAATGTATAAGAAAAAATGTCTCAATATGTTTAATTGTTTCAATTGTGAAGCAGGTGTTAGGAGCACTCATTTAGGCAAGGTGTCGGAGAGGAAGACTTGTTACGTGAAGTTAGTTTGTTGAGTATGTCTTCGGAAGATACATGTAAGACCGAACTAGTCTCAGAGCGTCTCATGAAGATGTTACCATTTGAGGACCATACATACTTAAAGTGCAGTTCAGATCCTATTTTCCGGGCCTTGCTAAAGAGGACTCTATTTTCTTTTGTAAGGTGTTCATTGATGAACACCCGACGCGAGGTTCCCGGGATTTCCAGCATGTCGGTGGTCAGAGAGCGGCGAACTCTAGCCGAGCGAATCAGAAGATCTCGCGGCGCTCTTCGCGTGAGAGTGAGAATCACCGGTCTTGGCCGGTCTGCGTTAACGCTTCGCGCTCCAACTCGCCTTACGTCGTCCACGTCTCGCTCATCCAGCTGCACTCCGAGTTTGGTCGACAGCACGGTAACCAGTTGGTTGAGGTTTTCTCCTTTTATTTCAGAGACGCCCGTAATTTCCACGTCCCTTAAGAGGCGTTTTTGCTCTTTTAATTGTAGCTGTTGACGAAGTTCCGACACTTCGAGGCGAAGACTGGAGACCTCGGCTTTGTGTTTGTCCAACGCCCTTATTTGTGTCTTCATATCAGCAAGTTCTTGACGAAATAGTGTGATATCCTCGCATGTGGATTTAAGAGAAGTAGTGAAGTCTTTGAATTCTTCCTTCATTGTAAAGAACATGGATTGAAGTGAACGCACTGCTGCCATAAAAGTAGAGGAGATGGCTGCAGGCACTTCCATGGTTGCCAGGTCTTGGGTGAGGTTTGTGAAGTCTTCAGCTGCAGATTCATCGGGGTGATTTTGATGATGCTGTCTTAAGGGGGTACTGTCCGTTTTCGGAGTTCTGTTCTTTATTTGACAGTTGGGGCATTTAAGTTGGCTAGCTTTCGTCCTCATAAGTCTGAGTTCCTCTCTGGTCAGGTTAAGGCAGGTGACGTGATACTCCTGAGAGCACTGTGAGCAGCACGTAGTCGACCCATCAGAGTTGGTTTTGCTGCACGTTTTATTGCAGGCGCCGCACACCATCGTTACCAATGCAGCTTATTTTATGTTTGTGTAACAATTATCTGTCGCTTAACGCCCTCTAGTAAGAATGATTGCAAAACAGTGTAGCAATTTATTGTTGCTTAGCGCCCTCTACCAGAAATGGGTGCAAGACTGTATTGGCAAGTCGATGACAGTTCAATATGCAGATGTTAACACCCGTTGTCACGTAGTACGCCAGGTTGCTACTAGATGGCGTTGGTATCTTTGTTATTTTTGAAATAACGGTTGGTAAAATAGCCTAGAATTAATCACTTGTTATTATAGCACTAGAAACAATCGTTATAGTTTGTAACAAGTTTATAAAAATCCCATGTCGTGGTTTTCGAACACTGACGCACTTCGCACTTCACAGAAAAGATGTTTTTAGTAACTGGAGAAAGCTGGAGAATAAGTTTTCATTTAAAGCACTGAGTCACAGTTTTGTTGAGATAACGTTTGAGCACGATATTTACACAATTATTCACTTTGCGAACACAAAAACTTAAGTGTAGCGTGATTTCTTCTTGACAACATTAATTATTACTTGAGGAGCAAAACAAACGACTTGTGTATTCGAACAGCGCCATCTAGCGAAAAAAAAGAAATGAAAATACACCATTTATTTCTTTTTTATTTTATTTTAATATTTACATGACTTTATTTTCCCATGGCTTGAGAAATAGGGCAACGAAAATTCCTTTTTATCAGAAAATATTTTCAGTTTAAAAAATACAGGTTTTAAAATTGTTTATTTATTATTTCCCATTCTGTAAATTGTCCTCGAAAAATAGAGAACACGTTTTGAACGCGCGTTGAAACGTCAACTGTCATTTTGCGCAAGAAATGTAAAAAGTTAAAAACAAACCGCTGTTTTTCGTATTTTTGATTCGTATGCATTTTATTATTGATTTTGTACAGGTGTAAACAAATAGCTCCTTAGCCCATAACCAGCATTTCCGAGTAAGCGTCTATGGAAGTGTCCATTGCCGAACATCTATCGCATACGTGATTCTCTAAATATTAGAGAGTAATGTGTGCTGCCTATCTAGTGTGCTACAATATCTCTAATTTGCAATTTGGAGTAACATACTTGCACGTTAATTGAGGACACTCCCCTTCTGTTAATATAATACTGGGCATTGTCTCCGCCAACTTTTTAAATTTTAATACGTGTGCAATTGCACCTATCACATGTCCAAACCCACAAATACTAAGGAATCTAGCCTTGACTTCTTCTTCTTCCTCGAGTGTTCGTGGTATATAGATAAATTGCGCTGCTTTACTTGCTAAGGCGATGGCAACGCGGCGACAAACAATAGTGATTGATTGTTGGCTCATGCATGTATGTCAGCTGCATCGTCTTGTACTTCTTCTGTATCAGCCCATATACGTCCAACTGCAGGGCACGGGCCTCCTCAACAATCGTCAGTATGATTAAGAGTGGTTAGGCCATTTATTTCACCACGCTGGCCTAGTGCGGGTTGGTGGACTTACATACCATACATTTTTTATAAATCGCTATGGTATGCAGGTTTCCTCACGATGTTTTCCTTTACCGTTTTAGTGCGTGGTGATTGACTATCAATACACACATGACTCGGAGACGTCAGAGGTGTGCATTGGGATTCGAACCCGCGCCCATCGTGAACATGTTGGCAGTCGCGTCTAGTCCGTTTACGAACAGGCCACCACGCACTTACTTCTTGCCGCGCCTATACCCTGAGAGTTGTACAAACTTGAAGCTCCTCAGAGAAGCCACTACCCTTCTTTGTCGGTTCTATATCTTCTCGGATCAAGTCCACCACTTCTTTGACATACATTTTAGTAAACCTGTATATACCTCTAAATTCATCTTCTTCTAGAGAAACGGGATCTTTAGGATTGCCGCTCCTCATCGTCCACCTCAAGTATATCAAAATAGTCGAAATAATGCATAAATCCATATTTAACACTAAATTAAAATACGTTGCGAGATGAGACCTGATAATCATTTATAATTTGTAGGCTATATACACTCTAAACAAGGTCAACCGACTGCATAAGGATTGTATAAAATGACATACACTTATACAACTGTTATAACAGGCGTATAAGCTAAAAATCCCTATACATCGTTTATTAGTAATGATTTCGCTATAACGCTGTTATACACGATGCATAAATGTTTATTAGTAAGACCGTAAGTATATTTAGTATCATCATTTATTACATGTATTCTAATGGGTACTATACGCTTTTAACGTTGGCACAACAAAGTAAAAACAAATCGCCGATCGTCAGTGCAATCAATGAGCTCAATATAAACAGTCCATATAGAATCGTGTATCGACGTGACTTGCTTATCCGCAATTTTAGTATATACAAAAAAATGTAGCAAACCGGTATTTTTCGTTTGTACTTTGTAGGAAGGAAATTAATAAGTATACAATTTCAAAAAATGTTTTAAAGCGGTTTAGATTTAACATATCTATTTCAACCTTTATTTCAAATCCTTTAGGTAAAAATATAGCTAACGGTCAGTGAACATAATGTAGGATTCGAGCGGTGAAATAATGTTTCAAATAGGTCCAGTAGTTTCAGAACCTATTTAATACAAACAAACAATCTTTCCTCTTCATCGTATTGGTATAGATATTACATCCAAACTATTCTAATCAGTGAAATGTTTCTCTTTCAGTGCACCAAACCGGCTGGCGCCAGTGAAGTTAGTAAAAAATAAATGATTGAAATAAAAGATGATTTTTCTTTAAATACAGCGTCTTGGTATTGTTTTGTTAGTTTAAATCACTACGCAAGATTCGGCCATATTCATATACAATTTGAGTTACCGAATGTTTTGGGCCTTAAAACGACCATTGAATTCAGTTTGAGCGAAGAAGACAAAAAATCGATAGCTAAAATAGATTATAATACTATCTGTGCATAACAACGAAGCCACACGATCCGGTGGCTGTGCGATGCGGCTTCTGAGAAGTGCCGCTGCGGCATCCTATATACAAATTACTGTACAACGTCATACCTTCTCTAAACATAAACAGATGCACCTGCAGACATCGTCTTCGGATGGGTGTTGCGATCGTTAAGTGGAACGCATGGTTTAGATAAAATAATAATAATTATTAAAATTAAAATCTATTATATGACGCAAACCGTGGGTTGACCACTTGACAATCGCAACACTCATCCGAAGACGACGTCTGCTGTGACGTCTGCAGATGCATCTGTTGACAGGATCAGTTGATCAGTTGACTTGTTGCAGGCGTCGGACCGCATCGCCGTGTCGCGTCGTGTGGCTTGTTAGGACGCTGACTGTAGTTGACACAAACTTGATGTTTTGTATGAATATTGTATACTGCTACTACAAGCCAGCGTTGAACCGCATTAGTGCGCATAGATTGTTTTTGTCAGCGCATTTATAATTATGTAATTTGATGTATGACGATTGTATCGAGAGGCCGTGGGTTCGAGCCCCGCAAAGACAAATGTTTGTGTGAAGTGTGAACCACAAAGATTTTTGTTAGTGAGGTGGTTAGGTATTTGTAAGAAAGTCAGAAAATTTTGCCCGATATGGCGATAGGCTCGCCCCCTATCTCTTCATGGGACGGAACCCACAAGGCGAAACGTGGGTGTCTTCATGGCACCTCTACCTACCTTTCTGTTTGTGTGTATCTAAATATTTGGCTATAACTATAACGAACGATAGTCAATCACCACTCACTAAAATGATGAAGGAAGACATCGTGAGGAAACCTGCATACCATAGCGAGTTACAAAAAAATCAATGGTATGTAAGTCCGTCAACCCGCATTAGGCCAGCGTGGTGGACTATATGGCCTAATCACTCTCAATCGTACTCTCGATTGTGGAGTAGGCCCGTGCCCTGCAGTAGGTATATGGGTTGATACAGATAATGAACGATAATAATAAATGTTATTATTTTTATGTATTCTCATTCATTCCATCTTTGTTAATTTGTAAAATAATACTAAATTGACTTAAATAATATATTTTTATTACTATGAACTATGAAGGACGGGACGAACATGCACTTTGTCTGATGGTAAGCGATACAACACCTCATGGACAGTAGTAAATTAAACAACAGAATGAGTCACAAAGCAATGCTTGGTATTCCATTGTGTTTGCCATCCTAATTCCTGAGACATAAGATGTTACTCCTTGATACAATGTGCTTTTAGTCGGAACACAACATTATTACACTGCTGTTTGGAAAGCGAAATAGATATTGCGGTGGTACCTAACCAGCCTCTCACATATGAAGGACCTACCACCAATTAGTTAAAATAAGTGCAGAAGACCATTTGCTTTCCAAAATATTTTATTGAAGAATGATTTACAGTGAACATATTAGCACTTACCACTTGGACCACTTTGAGAATGCCGGGTAGTGTCACCAGATACGAGCGGTCGAACCGTATGTTTGTTGTAACTGTTGTGCTGCTCGTGATTGTCGTTGTTGTCGTGTGTTGTCCAGGGAATCCCACTTCCGCCATTTTTCTTTATCTGTTGACAATATATTTTTTTTACAGATTATAATCTCATAAAATATGAATCTATGTTGGGATGAAATTAAATTACTTTTTTCTTATGGTCAAATAACACTAAGTTAACAATAATGCAATATTTAAATGTTTTTCTTAGGGACATTAGAATGCTTTTGATAATTACATTTATTTATAATAGTAAAGATTGTATAAAATCATTTCAATCTTTTGGCATCTGAATGCCCAATAAAAGTTTAGTCATAAATAGTATTAAGCTAATACTATGGACATAAAAAGGTTAGCCACATCATATTTGGCAATACTTTCCATGATAACAACAAAATGATTCACAGAATTCTGATAATCACATGTGTTCAAATATTACAATCAGGCTTTATCATTAAAATATGCCATTTAGTTATGAAACTGGTTTTGTTTTTTTAAACTTATACCTATAAGTTTTGTTCAATGATGAATTTATGTAAACATTAAAACTTATCAGATTAATTTCAAAAATAAACAATTTATAAATACACCCAACAGTCACATACATAGTCCTGACCCCACACTGAGATAGACTTTTATGTCATAGGTATTTGAAACTTTTCCGTCTCACTAGAACCCAGACCCAAAACAAATACCCGTGGATCACACATATATTTGTCTTGGTACAGGGATCAAACTTGGGCATCACGTTTCAAAACTGACATCTAATCAATGGAGGCTGTCTATTTGGTGTATGAGTTGTATGATTCAACCTCAATTTTAAATTTTCAACATACCCATATATTGCAATGATTATTGTAAATAAATGAACATAAACATCAAAGTTGTAAGTAAATTATAAGACCACTATTTGAAAAGCAATAACATGTCAAAGGTCTAATGTAAAATGAAGGCGTGTACCTAAACTAGCATCGTGGGAGGGCGTAAAGCTTAATAGTAGTTTTTTAACTTTAGTGTATTTGATTTCAGAGTGAGTAAATATAATACTCCAAGTCAATACAATGTATAATTAACACTTAAATACATTGGAATCACTGAGGAACATAGTTGAAACGATCAAATCTGAGTAGTGTTAAAAATTAGTGAATGATAAGGGGACATATTTCGTTATTGCAGTTTCTAATGTGTCGTTTATAATGCTACAGTTTCATTTTTAACACATGATCTTTTTCCGCAGATATATTCCCGCCTGTCACCACCCAAAATAGTTATTAAGCAATACCATGCATTAATATTCATACATTGTTCTTAACAACAACAGATATAATACTTACAATATTTTTTAATACACAAAAAAAATACAATATTCCTCTTAGGATTGAATCAGGTTATTTATCTACACCGATAAGATTAATTAAACTATTAAAAAGTGTAAATTATTATCAGGTGATAAACTGTGTGACAATTGTCAAATTTGTTGTTATTATTTTCATAACATATTATAGTGTACAATAAGGACAACTATATATTTTTTCATGTTGTGTAAAAGAGAAAAGACAACGCTTTACGCTAAGAAACAAAATAAGAACTGGAACATTTTAAATTTATATTTGGCATGAATACCACCACAGACGACTAAAAATACAGACGGCCAACTCCATACAAATTTTTTAACACGTTATGAAAACTCACACATTGAAACCAAACATGCTTTTCTACATATATAATTCTTTCAATCTTCATCGGATCTTTCTTTCTTTTCATTGATAATTTTGTCACTGACCAATAATATTTAAGAATTTTGTTCATCGTATTTGAGCCATCTCTTTCGCGCGTTATACGTATATATATTTAGATCCGTTTCCCACCAGAGCTGGAAATCGGTACTTTACCGAAATTACCGATTTTGAAATATTTAGGGATGTACGTTATCCTTTCCGATTTTTACTACCGGACATTTACCGGTTTTATATTTGGGTTTCATGCTTATATGTTTAAATTTATGGATTTGAAATAAAAATAACAAATAAAACCACGTTATCATTCTAAACCTTTACTCAACAATATATTCTTTGATTTATTTGATGTTATATTTTTATACAACACTCGTATTTTAACATTTTTATCCTAATGAATATTATAACCTACAATATTTTTTTATACATCTTCAGATTAATTTAAACATTTTCAATTTGTTAATATCTCTTAACTTTATCTCTTAAAATTCTCTTAATTTTAGGACCAATAAAACAATGCCAAATTTAAGAACATGACTACAGAATTGAAATATGCATTGACAAATAAAAATTTAAATGGAAACATTAATTATTGCAAATTATATTTTACAATACCATGAAACAGCATAAGATTGCTTTGTTTGTAAATTTTATCTAAGAGACAATTAACATAAAGTAAACAACAAACAAAACGATTTGGCTTACTTTTGGAGAAATTGAAAAGCAAAAACAAGACATACATAATTAAAATAAGCTATCAATTAACAAATAATTAGTCAAATCATGGAACACATTAAATGCATGATAGCTAAATAAATTTTTGATTCATTATTATAATATATTTAAGGAATAGGCAAAAAATATGTTTGAATATAGTAATTTTAAAGAATGTTAATGCTATTACTATTATAGTATGCACAATATGGGCCTATAATATACTTTTATAAACTAATGCATTACACTGGATTTGAAAATATATCCAAAATCTTTAGCAAATGTATTTTTATGAGAATCTTAATTATTATATCAAGAAGTATAAATATTATAAACAGATTAATAATGAACATAATTACTTCTGTTGAGATTTAACCTTCGCCAATATTAACATATAAGTCTACAGTTTAGTGATCCTGCAGACGTAGTAGACTTTCTTTGTACTTCCAACGATGAACCCATTTTCCTGCGAATTGCTTGGACTGGAAATTTCACCCGAGTCTAGCCTAGAAGTTATAAAATAATTAATAAAAAAAAATAAATATTATAAGGGCACAATGTGTTGAAGTTGACTGCTTTCCTGACTTTAAATACATATAACCATAAAAATTGATAATTATTAATTAATATGTTATGAACTTGGAAATACCTATACCAACAAATAGCTTTAATCTTGCACTGTACTGTGCTGGGTCGACTCATATACTTTCCACTGCAGAGCACAAGCCTCCTCTACAGTCGAGAGTACGAATGGGAGGAGTAAGGTTACATAATCCATCAACTCTAGACACTAACAAAACAGTTAACCTTATCACATGTTCAGAGATCTAATAAATCTGTATTTTAATGGGCATTTATTTCAACTAATTGTTATTTCTTATATTCGTGTAGCAGATTAAACTAGAAATAAGGTTACAGCGGAATAACATATTATTAAACATATTTACCTTTATTATGTCAGATGAGGTTAGATTTATGTTGTTCAATAATTTGGTATTTCTTGCTTCGCCAAAATAGCTGTTCACTTATTAAAGTGTTTGTATATTTTGTTTGTGAATGCTGTACAGATATTTCTATGTTTTTTTCGTTTGTGCACTCGGGAACAAAACACATAACTAAAATTAATAATTATCACGTAAATCACAAGTTTTTAGATACGATTTACACAAACAATACTATATCACGTTTGTAATGCTAAATATTTACGTTACTGATTACAAAACAGATGAAATAACATGCAATTAAAACAAAATAAGCAAATCCAAACTAAACAGCAATCGACTGTTGAAACATATGGCGGCAATATGGCGGCGACGGCGCACGCCGGCACACGCACACATTCATAAAAGTGAAAGAGATGGGGCGAAAACGGCATATGAGAAAGCGAGATAGAAAATTGGGTCACTTTTTAAGGCCGAGTTAAACCGGCCTGAATACCACCCACTTCGTATAGTTTCATTTTACGCTGTATTTAAAAATAAAAAAGTATCTTTGAGGTTTTATTAGAAGGTGGACACTGGAAAATAGAAATACTTCATAGTTCATTCTATCTATCTATATCAGCCCATATACGTCCCACTGCAGAGCACGGGCCTACTCTAAAATCGAGAATACGATTGAGAGTGGTTAGGCCATATAGTCCACCACGCTGGCCTAGTGCGGGTTGGCGGACTTACATACCATAGAAATTCTTATAAATCGCTATGGTATGCAGGTTTCCTCACGATGTTTTCCTTCACTGTTTTAGTGCGTGGTGATTGATTATCAATACACACATGACTTCGAAAAGTCAGAGGTGTGCCCTGGGATTCGAACCCGCGACCACCGTGAACATGTGGGCAGCCGCGTCTAGTCCGTTTACCAACAGGCCACCACGCACTATAGTCCATTACCAGCCATGATTTATCTTGTTAGTCCGTGGACAGAATATTTTTTCATATTAATGTGTAATGTAATATATAATTTCATAACTATTTTTTGTTCAGAATGATCTGTCATGCGTGGCTGTATGGTATGCATTCTCATTGCTTCAAAACAAACATAATTTTAAAAACAGACGTCAGACTCGTCTGATTTTACGAGAGGTGTACAAAATATTGTTAACAATTTGAATTAATTAATCAAGTTTAAAATAAATACGACAAAAATCAAAGCTCTTTTTCATTCATTTTACGTATATTGTTCGCAAGGTACTACTGTCCTAATGCTTACTACAACAGAACACAACTAACAAGTATTTAAAATATCCGAACCTGTAAACAAATGTATTATAAAAGTAATACACTCGAAATATGAGTCAGTAATGAGTTAAGCACACATCGGCTATCATTTAGTGGTTTAGTGTCAAGGAGAGATGTTGGCGGAGGCGCGCAACACAGTCGTTATCTCCGAGCAGTTTCCTTAACGTGATTTTTGTACAACTGCGCTCTAACAGTAAGTATTTTAACACTTATTTTAAATTAAAAACATTGATATCCAACATAATTATTATATCTTAGTAAAATAAGCATTGTACAATTAATTTAACAATAGTTTTTAATCACTTTGAATGCTATAAAACATTTGTATTCAAATTATTAGCTTAGTTTGACTCACACGATTTACTTAAAACAATGATATCATCCTTTTTTTTAAATAACATTTAAAATTGTAAAAACTAATACATATAATCATGAAATGGCAATACACATTTCATAGGCATAGGAGTTTTGAAACAAACAGAATCATATTTCACTGAATTTATTTGGTGTAGAATTTTTGGGACTATGTTCCTCTGGCTATCTTTTTTTTTCTAGTAGTTTGCCAAAGAAGGTTGATTTATTACCAAATAATGGGAAACTTATTATGTAGATAAAAATAGGTATAAGTATACAAAATTAAATTTTCACCATTTTACCAGTCAAGAATCACTCCGTGAGAAATCTGGTGACTTGAAAATATCACAATAGTATGAAATGCAGACTAACTTACTGGGCCATATCTATGGAATAATCTTTGGATATGTCTGTGTAATAGATATAGTGAGATGTAATGATGATAGATAAACCCCACAAACAATGACACCAAATATAGTCTAATATTATTACAAGCTTACCCATGTTGCTTAATTCCAGAAAGTAATCATGACTTATCCAAATCATCCGAAGCCTCAGGCCCAGAGCATGGGCTCCACCAACACAGTCTTCAATACAGAGATGAGGTTTGATCCTATGTATTTGAAGACCTTGCCGGGCATACTCAAGTGTTGTGTTATTGTGAGTACACGTCTTATCATTACTATTGACATGTTGACAGGTATTGATGCTGTGAAAGATTTTAAAATATTGTTATCTCAGTAATGTAATTTCTTGAATTGTCTGCGGCTCATTGGTTTTGATAAAAATAATCTTGACATCCATACAGAGATTCTACTTCCCTACACATGAGTAGGAAATGCGACATATACTGTGAATATTCTTACCCATGAATGTGTCCCCAGTCTAGGCACAATCTTGAGATTATACCTATTTATAATATTCATCACAGAATTTTCGGCAAATGATATATGATACAAATAAGTGTTTTTTGACTACAAAAATATTTATATTGGTGTATTGATAATTTTATCGGCATTTAGCGTCGATTACGGCACCGAGGCCGTTAAATTACTTAAATCCAGGATAGAAGTATCACCCATATATGTTCCACTGTAGGGCACGGGCTTCCTCTACAACCGAGAGTACGATTGAGAGTGGTTAGGCCATAGAATCCACCACGCTGGTCTAGTGCGGGTTGGCGGACTTTACATGCCATAGAAATTCTTCCAAATCGCTATGGTATGCAGGTTTTCTCACAATGTTTTCCTTCACCGTTAAAGTGCGTTGTTGTTAACTATCAAAACACACTTGACTCCGATGTGCCCTGGGATTCGAAACTGTGACCGCCTTGAAATAGTAAGCAGTGGTGTCTGGTACGTTTACCAACAGGCCACCACGCAACAAGTATAGAAGCGTGATAATATTTTCTTTTCAATGTTATCATCATCCATACATCACCAAGGTAGTACCTTCCTTAAGGAGCGATTTTTGACTTACAGGCGCAACTCTGCGCAACCCATGTATCTATTTTTTTTTTAATTCTAAAATCCGGAGACAGTCATTTATTAACTGCAAAATAAAATAGGAGGTAAATAGGTTTATCCCATAATCGAATTAGTAGCGCATTTTTAATTGAGTTACAAGGAGCAGAGTTCATTAATTTTGTACATCTCCCACTAAATCACAATTGACCTCAGGATCGCGCGTAAGTGATTGTAAATGAATGAGAAGGTCATCTTTGATTTAATTTACTTACAACACAATAGAATATCTATGTGATGAATCAAAACTTTTGCTATTTTTTTCTAAAATAAAATATTTTACCGAAAATTTTAATTCCTAAACACGTGACCAGTTATAAAGTTGTAGTCCACCCCGACAAACTTTGGGATGAGAAAGTTCAAATTTCGGATAAAGCCAAAAAGACTTGTTCATTTTCAATCACTGTGGATTATAGGGATCCTGTTTTGCACACTGATGGATATTCTCTGTTCGCTCAAAGTCTTAAATTTTTCGTATTCTCTTCGGCTGCCAAGACTTAGAGGATATATATATATAGACACTTAATCCAACAATCACATAGTCTTGATTACACAACGAGATACAAGTCTTGTGTCGTAGCCATTAATAACTACGAGGTTTTTGATCTCATAACACCACACCTGAATAAAATATTTGTGAGTTCATTGGGTAACTTAAAAAATAACAAGTCAGCTCCATTTTTATTTTTTTCCGTTAGTCGCAGGATATCCACTATTTATTCCTTCCCTCAAAGATTTCAACTATTGGAAACTGCCCTGATACATCTCCCGTAAATTTCAGATATGTATCTACCTCATAGGTGTACACCGATTTTATATTCACCAGCGTTTTATACTTATTTGACCCTCATGAATTAAGATCCTTAATCGTAGAAATACCACTACTAAACATTGGCCTCACATAACTTTCGAAATCGACCTGCATCATATTATTTTATGAACTCTTAATAATGACAGACAGCGCGGGATCTTCATAAGGACACGCCTTATTCCATTTAACGTAATAGGAGTGACAATGTACAATAGACACGCGTGGAGTACGTCACGCATACTAATGTTCTTTTAATGGAATGTTTATTATAATTCGGCAATTTGGTTTGTTTGTTAAACAATTTCTAGTATTGAGACTAACCACTGCCCAAATTATAATAGACCATGTATTTTTTGTATGACCAATTATGAATGTGGCTTCAGTTTGTTTCACCGATTAGCACCTAATAATTAGAGACTGTTCCGCCCATTTACAAACGGTGATTGGCAATGATTTGTAGAGTGTAAAATGAGCAACGAAAATCGAAGTTTGACTAATCCTTAGCACACGTAGTAACAAAATTAGAAATAAAAAAGGTAGGAAGATTTGGAAACAAGTTATTTTCCACTTTCTTTGGTCAGGCTAGAAAATATGCACATAGACGCTACAATTATTATCTTTATTCCCAAGAAATGAAGTGAATGATGAGAAAAAGAGCCTAACTAATTTTCTCTCCTAAAATAATAACACGGAAGAAAACAATAATATTTATTCTAATTGTGCAATAGAAAATAGCTTGGGGAAACGACATGTCGGAAATATTGTTTTTCATTCAATTATCAAATCAAAGTGTTATTAAATTCATATCCATTAATATGAAGTGGTGATAAAAGTTATTATAAATAAGCCTTTTAATACAACTACATATACTTCAGTATGCAACAGGTGTTTTAAACGTCGGATTGAGAATTCCCGTGAATAATCACTTATCTTTTAAGTTTATTATCAATATAATATGTTTGTAATGGGAACTTAAGTTTAGTAATTAGTACCTACTTATGAAATAAAGGGAAATAACCCGCACTAGACCAGCGTGGTGGACTATATGGCCTAACCACTCTCAATCGTATTCTCGATTGTAGAGTAGGCCCGTGCCCTGCAGTGGGACGTATATGGGCTGATACAGATACAGATACCACAATTAAAAAATATCGACCATTCACTACTGTGTAATGTTTTGCTTTCCGTAAAAGTAGAATACCTATTATGTTAATTATTTTGTGGCATGATAGTGGAAGCTATGTATTCCCTGGAGTGGTTGACATAAGCCATGTCAGCGTTTGTATAATAATAATTTATTATTTCAAAATTTAAGTAGTCGTACTATACAAACTTTGTTTACATCTGTTCAATATTTCGTTTTTCTAAAGAGGGAAGTGGACTTTTCCCTTTTTGCAACTCTTGCTATTAATTTTCCCGATGATTATTATCGTTTCTGTTAAAGAGAACCTAGTTTTTTTGAAAACTTAATTTTCTCTCTGTGTCGATATTGGCTGACTTGAGTTGTAGTAATTCATCACCTGTTACGTATATTATATATTTTAGAGTCTGGTATAGGCAATAATAATAAAACAGATGATGCAATTGAACGATGTTAAAACCAGGATATACTGTAATTCATACAAATATAAAATATTATTTATAGTTATGACTACAATCAATGAGTGCAACAAAATTAGGTCACAATTTTATTCTACTTGTATTCAACAACTCAATAATCTATTTGATCTTATTTAACACATACATTACTGAATATGAATGATTTTGAAGTCATCATAAATCGTCGTCGTCTTCAGCCATACAGTCCAATAGTGAATAGAGTCCTCCCTAGAAGAATACCTAAAGGGCTTTACGTCCAGAGGCCCTACTATATTCATCTGAAACGAAGTTCGAAACTTCGGACGATCAAAGATTTTTCTACGATACGAATGTATCGACTCTGTAAAAGTTCGAATTTGTATAACGTACATCGTAGCCATAAGTCTGTGGTTACGACCATAAGTCAATAACGACCATAAGTATATACAGGTACATTCGTATCGCATATAAACTGCGATCATCCGAAGTTTCGAACTTCGTTTCGAATTAATATAGTAGGGTCTCAGCTACTTCCTACAATAGTAATTATTTCGGATGTTCACATCGCAATTATATGTCAGATACTGTTTGACCCTTCTTCTTATCATATGTCAGATTTTTTTAAGGTCGTTCATTGTCAATCTATTCAGAAGTAAATATTGTAAATTACCCGTTATCGCTAGGCTTAGGCGTATATGTACAACTATTTTTAAACCGTTGTAGTGAGGTAATGTTATTAATTTAATTTGCTTTTGATTTAAACTGCACTTGTACCTAAATAATGTTTGGATTAAACTTACATTTGAAGCCCTTTATTGCTGAAATAGATTATTGGATTAATGCAAATATAACTTATTTGATATCGAAGAATTAAGTTTGATAATTAAGTTTAATTAAATCTGATACAGAAATATCTTCTAATGTGGTTACTTTTATAACTATTTTCTTCAAAGTTTGTTTTTAGTTTATACCTGAAACAAACAGGCCACTGACAGGTCCAGTCTATATTTGTGTACTAAGGAGTTACTTTGCTATAAACGCCTTCAATTAACCAGCATTAACAGGTCTCTTTGTTCCCAGCTATTCAACTTGATCGGGTTTATCTGCATCCAGACCTCTGCGTTCTGGTCGAACGGGCGCGGCGTTTTCTTCAACATCGTCGCCTGCTTAGGGTTCCTGTTCTCCGGTGCTCTGCTATTCTTCTACCTCTTCCACCTGATCGAGAAGTATCACAACATCAAATGGCTCCAGATCGAGATGGTAGCGTGTGCGGTTATGGTGTTTCTTTATATGATAGCGTCCACAATTGTAGTGGCTTTTGGATCCGCTGCTTATTCTGCTGCAGGGGTGAGTATTTTTGTAACGTTTTTGACACATCCTATACTTATATGTAATAGGTAAGAGTAGGGACTATGGCCCGAATCCTAAGGTAGAGGAAGTCTTCAAATAGATGAAAGGCGTATATGATGTAAACTTAGTGATACTTTTTTTTTAAGTTGTGTTTCATAGTACACTATTTCAATTAACTTAAAATACGATGGTTCTTTAAGAGGTAAACAAAAGGATCCGATGCGTATTTTGTTAACAGTCATGAGACGTACATATTTAGCATATAATCTCACGCCCTTTTGTCATTGTTACAATGTAATAAATTTAAGTGAGCTAAAAATGTGGTCAAAACAAACTGAGTCAACTTTATTTAGATATTTATTTTGCTACAAAGTATTAAAAATAAGTTGTAAGAATAATTAAGTTATACAGATCAGATTATATCTTCATCTCCTTAAACCTTTATCAATTGAAAACAATCGTACATAAAACTTGGAAATAGCGGCACCCCAGTGGCGCAGTTGCATCACGCTTAAATGGCGCGTGACTGTATTGTTTATGTCTCGAGGAGCGTGACTAAGGCGTTACATATTCGCGCACTTATGTAATCCACTCAATGGGCAGGTACTTTACCAAATGTGTAAATATGCACGTCGCATTGTGGGAATTATTGATTTTGACCTTTAGAAGGTTGAGATTCGACTTCATCTTTTGATATTTTGAGAGAATATAATATATTTATGTGAGCAGTAACCAAACGCGAGTAGAGGACAAAAATTTTAAAAAGTTAAAATTAAAAAGATCTTTCGCGGCTGTCGCAACTAGCCTCTCTAACTACTCATAATATTTTACTTATAATGTCTATTTGTCGGTTTCAGTTCTTCGGGTACCTAGCCATGGTGCTATACGCCGGAGATGCCTTCATCAAGCTGAACGCGTTAAAGGCAGGGGAGCTCCCTCAAGGTCATCGTGTTGTCGCCAAACAAACCCACGTGGTCACACCGCCTGCGTTACCATAGCATGATCACCAGCGATGGTAATCGGTGGTGATCATCATGATGGCATTCAAGTCGGTAGGAAAACTTTAATAGATTATCTAGGTTTTATAAAGAAGTTTAAAAACGTATGTCGGATATTTTTTGGTCCTTCGAGCCACGACTTACTTTGTACTTCAAGTTTTGGATGTATTTATTGTAAAAACTAGAGAGAGTAGGTGAAAACTGAAAACTTATCCCTAGAGTTGGGTAATTTATGGCATAAAGTTATCAAAAAACCCTCTGACTAAATTAATGGGTTTACTTTTTGAAAGCCGAACTTTTTAAAACAATGGTCTTTTTACGAACCTCTGAAGCCTACATAGAAGAAGCGTTGTACTTAAAAATGTTACCGTTGTAAGCAATTCATGAAAAACTATAAAATTGTACGAAAATCAGCGATTTAATAAATGCCTAGTAGGAAAAACTGAACCAAGATCAGATATAAAATGGGCTGATGAAAGAAGGTATTCTCTCTTTAATCGACGTAATTATGCCGACTTCCTAAAACCAGTTGTACCTGGTGAGCCTGAAACGTGATAGTTCTTTACGTGGGTCATTTAGCCGGATCTTGTACCTTTCTAACTGAAATTATCGTGTAAGTATTTTCTTTGCGAAGAGACGAATTTTTTCATTCATAAAAGTGTATAATTAATGCCCGACTTATAGGATAATTCCAGCAGAGTTAGCCGTAAGGGAAAACCGCCTATAAAGAACTAATGTTACACCTACTACATGAAACTAGATATTTATTTCGTAAATCTACTTCGTGCGAGTTAAATATATTTTGAACTCTATAAAGAAATACTTGGGAGTTGATTTTGGATCTAAAGTCTATGTACTAAGTTCAAAACTTGACTTATGGAATTATGGTCAGTTCTCCTGGGCTTACACTATATATTACGTTCCATAAGGAACTTAAAATTATTGATAATACCAGGAAAATAGTGTTTCCTTCATCGGCTATGACATCAAGTTCAGAAAAGCATTCTGTACTAGACTGACACAGGATTGTGTACGAGAACGGATTATCGTATTCAAAGATTAGTTTGTAAGTATATTAGTCTTAAAGAAGACTTCGTTCGCTTGGCGTGATTAATAGATATTTTGAGCACCTTTTTTTCGCTACTCAAACAATGTCATTAAATGTAACGTCAGTGGAAAGCAAAAATCGTGCGACGTCGCTGCGTAAAAATCTAGATTAATATTATAAAAAGGAAAGAATTGACTGTTTGTTTGCAATGAGTAAGCTCTGAAACTACAGAATATTTCACGATTACAATTCTACATTATTTATGATGAACATGGCGAAGAATATTTTCAAAAAATGTGTATCTGCACCCATTTGGCGCCAGGCCTCTAAATCTGACAATTCTTACCTTTTTTTGCTCTAGTTTGTCGGCAAAGAATCGTTTGACAAGCATGTCTTCTTTTGTAAAGGTGCATAAAATATGTAATAACACAACCAAGTAATTTTTAAGTTTTACTGAATATTATAAGTGTATTTATTGTTCTACTTTCCGCCTACTTGAGTTTACTTTGTTTCTGAAACAATTCACCTTCAAGGTATTTCTTATCTACATACTATCATAGAAAAAGATCATGAACTGTTTGTATTCATGTATTTTAAGAGCGTTTATACCCTGCACGCACTTTTTGGCTTAAAAACAGGACTTTTCAAATGAGTTAATAGCCACCAACAAACAATTTCAAGGTAAAATAATTAGTACTAATTTTAGAAAAGGTTGTCATCTAGGGATTTTGGTGGAAAACATTATAGATTGATGGATAATTTGTGAGTACTATAATGATTACTGAACACAAGTTTCGTTATTTAGGCTTTAAATGGCAATTTAGAAGCTTAAGATATCCGAAACCACTAAATATAAGATGAAAATAAAAATATTATCAGACTAATAAGACCCTTATGGAGGGATTTTGCTGAGAAAAATAATCTTTTTGTGTTTAGTTCCTGAAAAATAAAAATTTTAATAATGCGAAATTATTCAGAAACTCTCGTCAAGAACATATTTTTTTTCACCAACTTATCGAACATAATTTTTGATAGCAATTGCATATTACAATAGAAGAACATCTTATCAATAAATTACCATTTTTATATTTCAACAAAATTAGTTTTCATGTTTTCTACAAATATTTTAAAAACCACTATAAAACACGCTGTCCGACGTGGATCAAATCAGACCGCCGCAAGGCCTTCTAGAGGGAGGATGTATCGCTCGTCGCTCCGGCCTGGCTGCAGTCGATTATGCCGCGCGTAGTAAAAATAGCCACGCGCGGAATGCGATTACCACATCTTAGTACTTTGGTAGTAAAATATTTAATTATTTTTATTACCTACAATGATTTTGTAGTGAGTATAAATTATGTTTCAGGTAATATAATGGGATGTAATTCCGAGGCTAAATAATGTTATGTATTGTAATATAAAATTAAATATATTTCGTAATTGTAAGGGGTTGTAAGGCCCCTAAAACTATTTATGTTTTCGAACACGAAATGATTAATAAAACGTCCGTAGTGTATACTGATTGAACACTGATTTGAATGCAACTTAACAATGTAATAATAACGAAAATATGATTAGTATCCAAAATTTGTATTATTCTTTGCTTGCACAGTAATATTTGTCTACTTATAATGCAAATAAAATATTTTTATGATATTATATTACAGTTACATTTCAATTGAATATTTGAAGCGCACGGATCAAAGTTGTTTGAGCCGATTGTATAGCGAGCCGACGCGGCAGCTCTACGCACACAGCTTTGGTCGCTTATGTGTGCGTGAAATTAACGAAGAAATACCTATAGTTGACTTTGCGCGCAAGGTGTATACGCTCTTAAAAGTTTTATGGCATAGTTGTGAATATTACATAGAAGTCACTTGCACTGTTATATTCTATACACCATACGATTCATTATATACTAACTTATTTAAAAATCTATTCGAATTTTAAAATACCTATATCAATTTATTTTACTGAATACTTGTTCTACACTTACACACTTGTGTACACTTTCAACTACAACTTTCAACACGTATTTATTGTAAAAAAATGTGTAAGAGAAACTATACCTCCACTATTATGTACTTATATTATTTAATTACTTGTAAACTATTACCATTTTTGTATTATATGTAAGAGACTTTTTCCAAACTTTAGTGGCAAAAGACACGGTAATAAATCATGAGTCCGGAATTACTTATGGTTGAGAAAATCAATACTAATACGACACTCGAATATTTCAGAAACTCTTTTCTCACAGGTAATCTTTAACATGTTGTGATATAGCTCTAAGAATTTGAAGAACCAAACATTTACGAAATTTCATTTTTTTTAATACTATAAATTCGTCATTATTTTTTTGTGAAGTGCACACTAAATACAATTCAATACCATTGTAATGTAATCAGAAGAATTTTCTGTGTATAAGTTATAACCCCTTTTTATAAAGACACATAATAGTTAATTCCTCCAAGATTTGAATAAGAAGTACTAACCACAATCACAAATGCGATTTTTCATATTTTATCTCGTCATTTATGTATTTCAAATGACCAAACATCGTATTTATAATTTTTGGGTTAATTTTATTTTTTTATATTTTTGTATCTTTAAAAATTCCTCCGTCCAACACCCTGCTATGCTCACAATGGTGTCAAATATTTTGTAATGGGGGCTTATTCTGTGCCAATTTATTTCAATGAATTTAAATAGCATTTCGTGTAAGCTCACGTCAAAAATATTCTTAAAAATATGAATATATATTTATATAAAAAATGGACTAGGTCCTCGTATGTATAATTGGCGAATATATTGTGCTTGGCACTTCCTACCTTTAATTATATAAAACTTTACCCTAGGTGTATCACCGTTCTAAATAAAAAAATAGTTTTATAATAATACATTTCCATTACCATTACATGGTTTGTATCACAGATGTTGGAGTTGCCAACTTATTGTTAAATTCTTGTTGTAATAATAAAACGCTTTAAATGTGTTGCCAATGTTTTATTTCATTAACAAAATTGATAACAATTGAGGTACGTTTATAGAATGACAACTTTGCGCACAACCTTACTGCGGAACGGGGCCTAATGGCAGAAAAATAAATAAAACAGACAGAAGTTATACAAAAACGTCTTTTGTAGTGAGTATTACTACGTGAGTCTTTAAAAAATCACACCATCTCGATCTGAAATATTTTTTTGTGGATAACAAAGATTTGTCTCAGGTGGGGTATCGAACTCACAAACTTTCAATTCATTGTCGGCGTCATAACTCATCAAATATATCGGAAACCGCACATTGCCAGTGTTCACTGATGATTGAATGGTCCGGTCTTCTTCAGGAAGGTTGTGTACGAAATTATAAGGCTATAACGATACATCAGATTATTTGGTGGTATATAATAACAGGTTAACAGTCCAAGAAAGTAAAAAAAAAGAGAAAGAAAGCATATAAAGAGTACTCTTGTAATTAGATGAATTACAGACAGAATGCAAAAACATATACAATCGTGGTTTTGGAACAATGAGTAACCTGTTAATATACAACAAGCATTTTGAAAAAATATGCCTGGCGTCTAAAGAACCGCATACATGTATCATCCACTGTTGTATCGTTACATTATCGTTAATTTTCGAGGTTATATTATGTTAAAACATTTTTATTGGGAAATGTATCGTGGTTAATTGAAAGAAACATACATTGTAACAAATAGTTCAGAACACAGGGATACCGAACAACCACAGGCATAGCCACATTTAACAAAAAAACAAATCCCTGGGATTTTTATTTTCCTGGCTACATCTGTCCTATAATAATAAATTTAATGGCAAACTACTACAGATATTAGCATCAAAATGTACAGATTTTTTTTTACAGAAACAAGAAATATACAGAAAAAGTCAATAAGCATATATAAAATGCATGTATGTACATGCATATGAAGAAATGTTTGACATTAAACATGTAAAGTCGCTCAAAACTCACTTAAAATCTATTTTTCGTGCATTGTAAAAGTCTAAAAATATATTACATACAGTTTATTTCACACAATTTATATTTCAAATAGTTAAAGTTTTAATATTCACAGTTTATAACTATCAAATAATATCTAGGTCCCAAATACAAATAATTATTATAAACATTTTTTTTTTCATATAAAGGGGTAGAAATTTAGAATATCATATGAATGACAATAAACAGATAAAAACCGCGGTTCATATTTTAGCGTCTTTTATGAAGTATCCATTAGTTATCAAAGCTCATGGTGTATAACAAACGACACAATTCGTCAAACATTTGATAATTATCTATGTTATCAAATTAATGTATCAACTAATCGAAAGCATTACATGGTTTTCCCAAGATATTATAGTGCCCTGTCACCTATCAACTTCACGACAATATCAAACCCATTCATTATATCATGAATGGATATTTCAATATAAGTGATCATATTTTATAGTGAGCGTAGATAACGCACCTCGCTTTTACTTACTAACATTTTGAAATCATCCTTATTTTTGTAAATATTAAATAATGAAATAAAAAATTAATCTCCAAAAAATTACATATTATATTAATTCAAAATGCAACGTGGATAGAAGAGATACAATCATGTAACTGAACTTGTCAATTAAATGTAGAATAATTATGACAAATAAAATTTTATTATTAAGTAAAACTAAAATAAAAGCGGCTTGCTATTGATGGCTATACAAAATATTATATTACTGCAAGTACACAGAAAATAAGTTAGTCTTAAATTATGTAATAAACAATAATGAAAAGCTATTGTGTAACATCAAGCCTAAAGCTCAAAACACATTATAGGTTTTCGTCTTACGCATAGAGTAAAGAGCGGTAAGTACGGGGCCAACTGACCAATCAGGACAATGGAACGTACAAGGTTCTTTCTATGTAGTCTGTGGTCACGTCTTAAGCGTATGACCTATAATGTGCACACAACAAAAGAATCCATTGTTCAGATCGCTCTAAGACGCGTTGCTCTAGTATTTATGGCCGCTTCTTTACTCTATGCGTAAGACGAAAACCTACAATGTGTTTTCACCTTAAATCGTACAAAAGGTATGCTGCATTGTTTATCTTAACATATAGAAAAAGTTGTTCGCAAATAAACACGTAACTTTAAACACGAACGGACTAATTCATAAACAGTTTTAAAACCTATCGGCATATTGGACACGAAGTCCTGACTCCGGTCTGATAATAAATAGAAAAATCCAATATCACTTTAATCGACCCGGGATTCGAACCCGAGACCTCAGTTTTGCAATCATACCGTAATACAAATCCGCCGCCGAGGCTGTGCCCTGCTGTGTATCACATCGTGGGACAAAGCACACAAGGCGAAACGTGCCTACTCCTTGTATGAGAAAGGTGTGAATTTACGTATGCTTGTATTATTAAAATACCTTAGTCATTGAATATTTTGTCCCTTACGAACTAATTTTGAATTTGGTTTAAGCGAAGAATTTAAAACATTCAATAACTAAAAATGGATTTAAAACTGTTTATGAATAAGACCGTTAAAATACATAATTGCAGCCGATCTCAATATCCTATCTATCTTTAACAAGGGGTTAAAATAGCTACCATGACTATGTCGGTACAATACTACGCTTCATAAAATAAAAATAGACATATATATTTATATAATTTAGCTATCTAAAAATATATGTGCAAAATGTTCCTACCTCTTTATCTCTGGTAACTGAAACATAAAATGCATCTAAATTTCTAACGAAATCTCTTGTTGAAGATAGATAGATTATTGAGACCGGCTGTTAATCTTACCATAATATCTGAGATTAGATATTATACAAAGTTAACATTTATAATCTGTTTAATAACAATTTGTCTTAACATACATAATCGATTACCGATAACTGAAGTCCTACAACCCTTGAGCGATAAGTTAAGATACTATTCATTCGGTACCCTTAAAGTTCCCAACCCACCCCGCATTAGCCGAGCTTGGTGGACGAACGTGCCCTTTGATCGTGCCCAAACCTCTTTCAATCGAATTCCCACCTGCAGAGAGTTTTATTGTAAGGAATTATAAGATATTGTAGGAAATTATATTAAAATTGTGTAAATGTCTTCCGGAATATGCAGCTATGTGGCTGTGACATTACTACGCTTCTGTGTAAATTTCCCGCGCATGGGGAGTAATTTCTGCGATATATTAATTAATTTCAGGTAGATAACATATTTTACGAAGAAAATTACACTGTATTTTAAGTACCTACTTTGCAAAAATCTACTTCAAATAATAATATTCGAACTTCTATCAAAACCTTTGCTTATAAAGAAAGCTTATTTAAGATTTAGTCCTTAATATGGGGTCCTACTATATTAATCCGAAACGAAGTTCGAAACTTCGGACAATCGAAGTTTATATACGATACGAATGTATCTACTCTGTAAAAGTTCGAATTTGTATAACGTACATCGTAACCATAAGTCTATGGTTACGACCATAAGTCAATAACGACCATAAGTATATGTAGGTACATTCGTATCGTATATAAACTTCAATCATCCGAAGTTTCGAACTTCGTTTTGGATTAATATAGTAGGGCCCGTGGTCGAGACATTAGAGGTAACAATATTAGTACACTGCCGTGAAACGTATCATGTGATTTTACATAAATGGTTTTAATTGGTAAGGACTCAGGTAGCTGAAACAATGGAGCATATAGAACAGCCTTATCGTGACTTATTTCTATAAGTGACTCAAGTAATAAGCTTGTAGTTTTACATGATTTTCCTCTATTAGTTGACATGTTTAGAAACCTTAGATACGAAAAACCCATCGTCAGATTTACCACGAAGTCACTCAATTACATAAGCATCAATGATGTAAACAACCATTTATAAAATTAAATTGTATCATTTTCAAATACACATTGCATGTGTTTCAATTAACGTAAAATTACATTTTTATTCTAGCCAGCTATATTTCTTATAGTGTATATTTATATGAATACTTAGAAAATTCTTAAAACTAATCATAATTATAAAAACCAGGCACAAGAGTAAAGTTGACTTACAAAATATAATAAATATTAAATGCTTTGCGTAATTCTGTTAAGGCACTGTTATTTCCGCGATCAATGGATTTATTAAAGCAACAGTCAATTCAAAATAACTTGTCCGATATGAAATCGAGGCGTATCAAAGCCCTACTACCACACCACTACTACTACTACCCACATACTTTGTATAATGGTTTTTCTTAGCAGAAACTCATTGCACCCGCCTTTCAACTTTAGAGCAGACATGTTGTTTTGAGATTACCAATATACAAGTATAAATATCAAAAATACAAGACCAACACTACACAGTTCATATAAGAATATAATATGTAGATAAAAAGTTGGGTTTATAGAATTCTCAGAAAGTATGTGGAAGAACAAAATAATATTTGTCTTTTTATTGGAAGTTCGCCAATCTGGGGGCACGGCAGTGCCCTCTCCAAGTCGAGCTAAAAAGCGGCACTGTCGTACCATCCTTTTCTCCAAGCAATTCAGACCATTTTCTACCAGCAGCATTATGTATAATTTGTACGATACATTATGTTTACATGAGATGGCCAAGTTGATCTATTTATTTAAAACATAAAGGATTTTTAATATTGATATAATAATAACTTACATAATAACTTTATACAGAAGGTCCCTTAAGCAAGGACTAAACAAATTAACCAACATGGATCTCACAACTTTTTCTGGTAGAAAATCTGAGCTGCGAGACTTGGTATTTTTTTACAGGATGTTTTTGATTGATATAAAATTACAGAAAAATATTTGTCATTCACATTAAAATGAAGTACTGCCTGTTCTTATCACATCCACAGATTATGCTCCTTCCTGTTGGTATAGTCGGCAATCTTTGTAGGTATTAACTATAATCCGATATAAACTCTTTTTGTACTAAAACATAATTTTGACTACAAAACTCTTTATGATAAGTTCACTACAATTCAAGAACATTATATTCAGACAACATAATTATTACAATTTAAATAGCCATGGTGAAAATTTCGCATAATTCACTAGAAGGAGCACTCTACAATTTTATTGCATCTTTGGAAAATCCTTAATGTTTTCCTGACCATACTAATATCTTATTACGTAATTTCTCGCCCAATCCGATTTGTTTACTCCTCAAATCAAAATTTTTTACTTACCTACAAATATCAAAATTTCTGCACACTAATGTTGTAATGTGCTTTAATACAAAATATATTGATTGTAAGTGTGTAAAGTTCCTTATTCTCCTGCGAGATTATTTGATTCACTGAGGAGGAAGACCTCTTTTCCAAGCTTTGTATTTTAAATATCCATCATAACTGTACGCTATGATCGCACATAGACCGAAGAACTGAAAAAGATAACTTTATTATTGACCTCTATCATAAGCAAACTATTTCTTGTTTTATTTAGATTATGGTGAACAAAATCTGTTAAATAAATAATTTGAATAATAAATTATCAGCCTGCAGCACAGATGGTCAAGACACAGGTCGTGAATTAAGAGTAAAAGTATATTGTAGTTTCACATGTAAGCAACACAAACTCTTAATTCGAACTGTGTGTGAATGTTAGGTATATTATAGTATAAAAGAAACTTACCCCAACAGCATATCCTACACTCTCGCCTATCACAGTGGCAAATATTGAGCATCCTATATACAACAGGCTCATGCCACCACAGAAGAAAAACTGACATTTCAACCACGGCCATTTGTCAAACTTCTCCACAACATGCAGCATGTAGGATAGGAACAGGAACAATGTGATGATGTTGCCTATCCAGTACAGCAGGTTGTAGAATATCGCCGAGACCCATGTCCAGGAAACTTTTATGCAGATGAATCCAATCACATTGCATAGCTGTGAAATAAAATAGATCATTTATACCGGCGAATCCAACTGGGTTGGGCAGCGTTCGGGAAACTTCGCGACGTCTTCTCGTCCAAAATACCTCAGTGCCTAAAATCGAAAGTCTTCGATAGTTGTGTGTTACCAGTGATGACATACGGCACCGAGACGTGGCCTCTCACTGTGGGCCTCATTAAAAGGCTCAAAGTCACTCAACGAGCCATGGAGCGGGCTATGCTCGGTGTTTCCCTACGAGATCGAATCAGAAATGAGGAGATCCGTAGGAGAACCAAGGTTACCGACATAGCCCATAGGATTGGCAAGTTGAAGTGGCAGTGGGCCGGGCACATAGCTCGTAGAACCGATGGCCGTTGGGGTCGAAAGGTTCTCGAGTGGAGGCCACGTACAGGCAAGCGAAGTGTCGGACAACCGCCTACAAAGTGGACGGACGATCTGACTAAGGTCGCAGGAAGTCGCTGGATGCAGGCCGCTTCCAACAGGTCATTGTGGAGATCATTGGGGGAGGCCTATGTTCAGCAATGGACTTCCTGTGGCTGATATGATGATGATGATGATATGATGATTTATACCAGTGGTAGTTAACCGCTGGACACTGAAAGTATCCCTAGTGGTCTGTGGAGCCATCCTAAGGCTACTCTTATAACAATTTTAGTGTATTTAATTTATAATTACTTAAGTAACATTTAGACGATTCGAAAAAGAAAAAGCAAAATATAATTGATTCTTCTGATTAGATAACATATAAAATTGCCCTTTAATTAAAATACTTTTTTTGATCTCGTTTCGCTGTACTGAGAGACAGGCTATCGCAAAAAGCCTCATTAGGTTACTGCTTGCAACTTTTTAATACAGGTAAGGCCACGGCAGAATTCTTACAACCCAGAGGTTGTAAAGGCTGTCAGAACAGCTAGTCATTTTATCTTGTCATTTTAGTCCTGCTAACAATTTTTAGAAGATACTATAGATTGGGTAATGAAATGAACTACAACAATATAGTAATATACTTACAAGCTGCACAATTTGAAGAAGTCCTGGCACTGACTTGATATATCCCTTGTCAAACCTTAAAACCTTTTTTGGTGGAGGTTCTGGTGGCGGTGCCTGGTTGTTGGGGTAGTTGTCAAACATTGTGTGATCTTGATTTCTGCTAAAACATGACCACAAATCATATTTTTTTTTAAAAACATAGGTGCATTTATAACTAAACAGCAAAATGTCCTAAAATAATAATTTAATCATAATTATTTCTACATAATATTAAATATTGACAAAGGTGGGACAGAGTACTCAATATATTATATGAAATAACTTAGGTTAGTAAACACATCAATTTTAAAATCTATGTTTCAAGCTATCTTAGCCTCCGTGGTGCTGGCGGTTAGACGCCGTCTGTGAAACGAGAGGCCACGGGTTCGATCCCCGCACCTAAAAAATGTTTGTGCGGCCCACTAATATTTCTCCTGGGTCTGGGTGTTTGTGAGAAAAGTCTCTCGTAGTTCCGGATACTCACTACACAAGACTCGATCTTAATGTGAGCTCAGGACTATGTATGTGACTGTTGGGTGCTTGAATAACAGCCCTCACCCCACAATGCTAGCATTTTTATGTGAAAAATTATACTAACAAACCACACCAGTATTAAAAACCCACAAAATTATACATTGCTCCAGGACACAACATTTACGACTAACAAAAAATTTAAACACTGATTAGCAATATTACAAGGCGACATTCCAATGTAAGGTATGTAACGCATAATACAAGGCGCTTTAGGACGTAATCCTAGACACGCGTGTATTATCTTAATAATATTTCATACCTTAATGAAAAAGTCCATTACGTTAATTAATTTGGCAGGATATGGCTAGAGAAATACGCATTGGTTTATATTAAATTAAACGTAGGTAATTAATAAAATTGTAGTCTGGAACTTACGTGGTCGATGTACGTATTGTCGACTTATTGGATTTTCCACTAAGATGGTTATCGGAAGGCTCACAGGAAGGCTATTGTTGTTTTAGATAACTTTTCCTCTTGTTTCAAATTGCAATGTTTTCTCGTTAGTTGTCAGCACAGGTTGGTTGTAGGCTTGGGGAAAAAATATCGATATAAATTAGCGATATTTTTTCCCGAGATATATCAGTTTTCGATATTTATTTTCAGATATCAAAATCGATATATTTTTAAAGCTCTGCTGTCTGCTCATGCGTTACATCATGTTTTTGATCAATCCTGTTTCTTAAATTTAGAAAATATGCAGTAGGCTGTATGGGTTTGATTTGTCAAGCATCTTCAGTGTCATCTGAAAGAGTAGCTTCAGTGGTAAATTTGGCTGTGCCGAATGATAGGAGCAGATTAACAGGGGAACACATCAAACAAAGAGTGCTGCTGATGTCAATATCAGGCAAATACTGGTTTGAATAATGTTTTTTTTATTTTGTTTCTTTTTTTTATGTCGAGCAATTCGAAAAAAAAAAATTAAATAATAAAACTTATGTTGAAACAGCCAGATGTATATTTGCTTTAAAATTTCGATAATTTTGGCAATTTTTATAAATAATTGCAAATTGGGCAAAAAATATCGATATATCGAAATATCGATATTTCTTGGGTGATAAATATCGCTATAATTGAAAAATATCGATATGACAAATATCGATATGTTTTTCCATTTGCCCATCCCTAACAGGTTGTCAGAAATAAATCCACAGATTACACTAGCAAATGCTCAGAACAATGAATAGCATAGAAGGAATGCTATTGACATTTCAACGTACACTCTAATTTTGTCAACAAGAAATAATTGTGCTGTGATAGATGAACTTTATAACCAACCACTCTCAATCGTACTGTCGATTTTAGAGTAGGCCCGTGCCCTGCAGTGGGACTTATATGGGCTGATAAAAAAAAATGAACTTTATTTATAGCAAATTCGTAGACACAGTGGTAGATATTCATTATTTATTTCAAATCCATAGCCATTTTTTATTTATTAAAAAGACGGGTTGCACTCCGGGAGTGCCGGCAGAAGTGAAAACTTGATTATTAACGTTGAGCATGTTTGATATTTTGGAATGGTTAGGGATTAATTTTGCACCAATTGCTTTATCAGTATAAAAGTACTATCATTTATGTGGTAGAATACAATATTCATTTATTGCGCTATCGTACACAAACATGACAATTTATATTACATTAAAAATTTAACACTTTCAAACTATTACAATTATTTTACATTAAAAAGTTTATCTCTCCGAAAAATCAACTTTCATCCATAATTTCAACGACTTTTTCACCATCATCATTACCAGAACTATCATCGCCAATCTCTAAAACTGATACGATAGGTTTATGGTAGCTGAAGTAAGAAACGAACAGTTTTGATTCGAACCTATTTAAATGTCTAATAAAGACCGCATCAATAGTAGTTTTGTATTTCGTTGTGCTAAGATTGCGATCATTCGACATAGTTAAACCAAATTCATTATTTAAAAATTCAATTAATAGTTGATTTTTATCGTCTGCGAAGTTTATGTTGAAATCTCCACTCAAAATCATTGGCAATTCATCAAAGCTTTATAAACTGACAGCTAACTGACAGCTGTCTACTCTCCATGCGTCTTACGCTTTTTCGATCAGGTCACGTGTCCTGACGCGAGTTTAAGATTTTATACCCATTACAGAAAAAGTGCTCAACGCCGCTAAAGAAGTTTTCACTTCAAAAATACCGGGGGAAGACCGTGGGTACAGATTGCAAATTACACATAATTTTACCCAGCCTGATCCCATAGTAAAAATAAGAAAAATCGTATTTTGCCTGCTCTCGATTGTCGAGCTCGTCAAGACGATTCCTCTGACTCCAAACACGGGGGGTTTACTTTAAGAAATGACGGAGTTATGCCTGGACAAATATTTTAGGGGAGAGAGGGAGGAATTTGGGGATTTGGTTGGGGCCAATCTGTAGAGCTCACCGAGCCGGTTCCAACGATACCAAACTCGGTGGGTCTACGATCTATATTGGCTGAGATAGGATTGGGGGGGGGTGAGGTAAATTTTCGGGGTGGGGGTAAGGGAGGGGGGGGAGGGAGGTTTCGTGCGGAGGCTAACTTAAATTAATTTTTTGGAGGTAAAATATATTTTTTTGCGGGGGTAATTTTTTGCGTAATTTGGGATTTCTGGCGGGGTCAATTTGTAGCCCTCACCAAGACGGTTCCGAGGATACCAAACTCGGTGGGTCTACGGCCTATGTTGGCCGAGATAGGATTGGGGGGGTGAGGTAAATTTTCGGGGTGGGGGTAGGGGACGGGGGGGTAGGTTTCGTGGGGAGGCTAATAGGCACTATTTCGGAATAAGGGTGGGGGAAGGCAGGGGGGGGGCTATGGGACAATTTTGGAAAAAGTGGGTGAAACTGAAAAAAAAACGAAACAGTAGGCCCAGGCATACATTTTCGCCGCGCTGTAGAGAGGGGATAGCTGTCTACTCTCCATCCGTCCTACTAAGAATTTTATAAAGCAAACGTCATTGCCGTCCTACGCTTTTTCGATCAGGTCACGTGTCCTGACGCGAGTTTAAGATTTTATACCCATTACAGAAAAGTGCTCAACGCCGCTAAAGAAGTTTTCACTTCAAAAACTTGTGTCTTATCTTTGTTGCTACAGAACAAAAATTATAATACATACGTATGACATATGACACTGGCGGCAATGACAGCCTCCGTGGCACTGGCGCGCCATGGCGGTTAGACGCCGCCTGTGAAACGAGAGGCCGCGGGTTCGATCCCCGCACCGATAGAAATGTTTGTGCAGCCCACAAATATTTCTTTCGGGTCTGGGTGTTCGAGTCTGGGTGTGGTGTGAGACCGAAAAGTCTCTCGTAGTTCCTTGTACCCACGACACAAGACTCAATCTAAGTGTGGTGTCAGAACTATGTATGTGACTGTTGAGTGTTATTTATTTCTTCTATTATTCATGAATTTGGGGAAGGTAAGGACTACCTTTCCTTCCCCAAATTTCTTCTATTAGATATTAATCTAGAAGGAATGTTTTGAAATGATTAATGCAGAAAAAAAAAAAACGTCCAGGCAAATGAGAAAAGCTCAAGCAAGCAAGCTAAACAAATGCCATTAGGTCGTTGAAGAAATGTGTGAAAATAAATGTTGTTTTTTTTAAATTATGTCTTATTTATTAAGAGTGATAAAAAAAAACGATTGAAAGAAAAATAAAGAATATAATATGCAGTCTATTCGATTGGTAAAACTATATGGCCTACTTTTATGCTTTTTTGGGACATGATTATCTCTCTTTCTTTCTCTCTTCAATCTTAAGCAAATACGGTGTTGTTTTTCCCATTGGAAATTTGTACGCGCAACAGCATGAATGCAATTTTGCCTAATGTCGTCATCTGTAGTAAATCTGCAATGAAGGCATTTTAATATGAAACACTAAGTTTATATCATATGGCATCCTAGACCATAGCCTTCGCGCAGTGGCCGAGTGCTATTTACCACTACACTACCGGTTAAGTATTTTAAAGTACAAGCCAATTTATGTAACATGGCTAGTAAACTAAAATATACATTATTTATATTATCTATAAAATCTATAAAATGTGCAGCACATCACTATTGAATATGTCGTAACTAAATTGTGTCGGCGCTTTGGCCGTTTGTAACATTTGATATAACTGCACTTTTTAATTCGGTCGCGTAATCATACCCAACATAGCAATTTGACGTTTCATCGGTGAACATGAGCCGTCCTTAACACATATTATTTGTCTCATTCTCTCTCGTGATGTTGGCGTATTGGAAAAAACAGAATAATTATATGAGTATGTTTCAGACTCCTTCTATGCTTTAGTTATTGTTCTGAGACTTTTTCGTAGACGGAGAAACTAATAGACGGAGTCACATGTTCTATCCCTTTTCCACAAAACGAAAGAGATTTATACATAACATTCATGTAAGAAAGAGATGCAAGCTTTTGTAACCTGTCCTTATCGGCGTAACCGCTTGACTCCAGGAAATTTGACGTTTTGGAGGCAAATATTTACATTATTTGGGGTGGCCAGCGGTCCAAAGGTTGATATTCCCTAAAACAAACGATATTAATAGATTTAAATTACATATTAAAAAACAAACTTCAATAATTATCTTTTATTTTTTAAACTTTTTCCTTATATGTTTTGAACTGTATATGGATGCACAATAGATATTGTTTTTGAAATAAAACTATTTACGAATTTTATCGCGGATTTGGTTTAAGTTTTGCTTTTTTTAACTTCTCCCCGCGACGTTTCGATTACTTTACAACTTTCGTGGTCACGGGGCGGACTAGATGTTGTTTTGTTATTAGCTTTTATTACAATCGTTTTTATTTTCAGAACTAAATATTTACTTAAATTATGTTTATGTTATACAGTGTTTTTATTAGTTCTGGGTGATGGCTGACGACCCAGGTATGTAAGTGCATTGTAGTTCCCCTCAAAGTTAAAATATCGATATTTTAGCAATTATATTTTTTTAAAGAACGGTCAAAGTTTCCCGATACCTTAGGAAAAACGTGTCAACCTGGCCACACTCCCACAAATATCGCTATCTCATACTAGGTTACACGGTGGCTACCCCTGTGGACTTTTTCTAATATATGCTGGCAACTCTCAATCCAGGTCAAAAAAGATTGAACTTACTTGAAAGTGCAATTTCTTTATTTTAGAGCGTTGTTGTTTGTTCATTGATTTTGTAAGTGAAGTGATTTGTGAAACTTAAATTGCATGTGCGAACGCCAGTAATCAAACAACATGTGTTTACCGTGAGGTCTGTGCTGTGCTGCAACTAAAACTCACCGGTTCTCAGATCTTGGATTTTCTGCTTACCTGCGTGTGGGATGGGAGATAGTGACTGGAGACCGTTTATTTATGGCGGCCTAGCGTCGATTGTGGCTGAATTTGGTAAGTAAATTCTAATTTTTAATTTACTATAAACCTAACCTATAACAATGGTTTTTTTTATTTAATTCCAATTCAAAGTGAATTTTGAGTATTTTTATATATGATATGGTGCCCTATACCTACTGTTTTACATATTTACATAAATACACTAAGTGCGAAGCAAATATGGACTTTTTGGATCTATGTAATCAAGCATTTATCAGTCAATTTATCCAGAAAAGAACTAGTGTAAACTGGTCATTGAAAATATTGTATGCATTAATTTACATAGCCATGCCATTTATTTTCTATCAATGTTGTTAATGGCTTGTCAATTATATTGAGTGGATCACTTTTTATTTAAGTTAATACAACTTTAATTTTTGTTTTAAACTTCATACTGAGCTACCTATTTGATACATGAAGTATAGGACAACAAAATGTAGTTGTAGTGACAAGTGTGAAATATTTGATATAAAAAACTTAGTGTAGAGATATGTTATTTATAAAGAAAATGAAATTAAAACTTATTTTCAGTCATCTCATAAACATGTTTAAAACAACATTTTAATTGTGTTTTTTGTTACACACTATTGATAGTTTTTGTTTTTGATAATATATACTTTTCTGTAGCTGTTGATGCTGTAATAAAATAATAATTCCTTGTTATCTTTTCTCAGTATTTGAAAACTGCAAAATATGACTTATAGTTGCCAAATATTGTATTGTATTGTATTGTATTATGTTGAGGTGTTCCCATTGGAGAATTGCCAGAACTGATGCTGGGTCAATGACTTACTAATAACTATTTTTAAATATGTACATACATAATTTATAATTTGGGTATAGTTCTTATGGAGTTCTTAGGTGATATTTCCATGCTGCCCAAAATATATAGTATATTGTACCCAAAGCTACCTGCAAAATCTATAAAATTAGCCCTTCCTTGATCATGATATGTTAATTTAAGTGATGTTGCGACATGCTCCTGTAACCACTCTCAATCATACTCTCGATTGTAGAGGAGGCCCGTGCCCTGCAGTGGGACGTATATGGGCTGATACAGATTATTGTATTGCGTCTAAGACCAGCGGTTCTCAATATATAAACAGATTAGCAAATAGACATGCTTCATCATAACACCATGTAGCTCAACAAAAATCACACTTTATATTCCCGTAATATTTGTTTCAGGTACATTCCCAATAGATACAACAAAAACTCGTCTTCAGATCCAGGGGCAGAAGATAGACCCTCGCCATGTGGAGCTCAGGTACACGGGTATGGTGGATTGCTTCGTCAAAACCTCACAGCAGGAGGGCATCAAGGCACTCTATTGCGGGTCAGTCATTTTTATAAGTATTTAAAATGTTGGTCTTTAATTCTGGTAATTGCAATTTACAGTGAAATAGCATGCATGCATGCTGCTTACATTTGTAAAAATGTCATTGGAAGCGTGAGCTGAAGGGCCAGTGTTGCGACCTGTGATTCATCATCATTAACATCATCATCAACCCTTCCGCATCCACTACTGGATAAAATCTTATCCTATGGCACGCCACTGGGTTCGATCTTCAGCCTACCGTCAACGTAGTGTAGGACGCCCTTCAACCAAGTGAAGCGACGATATTCGTAGGATGGTCGGTGGCGGTTGGAGACCGGCGATTAAGGGCCGAAACTGCGTTAAGCGGGCGCCCGCGATGGGCAACCGTCGCGCGTTTCCTCGCGTGGACACGCGGGCGGGCTCCGTGAGAACGCGACGGTCCCCGTCGCGGGTACCCGTCGCGGAGACCGGATTTACGCAGTGTCGCTGGTTCAATTTTAAAGGTGTGCATGTACAGTCGTGTCGATGGAGAGCTTAATATATTATTACATACCAAAACGACGACTAGCAAAAAAAAAAACGACAGCCAGGAAGGCTGTTAATTGAATTTAGGTTGCTAGGCGGAGAATTTGTTGTAAAGTTCAGTAAATTAAGAGAAAATGAAAACTCATTGTACAAATATTTTAAAGTTTCGATACCGGTCTATGGCGAATTATCTTCGAAACTGGAACCATATTTGATGGTCAACAACTTAAGGGTAAAATCTGTATCAGTCATATCACCAACGGAAAGGCTGGCAATAACATTGCGCTAAGTAAAAAATCTTTATTTTTGCTCAAGTATATTCATCATCATCATCATCTCAGCCACAGGAAGTCCACTGCTGAACATCGGCCTCCCCCAACGGTCTCCGCATCGACCTGTTGGAAGCAGCCTGCATCCAGCGACTTCCTGCAAATGTAGCCAGGTCATCCGTCCACCTTGTAACCGGGCGTCCGACATTTTGCTTGCCTGTACGTGGCCTCCACTCTAGAACCTTTCGCTATGAATCATCTATAGAATCCTTTGCGCTATGTCGGTGACCTTTATTCTCCTACGGATCTCCTCATTTCTGAGTCGATCTCGTAGGGAAATACCGAGCATACCTCTCGATTGCTCGTTGAGTGACATTGAGCCTTCTAATGAAGTCCAAAGTGAGAGGCCACGTCTCGGTGCCCTATGCCATCACCGTCATGTTACCGCTGGCGGACACCGCGCGCTTTACCGCGCGTGCCCCCGCGACGGGTTCCGACGCACGAAGGCGGGCTCCGCGGCGCGGGTGCGGGACGCGCCTCCCCGTGCGGGACGCCCGCGCGGATCCCCGCGACGGAGCACTTTTGTATGAAACCGCGCCCGTGCCCGCTTAACGCAGTTTCGGCCCTAAGAGACGAACGAGAGCAAGCAAGAGGCTTACTAAAAAGAACCTGAAGAATGAAGAAACCTGAAATCATCAGAGACATTGGTGCATTGTGGGTGCGCTAAGGCCTGCCTCTAATTTATTTCGCATTCAAGATGGAATACGTGACTTTAATTTCTGACTATGTGGAAATAAATCAGGTTGCTTCTCCCGCTGCGTGATTCAATACATTAACTATAATGGCAATCTTTTTTTATTGCAATAAATGGTGCGACCAGCAAGTCATTTGTCTGACGGTAAGCGATACGACCTCACATGGACATTAGCAAAATCAAATAACACCATGAATTACAAAGCAATGCTTGGTATTCCATTGCACTGGCCATTCTGTGACATGATAATATGTTAAGTCTCAATAAGTACAGTAGTTATTCTGGCTTCAATGTCCTTAAAACCTAACTCAACAGTACATTTACACTGCTGTTTGGAGGGCGAAATAAAAATAGACATTACTTTTACAAATGTAAAATGAGAGGCTGAACAAATTAAAGATAGTGTTTGTAGAGTGGTTCGAAGTAAATTATAAAATAAAATACCTTTATTTTTGGAGTTAATATCTTAATGATTTATATGGGTGACGAGACACATGCATTCTTTGGATTACGAAGTATAAAGCGATTGCGTCCTAATTATACAGACTAGACGAGCAGATTATAAGGCGATAATGATAACACGGCCACTACCTTGACTCATGCTGACATTGCGTTTTGGCAAAGGTCGAGGTGACAAGGACGAATCGTATCTACAATGCTTGGAAGAAGGAATAGCTCAAATATAACACATGAATATTATATATTAATAGGAAAGTCTCTGTAGTAGTGAGTTTCCCTGTACTGTAGGTGGAATAAATGGTTCAATAATTAAATTATCAAAGTACCAGGCAGAAATATACATTCTATTTAGAGGCAACTTTTAACAAAACCGCATTTTAATTCCACTTTGTAGAAACTGAAAAATAAGCGGGAAAAGATGTTGTTTTTATTACATCATTCACTTGAAATAGATTGTGTATTTAATATTCATAATGCATGGCAAAATGACTACATAGCCCATGATGACTAGTGGATTACCGAGAACATCATCATTCAGCTTTTATCTGTAACGTTGGAACAATTACATGTTATTGAATATTACGATATCTTCAAACTTTAATAAATAATTAACCGGAAGTTATGTCGTATTTCCATCAGATAAGTTTGAATATTCTGTGGTATTTTTTTTTAATCCTTTGCCATTCCGTCTTCTCTCTGGTCAGCTCTCCGGCCGGCGCTGGCCTTAAGGCGATCTAGAAATAAGAACATTCTACTTGTAATGACGCTATGAAGTCGCAAAACATGTTTTGTCTATGATCTGCAATATTAAGTAGCAAGTCAGCTGCCTGATGACCTGTGCACCCAAACAATACCTCCAGCAGTGTCTTACGCAATGAACCACGCGTCTGCGAAATGTACGCATACTGGTTTATCTTATCGCGGCGCGGTCAAAACACTATTGTTTGTAAAAACATGTTTACATCGGGATTAACGCAATATAATCACGCGATTACTAAAGAAAGACAATGGGAGAACAATAGAATATGTTACAGAACGCTGATAGGGACGTGTAGAAGGTTGACAGGAAAAACGGACACGAACATTGATCTTAATAAAATCTTAATGAAGTTATTTCTTAATTTAATAGCAACTGCATTAGAAGTTTCATTCGTAGGATCAATATTAGGTGTATTATTTCCATGAATGCAATGGAGCAAACACAAACCGTTACATATTAGAATTATGCTACTGTAATGTATTAAATGAAAGGTAATAAATCCATCGTGTTATAAGTAAAACCACGGACACGTCGACACCGCTATTCTATATAGACATTGACATGACAAAAAAATGAAATTTTACCGTACTACGGCCATTAAAATACCATTGCTTTTGGCACACGTGGCGGTCGCTCGAAAATAGGCAATGTTTTAAAACACATCTCCATGTTCTATTTACATTCTCGTACAATTGTTGGCAAATTATCAAGTTCTCGCAAATCTTGATGCATTTCCCCAGAAAAATGAATTGTCTTTTTTCTTATGGAACCGTGGTTATGGCTTCAGATTTATTATACTTCTTAGTTAGTTTAGTTTATGTATCAAATATATTGTCTCACACTCTTCTGTTTTGTGACATGGGTGCCATGAACTACGAAGCATTTTTGTATCAAACGGGGATGTATAAACAAAAATAAAAACTCCTTCAAATCTTTTATGTACAATTTTATGGTCACAACAACAATTTGTGAAGCTTAGGTGTTGACTCCGTGGCTTTTCGTTTCACATTAAGTTTCTCATCCATTGCCATCGAAAGTTCTCGTGAAATAACGAGATGCTCATATTTTTTTTAAACTAATCCCTTTACTTCTTTTTCCCCAGGATTTGGCCGGCGGTGCTGCGTCAGGCGACGTACGGCACGATTAAGTTCGGCACGTACTACTCCCTGAAGAAGGCGCTGGCGAAGCACCGCGCCGACGGTGGCTCCAAGGAGCACCTCCCCACCAACACGTTCTGCGCGGCCTTCGCCGGCGGACTGTCCAGCGCCATCGCCAACCCCACTGATGTGCTTAAAGTGCGGATGCAGGTGACGTGTTGGCTCTGTATAATCTAGGTCCCTACGCTACCAACGTGGGTCCTGTAGCTTCAAACCTAGATCAATATTATTTTATACATCTAGCGGTGTTGGGGTCTGCTAGCACCTATCACACTTGTCATTTACGTATGTACATGAATTGATACGAAAACTTGGAAAATATCGATGGAAATGGACAGTAACAAAACTGTTCTGCCATCTGCGCTCTTTATCCTGAGACATAAGATGTTAAGTCTCAATATGTCCAGTTATTACTCTGGCTACAATATCTTTCAAACCGAAACACAACAGTGCATTAACTGCTGTTTGGCGGGAGAAATAGAAATTGCGGTGGTACCTACCCAAATGGCCTCTCACATATGATAGATCTACCACCAGTAGTTAGTTTTTTCCCTACATAAAAAAGGAGGTTTCATCATGGCACAACAATTTTCGCACCGATACTAAATTTCATAGTAAAATGTGCATTTTCCTTTTAACGTAATGCTAATGATGTGTGCAGGTAGGCGACGAGAAGCGCAACCTGGTCCGTTGTTTCGTGGAGATATACCGCGTGGAGGGCGCGCGCGGGCTGTGGCGCGGCGTGGGCCCCACGTCGCAGCGCGCCGCCGTCATCGCGGCCGTGGAGCTGCCCGTGTACGACGCCTGCAAGAAGCGCCTCACGCCGCGCCTGGGCGACTCGCCGCTCAACCACCTCGCGTCCAGCCTGCTCGCCAGCCTCGGCAGCGCCGTCGCCAGCACGCCGCTCGATGTCATCAGGGTATGCACATGCACGCACGCACGCACGCACGCACGCACGCACGCACGCACGCACGCACGCACGCACGCACGTGCACACGCACACACATACTCCGACATTAACTACCATAATGCCTCGATACTAAATCATTTACTAAGAAATTAATATAAATAATACGAATTGCCGTTCTCAGAGACATTTAATGTCAATTAAATCATTAGATTTTGCGAACAAAATCTTTACTAAGGAACGGTTTAATCTACATTAACTCTGAGTACGGGCGGGCGCAAGTATAGAAAATATTTTGTATATAGAGATTATTTTTTATGTATATTGACTTGTCATAAGAGCTCTTTAATTGCTTACATGGCTAATAAATACATTTCATTTCATTTGGACGCATGAGTATGTGCGTGAAGTACATTGGAGAGCCGTAGACATTTTTTTAAATCCCTTTGATCATACATGCGTAGATCGTTAAACCACGAATGAAGACACTGAAATTGAAATTAAATCAAGGTGCAATCAAGAAACAATTTGGCATTATAAGTACTTGTAAAAAATTCAATACTAAATTAGGAATTTACATAAATTTTGTATTCGCAATCGTCGCTCTTAAATACCTGTAATAAAAATAAAACTCCTATTTAACCTGTTGTAATGATTTTTGTCTTCTCATATAACAATGAATTGTTGAAAAATGATGCCAGCTGGAAAATATCTTACTTCTTAATATCGTGTTCTGTTTTTTAAACTATTGTTATCGCCTTTGGATCGTAAAATTTTAAAGTCACGATATATGTACAACGTTGTATTTTTTTATTGTTACAGACAAGGCTAATGAACCAAAGAAAAATAAAAGACCACATAGCGAAATCTAGTGATAGAATATACAATGGAACCATCGACTGCTTCTTACAAGTAAGTTATTCTTCTTAACACAAAGTAATTATAATTACAAAGGATAATAAGGGAACGCTGGAACTAAATATTTCCTGACATACCTTTGTCGCTCTTTCCACTTTTGTAAATATCTTCCCCATTCTTCGTCGGTTCTGAGTCCTTCTAACCTGAATAATCTTATAACTAGATTTAGGGCTTGCATGGCCTAACCACTCTCAATCGCACTCTCGATTGTAGAGGACTCCTGTGCCCTGCAGTGGGACGATTACGGGCTGATAGAAATATAGTATTATGTATGTATGAATGTTTACTTGTACAGACTGTGCGCAACGAGGGTTTCCTGGCGCTGTACAAGGGGTTCGTGCCCACGTGGCTGCGCATGGGACCCTGGAACATCATCTTCTTCCTCACATACGAACAACTCAAACAGTTCTACTAGGCGCCGCGACAGGACAGATGCACGTAAACTATGCTTATATCCTTCCCTAGGTGACAATAAATAAATAACACCCAACAGTCCCATACATAGTCCTGACCCCACAATAAGATCGAGTCTTGTGTCGTGGACTGCGAGAGACTCTCGATCTCACAAACACCCAGACCCGAAACAAATATTTGTGGGCCGCACAAACATTTCTCTTTATGCGGGGATCCAATCCGCGGCCGTCCTTTCACAGACGATGTCTAACCGTACTGCGCCACGAAGGCTGTCAAAATATATCTGTACGCCCAGTTTCATTGCAATCTGTTGAATAATGAATGTGCCATACAACAGAAGTATTTTCGAATCCATAATTATATTGAGGATAAGTTCCATAAACTTCATGCACATTGTGTCATTTACCTACTTTGTGACTAACAATTACTTCTGCCTTCTGTTTTAATTTTTCAACAATGCAAATATCGCTCCTTAGAATTCAAGTAACTGGATTAGTATTTCGCTGGCAAGATGCAAAAAAGGTAGATTAAAATTTAGGTTGTTTATTTGGGAATTAATGACACTAGATTGCACTGTTATTTGATTTGGTATGAGATCAACGGCCGATGCCAATAATCAATCGAAAAAAATTAGATTGAAGTCAATCTGTTTTGTTGTCAATTGTTTTCTACTTTTCGATTGGTCTCCTGTCATGTTGCCATAGTTTATTCACTACTGAGGTTGATTATTGGCAATATAGTATCAGAAAAACGATTGAGCTGTCAATCTAAAACGGCAAATTTTGGATTGGGTTTGTTTATTGGCAGCGGCTGCAAAACAATAAGGCTGGAAACAGTGCTCGACCGACGGTCAGCGCTGACCGTCAGTCGGCGTAGCTATATCTATGCAAGCCTATGAATGCGCACTCAGCTACGCTGACGGTACGCGCGTGATTCGGTCCGCGCGTACGGTCGGTCGAGCCGTCGGTCCAGCTCGTCGGTTGCGCGTACGTCGGTCGACCGACGAGCTATGAGATTGTGTGGATGCGTTCAGTGCTTCGCTGACGGAGCGACCGAACGTACACTCAGCCAAAAAAGCCTAGTCATTTTTTTGACAACTGTACACACGCGTCGCAGTTCGCCGTCAGCTTATCACTGAATGCATTTTCAGAACCGACGGTCAGCGCTGACGGTCAGGACGTACGGTCAGCGCTGACCGTCGGTCGAGCACTGTTTCCAGCCTAAAGATAGAAGAATGCCATTGGGGGCGGTAAATGAGCATATCTAAGTCATTCTGATTTTAGTTAATTTCATATCGAATATGTGGTATGATTTACCAGGTTTCAAATGTTCGAGCGTCGTACGTAAAGTTGTACGAATCCTCTATTATAGAGAATAGTATTGATTTTTAGAAGGGGAAAATTAACAACTTACCTCGGATATTGAATGGTCAAAATATTGTCTCGGATCAGGGAGTAACCTCCCAGATTTTATGAATCCATTACTATTACTGTTTATTTTGTCGCATTAACCCCTAGAACTTTACTTCTCTTATGTACATTATAATAACAATAAATGTATCTTTTCAGATGGCACATTTGAGTAGTGAGACGCACTGTGAGAATCTACGAGCTTGTAATGTTTAGTGGACACTATAGTGGACTACGCATAAGTTATTACTACGTTTGACGCCGTGATATATTTCTTTACAACAGCAGTGGAACCAAACATTTCTCCAGAGTGGGAATGAATATATCCAAACCAATTATATAAGCATAGCTTATAATAAGCCATCTGCGACTTTAGAATGAGTACAAAATTATTATCATCATCAATAGCAACCAACTGTTGAATCTCAGCCCTTTCTGTTACCTGTTATCAACATGGGATGTAGATGACTGATGTTGAACCTTAAATTAATTATTAAGTTTAAGTAGAAAATTGTCTATCAGATATATCAGTCTCATTGTAGTTTTATCTACTTTTATCTGTTTGAAGTCAGTTGTGGAACTGTTGCACTATGTTACCTGTCACACTAGACAGGTCTGTGACATCAACCATATTGAAGAAGGCTTAACTTTCAAAATAACTACAGGACATATTGAGACTTAACATCGCATGTCTCAGGATGACAAGCGCAGTGGAATGCTAAGCATTGCTTTGTGATTCATGGTGTTGTTTGATTCTGGTTACTATTTATGAGCGGTCAAGTCGATTACTAACAGGCAAATGTCTGTAGCAGTAAATAATAAAAATAAATACGTCTAACAGTCACATAAATAGTTCTGACCCCACACTAAGATCGAGACTTGAGTCATGGGTATCAGGCACTACGAGAGTCTTTCCAGTCTCACAAACACCCAGACCAGAAACAAATATTTGTGGGCCTCACAAACATTCAACTCCAGGGTGATTTGACTTACGATCAAGTGGTCCACTGGCTTGATTGCTTTTGGGTAAGTATCAACATATGATCATGACGTTAAACGTACAAGCATATCTACAAAGTAGAACATAGATACAGTAAACTCACTTGTATACAGTAGAATGTAATGCTATTAAATATTATTATGTAGATGTATATAGTTTAATTTATTAGCGAAATTAATTCTAATTGTGAAATGACCGTACCTTCTCTAGTCTAGTTTTCACTCTAGATGTCTGCAAATGTAGTAATTCCGAATTCTTTATGTACTCCTTGACTTTTTCTGATGGACTATATCTATATACCAGGGGCTGAAAATATGATTGCTTTGGGTAAAATTTTATTCATTCAAAGTCGTATCATTAATTAAATATTTGTAAAACAACACATTTTTATTTGACTATAAGAAATAAAAATATTTGATGTTTCAGCTAGTGATAACAAATAGGTGACAAGAAAGTATGATTCCTAACCAATATTTAATTCAGTGTCTGTAATACGTAGTGCCAAAATTAAATAGATTCTACTGGATTATACAGTACGAAATGTTCCTCTTCTATTTTACCCGTTCTAAAAAAATATCATAAAAATGGCATTACATTTATATTCATATGTACATGTATATTGTTGGTATTTAATGTTACACGTGCGATATAATAAAAATATATATTACACATGATATAATAAAATAGCGACATTGATTAGACCCGCCATCTAAAGTTATTAGTTCTATAGTACCAGTAGCTTATGTACTGTCACGTAAATCATAGGTATATTTTGGATCTTTTATCATTTGTAGGAGTTTTGGGTGTTGTAGACCTCAAGAATTTAGAGACATTTTCACATAGTACTTGTTGTGACATTTAACAAGGTTTTCATCTACATTTTGACTTTCCACGATGGACTATGAATTACTATGTAAATAGTGCCTAATCTGACTGAGACAAAACGAATGTACGGCCAGTATTTGTATTGCGAAATTGGCAATACAATCGTTTTGTCCTTATCTAGAATGTGGCCAATTTTATGAGGTTATAATGTTATAGTTTATGTAGACTAACCTCTATAGGAGTATTCCTATAATTTTGACTTAGTATGCTAAACATTAATCCTCTGTTCTTGATTTCCTAGCGGCCTATTTAAATCTTGCATTTTTTCTGTATTTGTGTCGTCAATCTTGCTTTTACACGCGTTTATGTCTCGATATTTCCCACTCAGGTTCGCATTTGCCAAATATTATTATAAGTGAATGTTTCATGAGATTTATTTTGTAAACCACGTGGAACAAAGTGACACGTGCTGTATATAGTATAATGACTACACTCTGTATATTGTTTAGCTTGTAAGTGACGCCAATTGTATGCTATTTATTGATTTGTTAAATTAACTTGCTACGGAAAAATATTTGAGGATATAATATCATATCTGTTACCAATGATAACCTAAACAGATTTTTAATAGATATCAGGTTCACATACAAAAGACTTTATGACACTATTTAAAAATGCTTGACGCCAATTTTTCGTGTAATTATTTCCTTTACGTTATTGCTCAACATATAAATACATTTCCTCATAAATGCATTTTTAAAAGAAAAAGTTATTGTTTACTTGAAAAATATCCCGTGGCATTAATATTGCATATACTTATGGAAATACAAAAATCGGCATATCTAGTCAAAAACATCTTACTTCAGACTAGTTACATACATGTCCGTCCAAATAAACATTTCTATGCTAAATCAGTTGAGTGTATCATAAAGAAGAACAATCACAGGACAGATTTTTTTCAAACTATTCGTTTTTTTATTGTACATTGTACTTTCAAAGCGTAGACAATGAGAGTTCTCAGCCAATCAACAGTTCCTCTACCCTCAAAACTAGTTGTAAGTGATCGTTGTTGATTTTGGTTATGTTTGTATGTATTTATATTAGTTTAATGCGAATCGATTGATGTATAAATATACACTATTAGAACTTATGTCGTGTTTTTTTTTACCTTTTTTATAATACGACTCATATTTTATTTCATGTTATTACTTCAAATACATTATTTTTAAACCATTATAAGTATAAATCCTATGGTTTCCTACCGATATTGTTGCATGGTCCTTCGAGCCGGATATATGAGATTGATATTGTATGCGATGAGTAAGTTGTGGGTAAGGCCCGTATTCACAAACAATACTTTACTCAGTGTTGCAAGTAACCCTATGCTAAGTAAGACATTTCTCATAGTGATCGTTCCGCTCAGCCTTTTTATTCATAAACAATACTTACACCCTTTTACTATGGGAACGCACAGTGTCCAATGCGGATCAGTGATTGGTCAATTACTGTTGCTAATGTCTCTCCGGTGTTTGACAATTGGTGTCCGCGCATGTGCCGCGAATTACTCGTGAGTGACGCCTTTGACAACTTCAAATATTTACGTTCCAAATATTTATTAAAATTTATTTCCCACATTTTTAAGCGGTAAATTGTGGGTGTTAACATAGGCCTCCCCCCTTCCCAATGATTTCCACAGTGACGTGTTGGAGGCAGCCTGCATCCAAATAGATGATTACTAACCTGAAAACTCCCGTATCTGTATCGGCCCATATACGTCCCACTGCAAAGCACGGCCTCCTCTACAATCGAGAGATCGATTGAGAGTGGTTAGGCCATATAGTCCTCCACGCTGACCTAATGCACATATAAATGTTTATACATCGTTATGGTATGCAGATTTCGTAACAATGTTTTCCTTCGCCGTTTTAGCGCGTGGTGATTGACTATCAAAGAATCAATACACACATGACTCCAAATAGTCAGAGGTATGCATTGGGATTGGAACTCGGAACTACCGTGAAAATGTTGGTAGTCGCATCTAGTCCATTTACTAACAGAAAACTCCTAGATGAATAAAATCTTAAGGCCACAAGTAATTGGTGAATAGGCGGTATTGAAAGGCCTCTTTCAGACTAATGGCAAAAGGGCATGAAGAACAATATCCCTAGTAAATCGATAGCGTCTTCTAAATTGTTTGTCATTGTAAAAATCAAGAGGATTTTGAAAATCTCGAATAATATTTCTTGCACTTATCGTCCTGCGTTCGGTGTCCTTACCGAACGCAGGACGATAAGTATCATCAATATAATTGTCGAACTTCTCCTTGCTGCTGAAATCCATTGTATTGAAAATGGAAAAAACCTAATACAAATCCTTAGTGCAAAATACATAACATGAAATTGCAATTTACATTCACAGCTGTCACTTTTACTTTTTACAATCGACACTATGCGTTGCGTAAAATAGCTGTTGAGTTTCTTTACCTGAGAGTCTTCTTAAGTGAACGCATAGTGTCACTCATCACACAAGTATTGTTTATGAATCAAAATTGACAATTCTGTGCGTTTGGCTACACTATGCGTCCTCATAGTATTGTTTGTGAATACGGGTGTAAGTATAATGCGGATTATTGAGTATCCAATTTGAAATGAAAACGAAAATAATTTATTGAATCCATTAAACTGTTGAGCAAGCAGTTTCACTAGGGAAGAACGGGCAAGAAACTCTAGTATTGCGTACATACATAAACTCATTGCTGTTTTCCCAGAAGGGATAGGCAGATGTGCTACCAGGGTATCCACGTTTTGCCTTTTGTGTTCGGAGTGGTGTGATGCGAGTCTATTACTATATCCACTCTAGTGGGGCTATTTTCAAAATGAGTTTACAATACAGTGATTATTACAAAACACACAAGAGGGTTAAAACCAGAGCACTTCGAAAAAATGAAGAATCAAATTACAGTGAATAATAATTGCGGTTGAGTTAATTATAATTATTCATTTGTTATTTAATTAAAAGGAATTCATTGTTCTTAGAACTTGTTGTCATTTTTTTTTTAAATTTTCATACATTGATTATGTGTATCATAATGTGTATTGAGGTTGGTGTGGTGTTAATTATTATGTAGATTGGTAGATAGGTATTTTTTATTATCTTCTTATTTTATCATAATGTACCTCTTTCGTAAACTGGACATTATGTCAAAAACTTTTATATTCTTTTTTTGACAGTATCACAGCCTTTACATAAAAATGCATTGAATTTTTAACTTTATTATGGATTTAAACCTGATCGAATGTGAGTTTGCGGAGCGAGACCCCGGGATGTGCGAATGCAAGGGAGGGCCCACCCTTGATATATTGAAGGATATTCAGAAAGCGTACGAAAACAGAATGGAAGTCATAGAGAGGGTGGGAGGGTCGAATAAACTGCAAGTGAGTATTGAGTACCTTACTGAATAAATGTCGGTAAATCAGTTAGTATGTAGAGCGTCTTATGAGATGGTCCGCACTCGGTAGGGTATAATTATTGTCTTCAAGATGGCTTGTTGGCCATACTTAAATGTCGAAATCAGTAGTAGCCGAAGGCTATTTGGAATTCACGTAATTATTAGATTTGTTTCTTACGCTTAGTCAAGTATTCGTTCTCAATTGTAAAACTATCGACCATTCCTCGTCACTATCAAGAAATTTCTAGACCAAGTTTTGTCGAGGTGGCGACACACAACAACGTTTTATTCCTGTGGTTCTTAAGAATTCATGTTGAGCAACTTCTCTGGTGCTTTCTAGCCATATCACGCCAGTATATTTGCCGTAGAAGTTTTAAGTTCTATAACAGTTATTATTTCGCAAGAGCAAGTAACACAATGTGTTACAGATGCAAGTGGAGGCGCTAAGGTCTTGGGTGAGTGACCTGGTGGGTCAGAACACGTTGCTGGCGCGCGCTGTTGAGGAATTGGAGACCGAAGCCACCACCAGACTGCTGGTAGAGCGCAGGAGAAACAGCGAGGTATGTAGGAGGTATTTATTCATACTATAATCCAAGACATGACAGATAGTAGTTTAAGCAGTTTGATGCAATATGTTCAATGAATATTATAATATTTTTGAAGTAAAATGTTAATTTTAATACCGGGAATTACTCTCAACGGCCTTTGGTTTTTGGAACACGGTTACCGTTATCTACACGATAGAAATGTTGAGACTTAATCCTTCGTTTACGCCTTCCGACCAAATGGTCGGAAGGCGTAAACGAAGGCGTCTTGAGGCAGTGAAATCACTGCCTCAACAACATGTTTAAATATATTTTTTTCTAAAGGAGTGAGTTAATATTAAAGATTTCGATATTCCATTACTGGCGTAGGAAATCCATCCAATTGTGGTAAGCATTGACCTCTGTTTAAAGATTTTCGTACTGCTAAAGGCAGAGCTCAACCAAGCGTCAAGGAAATATCACATTGCCTCTGAAACACTGAAGCAGGGAGTTAATTCCAGAGCTTGCATATGGATGCATAGTACAGGAGAGTGTGTTGGTCTGGTAGGTAGTGAGCGAGCTGCAGTGTGAGCGCGCGTCGCTGCGGCGGCGGCTGGCGCGCAAGGACGCCGACGTGCGCGGCCTCGTCGAGGTGCTGCGGCGTTTGCGAGAGTTCGACTACTGCACGCTAGACGGCATACACTTCTTCGAAGTCACTGAGTCTGATATCTTCGGAACTGTCGACTGGTTCGTTCAGCTTAGCTTCATATGTTATTTATCATTTATTTGTGGATTTATCGCTTAGAAGTTTCTTCTCTCACTCTGTAACTTTAGGACAATTTTGTATGTTACTATTATATTCTTCTTTAATATGATGTTCCACGCCCAATGTAGTTTGTGTAGTTTACTTGTCTAATTCCATATAATCAAGCTGGTAGATGATTGAAATTTAATCTTGATTGTTGAACAGAAGCCGTTATAATTCATATTTATTGTAACTAAATCCATGTAACTTACTACGTATAAAAGTATAATAGTAATTTTCGTTGCAGGCACCAAGGAAAACTCGATCAAGGCGACTGCAGACACAGAAATTTTAAATTGGACTCCATCAGAAAAGGCAACAAATATTTACACAGATTTTTCTGAATATTTTATTTTACAAATGCTTTATGTTTTTAATATACTTTTTTAAAATATATTTTTATGTTTTTTTTTGTTTTTACTACAATCGTACCTATATACGTATATTCAAAGTTTTATGATACATTGGATAAAGTTATGATATCACAAACTAATCGGACATCATTTATTTATGTGATGAAATATACTGCTATCTGTCATGTCTAGGATCAAAATGGGTAAAACTTATAGCAAACGAGCAATTGTCACATATGATAAAATGTGATGCCTGAATCCCATGGAAATTTACTCCTCCTGGACATCCGAAAGAATTAGTTAATATTCGTCAAAAATAAGCTGTGGTGGAGTAGAAGTACATAAACTTTTATTTTATGATACCCTTATCACTTGTAAAGTGTGTTCATGAAACAACAAGATTTCTACGAATAGAGAAACTCCTTTTTTTAAAGTCGGTCATAAATAAATCTTCAATACAGATCTAATGAACTTAAAAATTTTCTTAACTATTTATATCTTTGTATAGCTAAGTAAGAAGAAAACCGTTTGCAGAAGTTTGAGCGATTTGAAAACTCTAAATGAAGCGCTGCAGAAGGAAAACATCACCAAAGACAGGTAATTTTTATAAATGTTCTCATCAGAATGTTCACTTTGTGTAGATAGCTACTGCTGCTTGCCAGTTTACTTGCAAATCAATGAATGTATTTTCAGGGAGATACAAAAGCTCAACAAAGACATGCAACAATACGAGCAGACCATCATGAACCTGAGAAGCGAACTGTCCCTTACCAAATATCATACGCCGTAAGTATTTCAAAACTCAGGGAATATGTAACAGAATATTAACTACAGGAAAAATACGTGTTCTTTCAGTGACTCTTCGAAGAAAGACGCTGAAGTAATGGCTGGTATGTGCTGTACGGGGACTGAGGTAAGCACTTTTAAGATTCATAAATAATTGTAACATTCATTGGTCCAAACACATGTATATAATGCAAATGATTTAATTGATACACAAATAGAAATATATCTTGATGTAAAATATCAACTAGATTCAGGTTGGGTCCTCTAAGTTAGTTACGTTAGAAAGTTGTATGTAGATTTTTCAATTTAGACAATTCTGGTGCTCAGGGAGCAATCATTAGCAATTTCATTTGGCATGGGATTTTAGTGCGGAGACTGGGAACCTGTTAAGGACGCCACCGCTTTGATCCGGGAAGAGACGCTCAAATACCAGGAGCGGCTTCAAAAGATGGAGGAAAATCTAAAGGTAATCAATTATGTAACATAAAAACAAACGCCTTCAATACATGGGAGAAAACTATATGCCTTTCAAGATTGATTTTATGCTAAAGATTATCTTAGTTACTTTATTTGGAAGAATTAGTCTGTAGAATAAAGACTGCTGTATTTAAAAATATCGCTAGCCATAATCTACAGTTCATCAGTTTGCGTTTTCTTTCTTTTTAACATAAATATAAATTGTACAATGTCCTTGAAATTGCAAGACCAGAACATTTCACGATTTCTCATTTTTGAGGTGTCCCCTATCTCCTCTCAGAACAGCAGCAAGAGCGTGCACGCGCTCCGCAAGGCCAATATAGTCCTGAACGAGGAGGCACAGGCCATGCGGCGCATGTGCATCGCGCTCGACGAGCAGAGCCGCGCCGCCAACGTGCGCGCGCAGTTCAAGGACGAGATCATCAAGGAGATACGAAGGCAGCTGAAGCAGGCTAAGGCTAGGGTGAGTTGGGGATTTTGGTAGATTTAATTTAATTTAGATAGCCTTGTCGTGTTTTATTTCTAGATGCCTTTGTTTCACAGGTATTTACTTATATTGAAGAGTAGGTTACCAATTATACGCTTCTCAGCTGTACTAATTTCAATCCTTTAAAGAGTAGGATTAGCTTTAATTTCGCCATATTGATCTAATGAGAATTTTGTAACGAATGTTTGGAATTAGTCTGTAGAATTTTCAATTATGTTGCTTTTTCGCGATACGTGAAGTTTTACGTGACTGGAGGTGTTGGAGCGGCAGTTTACCAATTCATTATGGAAACAGCAGAGGCCATATATTTAAGAATATTGACTGCCATAAGGCAGTATTTCTTATACAATTGATGTATAGGTTCACGGAACAGCAGAGCAGAGCTACGCCTGGTCGCAGAGCACAGGAAGTCCCCGCGCGGCGCTGGATGGAGGTGGGCAGTGCGTGTGCGTGCAGCCGCGGCGGGACGGCAGCCCCTCTGCACCCCCTGCACCCCCTGCACCCCCTGCACCCCACCCCCGCAGTGCTAGCGACGAGCCCAACACCACATGACTATTCTGCTGCTGATTTGTTGACGAAATGGACGTTTTTATAGTTTAAGGTCGTGTTTAAAGGCACTCCACATTTGGGTACTAAAAAGGTTTGCGTAGATACGTAGTTTGTAAGTACGTCACACACATTCCTCAGGTGTAAGTGGATGCATTCCTGGTGCGTCACCAAACGTAGTAGGTTTTTATTTCTCCTTTGTTTTGTTGTGTTTGTTTAGTTTTGTGTATTATTTAGCTGTCAAATTGATATAAGTAGAACCTCACTGTGGGGTCGTGTGTAGGGATAGACCTGTCGACAATGCTGCTAAGGCGGTGCCGTTGTCTCAGAGTTTATAAACGTACGCCAATTACATTTCAAGATGCACTTAACTACGCACGTCGCACTTACACAGTATATTTAAGTGGGACTTGCAAAGGATAAGTACAACGTAAGTTAATTTAAGTTATTTTGGGTGTTTCGGGCGTTGAAGCGTTAAAGTACACGTTGAGAGTCTGCGTTTAGTATTCTGCCGGTATTAAAAAGACAATGACTTTGTTTCTTTGTAATGAGATACATTTGTGTGGTTTTTACAAATAGTGCGATGTTATATCTATTTAGTTTGTATTTTTCATCAATGGTGCTTATTTTTGTTTAAGATCTATTAAAGGATATTTAAGTTCGCGGAGTTTTAATTTTTAATTTTTTTACAAGCATTTACAGATCTTCAATGATCCTAGAAAAATGTCTTCATCATAATATGGGCACGAAGTAACATTTTCGCGTCATGTGGATACTGCAATGAGGTATTCTTTATTGTTTATAATATGTGTGTTTGGACCAATGATAACAGTTTGGTTATATTCTTTTTAATCTCAATTATTTTGTAGAAATCGACGGTGTGTATAGCCACGTCTACTCCGAATATGAGTACCGAATCGACGGACATTCGACCGGAATACAACTCAGATATATCCATTATTGAGCCTGTGAGTTTGTACTCAAGTTTGTTACTACTTCTGTATCTATACCAGTCCATATACGTCCCACTGTAGGGCACGGGCCTCCTCTACAATCGTCAGTACGATTGAGAGTGGTTAGGCCATATAGTCCACCACGCTGGCCTAGTGCGGGTTGGCGGACTTACATACCATAGAATTTTTTTATAAATCGCTATGGTATGCAGGTTTCCTCACGATGTTTTCCTTCACCGTTTTAGTGCGTGGTGATTGACTATCAATACACACATGACTCCGAAAAGTCAGAGGTGTGCCCTGGGATTTGAATCCGCGACCACCGTGAACATGTTGGCAGTCGCGTCTAGTCCGTTTACCAACAGGCCACCACGCACTACTTACTACTTAAGTCTTAAAATAGCAGTTGGTATTTTTATTATAATCCAGATATAAATTGGTTATACTGTGGTGGCAAGCGCAGTAATGTTCGGAAAGAAAATGTTCTTTCAAAGGTGATAACATTACGCCATGCCAGTCCGATCGGTATTGTATAGGTATGTACCATTTGATTCCAGAGGTATTTTGTGAGCATGCCGTTCGCCTAATGGTAAGTTACACGACCGCTCATGGACAATAGAAAAACCAAGCAATAACATGAATTACAAAGCAATGCTTGGCACTTCAGGCCAGCGCAGATTGCGCGAGTCATCTTGGGACATGAGATTTTAAGTCTTCAAAACGGAACACAATGCATTTTCACTGCTGGTATGCGGAAGAAATAGACATTGCAGTGGTCCCTACTCAGGCGGCCTCTCACATCTTAAATTATATTGCGTTCATTTGTACTAATGTACGATTTAATGCCATGAGACGAAAACAAGTACCTAGGTACTATTAGACACTTGGAAACCTTTTTGTATTAACTTCTTTATATTATATTTCAGCTTAGGTTTCCGATTATGTCAACTCTTATCTTGTTTTCAGTCTCCATCGCCTCCAATCGTCGTATCAGATGATTCACTAACGCAGTTGGAAAAGACATTACTGAAGTCCTGCGACTGTTTCCATGGTACGGCGAAGTCCAGACGATCAGTTCAGGTTCAAAAGCCAGAGAAAACGGAGAAAGAGATTAATGTCGATGACTCGTTTGTGACTGGGGCGAGTAGAGACACGTAAGTATCTTTTTCTTATATTCTTGAAGATTTTTTACTGGCATGACAAAAGTATTAGTTATAAGGATTCACGTGGACGAACGACTTAGGTAAGGTTGCAGGAAGTCGCTGGACGCAGGCCGGTTCCAACAGATCGATGTGATCCACTTACAGTTGACATCTCTTTCTGTTTGAAACCCGACATACATGAACCTGACATGTGAAATACTAGCGGGGATCGCTATTAAAGGCGTCTTATCAAGTACGGGGGTTGCTATCAAGGCGGGTGTGAAATTCTTAACATTAAGTACCAACCTAGCAGATACTAAATGTTATTTAGCGACACGGGATAGCAACTACTGAATGAAATTGCAGTACTAAAACTATTAATTTATTTTTTGACGATTTATACAAATCAGGTGCTTGTTTGGTGTTAATGTCACACCACATTTGGGTACTTAAACGGGTTGTTGCCTGGGTAGATCATTAGATGTTACGTTCCCACCCATTCCTCAGTTGTAAGTGTGGCAAAAGTTGTTGATTTTTTCCACCTTTGTTTTATTTCGTTTCGGAGGAGTCCCTGTCTGTGTGTATATTTAGATTGACTTATTGTATGACTTAATCGACAAATGGAGAATGTTTCGCTATTTGATACGACAACCCTCCTTAAAGTAGAAGTCATAAGTAGTTATTATCATAAAAAGCTCTTATTTTTTACGACTGGAGAACTCTTTCCGGAAATTATATTTGAATTCACAATTCAGAGTTGGGTTACAATCTAAGTTTGTATGCATTTTTGACACGAAATGGTGTGTGTTGTTTCTGTACATACTTGACACGAATGTGGCAAGTTAATGACTCGTAAAAATGCAACACTACGCGTTTTATATCAAACGTCACTCGTAAATGTAGCAGTTTCTGAGTAAATGTCGGGACTGACCTGAATTTTTATCTCCAGGGAACACGGTTTTAAAGCAGACTCCACCAGTCGTTTTGATGTGAGTATAAATATACCCATAAATATGTAAATACACTCAAGAGTCACATAATAGTTATGTTTCCTATTAAGATTTAATAGTCTTATGTCGCGGCTCTAAGAAACTACAAGAGACTTATCTGTCTCACAAACACCTGAATCTGATACCAATATATGTGTACAGTGTAGATCATAGAAACATTTGTCGTATAACCAATTATTGCTCCATTGACTACCGAGGCTGTCAGAAATAGTGGAGTATATTTACCGATAATTGTTTTTGATGTACTACCAAATGTTCATCATTATTTGCTTTAAAAACGTATTAATATAGTCAACGCTTAGTTTAGAGAACCAACATTAACCTAGTTATAAACAAAACAAACGACAGTTCGCTCATCGCTGTCACTATTCCCGCCTAAAGCCCCATTTAACTTTTTGATTGGTAAACACGAACTAAATCCAAGCTTCGTATTTCCCAACCATTATAACTCAGTTTCAAAACAAAATCATATTATGTTGGAAAGACTCTTTTCCAGTATTGGTTTGTTGAAAACAGTATTTTCATCGCAATGAAAATTTTATAAATAATTTCACACATTTGGGGCATATACTTATGGTTGTTATTGACTTATGGTCGTAACCATAGACTTATGGTTACGTTGTACGTTATACAAATTCGAACTTTTACAGAGTAGATACATTCGTATCGTATAAAAAACTTCGATCGTCCGAAGTTTCGAACTTCATTTCGGATGAATATAGTAGGGCCCTTGGACTTCAAAGGATTTCTTCAGCTTCAAAAAAAAACTGGAATGCTTTGGATCAGCACGTCTAAATAATTAATATTAATTTTTAAACAGATTTTATGTTTGGATAAGATTTGTTTCATTATTTTCTATTTACAATTGCAGCCGGGCAGCTTAAATCGGCAGGCAACAACGTAAGTTTACATTTATCATAATAATTGGTTCCCATAGCGTAGCGGTGTGGTGACCTAAATGGTAATGTGAGGTGTCGACTGTCGGGCTCGACACTCGTTTTTGGACTAAAGTTGATGTGACGAAATTGTAAATATAGGTTAGTTTATTTTTATATTTGAATGAGGAAATTAAGAAAGCCGCGGTATATTGTTCGTTGGTTTTAAAATCATTGTTCCCTTAAAGCAATAGGTTAACACTTTTTATTTTATTTGGAAATACATACATTGCTTTGTCAAAAAAGAAGTGATTTTTTTAAAGTAGGTTTAAATACTATTTTATTTCTTAAATTTCAATTGAAATGAAGCAAGTCTTTTCCAAAAAAAGTACACTTTACAATATAAAAGAGACTAAAGAAACTTGAAAAGACACAATAATCCTCCAACTAAACTAACTCCAATTTACAGGAAATCTCAAGAAGGCAAGAAAACTTCCACCTGCAGTAAAACTTGCGAGGTCAGTATCCAAACAATTGTAAATTCAATTAACGGTCATCAGATAAAGATCTACATTATGCATAACATCATTATGTCAGCCACGGGAAATCCACTGTTAAACATAGGCCTCTCCCAAGGATCTCAACATCGACCGATTGGAAGCAGACTATATCCAGCGACTTCCTGCAACCTTAGCCAGGTCGTCCGTCCGTTTGTCGGTCCGTCCTCCTTGTAGGCGGGCGTCCGACATTCCGCTTGCCTGTACGTGGCCTCCACTCTAGAAACTTTCGGCCCCAACGGCCATCAGACATCAGTACTACGCGCTATGTGCCCGACCCACTGCCACATCAGCTTGCTAATCCAATGCATCACTTACTACTTAGTCTTAATGGTTCTCTAAATGAATAGCTCCCTTCTGAGTGCCGCTCTTTTACATTCAAGACTTACGGGTACATATAAGTTCAGGCCTGTACTCCCTAATGGGTAGGCAGAGGTATCGCTGGTGCTGACTACTTACAGCGGCGTGCACAGGATTATGATACTGGGTATGCGGCGGAGTACTCGGCACAAAAACTTTTTTTTATAGATGTTTAGCATAGCCACAGCCACGTGACGGATCTCTAAGTCGGAAACCATGCCAACAGTACAAGTCTTAGATGTACTACTATTCATGTATATCTTCTACGGAACGCAGAAAAAACAGCGATAGATCGTCGCGGCCGAAGAAATTCTAATAAGTAAATCACTACATAGTATAAAACAAAGTCGCTTTTTCTGTCCCTATGTCCCTTTGTATGCTTAAATCTAAAACTACGCAACGGATTTGATGCGGTTTTTTTTAAATAGATAGAGTGATACAAGAGGAAAGTTTATATGTATGATACGTACATATTATTGTACAGAAATCTATTTGTACCCGGGTGAAGCTGGGGCCCTACTATATAAATCCGAAACGAAGTTCGAAACTTCGGACGATCGAAGTTTATATACGATACGAATGTATCTACTTTGTAAAAGTTCGAATTTGTAAAACGTACAACGTAACCATAAGTTTATGGTTACGACCATAAGTAAATAACGACCATAAGTATATGTAGGTGCATTCGTATCGTATATAAACTTCGATCATCCGAAGTTTCGAACTTCGTTTCGTTGAATATAGTAGGGCCCCTGGGCCGGGCCACTAGTTATTAATAAACTAAAATATTATATCTACTCACCGAGTCAGCTTCAATTTTTAATAAACACACATTTTCAACACAAACCTCACAATCAAATAACATTTTAAAAAATCAACAAACGTACTAGTAAAAGCAAATCACTACAATTATTATAGAAACTCAGTAATAAACTATTGAATGTACACACTTTCAAATGCTAAAATGCAAAATATTTTAAGAAAACTATAATTAAACTGACACAAACAAAATAATAAACAATGCTCATCACATGAAAAAAGCAAAATGGCCCCCGCGAAACACAAAAAAATTGTGCTATTTAAAGTTTTAAACAAATAAAACCTTACCGAACAAAAATGCATAATGTGCATTTTGCGCAATTCATTACATTTCCGTCTACTATTTTTACTAGGATTATAGGCAACGAACATTACCGATTACTCCCGAAAACAGCCGAACGCTCATAGCCTGCCGCAGGAGTCGCGCCTTTCGATATGCATGGGTGTGTGCGTTTGCGACTGTGCACGGACACCAAAATTACTACACACACGCAAACAAATGTCATGCGGGACGCGGCGGCATTACTTGGTTGATATTATTTTACTTTGCAGCGCCGCTTGTTTGTCGTATAGCAACTCTTAATGTTTGTGTGCTTGCAAATAGTTGCTATTTATAAAATATTAGGCGTTTTTAAGTTATTATATTTTGTTTATTTATTTATTTACTATTGATTAAAGTCATCTAAGACGTACGTACGTTATAATAAAATATCTGTGAATGGCAAGTAAAGCACTGCATTTCTGCCTACAAGGAGCGCACGCCCCTGACTACTTACAATTCACCTATCTTATTTCCTTGCAAGTTGCATTATGTGCTGGGAGGACGTCATCCCCACTATATAAGTATTTAACACTATGTCATATCGAGTGTTATGTTTCTAAAAAAACAAGTTAATTATGATTCGAGTTTCTTCAACATACATTTCTAATTCTATTTTGTCTGTAGAGAGGATGACAACCTGCTGTAAGAATACGTAGGTGAGTGGAAGCATGTTTTTAGGTTTGTGTGCAGTGTTTAGGGGATGGCTCCTGTTATTATTTTCTGTCTTGTCATTATTTAAGTATCTAGACCCCACTACACTTCTTTTAAATCAGTTTAGCATTTAATAAAAAATATCTGAAAACCATATGTTTACCCTTGCGGGCGTCGAACCCGCAACCTTCATCGTGGAAAGCCATCTTTAGCCGCTGCGCCAATCAACCGTCACTAATGCATATTTTGTGTGGTCCGTTTATTTTTGTTTTGTCAGTCATGTTTAAATATCGTTACTGGGGATCAGTAAATAATTTCTCTTCTTTATATTAATGAATAGTGGACCGTTTTGGTTTCGCCCGGAGAGATTCACTCCACTCCAGAATCAACTTATTTCCCATACTGCTTTGTAGCTTTATAGTTTTTCCTGTTCTTCCCACTCTATTTTATCCCGTCCCGTGACTGTTTTTTTTTATTACAAAAATCCCATGAAAATCTCGCAATTTTTTCTCACATTTGAAAATACTCTTTAAACTTTCTCATCCCTTTTCTATTGATTTGGATTATAAGAAAATTTCAAAAGTTATATCAAAATTATACCTAGCCGTTTCTTAAGTGATGACTTTTATCAAGGAAGTTTTCAAATTTATACCGAATATAGTAATGATTGTAAACATGAGTCCTTGGACGTTTAAATTTCCATTAGTATCAACTAGTTTCGTCATTAGAAGATAGTATAGTGGAGGTGTGTCGAAACCCCGGCGGACGTCGCGACGGAAACCAACGCGCGCCGCACCAAATATATTTTTTACTTTTGTCACTAATGAATGGAGCTGATCTACAGTGTGTTCTTTATACTTTTTACTATTTTCTCAATTTTTTTACTGGGTCAGGTTTACGGCTCTACAAACAGTAATGTACATGTATATTAATGAACGTAGGTTCTCACCTCAAATAGGTCGATTACTGGGTATTTTTCTAACATTCATTCAAAGTCTAGATCAATAAAATTACTTTGCCGTTAATTATATGTCTGTTTACTATGATTTACTGTGTCTGCTTTTATTGTTTTTGAATTGGAATTGGCGAAAAAGAGCATCATACTTAAGAAAGCTGTATATCCCAAATGTATCGAGACAATGTATCTAGATTAAACTTGCCACAAATAAATAAATAGTAAATGTATGAAATACTTTCAAGTTTAAAATATCCAAATAAACCTGAAACCAAAAATAAACTAAATAAACTTGTACTCCTAATGAATCCGTTCGCAACAAACGCAGCTGGCCTTAAATTCTTAAAAATAAAAGTCCCTAGTTGATGTATCGACAGAAATACAACAGCCGCTATCCCTTACGTTCAAGTGGGGCACCATCCTTCCGCCCTTCGGAGTAAAAATAGCGGGTGCAGTAGACGTGACGCTTCGCCGGGGATCGACGCGACTCGCGAAAGCTTTTGCAAGCAAAATGATGTTCAATGGGATTATTATGTGTGGTGATTCTGACAGTGATTTTACTAAGGTATTTCCATTGACTTCAATGGTGTGTGCAATTTGAAATTTTGTAACCGTGTTGTTCCGTCGAAATGTTGGACAATTTGTCAACATCTTTATTGTGATTTATGTTGACGGTGTTAATATGTGTGATGCGTTGATTTTTGCGGGAGATAAAATGAGTTGTATGAAATAAAAGAATGCTTTTACGGCTTTTAAAAACTCGCAATGTGATTTTTAAGTTATTGATCAATACCTCGAATATCTAATTTAGAAAATTAACTACACGATATTTTATTTTACTTTTATTTGACAACATTTATGAGAAATATTCATTAGGAGTACGATATCCGAAAAAAAATTGAATTGGTGTGATAACAAGGTGGTTTTATTACTTACAAATTATTGCATTTCTTATAATATGCAGTTATGTTTGTGGTGTTATATTAAGGTGTTTATAAACATTATTTGGATCCTTTTTATTCGTAATAAAAAACTAAATAATTAAGAAGAAGAATTTGTAATTTGCATTAAATTAAGAATGAATTAATTCTATGCTATGCATAACCATATTACATCATGCGCTTTCATTTATTAATACTAGTGGTCGCCTAGTGGTCGAAATTCGACCAAATCAAGAAGAGAAAAAGTTTTTACCTGTATGATGATGTTGTTATTCTGATAATTCGTGCACATTTTTTGTACCTGAATGTTGTTATTGCAGATTGCTGCTACAGAACTTTCTTTATGCATATAATGATAGTCCGTGTACATTTAAATGTATCTTACTGCTACACAATTTGTATAAGCGCTCAGCATTTCACGTAGTATTCGTTAAATAAATCTTTTCTGTTTGACATTCAACAAAACCACAGTAAACAATTTTTTCTGATTGACATTCAACGATGTCTTTAATAAACCAAAGAAACAATTTGACCAAAGAGTATGTATACGTGTACAAATACTTGTGTATGCGTGTGTCAAATGCATGCTGGTTTATTTATTGATTTTATGTACTTTTTATGCTTTTTTTTTATATTACATTTAATATTAGGCCTAATATTAATATTATTGCCTCATTTATAATTAATATTCTCTTTTAATATTAATATTATTACCTCATTAGGCAAATAAAACCTTTTTTTGATATGTCTATGTCAGAAGAACAAAATAAAAAAGAAAAGAATCAATTTGACACCAGAGTATGTATGCGTGTACAAATACTTGTGTATGGATGTGTGTGTGAAATGCATGGCAGTGTGTGTAATGTTTTATTTTTTGATTTAATGTACTTTATAAGCATTATTATTGAAAAATATTAGCATTCTCCACTTCTCCTACACATAAACTATAAGTGTGCCAAATTTTATGCTCCTGCGTCCGCGCAGTTTTCGTAAAAAGGGATCCAAAGTTTTTGCATCACGTATTAATATATAGATTATTTTTTCGAATAAATTTATTGAAGTATTTTTTTATTCATGTTTCTATTTATCAATTAAACTTTTTATTACGGGTATTTTATGATAGATGTTGAAACCATAAAGTGATCGATTTACAAAGACCTCCGTCGGAAGTAAACTGTGTTAAAAAACAGTCGTCGAATATTTGTTTGGCAAGTTTTTATGAAACCGTTTGTAAACACATTTGGCTCAAAATAGCACGTGTCTGCATTTGTGTATGTTTGCCGAGTTCTGTATTTTTTAACGTGAAACAGAATATGTCACAAAATCCATACTACTTAGTGTTAAGGTCTCATCTTAAGAACTTGTAACTTAAAGTTAGAAACAACTGTTGCATTGATTTTTTAAATATGGCCGGTTAAAAAAAGCAAATTGAATCCAAATAAACATACGAATTATATATGTATAAACTTTTCTATAACAAACACACTTGCCCTTAAACCTCCCAGTATATAAATAAAATTTATCAACACTCGGTGAAGGAGTTGAAGTATTGACAGAAATACAACAGCCGCTAGCCCGTAAAAATCTCCGGTTCTTTGAATATTTACTGTTAATTTAAAATGTCCAAGAATCACACAACACCTAATAGCCATTAAAATACACACTTTATCTCTTAATTCATAATCGTTATAAACTTTGAAGGGGCTTTTGGTCCTAGAGCACTCAGGGCTGAAAGCAATTTTGGTAAGTTACGTTGACTATATTTGTCACTGACTGCCTCTGTGGCGTAGTTGTACTAAGGTTACAAAGCTCAGGTCTCAGGCTTGAAACCCGCGGGTTTTCTATTAATTATCAGCTCGGAGTCAGAAATTTGTGCCTGATATGACGATTAGCTCGTTGCCTATCATATCGTAGTAGGGAACATACAAGGCGAAGTGTGGGTGTCCTGGTGGCACCTCTGCTTACTCCTTTTAGAAAAAAGGAGTGCGTTTATGTATTTGCTTCAGAAGTCTCATAAAGACACTTAAGAAATTTCGAAAAAAATATACGAGGCATTAATTGGTAACACAGTAAAAAAACCTCAAGCAGTGTGCAGGATGTTAATAATGTTTTGTATGGCAGGAGAGCGTGGCGGACAGCTTAAACGGCTCCTGCGACAGCGCCAGAGCGCAGTACTACCACAACAAACTACTCGCCACCTTGCAGATTGTGAGTTTACTTACATCATCCATCCATCCATCAGCCAAGGGAAGTCCACTGCTGAACACAGGCGCCTCTCCCAGTGATTTCCACAGTAACTTGATCTTATTTACAACTTGTTTGTATTTGCTAGTTGATGCTTAGGCGCGTGATGTCGAGGTAATAAGACTTTTCATCAATGTTGCAGAATGCTTTGCCTTTACTTTTACGATAGGCTGCTTGACAACAACGCTTTGTAGAGTAAACATTCAATCAGTAGACTAGGAGTCACATGATTAATTTTGGAAACTTCTACGATTTGAAAAAGACATTGAATCATCACAAATAAATGATAACATGGGCATTGGGTACCATGGTAAAAATATTAGTATTTCTATACCTGTATATTTGTATTGTATTCAGTTGGAGAATAAAGAAGAAACGGTGAGAGTCCAGAGTGAAAGTCTGGCGGTGGCGGAAGCCCGTATAGCATCTCTAACAACGCGCATTTCAGAGCTAAGACGAGAGGTGGACAGAAAGGATAGAGAGGTAAGTTCTTCTTTTGCCAAATACGAAGCTAGGCGCGATTTTACTAGTTCAATGTTGGTGAAACACCGTACAGTTCTAGATTCCTATGTTGGTTTTATTTTTCCAGTTACTAAGTGTGCAAAAATCGGTTGACGAGCGTGAAGTGATGAAAACTGATGTCTCTATCATGGCAATGACGCAGGTAATTTTTGTGAGCAACTTTTTTTACTGGTAGGGAAAAGTGAAGATGCTCACTTGTGCAAGTCATTATGGGTTCTAGTTGTGTACAGTGGATACGAAAACCCAATTATAACCTAAACTATGTGATATCCTTCGTTTAAGCTGAAGAATGGCGGATGTCTCTCAGCTGCCATTATGAATAACAAAACTTAATCAACGTTTTATTTCCTCTTAACAAGGTTTAACTAATTTGCGTTTATATGGTTGATTATGAATAAGGAGGGATATGTGTATTTTGAGTAATGTTCATCTTCGATTTGGTTCAAGTCAGACAGTTTTTTTTATTCTATTACGTTCGTTTGGTTCGATGTGTTTTTTATGTTAGTCAGAAAAAAGAAGCTTCATTTACTCCGTTAGTATTTTTTATTAATATAATGTATTTAATGATGAATATTTAAATCAGTAATGCTTAATATCAGTATTTGGTGAATTTATATGGATTATAGGAGAAGGAACAGCGGAATGTGATCAACACTCTTCAAGACAATTTGGCTGTTATTGAAGACTTGTACCGGGAGTGTTTCTATGAGGTAAGGCACCTTGTAATTGATCTAATGTAACGACATGGCAGTAATTAATGGCTGTGAATATTTTAAATAAGAAGTGGTGGAGTTCTCTATGTTAGTCTAAACATGCAACAAGGTCATGATTAAGGTCACTTCAAATAAAATTAATTTCATCTTTCATTGTAATAAAAGTATGCTTTATTAGAAGTTTAGAACCATGAAATATATACCAAGCTCTTTCCAGACTGCGAAACAGGAGTGTTTGATTGATATGCTTCGTAAGTCGTACTTGGACGTCCGTATAATGGATAAGGAGAAGGCGGAACAAATAGACAAACTGCACGCGGTCATTGACAACCAAAGGTGGTCGCTCGAAAGGTGCCAGGTAAGGACAACATTCAGCAGTTTCAAAAATATTAGTATTGTATTTTAGATGACCCTCTTTTTATTGGTGACAATAGGTAGAAGTAAATGTTCTCACAGTATTTATAATGACATATAAATAGTTTTTTTCTTGGATATTACTTCCCATTTAGTAAGAAAGACGAAATATTAATTAAATGTCGATGCTTACACTACTTCATCACAATTTTATGAAATTCCTCAATAGAATTGTCGAAAGTTTTTAAGTATGTTTGCATTGCTATGAAAATTATATATCTTTAGACATCTGGTTTTATTACAGGACATCGCATTGGAAGTTGAGAATTTGAAAATGGAGATATCAAATTTTCTTAACAGCTCCAATAATGATTCGGTAATTTTTAAATTTTATTTCATTCATTTTGTTTTTTTCATTTTAACCCCCAAGTTTACATTGGTCAGTTGAATTTTTCTTCAAGGCAAAAATCTTTTTTTTGGCACCAAAAGATTAGATAATCCTTCTAGAAATCCATAATCCAACTGCAGAAACTCCTGATTGACTATTTGATGGATTTATATCTGTCCATTTATGCCCTAAGGGCCGCACTCAAAGACGTTTAATGTTTGAACAATTCAATTATTCCTTGGTACAGTTTTCTTCGTAAAATCTATACCAGCAGTAATGATTTAATTAGCAATAACAATTTCTGAACACTGCAGTAAACTCTCTCATTTGAACTCTTCATTGTATCTTATAGAGGAGTAGTGAATTAATTTCCTATCAAGTGTATTTCTGTGCAGGGCATGTGGGAACGTAGTGACGCGTCCGTGGCGTCCGGCGTGGGCGAGGACTTGCAAGACATCATGGCGCATTTGTTGCGACTCAGGGAAATGCTCAATGTATGTGACCGCCATAAATAACAAGCATGGACTAATTTCAGGGGTGGTGGACCTTATGCAGGAATGAAATTAATAAATGATTAAGAGATTAAGAAGCTAGTCTTAATGAGTGGAGTAAAGGAATAATCAGCTTTTAAAATATGCATGTTCTAGAATTATGCTTGCAATTTGAAGTTATTTGGCTGTGTGTTATAAAACATTATTTATTAACTAGCTGTGGGACCCGGCTTCGCCCGGGTGCAGATAGCTATTGAGTCCAGTATTGATTTGGCAACAACATATTATTTCGCGTAATAACTATATTTCCCGTCCCGTTCTATCCGGTTTATGTCCCGTCTCATTCAGTCACATGATGAAATTTTAATTATCATTTATTTTCAGTTTTTAGTATTAGCTTTATAGAAAAATTTCTTTATAAACAATATTTTGTAAATGTGATATTTATTCGTTGGTGGTAGAAGAAGCGCCCGACGTGACAGCCCAGTGGTGGCATGCGCGTGAGCTGCGCGCGGGCATTGCAACATTACTTTATTTATCTAAAATAAAATAATTTTTCTAAAATAAATGTAGCCTAAGTTACTGCTTGTTATATCAGCTACCTGACAAAAAAAGTCCCGTCAAAATCGGTCCAGCCATTTCAGAGATTAGCCGGAACAAACAGACAGAAAATAACTTTTCTAAAATAAATGTAGCCTAAGTTACTCCTTGTTATATCAGCTACCTGACAAAAAAAGTCCCGTCAAAATCGGTCAAGCCATTTCAGAGATTAGCCGGAACAAACAGACAGACAGACAGACATAAAAATTTTAAATATCACTTATATTGATTTGGATTAGAAGGATTACATGTAGTTAATATAATTGCGAATAGCTCACGAATTTGATTTGCTGTTGCACTTTGAGCTGCTTCATTCATAGCTAAGTCCCAATGATTATCGTTTTCAAGTAGACCCAATCTTTGACATGCTTCGCGATATGTATCACAAACGTAACCATTGACAGTTTTTAAGTCTTCAAAACACGTTGGGCCACGAATGTTGTGAAGTAATAAACGTAGATAGAAACATTCAGCGTTTTTTGGATGCACTGTGTAGACTCGTCCTATTGTGCTACTCTTAAACACTCCATCATGTCCTTCTACTGGCATTCCACGTTTCCGGGGATTAAATTGTTTACTTGTTGTATTCCATGTATAATAGCTGGGTACTTCTGAGTAAAATAAAGTCTTAGCAAATGGGTCATTCTGACATAGTTCAAAAAATGCTGTTAAAGTTGTTCATGTTGGTGGTTCCGTCGCAACTTTTTGTGCCGTTTCTGTAGTGAAAAATACACGTTGTCCATTTTCTAGGTGGACGGAGAAATGAAGAACCGGTGGATCTCGATCGTGTATTGGAAAACTCAAAATTCGCCAAACCGCTTCATTGGTATTAATGTAACGACCCATTTGATACTGTACTATTTCATCTTGTTGGTTTTCTTTGGTTATCGTAAAGACAGCCATATCACTGCCTTTATTAATATATTTGCATACATATTTTATCGATTTAACAGAACTACAGTATTCAACATTGATATGGGCATTAAACATTTTAGATAGAAGTGGATTATATGGTACTACCCATTGATTGTTAACTTGAATTTCTTCATTACCTCGTATTTTTATTTTAGCCGTAAATCCACCCTGTTCTGGTGATCGACGTCTATATTTAGGATATCCATCTTCGCCTGTAACTGTTTCGTTCAAAAATGGCTTTGGATAACGTTTCGTACATTTTTCATCTTTCATGCATGGAGAATTCCTATTTAGTTCACCACACGGGCCATGAACCATGTTTTTTACGATTATACTATAAAGATCAGGATCTTCTTATGGGTTTGGAAATTCAGCTTTGATGATATCGTCTATTTGATTTGGTCGAATTTTATTTTGAAGCCAAATTAAGTTGTGAGAATGTGGCAGTCCTCGTTTCTGCCATTCAATTGAATACATCCGGCAGATAACAGCACCAAATATTTGATTTTTCACGAAGGCTTTAATAAAGTTAATTTGTTTTTGACGAAAAACTCGGGCAATAATATCATGACGATCGCTGGCCGTTTGTCCATATTGTAATTCTTCTTTGATTTCCACCCATGAAGGATTACATGTAAATGTTATAAATAAATCTGGTCTGCCGTGTTTTCTGACATAAGTTATCGCATCCTGAGCATATTCTTGCATGTGACGTGGACTTCCAGTAAATGTCGATGGCAAGATGACCAATTTTCCCATGTTATCAACGTTTCCATCATTTATCATTGCATCTCTCAAATGAATGTATTCATCCGAACGCAATTTTCGTTGATTATAGCGAATATATTCTAATCTTTCCGTCTCAATTTTGGCATACATGTCTACAATAAACTGCTGAAGTAACTGTCGACAATTTAAAATATGGTTATATTCACGATTTCTAGTCATAATTCGATAAGCATAAAATTGCATAGCTGATACTTTTTTGTTAGTTTCGACACCTGTAGTTGGATCAACTTGTTGAATATTGAAGTGATAACGATCCTCACCTTGCCAAAAAATTATCGGATACTGTAGCGCATCATAACTACGATGTGTTTCAGCAATACGTTGCAGTTTATCACTTCGGCGTTGAATAATAATATCACGACGACTAAATTCATTATCAACAACTACTACAGCAATTTCGTTCGTTTGAGGTGCATTAAACCTTCGTTCGTGTTGACCGGTTGGTCTTTTATCTGCTCGAATGACGATCTTATAATTATCTGCAGCCATTTGGTCTAGGGAAGTCTTGAACACATTAATTAGTTGATTATGATTATGAAGAAGACATTGTAACTTTTGAATAATATCTCGGTTTAGTCCCTGAAAATGAGAGGAACGTTGATCTGCTTCAAGTTCTTCGTTACCAACAAAGTATATTTGTAGAAATTTTGGAGTTTCATTGGACATCGGCAGAAGTGAGCCTATTCGGTGGAAAATTTGACCTTGAACCTTGAAAATTGGGTTAAAATTTTCTTCATGGCATATCAATGATGCTCCAAATGAAGTCATTTGAAAACAACAGTTGTATCGACGTATATTTTGTAGAAAATGATTGGAATCTGGTGTGTTGTTAGTCATATATGTGAGTAATGGTGGTGGTGGTACATCTAATGCTGGTAAATTGACTTTACCACTCGAGCAGCACATACCAGCAGTTTCGCCTTTAAATTTCCGGGCATGACAATACTCGCATATCGTATCCATTTTTCCGATGACGCCATCTGAATGTTCACTGTATTGTATTTTGCAATCATAATGGAAAGCCTGAAGTTCTAGACTTTTAATCTTAGATGTAGCAGCTCGTTGTTGACGTAGAGTGGCCATTTTGTCTTTACTTTTGCTCTTTTCCACTTCACGTGGAACAACAGACTGACGATTTCGGATTGATCTTACTTGTAATCGCGTTTCATCGTTAGTGCATGCTCTTTCTTCTTCAGTCTGATTTCCTCTAATTCTGTTCACCCCTTCACGAATATTCGAAAGCCGTTGCTCTCTTTGTTCTTCTGTTTCATTTTGTCGTGCTGCTTTCTTTTTTTTTTGAAACCGCTAGAGGTTTCGTAAATATTTTTTTACGTTTTGGCATTGTGCATGTGCAATGAAAAAAAGTTATACATAACAATCAGTCTCTTGACTGAAAAACACGATAGAACTGACGAAAAGTCACTGGAGTTCGCTTTATATACTGTCAAAGATCGAAATTTCTAGAGCCAGAACACTCTAGAATATTCAAATAGTTCGGTCGTTTCCACTTGTCGAAATTACTTGAAATAGATCAATCACTGTTCACTCGTACTCTTATCGATCTTTACTCGACTGAAAACACGATAGAACTGACGAAAAGTCACTGGAGTTTGCTTTATATACTGTCAAAGATCGAAATTTCTAGAGCCAGAACACTCTAGAATATTCAAAATGTTCGGTTCTAGGCTTTTTAGAAGTTTCGAGATCATTCCAGAAAATTTTAGAACGATCTAGAACATTCCGGATCGATTTAAACGGTTCTAGGCTTTTTGGAAGTTTCGAGATCATTCCAGAAAATTTTAGAACGATCTAGCACATTCCGGATCGATTTCAACGGTTCTAGGCTTTTTGGAAGTTTCGAGATCATTCCAGAAAATTTTAGAACGATCTAGAACATTCCGGATCGATTTTAAACGGTTCTAGGCTTTTTGGAAGTTTCGAGATCATTCCAGAAAATTTTAGAACGATCTAGAACAGTGATTCTCAACCACTGTGCCGCGGCACTTTTGTGTGCCGTCAAATTTCAAAAGTGTGCCGCCAAATTTTGCAAATATATAATAATGTTAATATTATTAAATTATATCAGTTAAAAAGAAAAATATTTTTAACATGAATATGTATTTAAATCTACAAAAAAGTTAATTATTTTATTATTTGCTTTGCAACGCGTTTTTTCTTAGTGCCAAATTGTGATGAAGCGGCGTGCATAGCAATAGGAATATGTCTCAAGGCGCTCTTTGTGTGCCGCCAAATTTTGAAATCGTTAAATATGTGCCGCAACAAAAAAAGGTTGAGAATCACTGATCTAGAACATTCCGGATCGATTTCAACGGTTCTAGGCTTTTGAAAGTTTCGAGATCATTCCAGAAAATTTTAGAACGATCTGGAACATTCCGGATCGATTTCAACGGTTCTAGGCTTTTTGGAAGTTTCGAGATCATTCCAGAAAATTTTAGAACGTTCTAGAACATTCTAGATTGATTATATCAGTTGCACACTTTCTGGAGCTTTTTAGATCACTCCAGAAATATTCAGAACTTCCCCTAAGTTCACATAAGTTAGAGAAGGACAGATATATATTTTTTTACATTTTCGCCACCCACAACCACTCACTTCCACCCACCCCGACCAAACTCCCTTATTCACACCTGGAGACCAAGGGGTATTCACCACCCCAACGGGGAATTGATCGGAGTTGTGGATGATAGAGAAAACCGTGGATTTACGTACTAACATTAGCATTTTATATATATACTAGCTGTGGGACCCGGCTTCGCCCGGGTGCAGATAGCTATTGAGTCCAGTATTGATTTGGCAACAACATATTATTTCGCGTAATAACTATATTTCCCGTCCCGTTCTATCCGGTTTATGTCCCGTCTCATTCAGTCACATGATGAAATTTTAATTATCATTTATTTTCAGTTTTTAGTATTAGCTTTATAGAAAAATTTCTTTATAAACAATATTTTGTAAATGTGATATTTATTCGTTGGTGGTAGAAGAAGCGCCCGACGTGACAGCCCAGTGGTGGCATGCGCGTGAGCTGCGCGCGGGCATTGCAACATTACTTTATTTATCTAAAATAAAATAATTTTTCTAAAATAAATGTAGCCTAAGTTACTGCTTGTTATATCAGCTACCTGACAAAAAAAGTCCCGTCAAAATCGGTCCAGCCATTTCAGAGATTAGCCGGAACAAACAGACAGAAAATAACTTTTCTAAAATAAATGTAGCCTAAGTTACTCCTTGTTATATCAGCTACCTGACAAAAAAAGTCCCGTCAAAATCGGTCAAGCCATTTCAGAGATTAGCCGGAACAAACAGACAGACAGACAGACATAAAAATTTTAAATATCACTTATATTGATTTGGATTAGAAGGATTACATGTAGTTAATATAATTGCGAATAGCTCACGAATTTGATTTGCTGTTGCACTTTGAGCTGCTTCATTCATAGCTAAGTCCCAATGATTATCGTTTTCAAGTAGACCCAATCTTTGACATGCTTCGCGATATGTATCACAAACGTAACCATTGACAGTTTTTAAGTCTTCAAAACACGTTGGGCCACGAATGTTGTGAAGTAATAAACGTAGATAGAAACATTCAGCGTTTTTTGGATGCACTGTGTAGACTCGTCCTATTGTGCTACTCTTAAACACTCCATCATGTCCTTCTACTGGCATTCCACGTTTCCGGGGATTAAATTGTTTACTTGTTGTATTCCATGTATAATAGCTGGGTACTTCTGAGTAAAATAAAGTCTTAGCAAATGGGTCATTCTGACATAGTTCAAAAAATGCTGTTAAAGTTGTTCATGTTGGTGGTTCCGTCGCAACTTTTTGTGCCGTTTCTGTAGTGAAAAATACACGTTGTCCATTTTCTAGGTGGACGGAGAAATGAAGAACCGGTGGATCTCGATCGTGTATTGGAAAACTCAAAATTCGCCAAACCGCTTCATTGGTATTAATGTAACGACCCATTTGATACTGTACTATTTCATCTTGTTGGTTTTCTTTGGTTATCGTAAAGACAGCCATATCACTGCCTTTATTAATATATTTGCATACATATTTTATCGATTTAACAGAACTACAGTATTCAACATTGATATGGGCATTAAACATTTTAGATAGAAGTGGATTATATGGTACTACCCATTGATTGTTAACTTGAATTTCTTCATTACCTCGTATTTTTATTTTAGCCGTAAATCCACCCTGTTCTGGTGATCGACGTCTATATTTAGGATATCCATCTTCGCCTGTAACTGTTTCGTTCAAAAATGGCTTTGGATAACGTTTCGTACATTTTTCATCTTTCATGCATGGAGAATTCCTATTTAGTTCACCACACGGGCCATGAACCATGTTTTTTACGATTATACTATAAAGATCAGGATCTTCTTATGGGTTTGGAAATTCAGCTTTGATGATATCGTCTATTTGATTTGGTCGAATTTTATTTTGAAGCCAAATTAAGTTGTGAGAATGTGGCAGTCCTCGTTTCTGCCATTCAATTGAATACATCCGGCAGATAACAGCACCAAATATTTGATTTTTCACGAAGGCTTTAATAAAGTTAATTTGTTTTTGACGAAAAACTCGGGCAATAATATCATGACGATCGCTGGCCGTTTGTCCATATTGTAATTCTTCTTTGATTTCCACCCATGAAGGATTACATGTAAATGTTATAAATAAATCTGGTCTGCCGTGTTTTCTGACATAAGTTATCGCATCCTGAGCATATTCTTGCATGTGACGTGGACTTCCAGTAAATGTCGATGGCAAGATGACCAATTTTCCCATGTTATCAACGTTTCCATCATTTATCATTGCATCTCTCAAATGAATGTATTCATCCGAACGCAATTTTCGTTGATTATAGCGAATATATTCTAATCTTTCCGTCTCAATTTTGGCATACATGTCTACAATAAACTGCTGAAGTAACTGTCGACAATTTAAAATATGGTTATATTCACGATTTCTAGTCATAATTCGATAAGCATAAAATTGCATAGCTGATACTTTTTTGTTAGTTTCGACACCTGTAGTTGGATCAACTTGTTGAATATTGAAGTGATAACGATCCTCACCTTGCCAAAAAATTATCGGATACTGTAGCGCATCATAACTACGATGTGTTTCAGCAATACGTTGCAGTTTATCACTTCGGCGTTGAATAATAATATCACGACGACTAAATTCATTATCAACAACTACTACAGCAATTTCGTTCGTTTGAGGTGCATTAAACCTTCGTTCGTGTTGACCGGTTGGTCTTTTATCTGCTCGAATGACGATCTTATAATTATCTGCAGCCATTTGGTCTAGGGAAGTCTTGAACACATTAATTAGTTGATTATGATTATGAAGAAGACATTGTAACTTTTGAATAATATCTCGGTTTAGTCCCTGAAAATGAGAGGAACGTTGATCTGCTTCAAGTTCTTCGTTACCAACAAAGTATATTTGTAGAAATTTTGGAGTTTCATTGGACATCGGCAGAAGTGAGCCTATTCGGTGGAAAATTTGACCTTGAACCTTGAAAATTGGGTTAAAATTTTCTTCATGGCATATCAATGATGCTCCAAATGAAGTCATTTGAAAACAACAGTTGTATCGACGTATATTTTGTAGAAAATGATTGGAATCTGGTGTGTTGTTAGTCATATATGTGAGTAATGGTGGTGGTGGTACATCTAATGCTGGTAAATTGACTTTACCACTCGAGCAGCACATACCAGCAGTTTCGCCTTTAAATTTCCGGGCATGACAATACTCGCATATCGTATCCATTTTTCCGATGACGCCATCTGAATGTTCACTGTATTGTATTTTGCAATCATAATGGAAAGCCTGAAGTTCTAGACTTTTAATCTTAGATGTAGCAGCTCGTTGTTGACGTAGAGTGGCCATTTTGTCTTTACTTTTGCTCTTTTCCACTTCACGTGGAACAACAGACTGACGATTTCGGATTGATCTTACTTGTAATCGCGTTTCATCGTTAGTGCATGCTCTTTCTTCTTCAGTCTGATTTCCTCTAATTCTGTTCACCCCTTCACGAATATTCGAAAGCCGTTGCTCTCTTTGTTCTTCTGTTTCATTTTGTCGTGCTGCTTTCTTTTTTTTTTGAAACCGCTAGAGGTTTCGTAAATATTTTTTTACGTTTTGGCATTGTGCATGTGCAATGAAAAAAAGTTATACATAACAATCAGTCTCTTGACTGAAAAACACGATAGAACTGACGAAAAGTCACTGGAGTTCGCTTTATATACTGTCAAAGATCGAAATTTCTAGAGCCAGAACACTCTAGAATATTCAAATAGTTCGGTCGTTTCCACTTGTCGAAATTACTTGAAATAGATCAATCACTGTTCACTCGTACTCTTATCGATCTTTACTCGACTGAAAACACGATAGAACTGACGAAAAGTCACTGGAGTTTGCTTTATATACTGTCAAAGATCGAAATTTCTAGAGCCAGAACACTCTAGAATATTCAAAATGTTCGGTTCTAGGCTTTTTAGAAGTTTCGAGATCATTCCAGAAAATTTTAGAACGATCTAGAACATTCCGGATCGATTTCAACGGTTCTAGGCTTTTTGGAAGTTTCGAGATCATTCCAGAAAATTTTAGAACGATCTAGCACATTCCGGATCGATTTCAACGGTTCTAGGCTTTTTGGAAGTTTCGAGATCATTCCAGAAAATTTTAGAACGATCTAGAACATTCCGGATCGATTTTAAACGGTTCTAGGCTTTTTGGAAGTTTCGAGATCATTCCAGAAAATTTTAGAACGATCTAGAACAGTGATTCTCAACCACTGTGCCGCGGCACTTTTGTGTGCCGTCAAATTTCAAAAGTGTGCCGCCAAATTTTGCAAATATATAATAATGTTAATATTATTAAATTATATCAGTTAAAAAGAAAAATATTTTTAACATGAATATGTATTTAAATCTACAAAAAAGTTAATTATTTTATTATTTGCTTTGCAACGCGTTTTTTCTTAGTGCCAAATTGTGATGAAGCGGCGTGCATAGCAATAGGAATATGTCTCAAGGCGCTCTTTGTGTGCCGCCAAATTTTGAAATCGTTAAATATGTGCCGCAACAAAAAAAGGTTGAGAATCACTGATCTAGAACATTCCGGATCGATTTCAACGGTTCTAGGCTTTTGAAAGTTTCGAGATCATTCCAGAAAATTTTAGAACGATCTGGAACATTCCGGATCGATTTCAACGGTTCTAGGCTTTTTGGAAGTTTCGAGATCATTCCAGAAAATTTTAGAACGTTCTAGAACATTCTAGATTGATTATATCAGTTGCACACTTTCTGGAGCTTTTTAGATCACTCCAGAAATATTCAGAACTTCCCCTAAGTTCACATAAGTTAGAGAAGGACAGATATATATTTTTTTACATTTTCGCCACCCACAACCACTCACTTCCACCCACCCCGACCAAACTCCCTTATTCACACCTGGAGACCAAGGGGTATTCACCACCCCAACGGGGAATTGATCGGAGTTGTGGATGATAGAGAAAACCGTGGATTTACGTACTAACATTAGCATTTTATATATATACTAGCTGTGGGACCCGGCTTCGCCCGGGTGCAGATAGCTATTGAGTCCAGTATTGATTTGGCAACAACATATTATTTCGCGTAATAACTATATTTCCCGTCCCGTTCTATCCGGTTTATGTCCCGTCTCATTCAGTCACATGATGAAATTTTAATTATCATTTATTTTCAGTTTTTAGTATTAGCTTTATAGAAAAATTTCTTTATAAACAATATTTTGTAAATGTGATATTTATTCGTTGGTGGTAGAAGAAGCGCCCGACGTGACAGCCCAGTGGTGGCATGCGCGTGAGCTGCGCGCGGGCATTGCAACATTACTTTATTTATCTAAAATAAAATAATTTTTCTAAAATAAATGTAGCCTAAGTTACTGCTTGTTATATCAGCTACCTGACAAAAAAAGTCCCGTCAAAATCGGTCCAGCCATTTCAGAGATTAGCCGGAACAAACAGACAGAAAATAACTTTTCTAAAATAAATGTAGCCTAAGTTACTCCTTGTTATATCAGCTACCTGACAAAAAAAGTCCCGTCAAAATCGGTCAAGCCATTTCAGAGATTAGCCGGAACAAACAGACAGACAGACAGACATAAAAATTTTAAATATCACTTATATTGATTTGGATTAGAAGGATTACATGTAGTTAATATAATTGCGAATAGCTCACGAATTTGATTTGCTGTTGCACTTTGAGCTGCTTCATTCATAGCTAAGTCCCAATGATTATCGTTTTCAAGTAGACCCAATCTTTGACATGCTTCGCGATATGTATCACAAACGTAACCATTGACAGTTTTTAAGTCTTCAAAACACGTTGGGCCACGAATGTTGTGAAGTAATAAACGTAGATAGAAACATTCAGCGTTTTTTGGATGCACTGTGTAGACTCGTCCTATTGTGCTACTCTTAAACACTCCATCATGTCCTTCTACTGGCATTCCACGTTTCCGGGGATTAAATTGTTTACTTGTTGTATTCCATGTATAATAGCTGGGTACTTCTGAGTAAAATAAAGTCTTAGCAAATGGGTCATTCTGACATAGTTCAAAAAATGCTGTTAAAGTTGTTCATGTTGGTGGTTCCGTCGCAACTTTTTGTGCCGTTTCTGTAGTGAAAAATACACGTTGTCCATTTTCTAGGTGGACGGAGAAATGAAGAACCGGTGGATCTCGATCGTGTATTGGAAAACTCAAAATTCGCCAAACCGCTTCATTGGTATTAATGTAACGACCCATTTGATACTGTACTATTTCATCTTGTTGGTTTTCTTTGGTTATCGTAAAGACAGCCATATCACTGCCTTTATTAATATATTTGCATACATATTTTATCGATTTAACAGAACTACAGTATTCAACATTGATATGGGCATTAAACATTTTAGATAGAAGTGGATTATATGGTACTACCCATTGATTGTTAACTTGAATTTCTTCATTACCTCGTATTTTTATTTTAGCCGTAAATCCACCCTGTTCTGGTGATCGACGTCTATATTTAGGATATCCATCTTCGCCTGTAACTGTTTCGTTCAAAAATGGCTTTGGATAACGTTTCGTACATTTTTCATCTTTCATGCATGGAGAATTCCTATTTAGTTCACCACACGGGCCATGAACCATGTTTTTTACGATTATACTATAAAGATCAGGATCTTCTTATGGGTTTGGAAATTCAGCTTTGATGATATCGTCTATTTGATTTGGTCGAATTTTATTTTGAAGCCAAATTAAGTTGTGAGAATGTGGCAGTCCTCGTTTCTGCCATTCAATTGAATACATCCGGCAGATAACAGCACCAAATATTTGATTTTTCACGAAGGCTTTAATAAAGTTAATTTGTTTTTGACGAAAAACTCGGGCAATAATATCATGACGATCGCTGGCCGTTTGTCCATATTGTAATTCTTCTTTGATTTCCACCCATGAAGGATTACATGTAAATGTTATAAATAAATCTGGTCTGCCGTGTTTTCTGACATAAGTTATCGCATCCTGAGCATATTCTTGCATGTGACGTGGACTTCCAGTAAATGTCGATGGCAAGATGACCAATTTTCCCATGTTATCAACGTTTCCATCATTTATCATTGCATCTCTCAAATGAATGTATTCATCCGAACGCAATTTTCGTTGATTATAGCGAATATATTCTAATCTTTCCGTCTCAATTTTGGCATACATGTCTACAATAAACTGCTGAAGTAACTGTCGACAATTTAAAATATGGTTATATTCACGATTTCTAGTCATAATTCGATAAGCATAAAATTGCATAGCTGATACTTTTTTGTTAGTTTCGACACCTGTAGTTGGATCAACTTGTTGAATATTGAAGTGATAACGATCCTCACCTTGCCAAAAAATTATCGGATACTGTAGCGCATCATAACTACGATGTGTTTCAGCAATACGTTGCAGTTTATCACTTCGGCGTTGAATAATAATATCACGACGACTAAATTCATTATCAACAACTACTACAGCAATTTCGTTCGTTTGAGGTGCATTAAACCTTCGTTCGTGTTGACCGGTTGGTCTTTTATCTGCTCGAATGACGATCTTATAATTATCTGCAGCCATTTGGTCTAGGGAAGTCTTGAACACATTAATTAGTTGATTATGATTATGAAGAAGACATTGTAACTTTTGAATAATATCTCGGTTTAGTCCCTGAAAATGAGAGGAACGTTGATCTGCTTCAAGTTCTTCGTTACCAACAAAGTATATTTGTAGAAATTTTGGAGTTTCATTGGACATCGGCAGAAGTGAGCCTATTCGGTGGAAAATTTGACCTTGAACCTTGAAAATTGGGTTAAAATTTTCTTCATGGCATATCAATGATGCTCCAAATGAAGTCATTTGAAAACAACAGTTGTATCGACGTATATTTTGTAGAAAATGATTGGAATCTGGTGTGTTGTTAGTCATATATGTGAGTAATGGTGGTGGTGGTACATCTAATGCTGGTAAATTGACTTTACCACTCGAGCAGCACATACCAGCAGTTTCGCCTTTAAATTTCCGGGCATGACAATACTCGCATATCGTATCCATTTTTCCGATGACGCCATCTGAATGTTCACTGTATTGTATTTTGCAATCATAATGGAAAGCCTGAAGTTCTAGACTTTTAATCTTAGATGTAGCAGCTCGTTGTTGACGTAGAGTGGCCATTTTGTCTTTACTTTTGCTCTTTTCCACTTCACGTGGAACAACAGACTGACGATTTCGGATTGATCTTACTTGTAATCGCGTTTCATCGTTAGTGCATGCTCTTTCTTCTTCAGTCTGATTTCCTCTAATTCTGTTCACCCCTTCACGAATATTCGAAAGCCGTTGCTCTCTTTGTTCTTCTGTTTCATTTTGTCGTGCTGCTTTCTTTTTTTTTTGAAACCGCTAGAGGTTTCGTAAATATTTTTTTACGTTTTGGCATTGTGCATGTGCAATGAAAAAAAGTTATACATAACAATCAGTCTCTTGACTGAAAAACACGATAGAACTGACGAAAAGTCACTGGAGTTCGCTTTATATACTGTCAAAGATCGAAATTTCTAGAGCCAGAACACTCTAGAATATTCAAATAGTTCGGTCGTTTCCACTTGTCGAAATTACTTGAAATAGATCAATCACTGTTCACTCGTACTCTTATCGATCTTTACTCGACTGAAAACACGATAGAACTGACGAAAAGTCACTGGAGTTTGCTTTATATACTGTCAAAGATCGAAATTTCTAGAGCCAGAACACTCTAGAATATTCAAATAGTTCGGTCGTTTCCACTTGTCGAAATTACTTGAAATAGATCAATCACTGTTCACTCGTACTCTTATCGATCTTTACTCGACTGAAAACACGATAGAACTGACGAAAAGTCACTGGAGTTCGCTTTATATACTGTCAAAGATCGAAATTTCTAGAGCCAGAACACTCTAGAATATTCAAATAGTTCGGTCGTTTCCACTTGTCGAAATTACTTGAAATAGATCAATCACTGTTCACTCGTACTCTTATCGATCTTTACTCGACTGAAAACACGATAGAACTGACGAAAAGTCACTGGAGTTTGCTTTATATACTGTCAAAGATCGAAATTTCTAGAGCCAGAACACTCTAGAATATTCAAAATGTTCGGTTCTAGGCTTTTTAGAAGTTTCGAGATCATTCCAGAAAATTTTAGAACGATCTAGAACATTCCGGATCGATTTCAACGGTTCTAGGCTTTTTGGAAGTTTCGAGATCATTCCAGAAAATTTTAGAACGATCTAGCACATTCCGGATCGATTTCAACGGTTCTAGGCTTTTTGGAAGTTTCGAGATCATTCCAGAAAATTTTAGAACGATCTAGAACATTCCGGATCGATTTTAAACGGTTCTAGGCTTTTTGGAAGTTTCGAGATCATTCCAGAAAATTTTAGAACGATCTAGAACAGTGATTCTCAACCACTGTGCCGCGGCACTTTTGTGTGCCGTCAAATTTCAAAAGTGTGCCGCCAAATTTTGCAAATATATAATAATGTTAATATTATTAAATTATATCAGTTAAAAAGAAAAATATTTTTAACATGAATATGTATTTAAATCTACAAAAAAGTTAATTATTTTATTATTTGCTTTGCAACGCGTTTTTTCTTAGTGCCAAATTGTGATGAAGCGGCGTGCATAGCAATAGGAATATGTCTCAAGGCGCTCTTTGTGTGCCGCCAAATTTTGAAATCGTTAAATATGTGCCGCAACAAAAAAAGGTTGAGAATCACTGATCTAGAACATTCCGGATCGATTTCAACGGTTCTAGGCTTTTGAAAGTTTCGAGATCATTCCAGAAAATTTTAGAACGATCTGGAACATTCCGGATCGATTTCAACGGTTCTAGGCTTTTTGGAAGTTTCGAGATCATTCCAGAAAATTTTAGAACGTTCTAGAACATTCTAGATTGATTATATCAGTTGCACACTTTCTGGAGCTTTTTAGATCACTCCAGAAATATTCAGAACTTCCCCTAAGTTCACATAAGTTAGAGAAGGACAGATATATATTTTTTTACATTTTCGCCACCCACAACCACTCACTTCCACCCACCCCGACCAAACTCCCTTATTCACACCTGGAGACCAAGGGGTATTCACCACCCCAACGGGGAATTGATCGGAGTTGTGGATGATAGAGAAAACCGTGGATTTACGTACTAACATTAGCATTTTATATATATATATATTAGATATTAGATTAGTAACTTTATTATGGTATTCTCATAAAATTGTTTTTTAATTAAACGATGCTAACCTTGTATTGTGTTTTTCTTTTTTTTTTAACTAAAGAATATCTATCGAATTCGTGTTTAATTTGACTAAAATAAACTGTTTTATTCATCTACAGGCTGATTGCGTCTGTGGACTGGATGAAGAAAATTCGAGGTTGAGGCAGAATAATGAAACTTTACAGGTATGAACCGGCGCATTCGTACTTATATGACGTCGACGAAACATAATTTTACTGGATTTACTTAAAAAGTGTTTTATTTTATTATCTTTGCAGCTCCAAGTAGGAGAACTTCGTCAGCGTGTGAGTGAACTGGAAGGCGCGTTGTTGAGTAGAGACGACAAAGAACTGTTCTATCAGCAGCAGATCGATGCTGGAGAAAAAGAAGTGAGTAGAACGATTTGGTAAACTATTCGCAGTTATAAGTAGATCCTCTGACGAAAGCTAATCATTGCTATCTATGATCGCCTTTAGCCGAATGGAATACGAAAGCATAATAGTTAGGTAAAAACAGTTTTCTGAGAGTTACTGTTAGCCGACCTATTCGTGTTAGTATTCGCTAATAAAGATGTACTTTGGGGTTTTTTTATTCTAGCTGCACAGCATCAAGCAACAGCTGGTACTTATAGAAGAGGCTCGGAGCCACAAGAGCATGGCGTGTGACAACCTCACGCTAAAACTACAGGAGGTGGAAGGTAAGAAATATTTTGTAGAACTACGTATATAAAAACTTTTAATTGTTTGTGTCCCCTTGCTGGAAGAAAGGTCTCCTTTAACTGCTACCAATAATTCTTCGTTTCCAATAAATTCCAGTAGTGTCATCAAGAGACTCGCAAAACTTTATTACTAGGTGACATTTCACTATACGCAATTTATTTGATTCTAACTCAGATGTAATAAAGTGTGGACGGTATTATCTCTTAGTAATGGATACATATTAACATCAAGGGTTTTCAATAAGTTTTCTTGTGATACGTACAGGGTTGCTGAAAGAGAAGACATCTGAGCTGGCAGAAGCACAGCAACAATGCGAACTCCACGAGAACACAGTCAAGTGTCTCACCGAGGAGTTGGAGAGAGCCAACGTCATCTTGAAAGAGGTACTCATAGATATTAAGATTATTAACTATAGAGTTTTATTGCAGTGACAGGCTGACGTACCCGCATTGATTACGATATTCTCTTATCAGTCTGACAATTAATCTAACTTGTTCAATTGTTACACACGTACCCACGCACGCATGCACGCATTCACGCACGCGCACACAGGCACATACTGAATGATCCCGAAATACTACGGACTGGCTCTACTCAGTGATCACATTTGCGTGAATAGGATCGTCATATCAAGCATGTTAAATAGGCTAGTGTCAAGTTACAAATATGCAACATACTCGACGTGACGTCATCTTCCGTAAGACGCACGCGTGCGAAAGTGAAAATGAGTATCCCTACGGCGCTATAAAAATGTTAAAATCAGTCATTTTACAATTTGAATGTTGTTTCAAATTTATGTTTTTATAAGCGATACTTTTTAGGAATCATTACATCCTGCTCAAATTTCATATCTTGGACACAACCCTATTGGACTTATTACTTGGATTGTACTGTACTTACCATCATGTGCATTGTACATGTGTTTATATCGTGTGTGTGCAGCGCGGCAGCGTGAGGAGCGAGGGGTCGTGCGTGACGTCACGCCGCCTCGCAGCCTCCGAGTGTCGCGCGCGCTCGCTCGAGGCAGAGCTCGAGAACATGCACATTTGTTACAGGTATGCATTCATACTGTTATGCTTTAATATTGTATGTTTTTTTATTGCATAGGTACCGAGGTAATAGGTTACCTGACGGTTAGTGATCATTGCCACCCATGAACATCTACAACGTTTGGATCATAGATGTGTTTCTGACTCATCAAGTAGGGAAATGAAAGGAATGGAAAGAGGAACGGGGTATTGATCATCAGCCACCCGGGACCGAGTAAGTAAAAAAGTGCGTATTATGGAAATGTCCGAAGCCATTTGAACTAAAATATTTGATTTGAATAAGATTCTCGAACAGTTCCAATACACACTATAAATTTTCTTGGAGCAAGTATTTATGTGTCGAGCATAGTGTATAGCGAGCTAGCCGATAACCATGCCCGGATGGGACATGGTCATGCATTTGCATACTTGTGTAGTCAGTATACCTGTATGTATGTACACTGCATGCAGACAGCAGTGCAGCGCGGTGCAGCAGCTGCGCGCGCAGCTGGAGGAGGCGCGCGCGCGCGGCGCCGCGCTGTGCGGCACCGCCAGGGACGCGCTCGACGCCGTGGCGCGCTGGTCAACGAGGCACCGCCACAAGCGCAGGTACACGCACTACACAACTACATACCGCACTACACACTGCACAGTGCGCACTGCACACTACGCACTACACGCTACATGCTACACGCTACACGCAGCTTCAGTACATTACTGGGTGCCTACTGCTACCTATACCCTTCTACCTTCTTGCAAAAACCTAAACAATTATATACTAAAAAGTAATCCGATGGTCAAAAACGATTTAAATGAATACTGTATACTGAAAATTAATAAATTATATGCCAGGCGATCATCTTTAATAATTTTAAGACCCGATGCATCAAGGAAGTTTGACCATAGCATTACTTTCGCAATTTTAATCCCAGACTTTGGGCACCATTCATTGAAATGTGTAATCAAAATCATGATTAAAACCGCTTGACTGATTGATGCAACTAAACCTCAGCTATGCTGTACATTTTCACTAAAGTGACATGTTTTTAAATGATATTTGTTAAAAATGAGATTAATAAAAACTATAATTAATATTTATTTATCTACAACAGGGAGCTAGAAGATAAAATCAAAGAGAAGGAGAATATAATCTCCTCACTTGAGAAACGTCTAGAAGAGAGACAAAACATTGGTATTCGTGTGAGTGCGAGCGAGATGGAGCCAACTTGCTCCAAGTGCTTGACAGACAGGAGAGATTACAGAGGATTTTCAACAAGCTTAAGTAATGTGGGAGAGAGAAGGGAACAGTGCGTGGGCACGAGTGAGAGCGAGAGGACTAGTTGTTCCTCCGCTCCCGTACCCCCTCGGAGATCGAGGAGGAAGTCCTCGCTTTGTGCAGATAAGGTAAGTTTTAATTCCAAACGTTCTATTTTATTCGCATAAGATTCTATGTTTATCAATAATGGAAAATAATGTATAGTAGATTAAGACTTAAGTAATACTTTTTTTTCTATGTTCGATTTTTTTAAATAAGGGATATTTTTTTTTATTCTGGCACGGCATAATCACTGTGATGCATCTGATGGTAAGCGCAAATGCTGTCCAGGCAGAGTATCGACTGGCATCAGACGGTAGGCCTATTCGATACAATTATGCCGGCCTGCTAAGATGCTTCTTCACACTATGGCAGAAGGACCCAGAGTTATAGGAAGCAGGGAACACGCGTGACAGCAAACAATGCCACAGCTTGACTAATGACTTTGCAGTACAAAAAAAAATTAAAGAATAGGGAAGCAAATATCGATTCAATAACTTAAGGATCTGTTGTAGGCTGATATAGTCTGTTCTTTCTATAAACCTTTACACATGGCATATATAGAAATGCTGTAACGTTGTGTTACGCAGCGCTGCTCGTGTTCGTGTTCGTCGCCGAGTTCGGCGGAGGCGAGCGCCACGCTACGGATCAAAAGGTGCGACGCGCCGCACGTGCGAGTACACACACTACAGGTAACTGTCTACCATTCATTACTGTACACATGTTTTTGTACATTACTGTATTCATCACCTTAGCCACAGGAAGTCCACTGCTGAAAATAGGCTTACTCCAAGGATCTCCACAGTACTGTATTGTATAAAAATATTAGCGGAGTCAGAATCGCAATCGCATATCGCAAAATTAGCTTATTATAATAACTTGTTAAAAGCTATTATCGATTTAACTTGCTATTTGTGAATGCTATTGCTATTAATTACAGCACTACCTACTTCTAATTTTTTCGTATTGTTTTCAAAAACGTTGTATAATCGTTCATATAAAATTATTACTCGCCATTTTAGAGAGAGATGTCACCGACAGACGACTTGTTGTGCCGCGTGGAACAACTCACGGAAGCGCTGGCTGATGGACAGAGAAGATGGACACACAGGACGCATCGGTGACCGACATGCACTTAGTTTAATTAAAAAATCTATTGGATGGTGACCAGGGTGGATCCAGCTTTCAAGCTAGAGGAGAGGGGGTTATATCATTGTCTTGTCAGAACAATGAGTACGATTTCAATACTCGAATTCGTAGTATTGATTTTTTAAAGTTGTTGTGTTTTTAAATGTGTTGTTACCGACACCTTTTACATGACTTATCGACATACATAGAATTTATTGTACTTATTAATTTTATCTACAAGATAATAAATACATTCTGTCAATATGGAGCCAGCCCAGACGAGGGGTCATGACCCCAATGACCTCCCCCCTGGATCCGCCGTTGAAGGTGATGCTATTGTTGGTCATTATTGAGAATTTTTGAGAATGGTAAGATGAGGCTTTTGGACAAGCGTTGTAAGTTAGTAGATCAGTTTACATAATAGAAGTTTGAGTGTAGTTATGCTAGATATCTTTTAATACCATGGTTTAGTAGCGAAAATAATGTTGACCGTTACTGATAGAATTTTGGAAATCAATTTGGGTTTTATTGAGAAATAAATAGGAAAGAATAAGAGAGTTGGAATTTGGAAAGGAGTATGTATTACTTTTTGACTCATTTATATTAACCAAAGATTAGATAGAATAAACTTATCAAACAATGGTTATGAAATTTTTTGACAATTATTAATACTACTTTACTATTTTAAAATCATTTTGATTTATTTTAAATGGGTAGATTTAACCCTAATTAATTAATGATTTTAGGACAAAAGACTTGGAGGACGGAGGTTGTGTGATATGTTTTATAATAAAGACTTACAAGCATTTAATATTGTTTACTAGTCTTACTTTAGTGTTGGCAATTTATTTAATATAATGTTTTTGTTTATACCACTTTGTTTTATTATGTATCTAATTCAATAAGCCGGTAAAAATATTTTTAATTTCATTTCTTTTTAGTTTCCCATTCAAAGTTCGTATCGTTTCATAGAGTAACCCCTCAAGACACCCGCATTTCACCTTGTATGTTACGTCCGACCATATGATAGGCGAACGTATTGTCGTACCGGGCAAAACATCCTGATTTCGGGTTGATAATTAATAGAAAAATCCAATATCCTTCGGGATTCAAACCCGCGACCTTCATTTACAATCGAATCACGGTACAACTAAGCTACAGAGTATTACAATGTAGTCAATAAGATCACAATATTATACAAATATAAATAAATGGTGTTCGGTTTACAAAATAAAAAAGGCAATTTTACAAAAATCATTTATTCATGTCAAAAAATAATAAACGAAAATATACACAAAATTCTTAGACTCACTCAGATTAACAAATGACTGACATATTAATAATTCTCTAAAATATTCATAACATTATCAATATTCAATATTACGTGACATCGTTAATTTCAACCCATTTTTGGGCTTTGGGGACTTAAGCCCAACATTGAGGTCGTTTTTGAGACTAGTACCCAGTCTATTACCAAAATTTCCCATGGATCGGCTTCTGGCATAGCAACCAACGTAGAACTTAAATCAACTGGGAATAAAGATTTGACTACCCTACAATAGTACTGTTCCATTGACAATAGATGGCGTTGAATAGATAAGACAGTGGAAATTGTGAAGGGACTAAATTACACCCTCATCAAATGTCACTAGAGACGAAAAACGGAGCAATCCATGAATCTCTTTTATGTATATTTAATAAATTTTCTTTTTTATTTGCCAACTGGATATTTAGAAAGACAAATTTATTTGTTTTACAATCGTTCCGTCTCTTTCACACTCCGTCTATAATATATGCATCACTGCTAGTTAGTAAAAATATGGTTCATTTATTGTCTATCTGACCATATTATATCTTGATATAATATGCAAGCTATGGAATAGATAATCCAGCATCTATTGATATTCAACAATTGTAAGTGACCATTTCATTAATTTTATAGACTACTGTGTTAAATTTTATTTCCTCTCCGACTTTTTAAGGTATGTTATGTTGTGTTAAACTACCCTACCAGCTTTATGATGGATATGGATATCGTATCTATGACATTTCTTGTCTACACTATTTCCAATATAGTTTAGTCTAATTAGGATTCCGCGGCAGCCTAAGAGTTTAATATCGAATGGGCTAGTGTAATTTTAATTATTTAGGATATCTTTTATATTTGAAAATAATGAATGTCTGAACAGTTTATGTTAAAATGAAGTACTAAATGTTGGTCAGCTTTTATCTAGTAATTTCAGGAATTTAATAAAGCTCCACAATATAAACCACTTTCAATCGTATTTTCGATTTTAGAGGAGACTCGTGCCCTGCAGTGGGACATATATGGGCTGATACAGAATGAAACTCCATAAGTGTTTGAAAGCTGAGAACTTATGACGTTCGAAGCTGAGGATAACTTCTTACCCATTGGACTATTCAATATAGAAATCTGTAGTACTAGAGCATATACTAGTATGGTGTGGTCTTCGATCAAATATACACTAGATTATACGTAACGACCTAAAAAACGGCAATAGAAATAAGAGCTCTAATCAGCGTGTGCTGTTATTTGATTTTAATATGGTCCAAACCATAATAAATTTTAATTTAAAGGAATAAGGTTTATTATTACCTGAAGTTGATTATAATTTAAGACTTTTTGCTACATCTCGTAGTCCGAAATTCAAATGTATAAGTATAAGCAACCTCGGCCCACTTTTGTCATGTGATTTGTTCCGGACCCTGTATCTTTTTTTTATTGCAACGTATGGCGAGACGAACATTCCGTTCACCTTATGGTAAGACATGCGACCGCTCATGAACAGTAGTAAAACAAAACAACGCCTTGAATTACAAATTAATGCTTGGCATTCCACCGCGCTCACCATCCGTACATAAGATGTTAAGTCTCAATATGTCCAGTTGTTACTCTGGCTACAATATCCAACCCGAAGCACAATAGGTCATTTAGTCTGTTGTATCTAGTATATTTTTGATGAAAGGTTGTACTACTCAATATGGACACTGCATCACTAGAGCATATAGTAGAGTAGTAGTGTGTGTGTGTGTGTGTGTGTGTGTGTGTGTGTGTGTGTGTGTGGTCACTTGGTCCACACGCGCCACACGGACGCGATGGAGGCGGCGGCTGACGTCACGAGGGAGGGCGCCGGCGCTGGAACTGGAGGACTGCTGCCCGCTTCTTCTAACTGCGGGGGAAATATATTAGTTTTAGTATTGAAAAAAGAGGTGTGTTGTAAGTTTGTCATGTGTATTTGCTAATAGTATTATAGCTCCTGAACGAATGAATTTTTTTTATTTTTTTATAATGGCCTGGCATAATGGCGGCATTGCACCTGATGGAAAGTGCCAATGCCGCCCAGGCAGAGTATCCATTGGCATCGGACGGCAGTCCCATGCCAATGGAAACAATTATGCCGGCCTGCTAAGGTGCCTCTTCACACCGCGGCGGAAGGACCCAGGATTGTAGGAAGGAGGGAACACGTGCGCCTGCAAACAGTTCCACAGCCTGACGGTGCGGCACAGAAACGAATTTGAGAACCGTTTGGTTTTGAACTTTTTGATGTAGTTTTGGTTATTTTTGGTGCAGTTTGGATTGCAATGTCAATTCGTGAATTTACTATTCCCCATTTATTTTATTGGATTCATTATCATACCCTGATTGATACTTGTCACTGACAATGGCTACCATTTATTTTAGGTAGTCGTATAACGTCTACGAAATGCAGTTTAATGACATCGAATATGAAGCTCAGCGGGTCTCTGGGAATATCTTAAGTTTTGTGTAAACCGTAACAACATTACTAATATAGGAGAAGTTGAAAATAAACATTAGTATCGATTACCTCAGCGGTCTCGGGCCAGTGCAGGTGTTCAGGCTCGACATCTTCATAATCTCTATCGGGATCGTCCATGCCGCATCCCCCGCCGGGACTCGAACCCCCGCACACGTCCCACGAGCTGCACCACTCGGCCACGCGCGCGCAGTCGTCGCCTCGACACGCGTCCTCTCTGGACAAAATAAAATTGGGTGTAGAAATCAAGGCCAACTTCAACAGGTCGCTGTGGTTAAGCTAAGAAGTGGGTTTCTAATGTCAGAGGATGATAAAAAACAAGTAGACAAACAAGCACATATTGATACCTTTTTATTAGCGACTCATCGTTCTATAATTATTTTCTTCATTGTGTGTTAATGACATATTTACATGTGGGCAAACTTTTACGAATCTCGTAGTCAGGCGGTCTTTGTATGGTATTTAAAGAAGTAGCCGAAATTTCCGTGAAAAGGTATGGTTTTTAAAGTTCGGCAAATTTTTAAAGTGTGCTTAGCGTCAGTAAATTTATATTATCTCTGTGTGTACGTGCGTGCGTGTGTACGTGTGTACGTGCGTGCGTGTGTACGTGTGTGCGTGTGTTGGGGCGCGTGCGTGTGTTTGTGTGAGAGTAGCGTGCGTGCGTACATGTATGTGCGTGCGTGCGTACCTGCCCAGCATGGGTTCATCAGCGCTGGCGGCAACAGCGAGCGCGTGCAGCGCCTGCAGCGCGCCCCCCGCGCCCCCCGCCGTGCACACGCCCCCCGCGCCGCCCACCCCGCCCGCGCCGCACCACAGCGCCGCGCAGCTCGCACGCAGCCGCGCCGCGCGCCGGGAGTCACCGCCGCCACCCCCGCCGCGACACCCGCAGTACTCGCTGCACCACACACATACTCTCATACCAACTTGTCTTTACTCAACAATACTAACTAAAATCCAAAATAGGAACTGTTTAAAAACAACTTTTAACATATTCTTTACATTCTTTTTCAGCATTGTAGCTTTAGTATACAGTTTTATGACAGTTTATATATATGTACTTACATGTAAATAAACTGTCTTCTGTTTGTTATTACATCGATCTAGTAAATAATATTATTAGGACTTTCTTAATGGTAATCAATTATACACTTCCCACATGTCTAATTTTATGTATGACACAAAAAACTCATATAAAAAATCAAGCCTTATCTTAATTTCCTTAATTTACATAGTACTTTTTGAAAATCATAGTTAAAAATAATGAAATATTACTTGAAATTCTAATTAATCTTTAATCCAGAAATTAAATAGAAAAGTACCACAACTGACTTGAGTGAGATGGCGTGCGGTAGACGAACGTCCAAGGTCCAGGCTAGCAGTGTGACCAGCTGTGCGGCCAGCCCTAGCGCCGCGCCCGCCGCCGAGCCAGCGGTCACTCCCTCTGTAGTGGCCGTGTTACTGTCTGTAATATAACATGGTAAATAAATACACCCAACAGTCATACACAGTCCCGACCCCACACTAAAATCGAGTCTTGTGTCCTTAGAGACTATTCGGTCTCACAAACACACAGAACGAATACCTGTGGTTCACACAAATATCTGCTTCGGTGCAGGGATCCAACCAGCGGTTGGACAGCCAGCCAGTGTCTAACGACTGCACCACCGAGACTGTCAATCATGATTTATAATACTTAATCTATCTAAAGTAAAAACTTTTAACTGTAATCCATAAGCCATAACAGCTGACAACACATTCTCTGCTTGTCTTTGGTAGTTTTTAAATTACCAAGCCTGCTGTCATATTATAAAGCTATGAGAACAATTTTAAATACATGCCAATATTTTGTCCAAGTGCATATTACAAAAACTGCTTTTTTACACGCTTTATATTAGCTTCACTTGTATGTTTGTATGTTTGTTTGTAACCGACTTCTTTGGGCGCGATTTTGACCCACTTTAAACGGCCAGATTTCGTTCAAATTTTGCACACCTGTCAAAGACCGATGACAATACAATAATTCGATTAAAATATATAATTATCCTGATTAGATTCGCCAGGATTAATTATTCTTATAATTGATGACCATTGCTACTGACCACTAGGTGGCGTATAGATGAACATAATTTGCTACTGACTAATAGATGGCGTGATCACGTCAATAATGCATGTTTGCACTATTAATCGCTAGATGGCGTTAACATTGTATTCTTCAAGTGTCAAATGTTACTACTGACCAACAGATGGCGTTATTGATTGGAAATACAGCCGTAGATGGATGTTTTTAGTCAAAACAATTATATAATAGTTAAAAAAAACTAAAATACACGCTTTAATAAGATATACAACTAAAAAAGTAAAAATAATTGATACTGAATTTAAGATAAGAAAATGGAGTAAAATACATATATTTTATTGTTACAAAGCGTGGGGTGTTTACAACAATTACTTATCCTCCTGCACCCCACGCTTTGTAACAATAAAATATATGTATTTTACTCCATTTTCTTATCTTAAATTCAGTATCAATTATTTTTACTTTTTTAGTTGTATATCTTATTAAAGCGTGTATTTTAGTTTTTTTTAACTATTATACCGGGTATCTCAAGACTGCTACCGAAAACGAAGCCGGGTGGTAGTTTTAGTGACTACAAACACAATGCAATTAAAATTTTCGCAAATAAACGCGACAATTATTTTTTATGATTTTTTAAACATCGTCGTTTTTGGGTGGTAAATCCATAGTTTTTGCTAAAATAATAATTTAACTCTCTTATACCTTAGAGTATTATTAAATAAAAGGGTATACACTATTATTTTAGGAAAAAAATGTATTTACCACCCAAATATGGCCATAGGAAAAAAATAACAAAAAAAAAATTGTCGCTTTTTTTTTCAACTTTTTCTGTTGCATTGTGTCTGAAGTCGCTTAAACTGCCACCCGGCTTCGTTTTCGGTAGCAGTCTTGATATACCCTGTATATTAAATTTGCTGATGGATAAATGATTGTATAATATGTAGTATTTTTTGAATAGTATTTTTTCATCAGTAACAATCATTCAATAATCAATAATAATAATAAATATATTGTTCCTTTAATAATCTTTTTTTTTTATATTGGCCTGGCATAGTGCCGGCATTGCACCTGATGGTAAGTGCAAATGCCGCCCAGGCAGAGAATCCATTGGCATCGGACGGCAGTCCCATGCCAATGGAAATAATTATGCCGGCCTGCTAAGGTGCCTCTTCACACCACGGCGGAAGGACCCAGGATTGTAGGAAGGAGGGAACACGTGAGACGGCAAACAATTCCACAGCCTGACGGTGCGGCACAAAAACGAATTCGAGAACCGAGAATCATAGAGAATTGTGTTACTATTTGTCTACTTAGGGTTAAAACTCATTCACAACAAATTAATTAATACTAGCAGCCCGCCTTGGCTCCGTTGAGGTGCAGATAAACATTTTTGAAAATATTATATAGCCTGTGTTCATCATGTAGGAGGCTATTGTCTAAAATCTAAAAAAAAAAAACAAATTGGTCCACTAGTTTTAAAGCCTTACATTTGCATTGCACAGTAAGCAAACAATTAAATATTTCTCTTGGCATTATTAGTTTAGATTTACTCACTCCAAACCTGTAGTTGTGTGCAATCTCCATCAATACTGATTGCTGGATTCACAATGTGCAATTGTAACTTTTTTGGTGGCTCTTCCACATCATCTCCAATAAACTCCATATCTTCTATACTATCACTGTAAACAAACCAAAAATATAGTTTTTACATGAAATGTTAATTACTCGTTACCATTATAAAATCACTGACCATGTACACAATTATTTACCTTGTATCATAACTCATATAGACAGGAAATATGTAACTGGTTAATTGTCTTATTCTAGCTCTACGTAATGCTGCTAGATTGTCTGCTTGTTCATTGAACATTACTATTTTGTTGTGCAATTCTATCCTCTGCACTTGAGCATGTTTTCCTAGGCTTGTCACCCTTTTCTGGTATCTTGGTAACTTCAAGCTTAATTCATTATTGTGATTCTTTAATTCGGTCAGTTCTCTTCTTTTCTCCTCTATGCTGTGTCTCCTCTGCTCTATTGCCAATCGTAATAAATGTAGTTTGTCTCTGGATTGCTTGGCTTCGGTTAACAATGTGTCTTTCTTTAGCTTTGGTGCCAATAGCCTCTCACATCTGTCCAATACATGTTTCCTGTTTGCTTTTAATCTGAGCAGTTTCATTTGTTTTTCTGAAAATCTATAAACATATATTTCATGTATACACTTTAAACTTAGATCTCTATATATGAAACAAAGGATCTGAGCAAAACGAATTCCAAATATTGTAATTTGTAACAGTTGTGCAATATCTATACTAAGCTGAATAAAATTAGAAACATTGAGGAAATCATCTTTGGTCATGTAGATTTCCATTCAGAAATACAAATGCTATTGTAAGCAGATATCCCTTTATAAAATATGAATGCGTAATTCGTAAATGTCAATAAATTCGACGTAAAATATAGCGTAAAAATAACACGAGAGCAACCTACTAACACACATTCACACTCTAATAATTCAATTAGAATATTGTGTCTCAAGGAAGTATCCTTCGATGAATTGAAAGTAGGCCACATATTTTTTATCTAAACAAATTACACGATTAGTCATAATCCTATCAACACGTCGGCTGCCTTTATAAAAACAGTTGCTTAAGAATTGTAATAGAAACATTTACTTAGGTTCGAAGTAAGATGTAAACAAAGGAAATTAATTTTAGTCATATTAAGGCATTGGATAATATTATATTTAATAGAAGAAAGTACCTGTCTGAGTAAGGCATTGAGGAGTACACAAAGTTCCCTGCTTTGATACATTCCGGGCAATAGAAGTTCTTCTTGACCGTGTAACAAAGCAAGCATTTTTTGTAATGGCCATCGCTCTCCGTTGACGAAACTTTAAAATCCCTCGGCGCCTCGCTTTCTGTGAAGTAACTCGAAGCCATTGCGTGGTTTTTGCATGTACTTTTACGTATTTTGTTTGTGAAATTTCAACACAAAAACTTGTCAATGTCAGCTGTGCAACGGAGTGACGTCATAGGTTGCGAGTACAGACTAAATATATTAACGTTTCGTTTTACGGTATTGTTTTACATCTAAATTCGAATATCTTGTGCACTTTTTATGTCAGAAATATTTAAAAAATAGTTCTTTAATTAGTGAAGAAAAATAGTAACCTCGTGTCTGTTACTTTTTGTTTTTCTTTTATAAAACCCACGTAAGATATTCAAGTTATCCACTTAAACGTGGGAGCTCATTAGACTGCTTATTTCAAAGGAACACTTCAAGGAATGAAAAATAAGAAACAGAAACTTTTTTAAAAGGATTCTTGAACTACATTTGTAGAGGAAATTCTGAGCAAATTTTTAAATCCACACGTTGATAAGTTAGCAAAAAAATAAATACATCGGTAGGAGGCCTCTGTGAAAGGGTCAGCACGAATCAAGTAGATTGGATTACCGTGTGTCGGAGTAACGAGTTGGCTCATTCTATTTTTATTTTAGGCGGGAAATTTTTCGGCGGCGCCTACCGCCATTACCGTGGTAGTTTTGAAAAACTGGGGCGGCATTTTATTGACTCGCTACATGTACATAAAACTTCTTTTGAATTTTTACCGAAGTAAAACGTTATGCGTTGCTCGTTTCAATGCAATAAGTTTCGGTGGGAGCGGTAAAATGTTATAATATTTTATAAGGGACAGTGTTATCCATATAGCTGACATAATTTATAAATATCAGTATAATTTTAATTCCAATAAAAATATATTTTCATAAATCATTATCTTCGAAGTTTAGTAATGTGTAAGTACTAATTGTACAAAATAAATTATGATTTCGATAATAGTCATCACATGTTTGTAAAGCATCTCTCTGAGGCAGAAACAATGATTGGATGTAACTTCTTTCCACACTTCATTGGATGACCTGAACTTTAAGACAGCACCATGAAAACCAGTAGGGATGGGATTTGACGTTGTAGTGATTTCATAACTATGCATCCTTTTCTTTCGCCATGTTATGGTTCCTCCCATCTCCCAGAAAAACCTAGCTCTCGTAAAAGCCTGAAGAAACCATATCCTGGTGCTGATGCTTACACAAACAATTCTCAGATAAGCAGATTGCCGTATGATGACCAGATTGGTTCATAAGTTTATCTACATAATTAGGTACCTACGTCAGTTTGTAAAATTATCGTATGTGTTATGGAGTCGAATATCGATCTCCGATTCATCAGATTAGTTCATTTCCAATCATGCTCTCATGTACTTCTGAGTGTAACACAATAAAGTTTGTATCTGAAATTTTATTGCAGCCGAGGGGATCGTAAATCGCGCCTTCCAAACAAAATTCATTCTCGTATACATTTCAGATGATTTCAAACACATACATATTTTATTGTTGCACGAAAAATTAAGTCGGCAGTAAACTTCGTTCGTTTAGCACTTTTTCGTTCATTTTTATAGAGTTCATTAATTTTAGAAAATCTAATTTTTTAATCCTTCGGGTAGGCCTTAGTTCAGTAGTGTACCTACTTCCTGTGTTTTAAAGAGAGAGAGAGAGAGAGTCGTTTAAAGTCATATCAAGATTTATTCAGACTAAGAAAAAAATCCTCCAAGCTTATAAAATTAGAAATAACTTCGTATTCTTACGTTTATTTCACTGAATAGAAGTGAATCAATTTCGGATCTTGTCTGTTTAATTAAATGTGTTAGATATCTCACTGAATACACAACAAACCAAACCAAACAAACCCCAAAGGCCAAATCTTAACAATGAAAGCTCTATTGGCGTGTAGCTTTTGTGAATTGTATGTATATAAATTAATAAGAAATATGCCCGATAGTCTTATACATAATCCTGACCCCATACTAAGATCGACTCTTGTGTTGTGGATATCAGGAACTACGAGAAACTTTGCGCCTTACAAACATTTGTCTCAGTGCGAAGATCGAACCCGCGGCCTCTAAGTAGTTTCACACCTGGTGTCAAAGCAACTGCGCCACAGAAGCTATCAATAGGCTTCTATTACTACAGTCGTTTCTGTACAATATAAACAAAAGAAAAAAATAAGTTAGTAAAGTGATACCACGGCCTATAAAAATCTACATGTACATACTACACTTCTCCATGGACGCTGTCAAGTCAAATAAAGTTACAAGTTTGTAAAAAAATTACAAAATTACAATTAAAAATCATTGTTTCCTTACTTTGAAAACGCTTCAGTAATCACTGAAGCGTTATATACATAATCATGTATATTTTTAATCCACTTCAAAAAGGAAGATTGGCAATTTGACCTGTATGTATGAAAATGTATGTTTTTTTATTAAGTTTTTAATTTCATCATCATCATCATATTTTTCACTTATACAACTCGCCGTGAGCTGTGTTATCACAAAAACAAATGAAACAAACAATGCCACTTTATTGGATTAATCGAATAAATTTCATTTTCAATAGGTCGTTTTAACAGAATACATAAAGTATCTAGATAGCAGTTATTTGCTGAAGCTACTACGAAAAATATTCCACATTAATAAAACAATTGAAATTACTTATATTATAGTACATATTACCTATATTCTAACTGACAGCCTCGGTGGCGCACTTGTACTGTGATATGATGGCAAAGCTGAGGACTCGAATCCCAGGTCGGGCAAAGTGATATCGGAATTTTCTATTCATTATCAGTCCGGAGTCAGTTTGTGCTCGATATGGCGATAGGCTCGCTCCCTACCATAAAGTGGGACTGAACATACAAGGCGAAATGTGAATGTCCTAGTGGTACCTTTATCCTTTGTCTGTGCCTTATGAAAGAAAGGCGTGAGTTTACCTATGTACCTATACCTATATTCGAATGTATTCTGTCTTACATTTCCAAACCTCAACCATTTTTTTATTTTTGCAGAACATTCCCTAATTCGGAAACGCCGCGGCCACAGCGTTGGCCACTTCCACCGTTAATTCCGCGGCGCCGTGTGTGACGTCCATTTTTGCATATTAAGCCAAATTATTAATTCCATTAGAGCGCCGTGCGCTCGCAATCAGTCCGCGCTAACGAACACCGCGTATTACATGATTAAGCGGATTTTTTTTGACGTACCATGTGAAAAACATTCCCTAAAACTGTTTTTGTGCGGTTCAAATTGGCTGATGTAAATGCTCGCTGAATTTGCATACGTATTTTTGTGTACCTGTTCATTTTTGTGTATCAAAGCCGCTGGCTCGATTGAAGCTAGGGTGTACGCACGTTAGATCCGAACATTTATGAATTTAGTTAATTGCGGTTATGTTTTACTGATGAGGATAGCTACAAAAAGTAGACAACCTTCTTGGAAACAGAAGTTGGATTTGGAGAAGATGTTTTATTAAAATCGCACTCATTCAAGATAAGGTACTTATAGTATTGACTTTGTTATCTACATGTATGTTCGTACTGTTGTGCCTTTTGTTTTGGCAGTGTTGGAGAGATTGCGAGGCATCCAACGTTATCAAAAGTGTTGTAGAGCCAACCGAATATTGACTATATTAGGGTGGGTTAGGGCTTTATACTCTTAAAGGTCAACAAAATATAAAGGGAATGTTCGTAGCCATCAGTGGAACGAATAAGAGGTGATATTATGTTTAACTAGTAGCCAGACGCAGACGTTTTAATGTAAGAATTATTTCTTGGAAAGCCTTGGTTTTCTCTGAGCGGATCCTAAATAAAACGACGATTCAATTAAACCAATTCTTTCTGTTTTGTTAACATTAGGAATTTTTAATTTCCAGTTCTTCAGACATAGTATTTATGAGGTAAGTCGAACTAATTGCTTTCTTTTAATGTTACCTTTTTTATTTCTACCATAAATGTATCAGCTCTAACGAATGATTAGATATCATGTAAATTCTTTCATTTAAAAAAAAAAATAATAAAATACTTTATTGAATCTTTCCTTAACCTAGGTAACAAACAAAAGATTTTTACTAAATTTAGAGGTACTTAGGCTAATACATGGCTTTTTAGGCTATTTAACGAGCTTCTTGAAATATATATTTATATATCTGTCTATTTGTAATAAAGGGTTTTAAAGTCTTTTTTATAGCAATGAATGGCGAGACTAGCATGCCGTTCGCCTGATGGTAAGCGATACAACCGCTCATGGACTGTATCAAAACTAAACATCATGAATTACAAAGCAATGCTTGGCCTGAGTTATACAATTTTAAGTCTCAATATGTCCAGTAGTTACTCTGGCTACAATATATTTCAATATGAGAAACAACCGTGCATTTACACTGCTGTTTGGCGGTAGAAATAGACATTGCGGTGGTACCTACCCAGGCGACCTCTCACGTGTGAGAAGCCTACCACCAGTAAAAACTAATTAACCACATCAGTCATAAGCTTTTCATAAACTAACGCTGGTCTACAACAGCCACCATACCTACGACTGTGGTTGTTTTGTGAACTTACACCGCAATACTATAGTTTTTCTTAGATGTCTTACGTACCTACTTGGTTATGCCTTCGTCGAGATGGTTTTTATGACCCCAAATAATTGTAAAAGAAATATTAATACTCTTAGGTATCTCGAGACTCTTTCAGTGTAGCACTAAAATAATTTTATAGAACCTAAATAGCACAGTTAATGAAGCCGTTATGTGACATAAGAAAACTGCTCCAACTATTTTCTTTGAAGAACCCACCATAATTAAAAGTGCTTACCTATTAGGCAAAGGAAAAATACTATTCAGTCTTTTCATGCGGTCAGCTTAATTACAGCGAGCGTTCATACAAAGGTTTCTGAACGCACCCTAGTCGTTCCTCGGCTGATTTCCCCAGAGCCCGCCAGGGGCGCTGGTGTGAGTGACATGGAGGCTTTTTGCATCGCGCCAAAATGAATTAATGAAGACATTTGCGGTTTACATTACTCGGAAAATCTTGTCCATTTAATCGTTACGGCTGTGTGGGATTTTAATGTGTATCGTTCTGTAAATGGCTTTCTTAATGTATATTTTATGTTATATTGAATCTTGTAAAAGAAAAATGGAAGCCGTGTTGGTTCTACCGCGTACTTTGATAAAGTTTAATGTTTACACTTTTAGCTCAAGAAATATTGTGGGATGCTGTGCAAACGGAGATAGACGGTGTTTAAGTTTCGTAATAACTTCAGACAAAAATCGCTCAGAAGCTATGGGTCCGATATTTGTTGAAGTTGATCCATAAGAATTTCAGACACATAGAACCATTGGTAGGATGTATGTATATATTTGATAGGTAGTAATTGTTCTCACACGAGATGAAATCTCTTTCCTATCTGTATGTATCCCCACGTCTTGTTGATTTTGATTGATGTAAGATTCATATGCGTTTTCAAATCAAGATTCTCAATCTCTACCGTATTGTAATTATATAGGTACCAGTGGCGTAACTACCCCATCGGGGGCCCGCGGCTAAATTCATGAAATGGGGCCCTTCGTAAATATAAAAAAAAAATAACACTGTAGTTTCGTTTTTATGATTATTTGTGATTGTTGCTCCCCAACTAATGTCCAATGTAACCGCCAATGTTCATAATTCATATAAAAGACACGAATCCAAGTGAATTTTCGATATTTCGTGTCTCTTTATCGCATTTAAAATTTGTTTCCAGGCGTCATAACCCTCAACTCAAACATTCATCATCAGCCTTTGCTTATTTGTTATTATTTAATTTATTTACTTTATTATTTATTGGCACTGTCACTTAAGAAGGGACCATTGGGTTTACTGTGATTCTTTCTTAATCACAAATCGTTTCACTTCGTCATATTTGTTTTATTACACTTATCTGCAGTATATGAAGATTTAATATTTTCCACTCCTAACTATGGTTCAATTTCATGTTTGCTCGTACTTGTGGTTGTTTTGGGTCTGAATCTTATCTATCGTCGGGATTTGCTATTATGGAATTTTAGTTTAATCCAAATGGATTAAACAGTTCCCAGACTCATCGATAAATTGCGCGTTCCGAAAGTACTGACTTATTTTAGAAAACTTTTTATTTTATGCTTCAGGCTCCCTCTTTTTCTTTCGTTTTTCGCTACCACTAAAATCATATCTAGAACAAGACATGTTTAGATTTATTTGGGAAATATTAACTTAATATTCATTAAATCATAATTTATTGGTTTCTAAGTTTAGACTATAATGAAACAAAAACAAAACATTTAAATCAAATACATGATGAAATTTTTGTCATGCTTAAAATGTGGTCAATTTTTAATATTAATAATTTCGTTATTAAAGTTATATTCTTCTGTGCTTACACCCTGTTGGGCTTAAACTCGAGGCCCTATAGAGCCAGGGCCCTGTCAGGCCTGAGATCCTGTCAGACCAGGGCCCTGCCGGGCCGGGGGCCCCTTAGGCCCGGGGCCCGTGGCATTTTGCGCACTCTGCCACCCTATTGTTACGCCACTGATAGGTACTTTATCGTGACTACGACAGCCTCGGTGGCTCAGTTGGTTAGACACCGGCTGTGTAACGCGTGTGTGTTCCTGATACCCACGACAGAAGACTCGATGTTATTGTGGGACTATGTATTTGACTTGTGTGGACTATGTATTTGACCGTTGGGTGTATTTGTTTACGATACTTCAAGAAGTAGTAGTTTAGTAAGAAGAAGAAAGTAATAATCAGAAATAAATTCGAATATAAATTTAAAAAGCAAGAATCAATTCCTTCAAAATATTGTCTTTCCATTGGTGTTTTAATTAATAATCTTTCATTAGGCTTCCAAATGAATAGCAATTTGCCTACGCCATTACAGCGTGACGCCAATCAACCAACGTCCAACTCGTGATCACCTTCGATAAAGTTAATAAGACGAGGCAGTTGGCAAACAAGTACATTTGTCGGAAAGGGAAGTTTCGCCGGCGTTCCTTCGTTCTGGTTCATTAACCCGCAACGAACACGGAGTGCCGTCGACGATTTTCCCTCATTTATTTAGCGAGAACTACGGTTGCGACTCATCAGCAAGTTTGGCGCCGGTGCGGCCCGTCTGTGAACTGTTTTTTCGGTGACTTTTTTATTTTATTTCAATGAACTACGAATGTGCCATTTGCCTGATGGTAAGCGATATGACCGCTCTTGGAAAGTAGCAAAACCAAACACCAAGAACTACAAAGCATTGCTTGGCTTTACGCTGCGCTTGCCATTCTGAGACATAAGATGTTAAGTCTCAATATGTCCAGTAGTTACTCCGGCTGCAATGTCTTTCAACCCGAAACACAACAGTGCATTTACACTACCATTTACACTACAGTGTCATTCGATGTAGAACAATGGGGTAGTGCCTATTTAGTTAGTCAAATGGGCAAATATTTTTTGCAACCATGAATTACAACTACAAGAATGATATAAATAACTTGATACCTCAGCTTGATACATAGTATTTATGATAGACCTTCCAATGTCCGTCTATTGGGATTTCAAGGAGCGAAAATATGATATGGATAGTCCTATTCATTTTAACTGTCTTATCTTGGGTATATTTTAAAATAATAAGTAATGTTCAAATGTTTTAATTTGACAACGTTATGTATGTATATGACCGCTTTAGATTTAGGCTTCATTGACATGCAAAGATTTAAGTTATCAACAAGCTACATTATATGCTGGTATGTTTTGTTTCATATCATGGGAACTTATTACTGATAGCATGGTTATACAAATTATCTTGATGAAGCAAAGTTAGTATTGAAAACGGGCTATGCAAACGCTGCGTACATACAAGGGAACGGTTTTATTGTCTTCAAGCAAAGGCAACTTTTGTAAGCCAGGAATGACAGCACGCATTTTAATGAGCCCGAATACTATTTCTGAGAATGTGTAATCACACATTCTGTAATTCTGTATAACCATGAAATTAACATAATTTCGGTTTTCATTAGGTTCTGGTACAACGCGGCTTGCCATTATAAGGTAATGCTGTCATCATTAACCCTTTCTATCCCGCAAGTGCTCTCAGTAAGATTTACAATGTAATAACAGGAACCAGAAACCTCGGTTTCGGTCAGCCTACACGGTCTTTCACATTAGGCTGCGGAATTAAGAGGCATCGGTAATATATTCGGGTGCGGTCGGGATCGGTCGGGATAAGTCGGGCGCGTTCGGGAGCGGAAGATTTTCCCTGGGCACGGCGCCGACCACGTCTTGCTAGCCGCAATCGGTCCTCGAATCTTTAGATAGAGCTACATTCTATTAGAATTGGGTTTCTTTGAAGTCTTTGATATTATTGAATGTATAGATAAAAATATTGAATAAGGGAAATAAGTTACCGGATGATTTCAGTGAATTTAATTTCGGTTATATAAAACTGTGTATATACCATCATCAAAGTTCCAACAATAGTATTTTTTATTCAATTCTGTATTAATTTCATATGGGATAAATTCCTCATTGATCTATTGTAAAACTAAAATCAGTAGTTATTTGACTTTAAATTTGATACTATGTAAGTAATGTGGTCTGATACGTTTGGAATATAAAGGACTATTTAAATAAATACATAAATACAACAGTCAGATACATAGTCCTGATCCCACACGTTTTTGTCGTGGGTATCAGAATCTATGGGAGACTTTGCGGTCCCACAACACCCATACTGAAGACAAATATTTATGGGCCTCACAAATATTTTCTCGGTGCGAAGATTGAAACCGTGGCCTGTCGTTTCACAGCCGGAGTCTTACCCATAGATAATACACTATATAGGAAAGTCTTACCAACTGCGCCACAGATGCTGCCTAACTTTTAATATAATCACCCAAACACCCTTTCAATATTGCGAATATTACATATCTAACATATCTATGAAGTAGTGTATAATTAAATGTATTTCTGGATATTACAAGAGTGTTGTAGTTCTGTGGTGTGAAGGGTCAATCATGCAGCGCCGAGGTGGTCTTGCATCCGCTGCAGTGAATCCTTAATCGGCGCGGATGCTGCACCATCGTGACAAATAGCAGCAAAAGCGCTTGTTATCTTAGCACAAAATGGTAAATGAGGGACGAAGTTAGGAATGAGTTTTATCAATTACTTATACAGGTTGATTACAATTACTTGTAAGATTGATTTTACAGCCCAACTTGTATACGCCATTTTTATATTCCATGGAATAGAAAAAAACAACTTTTTGGGGTGTTATATCCACATGATACGATTAACGTTAATAAAGTCTCTGATTTGTGGTCGAACCCACAGCTACTCGTCCCACAACCACCTCGCGCAGTCTGCCATGAAAACTGTCAAATGTAATCTAGCAATGGATTGTAAAATTAAGATCTTCAATACAATTCATAATTAAATTCGCATCTCACTACACAGGAATTTAGGCAAACCGCGCTGACACGCCGAACCCGGTTAATGCGCCCGACAACTTGCCTTCAGCTATGTCAAAAATTCTTTACACCATTTTAATAATACCATCTTATCACTCTTATGACCTCACTAATAAAGACTATTGTCCCTTGTTCAGAAAAAAGATTTTAAAACAAATGAACGCCTATAGCGTCTTTGTCCCGTGCAGTACTTTATTGGACCGAAAAGCTCTTACGAAGAGAATGGAAGATAAATTAGATAGGGAATCTGAATTTTGGAAAGATTTGTGGTTAGCGGTTTTTTTTTTTCAATTATACTGGCTTTTTTCGTGATAGATGCATGGTGTGTAACATGGTTTTCGGAGAAACATAAATTAATTCTTGTTAGATAAGGTTCCAAGAAAGTCTGGAGATTAATTTCAAAAGAGGTGGAAGATTTTTTAAAATCTTTTTGCAATGAATGGCGAGCCTGCCGTTCACCTGATAGTAAGCGAGACGACCGCTCATGCACAGTAACACAACCAAACAACACCTTGAATTACAAAGTAATGCTTGGCATTCCACTGCGCTCACTATCCTGAGACATATTACGATGTTAAGTCTCAATATGTCCCGTAGTTACTCTGGTTACAATGTTCTTCAAACCGGAACACATTACACAACAGCGGAGTTACACTGTTTGGCGGGAGAAATGGACATTGCGGTGGTATCTACCCAGTCCAGTTAACTAACATACACGATGATGAAAACTAATCACAATTTTTACCTTTATCGTATTTTGGTGACGAGTAGGCAGCTTAGCTGTGCGGATATTCTATTTGTTTATATAATTGAATTGGAGTAATCATCAAGTCTCGAGTTAGAGTACAAATATTTTATTACTATTATGATCAAGAACAATACATCCCTAGAATATATACACCCACTGTTCAAATTTCGTAAGGTAATGCAAATAAATGGCAATACATAAAGTGTCCCGTTATTTATTTATTAAGGGCGAATGGACCAATTCAAAACCACATACATAATTATAGCCCTAAAAGTTATAGAAAAAAACAGGCATTTATTTATAGTTTTTGGCACAACTGGTGGTAGGTCTCTCATATGTGAGAGGCTGCCCGGGTGGGTACCACCGCAATGTCTATTTCTCCCGTCAAACAGTAGTTTAAATGCACTGTTGTGTTTCGGATTGAAGGACATTGTAGCCAGAGTAACTACTGGACATATTGAGACTTAACATCTTATGTCTCAGGATGGCGAGCGCAGTGGAATGCCAAGCATTGCTTTGTAATTCAAGGTGTTGTTTGGTTTTGCTTCTGTTCATGAGCGGTCGCAACGCTTACCATCAGGCGAACGGCATGCTCGTCTCGCCATTCAATGCAATACAAAAAAAAACCAGAAAAAACATATTTTTGGTTATTGAAACCGGACTTATATACGTTTTTATATAATGAATTATATGGGTTCTACCATAGGTTTCTACACTGCTCTGATCATACATAGTTAGTAAGTGTTATATTCAAGTAGAAAAGCACATGGTGGAAAACGTTACTTTTTTGAATGGAATTATATGTATATACTAAAATTGTAATTATCTAATAGTGATTCAATATTTAAATTTACCTTAAATTGGTAATCTTAAGTATAATGTGATAATTTGGACAATACTTCCAGTTGTATCTTTTAAATTTTGCAAGGTAAGTGTGAAGTGGAAAACTGTCCATTACCGGTGCTCCTGCCTTATTAATAAGTTATTGGGGATACGTAATACCTATTTTTGTTGAGGAGTGCCGGTCACGGGATAGGAACTAAATGGATTAAAAGACCATCATCGCGAATAAACTATATTGTCGGAAACTAAGTAACACACTACTACATCGACAACCGCGGAAGAGCACACGGGCCACGCCCGCGCACGCGTCTATCCCGGACAACAACCGACTCGACACTCACTAAGGGCGACGGGGTGTGTGCGGGCGCAACCCATAGGCACGGTATGGTACGGGAGCCCGTGGTGCGGACGGGAGCGATATGGGGCCCGCGGGAGCCGTAAGATGGCGCGCTATATCCTCCCCCTCCAGGTCACTAGTTCGTCCCGGATGTGACCTGGCCGGCCTTCCTCTACGTGCCTTTTGTATAGTCCTCCTTGTACCCTGATAAGGAGTAAGGGCGCTAGCATGGTATTTGCCAACTACCTGACCGCGACTATCTTTAATGACGTAAGACGTCGGACTCGCCACCTCCGATACCACGTACGGACCGTTACGTCGAGGTGCGAACTTTGCGGTAACGCCCTTTCTTGATTTGCTGAGAACATGTGAGTTTACGAGCACTCGATCTCCCACCTGGATAGCAGGAGCCGGACGTCTATGCTTGTCTGCCGCTGCTTTGCGGATATCCTGTTGTTCCTCCACTCGATACTTTACACGTTGGAGTGTATGGCCGAAACTACGCAAGTAGGGCGTTATCTGTGGAACATAGTTCTCCTGGGACACGATGACCCTCATATCATGGTCCACATCGATTGGCGACCTTAATTCCCGAGCGAACATCAGATAGGCTGCCGTCTCTCCTGTACCACTATTGTAGGCGGTGTTGAGAGCAAAACGAGTTTGGGAGAGCATCTCTGGCCATTTGCGATGCTCCGGTCCCAATAACAGGGCCAGCCTCTGCTTTAAATCCCGGTTTTTCCTCTCGGCGGGATTCGCCTCCGGATGATAAGTGGGTATTGGACACTGCCGAACACCCATGACATACATGGCCTTTTGCATCACGGCGGATACAAACTGTGATCCATTGTCGGACACAACTCGCCGTGGAACACCATATCTCATGAATATCTCTTCTATGAGAATCTTAGCGCAATTTTCTGCGGTGGCGTCTACTAACGCGAACAATTCCACCCATCTGGTGGCGGTGTCTTCCACTAGAAAAATCCACCTTTCTCCTTTGTCACCCTCTGGAAGGGGACCAAATAAATCCATCGCGATTACCTCAAATGTCTGGTGCGGTATAGGAGTTTGCAATAGTCCTGCAGGCTTCAGATTGGACGGCTTAAATTTAGAGCAAACATCACACTTCTTCACGTAGTCGGATACATATGAGCGCATACCACGGAAATAATATCGCTCCATCAACTTGCGTAAAGTACGCTCTACCCCAAGATGACCTGCCATTGGGGCATCATGAAGCTGTTTCATGACATCTTCCCTCCAAGCCTCAGGCAATACCAATAATGGCTCCTCGGCTTCTCCCTCAGGATCACACCGGTACAATACTCCTTGCGCCATGTAATAACCGCGATCGATCCAACGCAAAGCGCGTTCATCATCATCAGATTCGAAATCTTCGATCACCTTTTTACAATCTGAATCTGACAGTTGGGCTGTACGAACCTCCTCAGGTCCTCGTCGAGGCAAGTCAACGACTATGGGGCAAATAGGACATTCCTCTACACCTTCTGAGGCTTCTACAGCAACAGGCCTGCTCAAGGTGTCGGCAACTACATTGGCTATCTCTTTCCTCATAATTTCCTTTTTCACAGGTGTAACATAATAGGGCGGGACGGATATTGGTGGACGATAGTCGTTATCATTCCGATGGATCGCAAATGTGGTAGCAGCTCCCCCTGGCTCAAAGATACCCTTATTGTCTTCCTGGAGTGCTGAAAGCTCCATGCGCTCATGAACCTTCAGGATCGTTCCTTCATCCTCACGTAGGTCTGCAGTGGAACAGACGAGGCGAGTCCCGTCATCCTCGTACTCTAATACAAACGTACCTGATCTGTCTCGTAATGACCACCGATCCCTGACAAAATCAACTACCATGCCAGCATCCCTTATGAAATCAATGCCCAGTAAAGATTCAGTAGCACCTGGCAATACAACGAACTGCGTCGGCACCACTACTCCCTGTACCTTGACACTGACTAGAGCAGTTTCAACAATCTTGCTGCTAGTGTCACCGTTCGCAAATTTTAAATTATAAAACACTTTTTCAAACTTATGATTATGTTTCTTTAAATAATCCCTTAAACTAACACTCGCGACCGATTGTTTCGCACCAGTGTCTAGTAATAATTTTCCTGTCTCTCCGTAAATGTCCACACAAATGACGGGCCTACTTCGCGGCGGACACGCACTCGATACCGCGGAAAAACTATGTGTAGCCGGAGAGGCGGACGAGCGTCGTCCTCTGCACGTCGCGCAGTTAGCGCGAATCACGCCTGGTGCACCACACCCAAAGCACACGATCGGCGCCGAAGACGGCGGAAATGTGCCTTCGCCTGTCCTTTGTCTGTTCTGGTCACGAAGCTTGGAACATTCATTCTTCACGTGGCCGTACTTTTTACAGTAGCCACAAAGGGGTCGTGACCGTTTATTCCTAGTATAGGTATTTGATACAGACTGGTGATTGGCGGATGGTGAGGATCCATTAACTGGCGTCTTATCTGACTTGCACAGTTTAGGCTCGCCTTCATGAAACAAATCCTCCAAGCGTCGCGCTTGGGACAATAATTCTGAATAAGTACTGAAAGTACTTCGCGATATTTTCTCTCTAATTCTGTAGTTCAATAGTCCGTATACCATGTCTAACTGAATTTCTTCGTCCAAGGTATACGGAAGCTGAGCAATCAGAGCCCTCGCTCTGCACACGAAAATATCGGTGGATTCATCCTCTTGTTCCTTTGAGAACAACTGTTTATAGATTTGATGTGGCGGGAGACGCGGCCCATATGTCTGCCTTAGCAACTGTAATGCTTCTGACCAGCTCGTTACAGAAGCCTTGACACCTTGCCACCACGTTGCAGCTAACCCGGTGAGAAGCATGGGTAACCCTCGCAAGGCGATACCATCCTCTATACTGACGCACTCCTTATAAATTTCTAACGCGTCGATGAACGCAACCACATCGCTGTCTTGAGCGCCGTCGAACCGCGCCGTACATTTGGCGAAATTTCCTTGAAACAATGTAGGCGGAGGCGATGGATACGAAACTGTAGGACTCTGCGCGCGCAGCAATTGCGCAAGCTGCAGGAGCTGCTGATCGGTGATGACAACCGGAGTCGCCGCCATCGGCGCCGGTTGAGGCGGTGTTGGCTCACACGTGGTCGACGTGGTCGGCGTGACAACATCACTAGCCAACCCGGAACTTGGTCGCGATTCACTCTCCCCCTTGTCTTTAAGTCCATGTCGCGTTGTGGGTGCCATCATAATAACTTAATATACTTCGAATGTTAACAATTTGAAAAGTTCAACAAATAGTTCGACGAAAAACACAAATAGTTCAAAGTTCAAACATAACACTACGCGTCCACAATTGCGTCTTTGAAACACGACGTAACATAAATAAACAAAAGTTCAAAGAAATAGTTCGACATAAACACTACACGTCCATATTGGCGACACAACTACGACGTAATATTACTCTAAGCTAAACAAAAGTTCGATAAACAATAGTCCGAGATTAAACACTTTAATGATTGCTAGGCGGAATTTCCAATATACATCGTCCATAGCAATACATTTAACACTATTTTATAAGAAATTATGTATACTTATCGTCCCTTTTGTGTATGACGACACGAGTTAACGTGTATATACTCTCGGCTCGAACTCTCGAACATTCACGTTCACGTTCACGTTCACGGCGGCGTGGAGCAGTCCGAATACCGTGATACGTCGTATAACGTTATTTACGTACTCTATACACTTTGGTTCAGAACTAAATGTTCACTCAACAAAAAAAAAATAGGTAACTCGATTGTCTACAATAACAATAATTATAACGGCAAGTTCGAAGCCCCACGTTGGGCGCCACTTATTGGGGATACGTAATACCTATTTTTGTTGAGGAGTGCCGGTCACGGGATAGGAACTAAATGGATTAAAAGACCATCATCGCGAATAAACTATATTGTCGGAAACTAAGTAACACACTACTACATCGACAACCGCGGAAGAGCACACGGGCCACGCCCGCGCACGCGTCTATCCCGGACAACAACCGACTCGACACTCACTAAGGGCGACGGGGTGTGTGCGGGCGCAACCCATAGGCACGGTATGGTACGGGAGCCCGTGGTGCGGACGGGAGCGATATGGGGCCCGCGGGAGCCGTAAGATGGCGCGCTATAAAGTTTACATTATTTCGTTTAAAGCAGTTCGGGAAGTCAATAATTTTTCGTAATTAATTAATGCTTTCCAGTAATTACTTTATTTAAAGTCGTAGCTGAATTCATGCTTAATTACATACATACATACATACATAAACTCACGCTTTGTTCCCAGAAGGGGTAGGCAGAGGTGCCAGGGCACCCACATTTCACCTTGTATGTTCCGTCCCACAATGAGATAGGTGGCGAGCCTATCGCCATATCGGGCACAAATTCGGTTTTTTAATTACTGTAGAGATAAAATGTATGACATTATTGTTGCTATTTATTTATGACTTTAATTTTTTTATATACAAGAAAGTCGAAATGTAAAACGGTCAATTGCCTAGACTTTTAATTAATGTCGAAGACCTAAGAAGTAAGAACCATATTAAACCTTACGCTATAAAAGCGCCAAAAGGCTTCATTAGTATGTCTTATCGAGCTGTGCAATAAAAAGGGCAGAAAAATCATATCATACAGTTAGTTTTTAGAATATACAACAGCCTGACTACATTTTAGGCATATAAAACAAATGAATGATAAATATAAATTAAACCTGTAAAAAGGGATATACCTAAGTTTTGCATTGTTTTTGGATATGGTACGGTAGACAATTATAAGTGACTTATTCAATCAATAAATAAATCTACATAGTTTGTATAATACGTAAAGTTTCAGTGAATATTATCAAGCGAAACTTGACTTGTACAGCATACTGTTGAGCCTTTGATGTTCTCAAATTTTGTATGTTATAACTGGAGCAAAATTAAATAATTTTTAAGCACATGAGATTTCGATGAAAAGTGCACTGGGATGAAAACAAATGGGCCAGCAAAATTGTTATAAACTGACAATAAATAAACGAATATAGGATTGAATTTATTAAAAACCCTCAGTGAATTCTGTGTATTTCGCGTTATAACCAATTTATTGGCGTTCGAGCTTTTTGTACTGAAGCAAAATTGATTTAATATTCGAGCGGGGGCGCTTTCATACGAAACCATTCGGTAAGTTTTTGATGGAAATATTAGCATATATAAGCCATAAATACTTTATTATCTGACGGCGAATATTTCGGGATAACCATAGGTTCGTTTTATGCCTTTTAAATGGGGTGCAAACGGATGATACTAGACAATCTGTTTGGTATGAGGTTAGATAACTTGTTTTTAAATCTTTTTGATGGATTTATTGTTTTTCAACTAGAAATTCAGATTTTTATTGTTGATATTTGTGCTATTTTTTAAGCTAATAACGGGTTTTGACCATGAAATACAAGAAACAAACGGAAGAGAACGAATTAATTGGTAGGTATCGTTAAAACTAACTGAATGATATCCCATAGATATTACTACATGGAGGTTTTCAGTAGTCACACAAAGTCGATTGCATGATTCAAACCTGCTTATTTCTCAATACACACCACTGACTTTTCGGAGTCATGTGTCTATTGATAGCTAGTCAATCACCACGCACTATAACGGTGAAGGAAAACAACGTGAGGAAACCTGCATGCCATAGCGATTTATAAATTTTTTTATGGTATATAAAATCCGCCAACCCGCACTAGGCCAGTTTGGTGGACTATATGGCCTAACCACTCTCAATCGTACTCTCGTTTGTAGAGGAGGCCCGTACGCTGCAGTGGGACGTATATGGGCAGATACAGTACAGTATACAGTGTAAATTTCAACAAACACAACGACTAACAAAAGACAAAGACCGATGGCACTGCAAAATAATTGGACGAACATTGATCTAAAATGAGAAAATACATCGATTCATCGCATTATAATCGACCCTTCGTGACTTATTGAAGCGTAAAAATAAAGGGAGAATGTCGTTAAACTTGTGAATAACTAATTATATTTTGCGAGCGTTCGAGACGTCGTAATTTTTAAGTAAAGAGAATATTATCGAGTGGCTGCCGGGGGCGTCGGCAGTAATAAGGATTATTGGTAATCCCCAAGTGTCACAGTGGATGAACGGGCGCCACTTGAGAGGAACTTTTTAAGGTTCCTTAATCGAACAGAATTAGCTCAGGAAGTAAGCGGCAGCGTGCATGTAGAGATCTAGAAACTCTCTATCTTCAGGAAAGCTAGCTAAATGACATTTTTATCAAATAAAACAGAAATGCTGATCGTAACATATCCGTATCGGCCTGGATAGAATTCGCCGTATAAATGGTGGAAAGCTTGTCATAATTAATTAACCAAGTATTTCACATGGACGCGCGTGTCACGATAGTATACTGGCTTGGGCCTTAGGGTATTTGATTGTGTCTCCTCTTCCGACGGAATGAAAGTGTGATATATACGGTCCATATTATCTCAAAAAAAAAAACTAAACATTGGAGACTTACAAATTCATAACATGTAGTACATTCTTTAGAAATGCGATGTACATAATCTAAAGAAGTAGTTTAAAGACAATAAATGTTTTAGGATATCAAACTCTAAAACACAGCTCTTGAAATTGAATCAATATAAAACAGTGTTTCAAATTTCAAAGTACGGAACCCCCAAAGTTTACACTCAACACACGCTTTGCCGCCCTCGAACAATGAAATATAAGCTTTTCCGACTTACCTGCGGGCCATGAAGATATCTGCTCACAAACTTATAACAATTTGCTATATTTTTATACAATCTCTTTGAAATTGTTTCCATGTTTCACACCTCCGATGCCGAGGGCTCGAAAGGGGTGGAATAATTAACATTTTATGGCAATATTGTTATAAGTTATTAGCGATGTATTCTGTGATAAATGTTTAGTAATATTGAAACAAAAATTTAACAGGCTTTTTAGAGCAGTGGATTTAAATCTAGTTGTTAGATAAGTACCGTGAAATTGATTCCTGTAATAGGGCAATATATGATTTTCTGGTTTAAAAGAATAAAAATCTTGCATCTAATCTTTCATGTCTGGGTGTTGTAAGATTGAAAATAGCTTTATGTTGTATATGTTACAAGTTTGTCAGAGTAGTTACAACTAAGCTATATGTACGCATAAATTACATTTACTGGTCGACCTCTACACATGACACTTGTTATTTTATTATAATTTACCAAACTGACTTAGTTTTTTTTTTAAGGTTTGCAGGTTTCATAGTTCTATGGTTTCCTTTAACATTAATGTGCGAAATGATTACTTATATAATGCATGAACGACACAAGGTTTTGATGAAAGTAAGGAAATCGCTGCATGCGGACCGCTTTTGTATTAAGGCGGTGATAGCTTTCGAACAGGCTTTATACAGGCTTTTTTTATTACAGCAAAATATTTTATTTTTCTGGTTTAATTTCCGGTGGCAAGTTTAATCCAAATAACATTATAAAAAACATTGGTGGACAAATCTTGAACCTTTCTAATAAAACAATGGGTCACATAAAGTCCAGGAATCCTGATATCATATTTGGGAGTTACGCCATTAATAGATACCTGCGCTAGGTGGGTTAGGCTTTTTGGCCTAGCCTAGCCTTTTATTTTTTTATTTGTCTTCTTCTTTCGTCGTTACGCTGTAGTTGATCACAGCTTATGTATCCACGTCATCTTTTTGGTGGTTACAAAGCCAACTGTCAGTGATCTCCTGCGTTGGTTAACAGCATTGACCACGGGCAGGCTTCAAAGGTGTAGATAGAACCTTACATTTCAAAGCAAAATGAATTGCAAAATTGCAGATGGCTGTCAGTGCCTTAAGAACCTGCTTTAACCATGTCAGTTGCATTAATATCCCGGGAGAGCGTTGAAGTTTTTAATAAATGCCAACAAGTAACAAATTGAAAGTGCAACAAGAGCATAAACGGATCAGAACCAGCCCGTGAAGCAGAGCGCCGCACCACCATCAGAAATGTTCAAATTAAAATCTCGTCCGCCACTTTAATATCCTTTCATATCGTTAACTGAAAGAGGTAATAAAATATTATTCCGTTTCTGTTTCTATTTAGTTGGTCAGTGATTTTATTAATATCGCTCTTGAGTCTGCGTTCAGGTTGCAGATTGTGTAATTAATGTCATGTTTTCTATTCGATCTACTATTTTTAAATCGAGCGATGGTAGGAGTGTTAACGGTTTCATCAGCAAATAAAAAAATAGTTGTGAAAATTGTAATGAGTTCCTTGAATTTAAAAGTGATTTATTCAAATTAATTATTGATTATTATTGTTTAATTTCTAAGATTCACTCAGGCTACAAATCCGGCTCGTAGTGATAATGTTTCTCCTTCTCTTGATTTAATTCGATATAACTTATTTTGAAATTAAATTGCAGATCTGTGCCAAGCATAGTGTAGGGCGCCCTTCAGCTAGGCGGAGTGATGATTTGCAAAAGATCGTTGGCAGATGTTAGACGCGACAAGCCGAAGACAGGGTGAAATGGCACAATTTGGAGTAGGTCTATAGCCAACAATGGACAACAAAAAACTGGTGATGGTGATGATGATATCCTACAAAGAATCTTTATGATCTATTTAATATATTCATCACTTAAATATTCAATTCCACGGGAAAAAAACAGTTCAATACAAACTAATAATCGGACGTAATTAAGCGTTAGCTAATCAATTTAGCCGAACTCCATGTCGCTAATAAGGTTTCATGTAACAAATTATAAACAAACCCGATTAATGCAGATCAAATAGCGGCCGTGCGCGGTAATTGTATGTCAAACGAATTAACTTCTCCCCCGACCGTGTGGGGGCCGTGAGCACTCTATTCACTATTCTATTTACTGATGTGGCTTTCGAATGTAATTGTATTGGGTTAGAATTGATACAAATGGGAAGGCGACAGCAAAAAGCTGCAGAGGTGGCTGATGACTCACTGAAATTACTTGTCACAGTATTCTAATTTTTCCAAATTGGTAATAGATAATAACGGATTTTAACAAAGGTGGATGGTGAAGAGGATGACAGAAAATCGTAAATATGTTACTTATCTTTCAAGGCACATGCTGTTCTCAAAACTGTGCGCTGTGATTTAAATATCTAAAATATTTATGATGCAAAGAATATTAAACTTAATTATGTGAATTACCTACCTTAATAATTTATCAAATTGCCTTGGTATTAGATACGATATCAAGTCCACTGAACCAGCTTTCGTGGTCCAATATTGTATTTTTGAAGTTCTGAAGTGATCATTTCATCGTTACAATATTTTCCAACATCCAATTAAAAGACTGAACAGTTATATTTTACTTTCAGTGGAGAAATAATATTTTTGTCAACTTGTTCAATATCAAAATGTTTTGGAATGAAATATGCAATTTATATCCAACATACCCCGCGCTCGAACAAAAAGGAGCGGGACAAATAATAAATATGTCATGAAATAATGTTTGAGTCAACTCTGTAGTTTGAGTCATGATCGGAGAGCGATCGGTGAAACTTACTATTGAGGGTAATGTGATAAAAGCAAACGGCCAGTCTTCCCTACGCTAAGCGAGTAAAATTGTTAGAGACATGAAGAAAAAAGTATAGATCACATAGCAAATCTTTTGGGGTGGTTTATATTCAGCGAAATACATCTTAGATACAATAGATCTTTCATCTACACGATTAAAAATAATATAGTGAAAATGTCCATGCTGAGTTTCTCTCATCATTCTTCATGAGTGTGAGTTGGAGAAGTGCGTGGTGGCCTGTTGGTAAACGGACTAGACGCGGCTGCCAACATGTTCACGGTGGTCGCGGGTTCGAATCCCAGGGCACACCTCTGACTTTTCGGAGTCATGTGTGTATTGATAGTCAATCACCACGCACTAAAACGGTGAAGGAAAACATCGTGAGGAAACCTGCATACCATAGCGAGTTATAAAAAAAAAAAAAAAAACTATGGTATGTAAGTCCGCCAACCCGCACTAGGCCAGCGTGGTGGACTATATGGCCTAACCACTCTCAATCGTGTTCTCGATTGTGGAGTAGGCCCGTGCCCTGCAGTGGGACGTATATGGGCTGATACAGAGTTTCTCTCACTTAAACTTTGATCTTGGAAAGACTTGATTTTCCATAATTGAAGATATTATAGCCAATGATCTTGAAACTGAGTACATTGAATGCCGGCAGTGGCGTAACAATAGGGTGGCATTGTGGGCAAAATGCCACGGGCCCCCGACCTTAGGGGCCCCCGGCGGCCTGGCCTCTCAGGCCCGAGAGGCCGTAAGAAGAGAAGAACCTAGCCAATTTATTACCAACAAAATTGATAATCAAAAATTTTTTTCTTAGTTTCCATTAAAGATACCAAGGTTTATTTTTGATACATAAAAATAATAATAAATAGTTTTCAAGATTTACACGAATTTTACTAACTTTTTTTTAACTATTATGTACAGACTATAGTGCGGATTTGGTTTAAAAAAGAACGAAACTTCAATATTACTGGTGGTAGGTCTCTCATATGTGCGAGGCCATCTGGATAGGTACCACCGCAATGTCTATTTCTCCCGTGAAACAACACTGCTTAAATGCACTGTTGTGTTTCGGATTGAAGGACATTGTAGCCAGAGCAACTACTGGACATATTGAGACTTAATATCTTATGTCTCAGGATGGCGAGCGCAGTGGAATATTTCTACTGTTTATGAGCGGTCCTATCGCTTACCATCAGGCGAACGGCTTGCTCGTCTCGCCATTCATTGAAATAAAAAAAAATGGCTTCTGAGGGGGCCCCAACACCATTGCTGCGTTTGGGCTTCGCCCACGTAGTAAAGATATTACGACGACTAATTGGTCTCGTTGTGGAGTTCTTTTTATGGCCTGCAGGTAACGAGCATATAGCCCGCCTCACGGTCAGCGGTCACCGCCGCTCATAGACTTTTGCAGATCCAGGGATCAATCAAAATGAAGTCGCTTCCTACCGTAAGGAGAGCACTTTCTTAAAGCCTAGTTTAAAGAAAGATAGGTTATAGTGATCAGGGAATATCGAAGCAGGGAGTTCATTCCAGAACTTGCACGTGCGTGGTAGAAAAGAACACTGGAAACGTACTTCCCGGGAAGAGATAGTTTCCAGGTAGAAAGAATGAATTCTACTGCGGTGACGGGAAGTGTGATGGGAGAATAGCGATAGTGGCACCGTCTTCCTCAGAACACTTTCCGTGGAACAATTGATAGATTATACAGAGAGACCCGAGACTTTGGGTCTCTCTGTATAATAACTGCAATCCCAACGGCTCCACATTCTCCGTGAGATAGGGATTATCGATGATTCGAAGAGCTCGGCGCTGTAATGAGTCAAGTGGGTCGAGCTGGTATTTTGGGGCTTCTACGCAGGGGTGAGAGCAGAACTCCACGTCGTGCCGGATCGTCGCATTTATAGAGCAATAACCGATGATCCGGCGAAAAGCACTGCTTGTCTCTGTTAAGAATCCTTAACTATTTGCTGGCCAATTTTCCCTTGCCTTCCAAATGACACCTAAACTGCAATTTTATCAATAATTCAGGTCAATGAATACTCTCGGATGCTTAGAGAGAGTGTCTCCATGACAAAAGGGGTCTTCTTGTTTGTAAACGAGCATAATTATATCTTCGTGGGGTTAAATTGTGCTATGTTCAATTTACCCCATTGAGAGGCCTGCCCTAGAGAGATCTCAATTTCTGATAAAATTTGAGACCATTTTTCCTTAACGGATCCCTGATAGAGATTCTGTAGTCAGATGTATCTTGCCTAACTTGCACTAGCATCTGCATAGCAATGCCAGCTGGTGATAGAAAACATATCATTGATATGGAGGATAAATAGGGTCGGTGAAAGCACCGAGCCTTATGGAACGCCAGAATTAATGGTCATGGTTTCGATGCAAAAGCGTCCAATATGACTTTTATACTGCGATCATCCAGAAAGCTAGCGATTTACTTTCAGAGTTCCTCAGGTTGAAATACCAGGCAAAAACAGACCAAAACGACGGCATGCCACACTAGATGACAATTTCAAGGCCAAAATCGCCTCACCCCCACTATCCAATGCCTCCACCTGATGGTGGGTGAGATTAATGAGAAGATCACCATCCGAACGACCCTCAGTTGGTGATCCTCAAGATACGTCAAGAGCTGCATATTTATAACTCGCTCCAAGAACTTGAAGAGTCACCATGTGACAGCAATTGGTCTGCGATTCGAAGGATCCGACCGGTCACCCTTCTTGAGGATTGGATGGACATGGGCGATATTCCATGAAGCCGGGCCTAGGTGTTTTAATAGAAAAGACGCGTGAGTACGGGTGTAATCTCCGGGGCGAACATCTTAAGAACCACTGTAGGGACACATTCCGACCCACTCGACTAGTAGATGTGTAGTACCGATCGAAATGCGGAGGTTAGGGTTTTATTCGGTATGCTAGCGTAGAGTTTTTGTTAGGGACCCGCTTCGGCCTCAATTTACTAGCAGGCCAGTGACACATATATTCCTTTCGGTCTTCTCCAGGGTATCGGAAAATAAGCTTAACATTTTTCCTCTCCATACAAAAAGGGGGGCCCCCATCCGATGATTTTGCCACGGGCCCCCGATGGTGTAGTTACGCCACTGAATGCCGGACAGACGAACACCTCAAGAAAATGACAGATACTAGCATGGTGTTTTTAATTTCAATTGGTAAAGTTACTACACTGCTCCTAATTTCTCTCCTTTTATATACATCCAAAGGTGGTCTGTAGAGATCGGTTATTAGCGATACGACCGCCTTTTGTAATTTTAATGGATGTTTTGCATTATATTGTTATGTTCTGTTTGTTTGTGTACAATAAAGATTAATGCTTTACCTTTCACATACTGTTCCCATTGACGACATACATATGTTTGTCTCGGCTTTCTGTTCAATAATTTAACTAATTTCTCCTCAATTTTGGCATGCTCTGTTTAATTGGTAATACAATTTGAGAGGCAGAGCAACATCAAGCGCTCGCTGTATAATGAGCGGTGACCGAAACTCATAACGACCGTTCGTGAAATCGGCAGTAAATATGATAAACATTGGACACAGAGCATAGATTGGCGTAGGAGGAGACAAGAAAGAACTAAGTATGTCGATACTAGAAGTGCACTAGCTGTGGTGTCTTAGAGTTTTCTATCTACTTATTTTACTAGTAGTCTCTCACACGTGAGAGGCCGCCTGGGTAGGTACCACAAGCAGTGTAAATGCATTGTTGTGTTCCTGTTTGAAGGACTTTATAGACAAAGCAACTACTAGACATAATAAGACTTAACATCTTATGTCTCAGGATGGCGAGCGCAGTGGAATGCCAAACATTTTTGTTATTAATAGTTTTGTTTGGTTTTGCTACTATTCAGCGCAAAGGAATAATAATTAGAGACCCATAATTAATTTATATGATTGCTTAAGGGCATAGGATACTATAAGTTTTCATACCTAACTTAATCTTGGTCGTGTGCACCAATAACTAAACGAATACCAAACACACCTTTAACATGATAATGGTTTTCACCACCTCTACTTATACCTTATTTGAATTTAACCCCGGGATATCAATTTTTATTTGTGGGTACTTCTATTGAAACATGATTATTTTGTGGCTCTGTGTGTTTAATTTATAATTTTATGCTGAAGATTTCTATAATTCACAAATATCAATTGGCACCGAACCCATTGAAATATGAATATAAAAAGTTAAGCAATTCTATAGAATGAAATACCTTCAAATACCAAAAATATATTTTCATATTTTCCATTTAATTTTCAATTGGCTGAAATCGCAGAAAAATCTCTTTGAAACAAAATGTAAATTTGTACGATGGGTAATGAAACGGATGCTGTTGTTGACAACTTAATATTTTCAGTTAAGTCAATTGTTGTTCTCAATTACTGTATTATTTTGTTGAGAATAACTATCTTTAAACCTTCAAATTCACAGGTCAGTCACTCTCAATGAAATGCCTTTGTGTTGAATCCATGAGTCCATGACTCAATAGAGTCAAATTTACGTATTTTAATACGATTATAAATGATACGGTAGACGTAGGATGTGATACAGAGGTGGAGGTATAATAAGTAAATTCTTATCTATTTTGTAACAGTCAACACACAAAGTCAGGCTAGCAATAATAATAATAATAGATAAATTTATTTGCAGTAAAAAGTTACAATCATGATTTTGAATGAAACTCTGCCTCCTGTGCTAGTTAAAAACTGTATTACAGGAGTCAGTGTCTACTCCTCGGAATAGCAATAACCTTGTCCACGTAAATCTGAGCATGGTTCTATCCAGTCCATACATCTGGGCTGATTGGATGATGCTCTACGACAAGACGCCGCTTCGACTCATAATTGGAACAGCGGCCGATATGTCCACGTTCCATGCCACTCACGTCGGTAATTGCTTTAAGATCTGATTCGATCTCGACTTATCTTATTTTTCAATCTCTTCATTTGTCTGTGTCGTCTGGGTGAAATTCGTTTTGCTATTTATTTTATCGATATGTCAAATAGTGATTGGATGTTTCAGAAAAATGTGTCTCCTGAGAGTCTGGGGTTTTGTTTAATTTTTAGTTATTTCGTTGACTGTTTTTTAAACTTGTATTTTGTATGAATACGATTTACAAACTGCTGATAGCATATTGTAATTTGTAATTCGTATGTGTATTTTCTTTCTGAATTCTGCAATGCCAATTAAACCAGTATTCTAAAGCTTTTTGGCAGCTGATTTGCATTACTCCCTGAATAAATAGCCTTTATGTCGCTTCGCGTTAGGAAGGTTTCGACCATGGTTCGGCCGCAGTAATGCAGTTTGGGCGGGATGTAGGTAAGTAATTGAATGGAATAAGTGTAACGAGACGCCGCCCGCGCCTCGCCGCCAATTACGAGAAAATTTAATGAACGCGCATAAAGCTGGATTAGGCTAACCCTGCACTCGCGAACTGAGACTAATTTAGAATTTTATTTTTTAATTATATATATCATCATTTATAATTAAAAATATATATGTTATTGATAGACCGATCGCAATAGCCTAGCGCGGTGGCTAGCTAGCTACCACTTGATCAGTGGGCTGTATGTGTATTCTCGATTATGGAGTAGTAGAGTGTTAAGCAACTTAGGTATTTAATTAAACATAAATATTAATAATATTTGAAAGAAACTCCTAATTCTTCAGTTTCCTATAAAAACCCAGGTAAGAAAATTAGCAAGAAACTTCTGGGTTTGTCGTTTTGCCTGTTGACTGATATATACATAGATTATACCTATCACCAAGATCGTTGACCAATTTTACTTTTTATTTTAGCTAAAGATAAAAATTCAAATTAAATAATATTGATCTCTTATGTTCTTTTTATTGTTTTAGTATCAAATAAATTATCTCACGATTCAATTATATTAATGATTTAAATATTAATTTAAAATGTTGAAATTCTAACGGCTCTTAAAATAAGTCGCGAGTATGCGCGCGGCTTTAAAAGTAATTTAAACATGTGGCTTTTTGTATGTTTAATTCAGCCGCGTTTTTCACGAGGCGAATTCAATACAAATAATATTTTACATATTTTCAAAAGGCCGGCCTTGGTTTTTATTAAATAATCAGGATGTGGCTCGCGGCAGACCGCCGGCATATTATGTATTTATACGAATGTGGCAATGACACTATTTTATTTATTTTGTGCATTGGGACAAATTGAATAGTAAACTGTGGCGTTTTTAGGTGAGGAAGAAGATGCCAAATGTGATGTTGCACGTTCGTATCCAAGCGTGTATTATTTGTGGTATATTTCACATTGACTGTGAAATAAGTGGTCTCGGGGAAACCTTAGCTCCAGAGAGTTCTTAATAAGCATTTTAAAGTTTTTCTTAGTCTACCATCTTGCATAAAGCCATCGTGGTGGATTAAAAGATGTGTTTTCGAAAGGATTGATATCCAGTAAATAGTCGATTATTTAGATATAAACAGAATTATTCTACAAAATGACGGTTATGTTACGCCAACTTCATATAAGCGAGGGATAATAGTCGTAGAAGAAATTAATTACCAATTTACATTAAAAAAATATGTATACACATGAGTTATCTAAATTTTATTTGTAGTTACAATACCTTTATTAAAAATAACCATGAAAATCTAAGTCTAATAATCTCTTCAAAACCCAACAGACGAAACATAACTGGCAATAAATTGAGATGCTTTGTCTTAAAAACAGGAAAGTCTTCGATATTGGCTCCAAAGGCAATTATCGGGCGGCGCCGGGCGACACAATTAGTCTCTGAGAGCGGACAATTAAGCATCTTCCGTTCGGGACGGGATTTTACGATTTGCAGTGTTCTAGCGAGGAATAGGTGACTTTATCTCGGAGGCGGGAGAGATATTTCATGCCGGGAGAAAAATATGTAGTAGTAAACACTCAGAGCTTATGTTATGAAGAGGTCGTCTATTTCTCCCGACAAACAGCAGTATAAATGCACTGTTGTGTTTCGGATTGAAGGACATTGTAGCCAGAGTAACTACTGGAAATATTGAGACTTTACATCTTATGTTTCAGGATGGCGAGCGCAATGGAAAGCCAAGTATTACTTCGTAATTCAAGGCGTTCTTTGGTTTTGCTACGGTTTATGAACGGCCGTATCGTTTACCATCAGGCGAACGGCATGCTCGTCTCGCCATTCATCGCAATAAAAAAAGATCGTAAATATAAGTTTTGGTTTGTTAGTTTTTTTAGGGGATGCCAACTTTCATATGAATATTACGTACAAATATCGTCTGCGCGTAACAGGAATGAGAACTATAGTATTTCGCGGAGTGACAGATAGAAACTGAAGTTGTGATAAAGTACAGCAGTTTCGCTACAAACATTTTTTACGGATTCCCTAGTGTTTTTACCTAGGGTCGTTAATAACCTATGTACATATTAACACACATATCATATCTATGTCACCAACATGTGTGTCTTTGCTTCAAATCTTAGTGTTGTCAGATTATGAAGAATTGCTCTAAAAACACACTTTTGTATAGCATAGATGAGGTCTATTTAGTTTTAGGTGGCATTTTAGTTTGAAAAGCTTTAATAATTCACCTTATAAATAAGTATGGTAACGTAATTCCAATGCTAAAACCAGGGCAGAACACACAAGTAGCAATTAATTTTACTGTTAGCACGTCTTCAAACGCAGAACCATCAAGCGAGACAATTTAAGAGAATCGACTGTGGCGACGGTTGAAGGGAAGGAGAGGGAAGAATGGGTAGGGGAGTGAAGGGAGATGAGGGGAGGTAGGGGGATTGAGGATTTCGTCTGCGGCGTTGAAGGTAGCCGAACTCACAACAAAACGCACAGACACCTCTCTTTATTGAGGTAATTATTTTGTTCGTGAAATGTGGCGGCCACTGAAATTACAGTATACCACAATTTATACATGTCGCAATTGAGGGCTCGATTGGATATTTTTGAGAAATTACTAGTTTTACGAATGAGTTTTATATTTGAAATTTATGCGAGTCAGATCGCACTGGGATCATTTTACAGCTTGAGATTTATATGATGCATGGGTGTACCAGAATCTCATGGTATAAAATTAAAAACAAACATAATGATTTTTATGTGGCAATACCATCGGTCAACAGCTGTTTCAAAACTTAAGTTATGTCATTCGATGTGAATATTTTAAGATTTCTATAATTTCTTAGCGAAAATATACATTGTTCACAAGGTTTATCGCAAGATCCGTGAAGAATTTGGTCAAATTTAAACAAAATCGACGTCGTTTTAACAAATAAGTCGGAATGAATAGTTTTGATACTTCAATTTTTTTTGGTTAGTGTTAGATATATGCACTTGTTTTACCGTATATTCTTTGATATCATTTTTTGAAACTAAACAGTAATGCATTAAATACCTATTTACAGGAGTTTCCAGAGATTTTAGATAAGGATCCATCAAAAAATGATAAATTTTGCACTTCTAGTGAACAGTTGTAATCCCAGAAGAGTGCTTTATTATAAATAATTAACATCAACATCTTCGTCTGATGATGCTGCCAGGATCTTTAGAAATAAGCCCTGACTAATTCGTTCATGATAAATATTAAAGAGACTGCAAATAAAATACTTAGTTTTTTTTTTGTTTCACTCTTACTTATCATTCTAATAACATACAATTGCAATTAAGACATTAAACTAAAAAAAAATATTTCGTTAGCGGACTGTCCCGCCCTCACACCCACCACTGCAACTCCTGTAAGCCAGGATCAACAGTGGCACGCAATGTAATGACACCGAGCATTGAAGCTCGGCGAATCTCCGGAAATGTCTAACTTGTCTTTAACCCGCAACGAAATCAATCAGAAAGTTAAATTAATAGGAGGAGTTGGAAATAAAAATATTTCGTTAATATAAATTAATGCTAAGTTGTATAGAAAGTATCAAAATAATTATTTCAGTTCCATTACCCTGGTGTTGCTATGCACAATTTTCAATTTCCCCAATTACCATAAGATTCTGGTACACCTATATCAATAGTTAAATATCGCTCGCTTTAACTACGAACACAAATCTCGAGGAGGCCTGTATACCTGAAAGACGCACGTTCTACGTGAATTTATAAGGTACTATAGGAGAAAATATTAAATTGTCAATCATAAAAAATACATTATTTTAGCTTTATATTCGTATTTAAAAAGAATCACTAACTATGTGCTATTCAAGAGCTAGTTAAATAAATTCTGAACAAAAATATGCCTAATTTTAAAATACTGGAGCAGTCGACATCAACACAATATTCGCATATGTCTACAACACGCGGATTTCACGCGAAGATTTTAAGGGAAATAATTTGTTACGCCGTGTCGCATAATAGGAAGCATTGTTGTATTAATTCAGTCTCATCTCAATACGATATTAAATTATTTCCCTCCTCAAATAATAATCTTAGAAAGTATTTTCTTATTACTGAAGACGGCAGATGGTTTAATGGAAAGCGATCACTGCAATCCATAATGTATTGTGACACTTCAGGGCAGCAACTAGCAGTGTGGTACCGACATTTCAAAATATATAAAGAAAGGAGGGAAAGAAAATGCCATATTTTAATTATCTTACTTTCTTAGTTGCAACTCTTATAAATCGTGATTGATGGTGCTAAATTGATTTCGACCAATGAAATACCATTGAAGAAGCCAGATTATTTATTTATTGGATAGATTACATGGATTCTACCGTCCAAGTTGTTTTTTTTTACATTAGCGAATGCAATGCACGTAATGGCAAATACATTATGCATTGATGTCTAAATAAAGCATCAACCGAAAGACAGTGCAGCGGGTTAGGCCGCCCGCAGATAGGGGTAGGTAGGTAAATAAATACTCAGGGTAATTACGTGGTTCGGGCTTTAATAAATTCGCATCACTGTTTACACCCGGCACTGTTGCTGGTGGTATGCAACGGGAGTCACTGGCCTTCGTTGGACACTGATCCGGGTCTTGGGCACGTGGCGGAACCCGGCGACAGCTCGCCGGCGAAGTTTGCTGCCACGTGGCCGGACACGGTGCGCAGGTCAGCGGCGCGGCGCAGGCTCGGGTACAGACCGGGCAGGAAGCGGTGCGGAGCAGAAGCGGGTTGCAAGCAAGCGCACGGAGTCAGCACTCCGTGCCGTGCGGGTAAAGAAGAAGAAAACGAAGAACGGAGAACGAAGAACCTGGAATCAGCATCCAAGAAATCGGAATGCAAACTAGACTTGCATTCCGTGCCAGTGACTCGTGATAGCTCATAAGCCCGGCAGACAGAATACACTGAGAAACAAGCAGTTAAAAGCGGTTAGCAAATAGAACACTCACCCCAGCGGGTTCAGAAAGACGCGTGGGTAGCACGCGGCTTTCAAGTTAGGAAAAGAGGACGCGAGCGACGTTACACGCGTATTTAGGCGAGCGCCGATGACAGTTCGCACGTCACGTTTGACAGATGTCAGAAATCCCAATCAGCGCAACGGAGGCGTTGATTGGCAGAGACAATACGATTTATACCGACTATTGAGCCATAGACCGCAACTATTAGAGGTGACATCCTCACAACGTCACAACAGAGTAATGCGGGGACAAGACAGAGCTTGCAAATCGTGATATATTGTCCATCGGTATTACTCTATACGGCATATACCATCAATTATGAAGTATATTTGCTGAGCCAGTACAAAAAGAAAAGCCCGATTTCTCTACAATAAGTAGAATAATTTTATAAGGAAGGATAACAAAGTAGCCATGAATATGTCGGCTGGATTGTTTCTGTGCCAAACGGTGCTCCCCGCGGCGCGTACTCCCAACGCTCATAAACTTATCGTGAAGGAAACTGGTTCAAAAAAATAGCTTTATTATTACATGATCATTGTTCAGTAGGTATAACTTCACTGGGTTCCCGTTTACACGCACGAGAATCCTGTACGAGCACAATGTGCAGGGTTGTTCCCAATATCCGCTTTAGTTCAATACCTCAATGTGTGTCATTGATCCTGTGACACAGGACTTAAAATCAACTAAAATTATTTTATTGCTCAGGATTGGAAAATCGGACCATAATTTAGTAGACCCTCCTCAGTCAGTAAGAATAGAGAATTTCGACCGGGATAGTCATACGAGATCCGAGATCATACAACACATACAAAAAGAGATTTTTTTATGTGCCATTAGTAAAGCAACCTTTTTTAGTATGACGATGGTGCTGGCAGTTATATTAAGAAAAAGAGAAAAATGATTTGAATACAGAACGGAGTTGGCAACGGGTGATATGAAGACTGGTCGAGTCGAAGTTGATTACGCTGTGACTGTTCAAGAGCAAACATAGTAGGCATTTAAATATACCAGTTGTATGTTGTAGAGAGCGTTGTGATAATGTATGTACGTGCCACTTTTTTGCCACAGCACTGGAATGTGGAATAGTTTGTCCCGCGTGTTTTCTACTTCCTAAAATCCTTGGCTCTTTCATTATAATGTAAAGAAGCAATTGTGACGTTATATATATGGCAGCAAATAATTGTCTGATTTCTGTTTGACGGCATTGCAGTGTAGTAACTTTGTTGAGCCAAGATGAAATAAATGCAAATCAATTCGCGTTTTGACCAATTCAGTCAACCCGATAATAATTAATAATAATAATATTTATTGGAATTATGTTTTTTTTTGATTCAATTACATAAAATATTTACTGTAAAAACATAAACTACGTTGCGACGTATCTAAAATTACTTACCAGGGCCGACGTGGTCGGGGGGCACACTTGAGCCCCCCAGCGCAATTAACGTCACAAAGAGAAGTTTCTTTGACGGCCGCGCTTCACACGTGTATAATTAATTCCTTTTCAAAGAGCCCCTCGCAACTTTGAAATCCAACTTTTGTGTATTGTACACATTTGTTTTTGATAATTAAGAGGGAAAATATGATTTAACGAGATATTTTGAAATCGTTAAGTTTAAGAGTTAACAGTATAAACAAATGATAAACGATATTTCGATACAATTATGCATCTGTTTTTAGACTAGTACGGCAAAGTGACTATAAAGAACAACGTTTTTAATGATAAGTAGGTCAGATAGAATGCCTACCACCAAAAAAGTTACCAGGCATCTCTGCCGATGATTCTTTGAGCCTGCCTGAAACTAGACTTTACATAAGTCTTGACACAACTGATACATAACGCCATTTATTTTAACTTACAAATACTTTAATGTAACATCTGTAAGTCTAGAGCTTGCACTGATTATTTTATTGGAAGCTAGTCGACTATTGTACTAGGGCCCTCCCATAGATCTGTTTAGATGGATATTACCAATATTCTGGTTGGTAGGTGGTGAGACCAGTACAGGAAGTATTTTCTCTATGGCCTCATCATCATTTCCCTATGCCAACTCTGCAACATCATTTGCATTTACAATACAGACTTTACCACTTCACGCCGCTTCGATTTTGTTCCCAATATAGCCCTGTAAGTACAGCATTACAGCACGCATACGTGATATTACTGGAGTGAAGGCGCCGTGGGTGCTGGTATTGTCGGCACCTGCTCTCCGAATACGTTGGTAAATGGGCCTCTCGCCCCTCGCGCCGCGCCCCGCCGCCGCGCAGCGTGAATAGAAATATCATTTCGCGAATGCAAATACAATACGGCTTAGAACGTAACGTGAAGGTTTTTTATATTGCCCCGTGTTGGTATTCAATGGGTAAGGGTTGAATATGTATTGGTGAATAATGTGTTGGGTCTGTCGTCGATTGATAGAGAAAAAACATTGATGCGTTGTTGACACTTTTATGTACATACGATATATTATAAAATCTGAGCTCAAATGCTCGGTAAGATGTAACAATCACAGACACAGCCTTACTAAAATATTTCCACAGAGCCTACATTCATATAAGTCGTTAATTTCTCTCTAACCGTGGCGAGTGTAATCGAGTTACGTTCTGCAGTCGAATGCAAGTCGCCGGCTGCGCTTTACGCCCCTTTAAATTGGAAAATTGAATGCGCCCAGCGGCGTGGAGTGGGCTGTGGGCCCCGCTCTGGCCGCCCAAATACGTTTTTCTCTCTTATATTAGTGGACGGTGCACTCCATAGCATGATAACCGGATTATCGAATCGTTCCGTGCACGCTTGACTGTGACATAATATTGAATATGGTCTAATATTGGTTGGATGTGTTAAGAGATTTTCAAATCGAGGGTCAGGTGACATAATTCTTCCAGATTTGGATTATAATAATACAATTACTGTATCAGTTGATGGTAAGTAATACGATTACTCATGAACAGTAGCAAAACCAAACAATACCTTGAATTACAAAGTAATGCTTGGCATTCTCTCTCTTTGTCTTGGCTCTCGTCATCCTGAGACATAAGATATTCAGTCTCAATACATTCAGTAGTTACTCTGGCTACAATATCCTTCAAATCACAAAATACAGCAGTGCATTTACACTGCTTTTTGGCGGGAGAAATAGACATTGCGGTAGTACCAACCTAGGCGGCCTCTCACATATGAGAGACCTACCACCAGTAAGTATGATTGTTATTCGGCCGAGTATTAAAATCATTAATAATTTTAGGCATTAGAAACGCGACAGTGAAAATGTGTTTCCATGACGGCCTAAATACTAATATTTCAACATATAATTTATGAGACAAATGTAATTACTAATTAGTGAAATGTTTTCGTTCGTCATTTGTGAAATACGTGCGCGTGTGTTTAGAACCTAAAATAGAAAACAATGACTTTAAAGGGTATTGACTTATATTCTACCGACATTGATATCGATGTTAAAGGGCGACTTTTTGTTGGTTCTCTACTTTTATACGTTCACAAGTTCAAGCTAATGTGTATTTTAAATCACAGTTTCTAATATTTTTTAAGCCAAGAAAACAAAGTCTGTACTAGCTTTGTTGTTTCGCTGCTAAAAACAAAAAATATATATATGAAAATGTACAAATGTAAAAAGGAACAAATTGAACAAAATGGGCATCCGATAATCCCACTCATTGAACGAAATGCAACAGTAAAACTATCACATCGTGTCGATCTCTTGTGAGACACTCGTTCCGTCCCGGACGAACCTGCTTATTCATTCCGAGTCATGACTCATGAGTGACAGCACTGCTTCTATCATTTTACAAAATCACGCGCCATTGTAAACTAAACTTCAAAAAGTTAAAGTTTAATGCACTGGAGTACTTTGCAACTGCCATCGATTTCGGCAAGTTTGTAACAAATATATTGTATGTAAACTACTTGCAGTTACTTGAGAACAGTTCTCAAGCGGTTATCCCAAATCGTTGAAGCGATTCACGACTTGCGCTCTTTGTGAAGAATTCAAAACTGCACTTATTTTGAGAATATTGTGAAACATTCGACAATTTTTCTAAGGGGTATAGAGAGGGTTGGAAGGGGAAGGGGGAAGGGAGAAAGCAAGAAGTACCTCAAGTTTTTTATGAGACATTTATGAAGTAATTGGGGTTTAATTAACTGGCGGTTGCATTGGTGTTAACTAGAGGTTAAATGATAAGATTTTGTTTTGTACATATTTTTTTCTTTTGTTACATTTTATGGGATAGTGGGATTTTTTGACTAATAAGGTTCTAGCTAGTGAAGTATGTATACGTATGGTTAAAAAATATGTTAAAGTTTTAAGCCGAGGCATACACTGATTTATTTCGGTGCAGGGGATCCAACCTGCGGCCTCTCGTTTCACAGCTTTCGTTTAACTAATTGCGCCACAAAGGCTGTCAAAAAACTTGAAAATGAATCCAAAATAATTCGCATTATATTAAACTAGGCCATTCATCTACACTAATATTATAAAGAGGAAAACTTTGTTTGTTTGTTTGTTTGGTTGTAATGAATAGGCTCAAAAACTACTGGACCGATTTTAAAAATTCTTTCACCATTCGAAAGCTACATTATCCACGAGTAACATAGACTATATTTTATCTACACTAATATTATAAAGAGGAAAACTTTATTTGTTTGTTTGTTTGGTTGTAATGAATAGGCTCAAAAACTACTGGACCGATTTTAAAAATTCTTTCACCATTCGAAAGCTACATTATCCACGAGTAATATAGACTATATTTTATTTTGGAAAAAAATAGGGTTCCGTAAGATATTTGGATTTTTCGGACACAAACTGAAAAAAATCAACCAAAGAAGTTACTTATTTTGCGTACGCTGCCTAAACTACAAAAGATAGAACCATAAAATGTTATAATTAATTGTAGATCTTATAAATATCTACAAAAAAGTCCGCGACACACTATACCTATCCATGTCGAGTGAGGCACAACAACCACATTCTTATTTAAAAATCTTGAATTTTTTTTGGACTACATTTAAACGCGTTTATTTTACTCATGCTATTAATCCTTATCAAAATAAAATATTTCATCAATAAGTACAGTTTATGTTGATAATATTTGGTCTTTGAATGATTAAAATTGGACGTTTGGTTTTGAAGTTGTGGTGAAATTAAAATATTACGATTTCTGCTGCACAAAAATTTCATAAGGCAATCTTTATATGTACATGTATATGGAGAGACGGGATATAATAGAGTGGAAGGTACGGGAGAAGGCTGGGATAGCTGACAGATTTGATAGGACGAAATATAAATGCACGTTATAAGACGGGATGGATAATAAAGAGAAAGGACGGGATGGATTGGGAAGAGACTGAACAGACGGATGAGACGGGATTGAGCCAGACAGTAGGACAGCTACGTCAAGTTTAGGTATACAAGAGTTTATACGAAAAATAACATGTATTTGGTGTGGAGTGGAATCAAAAAATATATGCACCCAGACGAAGCTGGGCCGGGCCGCTAGTAAATTATATTTAAGCTATTGGTCTTTAGTCTCTACCTGGCTATAGTATGTGATGCCATGCACTCTTGTCGGCCTTTGCGTCTCAAGCCAAAAGACGTTCCATACAGATCACATCTCAATCGCTTGTCGATGCCACTAGGGATGAGACGTAATTATCAGCAAATATTATTTATTTCACCGGAAATGTATTTATGCAAAGGGGGCTTATTAAAATGAGAAAATGTATTGTAATAAATAGATGTAAAGTAAATTCGCGAATGAGATTTTCAAAAAACATCGAAGAGATTACATGTGACCACATGTAATCCCTATTCTATTTATTATAATACATGTATGACCATACATCTGGATGACTATACAATCTTTTATCTGCACCCATGAAGAAAGATAATATAATTTGAAATACTTCATAAACAATCACAAACCCACTGACGAAAAAAATATATGCAGAAAATATCAGCATGTTGGTTTGGCAGTTACGTTACGTTGTGATAGGCAGAAACCTTCTCTAATTAATATTTAATGGTACGAAATTTACATATGGCATTATTCATAGACATTATAAAAACATATTTTAGTTAAGTTGTAATATTTCTATCAAAACCCATAAGGATACTTTTAATTGTCCTTTTATCTATTACTAATTTATGTAAATTGTAAAATCGGTAATGGTAATAATTTTAATCAGTAGTGCTGCTGAAAATCAGTGTTACCTCATGCTGTTTTGATTTATGTTTCAGTGTATTGTTTTATTATTCAATAAAATCCTTCGAAAGGGACAAAATATTAGATAACAAAATCAGGTTTATGAATAGAGCGGTAATTCGACTAGATATACATTTTAAATACCTCTCTGTATATCTCTATCGATAGCATCGTGTCCCATCCCTCGTAACAGGTGTAGTGCGGCTGTCGGCGGACGGCGAGCTCTGTGAGGCGACGTGATAGTACCACGACACAAGCCCTTGTACATACTTCATGTATCCGACGGAACTACCGTATGCCATTAGGAGAATACGTTGTTAAGGTCAAGTACTAAAATGATGTTACAAGTTATTTTTTATTTCTTTCTTTCTTAATAGCAATTGAATATATTATTCATTACACTTAAAAATTAATGCTGAGATTGGAGAAATACATTTAATTTTTAATTATAAAAGTCAAGATGTACCTACAATAAAAAGCACAAATAAATAGATACCATCAAATATTAACTTTAAGATTTGTCTTATACCGTAAGTTTATAATGGGAGGCTGTTCAATTTCATACATAAATGAATTCACGCCTCTTTCCCAGAAGGGGTAGGCAATCGTGCAACCCGGACACCCAAGTTTCGCCATGTATGTTCCGTCCCACATTGTGATAGGGGCGAGCCTTTCGCCATATCGGGCGCAAACTCCTGACTCCGAACTAAAAAAACCAATGCCACTTAAAACTACGATACCGAGAAAGTCATTATGAGTTCAATCTCATAATGCTCAAACCTTATAACAAACGTATTACACGAATTTTAGTGTCTTTGCGAGTATCCAGTCTTGTTTGTGTAAAACTATAAGACTAATAATTCCACAATACGGGTCTCTATATTGGTGTAGAGAAAATCATGATGCTCGGTAAATGCAAGGGTGTGTAGAAAAATGAAAAATTAATTACATTAAAAAATAATATATTTCTCTCTGACTTCTCGAAGTCATGTGTGTATTGTCATTTACAACGGTGAAGGAAAACATCGTGAGAAAACCTGCACACCATAGCGATTTGTAAGAATTTCTATGTTATGTAAATTCGGCCAACCGGCACAAGGACTAGGACTAACCCGTGGTTGACTATATGGCCTAACCACTCTCAATCGTACTCTCGATTACAGAGGAGGCCTGTGCCCTGGAGAGGAACGTATATGAACTGATACAGTACAGACACAAAATAAAACATTGTGAGAATATTTATTTATATACTCAAAAACACCCACACAAAACTATGTGTAAATTCCACGAGATTTCATTTAACAATTTAGCAGTGTTTTTACTTATTTTCAGTACATGCAAAAGTAAATTTAAACTGTGCAATGATGAAAAAACACGCTTGGAACTTTTAAAAAAACATCATTAACGAACGGTGGAACAAAAAGGACACCGTTTTAAAAACCACAGTTGATTTCACGAAAAACGAATTCTCATTAAGAACTCGGGGCCAAATAAAACAGCTCAAATGAATTTCTTTCCTGGTAGTTCGTAATGATACGCCTTAAACCCTCCACGAGACTTCGCCATCTAGATAGTTCCATTATTAGAACCAATACTCCTTTTATTAGTCACAGAGTTCATTATGAAGGTAATTTTTGTAGATTAGATATTAAGTATAACTGATAGAATATTTAATAATATGCCGGCAATTTATATGGAAATCGTTTATGATATTTAGTGAAAAATGATAATTAGTATGGTATTTTTACAGGTATTTTATTACCTATAATAATTATACTAGAACGGCATATTTTACTACATTGTCATTTTAACTAAAACGGAATTGATGATAAGCATTAAAGTATGGGCTGGCCACATATGTCACAGATCAGATAAACGCTGGAGTAAGCGAGTTTTGGAGTGGAGACCGTCTCTTCGCAACGTAGCGTGGGATATACTCTCGCCAGATGGCGGGATGACTTTCACAACAGGGTCGGCAGCGACTGGATACATAAATCAGCAGACCGGAGTCTGTGGCGTACCTTGGGAAAGGTTCATGTCCAGTAGTGGATTGCAACGGGCGGATGATGATGATGATTGGAGTAAGTGGAATTGTTGAGTACAATGAGTTCCAGATAACTTTATATAGGTATTATGTCATTCCAAACGGGGTAAGAGGGGTTAAAACGAGGCGACAAGGGGTTGCAGATTCAATTCTCAAGCGCCTCTGGCAATATCAATTAACCGGATAAAACTCAACAAAGCTATCACAATCAGTTTTACATCAAAATATTACACATAAACTAAATATGCCAACTCCGGCATTTAAATCCAATAAGATACACGTCAAAACGGGAGGGAAGCAATCAAACGGCGAAAACAAACGTCCAATATGTATGTGGACTGGCGACCGACGAGATTCTGAGAGACTCTATGAACAAATGTCAACATGATATGCGAGCGACTATCAAACAGAACATCTCTTTGTAAATTCACCGTAAGATATACAGGAACTGCATGTGGACTTCTATAGATTAATCAATATAGTTTTGATTTGAGGAGCTAATAAAAAGACTAATCAGTCAGATGTAGTCATTATATTAGTACGAATGGGTCTGCTTGAAGTACATACCACTATGCAATAAATGTCGCCGGAAAACTACACAGTTTTTTTAAATTCAATGAATGGCGGGGTGAGCATGTCATTCGCGTGATGGTAAGCAATACGACTGCTCATGAACAGTAGCAAAACCAAACAACACCTTGAATTGCAAAGCAATGTTTGGTATTCCACTGCGCTCGCCATCCTGAGATATACCTAAGTATATGTTAAGTCGCAATATATCCAGTAGTTACTCTGGCTACGATGTCCTTCAAACCAAAACACAACAGTGCATTTACCCTACTGTATGACGGGAGAAGTAGACATTGCGGTGGTACCTACCCAAGTGGCCTCTCACATATGTGAGACCTACCAGTAACACACACCTTGGTCGATGAATTTCTTACGTCAGGTTGCTATGCGCTCTGAACAATCATCCTCTGCCTCCAAAAACTTGAGTTGTCTGCAAACATACGATATCCTTAATGGGCTGGTATTCTTTAGAGGCCACTACTGTTAGTATAATATAAAAATTTGTGGACATCAGTCAGTAATAGTTGCTGCGTGTTCCAGAACCATCGTGCATCAAAAACAACAGCCATTAGCTCATATCGACATGGCATAATAGACCGTGGATTGCAAAACGAGCGACTAATGGGTCGTAGTGCGTGTTATGAAGCCATATGCACTATAATTGGCGACGATTAGCGATCGTACAAAGCGGAATGCTGGTGAGGGTGAATAGACGAGCCTTGTGAACTGAGTGGTTAGATGTCATGAGCTATACCTATGTACATTATATGGAAAATAAATTAAAGTGTTTTGATAAAGTCATTAAAAATAAAAATAGGCTGGTTTAATTGAAAACATAAGTGGAATTTGCCTATTTGAGGGTTGTGCAAAAAAATATAGAACGTTTTTGAAAACTGGCAACTGCATTATTAAGTCAGCATCAAATTAAGGAGCTTTCTCTTGAAAGGAGAAAGAAAAGAAGTTAAGCTGATAGTGGGCTTTAAAATAATCTTAATTGGCCTATAATTCTATAAAATGAAAAATCATGTCGTGCTGACCCATTCATAAAAATCATATAATTAACGCTCAAATGGTACTCTTTACAGGAAGGTAACATTTTCGAGTAAATGCTTTAATATTGGCTAAATACCAAATAAGATAGGCAGATGTTCCGATAATAAGGACATGACAAAGGAAGGTTTGCGGTGCCCGCTGCATTGAACCACGGCTACGCTTCACGGCGCCATTTTCAACACTTCATAACTTTCAAATAGGGTTGATGCAATTCATACAATACAAAACTTGGCAATTAATAAGATTAGGAACAATTGGTATCTTTATCAGGCAAGCCAATTTTCTATCTACTTCTAGTGAAATTAGGATAATTTGTAAGAATTTCATTCAATCAGGAAATCACATTTTCATCTTGGTGCAAGAATGTGCATCCAATTTATTTTATTAATTTATTAAATTAGCACAGTCATAATAATATTAATTACACATTATTTAATAAGTTAGGGGAGCGCAATTTAATTAGAATATCTATCGGAGAAAGATGATGAGTCATACATGTAATAAAAACGAATTCTTTCTTTCAATCTTTCTTGTTATAGGTCATTAAGATAGGTTTTCTACCATCCTGTATGGTAGCTACTGGGCGGTATCCAGACGAATATCCAATCACCTGTTTTTTTATCTACATCACTCTCGGTCACCAAAAGAAATGCAATAACAAAACCCACAATCTCAACCCTACATGCTGCCAAAAACGAAAACAAAAATAATCTAATTCAGATCTGCCAACCCTAGAACCGCTGAACGATTCTAGCGTCGATTATGCATGGGAGTGGTGCGGTCAGTCCATTTATTTAGCGCGACACCCTTGACAGTAGATTGCGTTCGGACGGAACACACTGGTTCATATACCTGGGGTTGGCACCAGTGATGAACATTTTGAACATGACAAGAGGTCGCTGAAATGGGCATTAACGATGACAAATTAAAGAAGGTTAAATCGCGATTGGCTGTACTTGTAGAAGGAATTAAGATTGAGGAAAAGCTTAAATTCTCTTAATTTTTTTTACTAATATCAGTATAGGGAATGTAAGATATATGAGCTAACAAAGATGGTATCGAACACTATGATAAAAGCCAATGAAGACGAATGGTGCAGAATGAAAACGGATTGTACTGGAAATCTGAAAGTCCAGAGGTTTGAGCCCAACAATGTTATGTGTGTATTCGTTATTAATTTATGGTTTATTTGAATAGAGAATAAACCATCGTGATTTAGTACGCAAATGTAAAAGCTAAGTATATGGAATCTACCAGCCAGTACTAGGATAGAATGGTATTTCACTAAACCATTACTAAGCCCTTGATCTCTCGCAATCGCAAAGGTCATCCTAACTTTGCAATGAGACATATTTACTGATTTAATCAAATATTGAACGTAGATAAAGAATTTCCACAATCTAAACATCGATAAACCTTTCAACCCAGCAAACAGCGGAGGCAACTAGTCCAAAATATAATATGGAGTAAGTAGCGGCACTTGAATGGAGTGGATCGCTTGATATCAGTGCAAACAGCGCTTGAAGCGCTCGCAGCGCTTGCCGGCGCTCGCAGCGCTCGGAGCGCTTGCCCCAGCTTCATCTCGGCTAAATGCACGGCAAACACTCCGGAACAAACACACCGTGTACATATGTGCCAATTGTTTATTTACTTATTAGCTGCCTCGGATTATTGCTAATGTTATATAATGCAGAAGGAACGAGCAATTGAGGAAATAATGTGTTTGATTTAAAGTTTACATAAGCTGGTGTTAATGTGAATATTTTGGATTAACAATAAGCTCGCAACTATAAAGATTTCGGTATATACTGTAAACATATTATATCTGTATCAACCCATATACGTCCCACTGCAGGGACTGGCCTACTCTACAATCGAGAATACGATTGAGAGTGGTTAGGCCATATAGTCCACCACGCTGGCCTAGTGCGGGTTGGCGGACTTACATACCATAGAAATTCTTATGAATCACCATGGTATGCAGGTTTCCTCACGATGTTTTCCTTCACCGTTTTAGTGCGTGGTGATTGACTATACACACATGACTCCGAAAAGTCAGAGGTGTGCCCTGGGATTCGAACCCGCGACCACCGTGAACATGTTGGCAGTCGCGTCTAGTCCGTTTACCAACAGGCCACCACGCACTTATATTACTTAAACATATTATAACTAGTTGATTTTCAGATTCAGATTTCAGATTCCAAGACGTTGATAAGTTATTTAAAAAAGGCAATAAATTTTATGGAGTGAACAAATGATAGCTCTGCAACTAAATATTTTTGTTTGATACCTAACCCAGCATCACTGTTTCAGTATTCAGATAACGCCGTTTTTTACCTGTATGTATTTAAACAACCAATAAATTTAATAAAAAACGCTTACTTTATCGATTTATTTAATGGCACCAAGATCGCACCAGGCGTAAAGCAGCCAGCCTCTTTTACTTGTTTTACTAAAAACATATTTTACACATATATCGAAGTATTATATCTCCTTTACATTTTAAATGTACTGCAAAAATAGACAATGTCATTTGCCAACGTCAAAAACGATGTAGACTCCCCAAAAGAAGAATGTCGCAAAACCACCTTCTCTTATTTTGCAATACACACCCGTATGTCGTTGCTAATAGAGACGTTAAGTTGCGGTCACAAATTTGTTTGTTCACCGAGCAGGCCACAGGCTTGTTAGCGGGACCGTCGTCCACATATAAGGCTGTTGCCACACAGAGATACTCGAATGAAGGAAACTTATTAAAATAATTTTGTGATACAATTGATGAAAACCAAAATGTTATTAATAATGATGCCTACAAACATATTTTTATGATAAAATTTAGTAAAATAATCGTGTAAAATTTATATAACTTTTTTAAACTTAAGTTTTACGAATGCATTAAGTCATAATAACATCTGCCCATTGTCACTCGAGAAAAAATACGAAGAATCTCGAGATAAATTTCCACCAAATATTTTTCATTCCGACACGATAAAATGCCTACAGATGACAAGCAGGGAAATTGCAGTAATTCTACTTGCCAGAGAGTGTTTCATAACTTTTGACACAATTACACTCTAGCATTTTAGTATTCATTTTTTTATTGCAATGAATGGCGAGACGAGCGTGCCATTCACCTGATGGTAAGCGATAAACAACACCATGAATGACTAAGCATGCTTGGCATTCCATTGCTCACGCCATTCTGAGACAAGATGTTAAGTCTCAATATGTTTGGTAGTTATTCTGGCTACAATATAGTTATTTGCATTGCTGCTTGCAAGAGGAATAGACATGGCGGTGATACCTACCCAGGCAGCCTCCTAAATATGAGAGATCTACCACTAGAAAACATTTCTTTGATTATACTAAAAATAGTTGATGTTAAGTTCAGTTGAAGTTCCCTCCGTGTAATGCAAGCCTTACTTCGCCTTGTACTACATTAAATAAACAGCTGCTTTGAGCGAATGTTTCATTAGCGAACATTGGGCTATTAATTTTGAGTGCGCTTCTTGTGCTAGGTAGCCTGTTTTCAGGTAAAATGGAGTAGCGTATGATAAACAAACGGGATTATAAATTTTCCTATTATTAATATGAAAAAGCGATTAGTCTGGTGAAGTGTTGTTTAGATAGAGTATTGTCACAGGTGAGCTATTGGCAACTAGGGGGCGCTGATGTGATGCGTATTCGAAAGTAATTTTTTTACAACAATATTGAATCATGTTCTGGTAGTCGCTGTTCTATGAATTTTATCATCAGCTGGATTTAAATGTAAAATGATCAATAATTTAGCTGGATAAAATAACATTTTATATTTTGGTAGAATTTAGGAAAGTACCTACACATCTCTGTCTATTCAAAACTCTATCACCTACACGGGGTGTAAAATAAGGTTTAAAATATAGAAACATATTTAACTCCACAATTGGTGCAGCGGAAATGTGTATAGTTAATAAATTTCATAACTACAAATGACACTAACTCGGAACATAAAACTTGCGTCAATTTGGAGTCTGGAACTTTCTCGAAGAATGCTCTGTGCGAGGAAGTTGAAAAATATTGCGCGGAAGTGTTGCCGGTACACAGAAGTGAGTTCTCCTTTTTGAACCGAGCAAGTGTTGCGCACATTCGTCAGTGTAGACAAGTGCTCCACCAGGCAAAGCTTGGAGATTGAAAACCACGCGAAAAACCGCAATTCTTATGAAAATCTTAGCATTTCTGATCGCGGAGAGTACAGAACCAATTATTAAATCATTAAAATCTTGAATGTCAAATGTCAAACGAAGGATCTGGCAACCAATCTGGTTATTTGGAGAGACTATGAATGCAATCAAAAATATAGGCGCGTTGTTGTTTAGTGAAGACGAACCTGCAAGAGAAGCACGACTATTATTTAACATTTGAACTTAACTTGCAGTCAATATTTTCATGAAAATAGACGATTAACATGATTAATTGATTTCGACAGTAGCACACAACTACATAAATGCCGCTGATTCTCTTTTGTTCTTTATATTTTTCCTTATCATAATAAACAAATATACATATGTGTCCACACTAAGATTGAGCCTTGTGTCGTGGGTATCAGAAACTACGAGTGACTTTTCGGTCTCACAAACTTTCGGTGCGGGGATCGAACGAACCAACTGCGCCACGGAGGCTGTCGAAATGTAACCATATTACTTATGTCCTTATAGCATCAGCCTCTAGGAACACAGTCGCAGTACAAAGTCATTATGAAGCCGGAGTAGTAGCTAAACGAATGAGCGCCGCCGCAGTCGCGCTGAAACCAAAAGGCGCACATGCCAGATCCACAAATATTACTGTTTGTGTGCCTGCTTTTCATGGTTTTTACGAAATGTGAATTTGTGGTACGTTTTTGTGTAGTTTAGTAGTAGTAGTAAATCTAATGTAAATAAATATCATTTCTACTAACTTTTTAAGTTCTAATTGCGTTAATATTTCACTTTGTTTAATTTTAATTTTATGAATTTTTTTGAGTTATGATATAATTTAATTACCATTGGATATCCTTAAATATATAAAATAATTTTATGGCGCAGACGGAGATACCACTAATGCGCAAAGTTAGCTTTTCATTCGGTTATGTAATCAGAATTAATATACCCACAAAAATTATTAAGCATTTTAATACCAACCCTGTACTTAGCCACTCTCGCAAAAAACGGTACATTACTACTCTCGACTTAATATAAGGGAATAAGTGATGTCATAACTCAAATATTTTAATCAAAACATAAACGTAAACCTTTCCACCGGGACCTCCCTAAAGCATCCAGGACAAGGGGGCAAGCCTAGTACATACATCAGAGCCATTTCATAACTGTGGAATTATGGGGCATTTCACTTAAAAGTTGGGCCATGAGACACGTCAGAAGGTATCTAATATCTATGGATCGTTACTCATAGAGACAAAAATGTATTGTATAATATATTAGTGAATGTGAATTATAACAATGAACAATATGTAGAAAGATTTAAATTTATTTTACCTATAAAAACGTGGTTTCATAATATTCTATACTAATGCTCTATTCAAGAAATGGAAGGAAGAAATAAAATGATTGGGAGTTTATGGGGCGTAGCCCGTAGGGGAGCGACAACTCTAGCAATGTCCGTCGTGAAAATTGTAGATGTCCATAATATTATGGCCAATATAGGACGTGTGCAACTAAATACTATAATAATGATAGTTGAAGTGACATATGTAGGTGTACTTACACCTTTAAATTTTTCGTCGTCTCTTTCTTTTCTTGACATTTCCACTAGACGGGAAGGTGAGATTATATTGTTTTGCAACATTCTTCGCCCATTAAATAAATAATAATGAACTAAAAAACAATTCATTTCCAGAAATCGCCCTAACAATGGCCCCGCGTAGCCTACACGAGAATTCATGGCGTATGCCATTTGGGAGGCTGAGAGGAAAAATTGTACACACCTCGCGACGTTCGAGTTATACTCAGAGGGATTTCATAAGGATGTCTGCTTGATGTATGGCGAGACTGAGCTAGTTCACGACATACCGCCATTGAGCCCTTTTACACAATTTGCAGTTATATATCGAAGACTAGTGGATTTTTCCTTTAAATGTAATCATATTTTAATTATACATTTCGGCCACGACTGATTAGAAGTTGGTTGGAAAGTTGGATTTGTATAGAAATATTGTTTGTACAGTTTGTTTTGTTTATTTGGTTTTACCGTTTTGGTATGTGTGCTTAGCCAAGCGATAATACAGCAATAAATAAAATATAGGTTGATCTTTAAAAAATAACGCCTATAAGCAGGCTTGCATGTAGATTTTAGGCAGATGAGTTACGCCACACAATAATTGGGTCTCAGGAAATATTAATCACTGAAAAAAAGAACACAAGTACAAAATCCTAGTTCACTTTCATTTTCGGTATAAATTATAAGTCAAACCGACCCAACATGACTATTTTTTATTTTTATTTCCTTGAATGGCTAGATGAGCATGCTGTTCACCTGACGGTAAGCGATACGACCGCACATGAACAGTAGCAAAACCAAACAACACCTTGAATTACAACGCAATGCTTGGCATTCCACTGCGCTCGCCATCCTGAGACATAAGATGTTAAGTCTCAATATGTGCAGTAGTTACTCTGGCTACAATGTCTTTCAACACGAAAAACAATAGTGTATTTAAACTGCTGTTTGGCGGAAGAAATAGGCGTTTCAGTGGTATCCACCCAGATGGCCACTCACATATGAGAGACCTACCACCTAGAGACCGTCGCTAATCATTTTTTAAAACTTTCACATTTTGATTTCTGGTGCTATAAATATTGGCAACCAATAGGCATTACCTACATAGATTTAGTACGCCACAAGATTCAAGTAATGTGTGACTTTTCCTTTCTTTATTACGTATCAAATACATCTTCAATATTCGCTGCGAACCGAGATTTTTCCAATCAGCAATAAGCTATGTCAACTTCATTTCTCATATCAAAACGCCACTCATTTTCCACGAAGACACAAGCGTATTCGGCGACCAATGTCCCGGAGCGCAAATATTACCACCCTCCACCCTCCGAGCAGAGGGGGTGAAAGTTGTGGACAAACCGTCCTATTTACTCGTCAGCTCTTAAATGGTGGGTGTCCAATAATTTGTTCAGCTGAAACAACATGCGAAATTGACAGTCTAAAATGTCACAATGGTTTTTTTGGAAACGCGAATTTCCGGTAATGTACGAGTAATACAATACTTCTGTGTAAAAATTGTTTTGGAATGAAATGTTTCGGATAAAACAAATTGTGTTTTTTGTTGCTTTTATTTAGCCTCACAATTTTTGCGTTATTGTTCCGATTGTTTGTTAATGATGTGGATATTAACTGCCTAAAATGAATTCAGAATTAAATTTTCATATATAATATCTGTGCAGACTTAATAAAGTGAGAAATGATAGAAATTAACTACACACAGGTTTCCACAATATTTCATAGTACAGATGGTTAGTTTTTCTTTTTTTTTTTCTTTTGAACGCGTATAGTCTAAATTCACAAGTATATTATTTTGTCCAACAATCTCCGCCGAAAGGATCGTTTACCGTACGTACCCTCTTAACCAATACATGGCAAGTTGCGCGTCCCTTGTTAGTCCGCTCAAACAAGTTTATTTATTGGGGAAACCTTCAAAACTTGTGTTTGCTCTCGTTTGATCGGGCATTAGGGACTTGAGTCCAGACTACAGGCCCAATTCATTGATATCTAACTGTTTCACACGTATTCACTTGTTTAGTGAGTTGAGAGTTTGGTTTAAATCGCTAAAAGAGATACTTTTGTGTGTTAGAATTTAATGATCATAGGATAGGATTAACGCAATTAAATTAATAAATCTAAAAAAATGTGTACCTATGGTACCCGGGCTACAAATAATTGGCAGTGTATGAAATGTTATAACTGATATCCAAAAAGGCAATATTGTAAAATAATAATATTATATGTGTTATAAATTCGACTGATCCCGATAAGGTACGTCTGAAATACAAAATAATAACCTAAGAATTACTAGTAATATTAGTATCATAAAGTATCCAAAACAATTCAGATATGTCTGTTCCAATAATTCATTTAAACAATGACATCCAAAAAATGTGTGTAAACAAAATATAAATAGTGTAGAGCTTTGGTTAACCGGATTGCGTGGGCTCGGTCGCTCGCAGTAATCTGCAACTCGATTACACGTCGGCGGAGGCTGGGCACTCGCGTCATTTCATCTGCCGCGCACTAACAGAGTAACAGAGATTATCAGGATTGGTACTGTGTTATTGGTAGAAAAATTGGTGTTACTGGAAACATTAGCAAAAACTGATACAAACTGAGATTTCACTGAAGTGGACACAGGCGGAGCGGAGATGTGTAGAAATAGCTCAATAGCAATCGTGCAAAAAACCTGTGACGACGTATGTAGAATGTAGATACTCAATATGGTTTATAAATTTAATAGACACGTAGACTAATAGAAAGGGTCTCTTTTGCCGGTCAAGATTATGTCTAGTCTTGATTTTTTTGTGTGGTAGAACATCGCAAGATAGCTACATTAATAACCTATATTTTAATTAATAACATATTTTATTGATTGAAATGAATGGAGAGAGAAGCATGCCCTTCACCTGATGGTAAGCGATACGATAGCTCAAAAATATTATTAAAACAAACAACACCTTCAATTACAAAGCAATGCACTGGGCTCGCCATCCTGAGAAATAACATCAAAGGTGTTAAGTCTCAATATGTCCTGTAGTTACTCTGGCTATAATATCCTTCAAACGGAAACACAACATTGCACAGCTGTTTGGAGGGAAAAATAGACATAATTTGTATTCAAATTAGAAGTTTTCATATTATTTCAAAACTAAGTTAATTTTAAAACAATTTCACATCACACAATGACCAGATAAACGCGTTATATCAATAAAAGTGCATCTAACAGTGAATGGTATCATGGACAATACTCTCGTTAGTGCCTAACAGCGGACAGCGGTCGGCTTGCGATAAAACGCCGGTTAGAGGCAATAAATGAGCCGACTAATGCTCCGGGCCATATTATGTTATTTAATACCGCATTATACCCACTCCTGCTCTATAATACGAATTTATTTCGTTAGCAAATGGACAAATAAGTCGCTTGAATAGGGACGCGATATTATTTGTAGGTTCTTTCTTTCAGAGTGGAAAACTTGCGCCAATCCCTGCTGATGACGGTGAAAGACATTGTTGATAGAATACTGGGCATTATGATGTCTTCTTATACATTGGGATGATCGCAGTTCGCTGCAGAATCTTAAAAAGTTCTGAGTAATTTTGCTCCTGTTTATAAAGCTATAGGCAGGCGTAAAGCCTACTATCCTGTACGCAACATACTTGTCATGTCATTCACTTGAAATTATGTAGTTACATACATACATAAACTCACCTTTATCCAGAACGGTTAGGCATATGCGTTACCAAGACAGCCACTATTCGCCGTATGGGTTCCTCCCACGTGGCCAAATCGGGCACAAATTCTGGGCTGATAATAGGTCAGATAAATAAATAATAAATAATATTAATGAATTATTATCATTATAATTTTATCTGCGTGGTTCGCGAGACGGCGCGGCGCGGCGCGTCGTATGCATTAAACTTTTTATTACTACAAATAAATTCCCGCCCAATGCCCGATAATAATGGCGCTCTTAAAACGCATTTCATTTCGCCGTATAAATCATCTGCTTTATAGCCAAGTATGGACTACGGCCATACTTATAAATATTAATGAGTTGGACTTTTATCTATCTGAATGTTGATATGGTTGGTAATTATTGTGCTGTGGTCGGTGGCTCTCTGAACGATAAAATACATAGCGAGCTTATCTGATAGAGAAGCAAAGTTATGAATAAGTAAATACACCCAGCAGTCACATACATAGTACTGACCCCTCACTATGATCAAGTCTTGTGTCGTGGGTATCAGGAACTACGAGAGAGTTTTCGGTCTTATAAAGATCTAGACCCGAAATATTATAATTACCTGCGCGGGTCAGATGCGGGGATTTAACCCACGGCCCCTCGTTTCATAGTCAGCATCTAACCAACTGCGCTATCTCAAGTTTTAAGTCAAAATGAAAGCAAAACGTTAAAGCACACAGGATTAGCAAACTGAAGTGGCAGGGGGTTAGCCACAACTGTCGAAGAAACTACAACCGTTAGAGTAAACGTGTTCTTGAGTGGAGACCGCGTCTTGGCAAGCGTAGTGTAGGACGCCCACCGGGCTAGGTGGAGTGACGATTTGCGAAAGGTCGCTGGCAGATGCTGGATGCGACAAGCTGAAGACAGGGTGAAATGGCGCAATTTGCAAGAGGCCTACCCAGCAGTGAACTGGTGGATAAATAGCGGTAGTTATGATTAATAATGCGCATTTACTTAAAAACAAAATATTTAAATATTGTTCTTTTGCCTTGTGATGTTATTTTTCCTACTTGCCAACAGAATTTTGTTCTAATTTTACAATGGTTCGCTTTTCTGGAGTTTACTATGAATTGCATTGTATATATTTCATCTCGCCGGTGTGAAAAGGGTTTCCTCACACATTTTATTGGAGTCCAGAAGCAAGCCTTTGAAGGATAAGGATGGATCCATCCCTTTCATTAAGGTATACAAGGAATTTAATCATTCGCTAATAATACTAACTACATACATACCGGGTATCTCAAGACTGCTACCGAAAACGAAGCCGGGTGGTAGTTTTAGTGACTACAAACACAACGCAACTAAAAATTTCGCAAAGAAGCGCGACAATGATTTTTTAAATATCGTCATTTTTGGCTGGTAAATCCATAGCTTTTGCTAAAATTATAATTTAAACACTTTTATACCTTAGATTATTTATAAATAAAAGGGTATACACTATTGTTTTAGGAAAAAATGTATTTACCACCCAAATATGGTCATAGGAAAAAAATAACAAAAAAAATTGACGCTTTTTTTTGCAACTTTTTCTATTGCATTGTGTCTGAAGTTGCTTTAACTACCATCCGGCTTCGTTTTCGGTAGCAGTCTTGATATACCCTGTATAAATAAACACACGCCTTTTTCCCAGAAGGGTTGGGCGAGGTGCAACCAGGACACCCAAATTTCGCATTATATCTCACGCTCACATGATCTTCATATCGAGTAGAGAGTATTATACTATCATATAATTCTAAGTAGGTAGTCGTTATTGGCATTACAAGATGTCTATATACAGAATTGAGCAGATAAGTAGGCTGAAGAAAAACAATCTTTAATGCCGTGAATACTTGGTAAATTATTGTGGTTATAATACTAAAAGTAAACCTGTAGAAGGCTTAACTAGAGTTACACGGTAATAATCAATTATAGATAATAATCTACAAGAGGATTAAACCGTCTGACCGCGTAGCTTAAGGTAGCAGGTATAATCTGGATTAAGAACATACGGCGATGATACATTGTCTACTTATTAAAGGTAATCGGCTGAATTACAAATAAATCTTGTACTGTCATATACATTTTACGTAAATACATAAAATCACGCGATTTCCACAGAAGGGGTAGGCAGGGGTGAATCCAGGACACCCACATTTCCCTTTGTATATTTCGTCCCACGATCTGATAGAGGGTGAACCTATACCATATTGGGCACAAATTACTGATGATAAATAGAAAAATCCAATATCTCTGCCCGAACCGGGATTTGAACCCGAGACCTCAGCTTTGAAAAAGTACCGTAGTACAACTACGCCACGAGGCAGATATACATTTTGTCTTAATTATATTCTATGATCAATTACTATATACTGAATGTTTTTAAAAGGCCCTGAAACAGAAATATGTCAGCCTCACGGGACCGCACTGCAGGCCATCATGACAATAAATATCGTCAATATTTCGGTTAGTGAGAATTTCTTTCCAATATAAATGAAGGCCGTTTAGTAATTTCGCAACTATTTTTGAAGGTTAGCAAAGCACCTACTGGTGCACTTATAGTGACAGTCTTTGCCACCTGCAATCATGATACGATTGATTTCTGGTCTACCACTATGCACATTCGATAAGAGCGCTTTTAGTTCGCAACCACATAATTCTTTTATAGCAATGAGCTATAAGACCGCTTAGGGAGAGTAACAAAACCAAACAACACCATGAATTTCAAAGCGATGATTGCCATTCCACTGCACTCGCCATCCTGAGACATAAGATGTTAACTCTCAATATGTCCAGTAGTAACTCTAGTTGGAATCATTTTCAAACTGGAGCACAACAGTGCATTTACATTCCAGTTAGGCTACCTAGGCGGCGTCTCACATATGAAATACCTACTACCAGTAACATTTTTCTCAAAATAGCTAGTCACCATGATAAATTTATATGTGTTTTTTATGATTAATTTATATTTAATGGCTCTAGATTTTTTTAAATTTCCAAGTTGCTTCCACCAGAAAAGAACAATTTATAAATAACGTACAATTATTTAATATATTCTTCAATTAGTTATTTTGCGAAACACCTAACACAAAATACTGCACGCAACACACCTAAGATGTAACACAAAGTTGATAGGATTATGGGATTGAAATGCTCAAATGAGATTTTGGCTTGTATTGAACGTAAAGCGATGAGGGATGCCATAATCCTTCACAACTGAGAACAGGCAGACACCTCAATCATTTCGTCTACGTAACTCCAATTGTATGTACCTAATTCGAGGCTTAGGAGGAGAATATATGCTAATATACATAAGATGCCATTGAAGAATTTTATTGTTACTCTTTCTCATTTAGAAAGGGACTTTTTTTAGATTGACATGTCAGGTGAAGGAAATATTGGAGAATCAATATTTTAAAAAATCTATAAATGATCTACTCATTGAACGTTCACGTTGAAAATTTTGTCTCCTTCACTAATCCAATGGTGTTTTCTTTGATCAAATTTTTTGGAAATTTCAAAGTAAATCTTTAATTTTATGTCGTTTTCTACAAAACTCTTCAGGTAGAACCTACTCGAATCTTAGTTAATATTAGCAACAGCGTTACTTAAAACACAAAAAATGCAGTTATATCTGTGATTATGTCACTATGAGCCATCGATATCAATGTTACACTAGATAGGACATTCTTTGTAACAAACGTGTCCCACCCAAGTGCGGTGCAATGCACCGCACACGAATCAGTCTGCCGCGTGACGGCCGCGCAATATTACGCCTCTTTGTTTATATTTATAAGTAATTTATTTTGACTTTTCCCCGTCAAACCGACAGAGAAATTTTCTGAAGTTACAATATAATTATAGAATACAACGTAAGTGATATAATATTGCAGAATAATGCCGATAATACAGATCTTTTATTTATTAATGGATGAAATATATTTTAGGTATAATACAAGGTTAGCTCCTTAGGCGAGCTCCTTAATCGTATATCTCATTTCTGCGCATAAAAATTGCCCGTCGAGTGAGAGAGACGAACTATATAAGATATAGATTATTCAAGGGACATTCATATCAGAGGACCAAATAGGCATAAACTATTCGAATACATTACAAATACAAATATGTTGGAAGAATGTTGTTGCAAATTGATTTCAGTATTTTATTTTAATCATATGTTGTTAATTAATAACTCAAAATATGTGTGTTGTATGTATGTTTTGAAACAGTGGATAGTATTTAGACCCCATTTCTTAATATGAATTACTTAATGGACTATTCGAACCTACTGTTATTGAAGACTAATATCATTTAAAATTGTTTTATATTCTTTCGCGTCGGTTACGAAAAAAGGAGTCTAGGAAGGAATATTTGTCCAGAATTATTGGAATGGATATAAGTGGCTACCATGAGGACATACCTATATTTGTTCAATTCATTTTCGATACGAAGATTTCAGATATTGCAAATGCGGTAGTCTTTTTTGTAAACTTCTGGTGTACCATTCCTGTTGTCTATTAGTCTCGAAAAAAGTTTATCAGCTTGTTTAAAATTCATAAATGTTATTATAATAAATGTCAGATCGATTGTACACTGATTGACTGCTTGACAGACTTGTACACTTGTAAGAGTATTTAATTTCATTTACATCATTTCCATGAATTATTCACGTAAATAAAAAAAAACATTACAAATATATTATTGCTATGACGGTATTCATACTTAGGCAGTATCTTAGGCAAAGCTATTATTGACATGACTGTCTTTTCTGTCTAATAATCTTTGATCATAATTTGTAGTTTTCAAGTAAACGTACTAGATGTCGCTACTGAGCTTTTGACAAATACGGGACAAATAGTTTCTATGACGCGCCTCGTCTATCGGTAGAATATAAGTCAATGCTATGAGCACTTTAAATCAAGCGACTTATAGACTTCTACTCATAAAACAGTGCTCATTTCACTCGCATAGCACAATACTGCGACAGTTTTAAAAAAATCAAACGGTATTTAAATGCAAAGTTCATTTTGCCCCTAAATTGCCTCGCGGAATACCCGTCGTAATTAAAAAGCGTTTTGTATTTGCATCGAGATTAACGAGCCGGCTGGACAAAAAGGCATTTTTCCGCGCAACAAGTGATTCATTTAATAGCTCACTTCGACCGGTAATAACGGGTTTGCCCACATTTCCAATAACTCAGTCAATATGGCGGTCTGCCTGCCTGATAGCTGTTTTTATTGAACAACTTAAATTTCTTCCCCCTAAAAGGCCATTGAGTCTTGTTTGTGAGCGAAACTTGCCGATTTAATTCCCCATAAAGGCTATTATGTTAGTTGTGTTCTTGTTTTAAATTGAATCGCCTGAAAAATAACCCGAGCTGGAAAGTAATCTGAAAGTATTGCCGAGTTGCCTCGAGTACCTATTTAAAGTGGTTGGAATGTTTTACAATAGCATTTAGGATTTTTCCATTGTTATTGGATTTTATATCGACACCAACAAACGAAAGAGCTAGAAGTATCCTTCACTTCTCATATAGATAGAATATTTAATTAGCTCTTAAAGCACAACTTGAAAGCTTTATATTCTCCTTTATAGTATTTGTCGGGTCTGTAAGACGCAGACAATCCTTCATAGTTATGCAAATTCATTTGCATTGCAAAATCATCTGTATTTACACAATACTAAACTTATCTTCGTTTCCAACAGTTTAATGTGGAGATCCTTGGGGGATACCTATGTTCCAGTGGCTGAAGAAAGAAAGAGAGAAACTTCTTCCACATTTTTAAAGAAGCATAATTTACTTGCATATATAAAACACTAAGTAAAAAATCAACGGAGTGATGTATCGATCCAATCCACTTAGCGGTTTACAAGAATTTTCTTGGTAAATTCGCAGACTCGCCAATATTTAGAAAGTTTTCTCGAGAACGTTTCGTGTAGAATACTCCAGAGTGCTGTTCCATTTCGGCGACGTTGACGTGTTTCGTCGTAATATTTCGCCGCTTGCCACAATAAACTTAGATTATATGCAGAGCTGCCAGCTTGAATACTTCGCATGCTCGGTGTCATTGTAGTCGCTTTGTGTGCTGCTTTCGCTAAATTACTGGGTAATTTGAGTATGCACCGGCACTGATGTATTGTCTGAGAAAATATGGAAGGTGTTGAAGGTGTTCAAAATAAATTTGTATTTTCGCATCATTGCTATAGATCTACATCTTACATACAAGGAGTTACATCGTTCTAGGTATCGAAAGTATAAACCTGTGAAAATATATCTTCTTCTAAGTATCTTCAAGGTCTTGCCAGTAGCTATTGACCCATATACATACGTCTTCACTTATCACCATAATCAGCAGTACAAACGGGTCATTTTCTAGATCCACGTCTGATTTGATCTATTACGCATAATTGCATCAACCGCCATAACAAAATGTTATTAAACCTGTTTGAAATGACTTACAACTTCTAGCTAGATATTACTTACAATAGCTAAGTCATCTTTGTTACTATAAAACGTAGTAAAATCAATATAACCGATATATTTATCTGCTCGCTTCCCAGCATCCGTGTACGGCGGATATTCTACAGCGAAGCGGAGTAGCGTTCAATTTTTCAATTATATAGCTGCGGCGCGGCTCTCAATAGCCACTGCGTTTCTCAGTTCACTCCCCTTTTGTTGAATAAATCGATGGTTTTTACCATTCCCGATGGTTGCCGAACCAGATAAATTGATAGAGCTTACTTTCATAGCAAATAGAATGCGCGCAAAAGGTTTATGGAAGCTGCGGCTTTTGTGTTGTGTCGTTTAGCTGCTTAATTGGATTGCGCCAAAGGCTTTCAAGTTTATCTTCTGTATGCTATCTTCTGAAATAGGTTGAATAAGCAATCAAACGTAGAATCTTTTTAGTGGTGGTAGGTCTCTCATATGTGAGAGGCTGCCTGGGTGGGTACCACCGCAATGTCTATTTCTCCCGTCAAACAGCAGTTTAAATGCACTGTTGTGTTTCGGATTGAAGGACATTGTAGCCAGAGTAATTACTGGACATATTGAGACTTAACATCTTATGTCTCAGGATGGCGAGCGCAGCGGAATGCCAAGCATTGCTTTGTAATTCAAGGTGTTGTTTGGTTTTGGTACTGTTCATGAGCGGTCGCATCGCTTACCATCAGGCGAACGGCATGCTCGTCTCACCATTCACAGCAATAAAAAAAAAAAACATAGAATCTACTGTACGTATCTTTAAGTACTGTTGTGGAAATCATCACCAATATAATATCAGAATAACCACGCCAGTTTGTTTTGTACTAGTCGACCCTGATTACGATTGGCTACAATCAGGCCGACATCAAGGTCGTCTTTCGCCGCTGGATCATGTATTTGGGTCCCACGACATTTACAAACCGTTACATTAAAATGTGTCGAGTGAGTATTGAGTATTACATGAAATAAAATATTTAGAAAATGAATAAATTAATTCTGAAAATTTTGCTGCGAATGATCCAGTCCCGGTTGCCCACATAGTTAAACGAGTAGTCATAAAGAGAACTATGTTGGAGGTATCGATTCTGGGTTTCTGCCAAACATAGAATACATGAAAGGTCACGTAATCGATATCGAACTCCAAATTGCCACCTTTATGGCGATAGCTCACATAACTTTGGAAGAATTGAGAAGCTAAAATCACTAGATATAATACCATTATTATGGTTATACCATGATCAAGATCTACAATTAGGGTTTTATAGCTAATGATTGCATCAACTTTGTAAAAAACAGATTTTAGTTTTTAAAGAGTTTATTATTTTATGCTGAAGCTGATCCCATCCGTTTTAACGTTCGCATTGTACATACATAACAAACACGGTACCTTAAACAGACTACTTTAGTCCCACATCTCACTTTAGCATCACTTTCGTTTTTGGATATAAAAATCTCTGTAGTAATATAGACTACGTTATTCCGGCAAAGGAAACCGATATCTAAGCGAGTATCATACGAAATTGTAAAAATATCAAATTCCTAGTGAAAGCCAATTCACAACAAACCAATATCCGAAGATACATGAAACTATTTTCCCTTGTATTTAAACATTTAACCAACAAACTTTTCTATCTGACCTGTAACCTTGGGCTATTCGTTTTCACGGTCCAACAACACAAACAATCTAATTCATTAAGTTGCTTTTATCTAAAGATGTTGGATAAATCTTTGGGCTTATAAAGTTCCATTAATATGGGTCGTTCCCTGGGGTCGCATAGGGGGTTAGGGCTTTCGACGAGTAAACTACCGGTAGTTAGTAATTAATGAGGCTTCAGCTGTAAATCGATTATAAGTGTCTGTATTTTAGTCGGTGGGTTTTGGTCATTATTTTGAAATTGAGAAATCACATATACATTGTTCATTTTTGTGCTGAGGGGTTCCTACTCATCATGAGGCGGGAGTATATTTCGCGTTCTGTTGACAGCAAAAGTAATTCTGGATGCGACAAGCCGAAGACAGGGTGACATGGCGCTATTTGGAGGAGGCCTATTTCAATTAGTGGACATCAAAACTGATGATGATGATATCTACTTCGGCGAGAAAGACGTACAAAGGGCGAATGTTGATAGACGATGCCATTAATACTTTGATTCCAATATTACCATAACAGTATCTGATAAAAACAATTCATATTTAAACATTCATTCCCTCTGTCGAGAGTATAAATTCACACAAGCAACATTTAAAAAGCAATCACGAAACACATCACGCACTTGACCGGCGGAATTATGGTGGCCTGTGGGGCCGCCGACCGCCGCCGTCGCTCAGCCGGCTTTAATTAAATCGACAAACACTCGTCTTTTCACCCCAATCCGATCGGCCTAATGGATAGCTCTGATTCCCTGATAACAGCTATTAGCTTTATTTGCAGGGCTTGGATTTAAGATACAGTGGTTTTGGTATTGTTTGTGGGAGTTAACACTGGAATTTACATAATGTAAAACTATTTATCGGTCCAAAAGTGCCTACAGTTGCTTATGGGACAATCAAAATCAAAATTTCTAGTAAGACATGTCAGATCATAGTCCAAAATGCAGCCATAGATCGGGATAGGGGGCCGCACACACCAAAGATATTTTTTATAAATATCTCTATATCGTTTATGATTTACATGAAAACCTGAGATGAAAACTACATTACGAATGTCAAAGTGGCTAAAGAGGTGTGACGGTGTGAGAGAACTTTAAGTATATTCGACAGTGCTTGCTGACTTCCATAGAACATTAAAGCAATGTATTACACATTGTAAACAAGCACATTTTGTTGCGAATATTTTGATAAGATGGCGCTTTAATCGACTGTCGATTTAAGATTAATAGTCTGAAAGGAACGTTTGACGGCTGTTAAATTACCCTTTCTCTAAAGCGAAGGGCAATGAAAAATCACTGATTAGTCACTTTAAGACAAACTCGTTTACATTGAAATATTTGTTGAAATCTGGTACAATATATTGCTAATTATGACTGTATTAATTATCTACGAGTCCCCCCATACATTTACGTCCTACTCCAGAGCATTCTGCTATTGAAAATAGTTTAGGCCTTATTTTAGTACGGTAGGATAATCTAAATTCGTGGATTTTACTCGTTGTGATGTCAAAAAGTTTAATATAGATTTTCAAGAATAGAACCGTAGACAGAAAATATAGTATAGTATATATATATATATATATATATAGTACTACGAATAGAACACATAATTTTGACAAACTGTGTGTGGCACTAAACATATGATGCCTACCTTGTCTGTGATGCTGTCTTTCTAACTGTTTATTTCGAAATATTCAATCACATTCCATGTTTACCAATATCCTAATTAAAAAACAAGAACCAGCAGATGGGTAAATATAGGTTTAATGCAATAACCGTCAGCTTCAGTCAGTGTAAATGAATTAATAGCAAATAATCTGGTTACGGTTGTGTATCGAGCGGAATAGTAAACATCTTGGAGCCGTATTGTTTGCCAACTAGCGTATTATGTACTCATTTGAGGGATGTATCTCGTGTATGCGAAATAAGGATTGATGTAGGCGGAAATAATGAGGACTTAATAGCTTCTCGGTTATTTTGTTTATTTTCGACAGATCAGCTGAAATTATTATTTATTTATTTATTTAAATCCTTTATTGTACACTAAGTTAACTTAATAATAGAACATTATATTACATAGTAGTACAAAAGGCGGTCGTATCGCTCGAGGCAATCTCTTACCGACTACCTTGGGATGGACAATAAGAGATGGAAAAAAAGAGAGAGCAGTCAATGGTGTACAAAGTAGACAAAAATTTTTTTTAAGTAAAATCATACATGCCAAATACGTGACATACGAATATAATTACAAAATATATATACACATACAAGTGCACAGATATCATAATAATATATACAAATACATACATATATACAAACAATCAATCACTCGACTAATGTAGCAGTTAAAGGGACAGGTAGTGTTCTTTGCGTTTATTATGTTAGTGATTATCTGTTTATTGTCGTAAGAACCAGCTAATCTTCTCCGATTTCTAGAGACAAACATGATTTACATAATTAGATCCTATCCACATGACTACGATGTAATTTGGTGTCCTACAATATCCAAGATGAAAATATGTTTGCGTATAAACTTATGTTTCAGTTCAAAAAAACCCGCGGCATCTGGTTTCACGGTTGGCTTCTCCCCACAGGGTCCCGAAGGATAGCCTCGTCTATACTTTACTTTATTGATGGCATCATAATATTATATAGATTATTATCTGCATCCCATCGTAGGTTTATGCGTCAACTACTCTTACAGCCTGCATCCTTTTTTTTATTTAAATCTATTTAATTATAGTTTTAAAAAAGTAGCTTTACAATTACACATCATACATGTCTCTCCCTTTTTCCTCTTCCTCTTTCGAACATTTCTTAATAAAAGACGCAATTCCAAGCTCACATTTCTCCAAACATCTCCAAACCGTAATAAAACCTCCATTAAGCTAACCAAGTTTATTAAAACGCAAATCTGTTCGCGGGGTCCCCTCGGGATTATGTCAAAGCCACTGGTATTTCCGCCACGTACACTAACTACGATCCGTTTGAAATTAAACCTATTATTTGAACTAGTTACCTGAGTTAGTATGCGCGGGGCGACCGTCTCTCTGTTTTGATTATGAAATTTCTTTAAAGGTTCTGCCTCTAGGGGATTTAAGGATCTTTTTGATTAATAATTATTGGCAAAAGTGATGGGTTGGTGTGGTGCGAGTGAGGAGTGTGGAGCGGTGAAATAACTTAGTGACTGAATATTGCATTGGAGTACAAAGTAATAACATCAATAGAGCAATTTTTCGTATTCAGTATAACCTGATTACAAACATAATAGAAATTATCAATTTATTCGAAAAATTGTGGCTCTTATCAGCACTTGGTTATGCTAAAATACCAGTTTTACGTCTTCGTCGTCTTGAGGCCAATAAGTACATACTACTTTCTAGTCGTATTTCTTTCCAGGCCAGGCAATAAATACAGAGTTGCGCTTATGTACTTACACCTTTGATATTCCATGGTCAGAATCGAACATATATGTATATGAAATCAAAGCTTCATCCCAAAAAAAAATTAGGTATAGATAGCAACCAGGGACACGTTTCGCCTTCTGTGTTACGTCTCACGATATAATAGGGATCGAACCTATCGCCTCACCGGATATAGATACGAATATATCAATGTCTTGGAATTTATTGCCTTTTTCGTTGTAAAAAAATAAAATACTTTACAATGATGTTCTAAGGTCACAAACCGCATCCGCTCACAACTTAAAACCTTCAAAAATTTGATAACAAAAAATATGGCCGCGTTGTTCCGCTAAGCCTTCGAACTAAACCGAACCCATAAATAATTCATCGGGCGGCGGCGAGCCATCCAAGTTGCGACAACCTCTCTAATCTTTGACACTCGCTCCGGAGTTGCGAAACCAAAGTTACAAGCCACGATTAGGTTAAGATGCCTTTTTGTTTCGCTCGGTTCTGTAACTTGGGCCAAATTAAATTGGAAACTATTTTTTGACCAATAAAGGTGTAAGGTAAAGGAGCTGGGATAAAGTTTCTATGAGGGTAAAGTTTAAATTGCCTGCGCATTATGGAGGATGATTTTAAGTGACTACTTTCTTTGAAGTTTCATCTTGGATGTCTGGTTTTAGTTCAGTCATTATTATATTATGAACTAAATCTGAAGTAATGAAAATCGAAAAAACAATGCTTTTTTCATAGGGTTGATCTGAAAAACAAATTCCTGATTTTCTGCGAAATTTGGATTGTAAATACATCACTGACCTCTTAAAATCGGCGAGAAAAGAAAAACAATAAAAGACGAGAGGAGAAATAGATAAAAACGAAAAAGAAATTTGCGAATTTTATCGTGGTTTTGGTTTTGGTTCCTAAATTAATCGAAATTACGCATCAGGAAGTTAAAAATGAAAAAAGAAACCAAATCTTGAATTCCGTAAAATAGTTTTATTTAATGTGAAACATTCGTATAAGTCTAGAAAACCATGAAAGATATGGAAATTAGTCAGCAACCACACGACTTTTGTATCAAAGTTCTTTAAGCACACTAAAATTAAAATTGAAGTATATTTTATTCTACTCTTTCAAGAATATTTCACATTCAAACATAACAAAGCTGTAAAACTATTGAAACTGGTCGTCAGACAGCGCTTCGGAACACAAAACAGTGAGCCATATTGAAGGAGCCGTCTTGTGCCGTTTATTCCTACATCATACGCGATAATAACTTATTATGACAGGGGGTGGAGGGGGAGACAGACGCGGGCGGTGGTCTTTTTACACGGGCATACTTGGGGTACACCACGCCGAAATACATTTTTATACAGGCGAGATAAAGTGACCGCAGTCCATTTGAACCGACAAGGCACATTTTTTTATATCCTTTATAGCAGACGAGCCAGCAGCCCGGTAAGCGGCTACCGATACTCATGAATCTCCGCAGTGCCAGCAAAACAAATTCGCTGCCTCCCTTAAGAAAAGTAAAACATAAAGTATTATAGTAGAATAACAGCAGATATTTAAACAAATACCGACGTTATTTTCTAAGCTGGATATTGTATTTATCATACATATCAGGGGACCCTTATACACGATACATCTACGTTTCTCAATGGTTACTGTGGTTGGTTTTCTGTCATTGTATACGCTCGTTGTTATTCCGCCGGATACGAATACCTACCACCAACTTTTCGGTCAAAAGCATTGATTTTCAGCTAAAGAAACCAAAAAAAAAAACTGAAAACGATGTTTGTGAGTAAAACCCACTTTTATAGCAACTAGCAAGGCTCTGACACTTTTTTTGCTAACTCTTACAAGGTCAGCGTGGTGGACGATATGACCTCACCTTTATGATAAATCACCGCCAATAGTATTCAGCGAAAGAAATGAAAACAAAACTGAAAACTATGTTTGTGAGTCAACCCCATTTCTATAGCATTTAGCAAGGCTCTGACACTTTTTGCTTTCACAAGGTCAGCGTGGGGGGCTTTATGACGTAACTACTCTCAATGGTACTCTCAATTGTAGTGGAGAGCTGGGCCTTGCAGCGCGACGTATATTGGCTTATACAGTACATAAGTAATTTTATACACGGAATAAATAAACTGTATATTCTAGGTGAGTCCGCCACCCCACACTAGGCGTGGTGGACCATATGTGGTCTAACCATTTTCAATCGTACTCTCGATTGTGAGGAGGCCCGTGCCCCCCAGTGGGACGTGTATAGGCTGATACAAATATTCTGGTTACAACGGCTGTCTACTAGAGGTGTCGTGTCGTGGCGTGCTGCACTTGTGCCCCTGCTTTATGAATGGGTCCATTACGGCCGGTACATTATGTACTCACTGATAAGTTATTATTGTTAATTTATAAACGCCCACTACAATGGAGACAACTTCTATTGTCAGTTTAGCTTTATTTACTTGTTTGTCACTATTATGAGATAATTTTAAATGTAATATTTGTTGCGTATTTATGCGTTGTATTAGTGCAAATGTTCTTTTTATATTATATTTGGAAAATGATGACTGCCATTTACAAAAGGGTATCTAACTCATTTTATTGCATTTATAGGTATAAATACCCGAAATGAAATAAACAAATAATTTTGCAAAACAATTTAGATTTTTAAAAATCAGAAGCTTTTTAAATCTTGCGGTGGTTGTAAAAGTAAAGGGATGCAAATTATAACTGATGAACCCTCCAGGTTTAACATGCATTACAATGTGCATATGTGAAAGAGACGCTATGAAGTCCTCACTCTTCCATCCTAAGAAACAGGCTTAGCCTAGTTTGGGTACCTTTAGAAAGAGTTGTATTTTTAGTTTAAGATGTCTTCGATTTTTGTTTAATAAAAATTTATTATTCTAATTATACCTACTCTTTAATTACAATATTAATATTTAGTTTATAGTACAAGCTACTTTAGTACTTTTTTGACTTCAAATATTTATTTTAATGGTATTCGTGTTTATTCGCTAAATAATAAAAAAATCGATCATAGTCGAATACCCTATTTCGGGATGTAATTCTGGTTACGAACCTGAAAGTTTTAATTGTAATACCAGTCATACTGATCAACGTAGATGCGTTGCATTTCGTTTTCAGCTAGTGTGTATCCAATTTCAACCGGAGATATATGGATATATCTCGTCCAGTGAATATTCAATTTTGATTGCAGACCATTTACTATCAAGTGCTTTATGGCAGTTGTTCTTAAACTGTGGTCTGCGTACCCTCGAAGAATCCTAAGTGGTCCTCGGAGCCGTCCTAAGGCCATCCTAAAAATAATTGTATGTATGTTTTATTTATGGATAAATAGAAACACCTTTTACTTATTTATATTTCACTACTGTCAGAGCCGGTGTTAAAGTAGGGCGCGGTTGGGCGACGGCTCTAGGGCGCTAGTTTAAAGGGCGCAGAATGTCGGGATTTACTCTAATCTATAGTGTTTTATCTATGATTTGCTTACTTCTGGATTTGGATACTACTTATAGGGCGCCCTAAAAGTCTCGCCAGTCAACTATAATGTCAATGGCTAGACAGAAATGTTGTCTAATGATTCACGAGTAATAGATTACGAACCACTGCTTTATAGTCACTATTCCATACAATAAAAACACCGAGATCACATTATATATAAATACTAGCGGCCCGGCCCAGCTTCACGCGGGCACAAATAGATTTCTGTACAATAATATGTACGTATTATACATATAAACCTTCCTCTTGAATCACTCTATCTATTAAAAAAAACCGCATCAAAATCCGTTGCGTAGTTTTAAAGATTTCAGCATACAAATGGACATAGGGACACAGGGACAGAAAAAGCGACTTCGTTTTATACTATGTAGTGATTTAAAAAATTATATTGAGCTCCCCTAGGAACCGAACTCATAATCTCACTTATTGCTTTTTATCTCTCTAGATATCCTACAAGTTATTAATATTTCAACGCAAATAAATAGCTAATAAATTAACTTTCCCTTCTGCTCTGTTCCCCTTCACATTTTCGTCCTTAAACTGGCATATCAGTGAAAAGTTATCTAATTTATCATTTTAATCGCCCCAGAGTTTATCTCGGGTATTTTCCAGCAGTTATAACCATAGGTTATAATGTTAGAAAGTATGTGTATATTCAGATATTACTTATGTATTTTCTTCTAATTGAGAATGCTAAAGTTCATGGGTGTAGCCAGGGCGGGGCAGAGTGGGGCACTTGCCCCACCCTGGCTCTGACCTGTAAGGTACTTATTCAAATATATAAAAAATAAGTTATCTAGGTAAAGTACTATCTATAGGTAAGTATATTAGATAAGTATATAAGTTATAATACTAATACCTCAGTCCGCCCGTGACCACGAAAGCTGTAAAGTAATCGAAACGTCGGGAAGTCAAAAATGTAAAAAAATTAAACTAAATTCGCGATAAAATCCGTAAATAATAGTTTTATTTCAATGTGTAACATTCGCGTAAATCTAAGAAACCATTATGAAACATTTTCATTTTGGGAAATTATAGAATAATGTTCTTCTTAACTCTCACGTATACACCGCCAAGTAACTATTTAAGCCAAACATAAAACTATATACCTTATTGATCCTCGTGTCATGAATCATGGATCAATGATTTCGAACCAAATCTAAGGGCCAATAGTTTGGCCTGTATCACGAGTGACCCGAGCCGGGCGTCCATCAGGCGGCGCGAGCGTGCGTGAACGCCCGACGACGTGACGTGACGACGCGACGTGACGACGTGACGACGCAACGCGACCACAAGACACATGTGACATAACTAAGCCTCTTATTGAACTGGTAAAGATTGGTTGTGGAACGTGCTTTATTGTTTTTTGATGATGTTGGTTAATGACGGACTAAGATGTACTTTTGTTATAGTTTTATTTAACTATTTTGGCTTTTATAATTGATCAACAGAACTGAAAAATGGATTTCATCAAGTCATGGTAAAGACTTTTTTGTCTTTTAGAAGTTATGTCTGGATTAGTGGTCAATCCTCGCTCGCGTTGACGGTTAAGGGAAGCTGTGTAAGGAGGCATGTACCTATACCTAAAAGTTTACTACGTTTAGATTTCGAAATATCGCGACGAAACCTAATAAAAATGAAAGTAAATTGGTACCGATCTGCAAGTCAAACTCAGGATATCACGGTGCATATCGCTGCAACAACAAACGGCGAGTAACTTAATTTACCATTTAAATATACACAAAAAATATAATAACATTCACAAGACACAATTTATGACAGTTGTCACATCACAATGACGAAGTTACGTCTACTCGGCGACAAATTAGAGTGTCGTACGGAGCGTGACGCGTGGCGCGTGACGTCACAACGTGATAACACGCTCCGTGTATCATGACTAATCTTGTAATCACGCTGTGACGTGACGTGACGGGACCGCATCTCACCGCATGATGGAACTGTAATCATTTTCAATTTGTAATAGTTATCGGTTGTTGGTCTTTATCGGATGAGCGGTTGGAACGGTGAAGTCTTGGGTTCGATCTTCAGGTAAAGCTGCCCATTTTAGTATTTTGGAAATATATTTATGTATTATATTCAGGGTTGACCCTTGCAAGAATCTATATTATTATTTGAAAGTGTGTTATCTGAATCATTTATATGTTTTAGTCCTTGGTATTACCTAATTCTGTTTTTAAGTATCCTCAAAACACGACAGAAGTGCTAGTGAAAAAGTCTGCTACTATTTTACATTTCCATTTTGCCATCGCCAGCGGGTTGCATATCGCAACAATTTTGAAAATGCAGGAAGAAATGCAATAAGCTCTCCACGAACGTAATGAAACTCATCAAAAATGTTCAAATGAAAGGCGAATAAGTGAGCGTTACACTGTCCGAGCTCGACGCAGCTCCATAGGTAAGCGCTTATAACAAGATCACATCTCACAAACGGTACAATTTTCATAAGCGCTCAGCCGACAGCTGCGCGAGGGATATTGTGACTACGTGCTGCAAATTGCGCTTGTTAACCACGAGCTCTGTAAGCGTTGCGAGCGGAATAAGCGAAGAAAGCGCCAGCTGCGGCGTGTTGCGCGTACCGGCGTACGTGAGCGTTCCGACCGTGACGAGCGGAATGAGCGCAATATCGCTCTAAAATTGTAAACATTAAGCGCTGTAAGCGTTGCGAACGCTATAAGCGCCATAAGCACTCGGTGCAGAATTTACATTAGTAGCATTTGTATTCATTTTCAAGTGATATTGGAAATGTAATATTTTGTTACATTGTTTTGTTGTAGCGCTTGCATTTTTGTAAACATATCACTTATGCATTGCAATTAAATCTTTATGTAAACCTAATACTATTCTATCTGTAATTGGGCATTGATAAAGTATCATAGACAAATTATAAGTTCCCGGTATTTTATAACGCTAAAGGTGCCTATTTATAGCCTGAAACTTGCTCTAAGTAAGCTACCTCTTAACTTCGTAACGTCTTGTTTATCAAGCATCAGTAGCTAAGTTTTCTTTAGACTACTGACTTCAAGTCAGCATTTTTCTATTACCCACTAATCTGTCACTAGAAGTGCGTGGTGGCCTGTTGCTAAACGGACCAAAAGCCACTGCCAATATGTTCAAGGTGGTCGCGGGTTCGAATCTCAGGGCACACATCTGACTTTTCGGAGTCAAGTGTGATTGTGATTGATAGTCAATCACCACGCACTAAAACGGTGAAGGAGACCTACATACCATGGCGGTTTATAAATATTTCCACGCCCTGTGACGTCCCTCAACCTGCGTTATATACTATATAGACTATCTACTCTGAATCGTAGTCTCTATTGTTGAGGAGGCCCGTACCCTGCAATGGGACGTATATGGTCTCATACAGATACTTTCACGAAAAGTACAACTACATTACCTAATATCAAAATATTACTAAATTATAAATTAGCCAAATGTCGGACGCCTACAAGGTGGACGGACGACCTCGCTAAAGATGCAAGAAGTCGCTGGATGCTGGCCTTTTCCAACAGATCGATGTGGAGATCCTTGGGGGAGGCCTATGTTCATCAGTGGACTTCCTGTGGCTGAGATGATGAAAATAATTCTAGCCTACGATAAAAACATACTGCGCACAACAGTAACACCATTAAAATAAAAACGTCTCAAAAGATTAAATCGGTAATGTGACCGACATCACGGCTTAAAGGATGAGTTCCGCGCGACGTAAAATCCACAAACAATCGTTTAATCTATGGATGTTAGCGCGTTTTAACGACTCGCAGTCTCTCTTTTATACGATTTGAGATAAAAGATTTGTTTTTATTAGCTTACTTTTATCTTACGTGAATATAGACGTGTTTTTCCGTTCATTTCCTTGTTTTGTATTTTGCCAAATATGTATGAGAGGTGATCCCGGGGAAAATGTAACTTCTATACTGATCTCTGGATAGTAAATACAGTAATTGTAACGTTAATTTTCATTATTATAGCCTTGTAACTTGTAACTGGCACGCCGCAATTAAGGGTTCCCTATGTTTGAGACTTTAGTCCATCAAGCAGACCAAAAATACAAAGCTTAACATACTCTTAAAATTCTTGTGAAGAACATCAGGTAAAATGTCCCAAGGTAATAAGTCCTTTGTTAGTAGTAGGTATCTTATATGTTAGATGCCGCCTGGGTAGGTACCAGTGCTATGATTATTTCTCCCGCCAAACAGCAGTATAAATGGATTGTTGTGTACCGGTTTGAAGGACGTTGTAGCCAGAGTAACTACTTGGCATAATGAGACATAATATCTTAGGAGTATGTTTCAGGATGGCGAGCGCAGTGGAATGCCATCTATTGTTTTGTAATTCATTTTGTTGTTTGGTTTTGTTACTATCCATGAGCGGCGAATAGCATGTTCGTTTGGCCATCTATTACAATAAAAAAATACCTCTCGTACCAATTAACTGGCGAATAGTTACCATTTAAAACCGAACGGCGTGCGCCTTCTACGGCAACGTCTTTCTTTCTCAACTAAACTACCTACAACCCCACACTTATCCACTATTCCTTCAGGGGCAAAATAGCTGTACAAGTAAAACACGTGATACTAACGACCCAATTCAGTAATTACAGGTATAATTTAAAAAAAGCGGTTATAAATAAATTCCTCGCGATTTTCGGCAATCGTTCCGATAGGCACGCCGCGGCATCGGCACAGCAAAATAATTCAATTCCGACGTCCCCCGAACCTGTCGCGGCCCGTCTCATTACGTTCACAAGTTCATTCGAAAATTCCTCAAGTTCCCCTTGGTGCGGTGGGGAGAGTGGAAGGGAGGGGAGTGATTAAACTTTTCCCTAATAAAACATCCTGAGGAGGTAGCGGGGTGAGGCGTGCGGGGCATTCTTCTCCAAGCTATATAACATAGGTATAAGTTGCCGGCTGTTAACTAAATTATGGTCTCACCTCGACGCCTAATTTATCACGTAAAAGTGTGAAGTTGCAACAATCTTGTGAATGTCTTCGTGAGATCGGTGTGGATGGAGTATTACTATTTTATTTTTAAGACATTGAGATAATATACTAGAGGGGACACTGCAAACAAAATGTTTGTAACAAAATGAAGGGTACATTCTATTTCTGTCTCTGTCACGCCTACGAAGTAACATTATCTTCCATCTCGCTTCATTGTGTACCCGTGTGCATGCTCCATACGCACAGATTTTGTTCCCGATGTCCGCTCTAGTATAATATTTCAATGTTCTAAGATCAATATGTTTTGCACATTGACTCGTTAATATCTTCCTGAAGTAAATGTATTAATATTTATTTTGGGCGGATTTATTGGAAACTAATTATTATTTTTCCTGAATTCGTATTCATGTATAGTGTGCTTACATATGCAGCGTACTTACAGTATTCATGTTAAGAAAAATGATTCTTGTGTCAGTTACAAGTGGGCATTCACAATATTATACAATAATACAGTTTAATTAAAACTTGTAAGATTATTTTGTAATAGGAAGCAATACTTCTCTCTTACTTTCCGATCTAAACAATACAATTAGAGAATAGAAAATTTTATCAAATTTAATAATATCATAATTATCACGATCATAGGGCGTGCAAATAATACAAAAAAAAAAATATTTACTTCATTAACGTGTGTAAACTCATCGAATAATCCTATACTTCCCCACCCGTCTTCGGCCACAAACTTAACTCTCACTAACTCCGTAACTTAAGTTTAGTTTAACTTAGATTACAAGTCACATAAGCTTTAATATTAAAACGCTTGTAACTTATGTTACACTTGGGATCTATTGTAAAGTCTCTCATGTTTTGATTACATTTTGGTGGATTTTCGGGAGTCGGGAAATATGGATGACGTATGTCTTTGGTCGACTAACAACTCGCATTAGGCCAACGTGGACAATATGGCCTAACCTCTCAATCGTATTCTCGATTGTAGCGGACACTCTTCCCCTATAGTGGGACCTATTTGGGATGATAATCTTTGTTGTAAATTGTACAAGAGACATAATATTTGGAAAAATAAAAGTCATGTTTCCGGATCATCCCATATTCTACTCATAGTTGCAAAAAGAATATCTAGAAAATATTTTCCAATTTTACCCAAAATAAAACAATTTGTTCGCATGGAAACACAATTAAAGGTAACTCATTTATTCGTTGGCGACTGGTCATTTCATAACATGTATCCACTGGGTGTATTTTATTTATTTTTGAATGGCAATTGTAGTTAATTTAATTATTTGTGATAACTGTTTTAACATCATATCAAATTAATACATGTGATTTAGACCGAACCAAAAATATTACAAATCTTCCATCATATCAAATTTTGTAGCTTCTGTATTGTTATTCATTGTAGATAATTGGTCATCACCTCTATTTAATTAAATACTACTAGTTTGTTCTTTTAAACTGAAATACTCAGATACTTCTTCGCTAAATCTTCAGACAATCGAATTCACTGTCTATTTGATAGCAGCTTATGAATTACCTGAATGCTTAGAATTTTTTCTTCATATTTTTTTATCATCTCAATAAAACTCAGCATTAATTCACCAATAGGCCATAGATACAAAAACTTATGCTGCCGCCGCATTAACTTAATGCCATTACAGCAAACGTCCGCTGATTAACAGACGACCCTGGGACAAACAAACTTTGTCATAGTTATATCGGGGCATAAGCCGGCTTACACGGGACCGTATGGGCCTTTATTACATAATCTAGCTATGGAAATGTGTTGTAACTCATGCAGCGGAGAAATTACTTAACTAACTATATTAGACTACATTCCTCGTTGCTTGTGTCGGTACTCTGTTGGGTATAGTTGAATAGTTTTGATGAGTTTAAAGTATGATAGGATTTATGGGGTGCAGAATGATGCTATAGATGATAATAACGCTGATTTCCTTACACATATTTTAGGTGGTATTGACGGGTCTTGAGTTTAGCAATCAAAATGCATTGGTAATGAATTAAAAAAAAACCTCTGATGGTGGTTTTGAATGAATTGCAATTCGCATCAGCTTAAATCATTACACAATGATGAGAATTCCATCTTTGTCGATAAGAACATGATATTCGATCATACAGGTGTATTGATACATAACTGTAATGTAAACTGTATTTTCATTCATTATGTTTGATGATTTCTTTATCTGCTCTTCCCAATATCTTACCATCAAGTCGGTGACCAATACGAAATCTATAATTCTATACTTATATAATAAAGAGGAAAGATTTGTTTTTAAATTGAATAGGCTCTGAAACTACTAGACTGATTTAAAAAATTGTTTCACATTTAGAATTTTTATGAAAATAGGCGATATAATATTTTCAAAAAGTGTATCTACACCCGGATGCAGTCGGGCTAGGCCACTCGCATCTAATATTTTCAATAAAATGAAAATCCTCTTTAAAACCAAAACATCCCAATCCATATAAACTAATAATATAACCTTGACGATTCCGCTTTCACAGGTCAGTAGCACTAAAGTAAACTGTAGCTACAAATGGGTATCCTAATCGTGGTTATTTATCTCGTGGACCCGTGTCACCACACGCGCACAGGTGTCAGCCGGTTTGCGGCGCCATCAGTGGCCAATGATCCGAGATCACTCGTCGATTCGGCTAATCGCTCCCCCGGCTCTGTCCCTACATTAGCGCTCTTCAATCCACGTTTGGCGAGAATTGATGAGGATTTTCGCTTGATGTTGTTTTTTATATGTAGTTGTTTTTTGGTCGGCAAAGAGACAAATTGCGGGCCTTTGGAGTTTTTGTATTTCTGACTGTTGCTAGAAAAATGTCTTTTAGAATTACATGATAGGTACTATGGTTTCAAAGACAGCCTCCGTGGCGCAGTCGGTTAGACGCCGCCTGTGAAACGAGTGGCCGCGAATTCGATCCCCGCACCGAGAGAAATGTTTGTGCAGCCCACAAATATTGCTATTTTGGTCTGGGTGTTTGTGAGACCGAAAAGTCTCTCGTAGTTCCTGATACCTACGACACAAGACTCGATCTTAATGTTGGGTCAGGACTATGTATGTGACTGTTGGGTGTTATTTATTTATTTAATTAGTTATTTATTATGGTTCAATCATTAACAGTTAAAATAGAGCCCCTATCTCACTGTGAAATACTTGTCTCATGACATTGGTATCATGATCAAACCATTCGACATTTTTGAATCCCGAAATGCTATCTAAAAATAAATTAATCATTCAGTCCCTAACACCTTCCTTGCAATACGTCTAAAAATTGTCTCAAGAGCGCCCAATACGCAAAATAAGCACGTAACACACCCTTTCGTTCCCCAGACGCGGCCCATTCGCCCTCGTCCATTCGGCCAATCACTTACGCCGCGAATGCAGCCTTTATGCAGAATTATTGAATTTGCGCATACAAACAGCTCCGAGCGGAGATAGAATCCATTTGTGAAAATATTTGTATGTGAGATTGATGAGCTGTAAGCATCTGCATTTGTATTGCTGAATTAAGTGAATAAGAGGGCATGCGGGGAATTTATGTTGAAATAAGGCATAAAATGTTGGAGCCCTGTTGATAGAATACATTTGCTATGAATAAATTTTTATACTTAAAATTGTAAAATAGAAACCCGATTCATACGACAAGATACCGTAGGAGACCGAATGTTTCCTTGTGTTAATCAAACAGCAAACGTTAGTTTTATTCATAGATGATAGATGTCTACTTATACGACTGCCTCGGTGGCGTAGTTGTATGTACCTAGGTACTACGGTACGGTTACGGAGCTGAGGTTTCGGGTTAGAATCGGGCAAAGTGATATTAGATTTTTCTTTTCATTATCAGCCTGGAGTTAGGAATTTGTGCCCGATATGGCGTTAGACTCGACCGCTGTCACATCGTGGGACAGAACATACAAGGCGAAATGTGCTGGCACCTCTGCCTACCCCTTCTGATATAAAAGGCGTGAGTTTATGTGTGTATGTATGTACTTATTGTATGCCAGATTGTATGACATTTTTTTCAAGTCTTGGATTCAAAAAAATATTTACCTACATAATTTTAATACATTTTTCATTTTGTAAACGATGTAGATTCAAAATTTAAATGCCCACATCTAGGCTTCCAGACATTCCATACAATATTGGAATAAATTTGCGTAAAGAAACCTGCGTTTTATGGATTTATGTAGCCTAACGAGTATTTGATATGCTGGGATAGTAGAATCATAACAGCTATTTGCAGTCAGACAAGTTGATGTAAATAGACATGTTTATCAGTGGTACTTATATCTACTATTAAAAAACCGGCCAAGTGCGAGTCAGACTTGCGCATCGAGGGTTCCGTACATACCTGTAGGTATATAAGTAAAAGTTCACCCATCACGAGTCAAAGTTATCGAATTTTTATTTTTTTAAAACATTGCTTCAAGCCAATTTTCAAAATTCTAGGTCGACTGGAAGTTCTCTTTAGGTTTTGATTCCCTTGCGTAGTTGCGAGTTTGAAAATATGCGGCTTAAATCGCTGTTTCTTTTGATTGCGATAATATAGAATTTGATTTTGTTACAGCTTAAAGATATTATAGTCCTGAGCATTTAATATGAATTTCAATTTAATACCTACGAGTTCATGAGGAAAGGGGTAGTTAGTAACTTTAGAAATATTCAATATAATTTTATTATAATAATGATGCAACAAAAAAATACGGCTTTCCCAATTTTTCCTTTATCTGTGCTATAAGACGTCATTTCGTACCAAATTTCACAGTTCAGTTTTGACTGCCTTGCGCGTTTCGAAAATTTGCAAAAATGTTGAATTGCGTTGACTTAGAGCTTTGATTTTTCACAGCTCCAAGGGACAATAGACTTGAGTATTTGATATAAATTTCAGCTTAATATCTCCACGCGTTCCTGAGAAAAAGGGTATTGACAGACGGACGGGCGGTCGGGCGAACGAACGGATAACAAAGTGATCCTATAGGGGTTCCGTTTTTTCCTTTCGAGACACGGAACCCCAAAAATATGAAATAAAACACTCACTAGTTGTCTACATGTCTACACAATCCTGACTCCTGATATCGTAGAAAGATATTACAAGTATTGTGTCCTGGGAATCAACAAAAAAATGGGAGACACCATCGTGTAACAACACTCAGACTCGACACATTATTTCCTCTCAGAGCGGTGTGGGGATGGAATATTCACTGCTTTGGCGAAAAAGAGTATACTGATTCTTCGTTCTGGGCGACTTCACTTCACTCAACCATAGTAATGGAAATATAATAATATTCATATCAAAAATATTTACTGTAAATTTTCAACATATTATTATTAAACTGCTCTGATTTAAACCAACTTGTAAATTTTTGTAATAATTCACTACATTGTAAACTGGTTTTGAAAAGAGCAACACTAGAGTTTCTTGCCCGTTCTTCTCTAGTGAAAACAGCTTTCCGAACCGGGTGGTAGATAAAAAAATGACTGAATCTAAATGATGTTGAACATTTTAATGGATTCAATAAATTATTTTCATTTCATTTCATTTAATCGAACCCGCAGCCTCTTGTATTGCAGACATTAAAAATAACGATACTTAATTAAGGGATTTGCAAAAAAGCTATTTTTAAAGGTATTGGTTGTTTGAAAGAGGCCACGTCTACAAAGCAATAATTATAAAAAAAAATATAACAACGTCTTAGTATATAATTATAATAATTGAAATAAATATGACATAAACTGACGGCTTTTTCCCAGAAGTGACAGAGCTCCTACCAGGACACTCACGTTTCACCTTGTGTGTTTTATCTCACGATGTGATAGGGGGCGAGCCTATCGCCATACCGGGTACAAATTTCTGATTTCGGGCCGCTAATGAATAGAATAATCGAACATCACTTCCCAACTCGGGATTGAAACCCGAGGCCCCAGGTTTGCCAGCGTACCGTAGTACAACTACGCCACCGAGGCAGTAAATAATACTCGAATTTGACTCTGATTTTATAAAAATCTCAGAACCGAAATGCATATTATTAAACTGCTCTGATTTAAACCAACTTGTAAATTTTGTAATAATTCACTACATTGTAAACTGGTTTTGAAAAGAGCAACACTAGAGTTTCTTGCCCGTTCTTCTCTAGTGAAAACAGCTTTCCGAACCGGGTGGTAGATAAAAAAATGACTGAATCTAAATGATGTTGAACATTTTAATGGATTCAATAAATTATTTTCATTTCATTTCATATTCCAATTAATTGTGTATTTTCTCAACAAAATAGAGATCGAGCGAGATCATAATATGTAATGGGCATTGATGAAAGTGACAACGATAATTACGCGGCTAAAATTGAAACTGGACCGAATAGACTGCAGCAAGCAAAAATAGCAAGAACTGGGCGAAAACGTAAACATTATCAGCAAAGGTTCGCAAATTATTGGTTACCTGATAAAAATGCTATGAAAAACATTCCAAAAATTGAAATCATCATCATCATCATCATATCAGCCACAGGAAGTCCATTGCTGAACATAGGCCTCCCCCACAGATCACTCCCAATAGCACAGATCACTTCCAATAGATACCGCATTACGATAGTTTTGTTTTGAACCGAAAACGCCAACGAAGGGAACTGCGCGGGGGGTGGGCGGATTGCAGCGCGGTCACGTAGACATCACTGGAGAGATGAGGCACAAGTCGATAAATAAAAAAATGTATCGATAGTTCGATTTGCCAGTAAAATCATGTGTTATGATCATTGATTTAAAAACTAAGGATAGGCCCTTCAGTACATTGGGTACGTCAAAAAGATGGCTGTGTAAATCGCGCCATCTGTTGGATTTTTACGTCAATGGCGGCCATGAAATCGTTTTTCAATAATGCTAAAATAAATGTTTATTGACTTAAAGTTATATAATTTTTACTTAGCGGTGATAAGAAATGTTATCTTTTTTTTGTGAACTTTCGGTCATGTTTATTGCACCCACGCACGATACAATTGGGCATTTTTACGACGAATTACAGACCGGTGCGCTGTGACGTCACAACCGCTGCACTGGTCTGTAGACCAGTTTCGTGACAACACTTTTCTCGCTCTCCGCCCCGTCCATATATTTTACGTCAATGGTTATGATCGCTTCTATAACTTGATTACCAACTTGTTAAATGTTTGATATTATTTTTTCACCGGCCTGATCTGATAAATTATACCAATCGGCAACAGCTAACTACGAATAAAATAGGATTAAGATTTATACTTTAGTATGTAACGGTTTTATTTCTATTATTCACCGTGTATTTTTGTATACCATAATGGCGAAATACCCAAATTAAGTGTTAATATAAAAGATCAGATCAAAATATGAAATAGCAAATAACTAAACCTCATACCCTATAACTTATTCCGTTTCTTGAATTCTGACGGCGGCTGTATTAAATGTAATATCGACAAGTGACGATGAAACTCACTTGACGAACTATGAATGTTTTTGAGACGATATAATATACAACGTATGTTAAAATTAGTGCAATAGCTTGTGCTACTAATTTTCAATAAACTTAGTATACTAAAACTTATGATAAATACCCTCCCATTATATTTGAAAACGTATACAACTAGAGGAAAAAAAAGGAAATTTAATTACGCCAAAGATAAAAATAAATAAAATATATTGTAAAATTACTTAGTTAACAAATTTAACTATTTCAAATTACATAAAATAACGTAATTATGGTAAATTGCGTTTATTTAAATCAATATATATTTTGTGACATTGTCATTTAATAAAATTAATTTACATTATTGTTTTACAATATCGATATTTCTGGAAATTATATTATAAACATGCGTCAAACACTAGAAGAACGCGTGATTTCGCCAAAAAAAGATGGCTTATTACGGTTATTGCTATGCGAAAAAGAGACGGCTGATTCTCCATCCGAACTCAATTGGGAGTGATCTGTGCCCAATAGATACCTAATGCAAGGCAGCGGTTGCGCCCAACACATTTAAGATATCAGATAGATATAAACCGATGCCAAATGTCGCGTCATCAGTGTCGTCCAAGTAGTGGACCCGCACATGTCGTCGCACGTTAGCGAAAATTACATTTTGGGAACATAATATTACAGTTAATAATGATTTGTTCAATAAAATGGTGTGCAAAAAACTCAAAACAATAAAGTATCTAAGAAAACGCAATAAGTTTTCATCGATAACTAATATTCTTTAAATTAATTTGGTCCCGAGCGAGCTCAATTTATACTGGTTAAACTATCAATGTCAAACAGTCGAGTTCGGATGTAGAATCAGCCGTCTCTTTTTCGCATAGCAATAACCGTAATAAGCCATCTTTTTTTGGCGAAATCACGCGTTCTTCTAGTGTTTGACGCATGTTTATAATATAATTCCCAGAAATATCGATATTGTAAAACAATAATGTAAATTAATTTTATTAAATGACAATGTCACAAAATATATATTGATTTAAATAAAAATTGCAAATTACCATAATTACGTTATTTTATGTAATTTGAAATAGTTAAATTTGTTACCAAGGTACTTTTACAATATTTTTTTATTTATCTTTGGCGTAATTAAATTTCCTTTTTTCCCTCTAGTTGTATACGTTTTCAAATATAATGGGAGGGTATTTATCGTAAGTTTTAGTATACTAAGTTTATTGAGAATCAGTAGCACAAGCTATTGCACTAATTTTAACATACGTTGTATATATCGCCGCTTCCAACAGGTCATTGTGGAGATCCTTGGGGGAGGCCTATGTTCAGCAGTGGACTTCCTGTGGCTGATATGATGATGATGATGATGTATATATCGTCTCAAAAACATTCATAGTTCGTCAAGTGGGTTTCATCGTCACTTGTCGATATTACATTTAATACAGCCGCCGTCAGAATTCCAGAAACGGAATAAGTTATTGTAGCCCTTTAGGGCGTGAGGTTTAGTTATTTACTATTTCATATTTTTATCTGATCTTTTATATCAACACTTAATTTGGGTATTTCGCCATTATGGTATACAAAAATACACAGTGAATGATAGAAATAAAACCGTTACATACTAAAGTATAAATCTTAATCCTATTTTATTCGTAGTTGGCGGTTGCCGGTTGGCAGGGGCGTGCACTCCTTGTAGGCAGAAATGCAGTGCTTTACTTGCCTTACAGATATTTTATTATAACGTTCGTACATTTTAGATGACTTTAATTTATAGTAAATAAATGAATAAACAAAATATAATAACTTAAAAACGCCTAATATTTTATAAATAGCACCTATTTGCAATCACGCAAACATTATGGTTGCCACGCGAAAAGCAAGAGGCGCTGCAAAGCAAAATAATGTACCTAATCAACCAAGTCATGCCGCCGCGTCCCGCATGACATTTGTTTGCATGTGTTTACTACACACATGCATACATTTTGGTGTCCATGCACAGTCGCAAACGCACACACCCATGAATATTGAAAGCCGCGACTCCTGCGGCAGGCCTCGGGAGTTCGGCAGTTGTCGGGAGTAATTGTAAATGTTCGTTGCCTATAATCCGAGTAAAATTAATAGGCTGGAATCTAATAAATCACCTATGCACATTATGCATTTTTGGTTAGTAAGGTTTTATTTGTTTAAATAGAAATGTTTTGTGTTTCGCGGGGGCCATTTTGCTTTTTTATGAGTTTTTACATTGTTTACTTTTTTATACTAGTACCTATGTTTGTAAAAAAAATAGATTTCTTAACGGATTTTTCATTTTAACATTTGAAAGTGTGTACATTTAACAGTTTATTACTAAGTTTCGATATTAATTGTAGTCATTTGCTTTTACTAGTGTGTTTGTTTATTTTTTTTAATGTTATTTGATTGCGAGGTTTGTGTTAAAAATGTATGTTTATCAAATGAATGAATGAGGTGGCCGAAATCTTGCGTTTATTTACATCGGGATAGGTATAGTAATCTCAACTAACCGGAACCTTGAATATGTGAAAATTGAAAGCTGACTAGGTGAGTTTTTTTTTTATTTTACTTATTAGAATTTCTTCCGCCGCGACGATCGATCGCTGTTTTGTCTGCGTTGCCGTAGAAGATGGACATGAATAGTAGTACATCTAAGACTTGTTATGTTGGCATGGTTTCCGACTTAGAGATCCGTCGCGTGGCTGTGGCTATGCTAAAAAACTATAAAAGAAAAAGTTTTTGTGACCGAGTACTCCGCCGCATACCCAGTGTCATAATCCTGTGCACGCCGCTGCCGGTTGGTATAATTTATTAGATCAGGCCGGTGAAATAATATTATCAAACATTTAACAAGTTGGTATAGAAGCGATCATAACACATGAACTTACTGGCAAATCGAACTATCGATACATTTTTTATTTATCGACTTATGCCTCATCTCTCCAGTGAAGTCGACGTGACCGCGCTGCAACCCGCCCACCCCCCGCGCCGTTCCCTTCGTTGGCGTTTTCGGTTCAAAACAAAACTATCGTAATGCGGTATCTATTGGAAGTGATCTGTGGCCTCCCCCAATGATCTCCACAATGACCTGTTGGAAGCGGCCTGCATCCAGCGACTTCCTGCGACCTTAGTCAGATCGTCCGTCCACCTTGTAGGCGGGCGTCCAACACTTCGCTTGAAATGAGTGAAAATCGAAATGAGTGACAATAATTATAAAAAAAATGTACGGATTTTTTTCTGACCGAATAGACTGCAGTAATCCAAAACAGCAAGAACCATGGACGTATTAGCAAGAACTGAGTAAAAACGTAAACATTATCAGCAAAAGTTCGCAAACTATTGGTTACCTGATAAAAATGCTATCAAAAACATTCCAAAAATTGAAGTGAGTGACACAATAATTATAAAAAAAATGTACGAATTTTTTTCTGACAATACAGTAATTTTTGGCTGCTCACACGATATTTTAGCATTTTTATCAAAGAGTAGGTACCGTAGACGGAGAAACTAATAGACGGAGTCACATGTTCTATCCCTTTTCCACAAAACGAAAGAGATTTATACATAACATTCATGTAAGAAAGAGATGCAAGCTTTTGTAACCTGTCCTTATCGGCGTAACCGCTTGACTCCAGGAAATTTGACGTTTTGGAGGCAAATATTTACATTATTTGGGGTGGCCAGCGGTCCAAAGGTTGATATTCCCTAAAACAAACGATATTAATAGATTTAAATTACATATTAAAAAACAAACTTCAATAATTATCTTTTAGTTTTTAAACTTTTTCCTTATATGTTTTGAACTGTATATGGATGCACAATAGATATTGTTTTTGAAATAAAACTATTTACGAATTTTATCGCGGATTTGGTTTAAGTTTTGCTTTTTTTAACTTCTCCCCGCGACGTTTCGATTACTTTACAACTTTCGTGGTCACGGGGCGGACTAGATGTTGTTTTGTTATTAGCTTTTATTACAATCGTTTTTATTTTCAGAACTAAATATTTACTTAAATTATGTTTATGTTATACAGTGTTTTTATTAGTTCTGGGTGATGGCTGACGACCTAGGTATGTAAGTGCATTGTAGTTCCCCTCAAAGTTAAAATATCGATATTTTAGCAATTATATTTTTTTAAAGAACGGTCAAAGTTTCCCGATACCTTAGGAAAAACGTGTCAACCTGGCCACACTCCCACAAATATCGCTATCTCATACTAGGTTACACGGTGGCTACCCCTGTGGTAGGTACAGTACCAAATGATTTTTATCTGGTAACACTGTAATATCCGCTTCATTGACAGATGTCAATTTCAAATTGAAATTCTCCCGCGATGCAATAGCGTCGCGTGTTTATTTTGCGAATTGGGATTATTTTGGGTTATTTAACTAAAAACAGTGTCATATTTCATGTTAAGTGTTGCAGTGCGAACCAATAATGTTGGTTTTGTTTGAGACGCCGGCGGGCTACGCTATTTTTAAGGTAAATGACAACACGTGTGAAATATAACCTATACGGAAAAACGCGTTATCAAAAAATTGTTTGTAATACACGAGTTTCTAATGTTTTATTATGTCCAATAGCGTTCTTTTTAATTCGTCTCCATATATTTGCACTTTTTGTTAAAATAAATTTATGAGATTTGTAAAAATGTTATTTTTACTTAGGCTATGCATAGGAAGGTATAGCAAGGCTATTGTCAAATCAAGGCTAGCTGTGAAAATAATCTTTACTGCATCCTGTTATAATTCACGTGTAAGAGCACTTTTGGATTCTCTGAAATAATTTAATGACCTTAAAATATTTTCTTAACCCCAAACAAAACCACCAGTTTAGATTAAAACCATTAAAACTTTGTATTATTAACCCAGATTAAGTAAACATTTGTTGAAGGTATGATACTGTTGACTTCATTGTTATGATAGGCCAAATCTTAATATATTAGCATTATTTACTGTGTTGTACTTATTAGACCATATTGTTATTGGTTTCATTGTTAGTCAGATGGGGTGAATTCCACCACACCTTTTCATTTGTTTTATATTAATACTGGCTGTTATACTCCAATTCTGGCAATATAACATAGTCCAAAAGATGTATGTTCTTTATCATCTTTCCAGCCTGGAGCAATCGTCTTTAACTAAGCTGTGCTTGCATAACAATTATAACCTTCTGTTGTTCTACTATATTGATATTAACATATTGTTGTTAATAAACATGAGCAGTTTTACATTGAATTTAACTTTTATTTTTATCAATATACAACTTATTATGTGCTATACTGCACTCAACCTGCATGTTGGACTATATGACCAATGTCTCTCAATCATAATCTCGATAGTGGAGGAGGCCCATGACTTGCCGTGCCAGTGGTACCTATGTATATGATCTGATACAGTATAGTATTCAGAATTATTACATTATAATTATTATTTTAACCCAGATAAGCCTACTGTCCTATATATAGGACAGTCAAAGTAAAAAAATATATTGAACTAACCATTTAAATGGATGATTTTATTTGTTGTTATTTGAAGTAAGGAGACTATTTTTTATTATAAAAAAATATAATATCAATGATATAAATACATTTCATAGAAATATTTCACTTCAAAGTACGCAATAAAAGTGTGCCCCAGACAAGGTGCACGAAAGGTAGGAATAAAAAACTGTAGATTACAGGAAAGTTTTATATTTCCCATTTTTCTTATTCTAGATAGCCTGTTCCTTATTTTCCAAAACTCGTTCCTCAATATAATACTTCGGAAAGTGGAAATAATTAGGGATAAATAGTAGTGTCCTATATATAGGACGGTAGGATAATACGGGGTAACTTTATGTTCACACTATTAGAGGCGCATGTCATAATTATCGCGTGGATTATGATGTTGAAATCTTTTCTGATGATGGAAAACATACTGAGAGGTAACTCAATATATATATGATCACTTTTGAGTAACATTTGTTGACACACTAATATAGATTTTTGTATAAGGACTTTGGTAAGTGGTAGAGTTTTGCTGTAAGTCGTTAAAGCTACGAAACACATGTCTCCTCAGCCCAGGAGGCTCTACTAGCTCACAGATGAACTGTATAGCAGCATCTTCGCTGTTGCGTTTCATTCGTCAAGTGAGATTGTCCAAGAACCAACAGCTGGCAATGTGCTTGGTTACCATATTGCCGGGTGTTGGTTATCGAACCGTGTAGGGCAGTCATCATATACACTGGTGGAAAACTCGTCGATGACCCATGCAAGTGTATCGCATTCAGGGATCAGCTTGTGTATATCCATTAGATACCCTGTTTGGATCGCGCTAAGCTTACATCAAGTGCACTGGAACAGTTTGATAGGCCAGAGTAAAAAACGACTCAGTGGTTGAGAATGTGACGCTGAATAACTAGCCAACAAACACAATAATTCCAGTAGCAGTTATCTTTGTTCAAAGACAACACGGTAGAGATCACATTAGTAATCGCAAAAACAAACCTACAAGTTAGGCAGCTTCTTACGAGAAATAATATGGTCAGAAATAATAGGTTCTGAAGTCATTTTCAGTAGATGGGCTTGAAATTTAAAAAAAATATGTGGGTAGATTTGATTTTTTCTTTCACGACATTCATGTCCATGACTCGTGTAGATATTTAGGATACTTTTAATTAGTAAATATACCTTTAATATTCAATTTGGTCAATATCAATACTAAACTATACTTGCTACCTATTATCCTACTGTCCTATATATAGGACGGTCATTTCCCGGAAAGCCTTATGGTAGATAATTTTTTCAACATTTTTTTTATTCGTCTTGAGGGTAATGAAATTAAAGAAAATCATTAGTTCTGATGATTTACAAAAAAAATTGTTTCAGGCTTATCTGGGTTAAGACAAAATCAGTATGTCAGACTGGATCTGCATTTTAACCTTGAATAATTCATGTGATACCTCAAATCCAATAAAACTTTTACTAAACAATACAACCAACCCTAGAATGGGATCTGGTATGTCATAGTTCAAAGCTTTTACCTGGTTAATTGTTTGTCCATAAAACAACTATAGTAGTAATGACTAAGCTTAAACTTGTGATAAGCTTGACTGAAGAAACTTGTTTAGTGTATGTGACAAATATACTTAATAAATTTGGTAATAAATTAAATTTTAACTAAGTCTTTTGTTTGTTTTAGTTGCTGGATGATTCAAAGTTGTCAGAGATAGACAACTTGTATGAGGAGTTTAACACACCAGAAGGTGCCTCCGCTGTGTAAGAAATGTTTTTTTAAAATATTCTGTTATATCTTAATAATGCCTCTAATTACTGTATTGCACATATACTTGATGTAACAGTACATTTTATGTCAATTTTTACTTGTAATCTTTGCCATCTTTCAGTTAGAACTCTGTTAAAGTTATTATTCAATCAATTAATCAGTTGTTCTAAACTTGTAAATATAATTTCATACATGCAAAATATTTCAATTACTAAATGTTTTCAGTGTAAAATTAAAGAACTTTGTCAAGTTTGAAGACACAACAGAAGCTTTAGCTGCAACCACTGCAGCTATTGAAGGCAAAATATCCAAAACATTAAAGAAAGCTATCAAGAAACACATTAGTAAGGAAGTGCAAGATCAGCTCCTTGTTGGTGATGCCAAGTTAGGAAGTGCCATCAGAGAGAAATTTGATTTACAATGTGTATCAAATTCCAATGTACAGGAATTGTTAAGATGTATTCGGTCCCAGATGGACAGTTTACTTGCTGGACTTCCCAAGAAGGAGATGACAGCCATGGCACTAGGTCTGGCCCACTCCCTGTCTAGATATAAGCTGAAATTCTCCCCGGATAAAATAGACACAATGATTGTTCAAGCTCAATGTCTTTTGGACGACTTAGACAAAGAATTGAACAACTACATCATGAGATGTAGAGAGTGGTATGGATGGCATTTCCCTGAGCTAGGCAAGATTATAAATGACAATACGCTGTTTGTAAAAGTTGTGAAGCTGGTTGGAACAAGAGACAATGCGTCACAGACAGATTTATCAGACATACTTCCTGAAGATCTTGAAGAGAAAGTCAAAGAAGCAGCTGAAATTTCCATGGGCACAGAGATTTCTGAAGATGATATCATGAATATACAGAACTTGTGTGATGAAATTATATCAATAACAGAGTACAGAACACATCTCACTGACTATTTGAAGGCAAGAATGATGGCTATGGCGCCAAACTTGACTGTACTTATCGGGGAGCATATAGGAGCTAGGTTAATCGCCCATGCTGGATCTTTAATGAATCTTGCCAAGCATCCGGCGTCTACAATACAGATATTTGGAGCAGAAAAAGCTCTGTTCCGTGCTCTGAAGACAAAGAAAGATACCCCTAAATATGGTCTAATTTACCACGCTCAGTTAATTGGCCAGTGCAGTACAAAGAATAAGGGTAAGATGTCCAGAATGCTGGCAGCTAAAGCCGCCCTGGCGACCAGGGTCGATGCGTTTGGCGAAGATGTGTCATTCGAACTTGGAGCAGAACACAAAGTCAAGCTAGAAAATAGGTTAAGGCTGCTAGAGGAAGGCAATCTGAGAAGAATCAGTGGGACAGGCAAGGCTAAGGCGAAATTTGAGAAATATCACAGTAAGAGGTGAGTTCAATATTCAGGGAATTGTATGATTTTTTCCCTTCTTTACAGTCTACTAATTTTTTTTGAATGATCTTTTCGACCAGATATTACCCCAGTTTTCTTAAGAAAAATATGAAACTTACTAGTTTGTCACTATTATTCAATATAAGAAAAGACAATTTAACTTGTACTTGTACTCACAATATTTTCGTCTATGAACATTAACATTGTTCACAAGTAATGTTGATAGCAAATTCACTATTTCCATTATTTCCTAGTGAGGTGTTCCAATACCAAGTGGCGAATGACAGCACGATAGGCAAGAAGCCTGTCAAGAGGGAACATTCACCCGAGGAAGACGGCCAGGTGTCTGCCAAGAAGATTAAACTGGAAGATGGTGCTGATGTAAGTGGATATAATATTATTGATTTTTAGGCAGAGTTAAGTGACCTGTACCTATATATGGAAGTATATGGTATAATAGTAGTGATTAGTCCTTAAAAATTATTAATTTAACAAAGATTTATTGTATATTAATATAATACAGTATAGTATGTCATAACTTTTCTACTTTAACAATGAAGAAATTGAAAGTCGGTTTACCTTTAAACACACAAACTTACCTATAACTTGATTTATAAAAATTATTCATTTAATTACACAGGCCACGCCCAAAAAGAAGGTAAAGAAGGAATCACAAGAAGACGGACAGGAAGCGGGACCTTCAGAGCCCACATCAGAGAAGAAAAAGAAGAAGAAGAGGAAATCAGAAGTAGTAGAAGAAGCGCCTGCAGAAGAAGCGCCGGTGGTAGCTGAGGAGACCGTAGAGGAACCGAAAAGCGAAAAGAAGAAGAAGAAGAAAAAGAAACAGTCAATGGTTGAAGAAGAATGAACTACCTCTAGGTTTTAGTTGCGGTATATTGGGAGTGGCGACAGAAGCAATGGAGTAAATGAGACTTAGAAAGTTCTATGAATTTGCCAGTTACAGATCTTAAGAGACAGTTTAGCTGGTTTCTTATTATATGTCTTTATGCTTGTAATGTCTTAGTGTGTGTTATACTTGAACTTAAAACTGCATCTAAATGCTGAATGTTGCTGAGTATTTGTTTGTATTTCTCAATATTTTGATAGAGCTAAATCCTCTTTAAGTTTTCAAAGGAATATGCGGGTTCTTTTCCTTGAATTTTTAGCAAAACTAATTATTTTATTTATATACTAGCTGTGCCTGCGACTTCGTCCGCGCGGAATTTAACAAAAACTTTATTTTTATAAATGTAGCCTAAGTTACTCCTTATTATTTTTTTGTCAGGTAGCTGATAAGCTACCTGACAAAAAAGTCCCGTCAAAATCGGTCCAGCCATTTCAGAGATTAGCCGGAACAAACAGACAGACAATTTTTTTTTAAATATCATTTTCGGCAAAGGTATCGTGTATATAACGATATGTAGTAGGACATTTTTTTTAATTTCACTTTTAAAACAGACACTTCAATTTAATTTATATGTATAGATTGTATTATAAGGTACTTTCCCGCCGGATACATAGTGAATTAAAGAATGTTTGTTATGTCTGATATGGTGTGTTGGGGGATGTTGTGTAAAGACAATTACAATATTCTGTACAATAGTTACTTCAGTGCCTCTGTCTTCATCCAGATTGTGCTATGTTAAGAGATATAAGTAACGTGTGTTACAATAAATTTATATTCCTATAATCCTGTTTTATTTATTCATTTCTATTTATGGCCTAAAGCACGAAAGATACTAGGAAGAGAGAAAGAAAGAAAACCGATTCATTTGTCAGAGATACATAGAAAAAAATAACGTAGAAGTGAAAATATAAAACAATAACTAACTAATAATAATAATACAATCACAAGAAAAATAAAACTAAAATTAAACAAACCAAAAAAATTTAAACGATGAAAAAAGACTAAAAATATACTTTTCATCAGAAAAATCGAAACTAAAGAGATCTATGTATTTGAATTCTGATCTACCAAGTCTAGACTAGTTCATTATAATTTCTAATTGACCAACAGTTTCTTATCTCAGTCTTAAATCAATGTAACTAAAAAAAATTATGAAGTATATAATTATAAGAACATAATTTTCCATGTTGCAGTCTCCAATAAGATTGATAAAATATTATCGAAGCTTTATTAGTTTCTGTAATCTTTGGATCTGTGGTGTTCATTCTTGGGTGGGCAATTTATGTTCTAAAGTCATAAAGGAACATTAAAATAAAACTATTTTTTACGGGGTTTATCGCGGATTTGGCTTATTTTTTACATTTTTAAACTTTCCGTCGTTTCGATTACTTTACACGGGGCGGACTGAGGTATCATTCATCCGCTTAGTGACTGTTCCAATTTGACTACCATTATTTGCATTTATTAAATTAAAAAGTTAATTGGTTTTTGCGTTTCTTTAAGCAGAAGTTCACTGTATCTTGAGGTCTGAAAGACCAATTACCAGACCTCAAGACCAAATCCGCGATAAAATCGTAAATAATACCTAGAGAGAGATTCACAAAACAATTTGACGAAAAAAATCGTTGAATATCGTAAACTTTTAACAGCTTTTAACTATACTAAACGCAAGGTCAGATCTCATTTAAAAAAACTGTTAGTCAAGTCTAGTTGGTTTAAACTTTATTAAACTTCTAGGATTAATGTTTTATTTTCGTAAATCCTACAATAATAGCGTAAAACAAATGAAACGGCTAAACGTGTTCCATTATGTTCGTAAGCGGGGTTTGTTTTCGTCGCGGCTTTCCCTCCCTTATTGGGGATAATCTGGATGGCCACGTCGCCCAATACTTCGGCCGCTGTCCTGTGCAAATACGCATTTAGATTTGATGTGTGGCTGGACAGAAAATCACTACAGGACAAAATCTAAATCAGCGACCCAATTCTGTTTCATAAAACGTCTGTGGGACGTTAAAAAATTGGTGTTTCGTATTTAATGCTAAAATAAAATTACGTGCCAATTTAGTATTTGTTTAACTTAACAATTTTTTTTAACATGGGGCAATAACTGGACCTTACTTGATGGTAAGTGGCAAGTGCGACACCCCTCAGAAAGAGTGCCGGTTGGTAACACTAACATACCATTAACTAAAGCCACTCAACTTAATTATGTCGACTTTCGCACAGGAAACAAGACAAACCGTTAAACTGTTCCGTAGTTTCCTGATAGTCAAAAATATGAGTTTGAGGCACAGATCAAGAAGTACGTTTGAGGTTTTGGTTCGGGCCACAGGCCAAGAAGTACTGTTCGGGCGTAGACGGAGAAACTAAGGTTCCGGATCTAGATGGTATTGATGGTATCATTCCGCCGGCAGGGAACTTAGCGCTTCATCCGCGTGGGGGTTTTAGGTGCATGTCGCGTGATTGGTGGATACCATGGCGGCTTTGGTGGATAGGTAAAATAAAACGGTATAGGAAAATATGTTGAGGAAACTTACATACCATTCGACGTCTCCGTACAAGAGCGGATCCAGCTTTAATGCCAGAGGGGGGGGGGGGGGGTCATATAGTTCGTGTCAGAACACTGGGTCCGATTTCAATTCACCAATTCGTAATAATTACTTTTTAAAGTTTGATACAGGCGTGATTTGTGAACACACACATACTTTTTTACTTTATTAATCGACATACAAACAATTAAATGTGCTTATAAATTTTATCAACAAGATAATTAATACATTTTGTCAATCTGGGGCCAGCCCAGGGGGGGGGGGTCATGACCCCCATGACCTCCCCCCTGGATGGACGCCCTTGTCTCCGTATGAGATTAAAGTTTTCTACTTCTAAAAATCCATAGTATTATTCTATTTACTCCGAACTTATCTATAGTTACGACGTATGATACACTATACAGGATTCAAACATTAATTTGTAAAGTATTTAAGTAGGCAAATTCGAAAATTTGTCGTCGTGTCGGAGAATAGTGTACTAATTTGTAATTACCATAATTTCACAAAAATCTGGCATATCATAAGAATTCATTATGTTTAAATAAAAATAGTTAAGGAACAGGTGCAGTGCAGTCAATTTGCCGTGACAGTACATAAAGAACTCCATTAACAAAGTTGAGCGGTTTCGTTCGATGCTAGGAGTCGATAAGGAGTGAAAGTTCACGATTCGATTATCGCAGGAGGATGATAATATTCTAGATGGTATTAAATCAACCGGCTAGGCACTGGCGAGTTTAAAATTGTTACCAAGTTCGAAGTATTCTTTTCAATATGCATTTTTATTAGATTGTATTTAGTACCAACGATGCAAATGAAGCCTATAATAATTTCTTAGAAGTTTTCACTCTCCTATATAAGTTATGTTTTCCGATTAAAATAGTTCAAATAAAATGTCGAAAAAAGATAAAATGGATCTCACGAGGGCTAAAAATATGCAGCAAAAAACAAAGATATTTTTTGTGGAAATATAGACTAAACCCAACTACTGAAAATAAAAATTTATTTAAGACATACTCAAACAGATTTAAAAAAATTGTGAAATTAACACAAAAAGCACAGAACAATTATTTAATTACTAAATCATCAAACAAATCGAAAGCCTCGTGGCAAATAATCAATAATAATAACAACTTCATAAAAGAACCCATACTTAAGGTGAGAAAACTTGATACTGTTATTACTGAACCTAAAGCAATTGCGGAAACTTTTAATAACTACTTTATTGACGAGATTGAAAATATATCAATAAAAAACATTAATAAGATAAATATACCAACATTACCAATACCAAATAACCCTAATTCCATGTTCATGCCTCCGACGGTCCCCGAGGATGTAATAAGGATCATAAAATCTTTGAAAAACAAAAAAAGCCATGGAAGCGACAATATTAACACAAGTGTAACTAAATATGTAGCAAGCATTATAAGCCCACCTCTAAGTCATATTTTTAATGCAAGCATCAGTTCAGGCGTATTTCCGGATAAACTTAAAACTGTAATAATCAAACCAGTTCACAAAAAGAATGTCAAAGAGGATATGTCAAACTACCGGCCAATAGCCTTAATTCCAGTTTTCTCCAAAGTTTTTGAAAAGATCATATATGAAACAGTGCAAAAATTTTTGAATACGAATAATAATACTGTGTGATGAGCAGAACGGCTTTAGGAAAAATAAAAATATTAATATGGCAATCTATAATCTTTTTTTTTTTTTTTTTCCTAGCCTATACTGTCCCACTGCAGGGCAAAGGCCTCCCTTTCCTTCTTCCACCCGTCTCGATCCAAGGCTTTCGTCCTCCAGTTTTTATCAAAATGATCTAGGTCATCTTTCCATCTTCTACGCGGCCTACCACGTGGTCTTTTGGTGTTATGGGGAGCCCATTCAGTAGCAGTCTTAGCCCACAACTCTCCTGACATGCGACAGACATGGCCTGCCCAGTCCCACTTTAATTTGGCTGTTTGTTGCCCAACGTCAACAAGTTTCGTTCTGGAGCGCAGATCTCTATTTCTTATACGGTCGCATAATTTAACACCTAGGATGCTGCGCTCCATAGCTCGCTGGCAAACCCCGAGATTGGACTTTTGCATTTTAGTCAAGGACCAGGTCTGAGAGCCATATGTAAGGATGGGGAGAATGCACACGTCCATGAGTTTTCGTTTAAGAGCGAGTGGGAGATCGCTTTTAAGCAAGTGCTTCATAGACCAGTAGCTCTTCCAGGCGTTTTCAATACGTCTCTTGACCTCAGCTTCCTGCCTATTCTGGAAGGATACTATCTGGCCTAGATATAAATATTCTTCAACGTATGCAATCTCCACACCCCCTACCTTGGTTTTTAATTGTCTGGCGTTCGACATTACCTTCGTCTTCGACATATTCATGCTCAATCCAACCTCGACGCTTGCAGTATGCAGTTCGTTGAGCATAGTTTCAAGCTCTGATGCCGAAGAAGAGAAAAGGACTATATCGTCGGCAAAACGTAGATTGGTTAATCTTTTTTCACCCACAATAATGCCCTTTCCTCCCCAACTGGATGGTAAGTTATTAAAAACTATAATCTACTACATAATATTATGCCTAATATGGATAGAAGAAGTCCTATATGTGCTGTTTTTACAGATATGACTAAAGCTTTTGATTTTGTTAAACATGATATTCTATTGAAGAAGCTTGAACGTTATGGCATCAGGGGGAACATTTTAAGCCTAATTAAGTCATATCTTACTGGTCGCATGCAATATACTGAAATAGCAAGGGTATGTCTGAAAGCTAAGCGAGAATACAAGTATTTGTCCCAACCAAGAGAAATAAGATACGGGGTGCCGCAAGGTAGTGTTTTGGGCCCGCTATTGTTCCTTCTGTATATAAATGATTTGCCTCGTCAGACTCACCATCCAGTTATACTGTTTGCCGATGATTGTACGTGTATAATAAAGTGTGACATTAAGGATAATTTTGAACGGGATATTAATAATACGCTAAAAAACATTATAAACTGGCTTGAATCCAACAATTTAATAATAAATTTACAAAAAACTAAAGTCATACACTTCCGCCAGCGAATAAATATTGAAAAATTTAATATTAACTACAACGGACAGAGAGTCGATACTACCAATGTAACAAGATTTTTGGGAATATTAATGGATGATCAGCTATCATGGAAATTTCACTCAGATGACGTTTGTACTAGATTAAGTAGAGCTTCATTTATACTTTTCAATCTGTCGAAAAAGGTTAATAAACAAACTCTCATAATTGCTTATCATGGTATAGTCGCGTCAGTATTGAGATTTGGAATTATATTCTGGGGAAATTGTTGTGACAGGGAGAGGATATTCAAGGCCCAAAAACGTTGTATTCGGTCCATATTTGCCCTCAAAGCAACAGAAACCTGCTCACATATATTCAAATCATATAAATTATTAACATACCCATCGTTATACATATTGGAAGTTGCTATGTTTGTTAAATCTAACCCACATTTATTTAATACGTTGGCTGATACAGCAACACGCCCACATCAGATAAGAACACAATATCAGAATCTATTACACGTAAATAGGTATAACACTGCATTATTAAGAAAAAGCATCTTAACAATGGGGCCGAAAATATACAATAAAATACCACATAGCTTCAAAAACCTCCCTACAAAGTTGTTCAAAAAGAAACTAACAGCATTCTTAATAGATAAGTGTTATTACTCTTTAAATGATTTTTTAAGTAGTGAATGTTTTTGATGATGTTATACAATTACAATACCTATATACATATATACAATTACCTGACGAATAACTTGTAATGTAATTTATAGTATATGGAACTGTTATTTTGAATAATTATTGACCATTGTATTTTTGTTACTGTCAGATTGTTGAATATTTAATTGTAAAAAATATATTTTTATAATCATACTTGTATGCCAATTAAGGCGGAGCATAGAGCGCTTAATTTAATATTATTCCAACTATGTAATACCTATGTATCACAAGTAAATAAATGATTGATTGATTGATTGATTGATTAGATGACGCACTTGATATACTTAATTTTATTGCATTAGTGCTAAATTATTCAGGGCCACATTAGGTCTTTTCTCTCTTTAGACACACATGTTACCTTTCATAAGTCTGTAACCTGAAATACTCACAAATTAATAGGCGTTTAAAATAGAATTTGTTTCTTTGGAATTTATGTCGTATAAAAATATATTTTTATCGGTACCTAATAACATTTTTCACGGAATAAGTACCAACTAATTATGCGTCGGGACTAAAAATAAAGCAACCTTTGATTAATATTTGTTCAAATTTCCGTCGAGTCGCGCTATTTATAATTTAAATGTTGTATTAAACGACTTTACAAAATAAATAACCTCAATTTGTGTACACAATTTGAATAAACCGTCCGAGAAAAATACATTAACGAAGGATGAAAGAAAAATAAACAGTGTAAAGTGAGTTAAAAGTTTTGCAAGTGTTTAATAATTGCTCTAACATTGTTATTTACTTATAAAATTGGTCGGTTGAGTTTTCTTGGCGCGGCCTCGTCGAGTTCCTAGTAAATGTCGTTGCTACTAGGGATGTGCTCTAAAGAGCAGATTTAGTTCGTATTAAACCGAGTCAACATTTTTGTTGTTAATAATTTATGGTAAAATAAAGTGCGCATCAATAAGATTTCTAATTTCTTATTATAATACAACTCGATAGCGATATTAACTATTTGACAGTCATAAAATAATATTTTTCGAACATAAATACAGTTAATAAGTACAAACTGTTATGGAAGTATGAGAAGAACACAATTGTGCGGCCAGTGATACTCTTGCTTGGTTTTTTAGAGCTTTTAAATTTTGTAATAGATATCATAAATCCATGAATTAGAAATTCAAAGTTCATCCACTTCAAAGTTCAATCATATTATGTCTATGATCATCTTATATGTCTGTCGTCTATGATATCTTTTCCTAAGCTTGCATTTCTACGAAAGCAGTAATATCGTAGGAACCAGTTCTCGAGTGGATATTTAGTTTAGGTAACACTATTCACACGCTACAAAATTACTTTGTGTTTTTTGTGAAACAGTGCAATTTCCAACCAAGATTTTAGGTTTGTAGAAACACAAGTGCAGTTGAACCGACCGTTGCACTTTTCCAACTGTTACTCATAATTTAATGTAAGCGCACATTATGTATTTTAATGAATGTTGCAGAAAGATTAGACTTATGACTTTGGCTGGGACATACAAAAGTTAATACGTCCTTCAAAGTTTAATTAAGCGGGTTTCCACCCTACTACCAAGGTTTAGTTGGATAGTTTTTAAGGAAAACTCTTAATACAGGTGTCCGCGCGTAGCCCTTTCACAGTTAAATTGACCTATAATTACCACAAAAGTATTGATTTTAAACACTAATTACCGAAGTTAGTAGCAAATACGAGTTTTTCAAGATTTTGTACTCCCTATCATGATTGTCCAAGCAATATTAACGAGGGAACATTCGAAGCATTTCTCCGGACGGCCCGGGCACTCCGGATGCAGTTTTTCAAGTAAGAAACGAGCTAACTTCGATGTAACAGCGCTTTTTGTTCGCTTCAGAATAGAAACTGTTGGCGGCGGTAATAAGCGGGCGAACTCTTGACTTATAAATGAGAATTACCTCGGAACGATATTTGAGATTGTTTTTTTCGTTTCCTATAATTAAAAGTTGGGTAAAAGTTTACTTGACCGACTTGGAGTATGCGAGTTTCTCAATTGGTAGAACATTAATGGATATTGGTTTGTAATCACTTCACGAAAACACAAGGGCATTACCAAAAAATATGGAACAAACGATAATACAACCCGCGATTGAGAGGTGAAATAGTCAAGTCAACTCACCAGTCACCGGAGTTTCTCTCCCGTAGCCGGGTGGTCGGCGCCGACGAAGGTGGTGGTATAGATCCACCAAACACCGATTTTCACTACAGTCCATGACACATAACCGAATTAGACGAATAGCTCGGCGGAGCTTGCGGCACGCGTTCCAAAGCGCACACGAGACTACATACAAAATGACGCACTCAGCGGGAGGCGCGGACAAACTACCCTCCACTAGTTTTTATTTATGGTAAAATTAAATGAAAACATACTAAAAAAAGAAAATTATTTTATAGTGAAACTACTGCTATAAACGAATTAATATTTAATATGATTTAAACCTAGATTCGCAATTGCAACTGATTACATATTGTTTTGGATCTACTGCTTAAGTGTGTTTGCCAGGACTAGGTAAGTGAGAGGGAATATTGAATTATAAATATTTACCTGTACTAATGGGTCAATTCAATCTTCTAGAAGAAGTTATCCATCAAACTCATCAGGAAGGATTCCTCAGGTGATTAATCGCTGGAGCGCGCTCATTGAGCGTTAGGGATTGGAAATTATTGTGGCAAAATTATTATCGTTCCCTGTCATAAATACCGAAAAAAACAAAGTTAATTAAACTACAATACTTCATATTTTTTTCGGTAGCAAAAAAGGACTGCTCTCGATAGAACTCTATGCTAGAATCTACGTCCACAAATATGTTCATTTTCATTTTCCTTTGACACCAGAACATCTCACCAGAGTTATTTCCCGCATGTAACTTGATATCGAATTATTACGTGCATTGTCTCTGAGGCGCGAAGCAATCGCCGACGGCAGGTACCCAAGCCGCTCAATATCCGGCCAGTAATGCTCTGCGGTCCGCCGAATTACCTGCACCCCTCCCCCCTACCTCACACCCCCTCCCCCTGTGGCTAAGATGAGTCCACAACAAACGTGATTTATTATAAAAATGACAAGCCATTTATCACAACAGTGCGGTTTATTTTTGGTGGTGGACGCGAGATTTTCCACCAGTAAATAAAAGTTTAAACACGTTGATGAATGATGCTGTTTTTTGTTGGTACAAGGGAATTTAATAACTTATCTTTATTAGATCGGGATGTGATCACTTATTACTTTGTAGCTAATCCACTAAAACCTTTATTAGGTAATCTCGTAGAGGTTCACGTTAAGAAGGGTTTCGGATAATTAATTTAATAATAAATTAATCTTATTTTGTTGGATGAACTAAATTACTAAACAGACAATTAGGTTAAGCTTTTACGAATAAATTCTAAGTACTAAGCCCTAACCTTGTATCACAGTGAAAATAATTTCAGTGCTTTCTCAGGTATAGTGCCAGCTACTAATATATAAAGCTGTTTATGTCTCAACTAAATTATTGGTTTATTATTTATGACTACCTATATTTCGATTCGCGCTGCGCCGCGCCAGTTCAGTGTCGGTTCATTTTAATATAAGCTTAAATTCTTCAACATACACATTATTATTATTATTTAATTAATTAATTAATAAGGTAGAAACTATTTACATCAATTACTTGAAATTAATTAGTACTTATTTCTCATTTCACTCGTTTGCTTTGTAGGACTCGAATACAATGATATGAGTTCCAAAGTGCCTTCAATATTATTTAGAAGAATTTATAAATGTATGTCGGAATAAAGATTATTTCATCTTAGAAACCAGACTATGCAATATCAGAGGTCTCAGAAATATACTCAAAAAGAAATAAAATATATTGTTTTCTTAATAAAAGTCAAAGGCATCGTATGAAAGAGCCTTTATATCATGCGTAGGTTTATATTGAATATTTGAACGCGAAGAATATATGGGTTGTATCGAAAAGCACGATGTTTGGAAGCCGTGATCCGCTCAACATTTCCATCACACGAGTATATTACGCCTCATATTAATTTCATTTCAGAGATATTTTACCTTGTACTTATTAAATTGGATCCTAAATATTTGCTGCGGCTTTTGAGAGATCTCTTTTAATTTCTAAGCGAGGGAGATTATTGCCGCGAGTATAATGCTTGTGTGTAATTTGGTTTGATATTGAAATCAAGAAATGTGGCGTATATTAATAATACATTTGCTGGGTATGTTTTGTTGAATTGTGTAAGTAAGAAAGTTATTGACGGATGCTTGGCAATGTTTTAGATATGGCAAATCTTGAAGTGTGTAATTTTTAGTCGTACATTTTTAAACAGCATCTGTATCAGCCCATATACGTCGCACTGCAGGGCACGGGTCTCCTCTACAATCGACAGTACGATTGAGAGTGGTTAGGCCATATAATTCACCACGCTGGCCTAGTGCGGGTTGGCGGACTTACATACCATAGAAATTCTTATAAATCGCTATGGTATGCAGATTTCCTCACGATATTTTCCTTCACCGTTTTAGTGCGTGGTGATTGACTATGAACAGCATATTCATGAGTAATTTACAATTATGTAATGGCGCATAACATTTAATGCATTAATTTAAATCTAAGGATAGGTAGGCCCTTCACTACATTTGGAGTTTCAAAAAATTTGACCGTAAAATCGCGCTAAAATAAATACTTATTAAATTATCTTAGATTTCGTCTATATGGTGATAAAAAATACTATCTTAATTTTTGTCATACCACAAGCAAGCATTTTCAAAATCGTTGCAAGCGACGACTAATTTCAGTAGCGCTCCACTAGAGATGCATTGGAGCGCGTGCACCATTAACGTCGGATCACTATAAGCGATTTCCGCCCAGTCCATATATTTATGCCGATGGTTTAATGCTCATAAAACACCGAGACACTCCGAGAAGAGAACCAAATGCTCTCCTTATACCTAGCCGGATGTTTACTCATTTACAGAAAATTTGTCCAAATATAAAAGCTAGGTAATACAATTTCGAAACAATAAAAATTTACTACCGAATTCAGAGAAACACAAAAAAAATTAATAACTTTTCGGCGACAAAATATCCGAGAAATATAATTTGTCGTGACGTTTCGTATTTTCCGCGAACAAAACATAAAATATCGTCGGCGCGAATTCTTTACAATTCAATTATAAACAATCTAATATTTGGGTTCTACTGTTTTCACCAACTCTGGGACTGTTGCTTGGGAAGTGTTGCTAGATGAAAAAAAAGAGGGAAGGGGTACATCAAAATTCAAATTTCGTTTATTTTTTGGAGGAGAACAAAAAATCCAAGTATATCTCAGTTAGATGTAGGAAGATATAAAAGATTATTTTTATATATAATATTTTAAATTAGTTAATCGGTACTGAATTAAAAATGGCCAAGTCAAAAGTCAGAGAATGCGCGAAAATATCAATTGCGGAATTGACCCATCAGATGAATAGCCATCTTCTAGCTATATAGGACATAATATTTATGGCATTAAAATGCATGTGTGTTTAATTTATTACTTATCTACATAAAAAATAAATGTTTTGGAACGGTTTATATTGTCAACCAGTTATCAAAACATTCGTGGAACACGATAAGCTTCTGTTCCGCTAAATATTAATGAAGCATAAAGCCCTGGTACAATTTTATAGCACATAAAATACTTTTTTGATTCGAATAAAAATATCCAGTTGTATGTATTGCTAAATCCTAATATCTAGCCGATTTTTTATTTTGAAAAGTGTGAAGATTTATCAAAACTGAAAAGTTTCAGGCTCCATTGGTGAATCTGTTGGAACGAACTGGACTGCCAAACCGATCTCTACCACCTTTCTTCTTCTTCTTCCGAAACTTTTATAGTGATTTGTCACTCTGGAAAAATGAATTTTATGGCAATATTGATGTCACACTTTACATTTTCGGTTGGTTAGTACTAATGTACTATTTTTCTGTTAGGGGAGTTTATAATATTCAATCTATGGTAGGTCGATGAATGTAAATGATTGATGAGGTCAGGATGTACTGTGGTGTAGATTGTCTTTTGTTTTGTCAATTCATAAAATAGATGGTATTGTTTTTCGTTTTATTATCACTGTAAACATATTTATATGCTATTTTCTATTATACCGTAATCCAAGCTAGTATGTGAACTATTTGCAAACTTTTTTGTGAACCTGAACCCTTTATTTATGGCTTTCAGACATCGCACATAAATTACCCATCACGCAAAGTAACCGAGTAATTTTTCATGTTCGGTTCGCGGCGCACTCGCTTAGCTGCTTTTAATCTAGATATTCCACAGTTTAGCTTTAGACGGGGTGAAATAATAATATTAGTATGCAAAACTTTCTTAAATATTAAATGGAACATTGTTCAGCTCTCAATGCTCGCTTTTTTGGTTGATTATCTATACCAACCCATGTTTAAGTTCAAAGTTGTTTGGGATACAAATTGAAATCGCTGGATTTGAATTTACCTGTCACATCTGTCCTAAATATTATTATAGGTACGTCGCATTCAAAACCATTGCGCACTTTTTTTCGGTCCCATTGGTGTTCAACGTCCCTCAAGTATTCCTACTTGTTCCAACCTATTATGCCAAAGTAATCGTAACACCATTACTGAAATATGAAACAGCCTCCTAATTTACTGAGCACCCGCAAAAAAGTTGATAAAGATGCCGCATCAAACATTGGGACGCATAATTAAAGCGTAAACAGCATAAAAGGAATCCAGCGGCTGCAGCGCTGCACCGCCCCGCTGGAAACAACGCGACTTTGAGTACTATTGTGTAAATTTTTTCCGGTTCAATAAACAGCACAGCGCAACGAGCGCTGGCGAGCGAAATAGTGTTTGTGGAAAAATGCAGAGCTCCAACCGACGAGAATTGCGCCCCTACTGCTGTTTCATGGGTATTGATGGAGTTAAGTTAATTATTGTCGAGGTATTATTGTAACAACTCATACACCGAAGTCTTCCAAAAAGGTAGATTGATGACCTTATAAACATATCTAAAATTGTCGAACAGTTTGCTGGGAGTTTTGAGAACCTCAGGTTAGAAGCTGCTAATCGAGGGGCCGCGGGTTCGATCCCCACACCGAAACAAATGCTTGTGTGATCCAAAGTTATTTGTTTCAGGTCTAGGTGTTTGTGAGACCGAAAAGCCTCTCGTAGTTTTTGATACTCTCGTGAGACACTACACAAGATTCGATCTTAGTGTGGGGTCAGGGTTTTCTGTGTGACTGTTATGTGTATTTTATTTTAAAAACTTGGAGAAAGTGGTAAACTTCTCACGAGAACTCAAACAATTGTATAATCTTCTTCAGCCATCGCTGAAAGTTATTCTAAGAATTGGCGTATTATTTGACTGCGCTTTAAGTCTTTTGTACATTGGCTCTAGTAAGGTTGCAAGATTCAAGGTTGGTACATTTAGGTGAATGTCTTATGTCGTCAAATTAAGTCTCCTGCGAAGCTGCTTAATATCCATCTAACGGTAATACTTGGAACTACAGCCACTAAGGTGGCTAAATGTTTAATATTCAGCGCACAAGTTGAGCAATTTTACAAGTCTGTTAATATTGTAGGTAAACCGCGAACTTCAGTCACTTGGCCTTACGGCGGGATTGTCTCATGTGTCCCGGCGATACAATCATTATGTCCTTCACCTTTGAGTACCAAGGTTACTATTTTTGGATCTATTATCCACTGAAATAATATTAAAGTCTGGATGGCGCAGTTCGCCACCACCTTAACGAATGAAGGGAGATGTACAAATATCATCAAAGGAGAAAAGGGAAACCAGAAATTTCATTCACCAAAAGAAAGAACACGTCAAAACCATCGCTTCGCGTCGATTTTTTGAGAAACAGTGGTACCACCATCAGCGCTTGCCTATTCCTACAATAATCGCACAAAAATAGTAGGCCTACTACTTTAAAATATGTCTTTATTTTCAATGTTTGTATCATAAGTACGGGGAACTTTAAACATACCAATTATTATTCAAGTAGTTTCGTAGTATCGTCCCAGATTGTCGCGGCGCGGCGGCGCGGCGTTCGAGTTGGATGTTTATTTACTAAGAAAGCGATGATGCAGATACGTCTGTATCTTTGTCTGAAGCTTGATTGCTTCGATCGAGACTTTGTCATTAGCTACTTAAAAAGTCTACAATCTTTAATAGCTGATAAAGAGTTTTTCCAAAACAAAAGTTTGGTTTACTTTAGTTATAATTAATTAATTTTTGATATAATTAATTTTGTTTCCGAAGTTATAGTATAGTTCCCCAGCTATTTTGTGTGACGTTTTTGAGGATTGTGGACGGCACAATAGAGTATGGACATAATTGCCTACCACCAAGACTCTTAGACGATACAGAGTTGAGTTTTAGAATGTAACTCCTTTGCCAGTAGTTAACTGATATCTATGCTTAAAGTAATCCCTTGATGCTTAAAATAATCCCAAAAGTATATGAATAAAATCTACAATGCACAAAAATTCAATCATATTTTCGGATTATTTTATTTGTACCAGTCAGAACCATTAATTGAAACATCAGTTTAAAGTGCTTCCTTAATAAAATTTCGTGCACAAAATACGAATATTGATATTTGAAAGTAAACAATTCCCATATAAATGGAGGGCGAGTGCGCGTAACAAACTGTAGTGCAAATGAAAGCTTTATAATCATATCGGGTGACGTAGAGGTAATTGAGTTTTCAATACCATTCGATGGAGGATATCAGAATGGCAAGTGCAATTGAGAAAGATGCGAGGGTTCTGTAGCTAGTTTATACATTTATTTTAGCTGATACTGATCTGACTGTCTCCGCTCATATACGTTCCACTGCAGGGCACGGGCCTCCTCTGTAATCAAGAGTACGATTGAGAGAGGTTAGACCATATAGTCCACCACGCTGGCCTAGTGACGGTTGGTGGACTTTACGTACCATATAAATTCCTAAAAATTCGCTATAAGATGAAAGGTTTACTCGCGATGTTTTCCGTCACCGTCAGTGTGTGGTGAACGATTATCAATGCACACATGACTCCGAAAAGAGAACCCGCGACCACCGTGAGCATGTTGGCAGCCGCTTCTGGTCCGTTTACCAACACTCTACCACGCACTTACAAGAATTTAGAAGGGTGCCTATGAAGAAAAATAACAAAAATATGTAATAACAGGTCCGGCAGACAAGCAAATAGATCACCTGATGGTAACTGATGAGTGCCGCCCAACATCCACAAACTTTGGATCATATAATTATGTTGCCGGCCCATCAAATTGAAAAGAGAGCGGGAAGGAAAACGGATGGGAAGAGAGGTATTGGCCACCAGCAATCTTACTCACCGGACGAAACGCGACGGCAAAGCTTTCGCTTCCGAAGTCCGAATGTTCAGACGTTCAACGTCAACATATAAGATAAAAATTTTCCACTTCTAAAAATCAATACGATTCTCTATAAAACCTAGTCTACGATTACGACGTACGATACAAAATTCAACAATTTTGTTAAGTATTTAGCCATATTGGTATAGTTTTACTTGCGATCTTTTAACAATCGTCGTCGTATCGGACTACAGAGTATACCAACTGTTTTGGCTCGATAGTATGATACAAATTCTTGTTCGTGAGTAACAGACACTACGAATAACTTCTAAACACCTCGCAACATTAAGACCGGAAATATTTGTCGGACATAGTACATACAAACATTAGTCTTTGTGATGGTGTTGGTTATTGGTATGAAATGCGCATTCCCTTTTTTTCATTTCCATATTCATACACAATTGCTTTCCAAAGTCTCCCAAAAATATAAAAATAGTCATTTAAGGCTTTAAGGAACCCTGATTCCCACTAGCATTTTATATTGCGTTTTAATGTTGATGGATATCAGTACCGTAGAGTATAATCCGAGCTGCACACGTCACAAATCCACTGGCTTAGCCGCGTCTGAGCTGAGACCTGACGCAGCGGCTTCACACTCTGCACTAAGATTTCATTGTGTTACTCATGACTTGCTGTGTCCATTGCTTGCTTGGGTTTTGGGAAAAATAAGCTTTTCATAACATGGAAATGACATAATTTTTTTGGAGTATAATGGTTACTAAAATAATGATATGGTTAACATCATATACTTATACTTAGAATAAAATATTATTTCGTTTATCACCTCGTTGGTTTATTATTAAAGATACGGGTTGAGGCCTTGGGTGGCTTTCAGTTATTTTTAATTTCTCATTGCTGGATTTTGTACTAATATCACGATCGGTTTTCTCTCTATCACGTTTGGGCGTGGAGCTCGACAAACCGATGGCAGTAAAAGTATTATCTTCACCGATAAAGGCATAAGCTTATGCTGCTGAAAGTTGTCAACCGACGAAGGATTTTAGGTTGAACTGAAGAGATTTTGGAAGTGACCGAAACCCAGCAAACTTTTACCTCTATTTGTCTATTATATTGTATGAGTACATAATCTCAATGTTTACCGCATGTTTACGTTCCATAGAACTGAAAAACAATTACTTTTTAAAATAACGTATTCGCGTAATTCATTTGGCTTGTCAAAGTGTCGCTACTCGCCATCTGTCGCGGTCAGCCGGTGCGCGTGAATATTTTTGCGCAAACAAATGAATATAAGTTTGAGCAATAACACGGATAGTTATGTAGGTGTTTATGTGGGTGAAGTGGGGTGGAAGTGGCAGTGTGTGGGTGTCGGGCCGCGGCCGACCATTGTCAATTAATTTCAACACAACTTGGTCCGCAGTAGAATCTCGGTTTGGAAGCTGTTAAAAGCCGCCGCTCCCCAAACTTTGCCCGTGTTTTGCATAGTAATATTAATATTGTACATTATTTTTTGGTTGGTGAAATTTTAATGTGTACCTACTCGTTTTTATTTGCCCGCTGAAGTGTAAAAATGTGTTACCAGCTGATATTTTGGTTGGACGGGGAAATGTATGTTTTTGGTGGGTGAAATATTGTTTTGTATGCACAGATCACTCCCAATAGATACCTAATGCAAGGCAGCGGTTGCGCGCCACACATATAAGCTATCAGAAATATATAAACCGATGCCAAATGTCGCGTCATCAGTATCGTCCAAGTAGTGGACCCGCACATGTCGTCGCACGTTGGCGAAAATTGCATTTTGGGAACATAATATTACAGTTAAAAATGATTTGTTCAATAAAATGGTGTGCATAAAACTCAAAAAATAAAGTATCTAAAACAACGCAATAAGTTTTCATCGATAACTAATATTCTTTAAATTAATTTGGTCCCGAGCGAGCTCAATTTATACTGGTTAATGTATCAATGTCAAACAGTCGAGTTCGGATGGAGAATCAGCCGACTCTTTTTCGCATAGCAATAACTGTAATAAGCCACCTTTTTTGGCGAAATCACGCGTTCTTCTAGTGTTTGACGCATGTTTATAATTCCCAGAAATATCGATATTTTAAAACAATAATGTAAATTAATTTTATTAAATGACAATGTCACAAAATATATATTGATTTAAATAAAAATTGCAAATTACCATAATTACGTTATTTTATGTAATTTGAAATAGTTAAATTTGTTAACAAGGTACTTTTACAATATTCTTTTATTTATTTTTATCTTTGGTGTAATTAAATTTCCTGTTTTTCCTCTAGTTGTATATGTTTTCAAATATAATGGGAGGGTATTTATCATAAGTTTTAGTATACTAAGTTTATTGAGAATCCGTAGCACAAGCTATTGCACTAATTTTAACATACGTTGTATATTTCGTCTCAAAAACATTCATAGTTCGTCAAGTGGGTTTCATCGTCACTTGTCGACATTACATTTACTACAGCCGCCGTCAGAGTTCAAGAAACGGAATAAGTTATTGTAGCCCTTTAGGGTGTGATGTTTAATTATTTACTATTTCATATTTTTATCTGATCTTTTATATCAACACTTAATTTGGGTATTTCGCCATTATGGTATACAAAAATACACGGTGAATAATAGAAATAAAACCGTTACATACTAAAGTATAAATCTTAATCCTATTTTATTCGTAGTTAGCGGTTGCCGGTTGGTATAATTTATCAGATCAGGCCGGTGAAAAAATATTATCAAACATTTAACAAGTTGGTAATCAAGTTATAGAAGCGATCATAACACATGAACTTACTGGCAAATCGAACTATCGATACATTTTTTTATTTATCGACTTATGCCTCATCTCTCCAGTGATGTCCACGTGGCCGCGCTGCAATCCGCCCACCCCCCGCACAGTTCCCTTCGTTGGCGTTTTCGGTTCAAAACAAAACTATCGTAATGCGGTATCTATGGAAGTGATCTGTGTTTGTATGCGATGAATCGGAGTTGTTATTTACGAGAACAAAGGTAGACGAGCTGATGACCCATTTAATGGTCAACGTTTATCAGTTGCGGCCAAAAAACCCGAGGTATCGCTAAGACGTTGTCAATCAACGAGGAGTATTTTTAATTCAGTGGAATCGTATTGAAACGATTCACAAGAATCTTATTTACAGTGTTCGTTAGAATGTCTCATAGGCTCTCGATCAGTTGACCTGGCCTTGATCAACTCGATCACAGTGACAACCTTTGGCGATCCAATGTTAACTTGAGTGGACTTCTTGTAGCTGAAGGTGATAATAGGGAAGACACGATCAGTAGTAAATTTCTCACCACTGACGCAACTTTTGTATCAGGGGAGCAATTCCAGATCCTGAAAGTTTGAGAATCGCAGTTATTGACAAGTGGCGTGTGCAAGTTCTCGCATTAATTTGTTATTAGTTGTTTATTGAAGGAGTTGGTTCGGCGTGGATAACGATAGTTTCTCGCCACTTGCCCGTATTTATAACCTGACGTCTGTGGAGAACTTGTTGCTAACTCAAAAATGAATTCATATCGCCCCTTTGTCCTCGCAGAATGCTTCAGCTGTGCTAATTTATATCTCTCTGCGGAATATGCTAGTTGGTTTATGTTCGTTGTTCAACTGGTTATTGTATTCTGTATTGATTATGTAACAATGTTGATTATTAACTAGATTATTCTGTGTGCATTATGGAATTGTGTGCAGATTGGAAAAGTGCGAACAAATTACAAAGATTTCTAATATTGTATTTTTGTAATCTCAGTGCTCTATCGGAGTTCTGGGTTTATTTTTTAATTCGGAATTAAATAAACATGACTGGCACGCCTGATTTTCTTGAAAGGCTTTCAGAACATAAGGAAGACGAAAAAAATCTGCATTATCTATACTAATATTTATAATATTAGGAAAAAAATTTGTTTGCAGTGAAGATGCTCTGAAATTTGAAAAATGATTTCTCCAGTTGAATTCTACATTATCCTTGATGATAGAATATTCTCAAAAAAGGGTATCTGCACCCGGGTGAAACCGGAAACCGATAGTTACCTATAAAAATCGCGTGATCATAATTTTTCACGCATTTAAATTTAATATACCTTATAGTGTACGAGTACAAAATACAAGATGAAGCTACATTAAAGAAATGTTAAGATTTGCTTGAGAAAATAATGTTTACAAATTGCTCATTTAACCATACAATATACATCTTAGATGAGGTTGCTTAGCGATGTACAACATTGTATAACATTTTGTGAGGTGAATACGAATTTATCTCAATTGTGGCGTCACGGGGTTGCACGCCCTCGAATTAACTCAATTAAACATAAATTGTCTGGGCGGTTAAACTCTTAAAATTTTGAATTTATGCTTAATAGTAACGATATTGCAATTTTATGTTTATTGACACTTTAGGAGTTGAAGTGCGTGGTGGCCTGTTGGTAAACGGTAGCAATGTGCAATTCGTTCAATTTTTAGGACCCGGATCAATACTGATCCATCTTTAAAATGAACCGGTTCAAATAACTCGATCAATCAAACGATTGGTTCCGTTCAATTCTTTGATATAAATGAATAGGCCCTTAGTAGAATTATAGGTATGTAAACACATTTTAAAGTTCACATTACCTTACATTACCTTTTAAATTTACACAAAAATGACACTTTTACAACTGAAACACGTGAAAAACAATTTTACAACAAACGTAATAGACAAAATCTTAGGACAACGAGATACTGATTACGAAATACGAACAAATACGTGTTATTACATAATGACAATATTAACTCGCAAGTAATCATAAATCAAGACGTAACTAACTTCAACTCACTCAAAAAGTCAAAACCATAAAATTGTAACGTAAAACAAACTTTAAAGCCTACCAATCAAAGCATATATTAACCTTGTCATTTACAGTCGAACTATTTAGTGTCTGTATTCGTCTCTAAAACCAATGATATCCGAACGTTTTTTTGGCTTGATTCGGCTCAACTCGGGTCAGGCGCACTTCCGGCTCGCGAACCGTTGTTCGCGGGTTATGGTTCTCGGCTCTCGGCTCTCAGTTCTCGGTTCGCTTGAACCGACGCAAGTCTCCAATCGTGATCGATCGAATGAACGAATTTTATTGTACGTAAAGATCGAATCGATCGCGTGGTTCTTGCGAGCCGGTTTATTTGACCCGTTCAATCGCGAACGACCCATATTTAGTAAACGGACTAGACGCGGCTGCCAACATGTTCACGGTGGTCGCGGGTTCGAATCCCAGGGCACACCTCTGACTTTTCGGAGTCATGTGTGTATTGAAAGTCAATCACCACGCACTAAAACGGTGAAGGAAAACATCGTGAGGAAACCTGCATACCATAGCGATTCATAAGAATTTCTATGGTATGTAAGTCCGCCAACCCGCACTAGGCCAGCGTGGTGGACTATATGGCCTAAACACTCTCAATTGTATTCTCGATTGTAGAGTAGGCCCGTGCCCTGCAGTGGGACGTATATGGGCTGATACAGATACAGATACAGATCAGGAGTGATGTGATTTTATGAATGTTGTAGAATCTAGAAAGAAGAAATTTGGCTTATACGAATATTATGTAATTTTGTGATTACACTTTGCGCCTAATGTTTTGGGAAGACGAGGGCATTGCAGTACCCTGCAGTACCTCGTAATAATAAGTACAGAATCGTGTTGGTCCTACTAATGAGCAGGCGTGACTATTAGTATCCCATAAACCATACCCATCTAATCATTCTAGGTTGAAAAACCCCTCGACTGAAAAAATACACTCAACAGTCAAATACATAGTCCTGACCCCACAGTAAAATCAATTAAGTCTTGTGTCGTGGGTATTAGAAACTCCAAAAGACTTTACGGTCTCAAAATAACCCAGACCTAAAAAAATTGTGGACCTCACAAACTTTTGTCTCGATGCGTGCGGGGATCGAACTCGCTACATCTAGTGTCATAGTCGACGTCTAACCAACTGCGCCACAGAGGTTGTATATTATACATTTTGTTGGTTTGAAGATGTTCCAAATATCCCTAATTAATTTAAAGCTATCGACGGTACCGAATTCTACATTGCTGACATCAGCAAATAAAAATTGTATACATATTCTATCATACCTTCAATTTGTTTGTTGCGAAATGTTATCCCGATGTCCGTAGAAGTTCCTGGTAGTCACCCGACCGCTCCTAATGGATTCCCGTGCCATGCGGCCTCCCCATGAATATTTATCAACTGCTTTTATGTTAAATCCATTCGGATCCCGACAGGAAATACTGCTGCACTGATATTCTGTTGGGAGGAGATGGGGAATGCCGACGCTTGCATAATTTCACACGAATTTGTTTAATGCTAATTTGTGTTGCAATCTTCAAAGGGATGATCACTTAAAATTGGGACTGTTAATGGGTAGAGATGAAATTACTAAATCATAAAGATGTATGATCGTAAACATAACGTGCGGAGAAATTATACCCTATCTGTGCATTTTAGTTTTGTAAATAGTCGGAACAACATGTCAACAATGGAAATGTACAATTGCATAGTGTATTAATGGCCGATAAATATAAAACAACACAGAACACCAATGTAATCGATAACACGTTTCCTTCATCTTATAAAAAACAAAAGTAGAACTCTACACCACAATCAAACCCCAACCTCCCCGTTGTTTAATGAATAGGTTACAAATACAATGAATGTAATGTAATTAATAGGTATCGAGCTGAATATTCAAATTATGCGAAACAAATCGACGGCGCGGGAAATAACTGGATGAATGGCGTTGGAAGTGTCAAATATTGGCGATATTGTATTGTAATAATGTGGATAACAGCGCTGGTCTATTACGGTAATGGAAGCATTTATCTTTAATATATTTACTTATATTTATTTATTTACAAGATTTTAAAGCATTTATTGCGGGAATATGCAGTTTGTTAGGCTTGCGGATTTGATTACAAAAAAAGTATTTTATAGTTCTCGTGAATATATTATACTTACAGTATAAGTAATAGAAAATATAAATATTATTAACAGACTCGAAAAATTGATTACAATGAGTTTGACGAAATGCCTCCTTGCAGAAGGAATTTGTCTAGTTATAAATACACCCAACAGTCACATACATAGTCCTGAACTCTAATAAGATCGAGTTTTGTATACAGAACTAGGAGAAACTTTTCAGTTTCACAAACAGTCACATCCGAAACAAATATTGGTGGTGCAATAATCGCAGTGCGGGAATCGAACCCGCAGCTTCTCATTTCACAGCAACACAAATTGCACCACTGAGGAGACTGTCCAATAATGTTTTACTGGTGGTAGGTCTCTCATATGTGAGAGGCTGCCTGGGTGGGTACCACCGCAATGGCTATTTCTCCCGTCAAACAGCAGTTTAAATGCACTGTTGTGTTGAATTGAAGGACATTGTAGCCAGAGTAACTACAGGACATATTGAGACTTAACATCTTATATCTTAGGATGGCGAGCGCAGTGGAATGCCAAGCATTGCTTTGTATTTCAAGCATTGATTTAAAAACTAAGGATAGGCCCTTCAGTACATTGGGTGCGTCAAAAAGATGCCCGTAAAAATCGCGCCATCTGTTGGATTTTTACGTCAATGGCGGCCATGAAATCGTTTTTCAATAATGCTAAAATAAATGTTATAGACTTAAAGTTATATAGTTTTTACTTAGCGATGATAAGAAATGTTATCTTTTTTTTGTGAACTTTCGGTCATCTTTATTGCAACCACGACGATACAATTAGGCATTTGTCGACGACTTACAGACCGGTGCGCTGTGACGTCACAACCGTTGCATTGGTCTGCGGACCACTTTCGTGACAACACTTTTCGTACTCTCCGCCCCGTCCATATATTTTACGTCAATGATTTCAAGGTATTGTTTGGTTTTGCTGCTGTTCATGAGCGGTCGCATCGCTTACCATCAAGCGAACGGCACGCTCGTCTCGCCATTCACTGCAATAATAAAAAAAAACGTATCAAAAACTCACCAATCACGTGCTGCCGGCCCCGATGTCGTGATCAAAGGCGCCTTTCTGGCGCCGCGCCGCCGCCACGCCGCGTCTCCCGCGCATAGACGGAACCCGGGGTGATACGAAGATTTAATTGTTAATGTACTAACAATATTTATATGTTGTATGATTATTGTATTTTATTTTAATGTGTAATTTTAAACACAATATCACAGTTTTGTTGTTATCTATTTATATTTGTTATACCTACTGCATACTACCGGATCTCCCAAAAATACAAAAGAAAATATAAAATCCACTTAATGTACATTAATTAAAAAAACCAAATTTTCAATATAAAATTAAAACGTAATTTATAAACGTTGTATAAATCTTTTTATTATATAACAAACAGTTTTGCAATATTTTTCAGGTTTGATGTTGCGTTTCTTTAATTCCAATTAATGATATTAGATGGCGCTAGGGCGCATATCCGTATATCATAAAGATTTATGAAGATACATATTTATGCATTTGTAAAATAGTAGTATGTAATAAATAAAACGACATTTAATTTAGCACAAAAAAATTTAATCTATTTCTATAATCTCTAAAGAAGCGAAACGTATTATTTATTAAAAGGAAGTAAACAAAACCAGGTGTGTTAAAACGAATAAAATGAAAATGAAACTCAATAAAATATTGATAGAAATCATAAATTATTAAACAATTAATTATGGTAATATTATTTTAACCAGAAAGTAAATTGAATAAAACATTATTATAGGAAGTTGAAATTATTACAATATCCAGTTGCCCCGCGCTCGTGCACAGTGCAAACACGATTCGTGCACTTGTGCATATAATTATATTTAAATTGTGTTTATGGTGTTCAGAGTTCGATTGCCGGGTCGGGAGTGGTATTGGTGGTCACAGTGGTTGTGCAGTTTTGTGTTTGTGTGTGTGTGCGTGTGTGGTGAAACTTTTTGGATTTCTGGTATGGCGTTTCATGGCGTTTGGCGTTCAGTCGGTAAGTACTTTTATTTTGATGTGGGGGTAAAGTGAGAACAAATGGTCAAATTTTTTTTGTTGTTTTAGTAATTTGATGTTTCTTTTTATGATACTGATTTATTTATTGTTGTAATAGCATCAGTTTATAGCAATCTGCCTGATCCTGAGTTACTTTATAAATGTTAATTTACACGTGTACCCATTAATTACCTCAAGTTCTTACTACTGTGTAAAACAATAGAATATTACAGTAATGTCGACATAGCCGTCTTTTATAGCATTTATGCGTTCCGAACAGACTTATACAATATTTATCTATACTAATTGTATAAAGCTGAACTGAATGAGTTTGTTTGTTTTTTACGTCTAATCTCAGGAACTGTACCGGTTGGAATTTATTTATTTAATTCTCTCATACAGAAAAAGGTACAGACATGTTAAAAAGTACATATTGGATGTGAGACTGGTGTCTGATATAGGCAGGGCCTGTGTTTCAGATCACCAGGAATTTAATAATTCTTTTTGTGTTGGATAGGTATCGAGGAATGCTATAAGTTATGTATCATCACGCTATGACCTATAGGAGGGAAGCAGTCGTGAAAAATTTCGCAAGTAGGTACGAGGAAATTTTATTCTTTTTTCGTGGACCCATTGGTCGATATTCTAAATTGATAGTCAGAATTGAATCTTTTAGCCGCCAGTTTAAAAAATATATCTGACCGCTAGTAATAGATATTTTTACAATAAAATGTTAACATTGCTGAACGAAAACGAATTTTCGAAGTGTCGTAGAATGTCTCGGCGAGCGGTCGAAGACAAGATAAAACGCTTCGTGGCTCGGAGGAAATAATTCACAAGCGTCTGTCGGCAGTACAGGCGATATCAAATGAGTACTAATGTCTGATGTTTGATTATTATTATTATTTATTATTTAAATCTTTATTGTACACATAAAAAAATACAACATACAGAAAAAAAAAAAAGTACAAATGGCGGTCTTATCGCTTAAAGCAATGTCTTACAGACAACCATGGGATGGATTTAAAAGAAGGAGAAAGAGAGGGCAGTGTAAAATAAATAAATAAAAGTGTGGAAACTAGATAATACTTATACTATCTAAACATAAAAATACACCAAGATTGATGTGCAAGTTAAACCAAAAATATTATTTATAAATTCTTTGTGACTAACAAGTAGATATGTGAGCCGTCTGTACGTTATTTTAAATGGTCATGAAAGCCGTTGTTGATCATAAGTCGGTAAACCTACTATGCGGTTCAGCTAAGAATAGGACTGACCCTGCGCCATATTGGTTCGTAGTAGCTGTCAAATCGCACAATTTAGGTAGGGTGAGCAAAACAAGATTTCTTAAAATAATATTTTTGTTGAATAAAAATAATATTTTTAATATTTAATAATTCGTAAAAAAATTAATGAATGAATAATGTCGTATTATAGTTACTTTCTGGCGAATAATTGCATATGAAGTAAATAAAAAAATAAAAAAATATACTTTTTTAAGCTATTTATGACTAAACATTCTTGTTTATGTGCCCATATAACATTTTGTAATTGTTTCAATTTATTTAGTTAATTTATGTTCAAGAATTTGGCTAAGTGAAAAAAAATGTATTTAATGCGTAAAAAATTTTTTGTTGCTAACGATACTTTTCGTGTGATATTTGACAACTAAAGGTCATTGACGTTCCTATTCTTATTTGAAACGCATAGTACGTGCTTTGTTGGCCATGTTGTTACGTTGCAGAAGTGCTTTGTTTTATCACAGAATACCAAACTAACAAAAGTCAAGCTTCATACAAAGCGCGCTAAACCAACCCACACATAGACAGCTTTCACCGACACCATATTCGAAACCAGTCGAGACCACTGCGAGAGTGAGTTTCACCTTTTGCGCGAACGCCGAGCGTAGTGTGAGTGTGGTAACAAAAGTGAAGTACATACACAAGCTTGACTTCTGTTAGTATTCTGTGGTTTTATGTTACACATTTACCGCTTATATTTCTCGGTAACGTGTATATTACCGAGATAGTGTGACAGACCGTGGCGGTATCACTGCTACGTATCCCTTTCTCACAGGTCGATGTTAAATGATAGTTTTGCAGTCGCGTTTCGCTCGATGAATGAGATTGACGTTTGTCCAATACACCTTTCCTGTTCCTATTCATTTTCGTTCGCTCTCCTCGTTAGCAACACGTCTATATTCCTGGCAGTCCACATATAGCTGACTTGCGTTTGCTCATTTACTGGACCTTATGAATACAAAATATTAAATAACAAATCCTTTACATGTTAATATTATTAAGCAGGAATCAAACTTTATTTATTTTTTTATAAGTTGTCCAGGACTAGATTAAGTAAAGAGTAACCAGCATTAACATGTATAATCTTAACAGTTTTGCAAAAATGTGAGTGATACTCACCTTTCTGACACAGGCTGATCCTATTATTTATTTCCTCATCTAAACTCACGAGAGACAATGTAAACAAGACAATGTACTAATCCTAACAAGGTTTCGTAAATAGAAATTTCCTTTTCCATTTTTTATACCGTTGTAATAAAGATTGAACGATAATAAAACGGTGAAACGAGACAGTTACCTGATATTTATAGCCTACCTTAATATTCCTTTTAAGATAAAGTGAATAACTAGTTTTCTTAAGTTAAACAGTTATTTTTTTATACTGGCAAGATAAGATGACTGCGATAAACTTCTGTATCAGCCCAAAAACATCCCGCTGCAGGGCACGGGCTTCCTCTACAACAGAGAGTACGATTGAGAGTGGTGAGGCCATATAATTCACCACGCTGGCCTATTGCGGTTTGGAAGACTTACATACCAAAGAAATTATTATAAACCGAGACGGTATGCAGATTTTCTCACGGTGTTTTCCTTCATCGTTTTAGTGCGTGGTGATTGATTATCATTACACACATGACTCCGAAAAGTCAGAGGTGTGCCCTAGGATTCGAACCCGCGACCAACGTGAACATGGTGGCAGCCGCGTCTAGTCCGTTTGCCAACAGGCCACCAACTTCATGACTTTAATCCAGCCTTTATTTTGCTTTTATGTTATTAAAGTGATAAGAATCGTCATTGTCATTCACGGGAAGTCCTTTGCTGTACCGCAGCCACCCCAATAATTAGTTTGGTTGTTGCCCACACTCGCCGTGCTTGCGAGGCGCATAATTGGCAAACGAAGTTTCTTAAGTTGGTATCACTGTAGTCCATTTTCCTGTCTTTTGACCACGTAATATTTGCGATGATTATTCCTCCATTAGGTCCGTCATAAAGAGACAGACAGAGCTTCGTCCGTAGGCTAGTGTACCGCAACCAGTTTTAGCTGGATGGGCTTGGAAGAATTGAAATGAAATGAAATTAATTTTTGAATGGATTAAGATATTCTATATCATTTTTAGAATCTCTATTTTTTATCTACCATCTGGTTCGCAAAGCAGTTTTCACTAGAGAACGGGCAAGAAACTTTAGTGTTGCTCTTTCCAAGCCAGTTTACAACTTACTGATTATTACAAAAGTTACAAGTGGTTTAAATCAGAGCAGTTCATTAATAATTTGTTAGAACATTTTAAACACGAACAGTTTACGTTATAATCAATATGGCTGAGTAAAGCGAAGTTGCACGAAGAACCAGTATCCTCTGCTTAGCCAATTCTCAAGATATAGGTGATTCCACTTCCCGAAAAACATTTCAAAACGCACAAATGTACACCGTAAAAACAAATCACTATCATACAAAAACCATATTCATATAACTCAAATTCCTGTTAACAAATAGATACAAAAGGCTCATGAGCACATGTCCAGCAGCGCAATTTATCCCGCGTGTTTAAGTTAGTTTTATTTGCACGTCGCAGCCTCGGACGCACATAATTCCATTTGATTAATGATCTCACGCCCTGACCGGTACAGACGCGCGTTTGTATTACATAAACACAAGCCGGGGATTTGGGTTGTTTGGAGAAAATTATCTGTTAAAACATGCTTGGGAACAATTTGTACAGCCTTTTTTTACATACAAACATATATAAACTCAAGCCGTTTTACCAGAAAGGGAAGTCAGAGGTGCAATGTTGACACCTACGTTTCGCCTTGTATTTTCCAAGATTTCACGTAGTGACGGCAGGCGAGACGTGCCATATCGGACACATTCTTGACTCCAGGCTGATAATGAATAGAAAAATGTAATATCACTTTGCCCGTCTCAGGATTCAAACCCGAGATTTCTCCGTTTTGCAATCATACTTTAGTACATCAGAGCCATTGAGACAGTCTTGGCTTTTTACTATTTTTTTCACATAGTTTGAATTCTTTTGTGAGGCTTTTCAGGGTTCTAGTGCGCGATTAAGTAACATGAGTTTGTGATCACTACATAGTAATAAAACAAAGTCGCTTTCTCTGTCCTTATGTCCCTTTGTATGCTTAAATCTTTAAAACTACGGAACGGATTTTGATGCAGTTTTTTTAATAGATAGAGTAATTCAAGAGGAAGGTTTATATGTATAATACGTACATATTATAAATAAAAAATAAAAAAATAAATAAATAAATAAATATTATTGTACAGAAATCTATTTGTACCCGGGCGAAGCTGGGCCGGGCCGCTAGTAAATAAATAAATAAAGCTTAGAAAGTATCACAAGCATAACATTAGATCATAAAACATCAGTTATCTAACATTTGACATCGAAACTAAATAATAACAAGCACAAAACGACATTCTATAATATAAATTAACAACCCCTATAAACACTTCTTGAGCAACAGAGTAGTCGAAGCGTGGAATAAACTGCCAAAAGAAATAGTTGCCGCACCAAATTTAAATATATTTAAGAACAAACTTGACAAATATTTTAAAGTTAAAAAATGACTTAGATCATTGGGATATAGGCACACATCAGTTGTTTCAACTGCTTGCCTTATAATACTAAATAATAATAATAAATTACGTGCTGTATCAGCAAACAGTGCATTCAAATGTAATAAACGATAATTCGGCTCTCCGGTACATTTGTTCGCGAGCTACCATAAACACGGAGCGATCGCATCATAAAATTACATTACACTGATAGCATTTCAAAATAATTCGCGCTCGGCCCCGCTAGCTATTATTCTTAAATTATTTAAGCTTTTTTATAGGATTTTGATCGGTTTTTAATTGAGATGGGAAATACTTTTGAGATATTGGTGTTAGTGCGACCGAATCTATACTTTAATAATAATATGTTACATACATACATACATAAACTCACGCCTATATCCCAGAAGGGGTAGGCAGAGGTGCCAGGACACCCACATTTCGCCTTGTATGTTCCGTCCCATGATGTGATAGGTGGCGAGCCTATCGCCATATCGGGCACAAATTCCTGACTCTGGGCTGATAATGAATAGCAAAATCCAATATCACTTTGCCCAACCCGGGATTCGAACCCGAGACCTCAGCTTTGTAACCGTACCGGAGTACAACTACGCCACCGAGGCAGTAATAATATGTTCTAAAGAGGAAATATTTTTTTGTTTGTTTGTATTGAATAGGCCCTGAAACTAAATAAATAAATAAATACACCCAACAGTCACATACATAGTCCTGGCCCCACTCTAAGATCGAGACTTGAATATTAGGAACTACGAGAGACTTTTCGGTCGTACAAATACCTAGACCTGAAAAAAATACCCGTGATTTACACCAATCTATGTTTCGGTGCAGGGATCGAACCCACGGCTTCGCACAGCACGGTACATGCGGTTACTCTGATGTACATAGGAGGTACAATATTTTCGAAAAAGTTTATCTGCTCCCGGGTGAAACCGGGCCGAGCCGCTAGCTTTTCATGATTTTTCACGATGAATATTGTAGTTCCATTGATTATAAAAATATACGATGTTGTGTTGTAAACGTGATAGAATATATGGGCCAGCTTAAACATAAAAGTGCCTACTGCCATTCTCAGTAAGTTGACTTGAAGTCTTCTTGTTACGTTTCATGGCAGCAATGAGGTGAAAGAGACCCAATATTTTTCTCCGTCTTACGTCTTCCAAATCACTGATCACATCTACTTTTTTCCAAATTTGTGATAGTCATCTGGCATCGCTTGTTTATCTAAAAATAAGTAGTTTGAAAGGGTCTTTCTGTGGCAAAATTCAAAATACATCAAACAATTAAAAACAGCAATAGTCCATTAAAATGCGAAATAAAACTTAGTACTCGGCTGATTGCTTGGCAGCAGGCACGTGACGCTGTGACGAGCAGATGCCGTCACCACTTCAAATTAACAGCTCAAATGAAACTCAAGAGCACAATTAACGAGAGAATTATGCCGGCGCTCCACGAAGATTACAAGTAGGCACACGCGACCCCACTGCGCTGAATAAAACATCACCGACGAGCTAATATCAACCAAGCTTCTTCACGATTGTCAACGCATTTCAAGTGGATGTTTTTCTAAAGATAACACTACTTGGGTAAAAAATATGTACCAGTAACGTGGCAGACGAGGTAATGACTTATTTCATAGAATGTTGTCAAGGCCACTTCTGAATATCCAGACGCTAGGGAAGTAGGTGCTAGATGCTCCAACAGCTGTTAGAGATGGGGTTGTAAGATGAACGGTGTATAGCTTGGAGGGTTAGGTATTACTAAGCTTACAGTTAATTCATTTATTAATTATACCGCAGTATCTCAACACGTTAAAGACAGGATTGAAAGTTAACTTCCTGGGAAATATATATATATGTATATTTATTAAGAGCCTGTACATACAAAGTAAATTTTCCATCTAACGATTTTACACAAGGACTCTCTACGTCTTAGACATCTAGCAAAATATCACTGTGACATCGCACTTCAACCAGATCCGTTTCAAACAGTTGAATGTGTCAAGGAGATTAGGTATTATCTATAGCCAGGGGCTTCGCCACAAATGGAAACACAAACTGAACGGTAAAGGCACGTCGCTGCAGATCAAAGAGCCACTATACGCCTGTTCAATATTTATCGTAAATTGCTGACATGACAGCCCTAATGTATGATTCATTCGTCGATCAGAAAATATAAGGATTTCCAACAAATAAAATTGCGAATCGCAGAACTACGAGCGCATTTTATCTGAATGCAAGCCCCATTTTTCTCTCCAGCCGGCAATTTAAAGTGTTTCTAGTTTATGAATATTGAAGGCACTCCAACAACGCAGTTTCGGCGCGCGCCTGCCCTCAACTTGTAAGTGCTTTCCGATTCACTTTTAGGGCATAACCTATTGTTTTTGATGGAATGGCGGAGTAAGTTGAATGGGTTGGATGATTGATTTTAAAACAAACTACTTCGATAGTTTATGCCTAGCGTAAAGAGGTTGAAATTATTGTAAGAGTTTATTTGGTATTTTTTAAGCAGAAGCACAAACGTACAAATAGTTTCAATGGAGTGGTCGTAAACTCCATGCTAATAGCAGTATTGCTAACCATTGAGAATATCGTATCAATTAGGAATTATTTGCATTTTTACAAATGCAAGTTATGATTCAAATAAGATAGCCAGCAATGGTTGAGATTTAATGTTAGCAATTTTAACATTCAATAAAACATGGCTAATGGTGGCATTGGCAGTAATATGAGTCGACTGAAAAACATCACCGAAATTTTTACACATAAAACATGGCATAACTTTAAAACTCACGAAATATTTTAGCAAAATCGTATCATTAATTTAGCTCGTAACCTGCAAATTATGTGCATGCAAATGTACTGAAACGCTTGGGTGTGGCGGTCATTCGACGGGGCTTCAAAGAGGGTTATGTATTTTTTGGGCAGATGTTAATGCATTTACTTTGTGGCAAATGATATGCGCGGTGAGTGCCTCGGAGTGGTTAGTCCCTCGCAGATGGGTTCAAATGATTAACAGTCTGCTTCGGTAAGTGCACGTCGGTACTCTGCTTGTTTACTTCATTTGGAGTCTGAAAAAAATTTAAGGTCACTCCCAGGTTGATTATCTCTATATACATGAATTAAAATGTCGTGATTTTTTAGATAATTTAAAGTTTTCATTTTCACGTTTATTAGTCTTTCTACTGAGTGTTATTTTTTTCGATTTTACAGACTCTTCGCAATTAGATAGAGATGATAATTTAATGATATATTTTAGTCATGTTTCCACTAACCACTTGCATGGCTGTATCACATTATACATTACTTGATTAATTTTAGTACGCAAATATTATTTCTATACTCAAATATTAATTAATATCGATACCAGTATGAATTAATATCCAAATACAGATTTGAGTGTGTCCGTATGTAGAAACTACATTTCTGAACCATTAAAGGAGGATCCCAACTCCCATACAAACTGAGGTCCACCCAGATTGTAAGCTAAAGGGTTGAAATTTTATTATCAATTAGCTGTACCCGCGACTTCGTCCGCGTGGAATTTAATAAAACATTATTGTTCTAAAATAAAATAATTTTTCTACAATAAATGTAGCTTAAGTTACTCCTTATTATATCAGCAACCTGACAAATAGTCTCGTCAAAATCGGTCCAGCCATTTCAGAGATTAGCCGGAATAAACAGACAGACAGACAAAAAAATATCTAAGGTTATTTTCGTTATAGGTATCGTGTATATAACGATATCTACTTGGACATTTTTATTTATTTTCACTTTACAAACAGACACTTCAATTTTATTTATAAGTATAAATTATACCAATTCGAAAGGTTTAAAAACTGTAGTAGTAACACAATTGGCTATGGCCAAATTGGTTAAATCGTGCAAGTTAATATTTAAACATAAGTATGACGGGTTTAAATAAACTTTCATCGATTAAAATATAATTTCCCTGCATAAGTAACATTCTCGTAAATAAAGAAAACATTGCAACGATTTGAGATAATATATATTCTGTTATTTTTAAGGATCTTTACTTTTGTAATCTGGGTTGGACCCAAAATCGGGGTTCATTTTTTTTAATAAATTGAATATCCATTAAATGAGGGTCTTACATTTTAAAATATCTTACATTTTAGAAACTGTCTCTCACCGCTCAAGCTCATCTGCTAAAACCCTGCGATATATTACGTTACAGTTAGCTATTCAAAGTGATAAAACCCTAATAGAGCTACAATATGACTGTCTCTTATTTCCATAAAGCATTCCAGTGGACCTCTGAGGTGATGCTCCGAGTTGACCGTCGCTTCGCTCGCTTTAATGCTAAACATTTTCGGAGAGGGTTGCATTAATATTATTTATATCCCGCCTACAAGGTAGACGGACGACCTGCTAAAAGTTGCTGAAAGTTGGTGGATGCAGGCTGCTTGTAACAGGTCGATGTGGAAATCCTCGGGGGAGGCGTAGGTTCAGCAGTGGACTTCCTGTAACTGAAAGAGATAGAGAAAGAGAATAATACATTTGTCATCATATTACCATAATTTGTGTGGAGTTTAGGGAAAGTGGTTGTCCTGCATGTGGCAGAAAGATAGGGCTTATGGCCTTTTGTAGTCAGTTTCTAAAAGCATAAACGAATCTAGAAAAAAATAGCAATAATTAACCAAGAATAAATTATACCTTGAAAAATTCAGTCGTATGTATCTATGGCTCGAAACTGCGACATCCGTCTCGGAGGTCCGGGCCGCTGCCAATTAGACCATGGCACTATAAGATTACTATGAAATTCTGCATATAACGCCCCTAATGAACGTGCGAGAAAATCATAATTTCCATACGAATTGAAGTTAAGCTTGAGGCGAGCCACGTCTTCCATTGAGTCTCTTTAGCTTTTCAAGCAGACTTCAGACTCAAAAGTCGTCGCAGCAATTTAGTGAAGTTAAAATAAAACTGAAAACAATCGATCTCGCATAACGAGGACTGCACGACCTAGAAAGCATCTAGAAAATAATTGTGCCCAGCCCTGAGGGCGCAATTAAGACGTTTTTGTAGCGAAAGGTGTTTTTTTAAATTCCAAATCTTTTTGCCGGCGTATTCGAGGTATTTGCTTATACAGCGTCGACGGCAGTTTGTTAATTAAACTGCGGACGTGAGATGTTTAATTAAATGCTGCAACTCCAACGCTTGTCTGACACACTCATAGTCTTTCAAACTTTAGACAAGTATTTAATTTGATGTCGATTTGCGTATTCTATCTTTATAAAATGTATATTTTTGTTTATTTAGATTCGGTTTAGCATTAAGATATTTAGGTATTTAAGCTTTATTTACAGAAGTTAACATACTGACATAGAGATGAGACAAGGGTTAGCCAATCTAAATTCTTAAATAATATTGAATGCATTGTCTCCTTCGCTCAAACTCAATTCAAAAGTCCTTCAAAAGGGACACAAGATTCTAAAATAGGTTTTAAAACTGTATACGATTATTCGGTTTCATTCATTGTTTATTTCATTGGTTATTCATCATTCAGGCTGTCAGTGTATATACTGTATTATTTAGTGGTAAACTTAAATCATGTTAAATACCAAGTAATTTGAGCTGAGCTCAGCGCGGGATTCCTCGCCAATCGATCGTTCTTTAGAGGGGTTTCAGCCATAGTCTCCCGTGTTGGCGATTGCTGATTTACGACGTCACATAATCGAAATTATTTTAATACAATTTTATATTATATAGGTTTCCTGACAATTCCCCCTTCATCATTAAATCCAATAGGCTTGTAATCACAATCCTCTGTATCACCCATACAATAAACATTTCAACTGCCTCCCCCTTCTAAGGTTTATTAAAATGATTAGCACGCAGGAGCGCTGTGCAATAACCGTTGCTTTAAGCGGAGTGCACGAGCTTTGCACGAGCGAAGGCTAATTTCATCACGTTTTATTGCCATAACTAACTCGGATAGGATTTGTTTTAATGTGAACTTTTAGTATGAAGCAGTGTTTGTCAATCTTTCTATATAAGTACGCTACCCCTTTTAGGTTAAAAAATATAGCGACCCTCTTAGGCCATAGACGGTCAAAAGATTTGTGATTTGTCTACGTGTATGATTTTTTCATTTTGGTACTTATATTTAATATTTAAACATCTACTCTGTAGAATGGCGACCCCTTGAGTAAGGTTTTGTCGAGCCCCTAGGGGTTGCGACCCACAGATTGATAAACACTTGTATAGAGCAATGCCTTGTTTTTGGGCAAAGTGACTAGAACAGCAGTCACACAATTATCCTGTTAGCTGGATACTGTAAACAGAATAATTGTGTGACCACTAGTATTGCAGCACATACACTACTAAACAGGATCCTGCAAAAAACTGTACCTGCAAAAAACAGAAGGTTGCCGTATGAAAAGGCATGTAAGAGGTTGCCTTCGTAAATATAACATGAATATTTTATTTTATATCGCAAATATTTCAGTGAAATATGAAATATGGTGAATAAAATTTCCTAAAATCCGAAGGAATAACATTTACCTTGTATACTGTCTTCAATACATTTTTATTGAAATTCTCTGTTGCTTGAGAAAATTCACTCGCGTCCTTATCCTTCGATAATGTGGCGAAATATTAACAAAGCAACGCGTGTGCCGCCAAAATTTTAATACGATCCTGTTACGGCGCGCTTACCCATCCACTTTGCAAAGGTTTCGCTAATTTTCTGTATGATGCTCTTGAATTATCAACTCTATATTTTTAAGAATAGAGGCGACATATGTAGTAAAGATATCCTTGTCAAGAGAACACGATGATTGAGCGTTTAAATGAAAAGCACCCGGATTATTGTAAAAACTGTATACTTAATTTGTAATTTGGAGATGAGAAGGGTTTACTTTGGCCCTTAAAAAGGGTATTCTGCGGGCCGTGTGTGCGTTGATTATTAAAAACTGAATGTGTTTGAACAAAAGGATTGCTTTATATTTATAGTAATTATCTTGCGGTAATAACTTTTTACATAATGAGTATCTAGGGTACATTAGGCCCTTGTATATCCGATGTTAAGCAGGGTCGCGTTGTCATTCGGTTTTAGGATTTGAAATCGTTTACTTTGGAATTTATACGGTAGGGTTAGGTTGTTGTTAAGTCATACTGATGTCAGGAGGTTTACATCTGTTTGTGTAATGACTGCCTAATGTGGCTTAAGTATTGAAGTCGTTTTTATCTATAGCACCTTCTATGTCAACTTGTTCATCCCTGTGTTCTTGTACTTAAAACATAATTTCTTAAATAAATTAGATTTATATTTCTATACTTAAGATATAAAGCTGAAAAGTTTGTTTTGTTTGTAACCTGTAATCATAGGAACCGCAGGTTCGTATTGAAAAAAAAATTTTGTGTTTGACAGGTCATTTTTCGAAGAAAGCTTTAGGCTATATATCATCACACTATGATCTATACAGGGGGAGCAGTAATGAAAAATCTAGCAAGTACGAGGAAATTTAATTCGTTTTTCGTGGTCCGATTGGTCGATATTCTAAATTGATAGTCGGAATTGAACATTTTCAACAGAATCTAGTAATTTATATGGCTGTTTTTATGAAAACAGCATGTTCTAATTTCCTATAAGATAATCCGCGCACTGTGACAGTAAATTAGTTGTGAGCACATTTGCAACTTCAAAGGCTAATACACCCCAAACAACTCGTATTTCGTGCGATATTAAAACCAGCGGGTTAGGGGTGCAAACACGCGCGCCAATTTACCCCTCAATTGATTCTAAAACTGTCCGGCGCCAACTAAAACAACAGTTTAGTTGTAATGATGTCCGAGCGAGTCCGAATCCCGGCCAATTATACACAAAGCCAATCCCGGGATACTCGCGCTATTGTCCCGGGAACAAAGCTGCCCCGTATTGGCGCTCAATTGATTGGTTTTTGCGACTTTTGATTGAAATAGGGATTTTAGATAAAACGAGCGCGGATTGAGACAAAGCGTTTGAGTTCGCCAAAAGCGGTGATTAACTTGTCATATCGTGTTTTCGTGATATTTTGGAATATTGGAATGTTTATCGATGTGCCATAGATATTTTTTTAATATTAACAGTTCTGTCAAATCATAGGTAGTTTGGCTTTCTGAACAGATAGTTATAAGTAGCCGGCCGTAATCCTAGTAGGCCAACTTTTATCCCTACATATGTATATATCATCGGTAGTAGAAGTGTTTATTATGGTCCCATAATTTTTAAATCAAATTTAATATTTATAATATTATATGAACAACATTATATTATGTCGCCATAAATTGTATTTTTTTATTGCACTTAATGTCGGGACGAATATGCCTTTCGTCTGATGGTAAGCGATACCACATATAATACCTTAAAATACAAAGCAATGCTTGGCATTCCAATGCGCTCGCCATCCTGAGACGTAAGATGTTACTTTACGTTAATATGTACTTTGGCTACAATTTCTTTCAAACCGGAACACAACAGTGCATTTACACAGCTGTTTACGATGGGAAAATGTGATAGAATAGTAGAATTGGTCATAATAGATTTCATTATTTGAATAAAATTTACTTTACCAGACTATTCAATTCAGGAGGAAACTTTTATTAACCAATGTTTACGAAACGGTACCAAAAACATGTCCAAGATTTAAATGAAGCAAAAATATTTTAAAAGTCCGAACATATGTAGGTAAAATATGAGAAGTATTTTTGTTCATACGTTACATCTCATTAGAGTAATGAAAACAATGTCGAATACTCGGTTGTACAGACCACGAAATAAACAAAACGACCTACATTCTTTGTTCTAGAATTGTTTGATTAAAGTTATTTTTCAAGCTTTTTGTACTACCTCCATTTGTATGAAAATTATCAGTGTAGCGAAATTGATGTGTGGAAAATGAACAAAACAGAAAAAGGATAGTCCCTAGTCGTTTTGGGGCCCTAACCCTCAAGGTTTTTGGACTAAAAAAATTGTTTGTATTTTGTGGATTGTATTCAGTCGCTGTACCAGCTATACAGCTGTATCACTGTAACTTATATCGTGCTTAAATTATGCTTTTCAAGACGGATATTCAAGCAGGCAGACAGCGTTCAAGCGTTCCAGTTAAAACCATATCCAATTTTAGGAAGACCAGCATAATTTTGTAGGCCGCAGATGAACTGTGTTTTCATTTCACCGCATTTACCATCAGATGCATTGCAATTTGTCATGTTTGTATATGATATATATTCCATGTCAAGTCCATCAGCCCGAACTGAGCGAACTTGGTGGACTATGACTTTATCCCTAACTATAGAATTCTTGTTAGCTGAGGAGACCCTTGTCCTCTAGCAGTATGTACATATTATATTGGCTCGAATTTTAAAGAAGCCAGTTGTTCCAGCAACATAGCAATATTTATTTACCCTCACATAGCAGTAGGATAAGATATACTACAATATACGATCATATACAGCATAATGTGTATATGTATCGCATACCCGGGACCAACAAAGCGAGCTACATATTTGCCGGCGGCACTCTGTATGGACACCGAATTATTGCGTTACTGTGAACTCATGCAGAACGAATTTCATAATCAAATGCATATTTAACATATTTGTACGTGTTTAGTAGCGTTTTTGGGATGTGAATTGCGAGGTCTAAGGTTCGATGAATTGTCAAACAATATAGTTTTTTTGATTTGCCAAACCTAATGTGAGTTGTTTTTGATGGCAATCATCCCTGCATGACGATATGCTTTACCACGTGGCATATGTACTCGTATATGTAATGTTACTTTTTTATTACACGAAAAAAGCATCAATAATGTTAGAACATTTAGTGGAAAGTTCCATTACTTACATAAAAATACCTGGCAGCAGATATAAAATAAAAATATTTTAATACGTTTAGTTATTCAAACCAAAATTTGTCCTAACCAAAACATTGTCCATAGTGGCGTGTTTTCCATACAATTTCATAGCGAGCTCATTTGTGTTTGCTTCCGATACAAATCTAATAGCAGTTAAATAATGTTCGTTAAATGTATCTAAAATTCGGGAATCGTTCGAATTGAACTGGGAACACTAACATGTTGCAAATGTTTTTGCCGAATTATTTATAGTTTGCTTCGTGTGGTCACAAAAACATGCAATTTGTTACAAGCGATTAAATATGTATCGAATATGCAAATACACTGGAAACTATCATGATTATATCCATATATTGACAGCCTCCGTCGCGAAGTTCATTAGACGTCGGCTGTGAAACGTGAGGCCGCGGGTTCGATCCCCGTGCCGAGACAAATATTTGGTATCCTCAGGTATTCGTTTCGAGTCTGGGTGATTGTGAGACCGAAAAGTCTCTCGTAGTAGTTTTACTTGCTTGATTATTCTTTAATGTTGTGCTACTAGCTCGAGGAATTAATGAAAAGTAACGAAGATATTTATTTTTCTTTATACTTAGCTGACTTTAGCCAGGTGGAACAGTAGTTAAATGGTGAAAGCTAGGCACGGAAGTATTATGATGTAGATGTTTCGATGAAATGCTTGACGTTAGCTCATGGTGTTGGTGTATGGTATCTTTAAATTATAGTGGATCGGTGATGAAAGCGGAGGGTATTTTATATATTAAGCCCTTATTTAATTTACTTTCCGTAATAAAGTAATTAATTCTGGATTTAAAGATGGTCCATAAAAATTTTGGCCAGCATGGTCTTTAACCCATGATCTATGTGAGGTGCTGAAGAGGAGGAATGAGGTTCACGCTTTATAGTTCCCTAATCTGTATCTGTATCAGCCCATATACGTCCCACTGCACGGGCACGGGCCTACTCTACAATCGAGAATACGATTGAGAGTGGTTAGGCCATATAGTCCACCACGCTGGCCTAGTGCGGGTTGGCGGACTTACATACCATAGAAATTCTTATAAATCGCTATGGTATGCAGGTTTCCTCACGATGTTTTCCTTCACCGTTTTAGTGCGTAGTAGTTTTAGTTTTTAGTTCCCTAATAGAAAACAATAAAATGATATAAACTTCTATATTCCATACTACTATAAAGTTCTTTTTTGTCCCTTCTGTTATCCCCACGTTATCCCAATCGTTGTTAGGATTTGTTTTTCTGCGTAATCTGGTCCACATTTTCAATATTTTTCATTCTCGTATACAAAATCAGATTTTTTTTTTAAATTTCAGGTATTGCCAAAACGAGCATGCCGTCCGCCTGATGGTAAGCGATACGACCGCTCATAAACAGAAGCAACATTCCACTGCGCTCGCCATCCTGAGACATAACAAGTTAAGCCTCAATATGTCCAGTAGTTACTCGGGATACAATATCCTTCAATCCGAAACATAACAGTGCATTTACACTTCTGTTTCACGGGAGAAATAGACCTTGGTGGATTAACATTAATCAGTATACTACTGAAACTATTTTTAATTTCCTTGTCACAGTGCTAGTTCATTCGCCGCAAGGCAAGTGTGGCAAGTTTGTTCCGCTGCAGGTGCGCAGGATATTGCGGTGTGAGTTGTGACACGAGAGTATATTGTTGTTCTACTGTTTTACATGGCGCTGCGGTCGTGTTTACTTGCCAACTGAATATTACGTGGTGTTTTTGAATTGCCTGTTAAAGGGAGCGGTGGTTTAGAATGTGTTGATGTGTTTTTACTTGTTAGTATATCAATATTTGTTAACACGTGATGTTAGAGTAAAGTCTACAAAATGTTATGTAGTTTCGTATCAAATTCAAATTTTTTTTTTTTGTGAATACTTGACGACTTTATCCGTAATTTAACCAATAGGTATTCCTAAAATTTCTGATTCCTTTTGAAATATGTGCAGTATGAAATCATTAAACAATAACAGTGATAGAGATCGCACGTTTTAAGTTAGTGTATTGTTATTTAAATACCACTTTATTTGCAGCCAAAATAAAGGCAAAAATACCTACAAACCTGGGAGTCATCCGCGATAACTTATAAATATCGGCACGTTAATGAGATAGTGTTAATAACAAGCCTCAACACTCTTATAGGTCGAAATGTCTTAATCAAAATTCTTCCATAACAAACAGAATAGGGTACAGTTCCATTTAGTAGTTAGATTATGCCGTTAGAAATATATTCGAAGTCTCTTGGATAGCAACCGGCGTACATAAACCCACCATCGTATCCTACACAAGTGTGTCGTGTTACAGGATCAACCTGCGAATAATGTGTAATAAAAACAGGCCCGGATCTAGGGGGGGGCAAGTCGGGGTGCGTGCCCCGGGCGGCACGATCAGGGGGCGGCATATTGAATCTTCGGAGACAACTACAAAACTCATTAATAACGTAACACCGCTTACACTTTTTTTTTTCGCCGTGCGCGAATTAGTGATTATGCGATAGAGGCGCGTGAAAAAGAGATGAAAACTTAATACTTGGAATGTATAGTAATTTATCCATCTCAACAATTACGTTTAGTTTCTAATATCCAATTTGTGTTTAGTAGTTAGTTTTAGTTGATTAACCATCGAACGTCTTTTATGTGGTACAGGCAGTGGCGAATTTACTAGTAAGCTGAGTAGGCTGGAGCCTAGGACGGCAAATTTAAAGGGGCGGCAAATCTGGGCCATTTTTTTTTGTTTTGATTTACTGAAATAATAAAAGGCAATATTTTACACACTGAAAAAATGGGGTTTGAAAATTAAGAATAGTTAAAATATTTCAGTAATATGTTCCCACGTTTCCACGTTGACAATTTAATAATAAACACTTTATTAAATATCTATACTTGGATCTTCTTCTTCTTCTTTTACCTGACGTTATCCCGGCCGGTGCCAGGGTCCGCCTTCCGGCAAATTCTCCTCCATTTCGCCCGATCTTCGGCATCCTCAATAGTAAGGCCATTGACCCTCATATCTTCCTTGATGACATCGAGCCAGCGCTTCTTTGGTCTACCCCGCGGTTGAGGTCCGGGAATTGAGGCTCAGGCACACATTACCGACGCACTCCTGCGGTTTCCTTAGGACGTGACCATACCATCTCAAGCGGGATTCCTGGAGTTTATCAGCCACATCGCGGACACCAAGACTGCCACGGATGTGCTCGTTACGGATTTTGTTCAAACGCGTAACGTTGCACATCCACCGCAGCATCTTCATCTCCGCGACGTGGACCTCCTGGACGTGCCGCTTGAGGGCAGGCCACGTCTCAGACCCATACAGGAGCACCGGCCGCACGATGCTTTTATAGGTGAGACCCTTGAGCCTCATCGGCATCCTGCGGTCGCAGAGTATACCCGAGATCTCCCTCCACTTAGCCCAAGCAGCGCTTATACGGGCTTTGACGTCAAGGGCGATGTCACCGGACTCATGCAGTACGGACCCAAGGTACTTGAACTTGTCCGTCTTCACGGCCAGTTCGTTCCCCATCACGATGCTTTGGGGGTCCGTACTCCCGCAAGCCATGTACTCGGTCTTCGCCACATTTAACTTCAGACCACCGCTCTCAAGCGTTCCTTCCACCGGTTGACCTTGCGCTCCAAAAGTCGTCGGTCCTCCTCCACCAGTGCAATGTCATCGGCATACATCCAACAACCAGGGCGCAGGGTCCTGGATGTGAGACGTAATGGCATCGAGCACAACACTGAAGAGGAATGGACTCAGCGCCGAGCCTTGGTGCACACCGACATCAATCGGGAAAGGATTCGTATCGCCAACGGCGGTCCGAACGAAGGACTCGGATCGGAGGTACATGTCTCTGATAATGTCCACATAGGCTTCCGGTATCCCTTTCATCCTCATCGCCCACCAGATTGCCTGTCGCGGCACACAGTTGAAGGCCTTCAGCAGGTCCAAGAAAGCCATGTGCAGTGGCGTCTTCTTCGCTCTGTATGCCTCGCCAAGCATCCTGAGTGCAAATATCGGGTCGGTAGTACCACTGCCAGGACGGAAGCCGTATTGACACTCAGAGATAGTACTCTTGGCGGAGCCTGGACTCGATGACGCGTTCGAAAAGCTTCATGGTATGACTCATGACCTTAATGCCACGATAATTACCGGATTCCTGAACACAGCTTTTACTCTTGTACACGGGAGTTATCACACTCAACCGCCATGAGTCAGGCATGTTTTTGGTATTTAGGATGCTGTTAAATAACGCAGCAGGAAGCTCCACACCGTGAAGCCCCAACGACTTCCACGCCTCTATCGGAATATAGTCATGCCCTACCGCTTTCCGGTTCTTCATGCGACGAAGACTATAGAGAATTTCTTCAGGTGGAACAGGTGCCCCTTGTTTCGGGGGCAATTCGGGGTAGGACACTCCCAAGTAAATATCTATACTGGGATATTATAAAATATTCCAATAGTGATACTTTATAAAAAAATCTTGCTTAAATGTGAAAAAACAGCTATTAACATTGATTATAGTCTTTAGACTTCCTTGCTAAAAATATAGTTTTTTTTTCAAATTGGTTATTTATTGTTTACACGCACCCCGTGGTCAAGGGGTGGCAAAATTCCTTCACGATTTCCTTTGCCTGGCATAAGAGGCGATTAATAGGGGTCATTGGGGTCGCTGGCACACTCTAAGATGTGCGGCAGAACTTGTGGCTTCATAGCGGACGCCCACGGTTAGGGCGTCCGTTGCAGAGAAAAGCTACGCCTACCTAAGTTGTGAGGAGCCATATTAGGAAGTGCGTCGGGTGGCACGGCGAGTCAACTAGGTGTTACTCGCTCATCCGCATCGCCTATTGTCCGTAATACATCCAACCTGGCTGCAAAATCTATGCGGTACGGACAATAATTGTCCCCGTGCGTCAGATTGGAAGGCCGGAGACCTCGACATGCACCTTATGATCTCCCCGTAGATATCGATTAAAAAAAAGGTATTGTATTCACTCCGTTTTTAGGAAATTTAGTTTGAATCAAACCTGGAAGTTTTGAGGCCTGACAAGGCTATCCTTATAATATCCGTCATAATATCTGTGCCGCTGTACGTATGTATAATGTATATAAATGTATGTGTATGATGTCCTACCACGAGGTCTATTTCAGTCTACTCTGCCCTATTAATTATAAGACGTTCTATGGAGTCGTTAATTCGTCGTGAGAAATTACCGAATATCCGAAGTATATGGGGCCGTACTATCTCGGAAAGACGCTACTTGATGCCGAGTTCTTGAAACGTTTGTGAGGAATTCGGACCTGATATTCCAAGCATTCCAACACCTCATCTCTAGGGAATCTACATTTTTCTTCTCCTGTAACGTCCATGTTTCAGCGACATACAGAAATACGAGAAAGTGCTCGGACAAGCCTGATCTTTAGTAGCTTTTGTAGTAGTACGATTCCTTCATATTTTCTTGAGTTTCTCCATTGCCCCTCTAGCCATCGCCATACATCGTTTTATCTCAATGATACAACCACCATTGTTATTTTTAAACAGCCCAGGATAAATGTACAACTGAACCAGTCTTGGAGGAGCCCAGCGACAGTTTGTGATGTGTATTGAAATCCCCCAAGACCATTTCAGCCGACGGGAACTGCGTCCGCCCGTCATCAGCCACATGGCTGAGATACCTAAACAGCCGCGTCGTCTCATCTTCCCCGTTGTGAGACCTGTAAAGGCACACGTCGATGCGGCTCAGGCAACCAAGATTCAAGTGCAAACACAAAGCGGAGAAGGAGGGGCCCTCCATGCAGCTTAAACGGTGACAGTAGAAGTCCAATCGAATATACATACAAGCATACCCCGACTTTAGGCTTGAAGCTTTCTTCAAGCGAATAACCGGGGTACAGCAGGTAGGAATATTAGGCCGGACAACGAATCCGCGTCTCCATCAAGAAGAGCAAAACAGACTAGGCCGTCTCGAAATGGTGGTGGACGGCATTAAGGTCGTTTGGAGTTCGCGGATGTTGGTGAACTCCATAGTGAACGCGATGGTGGGGTTATGCACCGCTGAAAGACCTGCTTTGTTGAATTGCGCTGTCATGAAGTTGAAAGGATAGGTTTGATGAAGAGGCATCCAGAAGCCAAAGTCCGGGCATTAAGTAGGCCGAATGGGCACCGGCATGAAAGGGTCGGCATGTCGCTAAATGTCGGCCACATCCGGTCACCAACTGGCACGACGTACCCGCCCAAGATTATGTGTGACATGGTGAGGCAGCCCCTCGTGGTGGTTAGCCACGATTGGGCTCTTGTACTGTACTGTCTCTTTGGCCGGCGGGTCAACACTCCTCCCTTTGAGAGCGATCAAAAATACGTACAAAATCACTATCAGATCACTATTACGGTCTTTACGCCCCGTGGACGGTGATCGCTACCCAGACGGACACTTAAGTCCTACCACCAAGAACTGTGTCACTCATTTGGCACTACCCAGGGGTTACGTGTAGGAAAACTAGAGTCAAAACTTACAGACGTGTGTGACGTTAATCCTCAAAAGTGACGCTAATATAAAGCGTGTAAAAATGCTTAACATGGTGGTAAAAAAAAAAAAATGAATGACGTTCTTTCCCGATGTCCTGTGTTGAGTGGGCGTCTGGTTGCTAAAAATGATGATGACGATTAAGATAAAAATATAGGCAAGGGGGGCGGCATTTTTCAGTTTTTGCCCCGCTTCGAAAAAAACCTAGATCCGGCGCTGAATAAAAATAATGTACATACTTAATTTCGCCCGATGAGTTATAATTGTACAAGTTTGTCGCCGGTTGATACTTGTACCACTCTACACTTCCATCAGGTTTTTGCCGTGCCAGTAGAAAGAAGTGCATCATAAAATTATAATGCCAGTCCAAAATCATATTACATTGACTACTGTAGTAATGCAACTACACAAAACACCTGAGGTTGCATTACTGAGTGTGCAGTAACTGGTAAGCTTGGCTAACACCTCGCGCAGATCACTTCATAGTTAAGCCGGGCTAAACGGTGTCGAAATGACAGTGCTCGGGCCCGTGATGTGAATACCGAACGATGCTTCACAACTACGTGACACAGTTACGCGCAGTAGAGCAGTGGGCAATTTTAAGGGTATATTTTAGTGCTAAATGTTTGTTTAATATTGTTTTATGGCGAAATATGGTTGTCTTAGTAATGCCTCTGTTTATTCCTTCTTGGAATACGGCGTGTGATAATGTATGTAATTCCCTCTCAATCTTACTTGCCTGTAAAGGAGGTTCGTGCTTTGCAGTGGGACGAAATGGGCTGATACAGAAAGCTTATTATTATATCTTGTATCTACAATAGGGTGGGCAGAGATGGCATTAGTGCTTTCTACAGTTGAATGAGTTTATTTCTGTCTCAAGATGTTAGCGCCATAATTTTTTTGAAAAATGCAAAATTGTGTTTCTTGCCCGTTCTTCTTTAGTGAAAACCGCTTTCCGAACCAGGTGGTAAATAAAAACATGACGGAATCTCAAATTCATGGATTCAATAAATTATTTTCATTTCATTTCATACTGTTTTTGTTGATCGGGAAATTTAATTATTTTAGTTTATTGGAAAACATGTATAATATAAAATGTGAATATTTATTTTGTACTAATAAAACCATCTATATATGGATGGATATCTTTAGTCTCGCGACAACTTCAGCTGGGAAAATTTCTTACTTAATAAAAACTGAGCAACAATTTCATAATGGACTTTCTAGATGTAATTACGGTTATTATATTAGTGGTTAACCGCAACGCTGTCTTGGAAACAATTATTTTTTATGGCAACAACATTTTTAATTGCCTCAATAAATTATAATTATGATCCACTGAACAATTTAGTGCTTGTATATTGAACAATGCAGCATATAAAAGTTGTTTCTAGGTAATAATTATTAGCACACTGTGAAGAGAAAATTTGATTAACCTATTTTTAGAATACTAAAGTTTGAAACTTCAGTTTTTATCATTTAATAAACTTGAGCTAACTTTCTGACTAAAATTATCCATTCAGGTTTAACTTCGGAATTGAAAAAGTTTTTTTCATTTGTATGTAGTATCTACATATAAAAATCGATTTATAATTATTTAATCGATTTTGGGGTATATTAATAATAGCCTGCAATCTTTTAAAGGAGGAATAATTTTACAAAATGGCAATAGATTTCCGCTATTGAATGACATTTACTAGATCTAAATTCTATGCAAGCTATAAGTGGTAGAGGTACAATAAACACAGTTTCAACTTCAACCTGAGTGAGTCAACTCTACCAAGACTATTGTAGTAAAGTTTTGCTGTTGAGCTTCGTAAGTTGAATGGTATTGTTAGCTTAACTTCTATTTGAAGGAAAATCAAGATTCCCTCTAGAGTTGAATGTTTATTGGACCTGGTGATATTTTGGTTGATATGCCTATTGAATTACTTATACAGATTTAATATACTGCCATATCTTTGAATGTTCGTTTGCCTATCTACTACAATACAAATAACCAAAATCAAAGTTATCCTCGCAGTTTTGTAGACTTGATGCACTGACGTCACATGCACTGTGTATCACTCAAGCCTGCTGATGACTCTCATTATCCGGCATGACGCGTCGCGTGTTCCAGAATTTGGTTACACTGTGTTTTTAAGATAAGTAAATGAATGTAGACATCAAAGAGCGCGTGTCTCCGTGGAGGTAAACATTGTCATCTTCGGGAATTTGATTTGCGTTTTTAGAATTTCTATTTAACTTCTGATATCGTTTACAGATGCTTTTGATTCATACATTTACGACACGTTTGTCTAGTTTATTGTATACAATCATCAACGACAATATACAGACATAAAAGAAAATCAATAGTACAATTGCAGTGTTATCGCTCTAGGCGTTTTCTATCAGACAATCATGGGTCGTGTATAATTAACGATACAATTTTGTAACACGCTATTTAGAGACTCAAATTTGATGACTAGCTCTAAATTAGATCCTCAGTTGGAAAGTCATAAACAAAGGACATGAGAATATGAGAGCATCCACCTGTATTTTGGGAGATTTTTTAAGAACAAAGTTTTATAAGGCGTTTCCAGTGAGATATTAATATTAATAGATATTTCCTTGGTTTATATATCCTATTTTATTAAAACTTTTATGCTAGATCTTCAAACAATAATAAATTAACAAATACACCCGAAAGTCACATACGTAGTTCTGACCCCGCAATAAGATCAATTAAATCTTGTGTCGCAGGTATCAGAAACTCCGAGATATTGTTGTCTCACAAACACCCAGACCTGGCACAAATATTTCTGGACCACACAAACATTTATATCGGTGTGGAAATCCATTGAATTTCACTTAATACGTCTCCAGCTTCCCAAATAAGTAATCAATGTCTCATCACGACCATAAAACCTGTATTGTTTTATCTCCTTATGTTCTGTTGAACCTCATTTATCACCTGCTGTACATTTGGGGTGTGGATTCAATTTGTGAGCGCTCCGTGCGGGACATTAAAGTTTATGATGTAAGCGATGTGCTTGTAATAGCCTTTAGTTTACGACCTGCCTTTTACAGTGGTCAGTTGCTTTATGTAGGGAGGAACAGTATGTAGGAACAGTAAAGTTACATAAACTTATATGAAACTGAATGTAATACCTCAATGCGTAGATATTCTGCAAAGCAGTTTGAAACACTTTGCTACGTCATAAAGTTTCTACGCTTTAGTTTTTAGTGTGCTTTATTATTTTGGCTTTGAAGATATTCGAATGACAGCCCTCGTGGTGCAGTTGGTTTGGAGCCGGCTGTGAAACTAGAGGTCTCGTGTTCAATCCCCGCACCAAGACAAATGTTTATATGATCAAAAGATATTTGTTTCTGGTCTGGGTATTTGTAACCTTAAAAGGCCTCTCAAAGATCCTGATAACCAAGACGCAATACTTAATTGGTGTTAATGTGGTGTCAGGACTATGTATGTGCCTTGGATGTATTTATTTATATTGTGTTATTTATTAATCTATAACACCCAACTAAATATAAATTTAAGTATATTAATGATTCAGTTATTAAAATATAGCGCTTCATTGCGAAGAACTGGTGAATGAAGCCTTTTCGAACTCTTTTGTGTATTTAAAACTATTTGTCTGCCTTAGGCACACAATTTTCAAAAGTGTACAATATATGTATAATAATGAGTTTGGAAAGCGAATTTATTTGCAATTGTGAATCAAATAAAGCAAACTGCCCTACCACTCCCACCTATACCGTGTAAATGACCCTTCAACAAAAAGTTTAGTGTGGCGTTAAACAAACGACGAGAGTTTAACGTGCGGGCATCACTCACGCCAGCCCTACCTGTCACTGCTTTTCAGTGGAAGGGCTCTGTCATACTAACGTAGTGACGTAGGACAGTAGATATAAGCCATTTATTTTCTATTGGTGTGTGGCGAAATTTGGAACTACAAATAAGATTTAAATATATCTATGTATAGCTTTCCAAAAAAGATTCAGTTTTTGGGAGCGCTAAGATCGAATTTAGTATTAACATGGCAACCCGATTTACTAAGACGGAAAATGTTTAGATACTTGTTATTTTTAATAATTGTTGTTAATAGTTTTTTGATTTATTCTTATTCACGAACCAATCAAAAAGAGTACACAAATGTATAGAAATACCTAGGTAAACCAGACTGTGATTGCCCACCGATAATGATTGCCCGCATTAAGCAAAACCTTGTCTGTTGTCAATTTTGTGTCATCCAAGTTGGATTAAAGATTATCAGGTGGTGCTTTTATTAATTAATGGTTAATACAAATTTTACAACTGGAAACATTAAAGAAAAAAAATAACAGTAATAGCGGATTTTGTAAAGACCGGTGGAAGTGTTTCATAAACAGAAAAAAATTAAACAATTTTCTTAAGAATATACTTGTTAAAATGTTCATTTTTATTGTGTTTGTTTCATTTTTTGAGCGTTATTACCTACCTATGATGAAATTAATAGTATTTTCTTAGTTTTAAATGGAAATGTATGTTCAAAAATAGTTTTTTAACCGTTTTTTTTGGCTGTGGGCAATCACTGAACTGAAATCTGTTTACTTTTAGCGATTGCCACCAATAATTTTAGTGATTGCCATATGACAATGTCTATAGTTATTGCCATATGGCAATGACTGTCAATTTTTTTTCGGTTAAAAAGTTTCATCGCCTGTACTTATATTAATTGGTAATTATCGTTTTATTAACAGAATGCCGAGGCACCTAAAGTACAATATATTAAAGAAAATATGCTAAAAGCGATTGAAGTTGTTCAAGATGTAAGCAATTACTTATCTACTAGGCAGATTGCTGAAAAATACGGCGTTTCGAGGTCCAGCCTTATAAGAATTTCTATTCCGCCAACTCGCACTAAGCCAGCGTGGTGAACTATATGGCCTAACCACTCTCAATCGTACTTTCGATTGTAGAGGAGGCCCGTGCCCTGCAGTGGGACGTATATGGGCTTATACAGTTGTTTCAAAATTGATGATTCTATCTCTGGTGATTCTAAATCTTCAGCATCAGCATAAAATATATTTGATGCTTTTAAGAAAGCTAAACGAAATTTATTTTGATATTTTACTATTTTATTCTATTTAATTTAATTATTTTGTTTTGAATATTTATTTGGGTTTATGTTTAACAGTGCGTGGTGTCCTGTTGGTAAACGGACTAGACGCGACTGCCAACATGTTCACGGTGGTCGCGGGTTCGAATCCCAGGGCACACCTCTGACTTTTCGGAGTCATGTGTGTATTGATAGTCAATCACCACGCACTAAAACGGTGAAGGAAAACATCGTGAGGAAACCTGCATACCATAGTGATTTATAAAAAAATCTATGGTATGTAAGTCCGCCAACCCGCACTAGGCCAGCGTGGTGGACTATATGGCCTAACCACTCTCAATCGTACGCTCGATTGTAGAGGGGGCCCGTGCCCTGCAGTGGGACGTATATGGGCTGATAAAGAAGAAGAAGAAGATGTTTAATTTATAATTTCAAGAGACTGGGCAATTACTGTGCTGTGATGTGGGCAATTACTATAAACTGTGGGTAATTACTGTAGTTTTGAGAGTATGTTTATTTAACTGCAATATTTAATAAGTCATGTTATTTTAAGCTAAAAACTGTAAACATTCTACTGAAGAGTTTATTAGGTTATAATAAAATGGTATTAAAAAGTTGGTAGCTACAATACTTTTGGTTTTTTTTAATGTCAATGTGTAACAAACTCTTAAGTGGGCAATAGCTATCTGGTTTACCCTATATAAAATTATTCAATGAACACAATGACATTTTTCATAGTGTTGCCATAATTGTTTTTCTTTAATGCCAATTGTCACCGCATCATACTCTTTTTTGCCAAGTCATACGTAGCGTTTGAATGTTATGCAAAAAGATGAGTAGAATGAAACATTAAACGATGTGACTGATATTGAACATGTTGCGTGAAAGAAACGACAAAATTATTCAAGAGTGAAGAAGTACGGAAGGTCGAAATAGGAGAGAACTGAATGGAAGACGATAGAATATGGAAGAAGAACGATGATAAAGTAATTCAAAATACTAAATAATATCAAAGCAATCTTCTTTTCTTTGACTTCAAAGTAGAACCATTCCCACATTTATTTGACGCATTATTTGAGTTAGGTTTTATTATATAACCAACAAACATTAACAGTCGTAGTCTTATAGTATTACACATCCAATGTAATAAAATGTGGAGAGAGAAAATCTGTCGCTAATATTTTGACAACAGCATGCCAACAACGCTTTCGGTCACCAAAAGATCGCAGACGATCTTAGATATTTATTAAGTTAGTAGACTGGTGATGTTCGAAAGCCTGCGAAAATCTGACATTATTGATGAGTTGAAAACAGACAAACAAAAGGAAGTAATAAATCGTGATAATTATTGGGTTTAAAGCGTCACTTAGCTATTAAAGCATTGAGAATTTTAATATAAATTTTATTATTTCGGTTGGAAATATTATACGAATACAAAATGACAAAACTGATAGCCTCTGTGGCGCAGTTGGTTGGACGTCGCCTGTGAAACGAGAGGCCGCGGGTTCGATAGCTGTTTCAGGTCTGGGTGTGTGTGAGACCGACAAGTCTTTCGTAGTTTCTGATACCCACGACACAAGACTCGATAATAGTGTGGGGTCAGGACTATGTATGTGACTGTTGGGTGTATTTTAAATGTATATATTTATTTTAATAAAGCTGACTAAAAGTTGAAATATTATTTCCACTACATATTTTTTGTGTGGTACACTGAAATGTAACAGTAACCTTTCGTTCACTTGTTTGGTTCCTTTAATTGTCCGCAACATAATATTGCTGAAAAATATATTGAATCTGGGTTATATTTTTTAAAATTCACATTAGATAATATTGTTGCCACGTATAGTGTAATCTTTATGTTTTGTATGTTATGTCGAATATATGTGTACTAGCCACAGGCTTAGTTGAAGTGATGGCTGTCGCATATACTTTCAGTACTTGAGGTTCGTAGCTGTATATCTTCACGCAAAGGAAGGTGGGAAAAGAAGGATGTTGAACATAGACATCCTACAAGGATCTTCACAGTAACTTATGACTTATATTCTTGCTTGTGAATACAAGCTTGATTGCTTAACATTTCTTTAAAAAGATTGTTGCAGTTTGCTCAAAATAACCACTAGTTTTAGGCACCCTTAAATTTATATATTGTCTTTAATTATCCCTTGATTATTAATTGCCCCTTATCTATAAAATACATATATTAATTGATTCTGTTTTCAAAACTCAACAAATAGCATCTTTTATTTCATTCTTCTATAAATAATTTAACTAATTATATAATAGCAAAAACGGGACGAAAATGATACTTGTGTATGTAGAAACGTATAAATATGCGTGGGCCCTCAGTTTAACAAAACATAATTGACATATTAATTAAGACGAACGCGACTCCCATAGTACCTCAAGGACAAAACTAATAACAGTCGAGTATTCCATGACGACGCTTTATATCATTTAGCGCTCTAAGCACAATGAGTATTTACATTCTCCTCAAAAGGCATTAACGCAGCTAGTATTTCAGCTAAACAAATCGTTTTAGCCTTGTTACAAAGTAGCTCAGACGCTGGTGTCTGACACTACGCGCCGTCACCCCGACACCGACTCTCCGACAGTGTTGACGGAGCAAACAGGCGGCGTCTTGAATAGAATTTGCCACACGAGAGAACGGCTTGTACTATATATATCGCAGTGGATCTAGGGAGGAATGCTCGGGCCATAGTGGGAGCGATGGAATTTGGGGATTTTGTAGGTCATTGACCTTGAGAAGTAATCATCAATCAAGTTTTTCATTTGAATGACTACCATATATATCAGGCCATATATGTTCCACAGCGCACAGGCCTCTTCTACAATCGAGCGTACGATTGAGAGTGGTTGAGCCATATAGTCAACCACTCTGGCCTAGGGCTCGTTGGTTATTAAGATATAAATATAGGTGCCTTTCGCCTGCCCCATATGACATTTAGGACGGGGATTGCCTCAGCAAATTTTTGGTAATGTAGTTGTAACTGCCATTCCTTTCGGGATGTCTTAGTTGTTAGCTTATATCTATAGATCTGTATCTTTATCAGCCCATATACGTCCCACTGTAGGGCACGGGCCTACTCTACAATCGAGAATACGATTGAGAGTGGTTAGGCCATGTAGTCCACCACGCTGGCCTAGTGCGGGTTGGCGGACTTACATACCATACAAATTCATATAAATCGCTACGGTATGCAGGTTTCCTCACGATGATTTCCTTCACCGTTTTGTGCGTGGTGATTGACTATCAATACACACATGACTCCGAAAAGTCAGCAGTGTGTCCTGGGATTCGAACCCGCGACCACCGTGAACATGTGGGAAGCCGCGTCTAGTCCGTTTACCAACAGGCCACCACACACTTAATATCTGTAGATACTTCGCCTTAATGTATTATCAATATTAATATTTCTTGTGCTCATCTCTTGGATATGCAGATTTGTGTACGGTATCATCACAAGTATGACCGCTAAACTGGGGCCATCAGTTATTAATACTTGTACGAGCATAAACTATCGCCACAAACCGCTTGTTTCATGGCCCTGTTTTGTTTAAGCGTTGTATTAGAGTATGTAAATGTGAATAGCTTTGCAATATCGGCGCTGCATGACTTTATTATCGACTATTATATTTACTGAGCACTTCCCGCTCAGCGCTTATACCTTACTGAATTTATTAAAATTCGTGTATAATAAATATAGGTAATTGAAATTTGTAGTAACCTCCCGAAAATTAGGTAATTTATATAATTATGCGGTGTGCCTAGGTTGAGTGATAGTGGGATATTGCCAATTTCTGAGTCGTTCCCGCTAATCGCTAATCCATTGGCCCATGACGTTTAAAACATTACATGTCAGTATGTAAATGTTAGTGGCATCGCGTAGGCGCGGGGAGAAGGCGAGGGGGGAGGATTATCGTTGTTTCTTAATAAGTGGCGGAGGCGGGTGCGGCGGCGACAGCGGGAGCGATAGCAGATTGCAGTCAGGGGGTAACTCTATACTTCGACACAAAGTTCGAATGTTCGGATGTTCGACTGAGATTCGAATATTTTATTACATATTTAGGAATATTCGTACACTTTTACGTACGATTTTAGTACATTCGTCGTCGTGTCGCAGTATAGAGTAGCCCCCCAGGTTAGTTTAGTTAATATAGCGCGGTGTTGCGAGCATCTTGTTTGCTTAGCAGATATTTTGCTGTGACGGATGAAACTTGGCTAGTGAGTAGTGAGGTGTCAGCTTTGTGCCTTAGTAATATTGCCGCGTTGGTGTGCAACGTGCGTGGCATGTGAATTGGGTGGTGTTGGCTTTAGTTACCACTTCATTTTATTTGACTGAAAAATGTTACATTAATTTGCAATAATTGGGAATTGTGTCCCTTAGTCACTTCTTAGAAAAAAAAAACAATCTCTCGAAATATTGGTGGTACAATTTTTACCATGTCGCCAATACTACCCTGTAAAGGCGCGAGGCACCGTCACAAAATACCCAGAACTGAAATATGTTTTAGTCATCACGCATTTTGTTCCGTTTGTAATAAAGCTACTTTAATTCAACTATGACCATTCACCTAAAAATAATTGAATTATGACCCATCGCAACATGATAATCGACGCGCGGCCCTGGCGCGTTTATTTAGATTTTTAAACGCGTGTTATTTTGCGCGGCGACATGCGGTTCGCTGTGAGTTCAATATTACGCTTTCATGGCCATCGCGGCCGAGGATATATCACCCATTGTGTGCACCCGTTACACTGCATCCTGGGACGGACTGCGGACTGATAGTAACGGACTCAACCCTCATAATACGGCTGATATACCAAGCAGTCACTTTTTCACTGACGTCTGATTTCTTAGTCTCTTGCATGATGCTAAACATGCCACGTACTTTATTATAAATATACATGTGAGTTATATTTTTGACAACAATGAATTTAGCATTACGAAAGTCACTATAAAAGGTGACACAACCAAACTGGAAATGATTAGTCGGGTGTTTAACCGTCATGGGAACTGCGCTTGCTTCCGTATTGTCTCTTCAGACTTGCATGTCACTTAATATGTAGGTATACGATATATTTTTCGAAGTATAAACAAAAAAAAAACACGACATCCTTAAATTCATTTATTACGAAATTCACAATAAAATATGACATATAACAAAAATTAATGTCATCCCAAATGAGCACATAAAATTTTCAATGACACTTTAAACTTGAGCCTACAAACATTCCAACTTTCGTCAGGTGCCTCGAATGCTCATTATGTGTTGATGTTACAAAAAAAATGAGTTTCCTCCGTAATTAGTATTTAATTACCTCCCAATTAAAAACGCTAAGTTCACGGTACAAAAAATAGTGGATACATACACACAGTAGTTAAATATGCATACACATGATGATGTTTAGTCACAGCGGCTTGCCGGCTTCACGGCTTCAACGAATTCAGGCTTCATGCGATGCTTACTGAATGTTTTATCTGTTGTTTATTTGGAAACAGCTTGTATTGTGTGATGTGGGCTTTGTCGGCGCAAAATGGGCTTGCGCCGGCTACTGCGTTTTATTTTATTTTCATATTGTAACTGGCGACTTTTCTTTATTTATACGACGTGACTGGCGACGGCTTTTGTATGCAATATTAATTGTATTTTTTTGTGTTTACTGTTTGGTATTTGGTGTAGGAATAAATCCAGCCCTATTTACTTGTAGTGATTCAATTTATCAGTGTAGAGTAATCAACTAATCACTGTTTTTACTCTAGAGGAACAGGGCATTAAAATTCTGGTAAAATAATAGTATTCTCGGCTTTACTGGTGGTAGGTCTCTCATATGTCAGAGGCCATATGGGTAGGTACCACCGCAATATCTATTTCTCCCGTGAAACAACACTGCGTAAGTGCACTGTTGTGTTTCGGATTGAAGGACATTGTAGCCAGAGTAACTACTGGACATATTGAGACTTAACATCTTATGTCTCAGGATGGCGAGCGCAGTGGAATGTTGCTACTGTTTATGAGCGGTCGTATCGCTTACCATCAGGCGAACGGCTTGCTCGTCTCGTCATTCATAGCAATAAAAAAAAAATGAAGCTTATTCTTAGCTTTTAATGAACTTGGGTTGATTATGGATTCTCTGGCGCTTTCTTATAATATTACACTAGAGGCAATCTAGTCAATAAAACCCATATTTGCCCAAAGAGCGAGGTCCAAATCACTAGATTAAGTTGAAAATCCACTAAGTTGGTCATTCTGCTGCAGACCTTATAAATCACATCAGCGACTAGTAAACCAATATACACGCATAAACTCACCTACTAACGTTGAAACAAAACAAAATTTCACCAACATTCTAACCGAATACTAATATCCAGGACAATAGACGTAAACATTGTTCAATTGTATGGAGAAGGCAATGTTTACGCCCAAGTGAATAGCGGTGGCAAGTGACACCGCAGGGGGTGCGTCGCACGCGTCTCGCCCCCACCTCTCACAATGTAATTACTAGCTGACAACACTTAGGGGTGCCAGTTGGAAATAATGGTATTAAATTGTACCCGCTTTTTTAAGTGTATGAGGATAGTAAATTAGTTATACTGTGTTCCGATACCTATAGGATACTGACGACAAATGATCTGTTTGCTGTAGTTTTTTATATCAAAACCGTTTTAATTCTAAGTCAGTAACACCCCTACGACTTTTCATGTATTTTGGATGTTCATAAGCACCCTACATATGATACCTTTTACAGGTTATAAGTTGCCAATGTTTTATTAAACTACAGTCAATATCTACATGATATAGTTTACCTGCCCGTGAAGCGAATCCAGTCCTTTATAGTTTCCTTCTAAAGCCTATTGTTACCTAGACCTACAAGTAACAAATATCCATAAGAAAGATATATTCTATGTTATTGAAAAACATGAAAGAGAAATGACATATCAACGGAAAAAAAGCACATCCATATTTCATTCGCAAAATAAAGTTGAAAACTTGTTCGGACATTTGTTAAAATGTTGATTAATGGAATATCGGAGTTTTAGTCGATACAAGATTGATTGGGACACTCTGTAAATGCTTTATAGGATTAAACCTGCTATTAAATTGACTTTGAAAACATTTGTCCGCGCTCTTTGTACGTATTTTGAGTATAAACGGGTTCCATTTTTTATTTCGGCACGAGTAGTTTTAATTTATTTCGGTATTAATTTCTGGTTTAGGTAGCAGGAAGTCGTTGGATGCAGGTCGCTTCCAACAGGACGATGTGTAGATTTATTGGAGGAGGCCTAGGTACAGCAGTGGACTTCCTGAGGCTGAAACGAACGAATGAACGATTGGATTAGTATCGACTAACATAAGTTGTAACATATGAGTTATAGGTTCGATTGCTAAGGGAGCCAATTCGGTTTCTAACTATTTGATACAAAACATCGTCATCATCTAGAACTAAGTATTTTAGAAACTATTGATGTCGGTTCGATGCAAGAGGTTTATTTGCTGCTATCTGTATCATTGCAACAGTTTACCAAACGAGGTGTTCCCTCTTTCCTATCATCCGGGGTACTTAAAAGGACGTGAAGAAGAATTTGAACAGGCTAATATGATTGTTCGAAGAGCAAGGTCTGTCTGGATGACAATGTATTTACCACAACGTGCATTGGAGTTCGTTTATAGTGGCAGCATATTCTCTCTCTCTGTCTCTATTCGGCTCTGTGGTATTATTGGGAGAGGCATGTGTCCAGCAGTGGAATGCAACGGGCTGATGATGATGATAAAATAAATTCTAATTTCAGCCGGTTGGTATCGCCTTTGAATCTATGTTTCTGTGACATGGCATGTCTATTTTCTGATCCTTGTATTGGTACCCCTGTATGTGGTATAAGTGGGTATGAAGAAATATTGTTTGGTAGCTGGCAGCCCTAGCAGTCGAAGACTCGTTGGTCAGTCGTGACCGGGTATTACTTTGTAAAGCGAATCTGATGCGACATGCAATGTCTTCTAATGGGTCTGCTGTTATTTACTATGGCTTGTAATCATACCGTTTAGACTAAATTATTCTGATTTGAGGATAGCTTTATCTTTATGGGATAAATATGCTTGTTCTAGTATTTTCCTTAAGGTACTAGATATAGTTCTATGTATTTACGTTTACAAACAAAATGTAAACCTGTTGACTTTTTGTGTGATTATAGGATTTTAAACTAACCAATAATTACTGAAAAATACCGAAATAATATATATTTTTCCTTCATAAAACGCAATATTTTGATTAGAGAATAATTAAAGGATTCCAAGTCAATGTTTAAAATATTATTTCTTTCAAATGGTGATCTATCATTGCACACACAATAATTCGTATAACCGTTGAAGTCCCTACGTCTAGCCCATATTCGGTTGGCTTAAGTTGAGTTACAGAAATAAGCCAGACTAAAAGGAGCTAAAAATACTTTATATCCAGACGCTGTTCAATTGTGTAGGATGACTGAGCGAGTTGCACAAATATCTCGCAGGGTTTCGTCGGAATTTGCTAATATACGTTACGTGGAGATAACAAGGGTGTTTCACTCAGTTTTTCTAGGAATATATCGTACACTCTCACAATATTACGTTGACGATTGTTATGTACGTACATTCATACTCTAGAAGTGACTAATAGTCTAAGATCCCGCCATACATCGACCTTCACCGAGATGTTTATTTGATGAAACCTATTTTATATGCAATTTAATATGTCAATAAATATATTGTATATGGGTTGCCTTGCAAATTTCAGTCCAGAATACGATTAATTAATTATTAAAATAAAAAAAAAATTTTTTACACATTTCACCTGTTTGATTATTAAACAAATTCTATACCAATCGAAAGTATGAAACCCATAGAATATGTAAACGTTAGGTTGCCTATTTTTTTCCGGTCACAACCCTCAGGTTGCCAGGTATAAACAGGTAAATCGCTTCTAGCATTTTGCACCGATCTGAATATTGAATGAAAATTAAATGAAAATAAAGATCATTTTATTACGAACACGGTGGTATATGGTTGCCTGCGAAAAATCAGTCCCGAATTGCGGTTGTCGAATTTAGAAAAGTGAAATATTGCTCCGAGTGACACAGCATAGCAGCTGTTCGAAGTCCGCTCATAAAGAAAGAGGGTGCGCATGCTATTTATTCTTGAGAATGAAAAGGACAGCGATAGACTCATATATGCTGTGTTCTGTGTTACCTGGCAACCTGAGGGTTGTGACCGGAAAAAAATAGGCAACCTAACGTTTACATATTCTATGGGTTTCATACTTTCGATTGGTATAGAATTTGTTTAATAATCAAACAGGTGAAATGTGTAAAAAATATTTTTTTTTTAATAATTAATTAATCGTATTCTGGACTGAAATTTGCAAGGCAACCCATATACGGGTGATTCTACGATAAGAGGTAACTTGAACGGCAATCAATATTTAATAGGTTTTTTATTCCATATTGTCCAATCATTTACAATCAATTACACCATTTTAATGTACTTCAATGAATAGAGTCACTATTAAATGCTGAAATATTATATTTTTTTCTGAAATTGCCAACAAAGTCCAAAAAAGTATCTACCCTGGCCTGTCCCTTTGCCGATTTTAGTTAAAGTTACTGCCGTACCTAATTTGTTTGTATCGCTTTCTAAACTAAAGCATGTTAAGTATGCATTTTAATAAATATACTACAATAATTTTAAGAAAAAATCCAACAAAGTATGTTTTTTGTGTATATTTTCTAAACTTAAACTTTGTCCCATATTTTTTGTATCTTTACCCTGGCAAATTTTGTTCCACTAATACCAACATAAAAATAAAACGGAAGTATTGCAAATTCCTCTCAAGGACATCTAACGTCGTGAAGTTAGCCACAAATGACAAGCGAGCCGTTAGAGGCCGCCATTTTGCTAGTTGTCGCGACGCGTACGTGCGGTGTAGTGGTCTCGCAAAGTCATTGTATCTCTCCCCTGGTAAGTCATAAAAGTTATATTAATGATTTGATTCATTTGTGTAATATTACATTTATTCAATAATAGTGTACTAATTCAAGTGGGATATTTAATTAAGCCAAAAATGTTATACGTCGATTACAATATTTGAATTTATCATGAAAACGTCTTTCCCCTGGCGTATTTCCCCTGCCAAGTTAATTACCAGGGATAGACTTACTAGCCAGGGGAGCTAAAATATATCATATAATGTAGTCACAAAGTAATTTAAATATAGTTAGATTGTACTGAAGTCAGATTTATATATAATATACCGTATATTGAAGTTTAGTGGTGGTAGGACTTATGTGTCCACTCGGGTAGCTACCACCGTCCACGAGGCGTAAAGACCGCCATAGTGATCTCCGTAAGGGGATCGCGTTCCGGGATCAGCCAATTGTTTTCCGGTTTCTTCGAGGGCATGAGGTTGTACCGTGTGGGTATTTTCGGTCGTTTGTCGAAGGGAGGAATGTTGATCCGCCGGCCAGGGAGACCCGTAGATGCGGTTGTCCGCTAGCCACCCGCGGTATAGTACAGGGGCCCAATCGGGGCTAACCACCTCGAGAGGCTGCCTCACCATGCCGCGCATAATCTTGGGTGGGTCCGTCGTGCCGGTTGGTGACCGGAAGTGGGGTCCCGGCGGCCCATCTCGGGAGGGTACCCTTTCGTCCGGCGGATCAATTCGCTTTCCGATTAAAAGTTAAGTGTAATGTTTAATAAAAGTTGATTTTATTAATTTAATTCATTATTTCATTGCCCGAATCTCTCCCCTGGTCTCGATATTTACCCTGGCCTTCGAAAAAGTAATAAAATATGTGTGTAGTGACCTGCCCTTGGGTGAAAAGGTTAATCAATGGGTTAATTAGCATAATTTAACATTTTCATGAAAAAAATCCAACTTTTCTCCCTGGCCGCATCTTCTATGGGCTCGAAACCTCTTATCGTAGAACTACCCATACAATATATTTATTGACATATTAAATTGCATATAAAATAGGTTTCATCAAATAAACATCTCGGTGAAGGTCGATGTATGGCGGGATCCTATACTATAATAAAAGACCCTACATTGGCGCGTTATTTTGACATTACTTCATAGTAATTAATGGAACTTTAGCGATATTTTTTGCGTCTGTAAGTTTTATTTTACAATTTTGTTTCGGTAGAGATTCAAGCTTTTGCGTCACATTTGTGTTCATTTAAATATCATGTGAAACATCTACAGAAACATGAAGTAAGTTGCAAGGCTTCCTCCAACTTCCATAGATCTGACTTTGCATTATACAAATTACATTCTATAAATCGCTGCAATAAAGTACTAAAACATCTCAAAGAATTGCATCTTATCAAAATTTATTTATATCTGAATAGCGTCTTGGATTGAAATTCACAATATCGAGAATACGTACGTATGATTGATATTTGCTCACAGCTCCGGCTTGCCAGCCGTCGATTACCATATCCAATTGATCGATAAACCGCATTCAATCTCCGTGGGGGAATATAGCTCTGCCCTGCAGTCATCACTATTAATATGCACGTATGTTATGCAAATATTTTGGCGAGAAGCCGCAGGGACAAATAATAAAACTGTTTTATTTTTTTGTGTACCCTTTTTTCCTGTATTTAGAGTTCTCCTCATTGGTTCGTCCCAAGTTAAACTGTCTTGAGTTGTCGATTCTAGCAATTCGGCTTGCATTAGGCTGGTATTTATGCTTGTCCACCATTTATTTTCCCCTGATTTAGTATTGTAAGGTTCTAAATGACTAAGGCCCCGTTTATGCCGTTTGCAATGATTTTTGGCCGTATTATCTGTTCTGAATGAAATAGCATATACTTATCATCTAAATAAATAAATAAAACAACTAATACCAGACAGTTATACATAGTCCTAGTGATGGGACCACACTAAGATCGAGTCTTATGTCGTAGGTATCAGGAACTACGAGAGACGTATAGGCCTCACAAACCCCCAGATCCGGAAGAAATATTTGTGGGTCGCACAAACATTTCCCTCGATGTGGGGTCGAACGCGGCCTCTCCTTTAAGAGTCGGCGTTTAGCCAACTGCGTCACGGAGGCTGTCATATTGTAATCATTACATTGCATCGACGAATAAATTGTAATCATTGCAAACGGTTAACTCATTGTAACAGGCAAAAATCAAGATTACATTTAAAAGACTTCCACTCGGAAGAGATAGAAGGATACGGGAGGGTGTATATACCTTTTGATTTTATTTACACACAAAACCAACGGAAATAGAACACTCCAAAATCCACAACGATTACACTTAATTTTTTTGGCGGTTGGCTAACCCTCATCACGTTGTAGAATGAAACAGTATAAATAGAAAACAATAACTTTATTGACATATCATCAGGTAAATATACCACAATTATTGAAGTAATAAGCTTATTCTGAGATCCACAATACACCAATATTCTCTAATCTCGTTCAGGGTATATTGTACCCAATAGCAAGTCTAAGCAAAATCAATGTATTGCAAGTCGGTATGCAGGGCTGTCTCCGGGTTAATATTGTAACAGAGGCACTGAACTCGTGTATCGGTGTTGTATGCCACAGGTCATAATGCATTAGCTGGGATGATGTGGTGCTAGAGTGAAGCAGAATGCATTGTTATTTTTATTATTTATTTAAGTATCACTTTATTGTACACCAGAGACTTGTACATAAAGGAAGATAATTTAATGAAAAAAAAAACACAAGTAGCGGTCTTATTTCTTTAAACAATGTCTGCGGGACAAATTAAAAATATTATTATTTATTTATTTAACACTTTTGTGTTCCGATTTGAAGGACATTGTAGCCAAAGTAACTACTAGAAATATTCAGAGTTAACCTTTTATGTCTCAGGATGGTGACCGCAGTGAGTTACGTATTGCTTTGTAACTCATGGTGTTGGTTTCGCTATTGTCCATGAGCGGACGTATCGTCACATCTGGCGAATGGCATGTTCGTCTCACCATGCACTGAACTAAAGAGGGCTTCGTATGTGACTGTTGGGTGCATTTATAAGCAGCAGCATTTACAGCTGGTTCCGTGTGGCTTGGCGGCGTGTTGGCACAATGCTCGTGTATGAGCAAAGCCTCGGGGATCGGATCGCATTAGCCAGCGCCGCGCTAGCTGCCGCCACTCTGCCGCGCCCGTCTAATTGTCTTCGCCTATTGCTTATCTATTCGCGTATACGGGTTGGTCTGTGGTAATTACTATTATCATCCTCCAATGATTCAGAAGCGCTTGCATGGATTGCTTCATCAAAGTCCTTAGTGAAATTACTATACTCCAATGATTCAGGTCGAAGATAATTGTTGAGCCCTATTTCGTAATGTAGCGACATTACTCCGAATTCTTTGGTGCATTTAGAAACGATAAATATCATGTTTGGATCTTACCCGTTAATTTAAGTCCAAAAATATAGGGACACAGTCATTACTTTAAATTTCTGTATTAGATTTATATTTGGTCTGCGCAAATATGATCATGTCTCCGAGTTTCGTGCTAAGCTCAAGTGGTTACCCATACGACTTCGTCGGAATGCTCATATTCTTAATCTTCTTTACAATATTTTGTTCAATCCCCTTACTCCATCATATCTCAAAGAACGTTTTATATTTCTCCACGATTCTCATTCAAGGACCTTGAGGTCGTCGGAGAATTTGAAGTTGAGAATGCCTGTGCATACCACGACTTTTATGGATAAGTCGTATACAGTCCAAGCCGTTCGTCTGTGGAATGCACTACCAGTTGTCATAAGACAGGCGAAAACACTGACATCTTTCAAAAAGATGGTTAAAGATTATTACCTTTCCCTATAAGCAGCTGCATGAAGAAGTTTTATTTCCTACTTATGTCTCAATAGGTAATTTATAGTATGTATATAATTATGTATATCTATCTATAGAAGTATTTATATATGTATGTATATAAAATATATTATATAAATATATATCATATATTGTGTATAATATATCAATTATAAATAATTTGTTTATATATTCCCTTTTTAGAGCATGTTTACCTTTAAATTCTATACTGCCCTCTCTTCTTATCCTTTTCTTTTATCCATCCAAAGGTTGTCTGTAAGAAATCGCCTAGGGCGATAAGACCGCCAACTGTACTCTTTAATTTTATTTGTTAAATATTGTAATATTTTGTTCTTTTGTGTGCAGTAAAGAATAAATAAATAAATAAATAAATACTTTATATTGTCTTGCATAAAAAAAAAACAAGTATAGAAAGTGAAGGTACATTTTATATTCTTGATTATCATGCAACCCGGTTTACAATTTAATGGCTGAAGCTCACCGATTATTCCATTTACACCAAAGAATTCTTAATTATCCTGAGGTGTATTCAACAAAAGAACACTCAAAGCGCTTTTAATTCGCTGAAATTTCTGAAAAAGCTCAGTGCCAACGTGGGAAAACCAAATAGCTGAGGGGGTTGGGTAATCTCGACAGCTCAACGGCCTCGGAGGGGGGAAGGGAAGGGTAGAAAGGGGGGTTGCATCTCAAGCCTGGCTCGCATCCAACGGCTGGCGTGTAATGCAGCGCCAATTCGGAAGAACTTAAAATTTTAACGTTTTCGTTTAATTGTTATTTAGACGTTTATGAGACAGTGGACAGGTGCTCGCTCGTCTAGAATGTTCGATTATGGCTTGGATCGCTTCATGCAGTCGCAATGACGTTCACTTTATAGAACCTGACGATAAAAGCAAATGAAGCTTTGAGAATTCGCTTGAATCTAACTGGATACGTAAATTTCGAAGTAAGTGTGTTTAAACTAAAAAGCATAGGTAAGCTTCTTTGCCCAACATATTGCTCAAAGCTATTATAAGAATCGCAAAGGAAGCTGAGGTAATTAAAATGAATATAATTATACTTATCTCAAGTCTGCTACCGAAAACGAAGCCGGGTGGTATTTTTAGTGACTACAAACATAATGCAACTAAAAATTTCGCAAAGAAACGCGACAATTATTTATTATGATTTTTTAACTATCCTCATTTTTGAGTGGTAAATCCACAGTTTTTGCTAATGACAAGCATAGTCAAATGCCAAGCATTGCTTTGTAATTCATTGTGTTGTTTGAATTTTCTACTGCTCATGAGCGGTCGTATCACTTATAATTGAAATGAAATGAAAATTAATTTATTGAATCCATTAAAATGTTCAACGTAATTTAGATTCAGTAATTTTTTTATCCACCACCCGGTTAGGAAAGCGGTTTTCACTAGAAAAGAACGGGCAAGAAATTCTAGTGTTGCTCTTTTCAAAACCAGTTTACAATGTAGTGAATTATTACAACATTTACAAGTTGGTTTAAATCAAAGTAGTTTAATAATAATAAATTGTAAATTTATAATAAATATTTTTTATATGAATATTGTTATATTATAATTACTATGGCTGAGTGAAGTGAAGTCGCCCAGAACGAAGAATCAGTATACTCTTTTTCGCCAAAGCAGTGAATTATTGTGAAAGCCTTATGTAATCCATCAATCCATTACAAAGTAAATTATTTACAATGTCTTATGTCGTGGATACCAGAAACAACGAGAGACTTTTCGGTCAACACTTTGACCTGACTGAATGCGGGGATCGAGTTCGCGGCCTCTGGTTTCACAGTCGTCGTCAAACCAAATGCGCCACGGAGGCTGCCTAAAAATGATTAATCAATATCAAATAATATAATATCAGCATATAAATTACTGTATTTGAATAAACCGTTAAGCAAAAAAAGCCATAAATGAGAGTTTTTATGTCTCGGAAAAAACTGCCATAACAGTTCGGAAATTATTATTGTTGGCGCAATAAAGCCGTGAAGCGGTTATCAACGGCTGCATTACTCAGCTGATTGATTTACTGGACGTTGTTTCTACCCCCTCCCCCGTACTTCCCCTTCCCCTTTTCCCCCTACCCTCCATTAATCACAACATATCACATTATTCACCATAACAGCGGACCCGCGGGTAAATCTTTCGTTTAACAAAAATAATATTTATTTCCATTTAATGAATCGCCTTTTTGTGAAGTTTCAGTAGGCTTCTGGAATATTTTTAATGGAGCATGCGGGGCAGTCAGCTGTGGAATAAATAAAATGAATGTACCGAAAAATTGTGCATATCTTTATTAACGCATGAGAGAATTAAGAACCACGGGTAAGTTTTCGGTCCTATAAATATCAAACAAATAATGTATAATGTAGTGTTCATGAAACTAAATTCTTTTCACAGTCAGACTTCATTTATTCGTTCAGTCTATCTTCCTTGGTTTATTTCATCAGATCTTCAGCTTCCTTAAGACCTATCTACACTGACAGAGTTTCTTGTGGCGAAAATCGTATGCCATTATTTTATGACATATCCATCATATATTATAGTGTTCTGGAAAATGATTAGACGATGTAATTTTTTCTACCCTTACGATTATCATATAAATGGGGCTCTAAATCAGAGCTATTGACTTTTAGAATTGTCTTGCATCATTAGCCAGTTGTTTTCTAAACCTTGCGGTTTGATGCCACTATATTCAGATACTCGTTGCCAATGTCATTTTTATAATTTTTTTTCCAATACGACCAACCTCCAATTTACTTCACTTTATTTAATGAAATGTCATTTTCTAACGATGACGCAGATAATGTCGAACTTCAGTAACTAAAAATGACTACTCTGCGTGTACAACAATATTGTGCAAAACTCACTTGTGACGTTGTGGGAATGTCACCTCTTATATTTGCGATCTATAGTTCAATACTCGGCATAAATCCTATTGTCTATGCCAATCAACGCCTCCGTTGCGCTGATTGGTTGATTCAATCGCTGACATCTGTCAAATGTGACGTACGAACTGTCATCGGTGCTCGCTTAAATACGCGTGTAACGGCGCTCGCGTCCTTTTCCCTAACCTGAAAGCCGCGTGCTACCACGCGTCTTTCCGAACCTGCTGGGGTGAGTGTTCAGTGTAATATTAACTGCTAACCGCTTAACTGCTTGTTTGTCAGTGTATTCTATCTGCCGGGCTTGTGAACTATCACGAGTCGCTGGCACGGAATGCAAGCCTAGTTTGCATTCCGAATTCTTGGACGCTGATTCCAGGTTCTTGGCGTCTTTTTCTGCTAACTCCGTGCCTACTGCCCGCTTTGCTCCGCACCGCTTCCTGCCGGACTGCAACCGAGCCTGCGCCTGCCGCTGACCTGCGCACCGTGCCCGGCCACGTGGCAGCAGACTTCACCGGCGAGCTGTCGCCGGGTTCCTCCACGTGCCGAAGACCCGGATCAGTGTCCAGTGAAGGCCAGTGACTCCTGTTGCATACCATCAGCAACAGTGCCGGGTGTAATCAGTGATGCGAATATATTAAAGCCCGAACCACGTAACTACCCTGAGTTCTCATTTACATACCTACCCCTACCTGCGGGCGGCCTAACCCGCCGCACACTTTAATTTAGAATGCAATTTAGAAAAAGAAAAAAAAAAGCCGCTAATTTCAAGTGTTCAAGTGTTTCATTAAAACACTCATATTTAGAGTTTCATGTAGATTTTCGTTCTTTTTCTGGCGCCTCCCTCAATGCAAACAAAGCACCGAATTGCGAATTTTAATTTTGTTTTAATGTCACTTTAATGGTGGGAGTTGTCGAGCAGTTTCAGTAACATTGTACATATTTTAAATTCAACTGCATTTTTTTATGGGTATTTGTGTTTGTCGCGATAGTTCTGACGCTGTTTTTTCAGTGTTATTTTTTGCAACATTTCAATAATATTTTTTTACTTTTTTGTGAGTGTAGCTTGATATAAAAGGTCGTGGGAAATGGATATTTTTTACGTGATAAAATTAACAATGTTATGTTAAAATATTATAAAATAAAATAACCTTTTTTCATTCTTATCTTACTTTCTTTTAACACAAAGGTGCGTAGCAGCACAAGAACAATTTTCACTATTGTAAAATATGACCATGCCCACGAAAACATTTTTTCCTGAGAATACTTGATACCGTGTCAGTTAATGGACGTTGAGTTGAATGATACTATAACGAATTTATTACTACGTCTTAAATGTCTGTGAGAGGGTGCTATCTATCCGCATCCGAGTAATTTATTCTATATAAATTCTCACTAACCAAATGACACTCAACAATTTTATAATTTGCACTTCGTCTTTCTGTAAGATAATGGAACCTACCTAAGCTAGCCGATTTACAGCATGAATTTAATTAAAAACTACTTCCATAACAAACCTGAATACATTTCCAAATACTAAGAAATACATGTGCATGCAAACTTTGAACAAAGAGAAATCACAGCAAGAATCCTCAAAGAAACGGGAATAATAACTCAAAGAGCAGTTCATTAAACAGAAGTTAAACTAAATTCAACGGAACAAGGAAGGGAACGAAAACAACGAGATATTTTCCTAGAATTAATATACTGCAAATAATAGTTTGTAGATGAGGTTCTCAAACTATGGCACGAAGTCCATGCAGCCTTTCTCCGGGGCGTAGATGATATTCAAAAATCGCCTGCATGCCAAATAGTAATCTCGGTCATAATTCAGTTATAATTTATTATGTTTTTAATAATTAATTAATACTTTTTATTATTTCCTTTATAAAATATGTGTACACACAAAATACTGATTTATGGTTGGGTACAGGCCACTGCCTACATACGTCCGGTTTCGATAATCGAGAGAACGGCCGATACAGTTCCCTATCTTAGTCGGGATAGTAGATTTTCTGTAGCTGAAAATAACACTATTTATCATATCAGCCACAGGAAGTCCATTGCTGAACATAGGCCTCCCCCAAGGATCTCCATAAAGACCTGTTGGAAGCGGCCTTCATCCAGCGACTTCTTGCAACCTTAGCCAGATCGTCCGTCCACCTTGTAGGCGGGCGTCCGACACTTCGCTTGCCTTTACGTACAGACAAGTGAACACTATTACAAATAGTAAATTATTTGGAATTCGTAGCTAGTTACGTAGTCATTTTATTGGATGCCAGAGAAACAACAAGGTATCTTGTTTGAAAAGGGGGTTACAAAACAATATATCTTTAAAAGGGGTCGCACTGAAAAGATTGAGAACCTCTGATTTATAAAAAACTATTGTTGAGTAGTGTAGTCAGAGTTCACAACAGTCCAGATGTTTTGCGATAGGTTATTATGGGAACTTTCACCGAAATCGGTATTAATTAGTCGATTTTTTCGTTTTAAGAATTATGAATGGATGATGATTAGTATTAAATAGTGCATGTATTTACGTCAGTCAGTTGGTGCTGTAGTTCGCTTGATTGCCAGCATGAACAGGTTGGGTATCGTATCATAGATTTGAATTCTTTATAGACCAATTAACTTATTGACAGATTTTCAATGGCATTATAATTAAATAGGTTAGAGTGTAGCTGTAGGTTTTTGAAGCTACAGTATTACTCATGGTGACCACTGAAAATCAGCGTTGCGCTGTGGCTCCTGCCTCGGTGCAACATATAAGCTGAGTGGTCACCTACTTTGTCACAGCGATGCGACGTGCATTCTCGTTTAGTGTTTTATTGTTTTTATTATGTATGTTCATTGTATTGTTATTTTTTGTTAAGCGAGTTCCGTTGTCTTGTGTGACAAATAAATATGCCGTTCTTTCTTTCATTCGCTCAGCTCTGACAAAGACAGTCTTACAGAAAACAGACGTGAAGTAACAACTTTGTTGTTGCTTTTCGTTTGGTGAGATTATTTTAAGAGTAAAGATTCAAAGATATCGCATTTGTATATTCCAGAAACAACCATTTCTTATCAGCTTGTCGTAAAATCTGCTAGTGTAAAAAATACTGAATCTGATGAGACACAGACCTTGTAAGCAATAGAACAATGGGATGAATATTACTGCGGAAATTATCTTAGTGTCTGTACCATATACATCCCACTGCAGGACACGAGACTCGTTTACAATTGAAAGTACGATTAAGAGTGGTTAGGCCATAGTCCACCATACTGTCCTAGTGCGGGTTGGCGGACTATACATAACTCTTACGAAACACTGGTATGCTGGTTTCCCCTCGATGTTTTCCCTTTTTGTGCGTGGTAATTGACTATCAATACATACATAACTCCAAAAATTCAGAGGTGTGCCCTGGGAGCATACCTCTAACTTTTCGGGAGTTTTGAACCCGCAAACACCCTGAACACGTTAGCAGCCGAATACACTGTAATCATATCGTCTTTAAAACACTTTTAATTCTGCACAATTTTTTTTATTTTTCTATTTTAATACATAAAAATTCGAGTTTTGTAATTAAAAATCAGGTGCTGCATATACGAAGCATTTTTATAGCAATAATAAAGGTGTAAAGTAATACGTTGTTAAAACGACAATAGTCATTGAGAGCAGATGGCGCGAACATTTTATTGCTGGAATGTTTTATGATGAAATAATTTTACTGCCTCTGTAGCGTTCATTGCTATTGCGAATGAGAGCTGTACTTAATACCTATGTGGGAGTTTAATGTCAGTTCATACGCCAATGGAAATATCTGTGCTATATGTTATAACGTAAACTGACGCCATTTTCTCCAAAAGGGGTAGACGGAGGTACTATAAGGAGGCTTTGACTTTTCTCGACCTGGGATTCGAACCCGATACTTCAGTTAATACAACTGCACTACCGGCATTCATACTATAAGAGTATTGAGTATAAATTCAATCGGAACAGGATAAAGTATGTAATAACAGGATAAAGTATTTAATAGGAGTGAGAAAAGAAACGAATGATGAGATTGTAATTCAACTTCTTGATTACCCATTGCACTTGTTAATAGTTTTTCGATCTGGAATGTCTTATGCGTGTCGACTATTACTGGTGATTTTTCAAAAGTGATCACAACAACATCTTCAATTTTAAATAATTTGTGGACAATATTGTTGGTTAAAGTTTTCCATATTTAGCGTATATTGATATGTTCCACGAAATAGCATATATCTACTGATTTCGTCTCAATTTATGAAAAAAAAAAGGAAACGCGGTATAAATTGAAAGGTTAACTGCAATTTCAAATTCTCAACAGAAATATTCTTAAGTCTCGATACAGTTGGCAATAGTATTCATTTTACATCGGGTTTTGAGTTCAACTCAGCGTTGACTAGTGAGTTAGTTAACAAGTTTCCGGCACATGCGGAGTTCCAGGCCAAAGATTGTCCGGAGTTGCTGGATTGTTCAAAGTTGTTGTAATCTTGCGTATATCAGTTTTGTTGTATTCTAGTTGCATTGTGTACTGTTGTGGGGACATAGCCGTGTTGTTTGTTGAAGTTATTGTACAGCTGCATCTATGAAGGCCTGAAGGATAGATCTATTTTATGTGGTTTGAGGTTGTATCAGCCCATGTACATCCCACTGCAGGGCACGGGCCTCATCTACAGAGTGTTTTGAGTTACTATGGTCAAATTCAAGCGTAACTATGCATTCCAAATACTACCTTTTAAAGTCTTTTCTCTGTCCTATGTATATTCCAATTTTAAATTAAATTTAATGATGGGAGGTGCAGCTGCTATTGCCCAAATATGATAAGTTTTCATCAGGTGTTTGAGAGACCAACCCTTTGGCAGTTGCCTTTCCTATTTTTATCAAAGTTTCCTTGCTTTATTAATCGACGTAAAATATAAATAAATTTACCGCCCGATAAAAAAGTAAGGTGAAACTTTGATGATACCTCTGCTTCAGAAGACACTGATACTACGAAACAATTTTGCCTAACAATCCCTAACATCCTAAAATTTTTATACTTTCAACAATATCGATGCCCGCAACCCTATAAAAAAGCGGTAGATTTTTTGTACACTAGTTATTGTAGACAAACTTGGATCGTTAGTTTTCGGCCTTGATACCCGATAGCGGAGTTTGTAAGAAAAAACCCGATACTTGTTCTGACCCCGCGAGATTAAATGTATTAGAACTAGTAGAGTTGGCCGCTGGGTATTACTTTTCAACGATCTTTGAATGTTCTATAATTAATCTTCTATATATATAAAAATGAATTGCTGTTCGTTAGTCTCGCTAAATCTCGAGAACGGCTGAACGGATTTATCTTATCTTGGTCTTCAAATGTTCGTGGAGGTCTAGGAAAGGTCTAAACGGTGAGAAAAAATGGAAAAATTGCGAGGAAAAGCCAATTTTTTAATTGTTCAAGCGTGATGGGACTAGCCAATATAGGATGATCTTTGTTTGGTTGATGGTAGAGGTAAACGACGGTTAAGCTTCGACTACCAACCAACGTAAATCTTTCCATTGTCTTTCATTAATGGCTGACGAAATAGAACAAAATTCAAAAAATGTGTACATTGTGTATATTATAATATCTAGATACGGCGTCTTTCGCGTAATTTGTTAAATGTAAAATAAAATGATGTCCATATCTACAAAAATAGCCCATAGTTTTTTGAGAGTATTGGAACAGTTTTAAACAAGATATACTCTATCTCTAAGACTCTATCGAAGCGTTTTGCCGGAGTACACCAAAATATATCTAAATATAATTTTTCGTTTTCATAAAGGACATTGTTTTTTGAATTGATACCTTTAGATGAGATGGGGGACAAATTTAAATTCCGCATTAGTATTGTTTTCAGACTCAAGAATAATATAAGTATTGGTACTTTGATGCCGTATCTAGACATTATAATGAAACGATATGCAGTTTTATATTTTTAAATATTTGTTTTATTACTTACGTCACCTGGTAAGGCAGTATGAAGGTTTTATTAATTTGTGTATGTATAGATAGTCTTCTCAAATAAATAAAAGTTATTCACAGAAGCGCGTGGTTGCCCGTTGGTAACGTACCAAACGCGACTGCCAACAAGTTCACGATGGTCACGGGTTCAAATCCCAGGGCACACCTCTGACTTTTCGGAGTAATTTTTACATTAAATAAAATCCTTCAACCCGCACTAATCTAGTGGGACTATATGACCTAATATAATAACAGCACTATTTGTTTTCTCTCTAGAAGGAAAAACGAAAAATGTTCATTATAATGCAATAAATTAATTAGGTATTAAAATCTTGGACTTTAGACAGTATTGATGGCAAAAAATGTGGCGATACTAAGTTCGCCGGGTCAGCTATCACATATATTTCAATGAATGTCGTCGGAGTAGTAACATTGTTATAATATCTCCGTAGCCAAATAATGATTTAAATCTGGAGAGATGGGATAGAATAGAATGTAAGGTGGATAAAATGGGACAGAAGAATAGGTATAGGATGGGATTAGATAAGCTGTTTAGACAACGGCAGTCATGTTGATTTTAAATAAAAAATGGTCTGGAATCTGTATTTGCACCCAGGCGAAGCCGGGCCGGGCCGCTAGTTGGTTAATATTTTTTTGGGTGTGTGCGTGGTCATTTATAGGTATTAAAACTTACCTCGAACTATTCGGTGATATCAATTTTATTGGCCATAGTTTTTGTTGATTATAGAAAACTACCTAAACAAAACAGTAAACAACAGAGATTTTTACTAGAATTTATATGACAAATGAAGTCCGTTACAAATCGTTTACGATATTTTGGTGTCCAAATGCTTTGTTGTCATGCTGTTGTCAATATATTAGGAACAAATTTTCACTCTTTACATTTCCTTTTATTAGACATCTTACTACTATTATTACTAGTATAAATACTTGTCGTTGATGTTATGAAAACATATGTTATACAAAGCAGTATTTTTTTTTATTTCATGAATGGCGAGACGAGCAAGCCGTTTGCCTGATGGTAAGCGATACGACCGCTCATAAACAGTAGCAAAATTCCACTGCGCTCGCCATCCTGAGACATAAGATCTTAAGTCTCAATATGTCCAGTAGTTATTCTGGCTACAATGCCCTTCAATCCGAAACACAACAGTGCATTTACACTACTGCTACTACTGTTTCACGGGAGAAATAGACATTGCGGTGGTACCTACCCAGATGATATCTCACATATGAGAGACCTACCAGTAGTAAATTGATATATTTTTAATTTTATTTCTAGATCCATATTTCGCCACACGCCAATAGTATTAAGATGATATTTAAAATATAAGTCAATGACTAAAGCAATAAAAAAGTGTAGTGCTGTTTATTTAGAGTAAATCGGTATTACATCACCCCTAACTTATAATAGTTTTCAATACAAAAATATATCAATTTAACTATTTTAACTTTTACCCACAAACACCTAACCAGCCCCTACCCATATAAATATCTAACAGCTAATATAAAATATCGGTAACTAGTCCTAAAGGTAGTTACAAAGGTTATTACCGTCGCAAGATGGCGCGGCCGGCCGAGGATGTTCTGTTTCGCCGAATGAATTGCGCCTGTGGCTTGCTTTGTGTTTAAAAAGCTCGTTAAATAACGCGCCAGGCTCGCACCTAGTGCGGTGTGCTCATACCTTGGGATAATTTCGAGTTGTCGATATTTTGGTTATTAAGGATAGAATAAGTGATAGTCTCTTTAGGAAAGGACTAAACTAGAGACCGCGGGGTCGAGTTAATGCGTACACATTGAACTTTTTGTGTGGTTATTTTAATTTATTATTAATCACTTTAAAGGCAAATAAATCGTGAGAAATGATTGCAAAGATTGCGCTCATGTTCTTTTTCAGTTCTCTCAATTCTGTATTCGATCATCATAGTATATTAAAGCACCAATTCCGCAAAAGGTTGATAGCGTGCATGGTGTAAAATTATAAAAATGAATATGGACGACGTAAATATGACGTAGGTATCCATGAAATATTTGTGGAACAGGTTGATACAACAGGTAAAAAGATAAGAAGAAAGTTGACACAAGACTAAGCGAAGGGAAGATAAATAAGATATCCTAGACATTTAGTGCAACATTTTCTCCTGGGTATCGAAAACAGCGCTCATCTAACATCCATCTCTGTCTCTCTCTAACAGCACGTCCATGTATTTAGGTAATTAACTTCTCATAACACACTCGAAACAGTTTCATAATTTTCATAAACTGGGCCGGCGTGGACTGTAACCGCATGTTTTTGTAAGCCCATATCTCACGTAAAATTAATTTAACCTTACAAACGCTGGCATCCCTACATTCCCCTATCCGTAATTTCATCCGGGTCCACAGTTATTCCCGGCTTTAATTACGACCGCTTCTATTTAATCCGCGCTCAAGGGCGCACTAATTCCCCCAAACTCGGTCCCATTCAGCCGTCGGTTCTTACGTTCACTCGTTCATTCGTTCATTCAGCGGTGGCTTGTGAAAGCCGCTCCTCGAATGAGTTTCTTGCGCCTAATTCGCCCGGTGCACGCTCCGGATGTATAAATCTTATTTATTATTTAGTTATTTAAAGCCCGCCTCGGCGGAATCGTTGGGTTTTTGCTTAAATTCCGCTTTAATGCCAGTTTAGAGCGGGCGCACGGAAAAGATTTTTAGTCGAGCGACTCTTTATCGCTCGCTGCGCTTCGTCTTGGATTAAATGTGTATTTTGTACTAAGATGGCCATGAAACTCGGTGGAAACTGATGAATGTTGACTGCACTTCTCGTCTCAAAGGTCTAGTGCTTGAACCTGTAAGACCGAGTATTCATATCACGAAAAGGATTGTCCAAACTACATAATTAACTGTGACCAAATGCCTATTTTATGAGCGTGGTTGTAGCGTGGCTGTTAGTCTTATTTTCATGAGCTAAACATTGCAACGTTTCATAGTTCACATTTCACAGTCGTCGTGGCACAGTTGGTGACGCCGGCTGTGAAACGAGAGGCCGCAGGTTTTATCCTCACACCGAGACAAACGTCTGTGAGGCCTACAAGTATTTGTCTCGAGTCTGGTTCGTGAGACCGAAAAGTTTCTGATACGCAGAAAACAAGTTAATTAATCTTATTGTGGCGTCAGGTCTGGTCTCATATATTTGTGTCTGTTGGGTGTATTTATTGATTGAGCTAGCCTTGAAACTTCATGGAATGATCTAAAAATGTCTTCCTCAACTAGTTGTGTCAAAATAATTTTTTTTTATTAAAAATGTTAGTTATTTTTATCTTTTTAGTGTTGATAGGCATTTAAATGAAGAAGATTTGGTCCCCACAAGGAATATGTTCTTTCCGATGACAATGAAATCGCTAAAATCAGCTAAAAGCTGCCAAAGATATTGGAATATTCACATGTTTATTATTTTTTCTCCCCCTCCCCCCCTCCCCCTCCCGTAGCCCCTACCCACTGTAGCCTAGCTTTTATACTGAACCCAATGCAAAAAGAACTGTTGAAATCCTATTAAATTTTGAGGAGTTCTACTCTCCAGGTCCGAACATCAGATCAGATCTTAATGTTGTGTTCCTGGGATCAACCTGCCAATACGTTCTTTCCAATGAAAAAGAAATCACTAAAATCGGTTATAAGCTGCTGAAGATATTAGAATTTACGTGTATTTTAATTTAATCACCCAACCCCCCTCACCCCCACCCCTTTTTCCCTCTCTCACTGTAACTTAACTTTTCTAATGAACGTAATGCAAAAAGAACCATTGCAATTCTCCTTAGTTTTAAGGAGTTCCCCTCTCCAGGTCCGAAGATATTCATCAGATCTTCACCATATTTTTATGGGACCAAACGACAAGCACCAGCTTTCAATTAAAGAAAGAATGATCGAAATCGGTTCACGCAGTACAGAGAAACGAGGTAACAAACATAAAAAAAAGCAACATACAGTCGAATTAAGAACCTCCTCCTTTTTTTGAAGTCGGTTAAAAAAAAACAGTAATTCGGTATATTCCTATCAAATGGCGAGAGATCGTCTCTCGATACTCTTGACAGCACTATTCTTACAGCCAGGTGCATGCAGTATTAAAAGTCACGGTTTTGTACCGAGTATTATTATAGTTATATGCCCAGTTATTTCATACGAGAATAGTTTTAATAAACACGCCATGCTGAGCTTTAGAAAAATTATAATAATTCTGGGAATCTCGACGGATTTTGCCAGCTCGTTAGCGCGTTTTTAAAGCCTCGTTTATTTCATGGCGACCAGTGGAGCAAAACATTATCCAAATATTTGTATGTTTTTTAACTGAACGCGACAGTAGTTTCTACTTTTGCCATGTACATATATGTCATCAACATGCACTACGGAAATGGAGAAATTTGAGATATAAATATTAATTCATAAAAATTTAAATACGTAACTATTAAAAAAATAGTTCTATCCTACTAATATTGTGAATGCGTTAGTGTGTTTGTTACCTCTTCACGCACAAACTACTGGAGCAATTTTGATGAAATTTGACATGAAACTAGCTGACACTCTGGATTAACACATAGGCAATCGACAAAATAGTAGTAGTGTTCCTGTGGGATGAGTCAGGAATAAAATATACATATTTGCTCTTTAAAATTTTAATGTGTGCTATGGGACCGGAGAGGACAGAATTGCATGCTTTTGGTCATGTGAGGGAATGAGACGAGACAGAAAGGTATATAATGGAATGGGACGTGACGGGAAAAGCCATATAGTCGACGGCAGCCACATTGAGCCTAAATATAAAACAGTTAGTATGCGAAATAATAAGTTGTTGATATGGTCTGGACTCAAAAAGTGCACCCTGCACTCGTGCAAAGCCTAAGCTAGTTGATAATAAATTGCACTTATTTCATTCATTTCGTCTGGAGAAGGAACTAACAGGTGACCCGATGGTAAGTTATCACCGCCGCCCGTGAACCACAACGCTTTGATTATCAAATCGGGAGGGCAATGGGAAAAGAGAAGGGGCATCTGGGCTTGCTTATCAGGTGCAGTGTATCTATTTTCTGCAGCTGTAAGTAAATGAAAATTCATTTTAAGCCCACTAAGCGAGATTCGGGCAGTTGAAATTTAAATAAAATTTAAATGAAAATTTTAATTTTTGCTGATGGTCGGCCATGCAAATGTTTCACGTCCGAGTTTAGACTAAATTATCGCTATCGCTTACTATTAAGTGACCCACCTGCTCATTGCAAACCTGTGAAAGAAAAATATCAATAATCGCAATTACACATATCAAAATTCGTAACCTAGTACGTTCTAGTATGCAGCAGTGTTTCCTGAGCCCTATGACCTGTCCTTCTCCAAACGAAGTTTAAAGAGCACACTCCGTAAGGTAGGCAGCGACTTTTTTGTGCTGGACCCCTGACAGTGCGAAAGTATATGGACAGTGGAAGCCGCTTGCTCATCTGTCTATAATGGCAATAAAAAGTCGAGAGCCAAATTAATTCCAAGTCAATTTGTATCACATCAATATAACCAGTCGGAGTCTATAAGTACTCATGTTGAGCCCTCAGCTCTCTGACCTCCATACCATATAATATTGAACAAAACACTTAGTACTTCCTTATTGTACACACGCTTACTGCATGAATTATTCATTGACAACGCTTGGCGAGTTTTTCCGTGGTACATTGCGTGTCGTGTTTACAGTAAATCAAATCACTCGTGAAATACATTGGCTTGTGGTGCTCAACATATTATTTGCGTTGGGGAGGAAGAAACATATTTAGTAATGGTTTCTTAGATTTACGCGAACATTAAATTTACATATTTAGTTTTAGCAACTATTGTTAAGTTCATTTTTTTCCATAAGATTGTTTTATGTCCCTGATGGCAAAAATAATGGTGAAAGTGTTTCCACCCTTAGTTCTTCAAGCTTATCGCTGTTCCATAATAAAGGGCGACCGTAAGATCATTCTGGCCAAAAATTCCAAGACTACGAGGAATTCAACTGATTTTTTCATAATCACAAACTAAAAATTGCACACGGATTTCCTGGCCTGGGATTTGGATTCGGTATAATACGGTACATAACCCACATTTATTACTCGTAGTTCAATTAGACGTATTGATGTTAAATAGCCACGATACTTGGTCGGAGTATGTTGCAATCCGTTGTAAAATTGAAGTAATATGGTTCAGCTTTCGAGAGTGTCACTAAGAAGCAATATGTATATGTCAATTAGTATACTCAACCCCTTGAAATATGAAACATAAATAACACTCAAATTCTATTGTTTTACATTTTCCTACGCAGCAGGCAGCGCCAGGAATCTATCATGATTGACACTGAACCCCACAATTTCCCAGCTAAGCTTTTATCAGCGACACGGAACCTTCAGTTTCCACACTTAAAACCAAGCGTAAAACCGCATTTGTCAAGCAAGCGATACGTTCCGTTTAAACTTTGCTTTACCTGAACATTCCATACGGTCTAGATAAAAATCTAGTTATTTCAGCATTAAAGCGCCGCTTCCGTGAAGTAGCAATTTTCAAGTACTAAGTCGCTGATCGCGGATAAGGCTAATGCGTTTGTTTTGTCGGATTTTCACTGGCGTGAACTGCCAACAACAATGCATAATGATATTTCATAGAATTATTCACAATTTTCGTAGAACATTTCGAGATTTAGGCTTAGTTCATTCTATGTACTGGCTTCACGTATGTTATTTTGTGTCATGATAAATATAGTTTAAATTGTTGAATTGGTATTTTTCAAGTCTCGTAAATAGTTATATAGAATTCTTCTTCTCTATTTTTTTCTCTAAATCTATTAAAACAGTGGATAAAAGAAGTAAAGCTGTTTCCAGTCATGACTCAGCATGAATGGGCACGCTGGTCCGGGGAATCGACAGGCAATCGACATGAAGCGATTGCCCGGTGCCTTATACCCCTGTCTTTTTCCCTCCTTTTGCCTTCCCACTCCTCTCCTGATTCGATGGGTCGACAAAACATTTATGATACAAACGTCGTGGATGTTCATGAGCGGCAGTGATCACTTATAATAAGGTGACCAGCTCGTTTGACATCAAATGCAACAAAAAAATACATTCGCTCACTATTTTACTACTAGCTTTTTGCCTTATGCTTTTCTTTAATTAGCCTTTTTGAGACAAAATCTATTTATTGGTAAAGTTATTTGTTCTACAAGTTGTCGCGAACTAGAAAACCACATCAATTTTTATTTTTCAACCAATATAACAACCTACGGCTAAATTCTGCTATTAAAGGTAAAGGTAGGTCTCTCACATGTGAGAGGCTGCCTGGGTAGGTACCACCGCAATTTCTATTTCTCTCACCACACAGCCGCGTAAATGCACTGTTGTGTTTCGTTTTGAAAGACATTGTAGATAGAGCTATGAGCTAGAGTAACTACTGGACAATCGAAGACTTAACATCTTATGTCTCAGGATGGCGAACGCAGGAATGTCAAGCATTGCATTGTAATTCAAGGTGTTGTTTGGTTTTGCTACTGTTCATGAGCGGTTGTATCGTTTACTATCACACGGCCGGCATGTTCGTCTCGTCAATTAGCACGAAAAAAAAATTAATACTCACCCAGCATCAAATTGTAATTAACTTTATACAAAAAGCAGTTATACACATACATCCACCCACAACAGCTTCACCAGACTCGATACAAGTCATTGAGGTATTATTATACCAGAGCGGACATCGGGAATAAAATCTCTGCGCATTGTGCTAGTACAAGATCCCGTGTGTGCACACGAAAACCTAGTGAAGCGAGAGCGAAGATTATGTAACTGGGTGGGTGTAACAGAGACAGAAATACAAGGAGTGGTACGGTACTGTTACGGGGTGGGTCAGTGGTGTCTCTTTAAAAACACTTTTCTAGATAAAGATTTATTAAAAATAGAATACTTGATTACAATTAAATTTAAAACCTATACCTGACAAACGTCCGATCCGAAACTAAACAAATGTTTGATAAAATTGGGTTTTTATAGCAAATATTGGATTTCGGTTTCATTTTGCGTTTACGTCAATTCAATGGAAACTCAGCGATAATGTTTTATGTTCACGGCCATGTTAATAGAGGTATAACAGTACCGTTAATTTCTCGTACACATATTTTGTTTGCAATGTCCCTTCTAGTATAATATCTCAATACAAGTGCCGCGTGGACTGCGTAAGTCCCGAGATGTGCTAGTATTTATGACCTCGTGATTGTCTCGCCCGGATATTGAATATCAAGCCGGGGATTTGTCCCGTATTTCCAGTGCCTTACATGGAGGTTTTTTGGAGTGATTTTTTTGGTGGTTAGGTAGATTTAAAGGATTGGGAATATATTGTGTAAAATAAATTTAAATATGGTATTTATAAATAAATACAGCCAACAGTTACAAACATACATAGTCTTGATCCCATACTTAGATCGAACTTACGGCTTGAAGTCAAACCTACCTGAAAATAAACCCATTGTGTAACAAATTATTTTCTTAAGAAAAGAATATACCTAAAAATGGCACAAACTGATCGCAGACCCCACAATTCGGATCCCGGTCTTACTCTCACTACACCTAAGAAGTGACAGGCTAACCCATGTCACTGAAAGGTAATATAGTTCTTGGAAAATCGATTTGTAATCGAGAGCACGTAAAGGATTGTTTGGCCTGAAAACTGAAGTCCGAATCGCAACGCCTTTATACAAACCCTCGAAACGAAAAGTAAGCTGCATTCCATTATCATTTATTAAACAATAATAAATAATTTATTTACACAGGGCGTTTTCATGTTGTGTGCTATGTGTTGTGTCAGAAAAATAAGACGTTTTCGTATTAAACTGCCTTCACAGAAAACTAAAATAACAGAAGTCAAGCTTCATACAAAGTGCGCTAAATCAACGCACACATAGACAGCGTTCACCGACACGACATTCGGAACCAGTCGAGACCACTGCGATCGCGAGTGTCACCCGCTTCGGGCACGAAAATAATGATATTTTTTGTGCAAAGATGGAACAAATGAATAAAAATTATTACACTTGTAGATAAAATACCAGATTATAATAATATAATATAAATTAAAAGAAAATACATATATTATATAAAAACAATAAAAAATCTTAGAATAATGACATACACATTCTCAATGAACTCTTAAATACAATTAAAATTTATTTATTTTATTATATGTGTTTTATATTTCGAAGTTCGAAGTTTCGAAGGCTTCAAAATCCCTTGGATTCATAATGCGAATCTCTAAATCTTTTACTGAGGCCAAAACTCTCAAAATACTGTATTGCACATTTGTCAGGAGCCATCTTGAGTATGCGTCGCAGGTCTGGAACCCACTTTATCATAAATATATTGAACGTATTGAGAATATACAAAAACGTTTTGTAAATACCTTTGTTTCCACCAACAAATCCCATACAGCACCGATGATTATTTCCAACTCTGCAAAAAATTCCATCTACTGCCTCTTAGTAATCGTAGAGAAATAGGTGACTGCATATTCCTTTTAAAAATATTGCAAAATGATATTGACAGCCCCGAACTTTTGGCGAAAATAGTTCTTAATATTCCTACTCGATCAATTCGTTTTAATCCACCAATACATGTATCCAAGGCATCTTCGAATTATCGACAGAATAGTTATTTGGTGCCTGCTACCAGGACCTTTAACAAATTATCTAAACAACATGATCTTGATGCTTTTACAACCAGTGTGTCTATGGCGAGAAGTTGCTTGAGCCACAGTTTCTTTAGCCAATAAGGTATTTATTTTCTTACACATACTCGTATTAGAATATATATATTTTTTATATCAGTGTATCTATAAGTGAAAACTTGTTATTAGCTCTATGTTATTTATACTGTGTATAATCATTCTGTTATTAGCCGTAGGTTTTCCATGCTTTAAAATAAGACTTCTGTTAGTATTCTGTGACTGCCTTATACTTTATCTGCCCACTTTTGGTCCTGTGACCCTTTGTAATATACATACATACAACACTCACATACATAGTCCTGACCCAACACTAAGATCGAATCATGTGTCGTGGGTATCAGGAACTACGAGAGATTTTGGACTCACAAACACCTGGACCCGAAAGAAATACCTATGATCACACTGATGTCGGTGTTATTGATAACAAAAACATAGTAAGCGGATTGTGACTCCTTTTTAACAGATTTTAAAAAGAGTCTAAATTCAACCGATTTTTCATAACTGTTTTCTGATCCAATATGCTAGCCGTCAGTTTCACTATGATTCCTTCCACATAATTAATTTAAGGAGAAAAAAAGAAATAAAATAATAATTTACAGTGAAAGTTGCAGGAACTAGGATGTCAAACTGGCGCGTGCATTTTGTGAGGAGTAAGATGCATAACTCGACTTCCGAAGTTTTGAAATGTTCATGGGCTTGCCAAGTTCGTATATCATTGCGACAGAGAATAATGTAACTGGCTGTATGAACGCGACTTTACACCTCCAACTCTAAATATTGTAATATTTATATGGAGTTATATACGTTGCATTAATTATTAGGAAAATAATAGAATTTTTAAATGTTTGTTCAATGTTGATTAAAGGATATTTTAGCGAGAGTAACTATATTATAGACGTATTTAGACTTAACATAGAATGGTATGCATTGCTTTATAATTCAAGGTGTTGTTTGGTTTTGATACTGGTGAGCGGTCGTATTACTTACCATCAGGCGAACGGCATGCTCGTCGCGCCATTCATTGCAATAAAAAAAATGTTGACATAATGTTATGTACTGATCTCTATAAGCACAGATTTAAATTCGAAAACTAAATGATGTGTACCTAAATATTTAAGCCGAGATTCCCAGCAGTCCTTTACGCCTTAACCAAGCTTTGCTGTTAAATAAATAAAATAAAAAGGTAAAATGCTTTTATAAAAGTAAATCAAAGGATTACATTTGCAATGGACTTAACAGCCTATACAGACCTGGCAAAATAACGATAAGCACGTAAACAAATACACACAACTTTTTATTTCTGTAAAGTAAATTGAATAAGCCGCGGCGAGCGACGGGGGAGCGCTCAGAGCGCTTGTAACGTTCCTAATGCTCGTAACGCTCGCGACGCTTGTAACGCTCGCCAAACATCATTAGTGCGTGTAAAAATCAAGAACCCTTTAAGCGTTTGCTCAGGCCTCGAGACGGAATTAATTTTGATAACTGGTGGCTTGAGTTTATTGGGTGGAAGGTGGGTAAATATGGATTGCGCTGAGCGCGATTAGTGAGAACATACTTTACTGAGTTCCTCAAGCGTTTGTCGTCTACTATTAGCTCGTAAATTTTACAAGTTTTGGTGGCAATATTACTTTATTATATCTGATGGTAATTATTACAGTCCAAATGAATTATCCTTCATCGAGGATTTATAATCATTTTGACCGCTGAAACATTCATGCAAGTCTTCTTGCAAACAGTCGTATGACACCAATCCAAAACAAGGAACGCGTGCGTGGCATACTACGAGTATAAAGAGCTTTTTAACAATCGTTTACGATTTCTGAAACTTTGAATTGTAAAATCCCACACCAAACTGACTTTGCATTACCTTGAGAAAATAAACAAATTGTAACCGGAGCATTATCCTAATAGAAAAGTGCAAAGCGACGCCACTACTACTGTGCTGCCTGAAATGATGTACCAAATGAGAAAACAAAAACTCCGGAGTGTTTTGGTGTTTCGGGATTTATTCTTTATCTTTACTTATTTTGATTCTTTTTCAACTTATTAGACACTAGCGGCCCGGCCCAGCTTCGTCCGGGTACAAATAGATTTCTGTAGAATAATATGTACGTATTATACCTATACATATAAACCTTTCTCTTGAATCACTCTATCTATTAAAAAGACCGCATCAAAATCAGTTGCGTTGTTTTAAAGATTTAAGCATACAAAGGGACATAGGGACAGAGAAAGCGACTTTCTTTTATACTATGTAGTGATTACAATATTATTATGTTCCATTTAAAACTGTTGATTTGTTCCTACCTAATTTGTCTCATATTTGTGCGATAAATGTTATGTGCCATGTTTTTGTTTGATTTTGTATGTAAATAATGTAATGTTCTTCTGTATCTGTACCAGCCCATATATGTCCCACTGCAGGGCCCGGACCTACTCTACAATCGAGAAGACGATTGAGAGTGGTTAGGCCATATAGTTCAAAACGCTGGCCTAATGCAGAATGATGGACCTTACATGACTTAAAAATTCATACAAATCACTATGATATGCAGGTTTCCTCGCGATCTTTTTTTCATAGTTTTAGTCTCCAAAAGTCTGAGGTATGCCCTGGGATTTGAACCCGCGTCTACCGTGAATATATTGGCAGTTGCGTCTGATCCGTTATCAACAGGCCACCATACCTAATTACTAAATAGGATAATCTAGGACTTTTATTTCTATAATGCCTCGACAAACTGCTTTATTGCAAATGATCATAAACTTTATAAACATTTATCCCCACTGGATCGAACCCACAACTCCCATCACAAAGCCGTTGTTGTTGCCTCACGCGGCCACTTTAAAGAGCCAAATTAAATTTTCATTGAAGTCTATTAAGTTTCACAATCCTACCTATAAATCTATTTTCCTGACAAGTGGGTATTACTGAATTAAATTCAACCATTTTGCCATCACTTCATAATTAATATCTTTAGTTATCTGCAAAAGGGAATGGAGACGATGCGATTAGGAGACGGTTACAAAGGTAAAGTCCTTTTGGACGGCTAATGAAGGCTAATGGGCACCAATTTATGAATATTTTTGACCGACTTCAAAAGAGGAGGTAATCAATTCGACTGAATTTTTTTTTGTATGTTTGTTACGCGATTACGCCGGCAATTGTGAACCGATTTTGAATATTTCTTTTTTGTTGGAAAGCATGATATACAGGGTTGGTCCCATATAAAAGTGGTGAAGACCTGATGAATATCTTAGGATCTGCCGACCAGAACTCCTCAAAATTAAACGGTCCAGCATTAATTCTTTTTGCGTTAGATTAAGTATAAGTATATTATTACAAAGGGTGGGTGAAAATGGGAAAAGGGTGGGGGTGGGAGGGTGAGAGGGTAGAAAATAGGTACAATTGTTAATATTCAATATCTCCGGCAGTTCTTAATCGATTTAAAAATAACTTTTTTTTCAAAGAGTATTATATGATAGGTTAAACCAAAAAAAATATTGTGAAGACCTGATGAATATCTTTGGACCTGAAGGGCAGAACTCCTCAAAATTGAACAGTACAGCAATAATTCTTTTTGCATTAGGTTCAGTATAAGTTTATTACTACAAGGGGGGGTGGAAAGGGGAAAATAGGAAGGGGCGTGGGAAGGGGAGGGGGGATATATACAAATATAAATACTAAATATCTGCGACAATAAATAAATGATTTTAAATAACTTTTCTTCAGAACGAATTATACATAATGTTGGTCACATAAAATATGGTGATGACCTGATGAATAGGTACATATCTGGAGAGCAGACCTCCACAAAACTTTGCAGAAACGCAATGATTTTTTGTTCATTAGGTTAAGTATATGTGTTTTATTAAAAATAGGAAGTAAAGAAGGTGTAGAGGTGAGGGGGTAACGAATGATTACCACGCATAAGTGTACTCAATATCTCTAGCAGGTTCAGCCGATATTAGTATTTTCTTTATCATAAAAACGAAATGACAGTGTAGCTTCCTTAAAAATCATAAAATATTAATTTTCGTTTTTGAAATTATAAAGGATCACAATGGTTCATTTTTATATACATTGAATCCAGTTTTCATTATATGATTACCTTTGGCATCATTAAAATGCTTATGAAAACTAAAAAGTAATAAATAAAATAATTTAATTAAAAATTAAAAGACCGACTTCAATATGCACTACAAAGTAATAAATAATACATATTTCATTGTGCTAGTACACATTGATTAATTTTCTTATTGACGAGACTAGCCAACAAATCTTAAATACGTAATATTTTGAAGGCGGGTCGCCAATTACGAACACCACGACCTACACTTAAATTTAATTTGTGTAAAACATTCTAGCGAAAAACACGCAATTTTACACGCAATATTAATTTGTCTTAATCTATATAAACTTACGCCATTTTCCCAGAAGGGGTATGCAGAGATTCTCCTGGTATCAACCAGGACACCCACGTTACGCCTTGCGTGTTTTGTCCCTCGGTGTGGTTGGGGGCGAGAGTCTATAGTCATATCGGGTGCAAATTCCAGTCCCTGTCCTGATAACTAATAGAAAAATCGCCCGTCCTTAATATATCAGCTCTTAATCAACATTGTTGAGCATCGGACTTATCTACAATCGAGGGAAACATACAAACTTAACAACCCTTCCCTTTCTTATACTTTCCTCACTATGATTCCTATCACTGTTAAAGTAATTGTATACATATGCAAGTGACTCCAATAAGTCAATGGTGTACCCTGGTGTTGAAACCCTTGACCACTGTATCTTTGATCGTATCACACATATGACACATATTAATTCTATTAAAATTTCAACAAATGTACACGTAGGATCAATATGTTAAATTAATTTGTTTCTAGTTTACATATGGACCTAACTGAGCGCCAACGATACATCTACAAGTAGGTAATATTCAACTGTGTTACATTACTTAAATTTGTTCTGGTTTGGCACTTGGCGACCCGCCTTCAAAATATTACGTACTAGCTGTCGGGCCCGGCTTCGCCCGGGTGCAGATAGTTTTTGAGTCCAATCCACATCAAGAACATATTATTTCGCGTGTCTACTAACTATATTTCCCGCGTGCCGTCGACTATATTTCCCTTCCGTAGGAGAGGACATCCCGTGCCAACAATTTGAATTTGAAAGAGTAGAAAATATGTATATTTGGTTTCCTGACTCATCCCACGGGAACACTACATTTTTCGGGATAAAAAGTAGCCTATGTGTTAATCCAGGGTGTCAGCTATCACTATACCAAATTTCATCAAAATCTGTTGGGCCGTTTTTTCATGAAAGAGTAACAAACATCCATACATACATACATACAAACTTTCACCTTTATAATATTAGTAAGGATTTAAGATTTGTTGGCTAGTCTCGTCAATAAGAAAATTAATCAATGTGTACTAGCACAATGAAATATGTATTATTTATTACTTTGTAGTGCATATTGAAGTCGGTCTTTTAATTTTTAATTAAATTATTTTATTAAAACATTAAATTCGTATATATTTAGTGCTAATGTTTAAAATTTAAATTCAGTCTTTATTTATTTGACTGCGTCCGTGGCGCAGTCGGTTAGATGCCGCCTGTGAGACGAGAGGCCGCGGGTTCGATCTCCGCACCGACAGAAATGTTTGTGTGGCCCACAAATATTTCGTTCGGGTATGGGTGTTTGTGAGACCGAAAAATCTCTTGTAGTTTCTGATACACGACACAAGACTCGATCTTAGTGTAGGGTCAGGACCATGTATGCGAGTGTTGGGTGTTATTTTATTATTTATTTATTACTTAATATACTTTATTGTACTACATCAAAAATAGCGAAAATACACCATAACATACTTAACCTATACAGGGTATATCAAGACTGCTACCGAAAACGAAGCCGGGTGCTAGTTTAAGCGACTTCAGACACAATGCAATAGAAAAAGTTGCAAAAAAAAAGCGACTTTTTTTTTTGATATTTTTTTCCTATGACCGTATTTGGGTGGTAGATACATTTTTCTCTAAAATAATAGTGTATACCCTTTTATTTATAAATAATCTAAGGTATAAAAGAGTTTAATTTATTATTTTAGCAAAAACTATGGATTTACCACTCAAAAATGACGATATTTAAAAAATCATAAAAAATAATTGTCGCGTTTCTTTGCGAAATTTTTAGCTGCATTGCGTTTGTAGTCACTAAAACTACCACCCGACTTCGTTTTCGGTAGCAGTCTTGAGATACCCAGTATATACATTATAATTGAGGGTCTTATTGCTGTCGACATCTTCCAGACAACATTGAGTTCATATGAATTGTTTTAATTAAACACCTAGTTTGAGACCCACGTCTGGAAAGTCACTTGATTGATTCCGAAATATGTTTTTCGGAACAAATTACTTTTGTATTGACACAAAAAGGAGGTTAGAGTAAAAAAGTGCCAAGGATAGTGTATAGTTAAAATTCCATTTGGTTAAATCATAAAAAATAAAACAGTAGTAATAAGTTCTCGAATGGAAGCCGCGTACTGACAAGCGCAGCGTCGGAAGTCCGCCTACAAAGCAGACAAATGACGTACAAAGGTGTTGGCAGGGAACCACAGGGACAAACAATAAAACTGTGTTTAAACTATATATTCAGTGCAAACACAACATTATAAGTAAGCTACAACTTAGACGCGTTACACGAGTGCCATTTTTCGATGACATGTGCGCAGTTTATAAATCGAGTAAGTCATCGCGATATCGCGGCACAGATTAGACACACTCGCAACTTCGTATAACAACACCTCCCCTCGAAGTTGAGAGCGATTCCAAATACTTATATTACAATACTAAGACTCATCCACAATACCTAAGTTACGCACACATTCACAATGCTTTGCGACACACAAGCCTTTGGTTAGAACATCAGCTGGCATTATATCCGTACATAAGTACTTAAGATCTATTACATTTTGTTCGTACATATGTCGAATAAAATGGTGCCTGATATCGATATGTTTGGTACGTGGGTGATAACTTCTATTCTGAGCTAATTTTATCGCGCCCTGACTGTCGTTGAATAAAGTCACAGAATCACACAACAAACCAATAACATTCAATACATCTCTCAAATACACAGCTTCTTTCGTAGCTTCTGACAAAGCCATGTACTCGGCCTCGGTAGACGAAAGTGCCACAGTTCGCTGTTTGCGAGCCTCCCAGCTGATTGGAGCTCCAGCAAAAATAAATGCGTATCCTGAATAAGACTTTCGGTCTATCATATTTGTACCCCAATTTGCATCAACTACACCAAACAACGGTAAACCTGTGCATTCATAAACTAAACTATATCCCACTGTACCTTTTAAATATCTCAGCACACGTTTTGCAGCCTTCCAGTGCTCAATATTATAATTTGTATTAAATTGACTTAGATAATTAACGGCAAACGAAATATCTGGTCTAGTAGAGACGGCTAAAAACATCAATGCACCTATTAAACTCTGATAAGGATACTTTTGCATTACATCTTGGTTTTGACAATCAGGTTTAATCAACTTAACATTCGTATCCATGGGCGTCATAGTAGGCTTGCAGTCGCTCATACCAAATCGATCTAATATTTTATGTATATAAATTGCCTGATTAAGATATACCGCGTGATATTGACATATTGTAAATAACTTCGTCCACAGTCATGTTCGTAACCACCCCAGGAAACATTGTACCAAGTTAGATAAAAATCCACCAGATAGTTTTGTCAAAAATCACGATTTTGTATTTCGTAATTTTTGATCACTCTGTACATGCACGAGTAGTTTTGCCGCTCAGCTGACAAAGGACTTTGACCCCGCAAACATAAAACTTGGCGAAATAGAGATCCCTCAGTATGTTCTACACTACAATAATTATTATTAATGTAGCCTAGAACATGATCGTTATTTTATAAGTAAGTAATAATGATTAACTGGTGTATTTTTAGTAAGCATTTACTCAAATACATACACTAATTACTAGGCACTCTCCAAATCCAATATACACATTAAAAGGTTTCTTGAATATTGGAAATACATACACGGCATTTTAATTGCACAATACATAAACTTTAATTGTAATCATAATCATAGGTCACCAAAAAAATAAAATTCGGTCACGTGACAATCGGTCCAAATAAGTATACATGAATAAAACTATGCATCAAGAATAAAATTTCTTTCAGCTTTATTTTTACACAGTTTGCAGTCAATTTTAAGTATTGTTTGAATCCAACACGCAATATTTCGATTTAACATTTCCAAAACAATTTTACGTAAACGTACCCTAACGCGCCATGGTCCTTCTGTACTTTGCATTTACTATAATCACTTGTTGCCAGATCATACATCTTGTTATTATTATGTCATAATATGCAACTGTCCCTTTTTCGCCCTTGGATTGAGTATAATTATAAGAAAGTGACAGCATACGAAACATTGTTGAAGTAGTGTTGTGAAATTATTCGAGGACACTTAATCGATATTTTTTTATCTCAATATTATTTAATATTATAAATATGGATCTAAATCAAGCTTTACTATAGTGTGAGTTGACTGGAAACTTAATATTATGTCAGAAATATCATGGTAATTCGTTTTTGTCGCTTACGGCTGATTTTAATAATTTGGAACATCTTCAATAATTACAACCCAACGTAAGGAAAAGAAAATCAAACCGTATTCAATTCTTTTTTAAGAATCCCTGACGTAAAGGGTGGTAGAAAGTTCACCTAACGTCAAGTAATATTGCCATTGACGAAATTATTAAAAATAAGAATTTAAGTAATTCCAGCAAATGAGCAAGCAGATCATTTTATGGTAAATGGTCACTGCCGCCCATGAACAGCCTCAACTCATGTATCATGAATGTGTTACCGGACCATGACATTGCGAAGGGAGCGGGAAGGAAAAAGCCGGCAATCTTACTCACCGATCAAAACGCGACAGCGAAGCTGTCGCTTCAAATCTTTCGCCTGTGAGACAGCGGTACCTCCCCGGACGAGCCTGTCCATTCATGCTGAGTATCGGGGTGCCCTTCGCTCTGGGATATCCGGTGCCGTCCACAATGCGTGTGACGTTAATTGAGGGGTTTTTAGCATACGGATATTCTGGAGTAGATATTATTAGGGACCGATCTCGGCCACAATATCCGCTTTTATACCGGGCTGGAAGGCCAGAGACACTGATATACCCCTTTCGACCCCCCGGTACCCCCCCCCCCCCCCCCCCGAGGTATCGAAAGGGGAGCTTAAAGCTTTTTCTCTTGAACAAAAAAAAGTGCACAAAGTTATCCCGAAAAATTACAATAACTTGACAATATTTAATGTTTCGAAAGTAAACTTTGTGAAATCTTAATTTTATACAAAATACACCTATGTATTCGCAGCTGTAGATTGTTTTATTAATTAACTACTTACGGGTAAAATTGCTTAGAAAAGTAAAGTTGACACATTCGACTAAACTACAAATAATCGATATCGATTTCGAGATATTTTAATCACGGCCCTTATTTTAAATTACCAATCACATAAAGATTTTTTTACGCCAATCAAAGTATCTCATTTGAAATACTATTATCCAATCCAGTTACGTAATTACTGCATCAACCAATCCATCCAATCAATCCATAGGGATCTTACATTTTTTAGCAAATCCTAATATAATGTATGGTGGCGCGGGCGGCGCGGCGGTAAGGTCAGTGTTCGGTATACTGCGGTACAATTGGTAATGTAAACAAAGACGCGCGCGCGCAGAACTCGCCATTTTGATAGTTTTTAAATTCTGTTGTTATTAGTATTTAGTGTTAAGTAAGTGAATAGTTATGAGTGTTTAAGTGATAAAGACACATATTGGAATTAAGTACGTTATCATTAGGTGTTAGTTTTAGTGTTTTAAGTGTTCTTTTTATTATTAAAGTTTTAGTATTAGTGTTTATAAGTACATTTTAGTTAGTATTATTATTTTTTTTTTTTATTATTAATTTACGCGTATTCTTAATACAATGACGAATACTTCTAGTACTGTGGAGTACACAGATATGGTGTTATTGTATGGCGAGTGTAATCAAAACGCCGCGCCGCCCTGGCCCTCAGAACATATTGTGAGAGATTTGGTGTAGCTGTACAAAGATTAAGGTACAGTGGTCAGTACTCAGTTGTTGCCCCAGACGCACGAAGATGTTCCTGCCCGTCGTATTCGAATTAACTTAGAGGAGATTAGGAGGATTTTGAATTGCTTCCGGGACAACCCAAACATGAGCATAAGGCAGGCTGCACGGCAATTCCATGTGAGTTATTTTGCTGTGCACGGGATATTAAAAACAATTTAATTTGTTCTGTGATTACTATGAACAATTTGTGACATGGAAAGATAGTTCTCGCGATCGCAGCGCCGCGCTGCATGTACTAGCAGGTCGGCTGTTTTCATAAACGCGGGAATATTGCGATGTTGCCGCTTCGCTCCGTGCGGACGCTGTAAATCAGGTAAGTGTAATTATAGGACGTTCAAATTAAATGCCATTATTTTGATTTATAATTTGTTTGAAAAATCAACTTTTTTGTTTCTTCTTCAACGACAACTCCTATGCGTGCAAATAATATAACTTACTACGCGATGCACATGGTTTAATTTATTGTAGGGGGTGTCAAAATCACGCTGTATATGAGGATGGAAGACATCCTCATCACGTGCAAACTTAATGCCTAAACAGTTACTAATTTGACCCATGTCTTTCATTTCAAATGCATCCGCTAATTGTTGCTTAACTTGTTTTAACCATATACTATCATTTGTAGCTAAAATTATATCGTCAACATAAACTGCAATTAAAATTATTTTATCATGCTTCTTTGAAATAAATAGACATGAATCGTGTTCTAAACATTCAAAACCAATTTCATTCAGTTTTCTCACCAATTCCTTATACCACTGCAATCCAGACTGACGTAAACCATACAATGACCTTTTCAAAACACAACACACATTATCACTTTCACTCACACTTTTATACCATTGATGAGCTGTATTAATCATATTAATGTCTATAATTGCTTCTCGCTTTGAACCAATTTTTTCTTTAGTAATAATTTTCTCCAATACTGATTTCAAGTGCTCTGGTATTTCCATAAATACTTCTTCATCAAGTTTTCCATTTAAGTATGCAGTTACGACATCCATCTGATGGATTTCAAGTCCGAGTTCTGCGGATATAGCAGCCAGTATTCTAATTGAAGATAATCGTACAACGGGAGAATAGGTTTCATAAAAGTCTTCTCCTGGCCTCTGGGAACATCCTTTGGCTACTAATCTTGCCTTTTTACGTAGTATGCCACTCGTAGTTTTAGTTGTGAAAACAAAACGATTTCCTATTACTTTTCTGTCATTTGGTCTTGTAACTATTTCCCAGGTTCTATTTTTAATTAGTGCTAGAAATTCGTCTTCAATAGCAGATCTCCAAGCCTTATTATCATCTGAGTATTCTACATCTTCCCAAATGCAAGGCTCAATGTTTGCAATACCTGCAGTATAATCTTCATCTGAATCATCTCTCTTATCGTCACTATCATCATTATCTGTGCTATCTATTTCTGGCACTACTTCTCTATAATTCACAGGTTTCTTACGCACTTCTCGGATCGACTTTATTTTTTCTCTTCCTCGTTTTGATGGCTCTACTAATTCTTCCCAAGGAATGCTCCTATTCCTTTTTCGTCTCGTCTGCATTCTGTGTGTATTGTCTACTCCTATATTGTCATTTTTCTCTATTGGTTTCTTTTCTGTTCGTCGAATTTTAGTAGTTTTAGGTGGAGCTTTAGGTTTTTCTTCTACTTCCTTCTCAGATTTATTCAAATCTATGATCACTTCTTCAGTGTCTATACTTTCATCTTCGTCCAGTATTTCTTTATATTCGCGTCCAAATGCTTTATCATTTACGAATTTTACGTCTCGGCTTACAATAATCTTTTTGGTTCTTGGATTATGAATACGATAAGCTTTAGATTGTAAATCATATCCCATTAAAATTCCCAATTCAGAATTTGAATCAAATTTCCCTTTATTGGTTCCTTTCTCTTTGTAGTAGACCTTTGATCCGAACGTTCTCATATATTTGACTGTAGGTTTCTTTCCTTTCCATATAGAAAATGGTATAGCACCTTTCAATCCTTTTGTAGGACATCTATTTCGGATATAGTTCGCAGTATTTACTGCCTCAGCCCAAAATGATGGCGGACATCCTGCTTGGCGCATCATACATCTCGCCATTTCTATGAGTGTCCTGTTTTTCCTCTCAGCAATCCCATTCTGCTGTGGTGTATGTGGTACTGTTAATCTTCTAGTTATTCCTTACTTTTTCAAATAATTATCAAACTGTCTATTTACATATTCTCGTCCATTGTCAGACTGTAATGTTTTTATTCTCTTCCCAGTAAAGTTTTCCACTTCAGCTTTATATTCCTTGAAAGATTGAAATACGTCACTTTTATTTTCTATGAAATAGACTTGACACCACCTTGATCTATCATCAATAAATGTTACGAAGTATTTTTTACCTCCAAATGATTCCGTTCTCATAGGTCCACATACATCGCTATAAACAATTTGTAGCAAGTCGGTGGTGCGTTCCTCTGACCCTTTGGGGAAAGGTTCACAGGTTTGTTTCTCTTGCATACATATCTCGCACTCCGATAATTTTTCATCAATATTAAACTTCATGTCATACACCAAATCGTTTTTAATTAAGGCTTTTAAATCTTGCTCGTTTAAATGGCCTAGTCTTTCATGCCACATATCAATATTCTTTTTTAATATTTCTGCGTTCTTCACGCTGTTCTCACATAGTCGAACATGATAAAGGTTTCCAACGCGATCGGCACGCATATGGATTTTATTATTTTTATCGGTAACAACCGCTCCATTGTTTCTGAAGTGAACCTCAAAACCGTGATCAGTAATCTTCGCAACAGATAATAGGTTCGTACGTAAATCTGATACATAATGTACTTTTTGTAGGTCAATCCGGCGCTCTTCGCATCCAGTATCCACCATGAAACTCACATGACCTGTGCCCGTTATGCGCGTGGTCTCATTATTTGCCAAGTTCAACATGCTTATTCTTTTCGAATTTTGTTCTACATTCCTTCGCTATATGTCCTTGACGACCACATCGAAAACATTTCCTGAATTTTTGATTTTGATTTGTATAACTTTCCTTTTTGTGAGCATATTGAAATTTCTTTTTTCATATACATCGCACCTTGCAAATCTGCGCTTTTCGATTGGCGGCCCTCGTAGTCTTCAATGATTTTAACCTTCAACACGTCAGTAGAGGGCAAAATCATCGCGAGATTCCATAGCCGTTCGAAACATGGAAAAAGATTCCGGCAGACTATACAATAATAAAATGGCCAGTAGTTCGTCTATAACCACTAAACCGATCTCCTTGAGCTTCTTTACAGCATGAAAAAAAATCCGCGATATGTTTACGCAAGTCGCCATCTTCCGGCATGCGTGTTAACACAAGCTTCTTCAATAATGACGCTTTCCGCGCAGGCCCACTTGATTCGTATAAAGTTTTAAGTTTGTCCCATATTGCCTTCGAACTTTCCAA